>OX388038.1:24809705-26123758 GCA_947578705.1 Lacanobia wlatinum
ATAAACATAAAATAAATTAGCTAAACAATTTGGTTTCAAGACAGTGGCGCAAGAATCTTAAACACTTTGATTAGCTGAGTAGAATTTTTTGCATTGCTTGCTCAGTACCGCCTGCCATAGCAAAAGTTCGAAAAAATTTTGACCGAATTTCATTTCACCTAAAAGTTTTTAACTATTATCGTTTCGTTTTTTTACTTCATCGAAGTCACGTCTGCCACTGTATCAGTTGACCTCTTTATTAATTCGATCACCGACGACTTACTATCAGTTTCTGTCACGGCTCCGGCGCTGCGGGGTTTGAGCGGCCCCACGCGTGCTTATCTTCGCAGATGGTTTTAACGCTCGCCACCTGCTCCTCAGCTTGCAGGCCGCCCCACCCCTCCGTGCCTACGCGTGCTTAAATTACACTCTAGGGGTAGGGCAAACAAGCTTGCGTGAAGTCGGTTTTGCAGCAATTCGTTTCTGTCACGTATTATGACACTATTTTAATTTAATTTTAAAAATGCTACCAAGGAACCGGTCATTTATTTGTGATCAAATAATATTCCGTGAATTGTTATTTCAGTGTGGTAAAAATATGGCAAATAAATCATTTGGTAAATGAAAAAAGTTCAAAAGAGCTTTCGGCCAATGGCAAAAGTTATTATGTAAATCGGCGAAATATAATTCGGTAAAATAATACCTATGGCACATGATACTTCGATGATATAAAAATATGTCATATAGCAAAAAAAGACGTCGATCAATAGTTTTCGGTAAAATGAAATTCGATCAAAATAATTTCGGAAAAGTGGTTGGTTTCCCGGTAGAACATGTCACTAATTTTGAACTTTTTGACAGTATGCTCGTTAACTTTGACACAGGGTCACAAGCTTCTTATGACGCTACGAAAAAAGACAATCACTGGAAAATACCTACAGCTTTATTAGTACTCGTAGACTGCTGATGGAAAATAACACATATTTACAGGACCTGCGGCAAGCAGAAGGTCAGACCAAGGAATAAAATGATAACATAATCTAATTTGTGACAAAGGTATTGCCGACAAAAAAAAGTAAAAGCTTAAGCAAAATTTGGGGAATCCTTTGCTCAGAATTAAACAAGTATGCATTAAAACTAACTGTGTCACTCTGCTCTCCATGGGTCCAATTCTCAATTGTCATGTGAATGTAAACCAGTGAGTGAACTAATGCTGCTATAATGTGATATAGTATCTGGAAATAAACAAAATTAAATGATTTATTTGTCTCTTACAATCCTGTTTCTTAACGGATATATGCGAGTTAGCTAGGCGGTGCGAGGATGCGATGCAGAATTTTTTCAGCTACAAGCACTCCCATCTGTGTATCAGATATCTGACACACAGACGGGCTACAGCTGACTAGCACACATTCCCCGCTCGCATTTATTTTGTCGCATGCTTTTGTATGTATCAATAGCAAGAAAATTTTCACGAGGACCGTAAGCATCGGATGAACCTTTAAACCAGGATAGGAAATTGAAGAAATTTCATTGGTGGTATTTTTATCGTAGTAATGCCAAGCTACCACGCTTATTTCTGGTTTACATAGATGAATTACTTACAAATTGCTGAAAACAACATTTATGGATATCATAACACTCCAATATGTCAACGTAAGCCTGAAAAAGAAGTTCGCAATGACTTTTTCTAAAAGTTTTCTCAATCTGTTGAGAATTTAAATCTTGTGTATTCCAAAGATCTACTTTATTTTCCAATATTTTGATAACTCGTGTGGCATAGATAACATTAAAGTTCATAAAAACCTAAAGATACATGCTAAAAATTAAGTATAAAGGTAATAGTAGTGTCAAAAAGAAATAAGTATACACAAAGATATAACTGAACAGAAAAACGGTTACTATAATCCAATTTCAAATCATAAAGTGTCAAGCTTTCATTGTTGAGAAATTCGTGCACTTTTGGAAAAGTAAGAACAAATCTGATATTTTTGTTGGAATGAATTATACTATATATGAAATTAATAGCAAACCCAACACAAAAGAAAATGCAGTCAAAATATAAATCATTGTTATATAATAACTTAGAGTAGTATTAACTATTACGAATTATTAAATGATTTCGAATGCGATATTTAGGGCAAAACATAAAATATTGCATCATATTCAAGGGCCGAAGTATTGACTGGACATCTTCGTCGACTATATTGTTAAGATCAAAATTCACAGGATAGTTTTGTTCGTTATAAAAGAGTTTTTTCACTATTGAAAACATAATCTATGGAGGTTCCGAAAACACGAGTGGTTTTTATAGAAAACTTAAAGTTTCTTTGCGTCTCTATACCCTTTTTACAAGTAAACATTCTTAATAACATATATACAATGTTTCATATAATTTTAATAGGGTTTGGACACCACAATGAATCCATATTTTTGCAATTGTTCTGTCAATTATAATTCTAAAAACTGCAAACATTCAATGCACAATTGTCTTAATTTAAATGGAGATTCACAATGAAATATAAATCATGTTTTCTAAAACAAACAAATACATTCTATTTACAGACTTTTAGAACATTTTATCTTTTTAATTTCATAACCTTTCTGCAGCTGACCTTTCAAGGGAATTCTGCTACACGAGTTTATCAACTTCGTTTATTCTTTTAAATTTAACACGATTTACTGGGAAAAGAGGGTAGTAAAAATATTTTACTTGAAAACAGTAGGTACAATGTAGACGCAGCTTTATTAGAACTTTTCCGTAACAGAAAATATATGTCAGTGATAACAGAAGGAGCCGTTGTATGCAAGTTGTTCCGTTGTTCAATGAGCCGTTTCCGTCACGATTATATGACGTCACAGTAGTATTTGTACTATCAAGAGTCTAGTAAATAAGTGTTATGTTTTGTCTGGAGATGAATATGACAATAGTTGTCAGAATTTAGATAAGACATGCAGCCAAATAAAACAGTAATACGTTCATAGTTTAAGTATGTACAGCCAGAGTCACTATTTGTGGTTTGTGTGTGTGTTTAAAACTGAATGTATTAAACACACACACGGACACATAACACACATTATCCATTATGATAATAAGATGATCTACTTAAATTGACGTGTGTTAATTTACTTATTTATCATGCTAGGAAGGATACTGTTTTAGTTAATATTTGATGACTAAAAATAATAATAAAGCCATTAGTGAATGCACCCCGACGAGGATAAAAAAAATGTGGGAATAAATGCAAATATAGGTATCCAGCCTGGCATACATCTAATTTAATATGCGACATCAAAACAAAGTGGAGGTTTCATAAATTATTTACATTGACTGGTTCCAACAGCGACTATGAGTGGTTTTCTTACTATCGAACCCAAGTTAAATATAAATTAGCGTCGGCGTATGAAAGTTACCAGCGTTGGCTACAGACTAACATTAAAAACGATCCCAAATCGCAACAAAACTCGTGTCACATAAGATGGAAAGGAATTGAGCGAAGATTGTGCGGAATGTTTGGCCTCCTACTTCCATTCGGTGTATAGCTCGGTGCGCCCGGCGCTGGACCCCAAGGAGGCGGAGCACGCGGCGGGTGTGAGGGCGGGCGCGTCGCGCGTGCACATCGGCCAGCTCGACTTGCGCGATCTACGCGCTGCCCTCCACCGCCTCAAGCCCAAGTATTCGGCGGGACCAGATGGGATACCACCTTATATAGTAAATTACTGTAGCGCTGTGTTCGAAAAGAGTTGTTGCTGCACACGCTGGACGTCACTCTGTGTAGCTTCGTGTTTGGGGTACTACGCGGCTGGCTTCACCACCCCGATCTGTTAGAGCGGAGCTGGAGCTGCGCGCGCCACCCGGCTGTGGGGGCGCACGTCACCCTGCGCCTACGCTACTGGAGCCATCTTTTAGGACTAACCTTAAAAAGTTTACCCCCTTATCACGCACGATAAGATTGTTAAGCGTTATTTCAACAGAAGTAGATATATTTCACTGCAGCCTGACGAAGTTCACAGGAGTGGCGCAGAAGTGCATTGAAAATGTTAAGATAAGATTTTAATTTTATTGAATTTTTATTTTTAATTGTATTTTAATTGAATTGATTTTAATTGATTTTTAACTTTTTTTTATTATATTTCTAATTATATTTTAATTGTATTTTACCTGTAATTTTAGTTGCATTTTGTTTTTATTTTATTCTAATGGTATTTTATTGGTATTGAATTTGTAATTGTTTCTTTAATTGTATTTTTATTGAATGTTTAAGTGTATTTTTAAATTTCTTTCTAATTGTTTATTTTTATTCTTTTTAAATTGCATTCTTTATTTAATTTTTTAAAACGCAGTTGTGGCAGTAACATCGGATTGGTGTTATAGTTGTTAAGGTGTTATTTTAAATAAATAAATAAAAATAACTTATATTAATAATCTAAACAGTAATGTACTACACACTAATACCAGTTTGATTTGAAAATAACTGTAACTAAGATATTCCAATTTTTTCGTTCCCGGAGGAATTTTGGGATGAATTATACCTATAAACCTTCCTCTTGAATTTTTTATTGATGAAATTCGCATTTAAAATTCGTTGCGTTGTTTAAAAGATATAAGATGGAAAATTCTACTTAGTTTGATTATACCATGTAAAGATATTGAATCTAAATCAAAAATTTTCTGCATTCTACAAAGGATTTCAATAAAAACAAAAACGAATTAGATTGAACCTGATTCACAAGAATGCGAACGTATCACATAATTTAGAACAAAGCGTCTACATATAACAAGCCAGACCATTTCATGCTGGGTCGATGTGCATTTGTCATCTCTACTGCCTGGTCAGCAGGAGTTGTGGCCTGTCTCTCGGCTTCATTTCAGGGTAGATTGCATTGACGAACTTGGTACATCAAACAGCACAGCAACTTTACGCTGTGTCAACCCCTGGTCGATTTATGCTACAGCCTTTGTTACCTGAGTTGGTGTTACTGGCATTTTTATTGGTTTGAAAGCATCTTCAGTCATCAATTAAAAGCAAAAACCACAATAATTCAATAATCTAACCGTAAATCTGAAGGATACACAAAATTAAACTTGCAACTTAGTTACTCAAATGATTCAACTAAAAATAAATGTTTCACTTAAGTGCACTGAAATATAATGAATTACCCCCTTGAACTAAGAATAAACATTTCTTTGACCATCCCCATAAGAAATAATCATTGGTAACAGTTAAAGCTCTTGCTATCGTAAATATTTGCAAATTAAGCGCTTGGGCAAAATTCTGTGCTACTGATTGTATAAAAGGTAAATGTTTGGAATAACCTGTGTGCCGAAGATGTTCCAAAAAAGATTAAAAAGAGAAGAAATATGCTTTTTCTTCGACGACATCATTCTACACGTGGGCGTGAGGTGATACAATACAATAACGTTCAAGTCTAAATGAAAACAAACGCATTTATAAAACCAAAAAAAAAGTTCATAAGCTTGCGGCTAGTGAGTTATGCCGCTTGAAAAATATTTAACAGCAATTAAAACTGGTAGAATCCAAAATACTACGGTTCTTCATAAAATAACAATTTGTAGGGAGGAGCGGTATGTAAATGACCCTATAAAAATAAGTTTTCCAATTAAAGAAATAAATTTTAAATCAATCAAATGTGACCTAATGAACTTAATCTTTTACAAGAACAAGAGCCTGAAAATGTCGAAATTAATCAAAATTTGATCTATAGGAAGAAATTACTGGAGACCAAGTTCAGGATGACGTGATGCCAACAGAGGATGAGGACGGTTTTACGGATGCTAATGAACAACTAGAGGTTGTTTAGCCCTCATTGGAAACACATCATAATTTACAAGACAGGTCAACTATAAACTTCCTAACAAACATCTTGAAGACTTTGTCTGCTTCGTAGCTATATACAAAGAAGCAATTAACAAGGAAAATAGCAAAAGACCATGGCGAGTGAAATAAAAATTTGACGATAGTAAAATTTGGACAATATGCGAGCTACCGTCCAATCGAAAGGCTCTACCATGTAAGTAGATTTTTAGAAATAAACGTAATCCATATAGTTGTATTGAAAAATATAAAGATCATTAAGTTGTTAAGGGTTACAAAAAAAAAGAATAGAATAGACTATTAATAGACAATAGTCCAGTTGCACGAATGACAACATTCAGATCTTTGTTGAGTGTAGCTGCTACTGAAAATCTTTAACTTGCTCAGCTAGTCTATTCTGTAAATAACCATTCCGATATTGAGCTTCACCTGAGTGACAAAGCTCACAAAATGAGCTTTATTACACACAACATAAAGGTCTTATGGTCTTATATTTATTCGAATTTGATCCTCACCTCGGTTTTCGCTGTCGAGACATGAAAATTTTGTCACAGAATAGCACTACAGTTTGGTGTGGCTTTCTTCGACGCTGAACTCAATGAAGAAATTTACATGAAGCAACCTGAAGGGTTTGGAGATGGTTCAAAAAATTTGCGAATTGATGAGAAGCCTTTATGGGTTAAAACAAGCACCCAGAAGCAGGAGCTATGGTTTCCTCCAAATTTTGAGTGAACTTGACTTCCAGCAAAGTACAGCAGGACCATGTCAATTAAGCAATCAAATCAATTTATTCACAGTAAGTGTTGGTACAATTTCGGTCTTAACATAAATAATTTATAGATCCATAACTCTTAGTCATAATAATGTGACATGCAAACATTCGAGTTAAATACTAATTGACAGTCTTATAATATAGACGATGTATTGATTGCTGCAACAGTGGCCTGTTGCAGCAATTTCAGATTCTTGGGAATTCCTCCTCGGCCATTTGTACCAACATAAAAAGTTTCTGAGGTCTCTAAAAGAAAATTAAAGATTAAAAAAACTGGCTCACAATCCCGAATTCTTCTTTGTCACTGATTCTAATTAAAACTTAACTGCGGGTAATTTCAACCTTACGTAGGGTGCCTGTGGCCTTATTTAGCGTACTATTGTGTTAATGCGTCAATACTATCTTCAATTATAAATGTTGGTAATTAAGCTAAATCGTCATAAATAGGCAAACAAAACAATAATAAAAAATATTGTTAATTGGCTAAAATCTTACATTAAGTTTAATTGCCGTTTCTACATTTAAAATCAATTCTACGGAACGTTTTAGTTACTAGAATCACAACAAATAACCAGCCAAGTGCGAGTCAGACACGCGCGTAAAGTTTTGCGATCGAATAAGCAGGAAGGGTAAGCCTGTGGTTTAAAGAAATATGTAAAAATATCATTACAGGTTTCTTTAAAACCGTAGTTTTATCCTTCCTGACTTGATTTTCTAATCTATCTAATATATAAAAATCTTGTGTCGCAGTGTTTGTTATCGAACTCCTGAAACGGCTCGACCGTTATTGTTGAGATTTTTGTGTATACCTGGTAGGTCTGAGGAAAGGTCGTAGGCTATTTTTTTTTTCTCCCCTGTACTTTTGATTCTAACTGGTCACAATTCTAGGCAAGCGTGCTGCGTCCTTGACCACACCATCGCTTACCACCAGGTGAGATAGTGTCCAAACGCGTGCCTATGAATAGTTAAAAACTTCCAGCCCCGAAAATAGTTCCACATGTTTCTATACTTCTGGTAATCTTGAATTAAAACCGCTCACAATTCCACCACCAGAAAAACTTTGTCATGTTTCTTTCTGGTCTCCCGGTACTTGTGAATCGTTGGGGCTCACAATTCCAGCCCCAAAAAAACTTCAACATATTTCTGCTCTCCTGATACTTGTGAATCTATAGCGTTCACAATTCCAGCCCGGAAAAAAACTATGACGTTTCTGATCTCCTGGTTAAAACAAAACTTACTCAAAAATAATTTGATATGTCTCTGGTCTCCTGGTACTTGTGAATCATAGCGTTCATATTTCCAGCCTGGAAAAACCTTCGAAATGTTTCTGCTCTCCTGGTGCTGTAGAATCTGAAGTACTAAGGTAGCAGTGGCTCTGGATTTTCAATTCCTCCTCTATCCGTTAAGCCATGTAAGTTATCGGGATAAAAAGTAGCCTATATGTTATTCCAGGATGTAAACTATATATGTGCCAAATTTCGTCTAAATCCCTTCAGCCGTTTTTGTGTGATTGACGGACAAACATACAAGCATACAAACATACAAATATACAAACATACAAACATACAAACATACAAACATACAAACATACAAACATACAAACATACAAACATACAAACATACAAACATACAAACATACAAACATACAAACATACAAACATACAAACATACAAACATACAAACATACAAACATACAAACATACAAACATACAAACATACAAACATACAAACATACAAACATACAAACATACAAACATACAAACATACAAACATACAAACATACAAACATACAAACATACAAACATACAAACATACAAACATACAAACATACAAACATACAAACATACAAACATACAAACATACAAACATACAAACATACAAACATACAAACATACAAACATACAAACATACAAACATACAAACATACAAACATACAAACATACAAACATACAAACATACAAACATACAAACATACAAACATATAAAAACATACAAACATACAAACATACAAACATACAAACATACAAACATACAAACATACAAACATACAAACATACAAACATACAAACATACAAACATACAAACATACAAACATACAAACATACAAACATACAAACATACAAACATACAAACATACAAACATACAAACATACAAACATACAAACATACAAACATACAAACATACAAACATACAAACATACAAACATACAAACATACAAACATACAAACATACAAACATACAAACATACAAACATACAAACATACAAACATACAAACATACAAACATACAAACATACAAACATACAAACATACAAACATACAAACATACAAACATACAAACATATAAACATATAAACATATAAACATACAAACATACAAACATACTAACATACAAACACAAACTTTCACATTTATAATATTAGTGGGGTGCGAAAGCGAGTTTATTAGTTTTTTACACCTAAGTTACTGAAACGGTTTTGATGAATTTTAGTACAGGGATAGACGGAACCCTGGAGACCGCTTTCAGCTACTCGTTTGTGCGAAAATAAAACTTCAACAAGGACGAAGACGCATGCAAAAGCTTTTGTAGTCTATAAGTGAAGAAGAAGTTTTAGTTAAGAACTGAAATGATTTAGAATGATTATAAGTTTCACTTTGGCATGGTAAGATTAATAAACATATTCCTCCAGCAGAAGGGAGTGCAGCATTGTGTTCTGCAGGTTTGGCAATAAAATCTTTTTTTCCCAAATTTAACCTCAACCTCATTCGTTTAGACACAATTTTCTTTTTCTGATCATATTTTAAATTGAGATTCCATCGAAATGACACTTGACAAATTTCAAGAAAATATGGTCAGTGTCTGGGGAATGTTGACAAAAGATTGTTAAATATGAATTAATACAAATAAATTGGAAGAAAGTAATTATAAATCCATCAATTAGCATGTGTGAAGTATAATGATATAATCCAAAGACAGCTAGCTTATTGTTCTAAAATACCGGTACGTAAATATTTTCACTTTCTTTCTTAGAAATTTTATTTGAGAATTATGTCGCTCATATTTTGTTTATTGGTGTAGATACCGATCGGAGCTGACGACGGTATCGGTCCACGGGCCACCTACCATATCTGCGAAGGCTAGATGGTATCCGTGAGCATAATTATTTAATCTTTCGAGTTCTCTTGGAGTACTTAAGCGCGATCGCGAAGCATGATCGTGTGATCATAGCAGGCGCCGACTCCCAGGATTTGTGCAGTTTATGGACCTAAATATTCAATCATAGACTTTTTAAATTGTTTCATGTTGTTAGCATTACGTGCTGCTCCTTCTGAGCTGGTAGTTAGTTTCCTTATTTTTATGTTTGAATAATGTCTAGGAGTTGCGAAAACCACTTAGAGCCGCATCTTTCATGCAATTTAGTTGTTGGAGACGCTCCTAGACCGTGTTTTATTGATTGCAATCACTATCTGGTTTAGAAGCACGTTTGTTCTGGAAAGGCTTCATTAACGAATTTGGAAAACGTGCCCAAGTCTTTTTTGCGTTTTTAATCATTATTACCAACTAAAAAATTCACCGACTCACCGACAGATTTTTAAAGTTTTTTTTTTTAATTTGTCTGTTTTTTTATATCTATCTTTTTTATATTCACTATTAGGTTTTGTTTTTATTTAAAAATTATTTACGTATGACTAGCGAAGACCCCCATCTTTTGTTTCGCTACAGTAGGTAAAAACAGTGTTTTTCTGTAAGCAGCAAACATTCTATGACTATGTCAAAACTTTAAAATATGGGATTAAGTCTTTCCCTTACGTTTGTCAATCGCAAACATCTTGGACTATTTGAGTTAATTATCGCTGAATAAATGCCACTTAGTTAAGGCTGAGAGCCTGTGGCTTTATCTTGGTTATCACCTATTACATTAATATTTGTTATTTACTATATTTATTGCTGTCGTAGAAATTAAGCTAAGTATGTTGAGTTCATAAATTTTGTTTTCGATTGTTATCGCTATCATTTGTGTGTTTTCTAAACTGGTAGTTTCAGGTTTCAAAATGAGGTTGACTTATAATGTGAAACATGAAAATCCAAAAAGTTTAGCTTTAAACAATGGCGTTGACAAAGATGTTCAGTCTATGCTCTCGCCTTTAAATCTGATGCAATATATCATGTTTTGCCCTAAATATTGCATAAGAGACAATTTAATATACCCAAATAGTATTGTCTCTAATTTAGTTTCAATGCTGGGATCATTAGCATTTGTGTCGTTGTTCGCATTCCGCACCTATAGGCAATGTTTTATGGATGAGTGTCTAGGTTGTAACGCGTTTATTTATGCTAGCATTTACTTTGACGGCATCTTCTATTGTGGTTTATTCATTATGAACTTCGTGATCGCAATAATTTACAATAAACAAAGTATCAAGTTCGTTTTAACGTTCCAAAAAATTCACAGATTTCTAAATAATGAGACCAGTTTTAAAAACTTTATTATTTTGAATTGGGTTTTTGTTATTGCGTTCCTGTGCGGATACGTCTCTCTTTTCACATTTTTTGCCACACGTCAAAATTCACTATTCTATACTACATTATGTGTCAATATTTTAATTAGCATTGATCTTAATGTTATTTATGCCGCTCGTTTCATCGAAGTGTTGGAACATAAGGTTGTTCTTTGGAATATTAATGCTAAGAATACTCAAGGAGTGGAATGCATGTACAAAGAACATTTTGGAATAAAAATGTTTCAAGCTTACGTTGATATACTTGAGTGTTATAACATCTACAAAGTTTGTTATCAGCATTATGTAAGTACCTGCAATATTTGTGCTGATAGCAATCGATATTTTCACAAAACTGTAACAAAGTGTGTTTATTTATAAGACATCAGAGTGAACAGGTGACGCGGTGGTGGTAGCTGCGGCGGGCGAAAAATATCAAACAAAAGAATTCGTTTGCGTGTATAGGGCACGACAGGCGCAACGAGCGGTGGCACCGAGCGTCAGTAAGGGCGGAAATTTCACACAGTCTGATAGTCTTCAGCAATCGTTGCGGCAACACCGACAGGCGTAGCTACTGAACCTCACGGCAGGGATGGCAAAACCAAAAAATGATTTGTCACATTTAGTTTTAGCTCTCTAATGCAATCTGTGCTTGGTCATTCAGCAATGGTTTGATGGTTGGTAATCTTGCACGAAATGGAGTCCAATGCCATAGTAGGACTGTGTCCATTCCGAGTATGATTCTGACCATTGTGTACTACAGGTTCTGTTTTTATTTTATGTGACACTTTTCAGATACTTTATCATATTATAGAAGCATTCGTTCATTCTCTGGTTCACGTTCAAGTGGCATTAGAAATTTTTAAAATTGCTGCCATCAGTGGTGATTTAGTAAGTTATATATTTTTTTTCTTTTTCGTGCATCTGTTAAATAACGGTTTATTCTTTACTTAGACAGCTCACAACCTTTGGTTTCCCTTTTTATTCAAAATGAAAACACTCTTGTGGTCTCGATCACGTCTATTATAAGCGATGGAAGAGGTCTGTTATGGAAAGAGCGTGAGTTCAGTCTTGTTATGAAGGTTAATAGGTTAGTAGTTAGTAGGGAACACAGACACTCAAAATGGGTTGGTTTATACGCCAATAAGCTTTATGCATAAAATTGTTCAGTCTCATAGACGGCTAAAAACCTTGTGGTATTCAGAAGTGTGTTGTTATGTATGTCCAGACGAAATTCATCGTTATGAATGTCGCCTGGACATAGACACACGCTGGCTGTAAATTTGTAATGTCTGAAGATTGAAAAAATTTACAGCCAGCGTTTGTGTTTCTTACCAATTTTAAATTGTTAGCCTTGACTGATTAGAATCTTCTGGCATCTCTTGTAACAAGTTGTTATTTTTAGAAAGGAGCAGCTATATTGTGCTTACCCATGTTAAGTTGGATGGTTAAAGACTTGGGTTGGCAAGCAATTCTGAGCAAGCAATGCGAAAAATTTTACCTGGCAATTCAAAGTATTCAAGATTCATGTGGACTCATATTGAAGTCAAACTGTTCAGGTAATTTATAAAACAACTGCTTAGCATGCCAATTTTTAAAATGTAAAATGTGTAAATTATATTTAACCAATCGACAGCTCAAGAGAAAAAGTTATGCAAGAACGTACTGCGCTTACATCGAGCATCATTTAGCAAAATACGAGTGTGTGGCTTGTTCTACGTCGACGCTGAGTTACAATTAAGCCTAATGAGTCTTCTTATGAATTATACTGTGATTTTGCTACAGTTTGCAATTTTGTAATCTAGACTTCAATGAAATAATTCAAACATTGTGTTGTGTGTTGTTTCGTCTTGTACTGACACCAGTACCAAATTACCACCCTTTCAGGTTAGATACATCTCAATGCTCGCCAATTCTGACCAGCTGGCGAAGACTGGTTTATGGTTCCCTATCCATTTCCATAAAGTTTAAGACCTAATGTAACTTGGCATACTTTTGTTTCTCCTATTTATGTTTTCGCAAAATATTATTTAAGCATAACCGCTTACGCATATTTTTTTAAGCATTATTCCTCTAATCATACTAAAGCATAAAATTTACTCATAATGATATTGAATCATATTTTTTATAGGCATAACAAATAACCACTATAATGAATTCTTAAAATGTTTTACATTTTCATACAATATTCTTCTAATGATGGTCCTAGTGATGGATCGGTCTAGCTTGCACCATAGATTGTGCACTTATTGATATGTGTAAACAACTTTACGTACCAACCTAAATGTAATAATAAGTGTACCTATTATAATTTGTTATTATATTTAAGAAAACTTAAGAGTTATTTTTGTGTTAATATATAGTTATAATACGTTTGGGTATGTGTTTGTGTGGTAGTATTACATACACCAACAAGCACGTATATACGTCTCCTTTGTGAAATTCTCCTTATTAGTTATTAAGTACTTAGCATCTGGCAGCAAGTGTAGCCATGTAGTAAATTTTCATATAGATTTGACATTATTAATATGGAGGGTTATAAATATTTCCGAAAGGAATTTAATGTGTCTCGCGGCATATTTTAAATAAGTGAGGACAGTGTGTGGTATGAACATATCATAATTATCACAAGTTGTGAAGGTATATGTTAAAACCATATAATAAAGCCAGTCTGCATTGAATCCTTGGTTTCATTAGACACGAACATAACATAAACAAGCATACCCCACGCATGCAGCAAGCAAACATGTAAACAAGCATACCCCACGCATGCAGCAAGCAAACATGTAAACAAGCATACACCATGCATGCAGCAAGTAAACATGTAAACAAGCATTCACCATGTATGCAGCAAGCATACAGCATGCAAACAAGCATGCAGCAATCATGCAGCATGCAATCAAGCATGCAGCATGCAATCAAGCATGCAGCATGCAATCAAGCATGCAGCATGCAATCAAGCATGCAGCATGCAATCAAGCATGCAGCATGCAATCAAGCATGCAGCATGCAATCAAGCATGCAGCATGCAATCAAGCATGCAGCATGCAATCAAGCATGCAGCATGCAATCAAGAATGCAGCATGCAATCAAGCATGCAACATGCAACATGCAGCAAGCATGGTTTCGCGAGAAAAAGTTATGCAAGAACGTACTGCGCTTACATCGAGCATCATTTAGCAAAATACGAGTGTGTGGCTTGTTCTACGTCGACGCTGAGTTACAATTAAGCCTCAGTCTTCTTATGAATTATACTGTGATATTGCTACAGTTTGCAATTTTGTAATCTAGACTTCAATGAAATAATTCAAACATTGTGTTGTGTGTTGTTTCGTCTTGTACTGGCACCAGTACCAAATTACCACCCTTTCAGGTTAGATACATCTCAATGCTCGCCAATTCTGACCAGCTGGCGAAGACTGGTTTATGGTTCCCTATCCATTTGCATAAAGTTTAAGACCTAATGTAACTTGGCATACTTTTGTTTCTCCTATTTATGTTTTCGCAAAATATTATTTAAGCATAACCGCTTACGCATATTTTTTTAATCATTATTCCTCTAATCATACTAAAGCATAAAATTTACTCATAATGATATTAAATCATATTTTTTATACGCATAACAAATAACCACTATAATGAATTCTTAAAATGTTTTACACTAATACACATTTTCATACAATATTCTTCTAATGATGGTCCTAGTGATGGATCGGTCTAGCTTAATTTTAATGTACGAGTATGTATGCCTACTGATTCATCTGACAATTTGTTGGAATTCGTGGACTGTTTAAGTGAAATAGCAGCTATAATAGAAAGTAGTAATATTGAAAATGTGTACATATTGGGAGATTTTAATGCTTATCCTGGGTTACTGTTTACAAGAGAAATGTTAAATTTTTGTTCGGAACAAAATTGTTTATGTGCTGATATAATTAAGCTAGAATTAGATTCCTATACCTTTATGAGTGATGCACATGGTAGCCGTCGGTGGCTAGATCATTGTTTGGTAACCGATGCCGCTTGGGAGATGTAACAAACTCCCAAGCGACATCGGTAAATATCGTAACATACTCTAACGGATATATTTTGATATTTACTGGTCAGTTCACTTCCCGTTAGAGTTGAAATGTAACATGATGAGGGCAAGGCCAAAGTCACCACCACAACACGAGTTTTTATTAATAAAGTAATGGGGGGTGAATGTAATGTGGTTCAAATAGAAGATTATACTAAGGGGTAGAATATAGAACTAAAGCAAATCGATTTCCCTTGTCAATTAAGGCAATGTTGTGATTATTATCACTGTAACGAGTCAGATCATAGGGAAGTAATAGAGAATTTGTACAAAAAAATTATTTTATCGTTACGGGAGGCGGTCGAATGTTTGGAGGTAAACGGTGCAGAGAGTAAAGTCCCGCAAACCTCCGTTGAAAAAAGGAGGATCCTCCGATCGGACGGTTGTTGTGTCCGTTGTGGGCAACTGCCCGATAGTTGATATTCGGGCTGATGTATATGTTCAAATCGCACGGTAAACTCTGCTTGCGCGATGCAGGATTTCAACCTAGTAGTTCTCTACTAGTTGCGCCGCGACGCTATCTATCCAAGATAGCGTCGCGGTTCTTATTGTTGCGATGTAGATTTGTTCCGTTGGTTTTTCTAGTGGTGGCATTGATGCCGCTACATCACTCTCCTCTAGAGACCGGAGTTCGATACATCTTGAGATGCTTGCTGAGCCAGTAGAAGGTTGGTTCCAGTGAGTCGGAACCGAAAGTCGCAGAGTTCACGGTGAGTCGGAACTGTCAGCGGTGCCCCAGTGAGTCGAGGTGATGAGATCCCAATGAGTTGATCTGCTAAAACCCGGTACCTTTGAGTATGCAGACGACAGCACTGTTGCTGAGAGATACGTGTCCGACGCACGAGCTGGTGGGTCGCAGATCCGGTCTCTCCGGGAGGCTATGGTTGAGCGCTTGAACTTGTCCTTACAGGCTGTCTCTGAATGGGGCGATGCCAATCTGCTCAAGTTCAATGCTGCTAAGATCCAAGCCTGTCTTTTTTCCGCTAAAAGGAGCCAATTCCACCCAGCTCCATCTTTTCGAGGTGTAACCGTGCCGATAACCGACCGCCTTGAGCTTCTTGGTGTTACGTTAACATCTACCCTCAAACCTACCTCCGGAACAGCTGCTCAAGCTATATCAAGCGCAAGTTCGATCGTGTATGGAATACTGCTCAAAGTCAAAGTCAAAGTCAAAACGTTTATTACGAACCAAGTGTATAAAGGTGTGTTGTTAGTAGGTACTTATGACTTAGCAGCCTTTTACAAGCATTGCAATTGGTGAAAAATTAGCATGCATTAGACATTATTATTATACAATCAAATTGAGAAATTATGTTATAGCACTCATGTATGGGACGGATCTGCCGAATGCCAGCTTGATGCCCTTGAGTCAATTGAGAAACGAGCCAAGAGGATCATCGGTAAGGACTGGCTCGTTAAGTCGAAGCTCCAAAGTCTTGAGCATCGACGCCGAGTTGCTGGCCTGTCGTTTTTCTTTCGGTTGCATTTTGGGGAGTGTGCGAAAGAATTGCATGATTTAATTCCGCCAAGCCCGTTCCATCATCGGACCACAAGACGAACGGCGATGCGCCACCGGTACATGGTGGAAAGTCCCGCACACCTCCATTGTAAAGGGAGGATCCTCCAACCAGACGGATGTTGTGCCTGGCAGGCAACTGCCCGCTAGTTAATCTTCGGGCTGATATATATTCAAATCGCACGGTAAACTCTGCTTCAGCGATGCAGGATTTCAATGTAGTAGTTCACTGATAGTTGGATAGATGGCGTCGCGGTTCTTTTTGTTGCGATGTAGATTTGCTCCGTTGGTTTTTATAGTGGTGGCATTGATGCCGCTACAAATCCACCTATGAAGGTCACTATAGAGGGGGAGTCGGAAAGGGTCGACCTATCCTGGGGTGGAATAAGTATGTGAGGGACGCTCACCGGGATTCTTGGCTTAAGTTTAAAAATTGGATTTGACATGGGAACCATACACGGGGTCTATTTATAATGGTATGGTTGAGCCCCTTAAGTTTTTCAAACAAAAACTTAAGTTTTGTCAAAACAAGCAGGACCAAATGAAAATGAATATATTGGCTTCAAAACACGAAAAGAAAGAATTCCGCGGGTGTTGAAAATACACCAAAAAGTTAAACCCCAGGCTTGGCATTCCGGTTAATGTCAATGGTGTAAGCACGCCCGGGGAGATCGCAAACTTGTTTAAGGAACGGTTTGACCTTCAAATTCAGATGTTGGTTGTGCCGATGCTAAGGCTGTTGTGTTAGAGGTACCTGCTCATATTACGGCTAAGCAGATTAGCTTAATAATCAAACATATGAGACGGGGCATGACAGCATTAACATTGAGCACTTTGAACATGCCAGACCTCATCTCCCAAGACTGCTAGCGTTTTTGTTTACGTTCTGTATCCGACACTCCTACCTACCCACTGAGATGATGAAAACGGTGGTCGTACCAATATTGAAAAATAAATTGGTGACGTCAGTGATAGGGGAAACTACAGACCGATCTCACTCGCGACTATTGTGGCTAAGGTCCTTGACGGTATGTTTGAGAGGCAACTTAGTAACCATTTCAAAATACACGTATACGAGGCGCGAGCCGGCTGTGGCGATGTTCGGGAGACGCCTGCGCGGCCGACTAGATCTGCTGCGCCCGGACACGGCCGAGTGCGTGCGCCGCTGCGGCAAGCAGATTTTGGGGACGCAGTCATTATGCGCAATTATGCGAAACATAGACAAAAATGGGCTGAAGGCGTAGTGATGCGACGGTCAGGACCATCCAATCACATAATCCGGCGGGCAGACCGAAGGAAGGAAGCTTACTAATAAGGCTATCGTGCCAGACCCTGTCGAAGGCCTTTGAGATATCAAGGGAGACCGCAAGTGCCTCCCCGTGCTTCTCTATGGCCTCACTCCAGATGTAAATGGCATACGCTAGAAGATCCCCAGTAGACCGATTTCGGCGGAACACGTGTTGTCGGTGGCTAAGGATATCATTCGCTTCTAGGTATGCTAGGAGCTTACGATTCAGTACGCGTTCCATACTCTTACAGAGTATGGACGTTACCGAGATGGGTCTATAATTCGACGGGTCAGAACGACTACCCTTCTTGGGCACGGGCTGCACGTTAGCTTGCTTCCAAGCATTCGGTACTTTTCCAGTCTCAAACGAAAGGCGAAATAGGCGTGTCAAGATTGGAGACAACTCAGGCGCACAAGTCCTCAAAACAATTGCTGGTATCCCGTCGGGGCCACTAGCCTTATTCACGTCTAGGTTACGCAATACCCGAAGAACGTCCTTCTGATGAATGCGAATGTTCGACATACTCGACTCGCATCCATCAGGAGAAGTAGGGGGCCTCGCGCCACCAGGATCTAGACGCGACGAATCCGCAAACAAAAAAGCAAACAAGTTCGCTTTCTCTGGGTTTCATTGGGTCTCAGCAGTGGTGGTAGTGAGGGGCGGCAGAAGTTCGATTCGACCGACTTAGCCAGGGACCAAAAAGCTTTACTACCTGCTGGGTATGAGGCAAGTTTGTTCCCTATTCGGCTAATGTGGTCAAACCGAGCCCTCCGCAACACCTTCTTGCAGGACTTGGCAGCCCTGTTAAGGGTTCTCTTCTTCTGAATCACGTCATTTGCTTTGCGCGCACGGGCGTCGACCCATGCTAGGTACGCCGCATGTTTTATCGCATTAGCGCGATTGCACCCGGCACCAAACCATGGGCGAGCTTCGACAGACATTGCTACGTCTGAGAACGTAATGTAGTACTCCATTCCCTTCCGCAACACATCCGTCACGGCGTCAGCGCACGACGAAGCATCAGTTGAAGGAAAGCAAGTAGGCTGCCAAGGGTAACATGCGAAAAATGATCGCATGCCATCCCAATCTGCTGACCTGTATCGCCATACCCGCCGGGTGCCTCTTGGGCTAGGATCGGGCGGGGAGTAGACGGACACAGACTTCACCAGACAGTGGTCGGAACTACCCAGTGGAGAAGAAATCGACACCGAGTTTAACACAAAATTCGGAAACATGGATGGAATATGAACCTTATGCAAACATTTTAGTGAACAAGGTCGCATTTGATTTTACAAATATTGCCATTTCCATAATAAATAATGATGGAAAGGGAAGAATTTTAAGAGACTTAAACAAAGTTTTGCAACTGTTTGTAGGTTTAAGACCGCACATCGCTCTTACACAGGGTTTCTGACCTTATCTCTTAGGCTACAGTTACCCCAAACAATGATTCCAAATCTCAAGACCGAGCTGATCAAACCGTGGTAAGCTATTAAAGCAGTTTTCATGTTAACTTTTTTGCCAAATTCCAAAGGACATATGCTGCATTGCTCAGCTTTTTGCACACTTCTTTGGCTTGAGGTTTCCAAGTTAATTGATCGTCTATAAATATTCCCAAAAATTTTCCTACTTTGACTACTTGGATCTCTTCCCCATCGTATTCTACGTTTACATTTGATGGAAGCGTATGTTTGTGGAAGTGCATTACACTAGTTTTTTGTAAG
Source organism: Lacanobia wlatinum (assembly GCA_947578705.1). Lineage (NCBI taxonomy): Eukaryota > Metazoa > Arthropoda > Insecta > Lepidoptera > Noctuidae > Lacanobia > Lacanobia wlatinum. The sequence continues at coordinate 24,829,401 of OX388038.1, forward strand.
TTTATTACTAGGTTGTTTTTATCAAGCTAGCTAATAATATTTTTTAAAGTGTCATTAATGTCTTGTGCATATCGAGTAACGTCAGTACATTTTACGAGTGCTGTACTGTCATCGGAAAATAAAACCATAGGATGCTGTATTTGACGTGGCAGGTCATTTATATACAGCAGAAATAGAGGCAGCCCTAACAAACTGCCCTGAGGTACACCGAACTTTACTATTTTGCCTTCAGATCGATATTTCTTTTCGTATTTTGTTTTATGGCTAATGCTGGACGTCTCTTATTGTGTGCGATTACTAAGGTAAGATTCTAAGAGATCCAGCACGTTTACTCTGATACCATATCTGTAAAGTTTGTTTAATAAAATATTATGATTAACGCAGCCTATGTCATATCTATAAAAATGGCACAAATTGGTATTTTTTTATCTACATTTATCACTATTTCGTGTAATAAATCAAATACGGCTGAATTAATGCTTTTATTCTTTCTAAAGCCTGCTTGTTCATTGCACAATATATTATTTTTTGTCAGAAATCTATTGATAGATTAATAAATAATATTTTCTATTACTTTAGAAAAAACAGGAATAAATGCTATCGGTCGATAGTTAGCTATATCTTTTCTGCTTTTTTTTTTGTGCAGTGGTTGACTATTGTTGTTTTTAAGCCATTCGGAAACACGCCAGAGCTGATGGTTAAGTTGAAATGTGGCTAAGATGTCCGATGATATTACTGGCAACAAACTTAATTACTTTCGTTGCTATTTCGTCATATCCTACGCTGTTTTTATTTTTCAATGATTTGATTTCTCTTAGTACGTCATGGTGGATTACTGGAGGAAATAAACATTGTGCTTGGGTTTTCGATAAAACCACTTATTTCGAATGATGCTTTAGGAGACTGTTTAACTTGGTCAATAAAGTAATTGTTGAAAGCATCTGCGATTTCTTTGGGATTATTTATAATTGAATTTTGTACTTTGATCTGGGAAATGGGCTTATTAGTACGTGTTTTATTATTAATAACTTGCCATAACATCGTGAGACTCGATACAGTGTAGACGCGTGTTGCTCCTTTTCTGTGTATAGCCTGTGTTATCGGTTGTGATTGGTTAATTAGTGTAAAAGACGTTTCTCACTCTGTCCAGAGGACAGTACAAATACGTCTGGGTAAAGCATTCTACAATCCTTGTAAAATAATTCGATACCTCTCCAACCATAGCTGTTAAGTGCGCAAATGATTTACAAAAGATCAAGTCTACTGTTACTAATGAATTTTAAATATCATAAGTTTGTCCGTATTAATTCTATTTTTTATTCTTATATAATTTATATTAGTCACCATGGCTAATAAATCAAACAAATATGATTTTAGTATTTACTACCAGAATACCAGAGGCATTCGTACAAAATTAAACACTTTATACATGCATATTCTGTGTAACTGTTATGATTTAATTGTGTTGACAGAGACATGGCTAGTCCCTGCTATAAATAATAGCGAATTTATAGATAGTCGATATATTGTTTTTCGCTGTGACCGCGACAGAACTGCAACGGGTAAATCTGAGGGTGGTGGAGTACTAATTGCAATCTTACGCAAATATAATGCGATGCGTATTCCTTCATTGCAACTAGGAGTCATGGATAAATACCTTGAACAAATTGCTATTATGATTCCCAATAGTAATAACTCGGCACACACTCTTGTATGTGCAGCATACATTCCGAATAGTTCACCACTCTCAATTTATAATACCTATTTTGATAATATTGACAACTTAATTGATTCGATAATTATTGATAACATTATATTATTAGGCGAGGGCTGCAGGTATATTATATACCTGCAGCCCAATGGTTTCGACTTGATCCTGATCATTATTTTCAAACGTGTCGGGGAAACTCCTCCATCTGTAACCGTCTAAAGGAATTCTTGATTGTACATGATATGCAACAATATAATCACTTGACAAATTCTGTGGGTCGCATTCTGGATCTCCTAATGTCTACTGTTAGATGCACGGTATTTAAACCTAACCAAGATCTCGTTCCACCTGATGATCACCATCCACCTTTCTATACGTTGCTCTCTTTGAATATTAATATCTGTTTAATGAATCCCCAGTTTACCCCGAAATATAATTACCGCAGGGCCGACTACACGATAGTAAATAGTGATATTGGTCAAATTGACTGGGATAATACACTAGAAAGTCAATCACCAGAAACCTGCGTTGAGATCTTCTATGATCATATTTATAACATAATAAAAAACCGTGTACCTTTGTCGAAACCAGTGGATGCACATTTTCCTGTGTGGTTTTCTAGATCACTTATTCGTATCTCTAAATGCAAAAAGAAAGCTTGGTCCAAATGGAAAAGGTACAAAAACATAAGCGATTATGAGGTATTCTCTTTGTATAGAGCGCGCTTTAAAGAGGAATGTGGTAAATGTTTTAAGAAATACATGAATAGTGTCGAAGATGCCATTCCTAAGGATGTTAAGCACTTCTGGGTTTACTTGGCAAATCGTCAAGGGGGATCGGGTATACCATCTTGTATGTTTTATAAAAATGAATCTTCTAGTGACCCACCTACAATATGTAATAATTTTTCCAAGTTTTTCCAATCTATGTACGAACCATCTTCTGTCAAACCTGACTGGTGTCCGGCTCCGAATCAGGCAAACACTAATAATAATTCTCTTTGTACCTTGTATTTCGAAAAGGATTCTGTTTGTAAACAACTCAGGTTTTTAGATGCAGATAAGGGGTCTGGACCTGATGGTTTGCCACCACTGTTTCTAAAGCAGACAGCTGAAACTATCTCCAAGCCTTTGTCCGTTATATTTAACAGATGTATACAAAAAGGTATATTTCCGGCCGTGTGGAAAAAAGCTAATATTATACCAGTTTACAAAAGTGGTTCAAGGCAAGATATTGAAAATTATCGTCCTATTTCAATACTTTGTACTCTGGCAAAAGTATTTGAAAAGCTTGTCCACCGGGACATTTATCCATTTTTACGACATAATTTAATACCGGAGCAACATGGATTTGTTAGGCAGAAGTCTACAAATACTAACCTGATGATCTTTGTTAATTTTCTGTTTAATGTCATGGATATGGGACTTCAAACAGACACAATTTATACGGATTTCATGAAAGCTTTTGACAGGGTGGACCATGAAATTTTGTTAAACAAAATTGCATTCAACGGCATCAGAGGAAACTTGCTGCGCTGGTTCTGTTCATATATATGTAATAGAAATCAGATTGTTGTGAGCAACGGGTATCATTCAGAAGCATTTTTGGCTACGTCTGGTGTTCCCCAGGGATCCATCCTTGGTCCTCTTCTTTTTATTATTTACGTGAATGATATTGGTAACTGTTTCCTTCATAGTAATTTTCTGTTGTATGCTGACGACCTTAAAGTTTATCGAAAAATTAATACTATAAATGATTGTTACCTTCTTCAAGAGGACCTAAATAGGTTAACTGAATACTGTCACAGAAATAAGCTTAAATTTAGTATTAGTAAATGTAAGTATGTTAATTTTACAAGAAAGTAGAATGTAGTTTCTTACAATTATTCGCTGTGCAACGAAATATTAACCAGAGAAACAAGTATCTGTGACTTGGGCATCCTTCTTGATAGTAAACTGCATTTACATCTGCATATTGATAAGATCGTCTCTAAAGCTTTCAAAATGCAGAACTTTGTGATGAGGGCTGCTTCAGATTTTAAAAGGCCATTAACATATATGTATCTTTATAACACCTTGGTACGCCCACAGCTCGAATATGCCTGCATGATCTGGGACCCATACTACGCCAAATATGATAATGCATTAGAACGAGTGCAGCGTAAATTTCTCAAAAATATGCAATATAAATGTCGTCTGAAGCGCCTCTCTTACGAAGATGCAATATCTAAATGTAAATTACTGCCACTGCGGTCAAGGCGCCAGTTGCTCCAAGCCATGATGCTACATGGACTAGTGCATAGTAGATTCGATTGCTCAGAATTAATTAACAATATATGTTACTTTGTGCCTAGAGCGGTTATGAGACGAGAGATTCGCTCTTACCCGTTGTTTGCCACGACCCCCTGTCGTACAAATGCGGGGCGGAGGGCTCCTCTGTACAGATTGGTCACCATATACAATAATCATTTTAATCACGTAGACATATTTAACCTAGCAAAAAATGTATTTAAGAAAGAATTAATTAAATACCTTCTGGTTTCTGAGACAGATCAAAATAGTTTGAGTAGTAAATATTAATCAATCAGTTAATCATGTATTTGGAGGAATAGTTTTAATTTATTTATTATTTTTGTTAAGTGTACATAAATATATTAATTGCATGTATCTGCATTGTATCCTACAATAGTAAAATGTGGAAACGTCATGGATTGTACATTTATCTATAGTTTAAACCATCTCAATGTATTATACAATGTATGATTGTTTGTTTTCCCAAATATACAAAAAAAAAAAAAAAGATGCCTTTGACTTATTAAGTGACGTTTTGATGAAATAATTATTTTGAGCCTTTTGGGTTAACTTAAAAATTTTTTTAAAACGCTGGGAGTCATTTTTAAATATAATTTTGCTTTCCCTTGTAGGTCTACGCCTTTGTTCCCACAAAAGATGTCGTTGCCTCCTACTACAAACGCGTATACCCCGAGAAATCCATTTTATTTTTTTATTTGACTTTATAGCAACATACTTTTAGGGAAGCAAAGATTATATAACAAACTGAAATGTTCCATAAATATATTATATGCTTCATCAACATCTTCGGTTTCATACATTTCCGAAAAAGAAAAGGATTTTAGGTAATTGTTGAATTTTTTTTTTTTACTTTTTATAGGCTCGCGTTTGACCACTGTCTCACCTGATGGTTAAGTTTTCCAATGAAAGGTCTCGTTTTTTTACACGGCATGATTTTAGTCTACAAGTATTATTAACTTTTATTTCAAGTATTTGTGCAGTGTGATCAGATAAGGCAAAGTTAATCACGTCGCATTTACATTTAGATTTAGAGTTATGTGCAATGTTATCTATGCAGATATTGCTTGACAGTCGATTTGGTTGATTAAGTTCTAGATTGAGGTTGTAGCCCAGGAGAAAGTATTCGAAGTCCAAACTAATATTATTTTTCTTTAACCGGTCAATGTTGAAATCTCCTCATATAATTTTTTTTTCTTAGGGTTTGCACATAACGATTTTAAAATTACATTTAAATTATCATAAAAAAACTTATAAATTACTAAACTTTGGTGGCCTGTACACACATATAATAGTCAATTTTTGTTTAACAAGTTCAACTGCACGACATTCAATTACTCCTGTTATTGAATATCGCGATACATTTTGAAGTTCTATATATTCAAACGATTTGTTTATTAAAATGCAGGCACCTCCTCGTTTCTTCACACGTCTTACATAGCAAGCAGCGAGCTTGTAATCTGGTATATTTAGCAAATCTCGTGCCCACGCATGATGAAGTGCTCGGTTATGCATAGTACGTCTATATTTCTTTGAGTCATTGTTAATTCTTGAAGATGGGTTGTAAGTAAATCTGATTTGTTCAAGAGTGCAGCAATATTTTGATGAAGTATTCGTAAATTATTATGAAAGAAAAAAATTAATGTTTTTGTTGGTCTGAGTCACTCATGTCAATTTGTGGTGTATTATAAGTCATGTGAGCATCTGTTACGTCAAGGGTCCATTTTATGTCATCGTCAATTAATATCTTCAAATTATGATAAATGTTCCTCATTCCATCGTTACTTATGCTGCCGCTGATGCTACTAAACATTTTAAATGTCAACTCCAAGTTGGAGTCTAAAAGCATGACGTATTGATGTGACTGGTTATCCGTGTACAACAAATTATTGAATGTTTCTATTCTCCAATTGTACAGGAGCGCGTGCTCACTGTTTTTATAGGTAGTTAGGTAAATAATAATGTTGGTATGCTGTATTGTACTTAAGGTTTCTGTTATAGAAACAATAAGATTACAGTATTTTTTTTTGTAACGTGAAAGTCTTCTTCCCCTATGAACACGATACAGTCTTTTTGAGTGTAAATGGCCAGTTTGTCATGTATGTTATGAATTAAAATCTCAACGCCACAATTTGGTGTGAGATTATGACTTATTTGATAGTTCGGAAACATGTTTTCTGCTATTGGCAACATTTTATTTTTATTGTTGCTGCTTAAGATACATAACTTAGGTACTCTTTTCAAGTTTTCATGTAGTGCAGTTTGTAATACTTTTAGTTTTACAAGGCACAGCCGGTGATATTTTAGAAGTATGCGACATATGTGGCGTGGGAGTAAGAAATATATCTTGTTCTTTTTGCGATTTAGGTATACCATAATTGTGTTTCGAAATTAAGAATTTCTTTTTGCTAGGTGTAATAATATCACTTGTTAACTTTTGTGTCGCTTTTTTACTAATTCATGCCTTGAATTTATTTTGGTAACTGTTTTTTTTAGTTCCATATTTTCTAGCGATAGTTTATTGATTTCATCATGAGCTGAAGTTAGTTCGAGCTTAAGTTTTTCTAAGTTCTAGTATCTGTGAGTCACTTTCGTCGATGGATATGTTCGGAAGGCTGTTGGTGCTGCCGTCTATCGTCAAGTTTATGGAACTACTACTATAGTCTACATTTTCGGCTGCTTTTGAAATATCAGACATGGATTGGGAGCGGTGTTTTGATCGAAATGTTATGTTTTAAAATGAATCCATAATATAATTTAAAGTAAGTTGCCAAAAGTCCTGAGTTGTGCTGGAATTTGAAGTCGAATTCACTTTTATTAAAAAAATGACAGTACACTCAAAAAAAGTTTAAGTTATTTTTGTTCCGAAAATGAATAAATAATAATACCCGTAACCACACAATACACTTTCCCTTTATTAGTCTAATAGTGTTCCAGACGTGAACTTCGCAATTTAGAATGTCTTATAATTACACTATTGAATACTCTTCGCGTTAATCACAGTAACACTTGATTTCGACAACTCATATCCAGATTACTATTTCAACGCGTATCTTCAATGTTCACATATAGAATCCTTTGCAAACACTTTCACTGCGTTATTGGTGTACAATAAATACGAGAAAAATATTTATATACAGTGATCAATTACGGAGCCGATGTTGTTTACGGCCTTTAAAAATGGCAACCCATTGATTCGTATAATTCCTCAGCGTGTTATGCCTTACGCAGTCTTAGGGATGTAATAGACATAAAACACCTTAAAATGGTATAATATGCTCTAATAGAATCAAGGTTCAGATATAGTGTTCAGTTTTGGGGGAATAGTTTTAAATATAACTGCCAGAGAGCCTTTATGCTCCAGAAGATAGCCATACGAACCATCATATCGCAAATAGAGAGCAGTCGGCCACATTAAAAAAAAAAATCTAAACAAAAGATACCTGAATAACTATGAAACAGAGGAAGAGAGACGGTTGAGGGAAAATACGCGCAGGAAAGATTTAAAAAACAGATTAATACCCCAACTTAATATTGTGAAACATAGTCCTCAATATCAAGCAGTGCGGATTTTTAAAAGGGTGCCATTAGACTTAAAATCTAGAATTTACAAAAGCTCATTTAATTCAAGACTCAAGGCATTCCTATTGGACAAATGTCTGTATTCGTTAGACGATGACATATCCACATTTTTTTATATTAGTTAATGTAAAGTAATTGATTTTTTTAAATTTTCAATGTTATTTTTTTATTATTATTTTCTATAATTGTTAATTAATTTAATCGTACAATCAAATCAAATCAAATCGTATATTTCAAATAAACCATTTATAGGCACTTTTGAATTGTCAAAGTCGGTCAGTCAAAAACATGAAGCTATTTGCACGTTCCAAAGCGTAGATCTCTATGGAGAAGAACGTGCAAGAAACTCCACGGACACTCTTTTAAACCATGTGATGTGTTACAAAAATCTTGTTAACATTAACATTGATTGCTTCTATATGTGAGGACAATGCAAAGAACAAGAAAAACATATAAACAATTCAAAATGCAGGTACAGATTAAAATAAGCCAGTGGCAGGTAAGAGATGACCAGTTTCAACTGACGGCGCCCGTTCACGAACATGACGCGTGCATCAGCACCATCTAACTCAACCATTTTGAAGGGAATCAAATGATCCAAAACACGCGCCACCATCAGCAAAACATTTGTGTGAGCATGACAAGCTCTCAACTGCCACGCTCGTTCATGTCAAACTAATTTAATAACGAAATCTATAATTACATATGTAAATGGCTCCATAGTGCTCACATTTACAAAAAATTGAAAATATGCTTCTACGTTATACAAAACTATGGTTTCAAGTAAATAAGAAAAGAAAAAAAAAAAAGGCTGCTTTATTGTGTATACTTTGCTAATACAATAATGCATGATGTATTAGTTTAGTAATGCAATGAATGTGTTAGTTTAACTTGATTTTTGTATATTTATAGAATATGATTTCGAACACAATGTGAGTTGTACCTGAAATAAATTGAATTGAATTGAATGACCTGTGAGAAATTGGGCAGCACAGTGATCCACTTCTAACCATGGCCTATCCAGCCGCTTACGAACAGATGAAAAAAACTGATGGAGGTGACGGCCTTTGATGGAATTTTCCTACCTACATTACCATTTGGATAAAAGCTCTTCCCAGACGTCAGTTTTAGTAACCTAGTGATCTTAGTACGGTCGCGTTGCGGTAATGTGTGTGGGGACTACTATTAATATCAAATCTTTGATTGAACTAAAAAAACTCCACTAATTGTATCAGACTGCTCGAAAACTCATTTTTTTCGAATAAATAACTGGCTTTAAGCTCAGTCCACACATAGCTGGGACGTGGCCGTGACGGGCTCGGGCCGTGCGCTGTCAGGAGCTCATAAAAATATCGTTGCATACATATTATATGAACTCGTTCACACTCGTCCGTGTCCGGGCAGGCGACGGAGCTTCCGTGGCCGGGCCGAAGCAGTGACGTGCGGATACGTCATCAGGGCTCTTCGGGCTTTTGTTATGCATGGCCACACCGAAGTTTGTTGCATGAACGAGACAACAGCTGTCATAGACAATTGGCCAAAAAATGGCATAGACAATCCTTACTTTAATATCATAAATACGAAAATAATTCTGTCTGTCTGTCTGTCGCGCATTCACGCCAAGACTACTGAACCGATTTGAATGAAATTTGGTACAGAGATAGTCTAGAGCCTGAGAATGGACAGGCTACTTTTTATCTATTATTATATAAAAAGTAGAGAACATGCTATGTTCCCTAGGGACCACGCGAGCAAAGCCGCTGGCAGAAGCTAGTTATTCAATAAACGCTTTTAAATGCAAGTCCGCCATTTATTTCAACTTTGATGGCATACGAAAATTTTGAAAATAGTTAAGTGATATTCAATACTCAATACTCAATTTCTTTATTGCATTCCACAATGTACATGCTAGGTGGTAGGTGAGAATTTAATAAGACCCTGTTGGGCACAGCAAAAGACAATAATAAACAATGATGAAAAGAACTTATAGACTACCTTATTCTAAATACAATTAAATTAAACATACACAATACAAATAATTAAATTAAAAATATTATTAACATAAAATATTCTTTATTATTACTTTTGTTATTATTTTATATTATTGTTCGAGCTTGTGATTTTCTTGGTTTTAAAACCCATCTGCCATTCCCAAACGATTATTTCGTATGAAACGTATTTTGAGTTGGCAACATGGCTATATATATAAATATAATTAGACGGATGCACTAACTATTTCCATGCATCAGTTTCAAGTCTGTCTGGTTGTTTTCTGTCATGTCATGGTCATGTCACTATCTCTCTTTTTAAAGAGTTTTTACTAGAATTCTCTACTATTGTTTCATAATTATCATTGTATAAATTTATCTATTTAGTATATATTGATGTTTGTGTAAATAGTACACCTAAGACTACCTACAGTACTGTATCTCCTTTTTCTCTTTAGAATCCATCCAAAGGTTGTCTTGAAAAGATCGCTTTTAGCGACAAGGCCACACATTGTGACATCCTATGTAATGTTTCTCATCTATCTTTTCTGTAACTTATATGGTGTTCATAATTAAGAGTATTCTATTCTATTCTATATTGACAGTTCGAAGATTTTTTGGTTGATATTATTGAAGAAGAGAAGAAGTATTCGGATATTCAGCAAGTTTTCCTATCATCAATAGTGATTCTTTCCAACACGGAATAGAAAAAACATTTTCTCCCACTCTGATCAAGCCAGCCTCGCACCTCTTATTTTAACAAGGCGACGAGGAAAAGAGAAAAATGTTAAGATGTCAAGTGTAATCAAAACGTTTATAACGTTCATAAGTAAAATAAGAGATTTTTTTTTGCAATCTTGCTGTTGTTTGTCTTCAAATGTATGTTGTGGCAAACAAAATTGGCGCTGATGTCCAGTTACCCAGTCATATTTTGTAAATGGGAGAAGATACTTACTTATGAGCATTTATCATTTTGCCCGCGACTTCGTACGCGCTTAACCAGTTTTTTCCCGTTCTCGTATAAATTTCGAGAAATTCTCTCTTAGTGCTCCCCTACACTCCCTAAGGGACTTACATGCCACATTTCAGCTTTCAACGACCAGTAGTTTCGGCTGTGCGTTGTCTGTCAGTCACTCAATCACTCAGTAACGGAAGAATTTTATATAGATTGATTGATATATATTAATGATTGAGTATGTTTTTTTAGATTACCTAGCAAGATTACTTTGTAACAAAGTACAATCTGGATTGGATGGGCAAGCAAAGAATTTTGATAAGATTATAACAATAACTACCTGAGATTTGCTAATCGTTAATAAATATTGCCACCTACCTGTACCTATGTTATGTGTGTGACTTTATGTTCAAAATGATTATGTGTGTGTGTTTGTGTTTTAAACTTGTACTTATTTAATATAAAGTAACTTTTAAGAATATAATAAACTTTTTTTCAACGTGAATTAATAATAAGTATTTATTTTGTGAGTTGTTTTTTCTCCAGTGTTAAAACTCTATGAGGTTGGTTTTTCCTAGCCGGCTATTTGGAGAAGGAAAATCGACTTATCGAAGACCATACAATTATATTGAAATGGTCAGATCATATGAGTGCCATGAAGGATTATGTTTGAGATATCATGAGAAATCACAGATTTTAGTGGACCTATCAAATAGTGCCCATATGTATTCATCGATCCGATGAAAATGAAAAATACCAATGTATGTGGGCAAGCCACATGAAGTGGTCAAATTACCAACCAGATAATTTTGAAATCTATACGTTGTGTATTATAAAATAGGTACACAGCCTTCAGAATTACAACAATATGTGGCTAATTTATAAAATAGAAACCTACTGAGCATTTATACTTAATTTGCAAATAAATGGTTAGTTGGCCAAATAAAAACTAGTGTTTTTTAACGGCCCAAACCTTAAACAAACGAATAATCTCTCCATTGGTGAAATCGCTTTTCTCCAACGCGTCTTTTTGTGCTCGTGTCAACAAAAACAAACTAATGAATGAGCGGCACGTGCACAGCCCGGCCACGGCCCGGTAGCTTCCCTGACGGGACACTGATGCACGGCCACGTCCCGGCTATGTGTGGATCAACCTTTAAGCCGCAAAATTTTTCGAAAAGGTTACATTTTGGCAATCGTTATAGTTGATATGTAGATTGTCACTTTGTCAGGGGCCCCTTATCAATCATTTTACTTAGCGGTCGCAAGTATATTGTAAGTGTAATGGCACTAATGTAACAAGACATTTAATTCAGAAAATTAGTTGTGCCCATAACATTGGTGCGTAAGGACAGTTAATGTGTTAAAACGGATCAATTGATTAGTAACATTTTCAAATGAAAATATTACAGTAATTATATTCCTCAACTCTATCGGACAGCTTAAGTTGACACTAAAACAATGTCCCATAAACAAAGTGTCGCCCCAGCAATATCACTTCGAGTATTAGCTAAAAATCGTCTGGATACAGATATGGAGAACCTAGTGCATTCTTTTAACCTTCCACTTAAGTTGTTCATGGCATCAAAATATAACGTACAAAATGATCGTATTTATCCGAGAGGGAGACAATACCAAATAACTGCTTTCTGCTTGATGTTATTCTTGAATTGTGCATTTATAGAATGTTAACCGTGGATATGACTACAAATACCATGTCATCATTTAAAAGAGGCCTCGTATCATTTATTTCGGTTATCTTTTGTTTAACTTTTGCAATCAGTTTTTCCATCATGTTCATTGCGGATGAACTTCATAAGAAAAATAGCGTCTTACTTATTTTGAAGATTCAAACTATACATAAGATTTTCAGTTTTAAAAACAGTTTTATTGTTTGGAATTGGATCTCAATAACCACTATTATTTTTATTGATGTAGCTTTACAAGTTATGCATTACGTATCGTGTTTTTACCCTTTTATTTTTGACCTTATTTGCGATAACTTTTGTGACATAATGTACATCGCATCTGATGTTAATATAATCATTGCGATCAGAATTATAGCATTGTTGAGACAATATCTCGAAAAGTGGGTTAAAGTTATCCTACAGATGAATCAAAATCAGGAAAATGATGAAAATTGTCTGAAATTGTTTGGGACATATCTAAAAATTTTAAAAGCATACAAATTATACAAGAAAATTTTCCACGTCTTGGTAAGTTCTTGATGATTTTTGATGCACTACGACTAACTATGCCTACAAGACTAATTTAAGCAGACATTCGCTACAAAAACCTAACAACGAGCATGCTTGTAAACCATAAACCATGTCTGCCGGATCTCACGACTCTTAATGTGTTCGATTAGGACGAACACATACAAAACAGACATAGCAGTGCACAGCTACGAGCATATTTTTAGCGAAATTCGACGGGCATGGTAGGTATGCCTTCGAAATATTCTGCCAGATGATTCCTCCGCTCAGACGTTGCTATAATTCGTTTACTACGTTCAGAACAAAACAGACTTCAGAGTGAAGTCTTCCAATTTTACACAGAGGTTTGGCTCTCACCTGTTTCCCCCACTAATATTGGACCGATTTAAAAGATATTTTACAAACATAAAAAGAAGGATGTACCCTATCTATCATTTTGGGTTCAGTAAAGTTTTAGCGTTTTTTTTTTTTGGATCGAAAACTAAAACCCAGAAAATATTTAGACTATGAAATAGTATAAAAATTACAATAATTAAATGACGGTAACAATATTTTGCCGTATGGTGTCGGCCGGTGCCGTAAAAGAATAATACCATACCATCACTTCCCGTGGGTGTCGTAAGAGGCGACTAAGGGACTGACCAGAGAATGGGCAGCAGCGTTCTCTGTAAAACGTAACACCATACACTACGATCGCCAACCCGTCTGCCAAGCGTGGCGATTATGGCAAACGCCCCTTTGGGGAAGGCCTATGTCCAACTGTGGACGTCTTTCGGTGTGATGGTGATGAACAATAGTAATTGGTTATCGCGTCTGCAAAAGCCTTTTAGTACCTAACCCAAACTATTCTTAACATTTTCTTCACGATAATTACTTAAGCTACAAGGACATTGTACCTAACCACGTTTTTTGTTCACAGGCATTATATCACACATTTGGCGCATTTTATCGTATTCTATGTTACTTCGACTCAATGATTTTTGCAATGAAAATGGGAATCGCAGTAAGTGTATATTTATCCCATCATATACAAACTATAAAAAGTACTGACTTCACACAAAATCCCAGGCCGCGTTACCAAACTTCTCCGTGTGTTTTGAATATATTTTAAAACAGTCAGACTGTGGCCGACCCCTACAGTTTGTGAAACTTTCCATCTTGTCCCTCAGAGTTAAACGACTTTTAAATCATCAGCTCAACTATGGAATACTTTTGTTTTATATTACACTAGCACTTCGCCCGCGACTTCGTCTGCGTGGACTGTAGAGGTGTTGCGCCACTTATTTGTCCCAAATTATCATTCTCGGCAATTCATGTTCATGATTATTTATGCTAATAGTTTGTAAATCTTTACTGTCCGTACTTTCAACCCCGGAACTACTTTGATATGTTTCTGGTATTTTGGACCTTGTGAATCTTTAGCGCTTATAATTCCAGCCCAGAAAAAACTTCGATATGTTTCTGTTCTCCTAGTGTTTTTGGATCCTAACCACACAAAATTCCAGCGCTGGAAATATAAAAACATTTTTTGATCTCCTGGTACTTGTGAATCTTTAGCGCTAACAATTCCTGCCGAAAATATAATTTGACATGTTTCTGGTCTCTTGGAATCTACTTGTAAATCTGTAGCGCTCGTAATTCCAGCCCCGAACATACTTCGACATGTTTCTGGTCTCCTGGTACTTGTGAGTCTTTAGCGCTCACAGTCCTAGCTCCAAAAATACTTCGACATGTTTCTGTTCTCCTGGTACTTTTCAATCTGAAGTACTGAAGCAGCAGCAACTCTAGATTTCCACTTCTTCCTTTGTCTATACTAAGCCATGTAAGTTGCCGGGATAAAAAGTAGCCTTTGATTGTAGTAGTGTTTGATTACAGATTGTGATCTACACGTATACCAAATTTCATCCAAATCTCTTCAGCCATTTTTGCCTGATTGAGGCACAAACATACAAACATACAAACATATGTAGGCGTATTATCAGGATTTGATATTTTAAAGTAAAAAGTAGGTAGTTTACTTAGTAATCAATTTTATTCGATTAACCCACTTAATTAACTATAACTGTGAACTCAATTAATTATCATAATTATTAACTAAAAGGTTTTAACACGATATTAGCAAATCTAGGCGATATGACAACATGTGCATCGGACCGAGGTCTAGAATGGAATGTCCCGATCGCACCGCGCGGTCTCGTTTTACGTCCGAGCACAAACAAGTCGAGTAGTGGGGAGGTGGGGATGTCCGGTGCACGTGCCGTGTACAACCGTACGATGACGTAGCGCCGTCACATACAAACTTTCACATTTAAAATATTAGTAGGATTGGGCCCTTACCTATGAAATCGACGTTTTTGCTGTCCACTTTGAGCTACATTACGCTATCGTATATTTTAAAGGTAAAAGATGCTTAGGTGGATTTCTGATGGTATGTGGATGAATTAAAGACGACTATGATAAGGAAGGCGTGAGTGGAAATGCCAGAATTATTCCCTGGGAGGATATACATGGATTTTATTGGTTATGTTATTTAGAAAAATCAGGTGCGTAGTGCTACGCAGTACTAGTTACGTTCATACATCTGGACACGCACGCTGGTTCGTAACCATAGCTGATAGCCTACCCGCATGGGAAAAGGTATGAGTCTATGTATGTGTTTGTTTGTAATTTTAACTATTCGCGTTCCAGAACTGGTGCCACAGTTGTGCGATAATGTTTGCACTTATGAAGAATTGGACACTTGCCATTATGTTTAGTATATACTGTGAGAAATTTTATATAACCGTTGAGGAAGTCGAGACAGCGTGCATACGGCTTATGAAAAACTCAAACTGTCCACGTAAGAAGTTTTTGTAAAAGCAAATGGTATTCCATTGCATTTTAGATCATATTTTGATATATTTCTTTACAGAAAGCCAAAAACGTCTTTGCAAGAACGTGATACGGGCAAATCAGACGTTCAGTAAGATGTCCGCGTGTGGCCTGTTCTACGTCGATGCAACGCTTCCAATATGTTTGAGTGGAGTTATCACACATTACGTCATCGTACTGTTGCAAATGAATTATCTATGAAATATTTTTCCCGAGCTATCTTGCTTGATTAGAAGGCAGTGCAATGGAACACAAAACGGTTACCACTTCCCTAACTAGTGTTTGGTTTTAATTGATCTTTCTCAATCATGACATCTCAAAAAGATCACATTTTTGTCAGGTTCTTAATCTGAGGTTCTCACTTAAGTGAAATAAAATATTAGCAATTCAATGTTTTTTTTTTTATCTACATACTATACATACGTACTTAAAAACCCAGGCAGGTGCGAGTCGGACTCGCACACGATTGGTTCCTTACCATAAACATTTTCAAGTGAACCTATTCCGGTTCATGAGATAAAGCCCGCTGACAGACAGTCGGAGAGACAGATAAAAAGCGGAGGCTAAGTATTAGGGTACCGTCGGGCATCCTTCGGGTATGAAACTATAAGAAACATACAAAACAACAACAACCATTTAAAGAAAAAAGTCCCAAAAGGACTGCTCACATTTATTCAACTGCATTCGCGTTTCGCTGAACGATTCTGGTCACACTTATACAGTTCTGCTTCTATCAGCCGCGTACAGCGTCGTAAGAATGAGAAAGGCGCTGAATACGCTGCGATGACGGTAAGATGTCCGTGACTACTGCAGTACCACCGACGCCAATCGCTTCAATTTTTGGTAAATAATTAGTACTCAATTGGTACTAATTAGTACTCGAACAAAAAAATTGGTAACTAGTTTTCTAGAAAATCGTCTTTGAGGGTGGTCTGGCGGTAGTCACGTTCTTTACTTATTTAGTATTGTGCTCTTAAAATGGACATTTCTGTGTGCAATATTTTTATCGTTTGGCTTCTTGCAGAAGAAATATGTATACGAAATTAAACGTAAAATATTAAAACACAAACGACAGTGGGTCGATCCAGTACAGGTACAGCCCAAGAGCTAGATTGAAGGATTGAGAATTTATCTCTCTCTGATAATTCTACGGACTTTAGACCGATAAAACTAGACGTATAATCCACATATTAATAGAAATATTTTTTCTTGGGAATTTGTTCGAAGATGCTCTTCGATCTAGCTCTTGGAATTTTTTTTACTAGCTAGGATCACCAGTTTCTTTCCACTTGAGCTTTTGCCTCTATGAAAGGGCCAAAATTGAGGGTAGATGTTAATGTAACCCCAAGAAGCTCTTGGTCGGTTATCGGCACGGTTGCACCTCGGAAAGATGGAGCTAGGTGGAATTGGCTCCTTTTGGCAGAAAATAGACAAGCTTGGGTCTTAGCAGCATTGAACTTGACCAGATTGGCATCGCCCCATTCAGACACAGCCTGTAAAGACACGTTCAAGTGCTCAACCATAGCCTCCCGGAGAGACCGGATCTGCGATCCACCAGCTCGTGCGTCGGACACGTATCTCACAGCAACAGTGCTGTCGTCTGCATATCCAAAGGTACCGGGTTTAAGCAGATCATTAATATGCAGCAAGAACAGTGTCGCCAAAAGCACCGACACTTGAGGAACCCAGGCATTAATATCCATCAGTCTAGACGAACAGCCCTCTATGACCACTCGGATAGACCGATCCCTCAGGAAATCTGCGATCCAATCACACAATCCGGCGGGCAGACCGAGGGAAAGAAGCTTACTAATAAGGCTATCGTGCCAGACCCTGTCGAAGGCCTTCGAGATGTCAAGGGAGACTGCTAGTGCCTCCCCGTGCATCTCTATGGCCTCACTCCAGATGTGAATGGCATACGCAAGAAGATTCCCAGTTGACCGATTTCGGCGGAACCCGTATTGTCGGTCACTAAGGATATCATTCGCTTCTAGGTATGCCAGGAAATTATGATTCAGCACGCGTTCCATAGTCTTACAAAGTATGGACGTTACCGAGATAGGTCTATAATTCGACGGGTCAGCTTGACTACCCTATTTGGGTACAGACTGCACGTTAGCTTGCTTCCAAGCCTTCGGCACTTTTCCAGTCTCGAACGAAAGGCGAAATAGGCGTGTCAAGATCGGAGACTACTCAGGCGCACAAGTCTTCAGAACAATTGCCGATATCCCGTCGGGGCCACTAGGCTTGTTCACGTCTAGGTTACGCAGTACCCTACGGACGTCCTTCTGATAAATTCAAATGTTCGACATACTCGACTCGCATCCACCAGGAGAAGCAGGGGACCTCGCGCCAACAGGATCCAGATACAGACGTGAAGATTCCGCAAGAAAATAAGCAAAACAGTTCGCTTTCTCCTCAGCGGATCCAGCGTCCCGTCGGGTCTCAGCAGTGGTGTTAGTGAGGGGCGGCAGAAGTTCAATTCGACCGACTTAGCCAGGAACCAAAAAGCCTTACTACCTGCTGGGTATGAAGCAAGTTTGTTCCCTATTCGGCTAATGTGGTCAAACCGAGCCCTCCGCAACACCTTCTTGCAGGACTTGGTAGCCCTGTTGAAGGCTCTCGTCTTCTGACTCGCGTCATTTGCTTTGCGTGTACGATTGTCGACCCATGCTACGTACCCCGCGTGTTTAAGCACATCAGCACGGCACCAAACCATGGACGAGCTTCGGCAGACATTGTTATGTCAGAGAACGGAATGTAGTACTCAATTCTCTTCCGCAACACATCCATCACGGCGTTCGCGGACGACAAAACATCATTCAAAGAAAAGTAAGTAGGCTGACCAGGATAACATGCGAAGAAAATCGCATGCCATCTATCTCAATCTGCTGACATGTATCGCCATACCCGCCGGGTGCCTCTTGGGCTAGGATCGGGCGGGGAGTAAACGGACACAGACTTCACCAGACAGTGGTCGAAACTACCCAGTGGTGAAGAAATCGACACCGAGTAGCGGTCTGGATCTGTTGTCAGCAGAAGGTCCAAGTAATTGGCAGAGTGCGAATCAACATCCGGAACCCTCGTTGCCCCCTGGACCAGCTGGGTAAGATTTAACGCTAGCTTTCGCGTTTCTTGTCCAGCAAGGTCTATGCACTGGTATAGGAAGAGCCACTCCTGATGGTGGGCGTTGAAGTCCCCCAGTAGCACCAATTGGGCAGAAGGTTACCGCAGCTGAGCCGCATCCGCCGCCTTACTTACGTGCTGTGTGATCCCAGTTATCTCCAAATCACCGCTGTGCGAACGGTAGACACAGGCGTAGACAATTTTATCCAGGCCCGTGTCCACTAAAACCCACAGCGTTGAGAACTTGGAGTCCTCAAGATTGCGGAGATGCTGCGCGTGGTTCGAAATGATGCTCCAGGGTAAACCCTGGGTATAAAAGGTAAGACAAGTCTGACAGACATCTGATCTGCGTCTCCGAAAGGAACCGGAGCGCTGGTTTAAACGGACTATACCTACCTTAAAAATTGAACGCATTTTATCCTCTAAAGTAAGACCCGACTAAATCTGTGAATTGACGAAAACTTGCGACTAATTAGCGAGAGAAAACGAAATCAGCTTTTGAGATTCAAATGGACCAAGCTGGGGTAGACACAACCCAGATCTCGAGAGCGACGGGCTGCCCAGGCGGCTTCTGGGGAGGACCTATCGGCGGCGGCACTCAGTCGCCAAGTTCTGGACGGCGCGGCGGCGTGGACGTTGTCCTGAAAGTTGCCACAAAATCGGGCAGCTTGAAGGGCACGTTCACGCGCGCCCTTAAAGAGGCGGCTGAAAGTATCAAGGAGGCGGTTGAGGTCCTCCTTGATCAAACAAGCTCCGAGAAGACGGCGAAGCTGTGGGAGGAGAACGGCCGTTTCCGAACCGAGCTGGAGGACCTCAAGAGGAACGTTGCCGCACAGAGGGAAGACTGGCTGCGGAAACACGCGGCTCCCGCAACTGCCAGCTCCCTGGTAGGTGGCCCTCAACAAGTCGGAGACCATGGCTTTTCATGGCCCCCGGCGGGCGTCGCCGCCGGGATCGCACATAGTTGTTGGGGGGGCCCGTATCGCTGTCGAGTCCACCATGAAGTACCTGGGATTGGTGCTCGACAGCCGTTGGGATTTTGCCCCACTTCCGGCGGCTGGCGCCCAAGTTGTTGGGCGCGGCTGGGGCGCTGTCAACGCTGCTTCCCAATCTGGGTGACCCGAGCACCGCCTGCAGGCGGTTGTACGTGGGGATCGTGCGATCGATGGCCCTGTATGGGGCTCCGATCTGGGCGGCTGACCTGACGGCCAGCACCATCACTGTTCTGCGGAAGCCGCAGAGAGTGATGGCCGTCAGAGTCATCAGGGGTTATCGCACGATATCCTACGAGGCGGCTTGCGCACTGGCCGGATCTGCGCCCTGGGACCTGGAGGCAAAAGTCCTCGCGTCACTGCATCGGTGGCGTGAGGACGCGCGGGCGCGCGGCGAGCGACTAATGCAGCGACACATCGAGCTGCATCGGTCGCAGCTGCGCGAGGTCCTGGTGGCGGAATTGCGGGACAGGCTCTCACGCCCTTCCGCCGGCCTCGTCACTATCGAGGCAGTTATCGCGCAGAAGGAGGCTGCGGAAAGGGAGAGGGAGATCTCGACCTCCCTCCCGGCCCGCAGCAGACGCACCGGGCGTCGGAGGTTACGCTGCTCTCTTCCGGCCCCCCTAACTGGGTCCAGGGGCGGCGGACTTGGTGATGTCCGTCGCCCCCTATTCATCCGGACCCGAGGTGGCGGCGCGTGGTGTTCCCGTGCGCCCATCTCTGACGTCTCTCTGCAGAGGCGGGGCGGCACTAGCCGGGGATTACGGAAGTCGTAAGCCCCCGCGATCTCCGGCGTAGGTGAGAGATGGAACACCGGGGTGGTTTTAGTCAGTAAGAGTCTGACAGACCCCTCCGCCCGCCCCAGGGCAGAGGACATCCATGGGGATTTACCCCCGTTAAAAAAAAAGGCACAACCCAGATCGGACACCTATAAACCCTTATAACTTTTGAACCAGTGACCGACTAATTCTGAAATTTGGTGACTAGTTAGCGACATTTTTTTAGGTTATCAAAATTTTAACCCTGGTGGTGGCCTTGCCAGTTTCAGTCTCACAATAAATCGAGAACCATCCGTGTAGCGCGCTGTTCCGCCGCGTAAGGCCGCGCACAACGCTGAATGCGGCGGAACAGCGCTGAACTCCATACATAGCAATCGCATGATAAAAACACATTTGTCCTCATTTTATACTAAAAGACGCGGAAAGCTGTATGGATGCGGACGCATCTCCATACAAAATCATTGTTTTCTATGGGCATAAGCTGAATAGACCTGAAAAAGTGTGAGTATTCCCTAAGACTATGCATAAAATTTTCTATCTGGTTTCTAAGATTTCTGTGCTTGGCTGTGGCTGGCAATATACAGACATTTATTTCAGCTGTGTCTGGGGTTCAAAAGAGAATTTAATAGTACCTACGTGAATTATTAACATTTTGCAAGCGCCCTCTGCCGTGTGATAGCCAAAAATTTCTCTGGGGAATGTACGGCAGTATAAAAGTAGGTATCCTACGTCGTCATCCATTTTTTATTCAGTCTCGATTCGATCGAATGAATGTAAAAATATTTAGACATTAACATATTAGTCGGATATAGATAGATTATCCATAAAATGCTGTCAAACTGAAAAAAATATTTCATACATACGTTTAGGTACTCAGCAATGTGTATGACATATTTTGAGATAAAACGAACGTGTATTTGAAGACTTTTAGGAATATTAGTTGTGTCCATTAAATTAGTACGACCGGACCAAACATATATTATTACAAATATATTGACACAACTCAGGTGTTTTAGACAGTAATAAAACAAATTATAAATATAAATCAGCAGGAAACTGGATTGCACGATTGTGTAAATCGATACTAACAAAAATGCCTCAAAAACATAAAGTCGCTTCAGAGATTCGTGTGTTGCTCAATAATCATCTGGAAAAGGACGTGCAGAGATTAGTATTTTCCTTTAATTGTGCACTAAAATTATTTATAGCATCAAAATATTATGTCAAAAATCATCATATTTATCCTAGAGGAAGAAAATATCAAATATTTGCATTCTGCTTAATGTTATTCATGGATGCCTTGTGTTTCTACAGGATGTATACATTAGACATACGAAGTCAGAAAATGTCAGAAGTAAAAGGAAACATCTTGACTTTCATTTCTATTCTCTTCTTTTTCACCTTTGCTATCAGCTTTTCTATCATGTTCGTTGTAGACGAAATGCATAAATGCAACAACGTCATACTCATTTTGAAGATCCAAGATATAAACAAAAGCATTGATTTTAGTAAGAGTAAATTTAGCAATTTTATTATTTGGAATTGGATCTCAATAACTATCATCATCTGCACCGACATGTCATTACATGCTATGTTTTATTTAGCAAATATAGCAAATTATTATCGTTTTCTTTTCGACTTTATTTGCGATATTACTTGCGACATGTTTTATATCCCGTCAGATATTAATTTAGTAATAGCTATCCGAATTATAACATTGTTAAGAAAATACGTCGAAACCTGGGCGAATCATATTCTGAGTATGAGGAATGAGCAGGAAAATGATGAACAGTGTTTCAACTTGTTCAAAATGTATCTGAAAATTATGAAATTATATAATCTGTTTATGAAAATTTTCCAGGTTTTGGTAAGTTCTTGTTGATCTAATATTTCTTTCTTTGAATCTGTCTACAAATGGTTACTAAACGCCTCATTTTTTATGACGCATTAAGTAGTTTAATGTCAGAATCAATAAATTTTTTGGTCATACCATGAAAATAATTATGTCAATTGTCAATGCCATAACGATTCCGTTGAGAATAAGGAAAGGTGATCAATTCTATATAACTTCGTCTTTCTCTCACACTGGAACAATGATTGCGAAACAACGTTATTGATCGACCTCAGATACGTGCATTTGTTGGTCATAGTACAATCCCCAAAATAGCTTTGGTTTATGAGATTTAAACCTCACCAATTGGCATCGCGTCGTAGAAAGCCTTATTCTAAGTGCATTTTTTTATAGGCTCTCTATCACATATTTGGCGTATTTTACCGTATGCTGTGTTACGTAGACCTAATGTTCCTTGCAATGAGAAAAGGAACCGAAGTAAGTGTATTTCAAAAATATTTTTATGGATCTCTTTACAAATCCCTGACTCTGTGTTCGTGTATTGATTGTTTACTTACATTGATATATGTTTACTTATGTGTACTTTACTTAATCGTGCAGTACATAATGGGTTCACAGACGCATTTAATGCATCAAGGCTTTTTCTACCACTAAAACTTTGAGTTAATTGTTGTGGCTAGGTTCCACACCAATACAATAGTATTTATCCATTGCTAAATGCTAACAGTTGGTCAATAACTAAATATCAAGGACAATATAATGCATACGTGAACATGGAAATTGCCAGTCATTACTTTTATTCAAATAATTAATGTTTTTTTTAATTTTCAGAATATACGTCTTGCTTGTTCGGTAATGTTTTTTCTAGCAAAGAATATGACTATTGTTATTCTAGCCAGTGCCAATTGCGAGAAGTTCTATAAAAGTATTGAAGAAGTTGAGATGACGTGTATACAGCTTATGAAGAATAGGAACCTTCCAAGTAAGAGATTCCTCCAAATTGTCTTTTCTCTGATCTGTGAGGCCCCAAATATACATGCTTGTAGCTTACGCAAAAGTATGCAAGTACATTGCATGCCATGATGGCATACACTACAATCAGAACTCTTCATGGATTTAGTACCACCCAGGATTTCACCACATAGTACTGTATTTGAGGGATAAGAGGGCCCTAATACTCCACTTGTCATTGACTATAGTGTTAGGGCACGTATACATCTAAAAGAGAGGTCCCGTCTTATCTCTCAAATACAGTGCTATGTAGTGAAATCCTGGGTGATAACAGTTTGGTTTCCGTTATTCGAAGTTGGGATAGAAACCACTTTCTCAAGGAAGACCAGCTGTGCCTTGGAAGATTTCTGTAGAAAGTACAAAGCATTCTTTGCAAGATTTTGCATTAAATTTGCTTTACTTCTTTACAGAAAGCCAGAAACGTCTCTGCAAGAACGTGATGCGTGCAAATATGACGTTCAGTAAGATAACCGCGTGTGGCCTGTTCCATCTAGATGCTACGCTACCAACCTGTTTGATTGCAGTTATCACTCATTACGTTGTTGTACTATTGCAAGTGAATTTACTGTAAATAGTACACCTAAGATTACCTTCAGTACTGTCATGCACCTTCTTGGTTGGCCATTGGCCAGTCGATAAAGCTTTGCAGGATTTAATAAAAAAGACAGATTAGAATTTAAAATAGATAAGAACGACGTAAAAATATATTTGTTTTAGGATGACAGAATTAAATTAGCTTTGATTTGAGCAGGTGCTTGAATACAATTGTCCCTTGAATCCAATCGGTGTTTGATTTTATATGTAGTTTCCAGTGATGCTGCAGCGGCAGTAACATGCAGCATCACAGTACTCTCTTTTTCTTTCTCTTTAAAATCCATCAAGGTTGTCTTGAAAAGATCGCTATTAGCGATAAAGCCGTCCATTGTGTCACCCTATATTATGTTTCTTATCTATCTTTTTTGTTATGGTATACACAATAAAGAGTATTCTATTCTATTTACTATAAAATAATTTTTCGCTTGTGTCTAAATAATAACAGCCACACGGTTCAATTTTTGAGGTTAAGCAGCGTTTGCCGAGGTCGGTTCGCGGATGTATTAACATCTATAACATATCGAGACTCCTCCGTCTAATGAAGCAAATTAAGTCATTGGTACCGGTTATTATTAGTAGATCTTTGACAGTCGTTACGCATACTCAGAAGCTTGACAATCTGACACATATTTTGCCAAGGGTACCGTATTACCTACTCACTGGCTTGTGGACTCAGATAGGCTGTCACCCTTGTAAAATGCGGCTACTTACTCAGCTGCTTCAGGTTAGTTTGGAAGCCAGCTCCAACAGAGTTAGAAAAAGGCTAGGCAGATTGAGTGATTGCCTCTGATGCCTTTGTTAATTGGTCACTTTGTTATTAATTCCTGTTATGTAAAATAAATGTTAATTGTATGTAAACGTGATGTTTATAGCATAATTATACCAACTATTATCATCTGTTCAACCGTGATCAGGCAATAATTACACGCATCACAGCGTCAGCGTTAAGAGCGACAAACATTCTTTCAACGCGACGGCAACACCGGCACACCGTCAGCGCTAAGAAGTGACCTTCTGTACAGTATAAATATCTACCAGTATTGTAACTCGGCCTTCTCCTTGAAATAATTACCTACAGCCGCGCGGTACGTAAACACGCGATAGGGCTGCCCGCCTCCAGCATTTGAATTTCATTTACTTGCCTACTTGAGTTTCTTTCTATTTTTGTGATTGTAGATATAAGATTATTTATAAAAACATTAAAAAAGAAATAAATAAACTGTTACCAATCTTCAATGCTCACAAACTTCATCACCTCAACCAAAATGCAAGAAACAGCTGGCATATAATTATAATATCTTTTTTCATCTCACCTTATTCTTTCGTTCCCATTACCTACAGCATGAAGCAACTCAAAATAACAAGATTTTCGGTCACCCATCCGATGTCAAACCTTTGCAAACCCTATCACTTTTTTATTTAGGAAACAAATTATGTACCACTTAAACTAAAAAATTATTTCTTTTTGGTGCGTTATTGATGAATCCAACCAACCAAAAACACCACAATAATATGTTCTATATTTTTTTTTTCCATTTTAAGTAAGTACTCGTACTTATTTCAAAAACACGCTTGCTGCTTACAAATCAATCACACCATTCGTTTGTCACTGCGGCGCATTCGCGACTGCTTGCAGTTGGAGAGCAGTTTGAACTCGAGGCGCGAAGGTATGACTCTCGTTGCGACCGTTTGTATGAAGATAGTATACTGTAGATATTTTTCTAAGATCTTCTGAGGTATTAATGTGTATTGACCACAAAATTTGTATATAATTAAGTGAATCATTGTAATAAATTAGTCACCACGCTGGAGTCGAGTTTGATTCATCTCCTACAACTCTTCTCACTGTGGCCAAGGCACCTTTAGCCGTAATCGATCCTATAAGTCTGTGAGATAGGTATTAAGAAAATCATTTCCAACATTCACAAAACCTGTATTCCTACTCCAATTCCGTATGTTACCGTTGGTCTCCTTGTACGTAGGTAACGTTTGGTATATGGTTTGTATGGTAGTTTAGGGTAACTAGGAAGCTAGGCAATTGTTATAGGGCTAGGTTTAGTCAGTAGGGTTTTAGATAACTCAAGTACTATGCGTAATTGTCTCAGACCTAGCCACACTGGACGCATGTGGAATAGCAGCCGTACTAAGCTGCAAGTCCCGGTACGCTCATCATCCACGTAGTACAGTGAATTAATATCCCGCCTTTTCAGACTGTTTTTTTTATGTTTTATGATGCAAATGTTGTTTTTGTGTGAAAATAAATTTATTTTTATTATTATTTATTATATTAATTGCAGTTCAGCAACAAAACATTATTACCATTATTAACTGTTGATGAAAATAATGTTTTGCTAAAAATTATACTGTCAAAACAATAAATTGTTAAAAAAAAAACATCTTAGTTCGAATTACTATTTCACGATACCATCTTGTTTCCATCCAAAAATATTCGTGTAGACTAACCATTATCGAAAATTATTTTTAACAAAGCAATAAAGTATTAAGTCGAAGTTCTCTCTCATTATTACAATATATTCATTAGTTCATCCAACCATGGACAAGTTCAAGTTGAATTTTAAAAAACTGTTCGAAAAACAAAAAAACGATCCAGAGATCTCCTTCAGAGTGCTAAACAACAATCGACTAGAAAACGATGTTCAAAGAATAGTGCACTCCTTTAACTTTGTGCTCAGCCTGTTTTTAAATTCAAAATATAATGTAAGAAATAGTCATATCTATCCAAATGGAAAAATAAGTCATATTCTTTCATTCTGCTGTATGTTTTTCATTAATGCGTCTTGTATCTATCGAATAGACATCGTAGATGTCAGTGATATAAACAAAAATATGTCAAGTTTAGAAAAAGACTTCTTGTCACTGTTTTCTCCTCTCTTTTTTGACACCTATATGGTCGGTTTTATAATATTGTTCATTCTAGATATAGTGCATAAGGAAAACAACGTCTTACTTATTTTAAACATCCAAACCATACACAAGACCATCGATTTCAGTAAAAATACTCTAAGTCTTTTTGTTTGGAATTGGATTTCAGTAGGAACTACCATCTTTGTCAGTATTTTCATTCAGACTATGTATTTTATAACAAATCACTATCCCAATATCATTGACTTAATTTTGGACTATATAACGAACATATTGTTCATCGCATTGGAAATAAACTCAGTCATGGCCACCCGAATAATAATACTATTGAAAAATTATCTTGACTTGTGGATTGGACTTATATTAATGATGAAAGGTGAACAGGAGAACGATGAACAGTGCGAGAAACTATTCAGAACATACCGCCGTATCCTCAAAGCTTACAATTTGTATAAGAGAATTTTCGAAGTGTTGGTAAGTCAATGAATATTTTGTTTAAACCTTCTCATCTATATCTACCTGTATACTAATATATAAAGGGTATAAATATGATTACCACCATAAACTTTGTGACCATAACCTCTATTGCATAATTTAAAAAATAGGATATAGTCTGGAATATCACATAGTATACTACTTATTATCCTGGGATTATGTTTCCTTGGCATAATTTTTGACATTCTCGCAGGCGGCAGCTAGTAGTAGAGAATGATAAGAGAGTAGCTGGAAATACAAAAAAGGAATACGAACCGATGGTTGAATGAGAGAATTATAATATTGGTTGCTGTGGTGACGCTTGTGGGTGGGCTGTATTCGGCAGAAAACGTCTGTAGACTGAAATAATGAACAGAGAACAATAAGCTCACTATAATATAATAATAATATAATATTCTTTATTTTCGGACAACAATGATCCAGCGTGTTAGTAAACAATATTATAACTTATTACTAGTGTTAGTACTATGTATGCATGATGTTTGAAGTAAAATACGTACTATGCTGCCTTTGTCTAGCATTAAGCAAGAGACACTGGTCCCACGTATGCAACGTATGAAACGCATTAAATGATATCTGGATTCTTGATTGTATATGAAAAACTACGCAATAAAAATACTCTTATCGTATGCAACGCAATCACACGCCTCCCACGCAACGTCGACCTGCGATGTCCAGATCAGCATGGGAAGGTGGAGGACAAAACGAGCAACGTATGCGATGCAACGTGGGAGAATTGGTATGCACACTTCTCCCATGTATGCAACGTAAATTGTCACCAGACGCTGTTGTAATTTCACAGAAGGTGTACTAGTGTGTATGTAAGTCATGTTTTCTGATTTTGATAGTGAGTTTGAGGAAAATTTATTGAGTTTACTATTTTAAAGGTTCGGAACATCCGTAAAAAAACGGAACCCATATAGGATCACTCTTAATTTTGAGTATGGGTCGCTTTTGGGGGACAAACAAGAAAAGTTAAAAAAAAAAGTTTTTCAAACTATACCGTGTGACATATCAAATAAAAGGGCTTATTATGTGGGCTTAATTGAAAGAAGATAAGGAAGGAAGATATTGGGTTCATGAGACAAATACAAAGAGAAAAAGTTGGAGAATACCATACACTAATGCTAGGTCGATCAGCTGTACATCTTCCATTTTGATTATAAACCGACTTCAAAAAAGGAGGTTCTCAAATCGGATGTATTTTTTTTTTGTCAACAAAACACGTGTACCTTATGTCTATTTGTTTATAAATGACATGCTACATGTAAGTTCTAGAAACACACTGATCACAAGCGTGGGATAGCGTAAAAGTATCCCCTCCACCTTCCCATGCCGATCTGGACATTGCAGGTCGACGTTGCATGGGAGGCGTATGATTGCGTTGCATAAGATACATAAGTGTGTTTCTGTTACATAGTTTTTCATATAAAATTAAGAGTCCAGGTATCGTAATGCGTTGCATACGTTGCATACTTGGGACCAGTTTCTCTCGCTGAATTCGTAAGCTATACCAGGCGTTTGACCAGTGTTTTTCAAGAACTAACGCGAAGCACGTCGTAAACAAAAGAATAGAACTTTGGTGCACATGTTTTTGTTGTCAAAGTTAGCATTAATTTATGGTATTCTCCAACTTTTTTCTTTGTTTATTTATCTCATGAACCCAATATCTTCTATTGTTATCTTTAGTTCTTGTGGCGCGAATATTAATTAAGAAATAGTAAAATCAATATATCATCCTCAAACTCGCAATCAGAATCAGATAACATGACTCAGACGCACTAGTGAGAAATTACCACAACATTTCATGCCAATTTACATTGCATACACGGGACAAGTATGCACACTAATTCTCCCACGTTGCATCGCATACGTGGGACCAGTGTGTCTCTCGCTTTGTTGTGCTTTTCTGATCTACAAAGTTGAACATCAACAAAGCTTTGAATTTTTACGTTTAAGGCACTTGTCTTACCGCCGACGAGAAAACGATCAGCTATCGACTATTTTCGCGCTGAGGAAAGAGACAAATATTATAGATCTCATGTGAGTAAAGAGACACATATATTTATAGTCGATAGCTGGCTGTTCACACGGCCGGCGAGTCGGCTCTTACCACTAATTGCTCGCAGCGGCAAGAGCTACCAAAGATAATACTCGCATAGCGATACTCGCTTGGCAATGCCCGCTTGGCGGTCAGAACTCATCAACCAGCGGTAATTTTTACCTATAGTGCGGGCCGGAGCGAGTGGTGCGAGTAATGGCCGGTCGCATAAAAACACTCGCTTAAAGCCGAGCGACAAAACTATCAAAAACTACTCACTCGCTACTCGCTGCTCGCCAACTCGTTTCGAGTTTCAAGCTTTACTCGCTTCTCGCTGATTGAGACAAGTGCCTAAGGTTGAATTAACTGTATTTCTAACCAAATTACCTTAGTGACTATTATTTTATTTTTTGTAGGTTTTGTATTACACGTTTGGTACATTTTATCGTAACCTTAGTTATTTCCACTTAATATTCTCGGACCTAAAATCATATCCAGCATTGAAAAACAATGTAAGTACACACAAAAGAATTGTTAGTGTTTTGTGTTCCGAAATCAAAACCATTATTTTTTTCATAACACTTTATTATGTAGTTTTTATCAAATCCACTATTGAAGTGGCATTTTACTAAGTCATCGTAATAACTTTCTTAGCCATACCTTAGATTGATTTACATCACTTCCTTCCGAGCCAAGACGATCTTCGCACAATTTATCTTTCATTTTTGCCTATTCCTATATTTTACCTTTAGAAGTATATAGATAGAGTAACTTTCTTTTGTTTTTGTAACTGTATTAATTTGGTAACTCGAAAATAAAAACATTATTTTATAATTTACAGACAATTCCACACATATTTTCGATATTTTTATGGTTAACAGAGAACACGATTCTGCTATTTATACATAGTATTCAGTGTGAGAAATTCTATGCAACTATTGAACAAGCAGAGACGGTGTGTATACGGCTTATAATTGACAAGCATTGTCCAGGTATGTTTTCTAGGCTTTCGTACCCAAAGGATATCTTACGGAACCCTATCACTAAGCCTCCGCTGTCCGCCCATCCGTGCGTCTCTCTGCCAGCGGGCTGTATCTCAAGAACCATAATTAGAAGATAGTTGAAATTTTTACAGAGAGCATATTTCTATTGCCGCTATAGCAACAAATAATAAAAAATAAGTGAGAGTCCGACTCGCACATGGCCGTATTTTATTTACTAACACATCGTTAGGTAGTCATCTTGTCTATCAGTCAAAATTCTAAGACATGTGAAAATGTAAGCCGCATTAGGCCTGCGTGATGTATAACAGGCCACTCCTAGAGAGGAGGCCTGTGTTTCGAAGCTATGGCCATTAAAAGCTCATAAGAAATCTTTTTACTGAAAAAATCCATTTTCTCAAAACACACATAATGACTCGAAGCTATCCCGAATCGACTTTTATCGTGATCCTTTACGTTATCTAGTAATGAAAAATGGTTCATCATTTATTGTTCGAGTATCTATGAAGGGATATTAGGGAAAGGTCAATGTATTTTATTACACGTTTATCCGCGCCCACCATAGCGGTATACAGTTTTACATCTCGTTGTTATCTTATTTTGAAAATATCTTTACAGAATCTCAAAAGGCACTCTGCGAGAACGTTATCCAAATAAATCAAACGTTCAGTAAAATGACCGCATGCGGCCTGTTCTGCATCGATGCCACGTTATCAATATTTTTCTTGAAAGTGACCACTAATTATGTTATTGTTCTACTACAATGTAATTTTCTTTAAAAATGTATGCTAAATATACTTCACTATAATACAATTTGGTATTATCTTGTTATTTTTCTGTACTTATGAAAATACTATTATTTTAAGAATAATATTTGTAGCAATTATATTATTAAGTTTTCTGAAAGTAACTCGTAGTTTTCCTACTCAATACACAGAAATTATTCAAGAATCTAACTTAGCTTAACTTGATACCTGATCGCGACGGTAAAAATATTATAAATAATCTTGATAAATTGAACAGCGAACTCGGCACCGTAATCACTGGACCATCCAGTGATTACGGTCCCGAGTTACAAGTTGGAAGTCGTGGCTTTGACATCAAACAATATGGATTGCTCTGTTGACACAGCGTCAATAATAATGCAGTCTGTAGTGTTCTCCTCAAATCTAGGTCCAGCAAAAATCGATCCCATGGCATTGAGCTAGATTCCTTATGGATATTTCATACTTTGACATCCAGACTATTGCCTGGAAACCTAAAGTCCTAAACAGATGTATAGATGAATTATAGGATTAGACACATCCATTTAGGACTTTATGGTCTAAAATTGAACACCAATAATCTTTCTAACCTTGACCCATGTTACCCACTTAGGGTCGGCGCAACAAGTTTTCTAAATGCAAATCCTTCCTGTTAATCGTTCGGACATCACTCTTTTCTTTCCCAAATTATTCTTCACACAATGCATGAATCTATTCATTTTTAGTGTTGCCATAAAAATATAAGGAACATCGTTTATATTTTGTACATATCCTGGACTCGTCTTCTAGACTCTAAACTTCTGGACTCAATAATCATAATGGTCGAACATTAAAGACACATAAAAGCTAACACTGATGCGATAGGATCATTAGGAAAATAAATTAGACAAAAGCTAAGGTTCCTAGTAATCTTGAATTGATATCAAAAGAAGTATGACGCATTTATAATTGAAACGCCAGGTGTTGTCTTAGTTTTTTGTTAGCAATATATAAATGGACAATGAATTTGACAAAAAAGATGTCACATAAACAAGAAAACGTTTCAGAGCTGTCATATGAAGTGTCACTCAGTAAGCGAATTGAAAAAGAAGTACAACAAGTATTTAGTCCTTATAATGTTGTACTTGTCTGTTTTTGGCTTCAAATTATCATGTGCAAAATAACCATCTATATCCTAGAGGAAAAAAAAAATCAATTTTGGCGTTCATTTTTATGATCGTTACAAATGCAATGTGTGTCTATAGAATATTTACAGCAGATACTGGAGAAGATAAAAATAAGACAGTCTTGGAAAATAAATTCTTGAAATGGTCTGCTGTTTTATTCTTCATATTTTATTTGATCGGGTTCATCATAATTTTCATTATAGACTTCATACACAAGAGAAAATATGTGTTATTCGTTTTGAAAATCCAAGCCATTCATATAAGTTTCGACTTTAGCAAAAGTATCAAGAATTTCATTTTTTGGAACTGGATGTCTATAGCATTTTACAAGTGTTACTACATTATTTTACATGTTATGTATTATGCGACAAATGTTTACCCCTATTTCGTTGATTTTATTGTTGACAATATTTTTGGCATAATTTGCATTGTTTTGGATATTCGTTTTGTTATATTCATACGAAAAATAATATTGCTAAGGAAGTATCTCGATGAGTGGATTAAAGAAGTATTTATGTTGAATCATAAGAATGAGGAACGATGTCTCAAATTGACTGTGCTATACCAAAATATTTTGGAAGTTTACGATCTCTATAAGACAATGTTCCAAGGATTGGTGGGTTTGAGATTTTTACTGAAATTTTTGTAGTGAAAGAATGAATAAGTAACCACAAATTAGAAGTTTTTCTTTCCTCAGGTTTTGTATTTTACATCACGTGGGTTTTACCGCAATCTATTTTATTTCCAAGTTACGCTTGCTGCGCTGAGAAAATCTACTGGTTCAGAAAACGAAGTAAGTGTATTTATTTTAGAATTGTTATTATTATCTTTGTATTCTTTCCTTCACAATACCTTCGAGAAATAGAGGCGTGAATTTATCAGATAATAGTTTCAAAGTGTTTTTTTTTTAATAACTGTCGTTACGACTGCTTTTGGAAAGTGGAAATAAAACAAATGTAATTGATCTTGGAAAAAATTGTTAGTTTAGTATAAAATTGTTCTATACATTCATATATTTTTTGTTTTTTGATAGCGGAGGTTACTTAAATACTACTGAAAAGCGCTACTTTCCAAATTGATTCAGTAGTATGCGAGCTTTTCAAAATGCAAACGTAGTATGTAAAAATACATAACCGACTTCCAAATAAAAAATTGCTGTCTGTAAAGTCTGTTTACGGACGATAATTTTACGTGATAACGTCATAAGAAAACAATTGAATTCTTAACAAACAAGCCGAAGGCTTAGGCCGATCGTGCATCTCTATTGCTTGTATCGCGGTCTCGCTTACGGAACGTGACACTTTTTTGTGAGCGCAGCTGGCTTTCGTCGATTTATAAGACGTTATCACGTCAAAAACACTACAAAGCATTAATCAAAGTTTTTTATTTCTCACTTTTTTGTGGTACCTAACAACACCACTGTAAAGTCGCAGGAAAGCAAAATACATTTACTTGGATGACAACCAAATAAGCCGTCCAAGTAAACAAATTCCAGCTATTTTGATTTATAAGTCAAACTACTGAACCGAGAAATAAAACCCTTTCAAAAACAAAAATTGTAACTCTGTCTATATCGTCATGCACCTCTTTGGTTGCATTGCAATAGACTTGGGGAATTTAATAAAAAATATAGTTTAGAATTTAGAATAGTTTCAAATAAAGTAAGAATTGATCTTATTTTATAATGACAGAACTGTAAAAGCTTTTATTTGGGCAGGTGCTCAATATAATTATCTGTTGAATCTAGTCAGTTTTTCATTTTATACTAAATTTCTAGTGGTACTGCTGAGGTAACCGGCAGTACCACATAATGGTGGAGGTGCCGAGGTAGATAGAAGGTTATTTATTATAGGAAGGCGAAAGTCAGGAATTTTGTAGTAAATCAATTGGTAATGGTTTATACTTCTAGGTGACATACAGGTCAAAGCACGAAACTTTTGAGGTTGTATAAAGGACCATACAAAATAAGCGGATTTCAGAAGTTAATTATGTGATAAGTAATCTCAACAATAGGAGATTCATAGATATTGTTCATGTGAATAGGTTGAAACCATTTTACGTTATACTATAAAAAAACTAGTATTTATGGTAGAAGAAAAAAAAATATGATGTGAAAACAAATGTCAATTATATAGTCATTTTCATGTAAGCAAAACATTATTTTAGTTTGGTATATTGAATAATTTATTAATAGGTCTTTCTATTTCATGTGATATTTGAAAAAGGACATGTACGTTGATCGACGACTTCGATGGCGCTACCGAGTGGAGAAGAGAAGGTCGCGAACATCTATTTAGTTTAGCTAGGCTGAAGATATTCCCGTTTAAAATTTGATTTAGGGTTTCAGCGTTCGTATCAATGCAATTAAAGGATTCCATGGGCGGTGATACCGACTTTGCGTACAGGGCATAACCTTCGCAAGGGGTGGCAGGTTGTCACCATTGGTTGAGCTGTTTAATGAAGGCCGATAGTTACAGTTCCTATTTTGAATAGATTGATTACTGGAGAAAGTTCAAAGTTAGGATTTAATTCTTTGACAGAAAAGACCTTCGCTTCTCAACCGACTAGTAACCGTGTTGATTAGGTAGGACTAGCTTCCATGAGGTCAATACCATCTGGATGGAAGTAAATTATCACATCGATTTTGTTGGTTTGACGCAGTGCGGCGTAGGTTTTGCCTTGGTTTTTCTACGCCAAAGTTTGAACGTGGCTGCGTTACTTAAGCATAGTATTAGCACTTAATTATTTTGGAAAGATACTTTTCTTCGCAAGGCATGATTCAAGCTGCATCTAAAGATGCATATGCCATTGTCTTCTATATTCTAAGGGAGGTAAGGACATCTGATTAGGTATAGGTAGGTAATTAACTCTTCCAAAGCTTTGAATAGACGACTACAAGTAAAGAGGGGAGAGGGGCTCTATTCTTAGGGGCGTAGCTCATGTAATGCACCTCTTTGGTTGCATTGACCAGTCGAGAAAGCCTTGGAGATCTAATAAAAAAAAATTAGAATAGTTTCAAATGAAGTAAGAAATGATCTTGTTTTATAATGACAGAACTGTAAAGCTTTTATCTGGGCAGGTGATCAAAATAGTTATCCTTTGAATCCAATCAGTTTTTCATTCACTTTATGCTCAATTTCTAATGGTACTGCTGAAGATCTAACTGGCAGTACCACAACATAAAACGGGGTTATGCTTAAACATCCATAAAAAATATATAAACATCCGAATTGAGAACGTCCTCCTTTATTAAGTCGATTAAAAAAAGCAATTTATGACTCATTCTTCTATTTACAGACTTGGCTTCATCTTTTTACGTTATTTATATCGCTAACGAAGAATACATTCTTAGTATACATGTATTGTATATACTGCGAAAAGTTTTATATGTCTGTGAAGGCGCTAAAACGGCGTGTATACAGCTAATGAAGAACAGAAACTGTACAAGTAAGTATATTTTAAACTAGCTTTTGCCCGCAACTTCTTACGTGCATATGTTTTTCCCCGTTGCCGTGTAATTTGTGGCCTTCCTCATGAATATGGCTATCATATCCACAAGGAATTTTCCAAAACTGACTGGGAGTTCCAGAGATTACCGCGTTCAAACAAACAATCTCTTCAGCTTTATTATATTACTAGCTAACTAGCGCAACTTCGTCTGCGTCACATTTTTCATTAATGCTCTGCTCTTTTTGGTTGTAGATGATGATGTATGATGATGATGATGTATGATGATGTTATGTGAATCTTCCTCGATAACAGGGCTATCAATCAATATACATAAAATTCTTCCGTTACTGAGTGATTGAGTGACTGACAGAAAATGCACAGCCATAACTACTGGTCGTAGAAAGCTGAAATTTTGGCATGTAGATTCCTTGGGAAGTTTAGAGGATAACTGAGAGGATTTCCCGAAATACCTACGGGAACGGGAAAAATCAGGCTATGCGCGTACGAAGTCACGGGCAAAAGCTAGGATAAAAGAGTGTTTCAATTCGAACTAGTAGTTCCAGAGATTAGTGCATTCAAACAAAACAATCTTCAGCTTTATTATATTAAGTATATAGATTCGTATAGATATGTCAACCGATTGGATTCAATACCTCGATCGGGTGAAATGTTTTTGGGCTTGTCAATTAGTAATTTCTTAGAAACAGCCCGGGGCGTTTGAAAGTGCAAAGAGACCAAGTATACTGCCGTGCTACGGAAAGCAAGGCTTTGGTTCTGCATCTGATCTCTCTCCATTTGCATAAGATTCATCGAGTTGGACTCGTTCTTTGCGGGTTTCCTTATTAATTAGCGCGTTTTATCTTACAGAGAGTCAAGAATGTGTGACGCTCCATCAGTCCTAATAGTACAAAATATTTATTTTGTATCAAAACGCTCACATGTTATCAGACACTTAGAAAAATCATAAATTTTACTTTTAATGGTAAGTCACTGTCACTTTTACTATTCCGAGAATTTATTACAAAATATGTTATCAGCTTTAAAATTGCGTAGCTATTGGAGAGGCACTCAATATTTAATTTATGGTACGCACACATGTGCTTGTAGAATGCAATATTTTACGTTAGTTGAAATGCGACCTTTTTCTACGATTTCTTAGAGTCGATATTGGAATAGCCGCGAGCACGTCGCACTTATCAAAAACGTCTGGGTACCTGCTTATGAACGACCCTTACGAGAATGAAGATACAAGAAAAACAAAAGTGTTTTGGAAGTTTCTAGAAAGCAGCCTGCTATCTTGGGACAACGATTTGGAAGAGGCGGGGATTCAAGCTTTGGCCACGCTAGTAAACAGACGTCTGTTTTAGGTTAACGGGAGTTAGGGTTGGTCGGAGGCGATGAAAAATGTCGAAGTATTTTCCGGGCTGGAATAATGAGCGCTAAAGTTTCATTATGTACCAGGAGACGAAAAACATGTCGAAGTATTTTCGTAGCTAAGATTATGAAAACTAAAGATTCACAAGTACCAGGAGAACAGAAACATGTCGAAATATATCCGGCGCAAGAATTATGAGCGGTAAGGATTCAAAAGTACCTGAACAACAGAAAATAATAGAAGTTTCGTCCGTTCGGACAGGAATTATGCGCGCTAAAAATTCATTGTGTACGAGGAGACCAGAAACATTTCGAAGTAGTTCTGGAACTACTTCGAAATGTTTCTTTCAAGGTTGGAATTGTGAGCGGTTAGGATTCAAGAGTACCAGGAGACCAGAAATATGTCAAATTATATTTTCGGCAGGAATTGTAAGCGCTAAAGATTCACTAGTTTCAGGAGACCAGAAACATGTCGAAGTATTTCCGGCCTTGGAATTATGAGTGATTAGCATTCAAAAATACCAGGATAACTGAAACATTTCGAAGTTTTTTCTGGGCTGGAGTTATGAGCGCTAAAGATTCACAAGCACCAGAATACCAAAAACATGTCAAAGTAGTTCCGGGGCTGAAAGTACGGACAGTAAAGACTCAGAAACTATCAGAATGAAGAATCATGAAGATGAGTTTCCGAAAATGAGAATATGGGACAAAGAAGTTGCGCGCCACCTCTAAAGTCTAAGCAGACGAAGTTGCGGGCGAAGTGCTAGTTGATTCATATTTACATAATAGGTTCCAATGTGTTGATGTCAATGGTGTGAAATCTTCCGGGCTACCAGTGTATTTAGGTATGCCTTAAGGCTCAATACTGAGTCCCTTCTTGTTTCTGGTGTAAATAAACGATCTACCATTCTTCTTAAAGGGTATCTGTGACGGAGTATTGTCTCTAGTAATAATTAATTTAAGAAAAATTTCAAAAGTGTTTTAATTAAGTTAAATTAGTATATAATAGGTAAAAAGTTGTAGTAACAACAAGTGCCAGTAATTGTACAGTGTTTTTGTACCGATAACTTCCGAAAACAAGTAAACTAAAACCAGCTGTCAAACCAACGCAACGACGGTGACGGATTTAAAAAGATCGACGAACCCGGGGAGTATTTTGTTTAAATTATGTTAATGTAGGCAATATTTACATACTACGAAACATCACGAAATACTGCTCAGGCCTCTGAGCAACGTTCATCACACACTGGCATGGTTTATGTCTCCTTTTGCTTGACAACTGGTGGAAGCAAAATCGACGACGAAAACATTCGCCCAGACATTACTGCACAAATACACTAATCAATAAGATCTATGCTAGGTACTCTTAATTTCAACTTTAGAACCTTATTTCACCAGGTCGGGCGTGAGTCAAGGCAGCAATGTAGGGCCGTTACAATTTGTAATTATGATCAATGACCTGCCTGAAGTAGTACGTGATGCCAGGTGTCTGCTATTTGCGGACGACCTCAAGTTACTCCTGGCCATCGGAAGCGAGGGAGACTGTCACCGCCTTCAGCAGAACATTGATCGTGTAGTTGAATGGAGTCGGGAAAACAAGCTGCAGTTCAATGCCTCGAAATGTGCAGTTATAACATTCAGCCGGGCAAAAACACCATTTCGATACAATTACAGGTTGGTCGACGCGCCTATGAAAAAAGAAGAATCAGTGCGAGACCTGGGCGTTCGTATGGATGCGCAGCTGAGATTCCGGGAGCATATCGTGAACGTTTGCAAAAAGGCATACAAAAGGCTGGGATTCGTACTTCGCAGAGCAGCAACGTTCACGAATGTTAAGGCAATCTCGGCATTGTACGACGCGCTAATTAGGAGCCAGTTGGAGGGTAATGCAGCTGTTTGGGCCCCACATGAGGCGAAATATACTCTCATGTTGGAGCGCATACAAAATAAATATACGCGTTATATGTACCTTAGGCTGTATGGGGTATACCCCTTGTATCCCTTGATGTATCCTACTTTGTTTGTTTTAGGCATGGTGGGATACAACAGGTTGGAGACGAGGAGGGATCTAGCGTTGGCATCTTACGTCCTTGGAGTATTCCGGGGTAACACAAACAATCCGGGTGTGTTACAGGAGATAGGTTTGTGCGTGCCCGATGGGTACGTGCAGCGTCGCAGACGGCCTGATTTGTTCGCACTGCCGCGCGGTCGCACTAAGCTAATGGCCAAGGCCCCGCTCTCGCGTACATTGCGCACACTAAACCTGGTTGCTGGTAAAATAGATGTTCTCTCATGTTCACTGAGCGAGTTCGCAAAAGTAACATTACACATTTTATGTTATGAGAATTAAGTTTAATTGGAACAATTATTGTATTAATTGATTAATTTATTGTATTGTGTTGTTTTATAATATTGTATATTTTTGATTTGAATAATTCTATTTAATTGATTTATTTATTGAACTTTAATTGTATTGTTTTATGAATTGAATTTTATTGTTTTTTTTTTGTATTATAAATTGAATTGAATTATTTTTTCTACACTATCGCATTGGGTCACTGTAATGATAGCTGTATGTATGTCCGTAATAAATAAATAAATAAAATAAAACTGTAATGTATAATAAATCATAATGTTAATCAAGTTCCAATGTACTTTAAAAATAACAAATACAGTGTTTATTTATAGTAATATTTTCTTATTTAACTTTCCTCTTTTAATTCTTTCTATGTAATTCTAATAACTTTAATAGCTATCCCTTAAAATTAATGAAGTTTACTTTTTTTTGAAGTTTACTGCTACCTCCTACTTATTTTTATTACTTAAATTTTTCATCCACTGTTATTTAACTATATAACTGTACATATTCCAGTTGACCCAACAAAATGATGACCCGCAAAATCAAAATCAATAGTAGTTTATACAAATTAGGCTAAGAGCCAGCACTTTTTGAACGCCAAGTTTTACAAAAGACAGTCCCCCAAAAACGCCCGCCCGTCACCACTTCCTAGTGTTTTAGCTGTGAAGAAGAAGTGGCCAACAAACTCCCTAGCAACACATCTGTCTGTTTTAAGAACTTGAATCTATATAAAAGTGTGCTAAGTAATTATACATGACACGAAATTTACTTGTTAGCTAGCACACTATGATACTGATAATGATAGAAATGTATATTAAAAAAAATAACGAATTGACCTACATAGTCAGATAAATAAAAAAAATAAACACTATTATATGAATACATATAACCTAAAAATTTATCCGTTGCCAAAAATACAATGTAAAAAGATACTTACCGAATACCTGAAAACTCTTACATATGAACAGACTGAACTTCTTCTTTATATGGCTTTCTATTTATAAATCCCATTTAATACAATATAACATACATTTCTCATAACATAAATATACAACCGCGCGCACGCTCACTCACACTACAACACACAACAGAATACTAAACAACACCACACACATCCTCTTACACATCAGACACGTACATTCTCATCTCATACAAATAAGAGGTCCAGCATGCAAACACTACACATATTTTCTTCTTTTTATATACCTTTTTCTTTTTTAAGTAATTACATTATAAGTTGTAAAGTAGATTATGAATATGATACAAATGAAAATATGATTATGGCTATTATATGTGTATAATACTCGAGGGGTTTGGCGCTGATAGCCGAAATACAGGCTCTGCCTAGTTCGGCTACAGATGACTACACCATTTAATTTTTTTCTAAATTAGCCTGCTAAAATAATGCTTTGTAATTTATGTCTAAATTTCTTCTTTAAATAAACATTATTATATTATTACTATTATAACCTGTCATAAGCCAATTACTTAAAGAGAAAGAACATGATAATTATGACATTGTCTTGCGTTTAACACAGCGACCAACTATACTTATCGTCTAAATAATCATTAATAGAATAGTATGCCTTCGAACAGAGGTTAGATTTAACTTTAGCTTTAAATGAATTAAAAGGCAGGTCAAGAAAAGAACATGGAAGCTTATTGTACAAACGGATACTGAGCCCCACAAATGAGTCGTGGACCTTACGAAGTCGGTGGGAAGGAGCATGTAGCTTGTGCTTGTTTCTGGTTTTAAAGTTGTGGATGTCGCTCGTTTTACTGTATAAATATATATTTTGCCTAATACATAAAATTTTTGCAAAAATAAATTTAGATGCTACCGTGAGAATTCCAATCTCTTTGAAAATTTCTCTTAATGTAACTTTTGACCCTAGCTGACATCCACAACTTTAATACCAGAAACAAGCATAAGCTACATGCTCCTTCCCACCGACTTCGTAAGGTCCACGACTCATTTGTGGGGCTCGGTATCCGTTTGTACAATAAGCTTCCACATTCTTTTCTTGACCTGCCTTTTAACTCATTTAAAGCTAAAGTTAAATCTAACCTCTGTTGGAAGGCATACTATTCTATTAATGATTATTTAGACGATAAGAATAGTTGGTCGCTGTGTTAAACGCAAGACAATGTCATAATTATCATGTACTTTCTCTTTAAGTAATTAGCTTATGACAGGTTATATGTATTCATATAATATTGTTTTTTTTTATTTATCTGACTATGTAGGTCAATTCGTTGTTTTTTTCTTTATATATACATTTCTATCATTATCAGTATCATAGTGTGCTAGCTCACAAGTTATAAATTTAATGTCATGTCTTAATTACTTAGCATACTTTTATATACATTGAAGTTCTTAAAACGTCACAGACAGATATGTTGCTGGGGAGTTTGTTGGCCACTTCTTCTCCACAGCTAAAATACTAGGAAGTGGTGACGGGCGGGCGTTTTGGGGGACTGTCTTTTGTAAAACTTGACGTTCAAAAAGTGCTGGCTCTCAGCCTAATTTGAATAAACAACTTTTGATTTTGACTTTCGATTTTGTAGTGCTAGATGTAGTACACAATGTTACAGAGAAAAATCAACAAACAATTTTTATTTGCGTCACAATTTTATTTCAAAGTTTAAAAGGTATGATGAGTTGCTCATTTGGACCATGTTAATACTTGGTTTATAATTTAGTCTCTTAGATCTGCAAAGGCTATTATTGCTGAAAATTAATGATTTTTATACAAACACAAATAACAAATAAATATTCACGGGCAACAGCTTCTTTTAAAAAGTGGGAGCTTTAGATTTTAAATTTTAATTCAATTATTTAGTTATCGTAAAAGTACTTCTTAACAATATGACAAGGTCAGGTACTATTAATAAAACAGAAAGAATGCGTTAATTTAATTTATTACTTTTGCTTTCAAATAAACTTTATTCCTCACATTAGCTGTGACAAAAACATTGACACTATCAGAACGTACTTAGAAATATCAATACCAATTCATTTCTTTGTCACTAATGTTGTTCTAGCGACAGCTGTTGTCACTCGGCAGTAAACAGTTAAAGTGAATACTGTTTTTTAACAGTTATAATTATGACTCAAAAACGAAAAATTGAAGTTATGACCAAAAGTCTACTGGAAGACGAAGTCCAAAGATTGGCTTATTCTTTTAACTTCGTACTGAGTCTATTCCTGGCATCAAAATATACTGTTAAAAATAGTTATATTTATCCAAGAGGCAGAAATTATCAAATACTTTCGTCTTGTTGTTTTTTGTTTATTAATGCAATGTGTATCTATCGCATGATTTCTGTTGACATAACGGATATGTACATGGAACATTTGGAAAGTAGTCTCTTGGAAATTTTTGCTGCATGTTACTTTCTCACCTATTTGATCGGATTCACAACGATGTTTATTCTAGACTTTGTGCATAAGGACAACTATGTATTTCTTATTTTGAAGATCCAATCTGTACACAAAAGCATCGATTTTAGTAAGAGTATCCAAAGTTTTATTTGTTGGAATTGGGTTACAACCACACCAATAACCGTTATTAATATTTTCATTAGTGTCATGTATTATTCGTCATCTTACTACGATTACACAATCGATATTATTTT
Source organism: Lacanobia wlatinum (assembly GCA_947578705.1). Lineage (NCBI taxonomy): Eukaryota > Metazoa > Arthropoda > Insecta > Lepidoptera > Noctuidae > Lacanobia > Lacanobia wlatinum. Next base: position 24,872,559 of record OX388038.1, read on the forward strand.
TGACAGTATTTTTGATATCATGAACACAACATTGGATGTCAATTTAATTATGTCCACCCGAATAATTATATTGCTAAAGAAATATCTCGATGAATGGATAAAAAATATCTTGATAATGAAAGATGAACACGAAAATGATGAACACTGTCAAAAATTGTTTGAAAAATACAGAAATATATTGAAAGCTTACAACCTGTATAAGAAAATTTATCCTGTCTTGGTAAGTTCGTAATTTAGATGATAGCAATTTCTTAAGAAATATAAAAAGTTTTTCTAACTGTACCGTGTGACATCACAAATGAAAGGGCTAATCTTAAAGGTCTCCAAACATTTTTTTTTTTTTATATTTTACAAATATGTCATTTCGAAGTATTAAAGAAAATTAATTAAAATTGATCATTACATTATGTCAATGAGGGCTACCGTTTTTGTACTCACCAGCTGGAGCCAATATCGAGTAAGGTTCTTAATTATGGCATTAAAGTTGTTATTACGTGCATGTGAACAAAGTTATATCATTATGGAAAAAAAGGAGGACATCTACATATTTCCGATAAAAAAAAAGTTCAATGCAGTGGTTGGGAGAACCATAACTTAATCTGCCATTATCTTAGAAATATATTAACAAAAATCGAAACAAATAAGTAAATAAACTCGCGTCAATAGCAAACCAACAGTGAAATTTGACATTTCGAGAACCTTACGCTACACTAGCGCCTCTAGTGGCGAATTCAAACGCGATAGCTCTCACTATTTCAACCCTCTCCTCCTCCGAAACTAAAGAGCCTAAAATTTTGAAAATAATAAGGAATATAAGTCTTTACCTATAGATCACAGAGAAACTTATAAAAAGTCTATGACTTTAATGTAACATGTTAAAAATATTATTTGTTTGGTACCCTTTGCACGCGAGTCCGACTCGCAGTTGCCCGATTTTTTTTTAGATAAATGCAATTATTTTGTTGATGCTGTTGATAATTTTAGTTAAATACTATAATTAATTATACGACTTCTACTATAATAAAAAAATATTAACAATATTTTATCCTCCACAGATTTTATACTTAACTTTTAGCACGGTATACCGGAATCTGGTCATTTACCACTTAATGCTGTATACGCTGAAAGTACATGCGGGTTCTAAAGTTAGTATTTTTTCTCATCTTCTAGTGTACAATAATGATTGTTCTGGAATTTGATAGTTGCGGTCCGGAATCTTGACTCGTGCCCAAGACTCTCCAAGCCTGAAGTCCATAGATTCGGCCTTAGTGAAAGACGTTTTCTGCTATCTACGGACTTACGATTAGTCTCCCAACCCGAACTAAGAAAGAATGAAAACCTGATTTGACAGTTACTGTCAAATCGTGTTGTCATTCATGCTCCGTATCATCTACGGACTTACGATTAGTCTCCCAACCAAAACTAATCGTGTTTTCATTAATTCTTAGTGGTTAGGTGAAACGTAGTAGAAAGTCCATAATTTTGGCTTTAGTGACAGCCAAAATTATGGACTTCGGGCTTAGAGAGTAGGCCCCTGTTGATGTCTCTCAGACTAATTTGAATAAACGACTTTTGAATTTTGATGGCAATAAACTCACTCATGGAACTTAAACATATTTTCGAAGCGGTAGACACACTATAGATACACCTCAGCCACCCTCCGAGGAAAATACGCGTGATGAGCTTTTGATTATTGGCAAAGAATATATGTTAACGATCGTTAGATGGAGCTTTGTTTTTGTGTATGTGAATTTTGCTAGAAGACTTGTTTAGTCACTATTTTTTCAATCTTAAATTAATATTATCCCTTTCAGCCATTGCTTCGCTGTGTTGCTACCGTTATATGGCTAACAAAGAACATAACACTTATAACAATATACAGTATCTACTGTGAGAAGTTCTATACGACTGTCGAAGAAGCCGAATCAGCTTGTATACAGCTAATGAAAAGGAGAAACTGTCCAAGTAAGATGCTACACATTAAAGGACACAGCACACATATCAACTCGGAAAGGGATTGTCACCGTATTAACTCAAGCCGTGCAATATTCTTTGTATAAAACTCCCTACTGCAACGCACACTAATCGGAATCGTAACGTTATCATGAAAGCTTACGAACCGCGGTGCAATGCGTGGTCAAGTTGCAGTTCCCGCTCTTACGGCGCGTCGTCCCCCCGCTTACGGCTAGTCGTCCTCGCGCTTACGTCTCTCTATGCTCAACTGTTTACTCAGTCTCACTCCTCCCGCGGCCTGCCTGCAGCACACTATTGTAGCCGAAAATGGGTGGTCAGCGAGCCGTAATTGCGGCGTTGCCTTGCCGTAGCCGAGTCGAAGTACCGGAGCTGCTGATCCGCTAAGGTTATATGCTTACGTTGCAGACGTATAATATTCCAGCAGTAGGAACGTTGTAACGAATTATGAGCATGCTATGTTTCTGATTATACCATATTTCTTTACAGAGAGTCAAGTACACCTTTTCAAGAAAGTGCTCCAGACAAATCGAACGTTCAGTAAGATGACTGCGTGTGGCTTATTTTATGTAGGCGCTTCATTACCATTAAGTTTGATGGGAGTTTTTACTAATTATAACATTGTACTACTGCAATACAATTTTTTGTAAAGTGTAGGAGTTATGACATGTAGGTAACATTAACTTTACTGCGACTAAAGTGTAATTGATGATTATGAATGTTGGTTTTAAATAAAATTGATTAAATGATAAGGTTTTTACTTTCGCTGATAAAATATGTTTCACATGATTGATTGTTTAGGTGACTCATAGGCTAGCTTTGACCTAGTTTTAGGGTTTCCGTAAATCAAAAGGAAAAAGCGGAAACCTTATAGGATCATTAGCCGTCCGTTTGTCGGTTTGACATAACCCTTTTTCTCGGGAACGTGTGGAAGTATCAAATTGAAATTAATAAAAAATACGTAGGTATATAGCTCCTTAGAGTTCTGAAAAAATCAAACTTCTAAGTAACGCAATAAACAAATATGACTTTGACACTCAGCAAATCACGTCAAAGCACGTAAGCAAATCAATTATTTATAGAATACTGTGTATCTAGATTTTAATATAAAATGTACAAGTTTGTTTTCCCAAATAAACTAAAAAAAAACAAACCTATAGGGTACTTCCCATTGACCTAGAATCTAGAATCATGAAATTTATTACACAACACAAGTAAAAAAAGGAAACAGTAAATTGTAGAAAATTTTATCACATAAAAATCACTTGCGATTACAAACATGTTTGCCATGCCATGTTAGACAAGAGGCGCGAAAGCTAGCGTTAAATCTCACCCAGCTAGTCCAGGGCGCAACTAAGGTACAGAATGTTGATTCGCACACAGCCAATAGCTTGGACCTTCTGCTGAAAACAGATCCAGATCGCTACTCGGTGCCAATTTCTTCTCCAGTGGGTAGTTCCGACCACTGTCTGGTGAAGTCTGTGTCTACTCCCCGCCCGATCCTAACCGAAGAGGCACCCGGCGGGTATGGCGATAAAGGTCAGCAGATTGGGATTGCATGCGATCATTCTTCGCATGTTACACTTGGCAGCCTACTTGCTTTTCTTCAACTGATGCTTTGTCATGCGCTGACGCCGTGATGGAAATGTTGCGGAAGGAAATGGAGTACTACATTCCGTTCTTAGACGTAGCAATGTCTGGCGAAGCTCGCCCATGGTTTGGTGCCAAGTGCAATCGCGCTAAAGCATTAAAACATGCGGCGCACCTAGCATGGCTCGACGCCCGCTCGCGCAAAGCAAATGACGTGAGTCAGAAGAAGAGAGTCTTTAATAGGGTTGCCAAGTCCTGCAAGAAGGTGTTGCGGAGAGCTCGATTTGACCACATTAGGCGAATAGAGAAAAAACTTGCTTCATACCCAGCAGGTAGTAAGGAATTTGCTGAATACTGATATACCATGCCAGTAGGGCTTGACGTCCTAGTACACGATAATCTTCTTGCAGGACCTAGTACACGATAATCTTCTTCTTGCATATTAGTCACTTTGTCAAAGTATAGACCTTGTTTAAGCTCGACAAAATTTGTTATGTTAGTTGCCGCGACAGGATTTAGCAAATACAGCAGTGCCATGAAGTTAATTTTTCTGTTAGTTGTTTTGCATCGTCGTGAACTTTGTGATTCACTGTTTTTTCTGTAGGTATGACTAACTTTCGTTAGTGTTTGACGTATTTTGCTGTTCGGCAGTTACGTCAGTGTTGATAGGTAAGACGGATAGTTTTGTAACAGGTCTTTTCATGTGACCATTTCTTGTTTTTAGGCTAACAACCCGAACATATCCATTGTTCCCAGGGTGAAGTTCTGTTACTCTCCCCATGAGCCATTTTCCAGCTGGGATATGATCATCACGAATAACAACCAGATCGCCTGTCTTCAGATTTTTCTTTGGTTACTGCCACTTTGATCTCGCTAATAGTTGGCACAAGTATTCGTTCTTCCATCGCTTCCAGATCTCTACAAAGATCTTTCTTGTCCTTGCATCTTCTCTTGTTTCGATGACTGCCAGCCTCGGTCTACCCGATAAAAATTGTGTTGACGTCAGGCAGTCTAGATTGTCTGTGTTTTCACTTAGTGGACACAGCGGTCTGGAATTCAAACAGGCTTTCAGTTTTGTTAGGATTGTGGTAAACTCCTCAAATGTTAGTTTTTGTTCGCCTACTACTCGTTTCAAGTGATGTTTTAGGCTTCTGACTGCTTGTTCCCACAATCCTCCCGCTGATGGTTATGCGAGGGCATTAAAATGCCACTCAATTTCATCTCCGCGGTTTCTTTTTGTAGTTGGTAATTTTGTACGTTTGTTTAATTTCTTCGTATTGCTCCACGACTTAGCGGTTTCCGCCGACAAAGTTTGTCCCGTTGTCACTGTATAAGTGACGAGGGGTGCCTCTTCTTGCTGCCATTAGAGCTACCAAAAATGGTAAACTGATGAGATCTGATACCAGTTTAATATGCACAGCTTTGGTCACCATGCATATAAAAAAAAAATGAAAAAGTGTTAATTCACGAAAATGCATTTTACAATCATATTATTACTTCTGCCAAACTGCAAAGCAGTTTGTTGGCAGATGTAGCTCCTTTTAACTAGCACACGCAACAGATATACACAGAAGTACAAGTTTATGTTTTCTCCACAGTGAGGCTCTGACAATATACATTACTTATGTATTTTATTTTTGTAAGACGCTTTTGTGAGACAGTTATTTATATCGACCGGAAGGTTATTAAAAATAGTTGGAACCAAGTAGTTTCGATATCTTCGACCATAATAATTATTGCAAGTGGGTACAACAAACCTACACCTTTACAAAGCCGGCTATGTAGCCCTTCGTTGTTCTTCCTCCTTTGCCTTTGTTCATTTTGACGTCCACAAATCCAGTATAATCCACCCCTATAAGGTAAAAGGGCGGCGCTTGATTTGCTCTTGCGCTCGGTAGGCCACCCATCAGCTGGTGTCCCTTTGTTAGGTTGCTCTTTCGGCACGTCACACATTTTCTGATTTGCATCTTCGTTGTACGGTTTCCGCCAACAATCCAATATTTATCACGTAAGTGTGAGAGACTCACCCTGTCTCGGGCCACCGTGAAACGTCATTGGATGAGCTTGGTCGATAAGAAGATGTGTTAATCGACTATCATGTGGAATGATCGTAGGATCCTTCATGTTTTCGGTCAGCAAGGCGTTTTTCAATCTTCCTCCCACTCGTAAGATATCTTGATAGTCGATGAACGGAGTGAGCGCTTTTATTTTACTGTTAGACTGCACCGTGTTATGTTTTTGTAAATAGCAAATATCTGTGCCAAGTGATTTTTGTTGAGTTTTTTTAACGAGCACCTTCGTTGCGTTATCCAATTCGTGCAACATCAGATATCTCGGTAGTTGTCAGCGTTTCAGTTTCAATGGTCTTGAGTAGCCATACAACAATGCAAATGATATGTTCGATAGAGCTGTGATTTTCCAATAATATTTACACAATGCTCGGATTTTCTATGTTGTGTTCGGCTACATTGGCTTGTTTCCGGGCTGTTTTTTCTTCTTGGTCTGTGCTATAATTATGTTTTTCTATGTTTATTGTTTTAAACGATGGTAGCCATTCAGGCCCTTGCCACTCTGTTTTCCACGTATGTTTTCCAGCGGGATGGGTCTCCTTGTAATCAGGCCAGGACCACCATGGAATCAGTCCAGCCGTATATGTGTACTTCATATTGTTTCAATGACTGTTTGACTTTGCGCATTAGTTATGACAGAAGGTGCGCTCCATCAATTCCAGTCTAGGTAATGTTGTTGTTTTTCGGTGTGGCACAATCTCTAACTTTGCGGTTACAAGTATTAATGATTGGTGGACCCGTGCGTAGATGACACAGGCATAGGCATCCAGGGAAGAGTCACAGAACCCATGTAACTCCATTGTCTGCTTTTCGCCACACTTTAGCCATCTAGGTATTTCGAGTTAGATTTCGACTAGGTAGAAGATTTTATCTCCCTTACGTCCGCTAGTATCTTGCACCACTCTGCATGTATGTTATCGGACACTTCGTCGCACCATTGTAAGTTTCCATCCCACAATTTTTAAAATAATAATTTCAATTTTGTTGACACGGGAACCAGCCAGCCGAGTGGGTCAAATAGTTTTAATATTTCGGCTAGTAGGCTGCGTTTGGTTTGTTTCTTGTTCACTTCCGAAATTTTGCAACGAAAGGTGAATTTATCCTCTCTTGAGTTCCAGCACAAGCCTAATGATTTTGGTGTATTGTCGTTGTTGTGTTGTTCGGAGAAGTCTTCCAAAAGTTCTTGATTGTTTGCTGACCATTTTCGAAGGTTTAACCCTCCATTTTTTAATAATTATTTCAAATCGGTTATCAATTTCTTTCCTTGTTTGATTATATGTGACCCATGAATGAGGTCATCCATGTAGAATGATTTTTCCAGCACCTTTGAAGCCTCCGCAAACTGTTCACGTTCATCTGTCGCCAATCTCCTGAGAGTCATCATGGCAAGGAACGGTGCTGCCTTGGTACCGTATGTTACGGTTGTTAGTTGATATGAGCGGATAGGTTGTTCCACTGATTCCCGCTATACAATTTGTTGCATGTGTTGGTCTGCCACCCAAATAGCACAAACATTTTCTCAATGTCCGCTGTAAACGCATATTTATATTGCCTCCATTTTATTAATAATGTTTGTAGGTCCTTTTGAAGATGAGGTCGAAGATGACCTTTGTACATGAGGTCGTTCAAACTGTATCCTGTAGAGTTTTTGCTGACGCATTGAACACCACTCTGTACTTTGTTGTTGTTGATTCAGCGCGTTGCACGCCGTGGTGAGGCAGGTAACATTCGAGTGTTTTATTATTGACTGTTGTTTGTTTTATATGACTTAGATCAATATATTCAGCATGAAGTCTTTATAGGCCTGTGCCAAATGTCCTTTTTTCCAACTATCTTTCTAAAGTTTGAATTGGGTGATAGCCATTGGCTTAGACGACACCAATCTGCTCTCAAGTTCATTCTTCATCGGCAATCTGACTTTATATTTCCCACTTTCCAAGCTTTGCGTAGTGTTGGTGTAGTACTCAATGCATGTTTTTATTTTCCACTGATAGGTTGAATTGATTCGTGATGTCTTCGGTTTCCCACAACTGTTTGATGTCTTCTAGATTGGTGGTGACACACGGACAGACAGACGGACAAGAGGGTGATCTTATAAGAGTTCCTTTTTTTACCTTTTGAGGTACGGAATCCTAAAAATTAGTAGAATTGGGCCTCAGGTACAAGATCATTTCTTACAATTATTTTAACTCTGTCGGGCTCTAGGTAGGCTAATCGATATAGCCCAACTAATTTGTATCACATAAAAAGTAGCAGGGTCTGTGAAGTAATACCAATTATAATAATACTGATCATAGGTACATTCTTGACAAGTTGTATGAAAGTATTGTTATTACTTTATCAGAAGCAATGGGCAGACACGGGTAGAAAATCAGACTCATAGACATGTTGGGTGCAATAACACTGATTGCACAGCAAAGCAGCTATCTCAAAACATTAGTATTACTGCAGCAGTTTTAATTCGTGACGCATCGCTATTAATTGAAAAGCTTTTTTGTCTCCTATTTCTGTCTAAAGGGTTTAAAGGAACCTAACATGAATGGCATGACGTGAGCTAATGAAATCTATCGAATCGAATGCACTATACGAAATGTAATAAAATAATAGTAATAAGATATTCAAGCACAAAATTGATAAAACTAATTATTATGAAGATTGACTAGCTCAACAATGAACAACATTGTAAAACCGAAACAACCAAAGATACAATAACTATAATTTACCGAAGAAATCACGACACACTCGTTGATGTGGTGACGGTTGGGAGCGACATCAAATAAACGATATATATTTATACAATGAATGATAATCATCATAATGCAACAAGTTACAATACGCTTTTTCCCTATCGGAGTAACATAATTACTACGAATTTTGAATTTAGGAGTCAACAATAATATTCTCTGGACTTCCTTTTCTAGTCGATAACTGCGTAGAAATTTTACTTGATTTGAGGAGGTCATTGATGTAACATGATGATTATGATAAAAATGTGTAGTTGACACTTTCAATAGACTCATCTGCATATTATTTTATGTTTTTTAACTGTTTATCCAATCAAGACGTACGTGGTATGTACAAAATGTGACTGCGTTAGTTATATCTTTGAGCAAACGATGATGAAATTAGAAATATTATGACTAGAAAAATACTAAAAGTTATAATATAATAAAATAAAATATAACTCAATTCCCAGCCAGTACAAATTTGTACCAGTTGCATAACTCGTTTATGCGCCCGCTGCCTGGTTCTTTAATTAAAAGCTTATGACTTGTTTGTGAGAATGTTGACATCACATTCAATTGACATTTTCATCAAATTAATTATGAACATGTATATTAAATAAAATATTATAATCGATTTCTAAACAGACATACATGTGTTAGACTTTTGACATCATACAATTTTCGGTCTTTCAAATACAACTAAGAATATAACTTTTTTTATGGATGGGAAATCATCAAATGACTCTGTTCGGGGTTGGGGTGAGTTTAAGATAAACTAGGATTAAAGATTATAAAGATAACTATATTTCAGTAATACGAATAATACAAATGGGATATATAACGATTAAAACTAATGAGCTGAATGAGATGGGATTGATTCGCGCCCGATATGCTATCCGAAAGCGTACTGACTGTTTACTTAGGTAATACATAATATAATCAAGGCATAGAGCACGGTGTCGAAATAACATGTTCTTTATTGTTCGGTGATTGACCCGAACATGCTACCGAGGGAGAAAAGGATGAGGTTAGTATATTAAATGGGAATGAAGTTAACACTAACAAGGTGAGAACAATGTTCAAATAATACTAAAATAGTTATGTAGGCTCAGATAAGTTAAAAAATGAGATGAAGATTACATTACAAATTAAACCAAATCGCTACAATGTAAATCAGGAAGAGAAAACACGCGAAAGAACCTCTATCTTCCTTTTTTTGTAAGCACTCACTAGATAGAGCTATCCGCTTAGGATCACTTTTCACTGATTTACTACTAGATTGCCCTTTTTTCCTAATTTCACAACACTTTCTGGAACGGTGTGTGGAGATGGCAACGCTGTCGCCCCCGACGCTGTCGACTGCTCTGCTGTAGAAGTGGAACGATTTTCTTTACGTTGCCTTCGTTGCCATCGTTTAAAACAGTAAGCTGACACCAGTGACAAGATTCCCAATATGATGACATATACAACAGTAAACTGATGGACGTCGTGATACGACATGTTGGTGCTCAAAGGTTCACTCTGCTTCATGATCTCAAGACTTCTCTTAATAGCTTCAAATTGCTTGATGTAGTCTGAGTTATTGAGATTAGGCTCATATGAGATTTCTGGCATAGTGATATTATGTGATTAATTGGTGATATTTCTGGAGAGATAATCTTCATCGTCGTGCTAATTTTACTACACAATCTTTTGTTTGAATACACCATAAAATCCTCTGTTTTTACTAAACAGCCTTCTCCAACACATAAATGACCCGCACCTGATAACTTAACTGCCTTAACTTGATTTTCACACAGAAGTTTGACGTTACATTCCTTGCAACACAAATAGTAATATTTATTTTCCGATGTTAACTCTCTCCAGTCATTCTTGCACGAGGTAGTTTTAGTTTTACAAGTTCTTGTGCCTGGGATTGTCTCACAAAGACTATGATCATCTTTCATGTGGTGAATAGGCCTTCTGATATGACACAGGATAGTCACAGGGTTTTGTAATACGCATGACTGCAGATCCGTGTCTGTGATAGTTAAATACGAATCCTTTCTCATGTTGATGGCTGCTAATTCAGAGATAGTTTCGACGTTCATCATCATGTTATCTTTTATGATGCGTGGAACCGGAATAAGTTGATGAAGATTGTTGGATTATTGATAAATCTGTTTTAATATAAAATCAAATGACTAATAAAGGTATGAAAATGGACGGAGAAATTTTTCACATTTCATGTAATCTGCCTACCTTGCTTTATCATAATACCAAGACTCACTGGCAGAGGAATTTTTCGGGTTACATATGCCCCGTTGATTGGACTAGATAGTCAGTTCAATGGCGCAACAGTCAAAGACACCACTTGCAGATATTTTTGCTATTTTGGCAGTCCTCTCCATTGGTGATCGGATCTCACTAGCTCCACCTCTTTTGGTTTCATTTCGACTGAAACAGGCTGCTAGGCAGTAATTGTTCAGATTCAGATGTTTTTCATAAGTTTCCATAATAAAATGCTCCGTAATACATAAGACATCTACGACTATGTTTCTATCAATTAATTCGTTTAAACAAACTGCAAGAGAATCGAAATGATGTGAATATGTTTAGTCAAGAAAAAAAAATCTGTTTTATTAGCGTCATTCAAACTTTGATATATGTCATCATGTTTCAAAATGTCAATCATTAAGTCCAGCAGATCCTTAAATATAGTACATAGTCCAGGTTTATTTATTTTACCAGAATATTTGTTAAACATACTACAGTCATATTCCAGATTTAGGTTACTGTCCAGAAGGAACGCGTGTCCATGAGTCAAAATATCCAAGTATAAAAGATTGTTAAATGTCTCCACTCGACAGTTGAATAAACTAATGTCAAATGGATACTTATATGTTGGCATACAAATAATTATGTTAGTGTGTTGTACTGCTTGAAGTACCTCTCGTATGTGAAAAATTATGTCATAATAATCATTAGTTCTCCTAAAGTCTTCTTCCCCAAGAAATATGATTCAAAAATCGTTCATGGTGTAATCTATTAACTTTGTCTGCAAACCGCTTAGAAGCTGTTTTGTTGTTGTGTTCGATTTTAAGTAATGACATAGACCGTAGTTGTTCTGGAAAATACTTTCAGCTATTGATAATAAGTCGTTTTTATTATCACTACTGAGTAAACATAACGTTTAGGTGTACATTTTGGTTTAGATTTTCCGTAGTTCTCACGCTTTAATATTGGAGCGGGATCACTTTGTGTTAACGTTTCTTGCGATTTAGAACATTCCGACTTTTCTGATAAATGTTCGGTGTTTGCAGGCAGTATTGCGGATGTACCACATGACTTCGGAGTCATAGAAACCTGTTTCTTTTTGCCAGATTTTGGTGTCCAAGTAGGTTTTTCAGTTGAACATACTTTTTTATAATTATATATTACTAGTTTACATTGTTCTAGTTCTTGCTTTAATGAAGTATTTTCTAAATTTAAGTTTGTTACTTCTTGGTTCGCAATAAGTAATTCTCTTTGTAGCTGGTTTGTTTTATCGTACAGCTCATTATTGTTCTGTGTTTCGTTGATTGAAGTGTTTGGTAAACTTAACATTGTTGCGTCTAAGAGAGATTGGTTTGACGACAAGTCGTATAGCGAACTTGAACGTTGTGGTCTTCTATAAGTGATATTATCACCTACCTCACTATCCATCGTAGTCTCGTTATTCAATCGAAGAATTTTTAAAAGTTTTTATGAAATTTTAAGAATCTAAAAACTTCTTGCTTGGTGTGAGGTGCGAACTCATAGCCACACGTTTCTAAATTACACTTTGTAGCTTCTCGACCACTCGGTTTGGTACAAACGATGTTGAAATTGTGCACCGCTTCTATCACGCAGCATTTTTAAAATCAACAAGTCGTTAGTGAATGACTCATTGAAAAATATTGTTGTTTGTTTTTTTGCACCAAATCGTCAGAACTTAATTTGTTGTTATCATTTCCACAGTTTTACTTCACTTCACAACACAATACAGTAATAAAAACGTCTATCTTCAAGTTTCTAGTTTTCTGTTGACACTTTTTGCTGTTAAGTTTTTAGTCCTTTTGTTGATTATTGATTTTCGATTATAGATAACACTCATACTTCGTTACTGGACTAATATGAGTATTTTAACATTGAAATTACGATGAATAAAGTACATTTACAGAAAAAAAAAACAGGAATACAGCTGTCTGTTGAATTAATGCCGGTCATTGATCTAATGCAATATTTTTGGGCTCTAAATACCCTTTCTCGTTCACTGCAATTCCCCCAAAATACCACTCCGTATCTTAATACAGAGGCAACCAGACCATGGTAAGCTACAATGATGGTGTCAATGTTAACTTTTTTGACAAGTTGTATAGAATATAAGCACTTCTACATAACTTTTTGCAGATTTCTTCTGCTTGCTGTTTCCAAGATAATTGGCTGTCAATTACTATACCTAAGAGTTTAGCAACATTTGTCTTGTCAATGTTTTGTCCGTTGTATTCAATTTTTAGAGGATCTGGGTGTAAACGTTGGAAGAAATGCATTATTTTTGTTTTATGTAAATTAATTTTAAGATTTTTAATGTTTAGCCAATTAACTATTTCTTTTAAAGTTTTTGAACTTAAGTTAACTTTACAAAAATCTCGTTTTTTTACGCGCCACGATTTGATTATACATGTTTTATTAATATGTATCTTCAATAATTGTGCAGAATAGTCTGATAGGGCAAAGTCGATAACCTCACTATAACATTTTTTCTGAGCGTTATGCGCAAAATTGTCCAGACAAGATTTGCTACTTGGTCTGGTCGGTTGCCTTATTTCTAACTTCAGATTGTGATTGAGAAGCAGCAGTTCAAAGTACAAAGTGTATCGATTTTGTTTAAGAATATCTTTGTTGAAATCACCGCACAATACAACTTTCCTATCCCTCTTAGAGCACAGTTTTTTAAGCACAGATTCCAATATCTCGAAGAAAAAATTGAAATTTGTCATTTTTGGCACTCTGTACATACATACAATAATGGAAGACTGATATTGGAAGTTGTTCTCAAGAAAGCTTTAAAGTTGGTAGCTTGCTTTTTGAAGAGAGCTTCGGCTTTGCTCTCTTCAAGAGAAGGGGATTTAGAAGCAGCGTGAGATGTGGGGTTCGAGGTTTGAGATTCCGCAGTGGGTTGGAATGTAGGAGTTTTCAATTCAGGGGCTTGCGGTCTGTTTGCGAGAGGGTTATAGTTTTGAATAGTGGTTTTAATGGTATTATATTTTTCCTTCAATTGATCGTATTGATTGTTACTGAAATATGTATGAGAAAAAAGATAGCAAAGTCATATGATTATTGTGGAACTCTGTATAGTTTTGTTCCAAGGTAGCTAGTCGACAACGTAAGTAGTCTGAGGTCATGAGCTCTGCACCATCCTTGTTGAAATTGGTGAAGAGCCTATCTACGGCTTCGATTAGTTGTTGTTGGGTTGCTAAAATGTCATCCATTTCCGACATTATAAAGATGCAAAAAAGACCTTACTTGTTTCTGATGGCTTCTTCGGAGATCAAAATTCCTTGCGTTAGCTGCAAGAACAAACCAAGGATAATCAGGTTCAATCAGGATCAGCAGGATCAGGAACGGAGTAAATCCAATCCGTTCCGTTCCGTTTTTAAGGGTCTGGTAAAAAGTTCCAAGCGAGACACTCAGACAGTACAGTTAGGTACACGCTTAATGGTCCCGCTCCGAGGGCTCGAAGGACCAATGTTCGGGGTTGGGGTGAGTTTAAGATAAACTAGGATTAAAGATTATAAAGATAACTATATTTCAGTAATACGAATAATACAAATGGGATATATAACGATTAAAACTAATGAGGTGAATGAGATGGGATTGAGTCGATATGCTATCCGAAAGCGTACTGACTGTTTACTTAGGTAATACATAAAATAATTAAGGCATAGAGCGCGGTGTCGCAATTACGCTGACATGTTCATTATTGTTCGGTGATTGACCCGAACAGACTCCTCTCGCCCTGAGTGAAGCAGAAGGGAGTGTCAGACTCTTACTGACTAAAACCCATCCGTGTTCATAGTAATGCCCTTTGCGTTCCTGGGCAGCGGTGACTCTTTCGAACAAATTCAGCAACCCTGGCAGGCACTGGCCCTAGCGGACCCCGTCTTCAATGCTGACAGCTCTTTCTGGCGCACGTGGAACACAGCGCGCCGTCGACCCAGGCCTGGTTCTGTTCGGACGGCGAGCCACCCAATTCTCACCGTCCGCAGGCCCGTGCCTACGGGTGGCAGAAATTGCCCTGCGACTCCCGACGCCCGGGGCATCTTCTTCTGTTGCGGCATCCGGGGCGTGAAGTTTCCGTCTCTATCACGCAGTCGGCCTCCTCCTTCGCTAGCATTACTGCTTCGCAGAAGGAGGTCACTAAGAATATAACCCACGCGTGTGGCCTCCTCCTTCGCTAGCATTACTGCTTCGCAGAAGGAGGTAACTAAAAATTAACCTACAATGTGAAAACCTTGGTGATGATACCACAAACTTTTGCAAAGCTGCCACTGCAAAATGTCGTAAAGCCTCGTTAACTTTAGCTGTAGCAGAGACAAAAGACCACCAAAGACTGCTTCTTTGCCACTAGCAAAGATGGGCGATTGTTACTAATTCCAATAATCGAGTGGTCGATCGCTGGTTCGCAAATTCGAATGATACCGCTAGTTCATTAATTAACTTTGCCACATCAAATTGAGCTTTTTTGCTCGTGAAATAAAGATTACTTAGTTGATAGCAGTAATTACTTACTAATATCACTCGTAAAGCGTCGATACGAATATTCGAATACAAACTAGTAATGTTCGTTAAGCTCGACGGTTTCAATTTCCTACACGAAATTGGGTATTTTTCTCAGTACATAGAGTTTACTTTTAGATGAGGTTACGGATCGGAAAGATTGAGACGACGCAATACATTCTTATTTACTTCTCGCTTTTTTTCAAATTCGAATGAGTTATAAGGCTATTCGAATAATTTGAACGACTTCAACAATCGAATTTTTCTAATAATGTCATTCACAATCATCCATCCCCATCTTTAGCCACTAGTACCATGATGGAACTACTGTTTGGTTTTTATTCACTAGTCCCATTTTAAGTAATGAAACTGACGTTAAATTCACTAGTTCCACATTATTGTTTTAGCAACTTGTGAAAATTTTTAAGGGTAAATAGTAGGTACTAAACGCCAGTCTTGCCAAGAAGTACCGCGTTACCCAGTTAATGGGTTGTGGAGGTCTGGTAGGCAGCCGCTCCACGTAAAATGCTGGTATACAGCTAAATCCGCTTTGACTGAAAGCTGACCCCAATATAGTTGGAAAAAGGCTAAGCAAATGATGATAGGAGGTACTAAACATAGGCATGAATCATATTGCGTTGAAATTATGTTGAGGTTGCAAGTTTTTAAGCAAAATCACGGTTATCACACGCAGTGCAAGTTTATAGTATGGGAGGCCGGCTGGATTTATTAGTGTTTCGAAACCCAACCGAATAATTGAATACTTTCTTTACATTTACTACCGTATCTTATGAATTTACACCATTTCTTCAGCTTCAAACACAAAATTTTAGCTAAATATCATTTATACGTGGTCATTCATCATCAGCATATCAGCCGAAAGACGTCCTCTGCTAGACAAAAACCTTCCCCAAGTTTCGCCACAACAACGGGTCCTGTGCGTCTAGCATCCATCGGCTACCCGTACCCTGGGCTTGCAGTCTCGACATAGGTATCGATCGCGATCGCGAATTTGGTACTAAAGTCCCAAGGCTGCCCGTATACAGTAAATTTCGAATGCGATCCACAAATCATACCATTGATTTTGACCGTGGAATGCGTTCGAGATTGACTGTGTACGGGTGACTTTACCGAATTCGGTCGCTAGGGGATCGGTAAGTATGTCGGTACTTCCTACCCTGGTCTTTCATTTATAGCTATTTCTTTTAACCATTCCAATTCTCTACAGATGCGAAACGACAAAGAAAAAGATAATGACAACGTTTAACATAATTTGAAGATCTTAATTATGATAAAGAATTTAAGTATATTGGTTTTTTCCATGGTGGAAACCTTTGTTTAGCAGAAACACGTTTCTTTAAACGGTCAAACGATATGTTCATGAAAAAGATGTTTATGAAGAAAAAAGTATATCCGAAGAAGAATCGCGTTAAAATTATATTGAATACTGCTATTGATAAAGAACTGCAGTCGATGCTTTTTCCTCTGAACCTCATGCAAAAACTGCTTTTTTTACCAAAATATTCAATAAAAAATAACTATTTGTGTGCTAATAGCCTGCTCACTAACGCTCTATCATTATTTTGGACTATCTTATGTGTGTCTCAATTCATAACTCGTGCTATGGGTGCAATAAAATATAAACCTAGCATTTTCTTGCACTTCCTCATTTTCTGTGACCTCTTTCTATACGGTGTTGCATTCGCTGTAATTTACATCCTCAACATCATCCATTCGAAATATAACATTGCTTGTATCCTTAATTTTCAAGATGTTCATAGATTCTTTGACAGTTATACCACTTTTCATATATTTTCTAAGGGGAACTGGATTGGATTTTTTCTATTTTTGGCTATCATGTTGGTTTTTTTTTAGCCCAATACTTTTTGATATACCTTGGTCTATTCTCATATGTGGTGTGATTCTGCTTTGTTTTGGCGCAAGCATGGTATATGCAATCAGATTTATTACTTGGTTAAATGATAAATGATAAATGATATTTATTTTGCAAATAGGTTACAAGTAACTCTTTTACACGTCATTTTTTTTTTTTTGACTTATTTATCTAGATGAGGCCGGATGTTTCCTTGTTAGAAACTTATGTTGTTTTGTGGAGTGACCTATTGCTAAAACCGACGAACATAAATGAAAGGATTGCGGATTTGAAGCAATGGTTACATGCTTATGATAAAATATTAGAATGTTATTCGGTTTTCAAAAAAACTTTTCAGCCCTTGGTAAGTCTTTACCTATTTTTTTTCCTTATTATTAAGAGTTCTGTCACTAAGTCTTGTTTAAAGAAAGGTTCGCATATATTCTACTTATTATTAATAAGATAAGTAGTTAAAACGCGAATCTTTCTGGCTTTTCCCAAAAAAATTAGGGTCGGCTATGTATCAATTCTCACCACACCTCAAATTGCATTTATTTGATTTCGGCCTATAAATGTAGCTGAAAACTGGCCAAAGAGCTACAAGTTAATAATAATAATTTATTTGTTATTATTATAAATAGTGGAAACTACACGGGCGGACCTAATGCAACAAAGCCTAATCTACCAGTCAACTTTTGGGTTTAAAAAACTACGCTGTGGTAGTCGTCCAATAAATGTTTAAAATTTGAAGTAGAATTAAGTTTCGGAAAGAATATACCAAATCAGAATATACGGAACGATATATTGATGGTATGGCCAAAAACCGAAAATGTTCATTGAGAGTAAAAAGCACTCCAAACGCGGGTTGTGGCCGTTTGTAAAATATTTTTCTACTTATTTTTCAACGTGAAAAGATGAAGATTACACGATCCAGAGCGTTGATGTGCTGTGGAGAAGAACGTACAAGAATCGCTGGAAATTCTTTTAAATCAATTGCAAAATAATGTTTAAGTACAGTATACACAATGATTTAATATAATAATGTTAAGCATAGATTTTATAATGCTAAAGAGATTGAATCTATGCTATACAAGTATTAAGTCATATGAGATCCATGTAGATTAATGTCTGAGGTGGTCTTTTATGGGAAGCATCACACAGATTTGAGTGGACCATTATAAATATACTACCTATTACGTATATTTCAACAAACAATAATTACATTTAAGAATACTTGAACATTTTGGAATTTTTTTTTCATTTTCTATTACCAAAGAAACTTCATTTTACTAATAGACAGAGCCTCAGGGTTTCGGTTATACCAGCCATACTCAACCTTTTTTCCTCTTGGACCACATAACGCTTCTACTTTTGTCATGATGGGCCGCAATAACCTACAGTAAAATATAACTCTACATGTAACAGTATCCACATGAGTGGGATTTTTGAATATGTGTAGGTAAATTGGAGGGTTTTCGATAAAATAGCTACATGATATAAACCAACTTTTCCGTTAGTAAAACGAAAAATTTTGTGGGTGAATAGTCTCAGCACCATCGTCAATAAGTAAATTAGAAAGCCGAGATCCGTTAAGTATAAGGGAATACTCGCAGTTTAGTACTATCATAACTACTAGTAAATTATCATAACTAACTGGGTAAAACCATTAAACTATGATGACATTGAAGCACTGTTGCGACAATAGTGAAAGAAAAATACTGAAAAAACCATCACCCAATCCATCATCATTTTTAACTCAAACACATCTCACTGACATACACACTGATGCATACACACACACACATACACTCACACACACACATACCCACACTAACACATTCACAACCACACACTCATAAATTCACCTGGTGCAGACATGCCCTTTTTGTTTGTTTTTTTGTAATTGTTTTTTTTAAGCATCTTTTTGATTTTGTCTTGTTTTTAAGTGCAAAAATACTTAATTATGAAACAAGTTAATACTTAGTCGTCACGTAGATAAGAAATGGAAGAGCGGAGTCTCCTAACACAGGCTTTATTTTGCTTAAAAGGAGGCTCCAATCACTAGTTGTTAAGGAATACTTGTTAATATGAATAAACCATTATTATTTCATTTATTTATTTTTCTATACATAAAAATAACATTTTTAAATATATCTTACAAAAAAACATTAAAAATACATTTAAAAATATAAAAAATTGGGCAGTAGCAACCCCACGGACCTGACCTCCCGGGAGAAGTCTTGTTCCTCATCTCCGGCTTGCCTTTATTGGCTGGCTGGGGTGAACACTGACGAGGAACAGAGCTCCTACCTCATTCTTGCTACTTTGTGCTAGCGACTGTTTTCGGGAGCCCATTTATTGAATGTGCCAGTCACCCCCTGCCATTTTAAAGCCGTGTATATTTTCAGTGGTCAGGCAGGGGCCCATAGTTCTTTAATAGTATACGGTAATGAGTCCACTAAACCACCCAAACCCATAGCCTGTCACCTTTTGTTTCCATATTCTGCAATAGTTCTGAACCTACCGGGGATTGTCCTTGGGTGTACTTTGATAGTGCATACAGGGATAATCGTCGGTTGGTGCCCCATTCTATTAGAAATGTCTAACGGGGCCTCTGCGAGTTGGCTTCGGCCCCTCGTACGCCTACCAAAGGACCGTTTTATTTAAAGAACTAGCTTAACGTTTAGTTGACACTTCGCGTGACCCAAGGGCTGGCTTTTACCTCGGACAGAGGATAAGCATTGCCATACAACGTGGCAATACCGCCAGTCTTTTGGGCTCACTTCCAGTCGACAGCGATGCGGACGAATTTTTTGACGCCATATTATAGTAAGGAGTTAGTAGAACAGTTTGTTATTTAAATAAATCTTATCGCACTAGAAAATATAATAATAATAATAAAATTAATTAATTAAATTAAATTTAACCGACTTCCAAATGAAAACACTACAAAAGATAAAATTACTTTAATTTCGGAAGTCACTTGTATTTTTTTTCACTTCTCGATGTCATCATCTACACAGAATTCACATCACCCAAGTAAGCAAAAATTTTCATAAAATAAAAAAGAAAAACTGAGCCAATCAGATTTTTTTTTATTGAACTCAAAAAGAATCACACAAATCTGATCAGAAAAATTGGATTAATCGATGTACATACATAAAAAAAATATACCAACTGAATTGAGAACCTCCTTTTTTTTGGAAGTTGGTTAAAAATGTGCTGTTTCGATTATTCAACGACTGTAAAGGTAAAATATTTAAAATTCTTTCCGGGGCATTATTAACTGTAACCGTAGTTTTTTTTTTTTTCATCTCAATGATCACTTGAATGTAAACCAGAGAATGAATAAATAATTCTATGATGTAGAAGAGTATCTGAAAGACAGTGAAAATGGTAAGATCTGGTTCCCATAAAATAATCTGAGAAGAAAAGTAAGAGCGCGCGCTCTTTATTTATTTTATTTATTTATTTATTTGGTAACTCAACAGCTTATAATATATTTTACATGAAATTATAAATATTCATCTCACTATCAATGAGCAGCCCAGTGCAGTTTCGTCAAAGTTACCACTGATACCAGCATCCTCCATAAAGTCCGCACACACTGCTCAGTGACAGCGAGATGATGACAACCATCTCTTAAGCCAATTACAGAGCTACACGGCACCGGCAAAACTAGGTTAGCTAAAAAGTGGCGAAACAAAAAAAAAAAGAGAATAAAACAAAAATTATTCAAGTGCACGTATCAGCAACAATGCGATTGTGGATACATTGCTCACATTAAATAGACATTAAAATAGACTTAAGCAAAAACAAATACAAATTTAATTTTGAAAGGTCTAACAGCGTGATTTTCCGTGTGAATGAGTTGAGTTATGGCACAATACTAAACAAAATCTGCTTGATTTGTCTCCGGTATGATTGCTTTGACAAATGAAATATATCGACACTTTCAAAAATTTCAGAGTAGATGCGAGGCAGTCGGGCCATAACAGCATTTCTACCGTATTTTGTGCGGTAGCCAGGGATGCCGAATAATTTTGTATGTCTGGTCCGAGTTTTTGGGGTACAGAAGTCAATACATGATAGCAGATCACTGCTGTCCAAACGACCTCGCAAGATATCAAAGAGCATAAGCATATCCAACATCTTACGCCTATCCAAAAGGGGAAGCATATCATAGCGTTTGCAGTCTCGGGCATAGGAATCATGACGTTTTCGGGCTTTAAAGTTAAGAAATTTTACAAACTTTTTCTGCAGATTTTCAATTTTTTTAGTGTATACCTCGTATTGGGGTGACCAGATTGGGCTACAGTACTCCAAAATACTACGCACATATGCAAAGTATATGATCTTTAAACTATGACAGTTCCTAAAAGGCTTACAGGTACGCATTACAAAACCAAGGTTACGAGAGGCTCTACTGGTGATGGTATCAATATGCTGGTCAAAGAGCAATTTGGAATCTAACGTTACACCAAGATCTTTGACTACTTCAACCCTTTCGATCTCATTATAATTAAAGCCATAAGGATACTTAATTGGGTGTTTGGAACGACTAAAGCTAATGCATTGACATTTCAAGACATTGACAGTGATATTATTACGTTGATAATACCCGAATAGTGCATCAAGATCACGCTGTATCAGTTCACAATCAAGCCTGGATTTTACACACATGTATATTTTCATGTCATCGGCGTACATGAGATGTTTCGCGGATTTGAAACACGACTGAATATCATACAAGTATGCGCAGTAAAAAAGGGGACCCAGCAAAGATCCCTGGGGAACACCCGAGGGGATGTTTACGAAGTCAGATTTGTAACCTCCCATAACCACCGCTTGCGATCGGTTCGATAAGTATGACTTAACCCATCTCAGTAAATCTCCATGGATCCCAAGCTTCTGTAACTTAGCCAGTAAGATCACGTGATCCACACGATCGAATGCTTTTTCGAAATCCGTGTAGATCACATCAACCTGGCCACCGGCTTCCATATTATGCAAGACATAATTACAAAACGTGGCCAAGTTGGATACTGTGGAGCGTCTCTTAACGAAGCCATGTTGACTCTGGCCTATACCCTTAGAGATGATTGGATAAATGCTCTTATAGATTATTTTCTCCAAAACTTTGCTAAGTGTGTTCAGAATAGATATTGGACGATAGTTTTTTATATCCATCCTGGGCCCTTTCTTATGCACTGGCACTATGTGAGCTGCCTTCCACAGGGAGGGAAAGGCGCACTCGGCCAAAGACTTTTGAAACAGTAAAGCTATAGGATGTGCTAAACTATCCGCGCAGTTTTGCAGGAAAACAGGAGGTATTCCATCATTACCGGGACCTTTTGTTGTATCTAACGCGCGTAAGGCTTCAAATACGGTGTCTTTGGTGATATATAGGCTAGATACAACATCAGCCGAGTCGGTCACCTCATTAGGAGTACTCGTAGCTGCAGCAGAGGACGTGGACGGGCTACAGAAAACACTGTGAAAGTATTCATTAAAGGCTGTACAAATGTCATGCCCGGACTCAAATGTCTCCTCATTTAAAATCATTGTTTTTGGGTATTGACTACCGCCTCTTTTACTCTTCACATAGGTCCAGAAAGTCTTGGGAGACTGACTAATCGATTTCTCTGTCTGAGTTATATAGTTTTGAAAAGAGGATACTTCAATAGTGTGTTGTCTAGAACGTAACAGTGCAAACTCGTAGTAGTCTCTGGGGTTACCGTATTTTTTCCATCTTTTATGTACTTTTGTTTTTTCACGAATGATTTTTATAAGTGCACGACTGTACCAAACAGGGTATTTATGAGTTTTTGGTTTTTTAACTAAGGGAATGAAACGCTCCACGCCAAGTTTAACTTCTGCGTAAAACGAGTCAACAGCAACATCAACCGATTCAACTGACAATCTATCATCCCAATTTATCTTATTAAAGTATTTATTCAGTTCCTCATAATCTCCCCTATAGTAATTACGCCGTGGTGTGTGCACTTCCTCAAGAGGTGTTAAGAATAATTCGGTAGCTGTTATGACAAGAGCAGGATGATGAGAGTCTTCTTGGAGCAAGGGATCATCGCTTCTACTTACAAGGAGGGGTGTAGTTGAAAAGCATAGATCTAAAATCCTGTTATTAGTATTTGTGATAAGGTTGTACTGAGATAAGCCGAGGACGCTAATTTCATCTGCAAAGGTAGCAGCTGCAGTTCTTATTTGCAGCGAACAGTTATTTAATATAGAATAGCCTTCATCACTCCATGTTAAACAGGGTAGATTGAAATCACCGATAAGAATAAAATTATGATCACTATTCATAGCCATTGTGTCCGTTAAAGCTTGCCCAATGTCATTTAGACGCGATGGAATACTAGATGCATCGGGGGGCGTATAAACAAGAATAATATGCAAGTCTTCCCGAGTACCAACGCTACGAGATGAAAGTGTGACATGCAACATCTCCACACCCCCACACTGAAAGTCCTGACGTCGTCTAACGTCAAATTTGCGATTGACGCACATCATAACACCACCACCAGTCTTTTTTCCAGTTAAATTAAGATCACGGTCTTGCCGGAACACCTGATATCTGTTATCACATAATTCAGTGTCAAAAATGTCATCCTGCAACCATGTTTCCGTAAAGATTAAAATGTCATATCTAGAGCGTAAAATACTGTTATACAAATCTAATATCTTAGTTCTCATCCCTCGAGCATTTTGGTAGTAAAAGCTTAACTGTGTGTTAGCCATAATTAATTGTTGGAAATAACACTTAAAAAATATAACACATGGGGGTAGCTTGACGGTGGAGAAGGAATCGGTTCGAGGGGCACCAGCTTAAACGCAATGTGATCGTAGCCCGAGCGGAACAAAATATCAATAATCACTGCAAGAGAACCATGTAACAGTACGACATTGGAGCGATAGTAAATAATCAGCTCAGATCCATTCAAAAGGCAACAATTCTGCCGACTGCACACGCATTGTAGGTAGGTGGTGAAAAATATGTCAATCATCGAACATAAACTTATGACTATTGTGCTATAACTCATTAATGTAGGCATGCAAAATGTACAACTAGAGGGAAAATATAATAAATGAGATCGGTCAAAATTAATGTTTATAATTACAATCATCCCCATGGAGCTATTATTTATGTAAACATCACCTAAGCACGAGCCTACTGTTGACCAAAATTTACACATTGTAACGTAGTTATCGTATAAACTGTGATACCACATAAATGTTACGTTTATAAATATCAATAAAAACATGTTTGAACAAAGTACGGTAGATCATTGGGGCTTAAGTGAGTTTATGTAACATATCAAGGTTACGGATGTATATTGTATCACTAGTTTCAGACTTTCTCACGTAGATGCGTCCTCCACGCACCCATACAAATTTATACTTTAGCTCCTTTGCACGTTTACGAGTTGCAGCATGCAAGTTTTTATTTTCCGGTGATAGGTTTTCAACGACAAACACAGGAAATTTTTGACTCGTACCGAATCCCAAGTCATGGGTATTTAACTTGTCTTGAACATTCTTTTTATTGTACGTCAGGACAGCAGATAAAAATGAATCACGGGTACGGGGTGAATTAAATTTGGTTAGTATGGACCGTGGACGGGTACTATCCGGATTCAATTTCGCAATTCTTGCACAATAATGTATATCACTGTCGGTAATCGACACGCTCACCGTTCGACCAATTTGCTTGACGATATTTACAACGTTTTCCGATTTATGTTCCGGGACACACTGTATTTCAATATTAGAGGCCCGTGACAGTTGATCAATTTGAATGAATTTTCCTTTAATCTCTGACAATTCATAGTGTAATATCTCATTCTCCTTCCTCAATTGATTAATTTCATTCCGATGTATAACGTTTTCATGCTTTAATTTGTCAAATTCATCACTTAAGAAGTTCATAGAATCTTTAAAAGCTATTACTTGATCATTAATTTCCTTTAGGTTAGCAGATATTGATACTTTAAACTCGCATATGGTATCTTGCAGTGCATTACGTATTTCTTCGCGCATGATATCTCTTATCTCTGAGCGCAGGGATTCCGTAGATTGACTTGTACACGATTGCAGGGTCTCTGGCCTGGTTTGAGTAATCTTACGGCGGGTGACATTGAAGGTCATGTCTGCCATGGATGTAGGCGTAGATGGACGCACCGGTATATTAGAATTATCACTCTTTGGCTGTTTACTTAAACATTGCGGGCATACCCAGTTAATCGGAGGTTCTTGATCCTGTGTATCATGCGAGAAGTTAATACAAAGCATATGGTAGCTTTTATTGCAACGAACACATTTTATAAAATCATTGTTTGTAATATCCGTTTTACAAGCCACGCAGGATAACATGTTGACGATTATTCGGTACAGGTGCACTCGACCCAAACTCAATCGCACACGCTGCTATGTTAAAACGAGACAGCAATTATGGCAACTGTCTCTTATCGTAGCGGTGAGGTGCGCGGGCACCCCGCACGCTGCAGTCAATCACCAATTCAACACTATTCACTTTAGTTGTTGGAATTATTCGAAATAATTGGCACAAACTTCACACAATAATAACTATTGTCTACTAGCAGTTAAGCACTAATATCGCTTAAGCTTTCTAAGGACTAATATGCAACACGTCCACTTCTAGCGACAGTTAGGAGACGGCGAGACGTTTATAATGCTTTTCTCTCTTGCTCTTCAAAACAAATATGAAAGTATATTTTTTAAATATCTTCTTTAGCGACGAGATTATTCTAAAGGCTAGGTCTAAGTTGGATAGGCACCTTAGTTCTTCACTAGATCGGGTAGGTAGAGATGACTTTAAGAAAACCAATTTTAGTTTCATAAAATATTAGATCTAGGTCGTGGGTTCTCACGGATTTGCTCTTAGCATTCACTTAGTAGGTAGGTATTAGACAAATAGCAATTGAGGACCTCCCAGCTCTGAACAAAATGCCATTCTATTTGCGATGGCAATAGGGAATATGCATGAAAAAAATATTTACATTAGACAAAAATATAATACTAACAGTGAAAATAGAATGAAAATCGCACGAAAAATAAACAAGATACAATTATTTGAAACAAATATATCTGTCTCTCTCGCGAAAACGCTGTTTTCTATGGTAGCTGTATAGGTGTCATGGGCTTTGACGTCAAAGTTCATATCGAACTTCTCTTTCTGGTATCTTTGAAGCTTTATAACTTCATTACTGATGAAGGTATTTAAAAAATAATTTTATGATTGTTTACTAGAGCTAAATTATGAAGGTATTTCATTTTGCAAATAAAAAAATTGCATGCATATTCCCTAAATTGGTCACGCATCATTTTGACAGCGTTTGTCAATCCCATAAATTTTTGACATTTTGACTACCGTGTTCGCCACATTACCGCTAACAAAATGTCACTTATTTAGAGTTTCTTGTAAGTCCAGGAGGTGGAGAGACGGCCAGCGAGTAGAAACAGGAGGCACGTCGAATTGTGCAACCAGCAGGCAAAAAACGCCTGTAGGGGTGACGTTCTCAGACGGCTGTAGCTAAAACTGTAGCGTAGAACCCTGAAACCTTATAGAGTGCACGGGTCAGCTTGGGTGCAGAAAGAGATCGAGTGCGATGCGGCAGTTTTTAGCAGCTTCCAAGCGAGGTCGTAGAGCATTAGGATAGTAGGTGCTAGAAGTAAATAAACATAAAAATGTACTGAGATTACGTACGTGTGGATCCTTGTCGAAAACCGGCCTCGTTCTTAAATTTTCCAGTAGGGGACAGGAAAATTTAAGAACGAGGCCGGTTTTCGACAAGGATGCATCTTATCGCCATTACTGTTCAACACCCATTCAAAATACATCATGCGCATTGACTTGAAAGAATAGGTCAAAGATATATCAGTTGCGGCCGCGTGATAAATAATCTAAGATTCTCGCACAGACTAGAGAAGATACGGAAAGTCTTCTGACTCGTTTCGAAACTACCAGCTTGAAATTCGGACTTGCCATTAAACGAGACAAGGCGAAGATGATGATAGTAGACAGAGCTGAACAACAGGGAACTAATGTATAGAACATCGACACATATCGCTGAGAGAGCAGTCTTCGGGAAAGTCGACGACCTATCAAACATTACTCCATGTAACTCATCTGCGCAACTATGACCACTCTCACGAGAGTGTCCCACTAAGAAGATTCGACTGAGATTACTTGACTTACAACCAGCTTAGCATAGACAATGCTACATTTTAAAACTTGCAAGTTGATTTTTAAAAGAGAAGACCCAACTTGCAACGACACCACCTGCTCCATCCAAGATGAACGAGACCAATGATAGAGCTGTACGGGTAGCTTAATATTGGTTGCACAAAATTTAATGAATGAATCGACACGAAAAGAAGAAGTTTCGTGAAAAAGACAGATATATTCTTCTAACTTTTTTATATCTCGCTAGTTTTTTAATCAATTTTGATTCCGTTTCCATTGTTAATATTATGTTTATACAGTATTGTTTATACATTTTTTTTTCAAGCATATTCCCTTTTCCATAAACGTAAAATAATTATTTATCACAAGTTCAACGAATCCGCATGAACCCGTGACTCCCTCGGCTTTAGACAACATTATATTCTATCAGCAATAACTATTGGCGTAAGACTACTGTTTTGTATTACTCACATAACATTTAAGTAGATAACGATGTCGTTATCACTGTTAAAGTTTATGGTCTAAACCAATTTAGCTTATCTTATTAAAACAGATATTTGTATTACTTACGAATAGCTGAAAACAAACTTCGTGAATTTTATAGCATTCTAATATGCCAGCGTAAGCCTTTAACTTTTCTTCGCAATAACTGTCCTTGTATGTATCACCAATGTAATGTGTATTTAAAGCATGAATATTCCACTGAACTATATTAATTTTCAACAATTTAAACACACGAACTGCATAAATGATATTAAAATCAAAAATCATCATTAAGTAGTTGACGAAAATGTAAAAGAAAGGTGTTTTCAGCAGAAAGCAAATAGAAGTGAAGACAATTACATAACTACTGATGGAAAAGATTATAGTAATCCAATTCCAATGGAAGTTCCTTGTTTCGCTGTTCAAAATTCTGTGCACTTTTTGATAGATTAGAACAAACTTGACAGCATTTCTGCTTCGTATAATTCCAATCATGGAGTTCATAACAGATCCGAGAGAATATACAATGCAGTCGAAGTAAGTTATAAAGTTCATAAAAGTAGTAAAACCGACATGATTTTTGTAAAAGCACAGCAAATAGAGGCCTTAAAAATACTAGTGTTCCAATAATTGATAAAAAAATCGAGTTAAAACTATTTGGGGAAATACAATTGTTTTTGATCTGGTATTTAGGACAAAAGGAAATATACTGCATCAGATTTAAAGGTATATGCATCGACTGCACATCTTTGTCCACAAGTACATTTACAACAAAGTTCACAGGATAATTTTGTGTTAAATTTAAAAACTTCTTATTTTTTTTTAAAAGACCGTTAACAGACACTTCCTACTTCGCGAGTGAACATCAATCGATAGTAAACATATTTATTCAAGAATATTTATTAATTATGGATATAAGGACATAATTGCTTGTTTACTTTAACTTATTTGACATAGGTGGTATAGGGGGTTGGTTTTGGGGGGGGGGGTTTCTCGTCTGGTCATTCTCTGAATTCGGGTTTGTGCCAGGCTGTTGGCGATAGGCTCGCCCCCAGCTTAAACATAACAACATTTGAGCGTTCTATTTGTCAACCTCCACCGCCTTCTACCCTCCACCCTTCGAAAAACTCAGGTGTGAAAATATATTTATTTGACCTTGTCTGTTGCTATTTTATTGCTTTTTATGGGTATGCAGAGAAACAGTTATTTTATGCTAAACCTGCTCGAGGCGGTAGGAATCCGCTGGATGCGAGAAGCACTAAACCAGTCTATGTGGCGATGATGGCGGAGGCCTATGCCTAGCAGTGGACGTCTTTCGGCCGTTACGTTGATGATAATAACTACAACAACCGTTGTGGAATGGAATAAGGAACGTAATAAAAAGTGTAATTTACATCAATTGATTTAATATTTAAAGAGAAAACTGTACTTGTAAACTTTGCCTTAATTACAAAAACGCTAACTGTAACAACATGATAGTGTAGCTTGTAAAACTACCCATTAGACTTAGTTGTAACCCAGCGTCTACGTAGAATAGGCCACAAGCACGTATCTTGCTGAATGCTGTTTGATGCAAGCGCAATATGTTCTTGTATAGTTGTTTCTCATTATCTGTCGATAGTTACAATTTTACACAATTAATTATATTAATAAAGGAGATGTTTCTAAATGGGCCAGGTCTGCGCCTCATAAAAAAGAAAAAAATCCGTAGATTTCGGGAAAAATACAGTTAATTCATTTCAATGTTTACTGTTATGGTAGATAATTGATGTTTATAAATTACTTTTACCGATTTTCAACATGGCGTCGCACCGATTTAGTTATTCTTTGCTTAAAAACAATGACAGTAAACATATATCATAGAAAAATAACTGTCAGCTGTCATAACAATGTCACTTCAGTCACTTTCGTCTCGTTGCCGGTAAATAAACATGTCAGAAATAATTGTCAAGCGTCATTAATCAATCAAAATAACAGCTTACCGCCATGATAGGTTTTTGTTGTGTGTTGCAATTTCAAATATAATTTCTTGTGTTTTACCAGCAAGCACTTTCCATTTTAAGGAAATTGGACAGTTAAGAACTGTTTTAAATTTGTTTCTCTATTTTAAGTATAGTGTGAAAAATGTGAATTTTTAGACATAGGCCTCTCCGAGCATCGGCGCAACGACCAGTCTTGTGTTTCTGCCGTGGGAAGCCCACACCAACACTGCGTCTTCCAGTACGCGCTTGCCGCTCCGAAACCATTCGGCTTCGTCGGGCATCCATTCAGCGTGCGTACCACTACCATCCACCTCTACCATTTAAGATTGGCATTTTTTCGAGCAATGTCGTATAACTTGGTCCTCTCGCGGGTTTCTAAACTAACTGGACTATTCGCGCTAGGTCATTTTTATGTGTTTATTAATACCTGATGAATTGGTTTCCAGAATGAGTAAGCAAGTGTCTTGGACATTTTGAACAGCCTTATAGAATTTTTCGCATTGCAGACTCAACATTGCCTGCCAAGATAAATTTTTTATCATCCAACAGTATACGGAAAGGGACGCAACAGATGCTGCATTCTGTAATAAAATACAATATGTAAATATTTGGTCAACTGATCTATTTTTTAAGGGTTGCCTACCTACGCAAGTGTCACTTTGCAATCATCTGAATAGCCACAACATCATCATTAACCATGTTTCACAAAAACCATGCATCGTTGTTTTCAACATTCCTCACGAATTTTAACTCATTCCACCACAAAAATGCGTTTACCAAGCATGCCGATTTTATTTTATTTTATTTGGGAAAAAAAACGATACTACATTACATAAAGGGCTTATCAATATGTTACATAAAACAAAATCAATGTAATAACAACAACATTTTCCACATATTAACAAAGAGGTGTCTATGCTATGATGAGGACTAGATGAGCCAGTTACTACTTACAATCTAGGTAACATTTTATAACGTTACAAATCAGCACAAAAAAAAGGAGAGAACAATAATAATAAAAAAAGCTAATTAGTTATCAAAGGATACATCTAAGTTGTTCAGTACATTAATAACTTTACTTCTAAAAGCATTTTTATTGAGCATTAATATGTCTATATCTGAAGTGTTCATTATAAATTTGCGTGAGACGCCAAAGGGGTGCACGCTTACTCGCGTTTGTCCGACATGATGCCTGTACGTCTACCATGAGTTTTATCAAACTATACTCGCTAGCGACTGTAGTTAAAAACGTGGCTGAAAACAATCGGTACTCGCGCAGACCACGGCGGTTAATCGATCTAGGTACTACAAGTCTAATATCATTACTAATGTCTACACAATTCAGCTTATTATGATAAAGGTCATGCAGTGTCATTACTTGCAGAAGCATTCGTCTCTTCTCGAGTGAGAGTAAATTATACTTTGCTAATAGGTCTTTGTAAGGTAAGCGTGGAAGATGGCATTTGTATTGCATAGTTCGTAAGAATTTACGTTGTACTTTTTCAATGACTACTTTGTATACATTATATAACGGATACCATATTAGACAGGCGTATTCAAGCTGAGAACGAATAAGTGAACGATACAGGTGTAAAAATGTGCAAGGGCGCCTAAAGTCGGTAGCTGTTCTGAAAACAAAGCCGTACATTTTAAATGCTCTGGTTATGATGTTCTCTATATGAAGATCCAAATGTAATTTACTGTCAAATAGTATTCCCAGATCTCTAAGCGTTGTTACTCTGTTAAGTACAGTACCACATAGGGTATAACCATATTTTATTATAGTTTTATTTTTAGTGAAGCTGATGATCTGGCATTTGGGTGTACTTAAATTTAACTTATTAACTGTACAATATTCAGAGAGTCGGTTAAGATCGCTCTGTAGTTCTGAGCAATCATTAACATTTTTTATGATTTTATATAATTTCAAATCGTCAGCATATAAAAGAAAATTTGTGTATTTAAAGCATGAATTTATGTCGTTTATAAATATAACAAAAAGCAAAGGTCGAGCCCTGAGGAATACCGGATGACATCCCAGCACTGCCCGACTTGTACCCATTTATTACGACTACCAGGCTGCGGTTAGTAATACAAGAGCAACGCAAAAGATTGCCCCTAATTCCATTGAACGCTATTTTATTAAGAAGGATTTCATGGTCTGCTCTATCAAATGCCTTCTGAAAATCTGTATAGACAGCATCCACCTGAATTCTCTTGTCAATACTATGGAACAGGAAATTGGAGTAAGTTGCTAAGTTCGTCATAGTGGATTTTTGTTTAACAAAGCCGTGTTGTTCGGGTATGATATAGTTATGGATGAAGGGATGGATGGCATTATGAACGAGCTTCTCAAAGAGTTTTGATGTTGCACTGATTATTGATATTGGACGGTAATTTGTGACGTCATGCTTTGAACCACTTTTATGGATTGGCACAATGTAGGCGCATTTCCAAATGTCTGGAAAGAAACCCTCAGCGATGCATTTGTTAAAAATAATGTGTAATGGGTCACATATTGATTCAGCAGTGCGTTTAAGAAACACAGCTGGTAGTCCATCTGGCCCTGGACCCTTGGAGGGGTCTAGTTTTTTCAATTCCCTTTGAATACCAACTACATCAAAGTAGATATGGTGTAATAAATCACACTGATCCGAATATTTGGTGGAGACCATTG
Source organism: Lacanobia wlatinum (assembly GCA_947578705.1). Lineage (NCBI taxonomy): Eukaryota > Metazoa > Arthropoda > Insecta > Lepidoptera > Noctuidae > Lacanobia > Lacanobia wlatinum. The sequence continues at coordinate 24,904,938 of OX388038.1, forward strand.
GGGTGTTAAGGAAGACGGCTGATAAACATACTGGAAAAATGACGAGAACAAGTTACAGATAGTTTCGGGATCTTGCGTCGTTCGGTTTTTGTATGTCATGCTTGATGGTATACCTGCCATGTTTTTTTTGTTATTTATATAAGACCAGAAAATGTTTGTATTTTTAGGTATAGAATCCTCTACAGAATTAATGTACATCTTGTAACACTTCGTAGCTTCACATTTAAACCGGGCTCTGTATAATGAGAATATTTCATAATCCGAGTCATTTTTATATGTTTTCCACTTAATCCAAGCTTTGCGTTTGTTTTTGAGGATATGTATGAGAGATGGACTAAACCATATTGGATAACGAGTTGGTTTAGACTTTGAAAGTGGAACATCTTTTTTGACAATATCGTAGATAGTTTCATAGAATTAAGTTAACCGCATTCGCTGCTGGAAGCTGGTCTAGTATCATGTTCCAAGAAACGACCATCAACTCTTTATTTAGTAGTTCGTAATTGGCCTTAAAAATTAGAATTATAACATAGAATGGAGGGTGATGAACGTCTATTGGGACAGAAATCGGGTCCTGCGGTTGCATCACAGAGCAATCAGTTATGTTAGTGATGCACAAGTCCAAAATTCTGTCGTTTGAATTTTTAATTGCATTGTATTGAGAGGCCCGGTGAAGAGTCATGAAGTTTCGCAGTCCGTCACAAACTGATGATGTTCCATTAGAAACAAGGGCAGAAGAGTCAGCTTGATATTGCCAATAGGCATCAGGTATATTATAATCTCCGATTAGTAGTAGGTTGGATAAGCTGTTTTCTCTTATGATGTCATTCAGAATTTCAAAATATAATATATAAACAGCTATGGGTGACCTATCTGGTATGTAAACTGCGCCAAGTAAATAACAGCCAGATAGTTCAGTACTAGGTAATTGGACAAGAACCAGTTCAAGAAACTTTGACATCGGTGTAAGTGTCGGTGCAGAGAAACGATACGGTTTAAGATACTTCATGACTGCCACCAAAACTCCTCCCCCATCTGACTTTTGCGTCAAATTTAGGTCTCTGTCACATCTGTAAACAGTGTATCGTTGGTCTATGAACTCATCATCATATATACTACTGTTTAGCCAGGTTTCCGATAAAATTATTATATCATAAGAATTGGACATTTTATTAAAGAATATTGTTTTCAACTTTGTACGCATGCCGCGACAGTTTTGATAATAAACCGTTAAGTTATTTATATTGTGATTAGCCATGACTTGTGAAACAATTTTTTAGCTGTATTACTTTAGAGTATTGTATTGCCAACGAACACGTCAATAGTTTAGCGTATATCAAAAAAATAAATGTATTTATGGTGTGCTTCTGCAAATATCTGACAAAAAATGTAAAATATCTTAGAAAAATGTTACGTAATTTAACATGAAAGGCAAGTTTACACTGAGGGGGTAATTTTAGTAGTTTTAGTCTTAATTTTCTCGATGTCTTTGAGCGTTCAAATCGCCAGCACGGTGGTATTTTCAAGCTCTCTGACGAGTATTGTAGAATGTTTAGTCCACACGAACTTATATCCCTCACGACTTGCTGCTTCCCGGGCCTTACGAAAAAGCTGCTTATTTCGAAGCGTGAGGTGTTCGTTTACGAAGACTTTATGTGAGGTACCTGATATTCCTAATTGTTCAGAGGATAGCCCCTTCTTCATTCTGTAGGCGCTAACTATATTGTCACATAAGATTCTTGTTGTAAATTTCGCAACAATGTTCTTGGGCTTGTTAGTCGGCGCAGCGCGGCAAAAAGATGTTGTCTCTGTACACCGTGTTCCCCAGAACACGGTGTACAGAGACAACATCTTCTTTCCTGATATTGTATCCTATCTTCTTACCCAAACCCTCAAGTAAGTCAAGGAGATTCTCGTTGCGTCTTTCAGGTATGTTAGAGATTTCTATGTTACACTGTCTTGCTTGCTGCTCCAACAAGTCTAATTTCGCCTCTAAGTCCATTAAAGTTTATTCGTGTTGTGTGTTTGTTTGCGAAGGCATATCATTCAGGCGTTTTTTGACGTCATTATACTGGTCACTCATGAATTGATTTGATTCCCTTAGGACAGAAACTTCCTCTGACAACTTTGCGAACTGCGACACGATATTTGACTGCTCCGTAAATAAGGATCCGAGCTCTTTTTTAATTTCAATTTTGTACTGGTCGAAATCGCTTCTTATATTATTAATATTCCGATTTATTTGTTCGAAGTTATTACTCATGTCTTGGCGCCAGTCCTTTAGAGTTTGCAATAATTCAGATTTAAACGAGTCAAACAAAATCAAAGCCTCGTTTTCCGGTGTTTTACGATTCCTACTAGTGATGTTTTGAGATAATTCCGGTGATGAAGGTATGTCCGGGTTGGATGAGCTTAGCCCGGTTGGTGAACGAATCATCTTAAAGCTTCAAATGATGTACAGTTGTTTCAAATAATTGCGTTGTTCAGCCAGCTAATTTGTCGGCGCAGTGGCTTCTGTGTACAACTCGGAGTCCGCTCGGCACGAGGTGGTCGATGGTTCGAACCCCGCCGGGCGCTTGGACTTTTTCCAATGTTTCTTCAATTTAAATCCAAGTTCTTCAAATTAATAAAAGTAAAACACTAACAAGTTGTGATTTGGTTCACGCCTGTGTGAATGAGACGGAGAGACAAAATCCAATATGGACGCCGTCGTATATGGTAGCTCCCGCAAGATAGTAAGAGAGGAACCGATTTTCTCCAAAATGCGCACTCAAAAATCAAGAATAAAAAATTCCAATACACCGCAGCAACCAACTACACGTCCTCTCACAGCAAAGGTTCGTGACAAAAAAAATCCACATGCCTTTTCTATAACTATTGCTACTTTCCTCCATTGCAACAACGACATTGTGTGATTGCGAGTTATTATTATTTCTAGGAAGATAATAGTAACTTTATTTCGGGTGGCATAGATCCATAGACACCTTACCTTAATTTCGAAACGGCTGGTTGACACAACCCGTGACTCAAGAGCTGGCATGCCATACAACGTGGCAATGCCGCCAGTCTCTTGGGCACATTACCAACCGATAGCGTTGAGGACGAATTTTGTTGAGGCTATGTTTTAGTTTGTTGTAAGTTTTGTGCATTTGCTCATTTTAGTTACTATTTAACCTAGTTCATATAATATTTTATTGGCCATGATTTTCCACACCTACACAAGATAAAACCCACTGATTTTGAAAGCGGCAGTCAAAACATACAGCTATTGCGGAATGCCCAAATAAAGCAACGTGCAGAAATAAATGCACTACTTGCAAATTGGCTCGTTTTAACTTAATATAAAATTAGAGCAACTCACTAAGTCATCAATCAGAGCGCCTCTTTTAAATATTTCAATTGTGACTTGAATATAAATCAGACCGTGAATGAATACTTCAACGACATAATATAATATCTGGAAAAGAAAAATCTTTGTTAAATTATGAGGTCAGTTTCTACATTAGGTATCTATAGGTTCCGCTTTGGAAAAGGTATTTCAGAATCTAGAAATGTGCACCTACGACGAAAAAATAGCCGTGTTATCTTAAATTTTCATTACCAGCCCATTACTTGTTGATAACCATGCCATAACTATCTTTGTAAATTCAAGTCTCTGACTCGCATCTGTCGTCCCATTCGTCTCCTACACCGACTGCATAAACAAAATTACTTACGAAATGTTCATTGCAAACTTGTTGTATGTCATAACACTCCAATATATCAATGTAAGTTTGAAACATTCTTTTAATATATTTTTCTTTACATACTCGCATGTCTTCTACTTCATGACCATGAGTATTTGAAGCTTGAATATTCCATAGAATTATTTTGTGTTCCAACAATTTCATGATTCGTATGGTATAAATCATATTGAAATCGAAAAAAATGAAGAAGTATGTCACTAATACATAATAGAATGGTGTGCTTATTAGCAAGCAAAATAAGGTAAAAACAGTGAAATAACCACACATGGAAAGAATTACAGTTATCCAATTCCAAATAATGAAGTTTTTAGTACTAGCTTCATGGTTCAGAAACCTGTGCACTTTTTGGAAAGTTAAAACGAACTTAACATATTTTTTAGTTCGAAGCAACCCAACCACGAAATTCATACCAAATCCAGCACTGTAGAAGACGCAGTCAAAATAAGAGATGAAATAAGTAAAAGAGGTATTACCCATAAAATCTTTAAAAAAGTACAACATATAATTGCGATATAAAAATAAAAATGTGAATATTAGTGTAGCGAGCATTGAAATAAAACATGAAATAAAACTGTTTGGAGTTATAAGATTATTTTTTATGCGATATTTAGGACAAAACATCACATATTGCATCAGATTCAAAGGCATTAGCATCGATTGCACATCTTCGTCTACCATATTTTTTAAAACAAAATTCACATGATAATTTCGATCAATATTTAGTTCCTTCTTCATATTTTAACTATCATTACCAGTAGCTCTCTTACCAATAAGTTATACAATAATCGATGGTTCATGTATTAACTAAAACCATCAAACTTATTACTATAATATGGAGAGAACTACTTACGATTGGAAGATACTTATGAGAAAAATTAATATGACTTGACTGAACAATTTCGTTAGAAGTTAAGTTATAAAAAAAAACGGTCAAGAGCGAGTCGGACTCGCACACCGAGGATTCCGTACCACCATATAAGTGCCTATTAGGTGTATAAAAATCAAGGTCCTGAGTTAACAGGGTAAAAAAACTACGGACAAATTTAGATTTTGGCGAAAACTTGTAAGTACCAAATTTTTGTAATTTACAACTTTTTTGTATTTTTTGGCATTTTTCCTTTATTTGTTGCTGTAAGACCTTGCTTTTTGCTAAATTTCGTGATATAGGTTTTCGACCCAAAACCTATAGGGTACTTCCGGTTGACCTAGAATTGTCGCGCAGGACTGGTCGTTGTGGCAACGCTTGGAGGAGGCCTATATCCAGCAGTGGACGTCTTTCGGCTGATATGATGGTGATGATGATGAAGTTTTCGCAACAATCTAAATTTGCCCATGTCTTTTTATCGTGTTGACTCAGGACCTTGATTTTCCCTGACCTGATAGGGACTATGGACTTCAGTATCTGGTATAAATTTCAACTTGCTAGGTTCACCCGTTCCTGAGAAAATCGGTGGTGACACACAGACGGACAAGAGAGTGATCTTTTAAGGGTTCCTTTTTTACACGACTGCCTAAAAGAAGAGTGTTATGTTTTCAGGGTTCATGTATGTATGTTTGTGAGTTTCTTTATTCCATCATAACTTCTAAACGCCTTTACCGATTTCGATGAAAAAAAACGGGTTTTTTTTTCGTGATATTTGACCAACCTATACTATCATCGTCTAGAACTTGCTTAGTACATAACAAAAAAAAAATAACAGTAGTATTCAGTACGCATTCGTTCGCTAATAATGACAATTATAATAAAAAAAATAGTATCAGGACAGCCATGGTTCATGAAACAAACGGACCATTTTTGTTTTCATGTACCACTTATACACTACTTTTACTTATACTACTTATACTATCATCGTCAAGGCCTCGGTGAGTAGATTACAAAAGTATATGACAGTAGTATTCAATATCCATTCAATCGTTAATAATTTACTAGTTTTCGTCTCTAAACTTACTTTCTTTCTAGAAACACAACATTATTATGCAGGGTTATTTGTAAAACACCAGCAACCTCTTAGGCAGTGAAAGTACACATGATTATGAATAACTTTTACTTTGAGAAAACTCCGAAAACTCGAAAAAAATATCAGCTGTTTCATACAAAATGCAATATTTAGCAAATGAAAATGTATGAAACAGCTGATATTTTTTTCGAGTTTTCGGAGTTTTCTCAAAGTAAAAGTTGTTCATAATCATGTGTACTTTCACTGCCTAAGAGGTTGCTGGTGTGTTACAAATAACCCTGTATAGATACTGTATGAAAAGAATATTTCCTTTACTTTGGAGTGGTGATCAGACGTATCCCGGAAGTAGATCCCCATAGGATGTTCGTTCCAAAATGTCCATCCCCGCTGTTCATGGCTTACAGTAATCGAGAGGTGGGCAAGTATACGACATGGTGCTTGTCATATGTAACCCCCTGAAGGCTTAGTAGGCTTACATATGACAAGCACCATGCAAGCACCACGGAAGAATTTTATATATATTGATGATTGGGTAGTCAATCATCAATATACATATATAAAATTCTTCCGTTACTGAGAGGTTGAGTGACTGAGTGACTGTCATGTAGGTTCCTTGGGGAGTGTAAGGAGGCATTAAGAGAGGATTTCATGTAATTCCTAAAGAAACGAGAAAAACTGGGTCCCCAGGACCGCGCGGACAGTTAGCTGCAGCCGCAGTAGTTACGCAGTGGTGCTCTAAAGCCCCCAAACCAAACTGGTTTAGCATGCCAACGCCCGCCAACAGCGAAGATGTCAATCTGTGAGGATCTCATCATCCCAAGTGCACAACAGTGTTATCCCACAGAGAGATCCAAGATTTGTTGGTTTTCCAATTCCCGTGCATCTCAAAGCCAATGGCTAACCCCATTAGGCTACCTGTCCTTTGACGCGAGGGAGTAATGCGGAACCAATTTTCGGACTGTGTCTGTCCATTGATGCGGAGCGAGGTAGTGTGGAGCGAAGGTGCGGACTGCGCGGGCGGTGGGAGATCAGTTATATGCGAAAATCCCCGCTCCGCTACCTCTCTTCGGTTCCCGATTTTTTTAGCTATTTCGCAAATATCTGTCCACTGAAGCGGAGCGGGAATTTTATGCAATCCCATTGGCACATATTGGCACAGCTACACTTTCACGCCATTTCCAGCGCCTGTGACCCCACTGGCCCCAGCCGTACGCAAACCCCCGCCACCCTGTCACCTCCCTCTACCCTAGGGCAACGACTTAGTGTCACCCAGTTACCCTGGATGCCTACAAGACCTATTTTATACTCGCTGCCAAACCTATGGCTAATGAGGTGCGGGATTCAGTAGGCAAGCTTGATTTTAATTGGTCTGGAGCATTTTCGATGCGTAGCTCTCGGTTGCAAGACTTGAGGCTCTAGACAAAGTGCCGTTCCATCAGCGAATGCGACTGTCGAAATGCCAAAATATAAGGGATTGATTACGTGACATTTCAACAGCGTTTGTCAATCCCATACATTTTTGACGTTTTGACAATCGCCTTCGTCATGCTACCGCTGACAGAATGTCACTTGCCTAAAGCCTCTGGATTAGGAACCTATGTTTGATTCAATGGAACAAAAATAAAATAGCCGTTACAAAACCTGAAATTTTAAACCAGTTTTCTTCAATGTCAATGGCATCTGCACCATGCTTCTGCACCTTACCACGCCCTTGTCTCCTCTTGAATACTGTGCCTGTGGGTTGGGTGTGACTTGGCATCACAACCGATCACCATCGTTTCGGCTTATTACCATCTACCCTAGGCTACGATTCCCATTACAAATAACCCTACAGAGGTACGCGGAAGCCAAGATCGTTGATAGGGTTGAGGGTGATGATAGAGACTGAGGATGCTGACCAGGAATGCGCGTCCGCTGGTGGTCAGGATACCCATAGAAACCTTTGGTACTGGCTAGCTGTATGACTCGCTGCTCGAGGGCTTGAAGTCGCGATAAGTAGAAGTGATGATGACGTCATGATGAAGTAGTTGCACGAAGACTGCGCTGTCACTCAATGTCGAGGGTCACCAGTATACAGGTATGCGGAACAGAGTGTAAAGTCCCGCAACCCACCATTGAAAAGGGTGGGTCCTCCGGCTGGACCTTTGTTGTGTCCGATGGGCAACTACCCAATAGTTAATGTATGGACTGTTGTATATTATGTTCAAAAAGCACGAAGAACTCTGATACCGTGATGCAGGATTTCGATAGTAGTTCTGCTAGTAGGATAAATGGCGTTGCGTTTTGTTGCGATTTTGCTACGTTGTTTTTTCTTGACTCCATTATATGAGTAGACGATCTCAATCCCAAGCATCCTGCATGGAACTGCTTTACGAACAATGCCAGAGGCAAGGTCCACACGTCGCCTCAGTTAGGTGAAATGCACCATGTGACCTCAGTTGGATACCATCCCCGGTCAAACAGTCACATCTGCTAACACTTGTTCATGGCAAAGTTGAGCGGCGTATGCTACCACCCAGATTATGTCAGGCTATGACAGTTCATAAGCTGTAGGGAACGGCTTTGTCCAGAGTCGTCATAGATCTAGGCTCAGTCACGTGTGATAGCTACAAGGTTTGGCCATTAGTTTTTTAGAACCACGTAAGCTTATCCACGAGCTATGTTATGAAAAGTCTCTCCATGTATTAAATCACCTCAGAAATTTTAGTATTAATGTGGTACCAATCAAAAATCGATTTAGTTTCGCATTGATTACTTATTCAATCAAAATATCGTTTTACCACTAATAGCAAAATATGATAGTTTTAAGGTTCCGAAAAAAAAAACGGAACCCTTATGGGATCACTCGGGTGTCTGTCTGTCAGTCTGTCTGTCCGTCCGTCACAGCCACTTTTCTCCGGATCCACTGGACCGATTCTGTTTAAATTTGGTACACATGTGGACTTTTATGACCCAAACACGGACGCGTTACGTAAATCATCGGGTCACTTTTGGGGGTCAAACTAGAAAATTAAAAATTAAAATTTTTTGGACGTCGTGTGACACATCAAATAAAAAGGCTTACTGTGAGGGTTTTAATACTATTTTTTCCTAATTTTAAAATAAATGGTTTAGAAGTTAGTCAAGAAATTAGACGAAAAATGACAATTCCCCCCCTTATCTCTGAAACTACTGAGCCTTAAATTTTGAAAAAAATAGAGATAATAGATATTTACCTAAAGATTTCAGAAAAACCTATTAGAACTCTGTAGTGTTAAAATAATTAAATTCGTTTGGAACCCTTTGCACGCGAGTCCGACTCGCACTTGGCCAGATTTTTTGTAATTTAATAACACACAGGATCCGTAACACGTTCGCTTGCTCGCGAGCTTGCGGGTAGTAGCAAAAGCGGTTGATCCGTTAAATGGCTATGATGCCACAGACCGCTTTTTGGTCGGGGGTTAAAAGTCCATTTCGGTTCTAACGAATGGGTTGAATCCAACTAATGTTATAAATTAATGTGAAAGTTCGTATGTTTTTGTGAAAATCACGCAAAAACGTTTCAAGAGATTAAGATGAAATTTGGCACACATTAATATGTGACTCTTGACTATAGTCTAGGTCAGAGATGACAGAAACAAAGATGGAGCGAGCTTACCTAGAAGGAGCCTCTTCATCTAACTCTGAAGAGATTAGGGTTGTTAGCGTTCGGAAACACAGGCAGTGAGTTTCACTCCTTTGCTGTGCGCATTATAAAAGACGTTTGGAAACGCTTCGTGCGACTTGGTGGAATAGCAACAAGGTAGGGAAGGTAAGTTGCGGTGCGTCTGGATGTGCGATGGTAGAAAGGGCCCGGTGGGATGAGGTCGTGGAGTTCTTGGGCACACTCACCGAAGTACAGTCTGTAGAAGACCGACAAGCAGGCAACCTTGCGGCGATGAGCCAAGCTGTGTAGCTTGACATCCACCAATTTTACGTCGCCGATGGGCCTCCTATTTATCTATTTACTTACTTAGGGAAAACATGTTACAAACATTCGAGCGTTTCACCGAGTCGAGCGCAGCAAGCTGATATTTAGCTGAACCATCCTAAAACTGGCTGCAATACTCCATGCAGGATCGGACTTGTGCTTTGTATAGGGTTAAAAGCTGTCCAGGCCTGAAGTATCGCTTTACTCTATTTAGGCCCAGCTTATTGGGCGTAGTTTGGGTTTTGTACTCAATGGTGGCGCCAAAGTTGAGACTGGAGGTCAACTCCATGCCTAGGAGCTTGAGCCAATCAGGCACAGGAACAGATGTTTGGAGGTATGCGGTACAGAGAGTATAGTCCCGCTCATCTCCATTGTAAAGGGAGGATCTTCCTACCAGACAGTTTTTGTGTCTGGCGGGCAACTGCCCGATAGTTGATATTTTAGGTTTTTAAGTATGTTATGGTCGACCTAACGGTGGTAACATTCATAATTAAATGTATGAATCTATTATCAAAATTAAATTATAATCAAAAAATTCATAAGCAAACTGCATTATTGTCAGAAAAACCAAAAGCTACCAAACATAAGAATAAGGATTTCAAAGGATTTTACGGTAACAGTTTTTCGGATTTAACGGCATTAGCGAACCAAAAGACATTGCTAATTTGTTTAGATGTCACTTTCAAGTGTAGTCGCTGCTAAAAGGTGATCAGACCCTATGCGGGGGTCGTCGTGTCAGCGGTACCTGAGCGTGTCACAGCAAAACAAGTTGCTCTAATAATAAAGGGCATGATTCGAAAGAAGTCGCCCGGATACGACAGCCTTAGCATCGAGCATATTCAGCATGCGGGGCCACACCTCCCGAGGCTCCTGATATTATTGTTTACGCTCTGTATTAGGCATTCCTGCCCAATAAATTGATGAAGACGGTGGTAGTACCTATAATTAACAACAAGACTAGAGATAATTCCGACAAGTGTAACTACTGCCCGATATCATTAGCTACGCCCACAGCTAAGGTGCTTGATGGCTTGCTTGAGAGATAGCTTAAAGAACACCTTAAATGATGCACAGTTCGGTTTTAGACTAGGACTTTCAACAGAATGTCTCTCAAGCAGACTGTCAGGTATTACACAGATAGGAGCACGCCTGTGTATGCAGCCTTTCTTGATCTCTCCAGGGCATTTGACCTGGTTTGGTATGACATTCTCTAGCAAAAATTTAAGGGTACAGGTGTGTCGGGCGAGTTATTAATATTTTTAAATATTTGTATGACCACCAAACTAACTAGGTCAAATGGCTTGGTGAACTTTCTGACGAATACAGGTTAGAGTGTGGAGTGACACAGGGGGGGTTGACATCTCATTCACTTTTCAACCTGCACGTGAACGGGCTGATTGTTGAGCTAAGCGACACCGGAGTCGGATGCTCGATCGATGGTCACTGTATCAGTAGTATTAGTTATGCAGATGATATGGTGTTGCTCAGCCCATCAATAGCCGCACTCAAAAATAGGCGTGTGTGAGGAGTATGCGAGGGTATACGCTCTCCTGTACAATGTACAGAAAAGCGAGCTCTTCGTTTTCCAAGCCAGGGGTCGTAAACTGGGGGATGTGGCACCAGTCCTACTTAACGCTGTCGGTCTTCGAAGAGTGAGAGAGTTTAAATACCTCGGCCATGTGATTACCGAGGATTTAAAAGACGATGGGGATAGGCGCAGATTTGCGAGGTGTAGTTTAGGGGTAAAAATCACTTTTTTTTAAGTATTTTGCCAAGCTCTCTACACCTGCATTCTGTGGGTCAACTACACTCAGCGGGCCTAATGACTCTCCGAATACAATATAATAACGCATTCTGGGTGCTGGTGGGGCTCGCGTGCTATTGTAGTGCGTCTGCGATGTTTGCGCACGCGTACACAGATGGGTTTCACACTGTGCTGCGACGCCGAATCACTTCGCTGATGTTCTGCACGCGCCAACACTATCATGAACGTGCTTAGACACAAGCTCGACAGCCCCCTTCTGGGGCTTTGGGTTCAAGCACAAGTGCGTGTGCCCGGGGCCCCAGCGAGCGGCAAATACTTAAATTAATTTTTAAATGTACCTAACATAGTTTTTAAGTCTTACTACTAACAATATTATGGCCCAAGTGTCTGAAATAAAAAAGTTTTTAATTTTTTTTTTCATATCTTTCCGAGATACAGAACAGATTTTTACAAAACAGTATTTTTTTATATATTTTTCGAGACTGCTGAAAAAAGTTGAACAAAAAAGCACTTGTTGACTGGACTAAGAATTATGAATATTTCTTTGAGACCCAGTTGTACAACATATACACACAAACATTTTTGTTTTTGTAGTATTTTTTGTAATCTTTGTAGATGATGATTGAATGTGATTCAATATTAAACATTTTGAATATGAATGCACTTTTTCCTGGGGAAACCCACGGTTTTATGTCTGGAATAATTCCAGACTTCTTAATTTGCTGAAGAACCTGCACAGAGCAGGCTATAATACTATAACAATTATCATTTAATAGGTATTTTCTCATTGTTATAGGTATGTATTATTTTATTATATTTATGTATTTAGGCTAATCTATTTGTGTATATTTATTTGTATGTTTATTGTAGTTTATATTTATTATTGCGTAGTACATAATATACTTTAGTTAAGTTAGTATAGTCTATTTTAAGTTTCCTTCTCTGTCTCTCTACACACTGTGTCTACGTTTTTTATCCCACTCTTCTGTCGCAGGTCTGCTGGAAGAAATTTCTATTGAAATAAGCAGTACCTTTGTGCTCTTTTGTCTGTATTTAATTATCTTTTTTTAAGTTTATTGTGTGTACATAAATAAATAAAGAATGAGTCAAACTTACATTTTATTTAAGTATTACATACATTTTATCTTCTTATTTGTTATAGGTGATAGTGGTTACACTCTTAGGTCATACCATCTAACACCAATTTTCAAGGAAGAGGTAGGAACATCTACTTTTTGGTACAGCGAAATATTAAAAAAGCACGCGCAACTATAGAGCGTTGCAATGGCGTGTTAAGAGGAAACATGGGCAGCCTTCGTTTAGCAGCCATATTGTGGGCGTGTGCATTGCATGGATTATTGGTTTTTAGTTTTTGTTGTTTTTGGTTCGCACAGATAACATAGCTATTTTTTTAGAGTTGTGCGCGCCGCTGTTAGTCGGCCTCATTCCACCGTCTGCACAATAGTCTGTTGCCATCTCTTTACCGTCTTATTTATTACATTTTACCCTTATGTCTTTATTTTTCTGTTTATTTGTCCCGTTTAATTACTTTTTATGCTGCTCCGATCGACGTCATACTCAATGCCGGCTGTCGCTGAAAACCAGCGCTGTGGCTCTGTCTCGCACAGGGGTCCTAGCATTATGCTGAGCGATGGCCGTTTTGCGCGAATGTGACGCATATCTTCCCAATTGTTATAAAATTGTAATTTAGTTTTATTTAATTTTAATTTTTTTGGTATGCGTCATGCTTGGCGCAAATAAACGCTTTTTCTTTCTTTCTTTCTTTCTTTCTTTGTATGTAAAAAGTCATAATTTGAGGTTTTTCTCTCGAATTGGTGTTTTTTTTGTTCTTATTGTGTGATACCGATACAGTCTTTGTAAATCTCTCAGTTCTCAGTAAATGCCGAAGAAAAGTTGCTTCATCTGCACGCTGATTTTAAGCATTTCTCGAGATATTTTTGGTCGAATATTGGAGGAGGAAACAGGCGAGAGCCAAACTTTTACTTTTTCCATACAAATTCTATCCGCCCGCATTTCCTCTTAAAAGGAAGATTTCGATGCTTACTGAAGGACAGTCCTTCATTATAAGTCCAACTAAAATATAGGACGGTGCGGCCAACAATTATGACGAGGCAGTTGAACCAGTGGCAGATAACGAAGGAAATTCCAAGCATTAGACCAAATGGCAGAGAGACAGAACATGTATTTAGTACATAGGGCGACAAAATCAGAAAGTATAATAAACAATTATTTAAATTAAAACTAGCTAAGTCAAGATTCCATGCTACTGACTGTATTTTTTTATAATATTATTATTATATCATGTTCTGCCTGCCTAGCGTTTTCCCAACTATATTGAGGTCGGCTTCCGACCAGACCTCCACAACCCATTAAGTGGCTAACACGGTACTTGGCCTGACTGGTCAAACATCTACAAATGACAGCCGGGACCAACGACCTTTGACGTACACATTTAACGTCTTTCAAAATCATTCTCCGTATACGGGTATAATTTAAATATGGACTTATCAAACCACGAATTTGTTTTTATTTTTATTTATTTAAAAGTTAGGCATCAGCTACCCGCCCGCGTCGACGGTGCATTGTGTTTCACGCGCGCCTCTAAAAGATGTCAGCATAGAAGAAGGGATCCGCTAGGGCCAGTGCCTGCCAGGGTGACGGAATTTGTTCGAAAGAGTCACCGCGGCCCAGGAACGCAAAGGACACTAGGAGGAACACGGATGGGTTTTAGTCAGTAAGAGTCTGACACTCCCTTCTGCTTCGCCAGAGCGGGAAGAGTCATTTGACGATTTTCCATCCTTAAAAAAGGCATCAGCTACCCGCGACCCTCACCAGATCATCGGTCCATCTTATGAGAGGCCTTCCAACGCTGCGTTTTCCGGACCGCGATCACCACTCCAAAACGTTTCGGCCCCATCAACCATCTGTTCTGCGAGCAATGTGCCCTGCCCACTGCCACTTCAGTTCGGCGAACCTTCGGGCTATGTCGGTAACCTTGGTTCTCTTGCGAATATCATCAAACACACACACAGAGAGAGAGACACTCACACAGCAGATTTTGATAAAAATGGTTAAATTAAGATAACAAATGAACGATTGCTATATACAAGTTATCTACGGGTCAAAAGAAAGTAATAAAATAACTAACAATATTTTTTTTACTATTGATAGGTACGCGTTTGACCACTATCCCACGTGATGGTAAGCGATGATGTGGTCGAAGATGCAGCACGCTTGCCTAGAAGTAACCTATTCACTCTTGACTAAAAGACTCGACTTAAAAAGGTTGTAGCTATCAGGAAACACAGACTCCTACAGGGAATTCCACTCCTTAGCTGTACGCACAATGAATGTGTTCCAAAAACGTTTTGTGCGTGTGGGTGGGATGTCCACCATGTACCGGTGGCGCATCGCCGTTCGTCTTGTGGTCCGATGATGAAACGGGCTTGGCGGAATTAAATTATGCAATTCCGTCGCACATTCCCCAAAATGCAACCGGTAGAAAACTGACAGGCTAGCAACTCGTCGTCGATGCTCAAGACTTTGAAGCTTCGTCGCGACGAGCCTTTCATTGACGATGATACTCTTGACACGTTTCTCAATTGACTTAAGGGCTTCAAGCTGGTATCTGGCAGATCTGTCCCAAAGATGAGAGCAGTATTCCACACACGATCGAACTTGCATTTGATAGAGTTTGAGCAGCTGTTCCGGCGTAAAGTACCGTCTCACCTTTGCTAGGATCCCCAACTTCTTTGCAGCCACTTGAGCTTTTGCCTCTATTAAAGGGCTAAAATTGAGGGTAGACGTTAATGTAACCCCAAGAAGCTCAAGTTGGTCGGTTATCGGCACAGATGCAACTGGTGAAACCAAATAAATTCTTACAAAATCTCTATCTCCTTTTCTCTTCTTTTCATGGCCTCGCCTCCAAGGCAAAAAAAGCATTGAAATAAATGCTTTGAGCTTAAATTTGAGTTACGCCGCTAACCAACATCAATAAATATAAAATTCTTCCGTTACTGACTAATTGAGGGACTGAGTGACAGACAGACAACGCACAGCCGAAACTACTGGTCGTAGGAAGCTGAAATTTGGCATGTAGGTTTCCTAGGGAATGTAGGGGAGCTCTAGGTAGGATTTCTTAAAATTTGTATGGGAACGGGAAAAAAACGGGACAAGCGCTGAAGAAATCGCGGGCAAAAGCTAGTATTATATCAAATTCTTCCGTTACTGGTGACTTGACCTACAGACAACACACAGCCAAAACTGCTGGCCGTAGAAAGCTAAAATTTTGCATGTAAGTTCCCTGGGTAGTGTGGGGGAGCACTAAGTAAGAATTTCAACGGGAAGGGGAAAAAACAGGACATGCGCGTACGAAGTCGCGGGCAATAGCTAAAAGTTAAAAGTATACCTTTACCCGATTGAGTTGCGCACATGTTTCTGTTTGTAATATTTATCTTGGTATTTTTCAACAAAGCAATTCAATGAACAAGTTTTACTTTTTTATTTTGAAAATGAATACAACAACCTTTGTCACTATTGTAGTGGAACCAAAGAGGCTTTGCAAGAACGTGCAGCGGCTGAACCGCGCAGCATTCTACAAGATGACTGCTTGTCGGATGTTTCTGATTGATGGGCGTCTTCCTCAGAAGTTCGCTTGATTGATATTAGAGTATCTTAAATTACATTACAATTTTCCTTCCTGTAAGAAGAAATAAAAAGTATTTACTGTCACAGAACTGATAAGCACACAAACGATAAGCTTTCATTAAAATTCCTTAACAATAGTATTACTAGTACTAAAAATGTTAGTTAAGACAATTTTTTTGCAAAATTTTTCTTACAAATCAAATGGAGGCACATTAACTAGATAGATGCATATCGTGCCTGTACCAACTCAGCATGATTCTGTGCCTGTAATATGTAAGGCACCTATTGTTTAGATAAATAGAACTAAATCACTGTTATGATGCTTTAATCGTTATATATAGTTAAATAAATAGTACTAGGTAGTTAATATGAAAATAACGGTTGTACGTTGTTTCATAGAAGACAGTTTCATAGAATTTCGTTTCACATAAGTTTTGTCTCGTATTATCATTTCATAGAATTATCAATACGCAGAATACTTACTTTGAATAAATTTAAATCATAGATTTTAGTTACAAATAAACTTTGTTTCGGTATTCATGATACCATAGAATAACAAATCTATATTGAGTAGTTAATATAAAACTTGTTATCAAGAAAAACATTTTATCGAGTGACAGTTTCTAAACGTTTGACAAAATGCATACCCTCCTATAAAATTACAACATCGCGTTCACAAAAACAATGCAGGTAAATTCTAGTCGAGAAAAACTATTCATTCGCGCCCGGTCGACGGAACCCCGCCAAGCGGCAATGGTGGCAAATGGCGATGGGAATAAAAGACAAAACTATGCAAACAAGCATACACCATGAATACAGCAAGCACACAGTAAGCAAGCATACAGCAAGCATGTAGGAAGCATGCGGCATGTAACATGCAGCATGCAAGCAAGCAAGCATGCAGCACCCAAACGAGCATGCAACATGCAGAATGCAAGCAAGCATGCAGTATGCAGGCGAATACACAACATGCAGAATACAAACAAGCATATAGTATGCAGGCGAGCATGCAACATGCAGCAGGCATGGTTTCTATCACGGCTCCGGCGCTGCGAGGCTCCGGCGATCCCTCGCGAACTTATCGTCGCAGATGGCTTGCTGGCCGGCTCCGCCGGCCTGCCCCAGTCGCGGGGGCGGGCATTATAACAGCTGTTCTTCAGCTCGCGGGCCGCCTCGCCCCTCCGCGCCTACGCAGGCTTTAATTACTCTCTAGGGGTAGGCAGACAAGACTACGTGGGGTCGATTTTACAGCGATTCGTTTCTGTCACTAATTTTTTTAGCACACATGTTGATATTTTAAGATCATATTTTAATTTTGATTTAAGGTTAAAATGCTATTTTATAGAAATGGCAATATGCTTAGTAAAATTATTCCGAATAAAATTCTGCTATCTTAAAAGTATGCCATAGACATATTTTATAACATTAATATTTATTTATAATTACAATTTCACTGAAATATAAAATACCATGGAATAATAAATAATACACCGGACAAACAATATTCGTCAAAAATAATTCTACTCTTTGATATTTTTGTTAAATAAAAAATGTGATCATGAAATTCATTGAATTGTGTTTCTGTGAAATAGGTTTCATTCAAGTAAATATTTTTTGAAACAATAATATTCGACATAAAATTACTAGGACCAAATAATAATTGAAAAAGTTTCTGCGAAACGAAATTCTATGAAATTTCTATTTGCGAAACAAGGGTACACCGAAAATAACATCCACAAAATAGATTTACTGAGACAAGAATGAAACGATATTAGTACAAAAGTGTAGTTGGTAAAAAAATTGAATATACCTATATAATTGTAAACCAGCGTCCAAGTAGAACGAGCCACATACACGTATTTTGCTGAATGATGCTCGATGTAAACGTAGGACATGCTTCCATAGCTTTTTCTCGTCAACTACAACAAAAAAATAAAAAATTAAACCTCCGAAAAAACTGAAAAGCAAAAAATAATAAACCTTTTTACAAAAAATTACTTTAGGAAATTTTGGAAGTCGGTGTTTTTGATTTTTTCTTCGTACTTTAACATCGACTTCCGAAACTGCCTAAAGTTATTTTTTCTCTACTAATTAATACATGCTTAACTTTTTATTACTTTTAAAATAGGTACCTATCTTACTTTAGCTATTAACTGTTATATAATTATAATTATAGTTTAACTATCACTTGTTGTATAATATAAATACTTAAAAAAAACAGGCTTTATATATCCACATGGGTAGGCCTACAATCTGCGAGTGAACAATAAATCACCCCTATTTTCCCCCCTTAGGATTGTTTTTTTTTTCAAATTTATTTGGCACCACTCTCAAAATATACCCTTTCCAATAAAAAAGGAATTATCAAAATCGGACTATTCTGTAAAAAATTATGCGTGTATCAACTTTAAATGGTGAATGTTGATCCAGTGAGAAGTTAGAACTATTGTTGATCCACCTATTTTACGTGTTTACTCAGCTCCACGTCGCGCAAACTAATATACTTTGATCCGTCCTTGATGCGCGTGTGACGTCGGTGGATCTGCACTAACAGGTTTTCAACTAACTCGACAGCGAACTGACCAACATTTGTTGATCCATCAACGGTCGAAAAAATCATCCTGATTATGATTTTTTACATCCAGAGTATATTTAACTTGTATGCGACATTTACTTGGACAAGTGGATTCGGAGCCAAAATTGACAAATAGGTACTCGAACACAATAACGGCAATGTCGCGTTCTGCGCGTGATAGAGAGCCCAGTAGATTATTTCAGTATTTCGTTAGAGTAATAAGGTAAGAAAGATGCGTTAGAGGATCAAACTTTGGGAACTACTTCACTTGTTCGTCAGATTGATTTGTTGTTTGGCAGATATTATTGCGGAAAGGCCTTTGCGCGGGTTTTTGCTATCGTGTATTTTTGTGAAATTAGTGAATTTGGTTTATTTTTAACGGACGAAAAAACGGAGGAGGTTCTCAAGTCGACGAGTATATATATTTTTTTAATGTATAACACGCATAACTTTTTACAGAGTAGTCCGATTTTGATAATTCTTTTTTATTGGAATATACCTCGAGGGTAGTCCCACATAATTTGGGAAAAAAATCCAACCCTAAGGGTAGGAAAACAGGGGATAATTGATTGTTCACTGATTGTAATGTATGACCACGCATAACTTTTTACAGTTTTTTCAGAGGTTATGTTTTTATTTTATGCTTTTTACAGTTTTTTCAGAGGTTAAATTTTTGTTAAAAAGTTTTTGTACATTTACATTTGGCATGGACCAACCAGAAAATGATGGTGAGCATTTTATTATCCATTTCCATATTTGATTATCTATTTAGAAACTCGATATTATGTAGTTATTATATGTATTAACGAGTTAATCTGGATGTGATCCCGGCTCAAATGAAGGGGGGCGGAGTAGAGACCGCTTCAGTGGAAACGACGATACGTATATATGGTAATAAATAGGTATTCACTTATTGATATTATGATACCGGACTTACTGTACTACCTAGTACCTACCTACCAGTTTTTAACATCGGACGAAAAAAGAGTTGTGATTGTGTTTAGGTATGTGAATCAGAATAATAAAAAATAGATAAAGAATAACTTTTTAACTGGCCTGAGGTCGTGGGTTCGATTTCCAACCAGGGCAAACATTTGTGTCATGAACACGAATGTTAGCTCTGTGTCTGGATGTTAAATAACTTCCTACTTATCTATGTATTTCTTAGGCCTCTATACCTAGTAGGGTTTGCGTAGTTTGAGATCAGATCCTAGTTATGTATGCAATGTCCAGGATATTCGTTTATTTTATTTAAAGTACCTAAAAAGACCAAACATTACACTGTGAGAAACAGGGTTATTTTTTACCATCCTGGATAATTTTATGGATTATTTTACTCATGAAAACAAACAACTTTTATTGTAGGACTAAAGATGAAATCGCGAAAAAAAAAAACAGCCGTTCCATACAAAAGTGCAAAAATATTTATTAAAAACGTACGGAACAGCAAATATTTTTTTCGCGATTTCAGTTTTGGTTCCACATTATGTACGGTCATTAAAAAAAACTGGCCAAGTGCGAGTCGGACTCACGTGCAAAGGGTTCCGAAAGAATTTAATTTTTTTAACATGTTATTTTAACACTACAGACTTCCAATAGGTTTTCCTGTAATCTTTAGGTAAAGATCTAATATCTCCATTTTTTCAAAATTTTAAGCTCAGTAGTTTCGAAGATGAGGGGTGTGGTGGAATGGTCATTTTTTGTCTAATTTCTTGAATAACTTCAAAACCATTTAATTTAAAATTATAAAAAAATATATTTAAAACCCTCACAGTAAGCCCTTTCATTTGATATGTCACACAATATGTACAAAATACTTTTTTTTTTAATTTTCTAGTTTGACCCCCAAATGTGACCCCCATACTAAAAAAATAATAATTTACGTAACGCGTCCGTGTTTGGGTTACAGAAGTTTATATGTGTACTAAATTTCAACAGAATCGGTCCAGCAGATCCGGAGAAAACTGGCTGTGACAGACGGACAGACAGACAGACAGACAGACACCCGAGTGATCCTATAAGGGTTCCTTTTTTTTGGAACCCTAAAAACAATACTTTTAGTTAGTGACCTGTCCTGTATGATTTGATTTGCCATTGTATGTGGTGGCATCGTAGCTCATGAATGGATGAACCGTTTTATATCGTTTTTAAGGTTGCAACCTCAAAAGGAAAAAACGGAACCCATAAGATCACTTTCTTGTCCGTCTGTCTGTACGTCGGTCGGTCTGCTTGTCAAGACCCTATCCCGAGACTTTATCTCGAGAACGCGGAGAGGTATCGAATAAGAATTAAAATCATATACTCAGGTATACTTATGCCACTAAAAACGTATAAATATTTCAACACTCTCAAGGGAATCTAAATTTATAGAAAATAAATCAATATTTACAGATAAAGCAGCCAATGCTGTAGGGTTTCTTAACCCTTTAGATTATGTGTCTGATCAAGCATCAGGAAATTTGTCTATCATATCCACAATTTCTGTCATTAAAATTCGTAAAGAAGAAATACCACAATCAGATGAAATGATACGTGACTCCGAATACAAATTAGAGGATAATTATCACGGGTTATCAAAATCATCTAATATCACTACAAGTAGGAAAAATGGGACCCAGAAAGAAATTAAAGAGGACGTAAGGAATTTTTAATTATTTTGTAATCCTTCCATACAAATTTTAATTTCTGGGCTGATATAATATGTAAATGGGTACTGTGTACAACACAGGATAACCCAAACCGAATTCTTCGCGGGCGAAGCCACGAGCATGGTTTGTAATATTATCTGCTAAACATGAGTTTGTCTTGGCTGATTAGTCATCGCACAGCCCAAACCGCTGATTTCATGCTACAGATATATTTTTTTCGAAATTCATCCCCTAAACAGGTGAAGCGGGGAGTTGAAAATATGTATATGGAAGTCCACCGTTTCTGACGATAAGAACCTGAAAAGTTGTATTTAGACTTTTGAAAAAAATAAAATCTATTATTGCATGCCATCCGATTAACATATTTACGTTTCAATTTCCCACACTGGTAGCCTATAACATCACTCTATGGCCCCAAATATCAAAAAAAAATGACACGTTGGCTTCGATTTGAAACACCATACGAGTATAACACGCAAGCAAGCTGTTGCTTGCGGCTTTGCTCGCATAAAGCGTTGATCGTAAAATACATATTTTATGATTTCATAATAAGAGTTTAAATATAAAACGTATTTTTGTTGTCTCAATATCAACCACCCTTCAAAACATTCAAACCCCTATATTTCACCCAAGGAAAGGCGAAATTTTGGATTTTTCTGAAAAAAGTACCTAACATCCACCTCCGCCTCCACTATAAACTCCACTCTCGGCATAAGTCGTGGCGTTGTCGAGTTGTTGAGTTATCCGTTTAATCGGTAGCTTGTACGGCCAAAGACACGAAACGGCAACGCCCCGGCTGCTTTCAGCCAAACCGATCGTTTGCTGTGCTCTGATTGGCTCATTTAAATCGGATCAACATTAGCAAGGTGGATTTGTATATTGGATCAACTTCGGCGAACGCTAGTAAGCAGTCCCGTGAGTGTAGATGTTGATCCGGTCGGAGCCACATTGGTTACCAGAAATGCATATTGGATCAACAAAGTGCTCGCGTGAAGTCGCGTCAGATCAACATTTACCGTATAGGGATACACTTACCGTATAATTATATATATACGCGTCGACTTGAGAACCTCCTCCATTTATTCGTCTGTTAAAAAACAATCAACTTAGCTGTTTCCCAGCTATGAAATATCGTCATTCATCGCCCATTCACGGACTAACCTCAGAAAGCGTTGTGAAATTTTGCAGACTGATCCTTGTGGTTATTATTATTCAGCTACACCATCCATCTGCCTAGCCTTTTCCCAACTATATTGGGGTCGGCTTCCAGTCAAACCGGATTCAGCTGAATACCAGTATTTTACGTAGAATGGCTGCTTACTAGATCTCCACATCCCATTAACTGGGTAACAAGGTAGGCACTCCTTAGCAAGACTGGTGTCAGATTATCTGGCTTCTGACTATCCGTAAGATCTACAAATGGCAGCTGGGACCAACGGCTTAACGTTTTTTCCGAGTCACGGAGGGGTCTCGGTACATTCAGATAGTCACCCATCCATAGACCAACGTCGGCAAGCACACGACACCACAAACAATCATCAACATATCAGCCGAAAGACGTCCACTGCTGGACATAGGCCTCCTCCAAGCGTCGCCACAACGACCGGTACTGTGCGTCTCGCATCTATCGGCTACCCGCGACCTTCACCAGGTCATTGGTCCACCTTAAGGGAGGCCATCCAACGTTACGTCTTCCGGTACGCGGTCGCCACTCCAGAACTTTTCGGCCCCATCGACCATCTGTTCTGCGAGCAATGTGCCCTGCTCACTGCCACTTTAGTTTGGCGATCCTTCAGGCTATGTCGGTAACCTTGGTTCTCTTGCGGATATTATCATTCTTGATTCGATCATGCAAGGAAACTCCAAGCATTGCCCTCTCCATTGCCCTTTGAGTGACTTTGAGCCTTCTGATGAGGCCCATTGTAAGCGACCACGTTTCAGTTCCGTATGTCATCACTGGCAACACGCACAGATCATAGACTTTCGTCTTGAGACACTGTGGTATGTGGGACGAGAAGATACCGCGCAACTTCCCAAACGCTGCCCAGCCGAGTCGGATTTGACGGCTGACCTCTTTCTCCAAGTTGGCCCTACTTAACTAGACCGTTTTTCCTAGGTAGACGTACTCGTCTACAACTTCGAGAGTAGAGCTTCCGATCATTTCAAAAATTCATTTTCTTTTATTTCTGTATAATCCACAAACAACATTATACAGAAATAAAAAACAAATACTTTTTGGAAATTCGTTCAAATCTGCCATGACTAGTTTTAACCCTACCAATAATTCTAAAGTACTAGATTAATCTACAACAATCGATAAAAAGGTAAAATAAAAAAGATATTACCTGAGCAACTCGATTTCAGTATGAGTGCGCAAGAATCTTGAATACTCTGTACAGCCAAGTAAAATTTCTCGCATTGTTGGCTCGGTTGTGTTAGCCAAATAAGATCCTTTAATATCCATAATATCATGGCCAGTGTCTCCATGATTGCTATATACTGTTGCAAAATAAGGTCTATGTAATTATGTTTAACACCACTAACATATTATAACATATTATTATGGATTATTCCGAAATAAATGAATTATTATAACACTAACCAAGCTCGACATGTTATTAATTTAGTTTATTTATTTAGGCTTCTCAATTAAGAGTATACTATTACTTTCTCATTTGTACTTTGCTAACTTAAGTCTAAGCGCCTCATCACTTACAGAGGAGCACAGCATAAATAAATATCAGAATAATTATTAATTAAAACAAATAATACATAGTTTTAAAAAGAAAAAAAATAAAAATACTATTAAAAGCTAAATTTACAATGAATTAAAATTAGATAACACAGAATAAATTAAATTTGAATAGATGTAATTAAATTTTAATCGAACAAATGAAATAAAATTAGAATTGAGTAAATTAAAAAAAAATGAATTGAAAAAAAAAATGTTCGAATTAATTTAAATTATAGGCAGTGATTAAGGACAGAAAACATCGAGAGAGATTTAAAAACCGTGCGGCTGTAGTAAGTATAGTTCTGTTTTTATATGCTAGAATTTTGATCGTGCCATGACACAGGATTGTAAGAGCTAATGTGTTCAGCACTAAGACATAGAGCACATGAAAAGAAGAGTTTTTAACCGCAAAGTCACTTTGCCTCATTCTTCATAGTATGTGATATTGCTCAGTAAATGTATATCTATTTAACAAAAATAACACAATGCACAGCCAAGCCCGCTGGGTTGAAGAAGCATTCGATTTTGCTAAAGAGTTCATTTTGAGTTTTATTGTTACCACCATCTCACCTGATGAATTTGGTAGCAAAGATAAGCGTTAAAAAATTAAAATAGGAGATTAAAAGTGAGCATGTAGTTTTGTTCTCTTGGCTTCAATTGTAAAAAAAAGGAAGCGTATATTTTTGTGGGTTTCTATTATAGGAAATACATCCTTGTACAACAGTACTAAAACACACACACAAATGCACTAGGAGAATGTATGGCAATATTTTACAACCTACTAATCCTGTCTACTACCGTTATTCAAAGTTAAAACTTTATTAATATTTAAATATTTTGGTTGGATGGAGATGTATAAGGAAGCCCAATAGAAAATGTTTGTGTGTGAGGAATGATATCAAGGAATGATATCAAGAAAAGGCAATTGACGTGAGTCAAAACAACGCCTTTCCCAAATTACGGGCCCAAGGGCAAGTACATAATAATAATATATTATATAAAATGGAATACTTACCATGTTATCTTTTGTCCTTCTTTTGATCACTTCAAAGCAGATTTGAACGTAAATGAGCGAATGCATGACTGCTTCCATGATGTAGAAAAGTATCTGAACAACACAGGAAAAATAGATATTTTTTTTTAGATTTCGTCATAACTAACACTCACCCGGGGACCAGATTTGGAAACGTCGTCAAAATCTGCTTTAGCTTTGATCTTGCAGTTCTTAATTTCAAATAATCAAATTAGGCACCGGGCATACGTTTTGTTAAAATTATTGTTAATATAATTGTTGCTATCGATTATCACGCGGTACTTACGTATTTCTGAGAACAAACTCTATGAATATCATAACACTCAAATACATCAACATAGGTCTGGACCATCCTCTTGTTATAGGTTTTCCTGTATGTGTCTTCCATTTCTAGCATATTCAATGCTTGCGTATTCAATAACACAACTTTGTCTTGCAACAGTTTGTAAATTCGAACGACATAGACTACATTAAAATCAAAAAAGATAAACAGGTAGGTAAGAACAATATAATATATATTAGTGTTTTTATCTGCATGGGAATTAAAGTGAATACAGTAAAATAACTGAAAATACACACGATTACAGTAATCCAATTCCAAACGATGAATTGTTTAGTATTGGCTTCGTAATTTAAAAATCTATGGACTTTTTGAAGGATCATCACAAACTTGATCGAATTTTTAGTGTGAAATATGCCACTAACGCAATTTAAACCAAAACCAATACAATAAAAGATGAAGTCAACATAAGAAGTAGTATAGATAACGGTAGTGAATCCAAGAAATACATCACAAAAAAACAGCGTATAGTTGCGGTATGCGGAGGCAAATATAAATATAAGTGTTCCAATGGATGAGACAAAATTAGAAATGAGATTATTCGGAGTTATAACATTATTCTTGATTCGATATTTAGGACAGAATATTATTATTTATATTGCATCATATTCAAAGGCAGGAGCATAGACTGCACATCCTTGTCCACCGTATTATTTATGACAAAATTTACTGGATATGTTACGTTCGGTATGAAAGAATTTCTTTATTCGTAAATACATTATTAACAGTAACTTCATAGTACACTACTAACGCAACAAAAGATAAAAAATGTACTTATGTGGACTACATTAGGATAATGGGGATAATCAATGGTTGATTAATTGTTTTCATAAACTTTACTGAAAATAACGTGAAATTTTGTGTGTATATTCGGTAGGAATGAGAATAGGTGGTAGGCTATATATTATTACGCTATGTGCTTTGGAGGACGAGCAATAATCAAAAATGTCTGTTTTGAACGACATTTAGCACATGGTTCGATCCCCGCCAACAGTTATTAATAATAATAATTTATTTATTTATTCAGACTACAAATGTGGTCCACTGTGTTAGTAACAAAATTACTCAGCCTATGTTAGTACTTAATAACTAAAACAGACCTCGTTTGATCGGCTAATGCTCATACAAGCGGGCTATCTGCCCGGGCAGCTATAGAGTGCAGAATGATGTTAGGACTGTCACGCAACCTGCGAAGTAACGAGGCAGATTTCTCGCGCCATACTGCGTCAAAACTGTCAGTGCGCGCATTGGCAAACATCGCCGACGCACTGCAGAAGCGTGGCAGTCCCAACAGCACCCTGAACGCATTGTTGTATTTGATACGCTGAGCATTGTAAGCCCTTTGGGTACATCTGAACCACAGGGCCCCCGAGTACAGTGCAGTGCAATATGCCTTAAAAAGGGCTATTTTAACTGCGTCCGCACAACGAGAGAACCTGCGAGCCAGCATGTTCGCCCGGACTGACTCCCTGTCCAAATCTAAATCGTCTTTCAGGGTATGTTATTATTTTTGTATATATTTTTAACCCCCGACCAAAAAAGGGGTGTTACAAGTTTTACCCCTATGTGTGTCTGTCTGTGCCACCGTAGCTCTTAAACGGGTGAATCGATTTGGATGCGATTTTTTTTATTTGAAAGCAGGTTTTCTAGCGGTGGTTCTTAAATAAGTTTTATCAAAATCAGTTGAGCCGTTTGAAGATCATAAGTTCTTTTCTAGTTGATGAAGGTATTTAAACAGATTTTACGGGTCTGATCGATGCGAAATCTGGAATGGTTTCAATGAATAGATTATATTTAGATCAGTAACCTTAACCTGATGCTGAAGCATGTCCTGAAATCTGCAGGATACCCAACTCCTCACTTACTTATAGCAGACCTTCCGTTTTCATATTCATTTAAATGGTCGCAATAAATAGGTTATGAATAGACTGTGGTCAGGGTCTGATGATGAAGCAGAAAAGAGAAATAAGTGAATACATTGGTAAGGGATGCAAAGCTACTTTTCAAGCTTGTAGGATGTAGTGCCGTTTAGTTGAACATAGATCATTTATGTGGATGGACGGAGAGGGAGAGGAAGGCCAAAAAAAAGATGATATATGATATATGAAAGAAAAGGGAGTTAGTGATTGCGTGACGCTGATAGAACAGAATGGAAGTAAAAAATTTGTTGCGCCGACCCCAAGTAATATGGGATAAGGGCAGGAAGATGATGTGATCATAGGTTTTCTAGTAGTACCTATTAGGTAAATTAAGTTTAAAAAGCATGTCGGGGGACCGCTTATAATATAGAAGTATTTAACAAATACAACAATTTGCAGTCTCCCGAGGTGAAGACGCTTTGCTCAAAAAATCGTACCTAAATCAAATTAAAAGGATCAATACGTATTATTTTTCCAGTTTTTAAAGTTATTTTTGGTCGGCGGTTTTTTAAATTTTGTCTTTTGAAGTGTATACGCCATAACATGTCAAAAATATAATAAAATGGGTTTTACGTACTTAAAATAACATTAAAAAATTTATGCCATATTTTTTCAATCAGTTTATTGAGGAATTGTTATAAGAAGCCACAACATATAACAGTATTGCAGAAAGTTATGTGTCTAACCTTAGCAATGTTTATCATCACGCTATACATTCAAGGAGATGAGCAGCGAAAAACCATGACATAAATAAGATCGGCTATTTCAATCAATTGTCAACAGTAGTCATAGATCAAGGGTTTAAAGATTGCCTTTCGAAAGCGTCGGTGTGGGTTCGAATCCAAACAGTCATGATTATTTTTGAATTATTCATTTCCTTTCTTTTTTTTATTCTTACTTATTTTCATATATTAACAATATGTTATTGTTGTATATTTTTTTGCATTCATCTGAGTCAATATATTATGGTCAGGGTATTAGAGGATAATTAACAGAACCGTTTTTGTTCGCATCACGTTGAAAAGTACAATTGGTTTTGTACTTTTCAACGTAGTTAACTTTTACACATAAACCGGAGAGGAATTGTGGCAATGTACATGAAATTAACTTATTACGTAATGCAGATACCCGTTATGCCATCTATTGACCCAAATAATACCAAAAACAGCATGAGAATTACATCAAAACATATTTATTTATAGTTATTAGTGGTACTTTTTAAACGTCTTAAAAAGTGATTCTTTTAATACCTTAAAAATATTGTTCTAAATGAATTACTATTAATAAAATTAAAACAAACTCCGAACAATTATTTTGACAGTTCAACTTCAGATTCCATAGAATTCGTTATGCATTTGATCTCATTTTTTTAATCGTGGTGTTAATATTAGAATATTCGTCAACAGGCGTGCGCTTAAATTTGCTAAGCTTGTCTTGAGTTACTCAATGATTAATCTTTACGGGCCTAATCAGGGGTCATGTCATACCACCGCGAGCAGCTGGCGAAGTCCCACGATAGCGGGAGTCGCGAAAAGAGTTAAATTAGAATGGTAAATTGGATATCTAACTGGGTTCTAAAAACTTAAAATCGTTTCAATTTGCGTTCCTGATTCGAAATTTGATTTCTATTTGTGTATTTAATTTCTAAAATACTTTTCAAAGGCACTATTCATATAGCGAAAAATAATATCAGCACAATAAAGTTCAAATATCCAATCCTATGGGCTTTTTTATTGCCCGACGCCATAAAGAAGGCTTTTAGAGGCAGCATGCACAGAGCGGTGTACGCAGCAAAAAACCGCATGGATACGCGTCGTGTGTAGTCGCGATCCTCAGCATTGAAGAAACGATGGAGGAGAAGAAAAATGCGAACATAATACAAGAAGGCCACTCAAACCCGCATTATTTTTCGAATACTGTCAATAATTGCTGATGGCATACACCACAATCAAGAAAATGGTTAGGTTATTTTAAAAGATAGCCTGTGTTTTTCTGTTGCTTCAGCATTAATTCATTACTTCTTTAAACAGGGAACCTACCAAGCAAACCATCAATTCGGATAATATAGACAAATGGTTTTGGGAAAAATAAGGAAAACATTTCCATGAAAACACCCATGAAAGAAAATGATAAACACCATTCGATTAAGCTTTATGATTTCTATTTACATAATTTCTAAAATCTTTGCAAAGGCACTCGGTTGAAAGTCACACATATCCAACAAACTGGCATAGTAGCCGAAATAAGATTTCGGCCGATTGCACGAGAGCCCAGATACGTCATGACCAGCTCAGGGCCAGAAATTATCCGCTGCGGGTTTCACCCTCCAGTGGATCATGAGGAACTGTAGATCCCCAGGCAATGACGCCAGAAGCGAACTCGCGAAGAGAGTTTCCGAGATGATACTGCTGGACCTATACCCACTTCTTCATTTGTCTGAGTGAAACTTTTATAAAATCGGGGCATGGAAGTAACCTAGCACTTACATATTTTAACTTAGCTGCTAGTTACTCAAGACACGGGAAAAAACGTGGTGGAACATGCGTTTTGGTACGAAAAGGTCTAATGTTTAGTCCGTTACTGATAACTGAAAAACTGGCCAGTGATTTTCGTTTCGAATGCTCTGGCGTAGAAATACTGAGCCATAATCTAATTATAGTGTGCATTTATAGAATTCCGGATTCTGAAGTGTTCATATTTATTAAAAATCTTGAAGTATTGTTACGCAATATAACCCGCAAAGTTAAAAAAAAATATTATTTTGTGCGGAGATTGAAAGACATATTAAAAGACAACAAATATTCAAAAGAACAAATATCCATACCGAACAATTTTAATATTTCACCACATGTTAGAATGCCTATTAGAAAAAATACTAGCATAGACAAAATAGCCAGTAATGTTCCCGCACTTGATTTGAAATGTAGTACGCATAATTTAGCTCTCTCTGATCACGATACTGGTCAATCGTTAACTTTTTACCTTGAAGAGACTAATAACAAATCAAAATCTGTAAAATTCTGGTATGAAAAGACGAGGGATTATAATGAGGACAACATAACAAAATTTTTAAATTGCGTGGCTGCCTTAAGTTTTACTGAAATTTACAAAGAGACAGACTGCAATAAGGCTTTCAATACATTCCACGACTTATTTACGCTCTTCTATAAACTGTGTTTTCCCGAAAACCTCGTTAAAAAGAGCAATAAACCGATAAAAAACAAATGGTTAAGTAAGGGTTTAAAAATATCATGCATCAAAAAGAGAGCATTATATTACGAATATCAGCATGATGCTATAAATAAAAGTTATCATAAAAATACAAATTAAAAAATACCTGAATTACACTAAGATCTTAAAAAAATGCAAATCAAAATCACAACAGATACACAACAACATTTTTTTAAATAATTCTAAAAACAAATGCAAAGCTATATGGTCAATCATAAAAAATAATCTTAACAAACTTAATAATAACAACTATATAAATGAATTAGTAATCCTTGATAAAAAAAATAACAATCCTAATGACATATGTAACCAATATAACAATTATTTCATTGAGCTGACACAAAAAACCAACAATAATAATCATGACATAAACAACATTAACATTATCAATAATATAAATACTTTATTTATGACTCCAGTGAATGAAATTGACATTATCAAAATAATTAATTCATTAAATAATACAAATTCTACCGGATATGACGAAATAACCACTAAAATAATTAAATTAAACACGAAAATTATAGCATCCTCACTTACCTACTTAATAAACCTCTCTTTTGAAGAAGGTGTTTTCCCATCTAGATTAAAAGAGTATGTAATTATACCACTTTTCAAAAAGGGCAACTGTACTGAAATGGGCAATTATAGACCCATTACACTGATCCCAATCTTTACAATTTTTTTTTTTGAAAAAGCAATGCATGATAAAATAAATAGTTTCTTTAACTAAATACAATTGAATTGTGGAGAACCAGTTTGGCTTTAGGAAGAACAGTTCAACGACTCTAGCCTGTTTTTCTTTAGTGAGACTAATTACAGAAGCTCTTAGTAAAAATGACAACTTTATCGGTATTTTCAGATATGAGCAAAGCATTCGATATTGTTTCACACGAACGACTACTCTTCAAGCTAGAGAAATGTGGCATAAGAAGCAAAGCGCATGATTGGCTTAAAAGCTATTTATCTAATCGCCAACAGAGAACTGTTATTTCTAGTATAGAAAATAATACTAGGACGACATATTGCTCAGAACTAAAAATTAATAGCTCAGGGGTCCCGCAAGGAAGTATCCGCCATTATTTTTATTATACATTAATGACCTCAAAAAATGTTTAAAATATGATTGTATTCAATTTGCTAACGATACTACTTTGACGATAAAATGCTCCGACAAAACTGACATAGAAAATGATACAAACAGTGAATTAATTAAAGTGATAAAATGGCTGGGCGACAATAATCTTCATGTTAATATTGAAAAAACCAAAATAATTCAATTTCAAACTTGTAACTTGTCAGTAATACCAACACTAATTAGACATAACAATGCGATTCTGCAACCAGGATCATCAGTTTTTATTTTTAGGTATTGTGATTGACAACAAATTGAACTGGAAGGAACATGTAGAAAGAGTATGCAGTAAGCTTGATAACTTTGTATATGCTCTTCGCAAGTTAAGACAAGTGTCCAGTAAAAAAACCGTCCTAAATGCTTATCATGGGTATGTTTCATAAGTACTGCGTTACGGTCTAGTGATATGGCGTCATTCAGTGGATGTGGAAAGAGCATTCAAGGTGCAAAAAAAATGTATCAGAGCCATTAGTGGAGCAGAATATCTTGACCATTGCAGGCCATTGTTTAAAGAATTAAAAATTCTCCCACTCCCATGTTTGTATATTTTTGAAGTTTGTCTATTTGTAAAAAAAATCCCTCATTTACTTGTATTGAATGAATAAGTCTCCGAAAGACTTAACAAAAACAAGGCCGGAAAATTACTAGTACCCGCTCAGAGACTGCATTTATACAGTAGAAATGCCAGTTGTATGACAATTATGACAATAATTATTAAACAGGTAGGAAGAAAAAGCGTGACACAAAATTTAATATAATACCGTACATAGTCACATAAACTCAGATGCAGAGGTAGCTCAGGAATTTGAAAACTTCTTTGCTGATACACAAGCTCTAAACTCGTCACCCGCGCTCTCTGCTGCCTTTTTAAGGAAGAAAGTCAAGGTATGCCCATCAGAGTTCAAGTTTCAACATACGAACCCCCTAGCCATTATAAATTTTAAAGATCTTAAAATTAAATCAACAGAAGGTCTTTGGGGAATATCTGTAAAAGTCTGTAGATCTATTATTGAAACTATTGCTCCCTACTTAGCTCTCATATTTAACTCTAGTGTAGACCAGGGAGTATTTCCGGATCTCATGAAGCACAGTAAAGTCGTTCCACTGTTTAAATCCGGTGATAGTCAAGAACCCAACAATTACAGGCCGGTGTCAATCCTGCCGGTTCTCAGTAAGGTGTTTGAAAAGTTAATGCTTAACCAGATGTTACTACATTTTAATAAAAATTCCATCTTTCATGAACAACAGTACGGTTTCACCAAAGTGCGTTGTACAACTGATGCCGGTGTCACCCTAATAAAGAACATTTTAACGCCTGGGAGGATTCACAAGACGCCATTGGAATCTTTTGTGACCTATCGAAAGCGTTCGATTGCGTTAACCATGAGACATTTTTGTTGAAACTCGAGCATTATGGGATTAGGAATATATGCCTTGGTTTGATTAGATCTTACTTGAAAGACAGACAGGTTAAAGTACAGGTAAACGGTGTAAACTCACTAGGGTCTGAAGTGACAATGGGCGTTCCGCAAAGTTCAATATTGAGTCCATTCCTCTTTTTAGTATACATAAACGATTTGCCCCAATTGCTTCAAAATGAACCAAAGAGTGTTATTTGCTGATGACACATCATTGATAATTAAGCTAGACCGACGATCACAAAACCTTGATGATGTCAATTACTCTATTCATCAGGTTCAAGATTGGTTTACGGCAAACAACTTAGTACTAAATGAAAAAAAAAAAATGTATTAAATTTACTTTACCTACTGTTAAAAGTAACGAGTGTGACATCGTATTGAATGGACAAAAACTGGAATTTATTGATCAGACGGTTTTCCTGGAAATCACTTTAGACGAGAAATTGCAATGGGGACCTCACATAGCATCTCTTGCGGCGCGGCTTAGCTCAGCCGCTTATGCTGTTAGAAAAATAAGACAGCTAACAGATATAGAAACCGCGCGTTTGGTTTATTTTAGTGACTTTCACAGCATTATGTCGTATGGTATTTTGCTGTGGGGTCGGGCTGCTGACATTGAATCCATATTTATTCTACAAAAGCGTGCTGTCAGAGCCATTTATAATCTTCGTCGCCGCGATTCTCTTAGGGAACTCTTTAAAAAGATTAATATTATGACAGTCCCTTGTCAATTCATTTATGAAAATATTATGCATGTAAGGAAAAATCGACATCTCTTTAGCAAAATTAGTGATAGACATAATTTTAATACTAGAAATAGAAATAAACTAGATCATCCATTTTTAGATGATCCAAAGTACGAACATCTTTCATGGGGTACTGTATTACATGTTACAACAAAATTCCTTCTAACATATTAGAATTAAATGAAAGAAAATTTAAAACGTGTGTAAAAAGACACTTTGTTAACAAACATATTACAAATTAGATGATTATATTCAAGATAAGAATGCTTGGAAACATGCTAGTCCTGCTCCATAGGACAATCTAGGGTGTAGTAGACATAGTGAAACTGGTTGATATGTCTGTGTTTATTATATTAATATTTAATAAACACAGACATATCAATTATACACTTAAAATTTACGAATTATAGACCTATCTCAGTAACGTCTATACTCTGTAAGAGTATGGAACGCGTGCTGAATCATAAACTCCTGGCATACCTAGAAGCGAGTGTTCTCCTTAGTAACCGACAATACGGGTTCCGCCGAAATCGGTCAACTGGGGATCTTCTTACGTATGCCATTCACATCTGGAGTGAGGCCATAGAGAAGCACGGGGAGGCACTAACGGTCTCCCTTGACATCTCGAAGGCCTTCGACAGGGTCTGGCACGAAAGCTTTATTAGTAAGCTTCCTTCCATCGGTCTGCCTGCCGGATTGTGTGATTGGATCGCGAATTTCCTGAGGGATCGGTCTATCCGAGTGGTCATAGATGACTGCTCGTCTGGACTGCTGGGTATTAATGCCGGGGTTCCTCAGGGGTCGGTGCTTTCGGCAACACTGTTCTTGCTGCATATTAATGATCTGCTTAAACCCGGTACCTTTGGGTATGCAGACGACAGCACTGTTGCTGAGAGATACGTGTCCAACGCACGAGCTGGTGGTCGCAGATCCGGTCTCTTCGGGAGGCTTTGGTTGAGCGCTTGAACGTGTCCTTACAGGCTGTCTCAGAATGGGGCGATGCCAATCTGTTCAAGTTCAATGCTGCTAAGACCAAAGCGTGTCTGTTTTCCGCTAAAAGGAGCCAATTCCACCCAGCTCCATCTTTTCGAGGTGCAACCGTGCCGATAACCGACCAACTTGAGCTTCTTGGGGTTACGTTGACATCTACCCTGAATTTTGGCCCTTTCATAGAGGCAAAAGCTCAAGTGGCTGCAAAGAAGCTGGGGATCCTAGCAAAAGTGAGACGGTACTTCACGCCGGAACAGCTGCTCAAACTCTGCCAAGCGCAAGTTCGATCATGTATGGAGTACTGCTCTCATCTTTGGGACGGATCTGCCAGATACCAGCTTGATGCCCTTGAGTCAATTGAGAAACGAGCCAAGAGGATCATCGGTAATGATAGGCTCGTCGCTACGAAGCTCCAAAGTCTTGAGCATCGACGACGAGTTGCTAGCCTGTCGGTTTTCTACCGGTTGCATTTTGGGGAATGTGCGACGGAATTGCATAATTTAATTCCACCAAGCCCGATCCATCATCGGACCACAAGACGAACGGCGATGCGCCACCGGTACATGGTGGACATCCCACTCACGCGCACAAAACGTTTTGGGAATACACATTCATAGTGCGCACAGCTAAGGAGTGGAATTCCCTGCCGGTGTCTGTGTTTTCTGATAGCTACAACCTGGGTGTCTTTAAGTCAAGAGTAAATAGGTTACTTCTAGGCAAGCGTGCTCCATCTTCGACCACATCATCGCTTACCATCAGGTGAGATAGTGGTCAAACGCGTGCCTCCTTTTAGCGGAAAACAGACACGCTCGGCAGTCTTAGCAGCATTGAACTTGACCAGATTGGCATCGCCCCATTCTGAGACAGCCTGTAAGGACACGTTCAAGCGCTCAACCATAGCCTCCCGAAGAGACCGGATCTGCGACCCATCAGCTCGAGGTTTGGACATGTATCTCTCAGCAACAGTGCTGTCATCTGCATACCCAAAGGTACCGGGTTTAAGCAGATCTTTAATATGCAGCAAGAATAGTGTTGCCGAAAGCACCGACCCCTGAGGAACCCCGGCATTAATATCCAGCAGTCCAGACGAGCAGTCATCTATGACCACTCGGATAGACTGATCCCTCAGAAAATCCGCGATCCAATCACACAATCCGGCAGGCAGACCGAAGGAAGGAAGCTTACTAATAAGGCTTTCGTGCCAAACCCTGTCGAAGGCCTTCGAGATGTCAAGGGAGACCGCTAGTGCCTCCCTGTGCTTCTCTATGGCCTCACTCCAGATCTGAATGGCATACGCAAGAAGATCCCCAGTTGACCGATTTCGGCGGAACCCGTATTGTCGGTCACTAAGGAGATCACTCGCTTATAGGTATGCCAGGAGTTTATGATTCAGCACGATTTACTGATATAGGTCTATAATTCGACGGGTCAGCTCGACTACCTTTCTTGGGCACGGGCTGCACGTTAGCTTGCTTCCAAGCCTTCGGCACTTTTCCAGTCTCAAACGAAAGGCGAAATAGTCGTGTCAAGATCGGAGACAACTTAGGCGCACAAGTCCTCACAACAATTGCCGGTATCCCGTCGGGGCCACTAGCCTTGTTCACGTCTAGGTTACGCAGTACCCGAAGAACGTCCCTTTGATGAATTCGAATGTTCGACATACTTGACTCGCATCCACCAGGAGAAGCAGGGGGCCTCGCGCCACCAGGATCCAGACGTAAAGATTCCGCAAACATAGAAGCAAACAAGTTCGCTTTCTCCACAGCGGAGTGGGCCAGCGTCCCGTCGGGTCTCAGCAGTGGTGGTAGTGAGGGGCGGCAGAAGTTCGATTCGACCGACTTAACCAGGGACCAAAAAGCCTTACTACCTGCTGGGTATGAAGCAAGTTTGTTCCCTATTCGGCTAATGTGGTCAAACCGAGCCCTCCGCAACACCTTCTTGCAGGACTTGGCAGCCCTGTTGAAGGCTCTCTTCTTCTGACTCACGTCATTTGCTTTGCGCGTTCGAGCGTCGACCCATGCTAGGTATGCCGCGTGTTTAAGCGCATCAGCGCGATTACTCTCGGCACCAAACCATGGACGAGCTTCGCCAGACATTGTTATGTCAGAGAACGGAATGTAGTACTCCATTCCCGTCCGCAACACATCCGTCACGGCGTCCGCGCACGACGAAGCATCAGTTGAAGAAAAGCAAGTAGGCTGCCAAGGATAACATGCGAAGAAAGATCGCATGCCATCCCAATCTGCTGACCTGTATCGCCATACCCGCCGGGTGCCTCTTGGGCTAGGATCGGGCGGGGAGTAGACGGACACAGACTTCACCAGACAGTGGTCGGAACTACACAGTGGTGAAGAAATCGACACCGAGTAGCGGTCTGGATCTGTTGTCAGCAAAAGGTCCAAGCAATTGGCAGTGTGCGAATCAACATCCGGAACCCTCGTTGCCCCCTGGACCAGCTGGGTAAGATTTAACGCTAGCGCTAGCTTTCGCATCTCTCGCCCAGCATGGTCTGTGCACTGGTATGGGAAGAGCCACTCCTGATGGTGGGCGTTGAAGTCCCCCAGTAGCACCAATTGGGCAGAAGGGTACCGCTGCTGAGCCACATCCGCCGCCTCACTGAGGTGCTGTGTAAGCCCAGTTGCCTCCAAATCATCGCTGTGCAAACGGTAGACACAGACTAATGCAAGACCCCAAAAAAAACGCGGGTGAATCGGCAGTGATTGTGACATAGTATTGAACAGGGAAAAACTAGAATTTGTCGATAAAACGATTTTCCTGGAAATAACGCTTGACCCAAGGCTACAATGGGGCCCTCATATAACGTCTCTTTCTGGACGGCTAATTTCAGCAGCTTATGCTGTTAGGAAAATCCACCAATTAACGGATGTCGATACCGCGAGACTGGTCTATTTCAGTTACTTTCACTACTGTGAAAGTAACTGAAATAGACCAGTCTCGCGACAGACAGACATGATACTATGTCTTACGGTATTTTACTATGGGGACGGGCTGCAGACATTGAGTCTATTTTTATTCTGCAGAAAAGAGCCATCAAAGCGATCTACAATCTCCGCCGGCGCGATTCTCTAAGGGAACTGTTTAAGAATATTAACATCATGACGGTACCTTGTCAATACATTTACGAAAACATCATGTATGTCAGAAAGAATTTACATCTTTTTAGTAAAAGAGGCGACAGACATAATTATGGTACTAGAAATAGGGACCAATTAGTACAACCAGGTTTCAGACTGACTAAAGTTGCCTCATCTTTAATGGGGTACTGTTTAAAATGTTATAATAAGATACCTCCCTATATATTAGAACTTAATGAGAGAAAATTTAAAATCTTGTATTAAACGCACACTATGCAGGCAAGCATATTATAAGTTGGGGGATTATATTGAAGATAAAAATGCTTGGCTGAATGCTGGTCCTGCTCCACAGCCACTAGGGCGTACAAAATAATCTGTTAGCATTTGGAAACATTGTTGGACCGGCTGAAGATTGTAAAAAAAACAATGTTTGCATTGTATAGACTCAATTTATTTAGCAATGTTTAATTCCATCCATTTTAACGGCACATGTGTGAGTACTGTGTACCTTAAACTAAAAGCTATAGCTATCAGTTTTAGGTTTGTTTTTGACTTGAATGTACCCTGGCGGTTGGGAGTGTCATGCTCATACAAAGGTCTGGCTGATGGTGGCGTATGCGTTGAATCAATTTGGCTCCCTTCAAAATGGTTGAGCCGAATGGTGCTAGCGCATGCGTCATGTTCGTGAACGGGCGCTGTCAGTTGAGACTGGTCATTTCTCAGTTGCCATGGTTTATTTCAAATATTTCTTTAAATTGTTCCTTTTTTCCCGGACGCTTTTATCCTGCTCGTCTTTTACATCGTTCTCACATGTTTGTAAAATTTCAACTTGATGTAAACAAAACTTTGTAACAATTTATTATTTTTAAAAGAGTGTCCGTGGAGTTTCTTGCACGTTCTTCTCCATAGAACGTGCAAATAGCTTCATACTTTTGGACTGACCGACCTTGACAATTGAGCTGAGTGAGCTCTTGTGCTTCTAAGCGGACAGACGTGTTACGCATCGCGCAGTGAATTTTACCAAGTTTTTGAATCCTGGCTGTGATTGGTGAACGTTGCTTTTTGCGATTCCTTGTCACTCCTGCAGTGACTTTACCGAGTGTCTACGCCCAGTGGGAGGAGTTAGAGCGAGATATCGAATTTCTGTCAGTTCATGGACTAAGTAGTGTTTTAAAAAACTCTTTTTGAAAACGCTTAAAAAGTGGTCGCTTTGGCCGGATTTGAACCAGCGCCAGCGAGATCTCGGGTCGTGTGTTTGCGCACTCGACCAAGCGGACATCTGTGCCACGGGTTGAAATTGGTATTCTATATCAGCTAACTTCCGTACCTTTGAGCCTCAGTGCTTTCCCTATCTTTTAATTGGCTTTGGTGAGTGCACATCTGTCATATTTTGTCAGCTATGCCACGTTTAGCACACTCTCCTACGAGCAGTTGTACGGCGTCCCAGCCTATACTTGAAACACAATCAGAACCTGATCTTTCTGCTGATACGTCAACTTCCACAACGACGGCCGATGTTAATTTTGTTAACATTACATCACGGCCGGGTAAGCGGTTTCGGGGTGACGATAGCTGTGACGAGCAGGATAAGTTTGTGGAACTCAAAAACATGTTACTCTCTTGGAAAGCCGACCAAGACATTGTCCTTAATAAATTAGTGACCGAGGTGGCTGAAATGAAATAGCAGAACATTTGTATCCAGAAATCTAACTTAGAGATTGAGAAGTCAATTATGTTCATCAATGCAAGTTATGAGGATATGAAATCTCGAGTCGAAAAGTTTGAACGGCGTGGAGTTTGAGAGGCGTCTGTCTGATCTGGAAAGCAAAAATAGTGAGCAGACAGTTGCTATATTAGAAGCAAAAATTGATGCAATGGAGCAGCAAGCACGCCAGTGTAACTTAGAAATTTGTAACTTGCCGGATAAGCGCAATGAAAATCTGCTAACTATGTTACAAACCATTGGAACGGCGGTCAGTTTTCCTGTATCTCAGAATGACATTATATCTATAAACAGGGTCCCCCACGCGCTGCAGGGAGATAATAAACCTAAGAATGTAATAGTCAAATTGAAATCAAGGATTCTTCGCGACAACATACTTAGCGCCTACCGGAAAAAGAAGAGTCTCAAATCCGACGAAC
Organism: Lacanobia wlatinum; assembly: GCA_947578705.1. Classification (NCBI taxonomy): domain Eukaryota; kingdom Metazoa; phylum Arthropoda; class Insecta; order Lepidoptera; family Noctuidae; genus Lacanobia; species Lacanobia wlatinum. The sequence continues at coordinate 24,945,033 of OX388038.1, forward strand.
TGGGAATTCCAGGCGCTACAGTGCCAGTGTACATAAACAAACATCTAACTTTAAAAAATAAGGCTATATTTCGGAAATGTAAAGAAGTGGCTAGAAAAAACGGTTTTAAAAACGTATGGATTAAAAATGCTACGATCCTTGTACGTGAGAGGGATGGGACTGTGGCCTTTGCTGTGCGCTCTGAAATTGATCTCAAAAGGATTATTGCTAAAGAGAAGACAAACGCTTAATACTGTACCTCTTTGGCGATTTGGAATAATCATGTTTACATTTCTTCGACTTGTTTTGATCTGTGTATACATTGTGTGTCTATTTGTGAATGTTTTCTTTATCCATGTCTGCATGATATTAGTTTCATATACTTTGAATTTTTTTTGTGATATGCTTTCGGCTCTTACAGTTAGTTTTTAGGAGAAGTAATTTAGTTTATTATATGCTCTATCTAATATCTATATTATTTTATCATATAGTAATGCTGCTTAGGGCATCATCTATGGCTAAAAATAAATCTATCAATTACATAGTCTGGTACTATTGTACTTTGAACGTCAAATTGTACACCGTAATGTTATATGTTGCTGTACTAATTTGGTTAGGCGCCAACAGTTGTTTTCAATGGCTACTAATAACATTCTAATATATTATCAAAACTGTAGAGGAATTCGTACTAAGTTGCATACGCTTTATATGAGCATCTTGTCGTGTTCGTATGACGTAATTATATTAACTGAAACCTGGCTCATTCCTAATATTCACGATAGCGAGTTTATTGACGATCGCTACACTATCTACAGATGTGATCGTGATCGATTAGCGTCGAATAAACGTGAGGGTGGGGGTGTCTTAATAGCCATACTGCGTGGGCTACGTTCTACCGCGAAGGTGACACAATTTGCCCATGCTTGTGTTGAACAGCTTGTGGTTCTTTTACCTGCTTCTCAGCCTCACAAATACCATGTCATCAGTGTCGCGTACATACCACCTCGCACAAGTGATGTAATATACAAGCAATATTTTGACATGCTACAATTGACCGCTAATGATTCTGCTACCGAGTCATTCTTTTTTGTTGGAGATTTCAACTTGCCCGACATAAAGTGGTTGGATCAGGGTAATTATACAGTGGCAGATAGCTCAAACTCAAGCGGTCAGCTTATATTAAATTTAATGTCACTTATAAACGGTTCTCAATACAATAAGATTAGGAATCATCTCGGACGAATACTTGATTTATTTATCTCGAACGCAGAGTGTCAGACTGTATCTTGTACGTCACTACTTCATGCTGATGCACACCATCCCCCTTTTTCCGTATTCATCGACCTCAACATGCAATTTACTCCTATGAAATGTAATTCTATACCTAGATATAACTATCACAAAGCTAATTATCCTGACATAAATGCGGAACTCAGTTCTATAAATTGGGAAAACATTCTCGATCATATGTCCGCTGAACAGGCTGTCAACACTTTTTACGATGTTTTGTATGGGATAATTAGACAACACATTCCATTAACACGAATTAAAAATACACAATTTCCTGTCTGCTTCTCCTTCCCTACTCCTACCCTACTCCTACCCTACTCCTACCCTACTCCTACCCTACTCCTACCCTACTCCTACCCTACTCCTACCCTACTCCTACCCTAACTAACTACCTACCCTACCTACCTACCCTACCTACCTACCTGCCTACCCTATCTACCTACCCATTTTTTTTTTGCTTTTAGACCTTTCCTGTATTTTGGCGAATCCAACAAAAAAAGAATTATTAAAATCGGTCCAGCCGTTCTCGAGTTTTAGCGAGACTAACGAACAGCAATTCATTTTTATATATATAGATTTAACTCACACACTGGTCATATAAATCAATAGTTGCAAAATTTTTACGTATGTGAGTACTATGTCCCCTTACTAGCAAACTTATTAATTTTACCTCTGCTGGCATTTCTTTATTGTACCTATTAGCAGACTTCTATTAGAGACTTGGGCTGTGCTGCAGTCTCTCCAACGGTGCCAGATCGACTATCGGTACATCGAGGTGCTGAAATCGTTGTACAAAAACGCCACCATGTCAGTCCGACTTCAGGATCAGACCTCGAAACCTATCCTCCTGTAGTGGGGTGTGAGGCAGGGAGACGTCATTTCTCCGAAACTGTTTACAGCCGCAATGGAGGATGTCTTCAAGGTTTAGGACTGGAGAAGGCTAGGCATTAATGTCAATGGCGAGTACATCAGTCACCTTCTATTTGCCGACGATATAGTCGTCATGACTGAGACTACGGAGGACCTCAGTACAATGCTCGATGACCTCAGTAGAGCTTCCGAAAGGGTGGGTCCCAAAATGAACATGGACAAAACCAAGATCATGGTAAATACCCATGTAGCACCCACTCCCATCAAGATCGGAAACTCTACACTCGAAGATGTAGACGAGTACGTCTACCTAGGAAAAACGGTCCAGCTAGGTAGGGCCAACTTCGAGAAAGAGGTCAACCGTCGAATCCGACTCGGCTGGGCAGCGTTCGGGAAGTTGCGCGGTATCTTCTCGTCCCACATACCACAGTGTCTCAAGACGAAAGTCTATGATCAGTGCGTGTTGCCAGTGATGACATACGGAACTGAAACGTGGTCGCTTACAATGGGCCTCATCAGAAGGCTCAAAGTCACTCAAAGGGCAATAGAGAGGGCAATGCTTGGAGTTTCCTTGCGTGATCGAATCAGGAATGATGATATCCGCAAGATAACCAAGTTTACCCACATAGCCCGAAGGATCGCCAAACTAAAGTGGCAGTGGGCAGGGCACATTGCTCGCAGAACAGATGGTCGATGGGGCCGAAAAGTTCTGGAGTGGCGACCGCGTACCGGAAGACGTAACGTTGGAAGGCCTCCCACAAGGTGGACCGATGACCTGGTGAAGGTCGCGGGTAGCCGATGGATGCGAGACGCATAGGACCGGTCGTTGTGGCGACGCTTGGGAGAGGCCTATGTCCAGCAGTGGACGTCTTTCGGCTGATATGATGATGATGACCTATTAGTAGTATATAAGTGCTTTTTTGGGAACATCGTCCTCACATAATAATATAATCAATTGATTAATGTATTCAAATATTGTAAAGCTTATTTTTGTAAAGAGTAACTATGGAGTTTCTTATGCGTTCTTCTCCATAAGAATCTACCTTTTGTGAACGGACGACTAGTCACTATATTTTATTTTCATTTGACGTTCAAAAGTGCCTTTATTGGTCTAGTTGAAATAAATCATTATAATATAATATTAATAAGTTTAAGTGTAAAATGTTTGCTTGGCTCTTGGACATGTGTTTTTATTCCGTCAATTAATTTTTATATCATACATTTTGAAAAGATTTTATTAATCACATTAGTATTTTGACATAATATGAATTCTTTGAGTGTATTTTTTATTTTTGACATTTTAATTTTGATATTGTAATTTTATTCTGACATTATAATTTTTAATTTGACATTTTAATTTTGACTTTGTAATTTTTATTCTGACATTGTAATTTTTATTTTGACATTATGGTTTAAATATGTATATTTTTTGATATAACTATTATATATCCTGACATTAGAGACTGTCTTTAAGTAATTAGCTTATGACAGGTTATATGTATTCATATAATATTGTTTTTTTTTATTTATTATTACTTTTTATATTATATGACTATGTAGGTCAATTCGGTGTTTTTTTTTTATATACATTTCTATCATTATCAGTATCATAGTGTGCTAGCTAACAAGTTATAAATTTTGTGTCATGTATTAATTACTTAGCATAATTTTATATAGATTCAAATTCTTAAAACGTAACAGACAGATGTGTTGCTGGGGAGTTTGTTGGCCACTTCTTCTCCACAGCTAAAACACTAGGAAGTGGTGACGGGCGGGCGTTTTGGGGGACTGTCTTTTGTAAAACTTGACGGTCAAAAAGTGCTGGCTCTCAGCCTAATTTGAATAAACGCCTTTGATTTTGTTTTTATTTTATTTTTGCAAAACTCTTTCAGTTTTTAAAAGAAGGGTGTAAGAACGCAACCTTTCTTTACCGTCATAGTTGCATATAAGTATGTGTTATTATTTATCTTATAATATTATTTAGTATGTATTAGTGTATATTTATTTAAGTAATATTTATGTATTGTATGTTATATTAAAGTTTATTGTTTTATTTGTAAGTACTTATACCTTTTACACACGGTGTCTACATATCTTTTATACAACTCTCCTTTCGCAGGTATGCTGGAAGAGATTTCTTTTGAAATATGCATTACCTTTGTACCTATTTTTCTGTTTCCTTTTTTTTTTCTTTCTATGTAATGTGTGTATATAAATTGTTAAGTAAATAAATAAATATATGAATAAATTACTCAATCAATAATAATAATAATAATAAAACGGCCAGTGGCCTGATAGCCAATAGCTTCGACGACCATCTGTCGAAACTGGCGTTACGCGGTTGGGTAAAGGGCCTGATACAGAAGGCAGTACTCCTCGATACGGCTCGTATTGTGAGGAGGTTCCTTTCTCTGGAGCCCTAACCACCGGACTTGGACTCTGCTCCCGACACCGGCGGACTACTATTTTTTATATTTTTAAATGTATTTTTTAATATTTTTTTTAAAGACATATTTAAAAATCTAATCTTTATGTATCGAAAAATAATAATAATAATAACTCTCCACAATCGCGAGATATTACCTAGCTGTCGACGTGGGTATGCATCGAGATGTAGTGGCGGTGGACAAGGGACTCACCCCTTAAACCTGCGCTTGACACTAACGATCGCAGGGCGGTATGGCAGAGTAAGGAACTTCACGGACGCTTTTTCCGGGCCCTACATGGGCCCGACGTAGACCAACTAGCCTCCGTAGCCTGGCTGCGTTTCGGTGATCCCTATGGAGAAACCGAAGATTTTGTTTGTGCAATTATGGACCAAGTTATCATGACGAATAACTACCGGAGATTTATTGTGAAGGATGGCACGGTCGACATATGTCGGGCATGTCACCGTCCGGGAGAATCAATTCGCCACATTATCTCTGGTTGTTCTCGTCTCGCTAACGGAGAGTACTTGCATAGGCACAACCTTGTAGCCAGGATTATCCATCAGCAAATTGCTCTGAAATACTCTCTTGTAGAGTCGGAGGTGCCGTACTACAGGTATGCGCCCTACCCAGTTCTCGATAATAGCAATATCACATTGTACTAGGATCGGTCCATCATCACTGACAGGACTATTGTTGCCATTAAGCCTGATATAGTGGTAGTGGATCGAATAGTGAGGCGTGCAATGATTGTAGACATAACCGTCCCGCATGACGAGAACCTCGTGAAACCAAGATAAACAAATCAAGTATATTGACTTGTCTCGCGAGGTTGTCAACATGTGGGATGTGGATTCCGCAATCATTGTACCGATAGTCGTGTCGGCCAATGGCTTAATAGCCACGAGCCTCGACCAACACCTCAGGAGGCTCTCGTTGGGCAGCTGGATCAAGGGCTTGATTCAGAAAGCGGTACTTCTGGACACGGCTCGCATTGTCAGGAGGTTCCTCTCTCTGGAGTCTTGACTACCAGTAGCTTGGACCCTGTTCCCGATACCGGTGGGCTACTATTTTTTATATTTATTTAAAAATATTTTAAATAAATATAAAATATAAATTAGGGTTTTTTTATTTTTTTTTTTTTTAAATATTTAAAAATATAACAATTATGTATAGTTAATGAATAAAGGATAATAATAATAGTCAATTTGTAATTAAAATTAGTAAAATAGTTTTTTTTTGCATGTGTATTCCTCGCATTATTTAATATTTCTACACCAGCAATGGTAGTATGTGTGAAACGATATATAATGTAAGATCTCAATGTACTATATACTTACTTACTTACTTTCTTCTCCTACCTTTCTCACGGATTCGTACATGAATTTTCCAGAGATCAACTGAACTTCATGACAACAAGTGATCACGGACTACAAATTACAGGCAGTCAAAAATGGGAATGGCAAGCCTATACACGCGACTAACTAAACGACTTCTCAACCTAAGTAAAAATACCCTCCGAATAATAAAATGTATAATTACGGGTCATTGCCCCCCTAAAAATATATTTTTAACATAGGCGCTGCGGTACGATAGATCGGCGATTTAAAAAAGGTGGTTGGCAGTGGATGTATGGGGACTGCACAAGACCGGGATGTTTGGCGCTCTTTGGGAGGCTTATGTTCAGCAGTGGACGGCAATTGGCTGAAATGATGATGATGATGATGATACACCCCATAGACAGCCCAATGTGCAGAGGTTGCTTCGACATCGAGAAATCAGCCGCCGACTTCATTCTGGAAATAAGGCCTTTGCTACCCAACGTGAACAAATCCTCGGAACGATGAAGTCGCTCCACGAAACCTATGTGCGGAGTTACGATTGCTAACCTAGCCAGGACTTTCAAGCACAACGGAGCAAATGGCAGTCTAAGTGCAGATAACGAAATTGCAACTCTACTCTCTCCGTTGCGGGGGTAATCTTTTCTTCTGGATAGTCTTTCGCATTTCAACTTGATGTAACTCTATCGCGTGTTAACAACCCTAGCAACTTTCTTCAACATCGTGTATAGAAAAGCATTATCATTGAAACGTTTCTTATTACGAAATATTACTAGGGCTGGTCGGCGTTTTGAATAGAAGAGGTGATACAGCCAATGCCTCGCATTCTAAGGGGGTCAAGCAATGCTAGAAGTTAACTGTTCGTTTATCTTATCTTAGCGATCTTGCTATCGACATCATGTTATTTTAAGACATACATGCGAACGAAGTATCTCGGATCACAGTGTTTGTTATCGACCTCCTCCGAAATGGCTCGACAGATTTTTGTGTTTTTGTGTGTATTAATAAGGCAAAACAACATTTGCCGGGTCAGCTAGTAAACGTATAAGTTATCGTCCTGATAACGTCGTCTATAATGAATTGTTTGGTTTCCACAAAGAGGTCACTCAAATACAGCTAGGCTACAGACGCTAATTGGTCTACATCGGGCCCATATAGCCCGAAAAAAGCGTCCATTATAAAATTATTATTGATATTTGTGTAAATATAAAATTATATTTAACCAACAATATTTTTCTCATTATAATAATGACGTGACAGTGTGGCTTTTAATCATAAGCCGACACACGGAAGTTATTACTTGATATAATGTCCCAAACACGTAAAATATTGTTACAAAATAACAAACTGGAAAAAAATGTGGAAAAAATAGCGTTTTCTTTAAATTTTCCTCTTAACCTTTTTTTTACTTCAAAATATTATTTACGAAAGTGTCATATTGTACCAAATGGACTGAAGTATCGTATATTTGCATTGTTCTTATTAATATGCACTAATTCCTTATATTTCTTTAGAGTTTTTACTGTAAATGCTGCAAAAGTGAATAAGACGCAATTTAAATATGACCTCTATTCACCGTCTTTTATTATTCATTGCATCAATTGTTCAATTGGATTAACCACAATTTTCATTCTGGATGTCGTGCATAAAGATAACATCGTGTTACTTATTTTGAAAATACAAACTATACACAGGAGCGTCGACTTCAGTAAGAGTGTCCGGAGTTACATTATTTGGAACTGGATTTCAACTTCAACAATAATTGTTATTCATATTGTTTTAAGTTCAACAAACTACGACCCTTCTTTTTCTTTTGACATTTTCTTCATTAGTGACGAAATTTTAGACATAATGTGTATCGGATTTGATATCAATTTTGTAATAGCCATCCGATTTATAATATTGTTAAAGAAATATCTAGAAAAGTGGATTGAAGATGTTCTGATGATAAAATACGAACATGAGAACGATGAAAAATGTCTTCAACTGCTTGGGACATACAAAAATATTCTGGAAGCTTACAATCTGTATAAGAAAATTTTCCAAGTGTTGGTGAGTGCGAAAAATTTCAGCTATACTGAAGTTATTTCTTTTCTTTTATAGGTAACTAACTAGAACAATGTTCACAATTTATAAATGTTTTTAATCTCTCAAGATATTTTTATAATCTTGCTGAGTTTAAAATTACATGTTCATTTGACCAGCTGACGTATTTTCCATCACTGTAGAGTCACTTTTTGTTTTCTGTAAGATATTGGGTTCGCTATAATCTGACACAATTCTCAATCGGGAGAAAAGTACAAAAAAAAAAAAAATTACCTGTTTGGGTGGCTACCGCTGCTTAACGCACCCACCGTATCGCAGCTGACGTTCACAGAACTCCATGATAAAACTCTCTTAACCATTTTACAAGTTATCGCCAGGGAGGAACTTGGTCATGGAAATCTGGTTCCTTTGTTTTATCATCCAACGTACGATAAAAATTACGCTAAAAAGTCGAAACACGAATGGTATTTTCCTGTGACAGTTTGGCCTAATGTTATCATAAAAAATTAAATTGAAAACGATTAAAAATGTTATTTTTTAGGTTTTACATCGTGCAATTTGCACATTTGAACGCTGTCTGTCTTATGTCAATATGGGAATTTATGACATGACTATATCAGCTGAAATGAGCAACAAAGTAAGAATTCTTAAGATAATTTTCGATACATTTGATTATTTTTTGAAATTACACTTAACTTGCACTTACTAAGTTTTTAAATTGAATATATTTTATTTTTGTTGTTTCGATAATTTTAATCTTGTTCATTCGTGAACCATTTTTCGTTATAATATTTCCGTGTGATATTTTTTATTTTTACAGGTTTTTTTATTTTTTATTGGGCTTATTTCATTTCTTACAAAAGATATAGTACTAGAAATATTACATAGTATATATTGTGAGAAGTTCTATATAACTGTTGAGGAAGCCGAGACGGCGTGTTTAGAGCTTATGAAGAACAAAAACAACCCAAGTAAGGTTTAAGGTTTTTTAACTTTGCTTCTCACTAGGAGTTGATCCAGAATCCTGGGTGCATTTACAAACATATAAACTCACATACACAAACACACTAGGAGTACAGTTAGAAGTTTTGCGAGAATGGACACTTGACAGTAGCGCAAGTAGATACTAGTGCGAATCTACTTGCGCAAAAACCATTTACACGAATCCTTACCAAGCGAGTTTTAGCATAAATTTCAACTGGAAATGCAAACGTTCGTTATTTATTCAAGAAAAAAGTACCCCTGATGATTTTTTACCCATTTTTCGTTCATCGTCCATCCATCTTGGATTTTGAATTCCATACAATTATTGGTTGAAAACCGTGCTATAACTAGCTTCTTAAGGAATTGCATGAGTGTGTTCATGCAAGTTTTTATTTTCAAACAAAAGAGGATGCTCAAATTCACCACTTTCCTTTTTCTTTGAAGTCCGTTAAAAAAAGACCGACATTCATACATGTAAACTTAGTAACAGGCTAACCGTACCAAACTTTTGCTTTTTCAGAGTGTCATAGAAGGCTCTGCAAGCACGTGAAACTAGCTAATCGATCGTTTAATAAGATGACCGCGTGTGGCCTGTTCTATATCGACGCTACGCTGCCTATGTACTTGATGGGAGTTACCGTTCATTATATAATTATACATTTGCAATTCTATTTCCTCTAAATACATACATACAATAAATATTATTGTTAAAAACACTGCCTTATATTTATTTCGGTCGACGAAGCATTCGATAAAGATATTTTTTACAATAATAATATGTTCCTGGACGAGGAACGGTTTCTTCTTTAGAAAAAGAAGTGCAACAAACGTTGGCATCAAACGTTGTTATAATTTCCTACTAGTGCGTCTGTAAGTAATCAGACGACTATATTGATTTTACCATTTTTAAATGAATAATAAAACTAAAGTTAAGAACAGAAGATTTTGGGTTCATGAGTTAATCATCACCATTCTCTAGTGAGTCCCTTAGTCGCCTCTTACGACACCCACGTGAAGTGATGGGATGGTATTATTCTTTTACGGCACCACACGGCACCGGCCGACACCATACGGCATGAGTTAATAAAACAAAGAGAAAAAGTTGTAGAATACCATACATGCTAACTTTGACAACAAAAACACGTGCACTAAAGGTCTATTTGTTTGTTTACGACGTGCTTAGCGTAAGTTCTAGAAACACACGCGTGGTATAGATTACAATTTCTCCTCCACCATCCCATGCCGATCTGGATATCGCAGGTCGACATTGCGTAGGAGGCGTATAATTACGTTGCATACGATAAGTCTGTTTCTATTGCATAGTTTTTCATATAAAACCAAAAGTCCAGATAACATAATGCGTTGCATACGTTGCGTACGTGGGACCAGTGTGTCTCTCGCTTTATTATTTAGCCTTGAACTCCTCTCATAAAAATTACTAACACGAATTATACTTACACGCATCAGAACAATTTTTAATATCGAACGCGTGTTTATTTTTTCTCGTTTATTGATAGTTATCACGATAACACATTTTAATGTAACGGAAAATATTTGTCTCATTTTGATAATGACATAAAACAGTGAAGTTTTTAGTTTGTGATCACAAAACGATGGGTTGATTGATACCGAACACAATGTCCCAAACACGAAAATTGTTAAAAAATAAATTGGACAAAGATATTGAAAGAATAGCGTTTTCTCTAAATTTTCCTATGAATCTTTTTTTGACTTCAAAATACTATTTACGAAAGAGTCATATTGAACCGAATGGAATAAAATATCGCGTTTTTGCATTTTGTTTATTGATTTTCATTAATTCGTTGTATCTATTTAGGGTCTTTACCGTAAATGACACAAAAGTGAAGAAGACGCAATAGGGAATATGCATGCGATTTTTTTATTTGCAAAATGAAATACTTATTAACACTAATAAACAATGATGAAATTATTTTTTAAATACCTTCATCAGCGATGAAGTTATAAAGCTTCAAAGTTTACAATTAGAAAGAGAAGTCCGATATGAATTGTGACGTCAAAGTTCTTGGCGCCTATACAGCTGCCATGGAAAACAGCGTTTTCGCGAGAGGGACAGATACATTTGTTTAAAATAATTATATCTCGTTTGATTTTCAAGCAATTTTTATTCTATTTTCACTGTTATTATTATATTTGTGTATATTTTTAGATAAACTGTATAGATAATAAATATTTTTTTCGTGCATATTCCCCATTTAAATTTGATCTCTATACGCCTTCTTTTATCATATATGGCATCATATTTACAGTTGGATTCACGACAATATTCATTATGGATGTCGTGCATAAGGACAACATCGTGTTACTTATTTTGAAGATTCAAACTATACATAGAAACATCTATTACAGAAAAAGTATCCGGAGTTTTATAATTTGGAACTGGATATCAACGGCAACAATTACGTGTACTAATTTTTTGTTAGGTACAACATACTTTAACACTACCTATACCAATGACATCGGAAGTATTCGTGACGAAATTAGCGACCTATTGTGTATCAGATTTGATAACAATATTGCAATATCTATCCGATTTATAATACTGTTGAGGAAATATCTTGATACGTGGATTGAAGATGTGCTTTCTATGAAAGATGAGTACGCTAATGATGAACAATGTCGACAACAGCTCAAGGTGTACAAAAATATTCTGGAAGCTTACAATATACAGGGTGTCCCGTAAATAATGGATCAAACGTAACGGGTAGGTAGCTTACCTCATTTCCAACAACTAATTTGAACAGTAAAAAAAAAACCCATAAGGTAACCAAGATAATTTTTTTTTTCGATTTTTACTATTTTCTGTACCAGCATTCAGTGTTTTTAATGCTGTTGCTGCAAATGGTATCATATTTAGGTGTGATTTTTGTCATACATTTCTGAATAGTTTACTAGTGTTATAAGATACCATTTTTTTAAATAACATTTTATTTGCCTTAGAAAAAAAATCTTGAATTGAAAAGTTTTGTTTTTACGATGAAAAGACCAGAATTGGAAAAATTCTCCTGTAAAAAAAATGTATGACATCAAAGTGTACCATTATTTTAAAAACTTGTAAAATTACTAAGGTTTGCAAATTGGTATAAAACTTACGTCTAGTCCTTGCGGTTACAAAGATATTGCTACTCGTATGAATGTGATGAAGAAGACAGAACAGAAATTAAAATGGTACAATCTAACTTTTCTTTCTCGTAATGGCTTATGCTTGTAATCTAAGCATGTGGTTAAGCGTGTAGCGTAATTCCGAGCCGATGACGTCATCTGTTCGGCATTTGGGACCGCTACCTGCGGAGTTGCACCTCACTCAGTGTGAAAGGGATAGATAGCGCCGCTTTTGTATTTTTGGTAATGTTGCTTGATTTTATTTGTTTAGTTGACACGAATCTCTCTTCGAGTTGATACGTACGTCAGACTACTTTCGCTCCTGCTGTGCCTAACTGTTGTGTTCCTTAAAATTAAACTTGTGCGGTGTATTTGGACTTTGCTTTGCCTAACGATTTGGAACTGTTTGTGTTTTGGATGAATGACTTGGCAATCCTACGGACTTCGAAAACAATCGTTTGTGTGTGGTTGTACGTGTGTGCAGTAGTACGATGCCTCGTTACGAGTACATGCCACGGGAGTATGCCGAAATGCATTTTATCTACGGAGAAGCAAGAGGTAATGCCAGGGCGGCCGCAAGATTGTATCGTGAAAGATACCCGAACCGGGATCGACATCCCGACTATCGCGTATTCATTAGAGTGCATAACGCGCTTCTTGAGGGAAGAATTCTTGGCACCGGAGTTGGGGGTGCCAGTGAAGGGCGACCGTCACAAGTCAATGACGAAATTATTATTCGAGAAATCGAGGAAGATTCGTCGGTCTCAATTCGCGTCATAGCGCAACGCACAGGTATTCCAAGATCGACGGTACATCGAGTTCTAAAAAGGCACCGGTTGCACCCATATCACGTGCAACGTGTTCAAACGCTGACGTCACGTGATTACCCGCAAAGAGTAGCATTTTGCCAAAGGATGCTTAGAATGATACGGGCGGACCCACAGTTTTTTAATAAAATTTTATGGAGTGACGAGTCTTCATGCCGGCGAGATGGATATCTCAATTTGCATAATTTGCACAGTTGGCAGCTGGTAAACCCACATTTGATGCGAGAGGACAGGAGCCAACATCAATTTAAAATAAATTTATGGGCAGGAATAATAAATGGGCAAATAATAGGGCCCTTTGAACTACCAGCAACTCGCAACTACGCCGAATACTATCTGCATTTTTTAAGGAATGAGTTGCCAACGTTATTAGAAAATATTCCAGAAGACGTGCGGCAAGCAATGTGGTTACAAAATGATGGATGCCCCGCTCACTATGCGACGGCAGTAAGGGCGCAACTCAATGAAACTTACCCTGACAGATGGATCGGCCGATTAGGACCAATTTTGTGGCCTCCGCGATCTCCGGATTTAAATCCCTTAGATTTTTTTTATTGGGGATGTTTAAAAGACAAAGTTTACAAACAACGAATAACGTCGGAAGAAGAATTACGTCAGCGCATCCAATCTGCTGTATCAGAAATAAACAACAGCCATTTTGTCCGTCGGATAAGAGCTTCCTTTATTAGGAGGTGCAGACTTTGCATTCTCGTAGGGGGACGTCAGTTTGAACATTTACTGTAAAAACAAAATAAACGATTTATTTGTATTTTTTTTTTAATTTAACCTCCTAAGTTTTTTCATACGCTGAGATACCTAAACATTTTTAAGAAAATAGTTGAATTGTGCACACTTTTTCAATTTTATTTTATTTCGTAATTTTGCACCTCTGTCAGATTCATAGCAATATCTTTGTAACGACAAAGACTAGGCGTAAGTTTTATACCAATCTGCAAACCTTAGTAATTGTACAAGTTTTTAAAATAATGGTACACTTCGGTGTCATACAATTTTTTTACAGGAGAATTTTTCCAATTCTGGTCTTTTCATCTTAAAAACAAAACTTTTCAATTCAAGATTTTTTTTCTAAGGCAAATAAAATGTTATTTAAAAAAATGGTATCTTATAACACTAGTAAACTATTCAGAAATGTATGACAAAAATCACACCTAAATATGATACCATTTGCAGCAACAGCATTAAAAACACTGAATGCTGGTACAGAAAATAGTAAAAATCGAAAAAAAAAATTATCTTGGTTACCTTATGGGTTTTTTTTTTACTGTTCAAATTAGTTGTTGGAAATGAGGTAAGCTACCTACCCGTTACGTTTGATCCATTATTTACGGGACACCCTGTATACAAGACGATTTTTCAAGTGTTGGTAAGTTCAAGGTTTTTATACGACATACGACTAGTAACTGGTGATGGATTTGTTAAATATGGTGTGATGATGCAGTTAGACATCATTCATACAATAGATTGTATGGAAAGAGTTTAAGGTATTACACCAAAGTACATCAATGCTAACATAAAGATCTAGAGCTCCTTCTCAAAGTGAACCATCATTTTAATGCAAATAGGCAGTAAACTATTAAAATTATTTACAAACATAATGTGCAGCAATGAACAAATCAAATAAAATAAACTAAACTTACTAGAATCTAAAATAGCATCAAAAAATTCGTCTTCAACGCTGTCAGCTGGTAGTGGTATAGGCCCAAGAGATTGGCGGCATTGCCACATTGTATGGCAATGCTTAGCCTCTGGCCGAAGTAAAACCAGCCCTTGCGTCACGAGAAGTGTCAACCATCCTTTTGGAAATTTCTTTGAAAAACCTTTGAGCACAGGGAACATACGGCCCGAGGGTTTCAACCCCAAACGGCTCTAACCAACCAACCAGTGTGGTAACCAATACGATTATTATATTTACGCCGCTTGAGGTTTCCCGCGGCAGCGCAAGCACAATAAATAACATTAATTATTTTCAACACACTCAAAAAAAAAAGTGAATCAAAATGTTTCTGAGGTCTGGCTTAAGAGGAAACATAGGCGGCGAGAGTTTGCATGTAAAAAGTCATAATTCAAGGTTTGTCTCTCGACTGTTTTTTCCTCCAATATTGGACCGATTTAAGAGCTAGATAAATCGCTGTCAACAGAGTCCTAGTATACAAATTTGCCAACTATTAAGCAAAAAAAGAAAACACATAAACACAGAATATGTCATTATATTCAGTTTGTGAAATATCTCTTAAATCGGTCTAATATTGGAGGAGAAAAAAGTCGAAAGTCAAACCTCGAATTATGACTTTTACATACAAAGTCTCGCCGCCCATGTTACCTCTTAACAGCTCGCAGATTATTCGTTTCTGCATTCGGACGTACACAGAAACGGAACCCTTACAGGATCATTTGATATATCTGTTCTAAATGTATGTTCGTCTGCCACAGCCTATTTGTTCCAATTGATCGATTCAATGAGGGCTATCGCGTTTGAATTCACCGCTAGAGGCGCGAGTGTAGCGTGAGGTCATCGTAATGTCAAATTTCACTGTTGGTTGGCTTTATCCACTTATTTGTGTCGATTTTTGTGAATATTTTACTAAAACAGCCTGACTATAGCAGATTAAGGTAGGTTTCTATCGACCACAGCATTGAACTTTCTTTTTTTGTTAAAAATATGTAAATTATCTCCTTCTTTTTTCCATTGTGATGAGTCCACGTAACACTGCGACACTTTATGGTGTATATTTTTTCTTCTAATTTTGTTCACATGCGCGTAATAACAACTTTAATGTCATGATTAAGGACACTCGACAGTGGCGCCAGCTGGTGAGTACAAAAACGGTAGTCCTCATTGAAAGGAGTTCGAACTTTTTTCTATGGGAGCTAGCAAAGCGTCCCGCCGCCATTTTGATTTTTTTTCTCAAAGTTGCGGCGCACGATCTAACGTGCATACATGGGTAGAGGACACTAAAGTGTCACGTTGTCGAGATATTTGAAAGTAAAGCCACAGTGGTTCTTTTCTTTTCGGTACACATTTGAATCAATACATTTTCCTTAATAAGATTCCTTGTCTTTAAAAATAATAATAATCTTTGTTTTATATTCTATACCGCACATCTTGCACATTTCAACGCGCTCTGTGCTATTTCAATTTTTTAATTTATGAAACGAGCATATTCTCTGAGTTACGAAATGAAGTAAGTGACTGAAATTATTTTTCTATTAAAAATGTTTCGTCTTTACTCACAAGTTTAATTCAGGGACTTATTTTTGTGTACAGGTGACGCACTTTTTAGGGTTCCGTACTCAAAGGGTAACCAACGGAACCCTATTACTAAGCCTCCGTTGTCCGCCCGTACGTCCGTTCGTCCGTCTGTCTGTCTGTCAGCGGGCTATATCTCAAGATCCATAATAGACAGAAATTTTCACAGATTGGATATTTCTATTGCTGCTAAAACAACAAATAATGAAAATTAAGGCTTATGGTACGGAACCCTTCGCGTGCGAGTCCGAATCGCACTTGACTGGTTTTTTTAGTAAAACATTTTATTTCCCAGGTTCTGCTCGCGTGTCTTGGGCTAATTTTATTTCTTTTTAAAGATATAGTACTAGTAATATCACATAGTATCTACTGTGAGAAGTTTTACATTGCTGTTGAGGAAGCTAAATTGGCGTGTATACAGCTTATGAAGAGCAGTAACTATCCAAGTAAGAAACTATTTAAACCGGTTTATGACAATTTAAATCCGATAGAGTCAGCCAGAACTGTTTTTAACTGTTTAAAGATCTTCTGTTTAAAATTGGAACTATAAAACAGAGAATTCTAAAACAGACACAACTTCGTTGACGCGCTACCTGTTTAGCATTATAAATGGCGTCCATTTCAGAAAAGTGCGGTTTTCAAGCCATGCAGGACATGTAAAAGCAAGTAGTCAGTGATCATTTTAACGCCAAATTTACTCTTTTTTTTAAGGATGGGAAGTCATCAAATGACGTCTCCCGCTCTGGGCGAAGCAGGAGGGAGTTTCAGACTCTTACTGACTAAAACCCATTCGTATTCCTCTTAATGACCTTTGCGTTTCAGGGCCGCGGTGGCTTTTTCGAACAAATCCGCAGCCCTGGCAGGCACTGGCATCTTCTATGCTGACAGCTCTTTGAGGTGTGCGTGGAACACAGCACGCCGTCGACCCGGGCCTGGTTCACCCAACGCTTGCCGTCCGCAGGCCCACGCCTACGGTGGCCGGGAATCGCCCTGCGACTCCCAATGCCCGGGGCGTTTTCTTCTGTTGCGGCGGCTGGGGCGTGAGGTTACTCTCTCTTCACGCGTTCGGCCTCCTCCTTCGCTAGCATTACTGCTTCGCAGAAGGAGGTGACCGCTTCCCATGCCTCCTCGCTCCGGACCATGGATTGAAACAGGGACGGACGCGAGAGGTCGCCGCCGCCGATGCAGGGCAGGGTAGACCTCCACCGTGTCCTCCAAGCGATCCTCGCAGTGTTCACACCCGGGCGGCATAATCACTCTGTAGTGACAAAAATAACGTCAAATCATGAAGGTTATGGCAAGTACAACTAGACGTCTTTCATTGAAATTGGGAAGAAGTAACACAAATCGTGACCGCTGGAACGAATTTAGGGAGGTCTTTCCCAATAGCAGGACTGTTCCAGCTACTAATAATAATTATTGGGTACTGTTAAAGTACCCATGTGCCAGACAGATGATATTTAGTAATAAGATCTTGCAGGCATCTTTTGGGTATATTTGTAGGCTAGTTAAAGTACAAAGCTTATTTGATTGATCTAATCATGACACCTTTTTACAGAATGTCATGGAAGTCTTTTCAAGGACGTGATACTCGCTAATCGATCGTTCAGTAAGATGACAGCGTGTGGCTTGTTCTATGTTGACGGTGCGCTAACTGTATACTTGGTGAGAGATATCGTCCATTACGTTATTGTACACCTGCAGTTCTATTTTCTCTGAATATATTATATTTTTTGGAAAGAAATGAGTGTATTTCATTATTTTCTGCAACACTAACAGTAGCCAATTGTTTTAGAACCTTATATTACTTTTAAGTTCAAAGAACGGTAGAAAGTAGGATGTTCCCTAAAAATTTCAATATTACTAATGTATTGTCAATTAGATATGTTTACTACGTCTTCGACAATGATCAGACATGTACTTAATCAGTAAAAAAATGTATTATTTATTCCATGTTACACCCACACCAAATTGTATCATTTTAGCTGTTAAAGTGTTATTTCATCATCATCATCATCATCATATCAGCGGAAAGACGTCCACTGCTGGACATAGGCCTCCCACAAGCGTCGCCACAATGACCGGTCCTGTGCGTCTCGCATCCATCGTGTTATTTACATTTTTTAAAATATATAAATGAAATAAATGAATAAAATTACATTTTTTATGACAAACACAAGTCACTCGTAGGAGTGACATGGAAATTGTTCGAGTTTTCAGTGTTTGTTGTTTCAGTGACGTATAAGTAAGGTTAAGACCGACCTTGACAATTCAAAAGTGCCTGTAAATGGTTTATTTGAAATAATTCCGTAGCTGGCGTGAATACATTGACAACTCGACTTGTATGTTTTTCTTTTTATTGGCTTAAACGTCCTATGCATTAGGCATTTATATGAAAAAATTGACAACTCATAATATACATAACTTTGGAGCAAACGACTATGGTATTATGCTGACATCTCGCATTTTTACGTGTTTTACTTGACAACACAACATGTCAAATTAACGCTGCTGAGAACCTCAAGCGGCGGAAATATAATAACCTTGTTGGCAATTATATTTTTGAGCCGTTTGGGGTTGAAACTCTTGGACCGTGGGGTCCGAGTGCTCATGCCTTATTTAAAGATCTTTCTAAACGCTTAGTTAACACTTCGCGTGACCCAAGGGCCGGCTTTTGCCTCGGACAGAGGATAAGCATTGCCATACTTCGTGGCAATGCCGCCAGTCTTTTGGGCTCACTTCCGGTGGACAGCGATGCGGACGAATTTTTTGACGCCTTATCTTAGTTAGGATATTTTATTTTAAGTGTATATATTTAGTACTTTAATGCTGTACCTAGTTGATATGATCTATGCTATAAATAAAAAAGTTGATATTTTGTTATATCAACTTATACCCAGTAACCAAAATATTATTTGTTATTTGATATCTGAAGTTAAACAAATAAAAGTTTTCTCTTTTAATTGACAAATTGAGATGTCAAGTTATAGTCAACCGAAATATTTCTGTTTAAATTGTGATATAATGAGATGTCCAGTTACGACCAGCTAAGTTCTGAACCCTAAATATAATAAGTATAGTTATCACTAAGTGTCGGTTACAAAAAACTATGACATTAAATGAATATGTTTAGTTGCTAACTTATGGACTCAAGTTGAATTAAAAAAACAATCGACTTGTCAAGATGCTTACGTAAAAAGTAAAAATTTGAGAATAAAAAAAAATAAAAAAATATCCTCTAACGGAATTATTGGTGAGGATCAGAGGGATCGTCAACCTCCTAAAAATAAGAAGACTATCGAAGACATTTCGCTTGTCAACCACCACATTTTGAGCTTTTCAAGTTATGAGAGCCACTATAGTAAAAACTCGACTGGTAAGAAATATAGCTGCTGACCTTTCAATTGCTAAAATGTTCAGAGAGTATAAAAATACTTTGTCAAATCCTGTCTCGTTAAAATTATATTCCAAATGCTTTCATGACCTCGATCTGCCGTTTAAGTAACCATCCAAAGACACATGCAACACATGCGAAGTGTTAAACGCTAAAATTAAAGTTGCAGATGAAGACCGCAAAATACATTTAACTGCTGAATTAGCTGAACACCAACATCAAGCTGAAAAAACTTATGCTGAAAAACTTATGATGAACGCTTATGATGAATTTCTGAGAATGAGTATATGGGACAAAGAAGTTACGCGTCACCTTTAAAGTCTACGCAGGCGAAGTCGCGGGCGATGTGCTAGTATATTTTTATATTCGTCATCAGTTGTTTGATTGGTCCTCATTGTGTTTTTCATTAATAACATTGTTTACATACTAATATTCCCCACTCAGAAGGTGAATAAGTTGATAACTGCTGGTGCATAAGTTGACAACTCGGTGAATATGTTGATAACTCGTTGGTGAACGACTTGACAAGTCTATTATTATGCAAACTATGGGGTATTTCTTTTATTTATTGTCATCATTTAAAAGATGGTATAAAATAACCCTTAAAACAACTAAAATACATATGGTAAACTAATTTACCGATTTACCAGAACAGGTCAAACCTTTAAAATGGCCTTCCTGACAAATTGCCATTTTAGACATGTCAACATATTCACGCCAGCCACGGAATTATTTACTTTGAGTTTGAGTTACACAGTACTTTAATGCAGTTTCTTAGAATGTTTTGTCGTTCATGGCTCCATGTCGGATAACGTTTTTAGCAATTCACATCATAAGATATACTCATAAACGAAAGTTCTAGAGTTCTGTTTTAATTAAACAATTTCTATTGCACTAATGTATTAACACAATAGGAATATTAACTGTGTCTTCATTATTGATCGTGTTATCAGTATCTGTGTGAATAAGCTATCAGCTATAAAAAATAATAGTTCGGGAGTGAAATTTTCATATTATGATAATCGTAGCACTACAAATTTATCATTACAAAACTTGAAACCAAAAATTGTCACAAAACTGTCACTCTAAGTATCAACAAAGAATCG
This sequence comes from Lacanobia wlatinum, assembly GCA_947578705.1. Classification (NCBI taxonomy): domain Eukaryota; kingdom Metazoa; phylum Arthropoda; class Insecta; order Lepidoptera; family Noctuidae; genus Lacanobia; species Lacanobia wlatinum. The sequence goes on from OX388038.1 coordinate 24,965,707, forward strand.
TCTGAAAAAAAGAAAAACAAAAATTGTTAAATCTCTTCCAGATGTCACTCAATTTCTTTTTGACTTCAAAATATAGTATTTGAAAAAATCACATTTATCCAAGTAGAAAAAATATCCAATATATGGCCCTACATATATAGACTAGATACATTTTAAGTTTTGCTCCTGTCCGAAATAGAATATTGACAAATCGCTCGTCCTGTAAATATTGAAGCAGTCAGACAATGAGTCAGACTAACAATTGAAAGAGCATTTAAAATTCGAATTGGCCCTTTACCCAAATACGTTGTTTAATAAAGACGGCATGCGAAAAGGGGATCAAATAAAAGTTTTACGAAGCTTTCACCCCAGCCTATGAAAACGTCTCCCTCGATGCCAAAACATGTGTAGTGGTGGATGGGGGATACCTCCTGCATACTGTTATTTGACATCGAATATTATCTATGGCGTTTGTGGCATCCTAAGTCACGTACTCGATTTGCCAATATTTTGCTACGAACGGGAGGAAAACTTAAAATTGTCAATTTTCGAGAAAAATTGACCATCTTTGTAGAGCCATATTTTGGTCCCTGTAAGGTTCATAGAGCTGCAGTTGGGCTTAAACTATTGCAAAGGAGATTTCCCGCCGACGGTCTCCACCTGTCTTAACCTATACGTAATTTATATTTATATTATTTAATGTATATGTAATTTTTATTAACATTTATTTTACCCTATCATTTAAAAACTTAATAAATATTTATCTTGCTGAATCTCAGTGCATCCACTAACAAAACCTAAATTAAATGTTGTCAGATGTCAAACAATCTATTATATAAAAAACTCGTGTCACGGTGTTTGTTACCGAACTCCTCCGAAACGGCTCAACCGATATTCATGAAATTTTGTGTGTATATTCAGTAGGTATGAGAATAGGTGGTAGGTTATTTTTTTTTTGTATGGCAAAACAACGTTTGCCAAGTCAGCTAGAATTTCAACAAAAATCAGAATCGATTAATTGAAATCAATACTTAATTTCAAAGTCTAGTTACATCTAACAATGACATAACTGTATTTTTGGTAACGTTTTACTATTGCTAGGCCTACATGACATCCTGCCGGGGTTGCGGGATTTATTCGAAAGAGTCACCGCGGCCCTGGAACGCAAAGGGCATTAGGAGGAACACGGATGGGTTTTAGTCAGTAAGAGTCTGACACTCCCTTCTACTTCACCCAGAGCGGAAGGAGTCATTTGATGATTTCCCATCCTTAAAAAAAAAAAAAAAAAAGGCCTACATGACATAAAATCTACAAAATCACAAAAATGTAACTATGTTTACAAGCAAACCTTTTTGAGCAAAGTAACAAGAATGTTCTATATGCATGTCATATTAGACATTAAAACAACAGAATGACCTAAAAATCGATATTGATTAATAAACCCAGAAGCTTGAACAGAGTCGGCAATATTTTTTTTTTTTGATAAATACACTAAAAATCGATATTGAAAATCGATAGAACAATAATTATACCTGGCAACACTATACATGTTTCAAGACAGAGATCTATCTGTCAAATCAAACAAATCATTCCAAATCAAAAAAATCAGCCGGTCCGTTTCGTTGTGTTTGTTTTGCGTCGAGTTGAATTATATTCCTCCGTATTTACGTCTGTTACGTTACGATTCCTTGCTATCGAGTTGAGTGTTTACGTTCCTCAAGTGATTTTGTTGTGAGATATTGGACTTTTTTTTTATTGTTAATGGAGCAAATTGACTCCAGTTTTAACGAGAAAATGTCTACACCGGGTCGAGATTGGACAACCCGCTCTCTCTACGGTGCACGTGCCCGCTCTCTAAACACTATATACCCAGATTGTCCTCGAGCAGTAAAAGTGTTACGTGTCGGAAAATATGATAGCAAGAAAATATAATGGCTAAAATTATCTTTTTCATCCCAGGAAATTGCGAAGACTATACTGCGAAATAAGGCTAACCTGAAAGTAGATAGTGTGCGAATTTACGCTGATCAGAGCCCTCAACTACAAAAGTTCATGAAAAACCTTAGAGAAGAATTACAGCAGAGGAAAGATAAAGGAGAAAAGGATCTAATAATAAAATTTTCAAAGGGAATACCAAAGATAGTTAAGAAACAGTCAAAAAACTAAGTGACTTAGAGAACTAGTAACAAAGCGAAACTCAATCACATACGAACTAACAAATAACTATGCAAATATTACAACGAAATCTCAATCAATAAGCTTTTTTTATGCAAATGTGCGCAGTATTGTTGCGCCAGGAAAACTTGACGAAATACGGTGTATCATACAAGCGTTTAATAATACTACTACATGTAATATTACTGGTCGAAACCTGGATAAAGGATTAAAATGAAGCCTTGAGGCAAAAAATACCAAACTATACACATTACTACAACTATAGAACATCTTCAAGAGGCGGTGGAGTGTCAATATATGTGCATAACGAACTAAAACATGAATTAATGGAAGAGCATTGCGAAGATAACCATCACTTTTTATGGATACACCTCGACAAACAGCCTATAAACAGCCAGCAGCAAATGTACAAAAGTTTCTTGAAACATATACAAATAACTTAATCAAAAGGAAAAGAGTTATCATTTTTGGGGATTTTAACTTGAATCTTCTAAGTAAAGAAAAATCTATTAAAGAATATAAAACAGTGTTAAAAGAAAACGGACTTAGAATATTAAATAAAATTGATAAAAGGTACTGCACCCGTATTACTAAAACCACTCAAACAATATTAGACCATGTATGTACGACTCTTGAAGATAATACTTTTCATATGGCTTTAGTAGAAAGCGCCATGTCAGATCACAAACAAATTTATTTCGAGGTAAACAGAATCACACCGGAAAGACCAAAAAAAGTAACATACGAAGCTATTAATTATGAGTATCTATATAAAACTATAAAAGATCATACTTTATCCGACATACAAAATGATTTCACAACATTGGAAAAATACCTATTAGATGCTATTTCTAAAAGTAAAACGAAAAAGACGAAAATACTAAATAGACCAAGACAAGCGGGGATCAGCAATCACCTTATAACATCTATAAACAAAAGAAATATTCTGTGGCATAAATTGAAGCTTTGCTCACCTGAAAACAAAGAGATAGAAGACGAGTTCCTACGACAGAAAAATAATGTGTATAAAGAAATTCAGTCAACAAAAAATCAATATTATCATAAAGCCTTCAAAGATTGTGAAAAAAATCCTCTTAAAATGTGGCAACATGTTAATAGTCTGGCTAGCAACTAAACAAAACATAACTCTACTCTTGTAAAATTAAACACGCCAACAGGCCAAATTACTGACACAAAGGAAATCTGTGAGTGTTTTAATTTATTTTTCTCAAATATAGGTGCAGAGCTCGCTAGTAAAATTCCAAAATCGTATCATAATAATCAAGCTTTAAAAAAACAAGGAGCAGGTGATTGCTAAACGTAATCAAGAAGCCGAAGAAATGAAATTCAAGGTAGGTGAAACTGTCTATAAACAGGTAGCAAAGTCAACACGCAGCGACAAAACGAAGCCAGTCTTCAAAGGACCATACAAGATCATACACCTTCACCCAAATAACGTGGCTAAAATAATAGGTAACCATCCAAATTCTAAGTCCATTAGGGTTCACTTCAAGCTACTACGGAGGCCTCATCTTGTTGCAGGACCTTCATCGCAGGAGCCGTTGTGCTCAACACAACAGCAACCGTAACCATTACCCATGTAGGTAATGACAATGGTGTCCTCCTCCTTAAACAAGGTCAACTCCTTAAACAAGACAACTACTTTAGCCTTGCTTGCGTTTACAACATTAGTAATTTGCATTTTACGGCCATCCAATTAATGTCTTTTTATACAAGTGCGAAAAACGCTGAGAATACGGCATCGGGAGAGCTACATAAAACGTATAGGAATCAAATAGCATATAGCCTTAATATTATAGGTAAGAAGATTAAGTTTTTAACGCCGCAAGTTAGAAAGCGACGCGGTCTTGTAGATGGTTTAGATACTGTCGTTAAGTCTATTACAGGTAATCTTGATCACGAAGATGCAGCTAAGTTTGAAGAAAAAATTTTAAATATTAGAAACAGAATTAGAAACGTTCAGGATTCACAAAGGAAATCCCTAATTCCCTAGTATTAGCACATAATACAATCGATGAGTTCAGTAAACAGTTAACAAAATTAAATAATAATCAGAAACATTTGGCTAGTTTATTACAAAATATCACTAATAATTCCAACGACCTGTCTAACCATTTACATTTCCTAGATATTTACGTACAGATAGATTTTAGTTTACAGATAATTATAGATAGGTTAATGTTATTAGAAGATGTTATGACTTTTGCTCAGATGGGCACCATGCATCCTAGTATTATAAGTCCTCAGAATTTAGTAGAAGAGTTAAGAAACCTAGAAAATATGTTTATGTTTAAACCAGTAGCTAGTACTAGCATTAGGAACATATACAGGATAGAGAAGTCAATTAGAGTTAAAGCTTACAGCACAGAACACTCAGTTAACTTTATTCTCGAAATCCCCTCAATTACCTCGAAAACCTACGACCTTATCCATCTCTATTCTATCCCAAAACAAAAGTAACCTTACTATCATCCCCAAATCTAAATACCTAGCACTTGGTAATGATGAGTACACTTACCTGGAAGAAGATTGTCAGCCACTGACCGATGACACCCAAGTCTGCAAGCTCCTCGACACCAGAGGAATCGAAGACACAGATGACTGCATAGTATCACTCATTCAGCATCGCCCAGCAAACTGCACTCACGCTAAGATGAACTTAAGAAGAGGGAAAGTTCAGAAGATCGGAGACAACAACTGGCTACTAGTTCTCACAGAAGACGAAGTCACCAAAACACAATGCAACACCAAGACAGATTACAAGAAGCTATCCGGAATTCATCTCGTTACACTAACAGAAGACTGCCAAATGAACGTCATGAACAAGACACTGCGGTCTCACACCGACATAGTCGTCATCAACAAAGTCATACCATTACCGGAGCAGCATCAAGTCTCGGAGCAATCAATACAACATGAACTACAATTAAAAGACATCTCACTAGACAGCATCCATGAACTTATCAACAGAGCAGGCGACATCTCCGTGCCAGAAGATGATAATTGGCCAACCATAGCAGCCATACCTAGCTGGAACACAATCATCCTGTACATCCTACTGGTCGCAGCAGCATCCTGGAAGCTGTATCAATGGAAAACAAAGAACATCCCTGAAGACACCAAGGGCAGCGTGGACGCTGCCAGAAACAGCAAGAGTTGCTTCTATCTTATGGAGGGAGGAGTTAACTCATCGTAACAGTCGTTTACGCTGTGTATGCAGTGACCGTCAGCGTGCGTCGTATTGGAGCTATGCATTTTACTGGAAATTAAAGTTACTTATTTTTCTTTGCATTATATTCAGTCTTGCCTCAGCCATCAGCTAAATATCCTGTATTTTTATTATTAAATGACCCGCGCAACTTCGTCTGCGTCACAATTTTCATTACTGCTTCGCTCCTATTGGTCTTAGCGTGATGTTATATTGCCTATAGCCTTCCTCGATAAATGGGCTATCTAACACTGAAAGAATTTTTCAAATCGGACCAGTATTTCCTGAGATTAGCGCGTTCAAGCAAACAAACAAACTCTTCAGCTTTATATATTAGTATAGAATAGATTAATTTGTAATAAATAAATATTTTTTTAACTAAATTCCCGACCGCCGAAACATAACTATTTGTCGTGCACAAAAAGTAATCGTTTTTCAATTATTGCTATATTCTATTCAACATGGCGTCTTATAGTTTGCATAGCCTGCTTTCGTTCTGAAATCATATCACAAAATAAAAGAATATTAATAAATATAAAAGGTATGTTTTCTTGTACTACGAATATTAACACCTATAATTATCCACTTATCATATTTTTACTTTTATAATTAGTAAAAATATGATGCAAGTTTGACGATTTCATAGTTATAATAATATTTAATCTATTTTTCTGAAGCGTACTTCAGAACCATTTCTGAACGAAAAATTTCAAAAGACCACTTTATTTTGACATAAACACTGAGTTTGTGTCAGTCTCGCAAACGTCAATTTTTTTTATGTCGATACATAAAAACATTTGATTTTATGAAAAAAAATGACATTTTATTCTATTTAGGGATTAGTTTCCCAGCTTAGCAAAACGGTACATGTTATGCGGCGTCCCATACAAAAATGAATCATACTTTTAATAAAGTTACAAAATTATACAACAGTCACCATTAATTTTCTAATTTCATAAAAGCAATATTAAGATATGGCCAACAAAATAATTTTATCAATTACGTTTCATACAAATAACATCGCTGTAATGGTTGACTCGTGTCCCTAAACTTCAAACAAAATGAACGCCATAAAAGAAAAAATACAGCGAAGAACAAAAAAGTGTCAGAAAATTTAAGGAGATAACTTAGTTGATAAAGATTTGCCAACAACGTTCTTTCCATTAAACCTAATGCAAAATATTATATTTTGTCCCAAGTATACCATTACAAATGACTTTATTAAACCAAACAGAGTTTTAACGAATTTTCTATCATTGTGTGTCACAACAGTATCTATACTTATTTATTTATATCGCATCTACAAGCTGCATTATGACAATGATATAAGGAGATATTTTAATGAGATGTACATCATCTCATATTTCGACTTTATATTTTACTCTATCGGGTTCATCATGAATTACGTTGTCAATTTGTCGCAAATGAAAAATAATATTTCTTTCGTCTTAAAAATTCAAGACGTTCATAGATTTCTTAATGAAAAGATAAGTTTTGAACGCTTGGTCATTTGCAGTTGGATCTATGTGATTTTGATTGTAGGTTTATTTCCTACAATCTTAAGTGTTATTTAGGCAATGCTTCGACTTCATTTATATCATATACTGGCAGGTTTAGTATTGCTTTATTTGGACGTAAATATGGTGTATGCGATTAAACTGATTACTTTGTTAAGCGATAAACTCAATTTATGGAATATTAGAGTTCAAAATCTGCAAAACTGCTGTCAAATTGACAATGAAACCTATTGTAAAAGACTGATTCAAGCTTTTGTAAATATATTGGAGTGTTACGATATCATCAGAACTTCTTATCAGTACATGTTACGTACTTTACGTTTGCTAAACGACATACCGCAACAGTTTTCCAATTCAGTATCGATGCACATCAACGAGTTTCTCACTACTCTCGAAGATGTTCATCTTCTGGAGTCTCACTGCTGGGAAAAGACATACCTTTCCTGTTTGTTTCAAATTTTCTTATCTGGACAGTATGTGAGTATTTTAAGTACAATTAATAATGGTTTTGAAACCATCTATTTATAACCAACGTCCTTAATGAACAAATGGATATTGAGAGGAAACGGAGAGCGATGGTACTCCGATGTGACATGTTGAGAGGGAACGGAGAGCGATGGTACTCCGATGTGACATGTTGAGAGGGAACGGAGAGCGATAGTACTCCGATGTGACATGTTGAGAGGGAACGGAGAGCGATAGTACTCCGATGTGACATGTTGAGAGGGAACGGAGAGCGATAGTACTCCGATGTGACATGTTGAGAGGGAACGGAGAGCGATGGTACTCCGATGTGACATGTTGAGAGGGAACGGAGAGCGATAGTACTCCGATGTGACATGTTGAGAGGGAACGGAGAGCGATAGTACTCCGATGTGACATGTTGAGAGGGAACGGAGAGCGATAGTACTCCGATGTGACATGTTGAGAGGGAACGGAGAGCGATAGTACTCCGATGTGACATGTTGAGAGGGAACGGAGAGCGATAGTACTCCGATGTGACATGTTGAGAGGGAACGGAGAGCGATAGTACTCCGATGTGACATGTTGAGAGGGAACGGAGAGCGATAGTACTCCGATGTGACATGTTGAGAGGGAACGGAGAGCGATGGTACACCGATGTGACATGTTGAGAGGGAACGGAGAGCGATAGTACTCCGATGTGACATGTTGAGAGGGAACGGAGAGCGATAGTACTCCGATGTGACATGTTGAGAGGGAACGGAGAGCGATAGTACTCCGATGTGACATGTTGAGAGGGAACGGAGAGCGATGGTACTCCGATGTGACATGTTGAGAGGGAACGGAGAGCGATGGTACTCCGATGTGACATGTTGAGAGGGAACGGAGAGCGATAGTACTCCGATGTGACATGTTGAGAGGGAACGGAGAGCGATAGTACTCCGATGTGACATGTTGAGAGGGAACGGAGAGCGATAGTACTCCGATGTGACATGTTGAGAGGGAACGGAGAGCGATAGTACTCCGATGTGACATGTTGAGAGGGAACGGAGAGCGATGGTACTCCGATGTGACATGTTGAGAGGGAACGGAGAGCGATGGTACTCCGATGTGACATGTTGAGAGGGAACGGAGAGCGATAGTACTCCGATGTGACATGTTGAGAGGGAACGGAGAGCGATAGTACTCCGATGTGACATGTTGAGAGGGAACGGAGAGCGATAGTACTCCGATGTGACATGTTGAGAGGGAACGGAGAGCGATAGTACTCCGATGTGACATGTTGAGAGGGAACGGAGAGCGATAGTACTCCGATGTGACATGTTGAGAGGGAACGGAGAGCGATAGTACTCCGATGTGACATGTTGAGAGGGAACGGAGAGCGATAGTACTCCGATGTGACATGTTGAGAGGGAACGGAGAGCGATGGTACTCCGATGTGACATGTTGAGAGGGAACGGAGAGCGATGGTACTCCGATGTGACATGTTGAGAGGGAACGGAGAGCGATAGTACTCCGATGTGACATGTTGAGAGGGAACGGAGAGCGATAGTACTCCGATGTGACATGTTGAGAGGGAACGGAGAGCGATGGTACTCCAATGTGACATGTTGAGAGGGAACGGAGAGCGATAGTACTCCGATGTGACATGTTGAGAGGGAACGGAGAGCGATAGTACTCCGATGTGACATGTTGAGAGGGAACGGAGAGCGATAGTACTCCGATGTGACATGTTGAGAGGGAACGGAGAGCGATAGTACTCCGATGTGACATGTTGAGAGGGAACGGAGAGCGATAGTACTCCGATGTGACATGTTGAGAGGGAACGGAGAGCGATAGTACTCCGATGTGACATGTTGAGAGGGAACGGAGAGCGATAGTACTCCGATGTGACATGTTGAGAGGGAACGGAGAGCGATAGTACTCCGATGTGACATGTTGAGAGGGAACGGAGAGCGATAGTACTCCGATGTGACATGTTGAGAGGGAACGGAGAGCGATAGTACTCCGATGTGACATGTTGAGAGGGAACGGAGAGCGATGGTACTCCGATGTGACATACCTATTGGTCCGCCGGTTTGCACGTTGCATTGCTACAGGCCGTCAAAATTACGCATTTTAAGGATTATTGCCAAGCGTTTTACACGTGCAGCCTACAGACTAACTAAACGCAGTGGACTATCAGTGCTTTTTTTAAGGATGGTAAATCATCAAATGACTCCTCCCGCTCTGGGCAGAGAGAAAGGTGTCAGACTCCTACGCACTAGCGGTCAGAGGCAGGGGCGGCCAACCACGGCATTCTAGTTTAATATGGAAGAGTAAATAAACTGTTTAGCAGAACGTAACTCAGTTTTGTGGAGAAACTAAGTTACGCGCTGTTGCTATAGAAATAAAACTGAGTTACACGCTGTTGCTATGGAAATACAACTGAGTTACGCGCTGTTGCTATGGAAATAAAACTGAGTTACGCGCTGTTGCTATGGAAATACAACTGAGTTACGCGCTTTTGCTATGGAAATAAACCTGAGTTACGCGCTGGTGCTATGGAAATGAAACTGAGTTACGCGCTGTTGCTATGGAAATACAACTAAGTTACGCGCTGTTGCTATGGAAATAAAACTGAGTTACGCGCTGTTGCTATGGAAATACAACTGAGTTACGTGCTATTGCTGCGGTTTTCTGTGCAAAACTGACATCCGCAGTGATCCGCGATGTTTTTCTTTTTGAATGACATTTCGCCATTGGTCCAAACTCTCGTATTTGATTGGTCAAACGACGCGTCTCCTGCGATTCTCTGTCGAATGACATACGAAACATTTTTCGTTAACAATTTTACTTCCGCGGTGCTAAAACTTTAGCGACGGTGTATGTTTTGCTAATAGAAATGCTTAGAAAATACACGACCTTTTCGTGTATTTTCTAAGCATTTCTATTATCAAAATATTAAAGATATAAAGTTATCATCCCCATTTTAACCGAACGATATCCACTGCTGGACATCGACCTACCCCAATCATTGCCGGACCGGTCTTTTTCTCTAACATTCCACAGCCGTCACTTAATCGTCGACATTGATAGCTATGCATAATTTTGTAGCTAATCCATCACACAAATCAACTGTTCATTTCTATGGTTTTCCAGTACTTCTATAGTCTATATACCAGCGTTTCTTATCTTGATTTCTGATCTTCACAAATCAACTGTTCAATTCTATGGTTTTCCAGTACTTTTATAGTCTATATACCAGCGTTTCTTATCTTGAGTCGCGACCCTAATGTCGCTTGAGTATTGGGATGGGTCGCAAAATTGCTAAGAGTTTTAAAATAAAGATTTTCAGAAAGGCTCTCACGAAATTTTGAGCAGAATTATCTAGGAAGCCTATTGTTGGCTATGAAGCTGAAAAGACCTCTCATGACTTACGACTTTTCTGAGATCAAATTCAATTTGTGTCACTTCTTCATCGAATACAACTTCAACATCGGACTTCCTCTCCCATGTATTTCCTGTTCCATGTACACATTTTTATTGTGTAAGTTATTTTTTATCACCATCACTCCAATGTAGTTAGGAAAAGGCTAGGCGTCTTTTCCCAACTACATTGGGGTCGGTTTCCAGTCAAACTGGATTCAGCTTATCAAGTTATTTTTAATCAATTAAATTCTTTCAGTATACATCGCTGATTACTCTTGTAACTGTGTACATTTGGATGTTTAAGAGTTGGCTTTTGCAAATAATATTAAACCTGCATTTTGTGAAGTTCTACATGGCTATGAATAATGCCCAAGATTCGTGTGCACTTATTTTGAATTCAGATTGTTCAGGTATGATCTACACTATTACTTCTTGTTAAACTACTATTTGGTATTAGCTAGCCATACAGGCAAGGATTTACCCATCCGACGCATCTCGGATCTAGGGGCTACTTTCTAAGCCCGAAGTCCGTAGTTTCGGGCTTAGTTGCGGGCGTATTCTACTCCTATCACCTACGGACTTACAATTAGTCCCGAACCCGAACTAAGAATGAATGTTCTTAGTGGTTAGGCCTCCAACGGGTAAATCTGTAGATGTATTACGTACAGATTTACCCGTCGGAGGTATCTCAGATCTGACAAGGTCCTCTGTTGTGATCTTACTTTCATTAGAAACGGTTATTATTATATTATATTAGGGAAAACAAACAATTGTACATTTTTACATTGTTATGTCTGTAATGTCTTTTTCAAAGTAACTAAGGGGCGATCTGGCGGGCGGATCTTTTACCACACAACACACGCACAGTTGGTTGCTTGAATCAACCTGCTCCGTGCCCGATCCAGTGAATTAGACCAAGGCCAGCGGGCAGACAGATGGCAGGCAAATCCGTGTCTTTTTTCACCATACACCAGCATTTTTGCCTGCCAGCGGATCTGCCTGACAGATATGCCTATATCTGTCAGGCAGATCCGACGGGCATATCCGTACGTGTATGCTTGCCTATTAGCCGTCGCACTATCGTCCAAAAGCGGGCTCGCTGACACAGAAATCTCTTGCCATTAGTGATAAAAACTTGAAAATGATCTTATATATAATTGTCATAATTATTTCAAAAGAATAAGTCAGCATGTTCGATGAAACTCCTCAGTCGGCTTTATTTCTTCAATCTTGAACAATTATCGTCCTATTTTATTAAATTACCACAAAAGATATTAAACACACAAATATCGTGTTGATGAAAACCGCATTAAAATTTGTTTTATTTATTTATTTATTTCAGGAACAATTCACATTGTGTTTGAAATTACGCAGTTTAAAAGACCTGAGCGTACAGACGACGGGAAGCGACTGTGTTTTATACTAAGTCATCATTATCACACATACATACACACATCAAATAAAGTTTGTGATCACTAGCATAAGCTGATATATATTTTTTAATTTAACTTTATCAAAAAAAAATCTTCGACCGCATCATCGCTTACCATCAGGTGAGATTGTGGTCAAACGTATGCATATATATAGTAAAAAAAAAGAAAAATACTGTTTAGCCAAACTTAAACAACAATTTATTAATAAAAGGTTTATATTCAATATAATATAACTCCTCCACTGGCTCTAACACATGCGGAGATCCTCCTGGACAAGCTGAGGATCAAGTTATCCAGCAATTCTTGGGGTAACCTGTCCCATTCTTGAATAGCGGCTTACCTGAGCTTCGGCACTGCCTGGGGACGTGGCTGACGGTTGCAAATATTTCACATAAGAGCATCCCATGCGTGCTCTATTGGGTTTCAGTCAGGTGAGCCGGTAGGCCAGTCTAACCTTGTGATGTCGTTGTCTTGGAAAGCAGCATTGACTCGTTGAGCTCGATGTGCGGGCGCATTATCATCAACCAGAACAAATTGGTGCCCATGGTTTACTCGGAATGGTCTGAAAATTTCATCAATAGCAACTGCTTTATACATGTCTGCTGTCATGAAGCCTCGATATTGGATCAAAGGCGTAATAGCTCCAATCATAATACAACCCCAAAAGGACCCGATTTCCCGCCTTGCTGATTTGTTCTTGTGGCAGTTCTTTGCCTTTCACGGTCTCCTAGTCTTTTCCAGACACGGACACGTCGGTTATTTGGATGATTACTGATTCGCGATTCGTCAACGAAGAGACAGTTTTGCAAAATGTTTTCTTCTTCATTTTGCCGAAGCCTAGCCCACTACAATCTCCGTCGTTGACGTTGCCGGCAATTCAGAGACACTCGCCAGGACCTCCGTGCTTGTAATCCAGCCTGGTGTAAGCAATTCCGAATGGTCTTAGTCTAACTTCAAGCCCAGAGGCGGCCCGAACTTTTGCTTTTATTATAGTAGCGTTAATTGTTGGGTCACGGACTGCCAGCAATCTAATATAGCGCGCTCGACCGGACTCGGCCTGACAGGAGTGGGTGGTGCATGGACCGTGATCTTGTATTTGTCCATGTTCATTTAAGACCCACTCTTTCGGAAGCTCTACTGAGGTCATCGATCACTGTACTGAGGTCCTCCGTAGTCTCAGCCATGATAACTATACCGCCGGCAAATAGATAGTGAGTGATGTACTCGCCATTGACATTAATGCCTAGCCTTGTCTTATCCAAAACGTTGAAGACATCCTCCATTGCAGTCATTGCGGCGAAAAATGAAGATTATTTACCTTTATTTAACTACGAGTACCTAAGCCTTTCTAGTATCAATAAACTAATGATGTATAACAAAGTTACTGTTTAAGTTAGGAACTAGCTTCTTTTTTTATTTATTTTTCAACGGAAGACTAATCCCGTCAATACCGATCCAGCATTTTCGGAAAATAAAAATAACAGACTGACAAAAAATATGTAGTATCTTACATACCTTTCATCATCATCATCAGCCTATAACAGTCCACTGCTGGAAATAGGCCTCTCCTATTGCACGCCATTTTTGTACATACTCCTACTTTCATATTATATTATTATATAATTATGTAGTAATAAGCTGTTATTTTGATATTACAAACAGATACTTTTAATTCTTGTGTTTTTATATAGTTATATCATATTCCATCATTTAGCACGCTTTGTCCAATATTATCTACAGATGCTGAAAAAAGGCTCTGCAAGAATGTCAAACGTCTACATCGGGCGGAATTCAACAAGATGTCCGCCTGTAGAATATTCTACGTTGATGCTGCTTTACCACTTAAAATGATAGCTTTAGTTGCCAATTACATTGTTGTTCTGTTGCAATTTGCTATCATGTCCTTGTTTAATTAAACTGGGTGACTTGTGTTTTCTTTCATAAGTATTATACAATCTTCAGCCAACAGCTTCACTTGGGTAACATAAACACACACTTTGGCATTGTTATAATAGTAAAACATTATAAAAAGTGTTTGGTTATATTTTATCTTATGTTGTCAAGTTTTTCATGCAAACAGATAAAAAATCAGTACTATAAAGAGTAGAGTACCTATGCTTTTGCTATATATTTATAGTTACCAATCCCGAAACAACTTGAAATAAAACGAAGCCACTGAGAGCAGAAAAAATTAAATAATTTATTCACATCGCACACAATAAATATTAAAATAAACATTTATAATGTGAAAAATGTGTTTTTGTAGCATCTAACACTTTTTAATTACACGCAGCCAATTTGAATTGTTAAAAGTTATGAAAAAAGCCTTTTTATACCTTGACACTTGATTACAGAAATGCAAACTGTAGTAAAACAACAGAATAGTTTGACAGTAGCTCCGCCAGGTGAAGAAGAAGACATACGTCAATGCAGAACAGTCGACAAGCGTGCATCTTACTGAATGTTGCTCGGTACGCGCGCGTCATATTCTTGCATAACCTCAATTCTTCATCTGGAAACAAAAGTTCAAATAATAAATATATGATTATATGCAGATAGTAACTGCAACCAAGGTCATGGTAAATACCCATGTAGCACCCACTCCCATCAAGATCGGAAACTCCACACTCGAAGTTGTAGACGAGTACGTCTACCTAGGACAAACGGTCCAACAAAGTAGGGCCAACTTCGAGAAAGAGGTCAACCGTCGAATCCGACTCGGTTGGACAGCGTTCGGGAAGTTGCGCGGTATCTTCTTGTCCCACATACGACAGTGTCTCAAGACGAAAGTCTATGATCAGTGCGTGTTGCCAGTGATGATATATGGAACTGAAAAGTGGTCGCTTACAATGGGCCTCATCAGAAGACTCAAAGTCACTCAAAGGGCAATGGAGAGGGCAATGCTTGAAGCTTCCTTGCGTGATCGAATCAGGAATGATGATATCCGCCAGAGAACCAAGGTTACCGACATAGCCCGAAGGATCGCCAAACTAAAGTGGCAGTGGGCAGGGCACATTGCTCGCAGAACAGATGGTTAATGGGGCCGAAAAGTTCTGGAGTGGCGACCGTGTACCGGAAGACGTAACGTTGGAAGGCCTCCCACAAGGTGGACCGATGACCTGGTGAAGGTCGCGGGTAGCCGATGGATGCGAGACGCACAGGACCGGTCGTTGTGGTGACGCTTGGGGGAGGCCTATGTCCAGCAGTGGACATCTTTCGGCTGATATGATGATGATGATGAGTAACTGCAAGCGTCCGAGAAATATAACCAGTAGAAAATAAAATTATGATGACAAGATTAAACCACTGAAGTTTCTGATGGACATATTATTTCAAATGCCACAAGTTCGGTTGGTGTCTTGGTGATAACAGTGGGAATTTGGTACATGTGATATATACAGGACCGGTCGATCTTGGGAGAGGCCTATGTCCAGCAGTGGACGTTTTTTAGCTAGAAAGATGACTATTACTCGCCTGTACAGTTTGACATCATAATGAAAGCACATGTGTCCTGAGAATTTTCCACAGCTTTATAGAATGCCTCGCAATTTAGACTCAGCATAATTTGTAGCATAAAGTTCTTTGACAGCCAAACGCATATCATCGGCGATGATGATAGTACTATAAACTAGAAATAAATAATACTGACATGAAAAAAATGAAATAACAGCAATCCGAACAATGTTTCTATTTATAAACGGTGACAAATTACTTTCAAGTTCTCCAAGGCTGGATAGACTTTTTGATGTATAGTCATTCAACTTTTATGTACATGCGGGCGGGTAGACTTTGTATGTAAAAAGTTATAATACGAGGTTTGGCTCTCACCTGTCTCCTACGCCAATATTGGACCGATTTAACAGATATTTCACAAACTGAATAAGAAGGATGTATACTGTATCCCTTATCCCTATGTTTTTATTTATGAATAGTTACTAAATTTGTACACATTGTAAACTTTGTTGACAGCGATTTATCGGATAATTTTGAACATTTTGTGAGGGTTTTAGTGCTTATATGGTTAATAAATCATCAAAAAGGAAACAGACACAGTATAATATAACCTTCTTATTCCGTTTGTGAAATTCAGTCGAGAGCCAAACCTCGAATTATGATTTTTTACATACAAAGTCTCGCCGGCCATGGTTCCTCTTAAAGCTGATCTAGGTTTTTGTAAAGGTCGTCAGACTATTTAGCGTCGGATGATCTACATAGGAAGACTTGTAAGCTCCAAGAGTCATCGTTATTTGTTAAACATGGTCGCCGTGATCAACAAGTCAATAATACATGCAACGTACCCATTCTTTTGGATTTGTCGATTTTTGAAAATATTGTATCAATATTTCAACATAAACTAAGGAATGCAAGAAATTCTTCAGTGTATAGTGTAGAACCTGAAAAAATATTGTTATTAAATTATTAACCTTATTTGTCTATATACACGTATTACATAAGTATAATTTCAAAAAGCAAACTAACCAATACTTGAAAAATATTTTGATAAATTTTGTAACTTTTCATTATTTGAAAATAAACTTCGAACAATCTTTTGTGATACGTTTCGGTCTGGTGATCATTATATGAGGCCAAAACCAGATAATTCCATTGATCTACTTTATCTTTGAGCAACTTCATAAATCTGATTGCATACACAATATCAGCATCAAAAACGATTAACACCACCGAATTCATTATGATATAAAACGGCAAATATGGATATATCGCATAATTATAAATGATGAATAAAATGTAGAAAGAAAAAAGCAGAATTATACTAATCCAGTTAGTCTTGATAAGTTTCTTGAAATAAACTTCAATGTTGACAAATTTATGAACTTCTTGAATGGTCAAAATTAACATGACGTATTTCTTCGATTGTAATAGATTAAGCAGAAAATTCATAAAAAGACCAAAAAAATTAAATAAAAAGTCAGTATACGTGCCGATATCCTGAATTTCTATAAAGATATATTCTTTCGCCTGAACATCAGAGTTATGAAGAACTCGATAAATATATTCAAACATATTAATCACTGTTCCACAAAGCAAAATAACTTTACAAAGAACATCATTTTGAATTATGACATCATGTTTTATGCGAAACTTGGGACCTAACAGAAAGATTTGCATTAGGGACAGAGGAAGTAGCATTGACTGCATATCTTTGTCCACAGTGTTGTCCGGAGGAACATCTATTTGGCAGTGACGAACAATAGTTTGTTTTTTCCTTTTTATGAAAGATATCATTTTGTAAACACTTTTTCAACGCATATGAGGACTACATTAAATGGACTCAATTGATGGGAATTTAAGTAAGGTACGATAGCTATCAAGCCAATAGTGCTTTTATTAATTATGTAAAAGTAATTGCATTAATAGGTATACACGGTGCCAATTTACACGTCTTACAACGGCAGCCCACTTCATCTACCCAATGACTACTACACATTCATTAAACAAGAAATTGTATTTATGACAATTTGAATAATTAAAAAAATTAAAATATTATTATGCGTGACAAAGTTTGAAACATCCAGCGGCGAGCTCAGTCCGAGCTTTGTGTTCCAAGGACAGCGCGGAATGGAATGGCGACATTGTTTTGATCCGTAAACATTATAAACAGGGTTTTTTGTAATGTGTTAGCATTATTTATTTTTATTGTACCTATTATCTTAATAATTATTTAAAACTAGCACTTCGCCCGTGACTACGTTCACGCGGGTTTAGTTGGTATTCCACAAACTTTATCTCCCATCTAACCTCTTCAATGGTATGTAAAAATTACTTGTTAACAGCCTAAACATTGAGCGGTTCACTCGCAACATTTTTCTTTCTTAGAGTATTTTAAAACCTATTCCATTTTATCCGGGTTTTGATTGAATAATTTGAACAAAAAGCGGTCATTGTGACTTAACCATAATAGTTAGATATATACATTTGCGGACTTTTTTATAGATATTTATGTCTTCTATAAAACTGTAGTACATCACTTTGCTCTATTGTCAATAGTTTCCGCAGCGTACGCGATATAAGGATCTTTTTTGGTATTATTTTCACACCTTGGTTAAGACTACCGAAATTTTCATACGGATCACTAACTTTTTTGAAAATATTCTATAGCTTATGTTCATCAGGAATAATGAAGGATTCTAATGGTGAAAGAATTTTTCAAATCGGTCCAGTAATTTCGGAGTCTATTCAATTCAAAAAAACAAACAAACAAATCTTTCCTCTCTATAATATTAGTGTAGAAAAATAATCGCGCCTAGAGGTAGTTTATGTCGGGTACATTAAGTGGGCCGCCTTTGTAAGATAACTAAAATGGCACCGTGTATATCCTAAGTATATAAAATCGAAATAAACTTATTAATTAACAAGTACCGTGTTGGTCGACGTTACTGTACCTAAGTGAAGTTGATAGTCAAATAATATTCATTCTTGGTTTCCATACTTCCCGAATGGGTGGTTTTAATTTTGCCTAGTAACATAATCATGGTAACCAAAAAAACTGGCCATGCAAAGGGTTCATAACGAATAATATATGGGACTATTCAGGAAGTAAACCCTTTAAATTTTTTTTTTTCCAAATCGGTCGTAATCGTGGAACATACATAAAAGAAAGATTCCGACTAATTTAGAACCTCCTCCTTTTTTAAGTCGGTTAAAAAACCCTTTAATATTATTTTGTAAAAAGCTAGTACAAACACTACATACGAACCTTAATGTTACCTCTTAGTCACCATTGGTTGACTGGTGACTAATACCTAAGGCGCCTTTACACTTTTGTGTTGCATTAAAAATGCGAAATTATAATCTGACATTGATCAATATAACATTACAAGTGTTCATAAAATTTTAGGGTTGCTTTTGATTTTCCTGGGGTCCCGTCATCGGATCCCAATTAATTCCTTTCATCATCAGCTCAGCAACATAAGATAATGATTCCCAGGCATAATAAAATTTGGAGAGTTCCCTCGAATTCTCCGGGTTCTGTCATCAGATCTTGATCTGGCGACCATGGGACCACATGGGAAGTATACTGCTTCAAACAATGCCTATAAAATTTGAGGGTTGCCCTTAACTTTGCTGGGATCCCATGATTAGATCCTAACTTATAACTTCCATCATGAGCTCAGGCACATGAGCTCATGATAGCCAGATACAAATATCTGAATTGCGTTAGAAAGTAATATTTGAAAAACATTGTATGTGCCTCGATTTCGCTAAGATCTCATCATCAGATTCTAACTTGGTGACAGTGAAACCACCTCAGGAGTATGGGCTTTTGAATAAAAAAATGATTTTGAAAATCGGTCCACAATTGTTATTCATAAAAATAAAAATACTTATCTTTTTTTGAAGTTGGTTAAAAATCATAGACTTGCTATAGATTTTCCTGTAATCTATGTTTTTTTTTTCTAAATTTTAGGTTCAGTGGTTTCGGAGATAAGGGGGACGACTGGTCATTTTTTGTTTAATTTTTGAAGAGCTTCAAAACTATTTATTTTTTCAGCAGTTTTTTTTCATTTGATATAATTCACACGATACAATTTGAAAAACCTTTTTTTTTAATTTTCTAGTTTGACCTCCAAAAGTGATCCCCATACTCAAAATTACGAAACGCGTCCGTGTTTTGGCCACAGAAGTCCATAATATGTGTACCAAATTTCAACATTATCGGTTCAGTATATCCGGAGAAAACGGGCTGTGACAGACGGACAGACCCGAGTGATCCTATAAGGGTTTGTATCCGTTTCCTACGGATATTCTAAACCCTAACAACGATAAATAATAATAATCAATATACAGGGGTGAATTTTTAAATTGTGCCTTCATGGCATTTTTCTCATAGTTTCGAATTTGGCCATGAAGGCACACTTTAAAAATTCACCTGTATATCTATATCTATACTAATATTATAAAGAAGAAAGATTTGTTTGTTGGTTTGTTTTTTTTTAATTGAATAGGCTCCGAAACTACTGGACCGATTTGAAAAATATTATTCGTTTAGCATTGGATAGCTACATTATCAAGGAGTAACATAGGCTATATATTATCCCCGTACTCCCACGGGAACGGGAACTACGCGGGTGAAACCGCATGACGTCCACTAGTTATATATAAAATTCTTCCGTTACTGAGTGATTGGGTAACTGACAGACAACGCATAGCCGAAACTGTCAGTCGTAGAAAGCTGAAATTTGACATGGAGCTTTCCTTTACTCCATAGGGAAGCATTAAGAGAGGATTTCCCGAAATTTCTACGGGATCGCGACAAAACGGGATATGCGAGTATGAAGTAGCGGGAAAAAGCTAGTAGATTAAAATGAAAGATGAAATTACTATGTATTTATACACGGTGCAATTTTGGTCGTCCTACAAAAGCGGCCCATTTTAAGAACCCGACATAAACTACCTCTAGGCACGATTTTTAAAATATAATTAATTAAAATAATAGGTTTTTTTTTACTATTAATAGGCACGCTTTTGACCACTATCCCACCTCTTGGTAAGCGATGATGTGGTCGAAGATGGAGCACGCTTGCCTAGAAGTAACCTATTCACTCTTGACTTAAAGACTCCCAGGTTGTAGCTATCAGGAAACACAGACTCCTGCAGGGAATTCCACTCTTGAGCTATACGCACTATGAATGTGTTCCCAAAAGGTTTTTTGCGTATAAGTGGGATGTCCACCATGTACCAGTGGCGCATCGCCGTTCGCCTTGTGGTCCAATGATGAAACGGGCTTGGCGAAATTAAATTATGCAATTCCATCACACATTCCCCAAAATGCAACCGGTATAACACCGACAGGCTAGCAACTCGTCGTCGACGCTCAAGACTTTGGAGCTTCGTCGCAACGAGCCTATCATTGCGGGTGATCCTCTTGGCTCGTTTCTCAATTGACTCAAGGGCTTCAAGCTGTTATCTGGCAGATCCGTCCCAAAGATGAGAGCAGTACTCCATACACGATCGAACTTGCGCTTGATAGAGTTTGACCAGCTGTTCCGGCGAAAAGTATCGTCTCACTTTTGCTAGGATCCCCAACTTCTTTGCAGCCACTTGAGCTTTTGCCTCTATGAAATGCCCAAAATTAACGGTAGATGTTAATGTAACCCCAAGAAGCTCAAGTTAGTCGGTTATCGGTACGGTGGCACCTCGGAAAGATGGAGCTGGGTAGAATTGGCTCCTTTTGGCGAAAAAAAAAAACAATACAATACCAAATAACGGTACAATATTTTTTACTACTGATGGTCACGCGTGTGCAGTAATGCAAGCAAAGAGGAGGCGGGGTGTGTGAGGGAGAGGCAAACCTGACGCCCAGCTGCCGCTGCAGAAGAATACGTCCTGGGCGTTGGGAGTCGTAGGGCGATCCCCAGCCACCGTAGGCGTGGGCTGGCTTGCCTCAGACAAGGACTAGGCCCAGAATAGGGACGACAGGGCGTTTTATTCCACGCGCGCCTCAAAGAGATAGCATAATTGACGGGGCCTGTTAGGGTCAGTGTCTGCCAGGGTTGTGGATTTTTTCGAAAGAGTTACCGCGGCCCTGGAATACAAAGGGCACCAGGAGGAACACGGGTGGGTTTTAGTTAGTAAAAATCTGACTCCCTTCTGCTCCGCCCAGAGCGAGAGGAGGCATTTGATGATTTTCCATCTAAAATAACGAGTTCCATCTAGCTCTGTACCAAATTTAATCAAATACTGATTTAGCCATTTAGGCATAAAAGTGTAAAAACACACAAACACTCACTTTTGCATTTATAACATTGCATCTACAATCTTTAATAAATGCAAAAATAAGTTTTACTTACCTAACTTTCTTCAAAATAAAATATAAAAAGAGGTTTGTAGACTTTTATTAAGAAACATAAACTTTTATCAATAAAAATTACATTAAAACACCATAAATAAAAACGAAAGTCTAAATCACGGTATCACTTCAAAATGCTATTTCAATATCTTCATCGACTCAAATGACTATGACGATACCAGTACTAGGTTACACCAAAGGCTGAAACAATCCCACCGTCCACCACCATGACTTCAGGACACCAAGAAGTAGCAGGGTTTGTTTTGAGGGGACTGGGGATCTAGCGAGTACCAGGATTATAGAAATGCAAACTGTAACAACACTATGGAATAGGTCCTAAGAAGTTCCGCCAATTGCACTATAAGGCACACGTCTACGTAGAACAGGCCACATGCGAGCATCTTGCTGAACGATGCTCGGTGCACACGCATCACATTCTTGCATAGCTTTTTGTCTTCATCTGAAAATGAAACGATATTTAGAGCCTAAAAGAGCGATGCGTGTAAAAGTTAATGTAAATGGGATGGTTGCGCCGACAGCAAGTAATATAAAAAAAGGACGGGCAAGTGATAAAGAATCTGCTTTTGCGAATTTGAAATATATATCAAAAGGAGCTTAGGTACAATTGAATTTTTAGAAATAAATTATATTATATTGCATTGTACTTCGTTTGGACTGGGTGTTTCGTAACACCGCTACTTTTTTTTGTTAATAAATCCAAGCCAATACGGTGTTTTACCTGTACAGTTTAATTTCAAAATAAGAGAACATGTGTCCTGAGAATTTTCCACAGCTATATAGAATGCCTCGCAATTCAAACACAATAAGGTTTGCAAAATAAAGTTCTTGGACCACCAAAAGGAGATGATAACAGTTGAAGAGAGAGCAAAAAACTGCAAACAAAATATTGAGAAATACATAACATATTGTAAAGGGTTCAACTAAAATATATCGTTGGTACACACACATTTTACCAGTTACTTTTAAGAAGAAGAAACAATTGCCGATGCCGTCGCGCTGCGCCCTATCAAGTAAAGTGCGAAAGCGACAACTGCAGCAGAGGCTGATGTTACCTATAAAAACCTTGACCAAAGGACATTTTGGATTCCGCTGTTTTCTTCTTCAAAACTGGAATGATCTATCAAAATTAAAAGGAAGGCTATATCTATGCTTCTATTATTTTTTATTCTGTTAAAAATTTATCAAATTTGTCAGATAGTCGTCTGAACACGGCGGTAAAAACGGGCGGTTTTTTCGTGTTTTTGGGTTGTTATAATTCTTTAAATAATTATGTTTTGGAAAAAAGCAAATGATAGAGGCACGTAGTAGTTCGATCTAGATTTTTTGGAGAAAAATCATTGCTCTAGCAGCATTATCCACGAAGAAAACAGCGGAATACGTTTGTATGGAGAAAAGCCCCCGAGTTACCGACCCGAGTCCCCTCTTAAGTCTAACCTAGCGACCTGTTACATCCGTGCATGAATGCGGACTTCGGGCTGATACTAAGAAATTCCGGCAATTACAAACAAGCTGCAGTTGCTATCACTTAAAATAGGTGATAATAAACTTTATGATCTACTTTACGTACCCATTCTTTTGCTCTCTTTTGTGTTTTATAAGATTCGATCAAAACCTCAACGTACACTAACGAATGCAAAAAATTATTCAGCGTATAGTGTAAAATCTGAAAATGTTTTCTTAATAGTTATTACAATTACATTTGTTTACAGCAAAAAAAAAACATGAAGGAGAATTTTTTGCAACTGACCATAACTTGAAAAATATTTTTGTAAATATTGTAACCTTTCAATATTTGAAGGTAGACTTCAAACAATCTTTTCCTACGCATTTCATTTTGTTGGTCAACGAAGGCGTATAAAATCTGACGATTCCACTGAACAACTTTATCTTCAAGTAACTTCATATATCTTATTGCAAGAACTAAATCTGCATCAAAAACTATTGTACTCAATGCGTTAATAATGATATAAAGCGGCTGATCTGGATATATAAGGCGATTGTAAATAAAGAATAAAATAAAGATACAAATGATCAAAATCTCACTAATCCAATTGTTTTTGGTAAAACTCTTGAAATTGGAGCTGACAACTCTGTGAACTTTTTGAATGGTCAAAATGAATGTCACATAGCTCTTCGACAGAAGCAGATTTGACAAAAAGTTAAGTAAAAAACCGGAACAATCAAAGAAAACGTCACAAAATGCGACAAATTTCTGCATTTTAATAATTCTCAAATCTTCTACATCTTTATCTGAAATATAAAGAACCAGATAAGAGTACGTATATAACGGTATCAATGTTCCACATAGCAACAATATGTTATAAAAGATGTCATTTGGAGTTATCACCCCGTTTTTTATGCGAAACTTTGGATTCAATATAAAGGCTTGTGTTAGTGTCAAAGGTAACATCATAGACTGCATATCTTCGTCAACACTATTATTCAAAAAAACTTTATTTTGAAAACGTTTCACTATGTTTTGTTTTTTCCTTTTCATGGACGGTAACATTTTGAAAGCACTTTGTCAACGTAAATGAACTCTTATGAATAAGAAATAAGTATGGAAAAAAGATGATTGATTGGTTTTTTTAATGTTTAAGGTTGGATGGCGGAAGAACCACAATGACAATTACTTATCGAAATTGGATGTGGGTGAAGTCTAATTGTCACTTTTTAGTCCAATAGGTCCAAGCCATTTTTACATGAATTGCCGTTATAAATTCTTTCATCAAAACGTCAATACTAAACAGAACATTTCATATATTAAACAACATGGTGGCCACAAAATAAATATGACCAACATAATTTCTGGACTTTAATATATACTTTTTTTAATTGTTTCTTCTGAGAATATTAGTATAGCAAAACACTAGCGCTTCGCCCGCGACTTCGTTGGCGCGGTTTTAGTAGGTACTTTACGAAATGAATCTCCTATACCTCCCTCTTTATAGGGTAATGTGTAGGATTGTAATGGGGAAAGAATTTTTAAAATCGATCCAGTAGTTTCGAAGCCTATTCATTTCAAACATACAAACAAACCAATCTTTCCTCTTTATAATATTAGTTTAGATGTAGATCTAGAAATAAAACGAAAGCCGTCATCGTCGTAAATAAATGTGTTTCTTTATTTCTCTTTCTTTCATCATTACTTATTTATTACAACTTTATATACTGGTAAAAAACACTGAACAAAGGCAGATTTAATGCTTTCAGCATTTTCTACTAGTCGATCTTAAGATTGTGTAGAGACTGAAAATAGATCCTACTAGGAAACATTAAAGGAGAAAAATACATTAAGTATATACATTACTTTTTTTACAAATTTTTAGCAATATTTAGATAAAAGTGGTTTTTTATTTGATAATTGCTTCTTTATAGTATACTAGTGGACGTCACGCGGTTTTACCCGCGTAGTTCCCGTTCCCGTGGGAGTAGGGGGAT
This sequence comes from Lacanobia wlatinum, assembly GCA_947578705.1. Lineage (NCBI taxonomy): Eukaryota > Metazoa > Arthropoda > Insecta > Lepidoptera > Noctuidae > Lacanobia > Lacanobia wlatinum. Next base: position 24,991,186 of record OX388038.1, read on the forward strand.
AAAATATAGCTTATGTTACTCCCTGATAATGTTGCTATCCAATGCAATAAAAGAATTATTCAAATCGGTCCAGTAGTTTCGGAGCCTATTCAATTCAAACAAACAAACAAACAAATCTTTCTTCTTTATAATACTAGTATAGATCAATCAGATTCAGAAGTAATTATGACATTATGACTTCTGGAATATTCTGTATTGAGCTAATATATAACCAGGTATCACGTTTACAGAAATTCGAACTGTAGAACGACAATAGTGAGTAATGAGAGCACACAGACGCAAGGGCAGCACAGCGTCTATTGTGAACAGACTGCACGCGTAAATCTTCTTGAATGAGGCAGTTTCGCGTTTGATGTTCTTGCAAACTCTTTTTTGAGTTTCTGAAAAAAAGTTATTGAATTAAACACTTTTGTACAACTTAGGCTAGATTAAATTCACTAAATTACATAAATCAATCAATTAATCTTATACTAGACTAGCATCTCCCAGCGGCTTCGCCCGCGTGCTCCCTAAGGAACATACTCCTGGGATATAATAGCCTATGTATTATTACAGACTATAATCTACGTCTGTGCCAAATTTCAAGGAGGTTTTTTTCAGGCGTTCTGACGTGAAATAGTGACATCCATCCATCCATCCCCACAAACTTTCGCATTTATAATATTAAGTAGGATTACATTCACTAGATTACATTAATCAATAGGTTACATAGGTACACTAAATAACATTCTTAATTAAAAACTAAGTCACTTGCAGCAGATGTTCCATGTTACTTGGAGTTGTTTTAAGACGTTTTTTTCTTACACCGCAATCTACGCTGTCATGACAATTAGCATTCCACTAGCAATAACATCGGTGTACTTTTGGAGAAAGAAAAGCACCAAAAGACAGGGGGAGGGCTCGCGAGGTGCGAGAAGCAGAAGAGGACGAGAAGAAGAAGACGACATCGAGGATGGGTGTAGCAAAGTACACAAACGGAATTCGAAAGTGAACGAAGGGACAAGTGCTGACCCCACCCCACCCTTAAGTGAAGTGAAATTTGACACTGAGAAACATAGTGACGTGTGTGATTAGGGAGTGTGACAATTATATTTATGGATTTTAAGTGTATATTTACATCATGTTCTAAATTAGTTTTGTTTAATTTTGTTATTTACATTTTATACACATTCGTGCTCTGTATTAGTTAATTTAGTTATTTTTTATTAAGTTTTATAAGGATTATCATTATTATCATTCCTTGTGTTGGCAATATGTACGGTGCACGTACATGATTCTTAAAAATGTTTAGTAAGTAGTGAGTTGTGCAATAAGTAGGCTCGTATCTTTGCACTTACACGCGCGACCTACATTAGTAAAAGATGAGGATCATGCAGCAGCAGCATGCAGAGCATGGGTAGTCCAGTTTTCTATCTAAATTTAATTTAGTGTTCCAATAGACGTGGTTTGAGTCGGACAACTTGCATTTTTATTTCTGGATTCAAGCCCGCTGGCATTCATTGCATTCTACATTTCACTGACATTTGCATTGACAATAATTATTATAAATGTTAAGGTGTATTTGCAGTTGCACCCTACACATACTAAAACAAAAAAAAATAACAATAATAACGATATATACAGAACTTTAGTTAGATTACTATAGAAATTCAAATTGTAGTATAACGATAGTGTAAGTAGTGATTAGGGCACACAAGTGCAATGATAGATCCGCGTCTATGATGAAGAGGCCACATGCGTGCATCTTCTTGAAGGTCGTTTTTTGTACTCGTCGAATATTCTTGCAAACTCTTTTTTGGGTACCTGTAAAAATATATTATTAAAGGTGAGTTTTAAGGCACAGATATCAAAAACTGAATCCAGCCAAGTGTGAGTCAGACACGCAAAGTCAATATGTTTATATCTATACTTTACACTCAAACACCGAAAACGGTACTGGAGCGAAAAAATAGCACACAACGCGTTGTGACTTGTCCCAAATGACTTCATCGCGCATTTAGTGTCGTAGCGTTTAAAAAACGGGCCACAACGCATTGATGCAATGAAAAAAGGCGTAGACACTTTCTGAGCCACGAGTAGTGTAGAAACATTACAATTAGAAATGTAAGATTGCAAGCAAACTTTTCAAAGATTTACCATGTCATTTCATACATCTCGTGACCATTTCTGGCACTGTTTTTATTAACCATGATAGGTCCTTTATGTAGATAGTTAAATTTTAGCAGTTTTTTAGTGTTTCGCTAAAATAACAAATGATAAAATCTACGCCGAAATGTGTCTTATAATTATTTATGTTACCATATTTTGTTCAGCGTTTAGTACAATTTAGTTGTACTTACATGAGCTTATGCTTGAGTTCGTTAGTTGTACACAGACACTCCGGACTTCTCTCATAGCCGAGAAGAATTCCTCACTTTCCACGCTTAAAAATATTAAAAGGAGTATATTCTTTATAATCCACGTTAAAGATAAAAATGATAGCACTGCAAACTAGAACAGAAACATAGGAAATAAAACTCCTTTGGCTTATTTCGAAATATTTTAAAAGATGAACGTAACTTTATGCTTGTGGGTTGTTGCTATAGGATTACTTGTACGTACATTCGTGTCACTTCCAGTAGTTACTTTTTTCATCTCTATGCGTATCACTATAGAAATTAAAGATTTAGAGGTTGTCAGAAAAATATAATACAAAATCTGAAACAAAAATTAAAAGTAATACTATAGTCTTCTTATTTATTCGTTCCTCTAGGAATATTATTCGAAAATGGAGAAATTAACATACCAACTGATGAAAAGTCTTCTCAAATATTTTATAGGCTTCTATAATATCCATGTGTAATTCGAAAATTGCATTCCAATAACCCTCATTTTCTGAATTTTCTGGGTAGACTGACATTTGAACATGTTTAACCCAACTTTTGAGAGGTTTCTTTAATAGTTTCATGATCCTCGTAGCATACAAAATATTCATGTCGAAACTCAACCAAATGATAGTTGTAAAACTTAAGCCAAGACCCAAAAAATCAATGACGTAGTATGAAAATAAAATCCAAGAGATGTGATAAAAACTTAGTGCTATAACACAAATCCAATTTGGAAAGACAAAACATTTTAAACTTTTGTTTATATTGAGGGTGGTATAGAAACTCTGGATTTTTGTGACCAAAAGCACGTTGTTAGACTTCTGAATAATATTGGTGCAGCAGTTCAAAACAGTACCCATACAAAGAACAAGAAAGACATAGATTTTAACCAAATGTTGGTAATATTTGAAACCTTCAGAATTGTCGGTAAACGTGGTTCCAAATATGAAGTAATAGCAGCTACACTTGAGCGTAAACATGGCAAAGACAGAAGTAATGTTATACGTAAAACTGTTTTCCGTGATCCTGTTATTTTTAATCTTGTATTTAGAACAAAAGAATATTGCTTGCATCATATTTAATGGGAATAATACTGATTGCAAATATTTGCAAAGTAAATTATTTGGTGTTGGACCAGTATCTTCAAAGGTCGCAGTCGGCACTGCTTCAAGAATGCATTCAGAATCTTTTGATTCGCCTCCATCATTAGCTGAAGGTAAGATTACAGAGGTATTTGAAGACATGTGTTCTTCGAAAGGCAGTTAAGACTTGATTGGAGTATGCATGGGTGAATCGATAAAAATATTTTTAATTTGGGTGACATATTTAAGTATTTATTGAATTTTGTCAAATTCCTTCTGAAATTAATGTGATTAAAGTTAGTGTTAGTGACATCGCGTGTATAAAAATCAATCATAATTATTTTATTATATTAATACTAGCGCCTACTACTTCGCCCGCGACTTCGTTCGCGCGGGTTTAGTAGGTACTCTACGAAATGAATCTCCTATACCTCTCTCTTTATAGGGTAATATGTAGGATTGTAATGGGGAAAGAATTTTTCAAATCGGTCTAGTAGTTTCGAAGCCTATTCATTTCAAACATACAAACAGACCAATCTTTCTTCTTTATAATATTAATGTAGATGTAGATCTAGAAATAAAACGAAAGCCGTCATCGTCGTAAATAAATGTGTTTCTTTATTTCTCTTTCTTTCATCATTACTTATTTATTACAACTTTATAAACTGGTAAAAAACACTGAACAAAGGCAGATTTAATGCTTTCAGCATTTTCTACTAGTCGATCTTAAGATTGTGTAGAGACTGAAAATAGATCCTACTAGGAAACATTAAAGGAGAAAAATACATTAAGTATATACATTACTTTTTTTATAAATTTTTAGCAATATTTAGATAAAAGTGGTTTTTTATTTGGTAATTGCTTCTTTATAGTATACTAGTGGACGTCACGCGGTTTTACCCGCGTAGTTCCCGTTCCCGTGGGAGTAGGGGGATAAAATATAGCTAATGTTACTCCCTGATAATGTAGCTATCCAATGCTAAAAGAATTATTCAAATCGGTCCAGTAGTTTCGGAGCCTATTCAATTCAATCAAATAAACAAAAAAATCTTTCTTCTTTATAATACTAATATAGATCAATCAGATTCAGAAGTAATTATGACATTATGACTTCTGGAATATTCTGTATTGAGCTAATATACAGGGTGTCCCGTAAATAATGGATCAAACGTAACGGGTAGGTAGCTTACCTCATTTCCAACAACTAATTAGAACAGTAAAAAAAAAACCCATAAGGTAACCAAGATAATTTTTTTTTTCGATTTTTACTATTTTCTGTACCAGCATACAGTGTTTTTAATGCTGTTGCTGCAAATGGTATCATATTTAGGTGTGATTTTTGTCATACATTTCTGAATAGTTTACTAGTGTTATAAGATACCATTTTTTTAAATAACATTTTATTTGCCTTAGAAAAAAAATCTTGAATTGAAAAGTTTTGTTTTTAAGATGAAAAGACCAGAATTGGAAAAATTCTCCTGTAAAAAAATTGTATGACACCGAAGTGTACCATTATTTTAAAAACTTGTACAATTACTAAGGTTTGCAGATTGGTATAAAACTTACGCCTAGTCTTTGTCGTTACAAAGATATTGCTATGAATCTGACAGAGGTGCAAAATTACGAAATAAAATAAAATTGAAAAAGTGTGCACAATTCAACTATTTTCTTAAAAATGTTTAGGTATCTCAGCGTATGAAAAAACTTAGGAGGTTAAATTAAAAAAAAATACAAATAAATCGTTTATTTTGTTTTTACAGTAAATGTTCAAACTAACGTCCCCCTACGAGAATGCAAAGTCTGCACCTCCTAATAAAGGAAGCTCTTATCCGACGGACAAAATGGCTGTTGTTTATTTCTGATACAGCAGATTGGATGCGCTGACGTAATTCTTCTTCCGACGTTATTCGTTGTTTGTAAACTTTGTCTTTTAAACATCCCCAATAAAAAAAATCTAAGGGATTTAAATCCGGAGATCGCGGAGGCCACAAAATTGGTCCTAATCGGCCGATCCATCTGTGAGGGTAAGTTTCATTGAGTTGCGCCCTTACTGCCGTCGCATAGTGAGCGGGGCATCCATCATTTTGTAACCACATTGCTTGCCGCACGTCTTCTGGAATATTTTCTAATAACGTTGGCAACTCATTCCTTAAAAAATGCAGATAGTATTAATTATTAATTATTATTAGTAATTTCGTCATTGACTTGTGACGGTCGCCCTTCACTGGCACCCCCAACTCCGGTGCCAAGAATTCTTCCCTCAAGAAGCGCGTTATGCACTCTAATGAATACGCGATAGTCGGGATGTCGATCCCGGTTCGGGTATCTTTCACGATACAATCTTGCGGCCGCCCTGGCATTACCTCTTGCTTCTCCGTAGATAAAATGCATTTCGGCATACTCCCGTGGCGTGTACTCGTAACGAGGCATCGTACTACTGCACACACGTACAACCACACACAAACGATTGTTTTCGAAGTCCGTAGGATTGCCAAGTCATTCATCCAAAACACAAACAGTTCCAAATCGTTAGGCAAAGCAAAGTCCAAATACACCGCACAAGTTTAATTTTAAGGAACACAACAGTTAGGCACAGCAGGAGCGAAAGTAGTCTGACGTACGTATCAACTCGAAGAGAGATTCGTGTCAACTAAACAAATAAAATCAAGCAACATTACCAAAAATACAAAAGCGGCGCTATCTATCCCTTTCACACTGAGTGAGGTGCAACTCCGCAGGTAGCGGTCCCAAATGCCGAACAGATGACGTCATCGGCTCGGAATTACGCTACACGCTTAACCACATGCTTAGATTACAAGCATAAGCCATTACGAGAAAGAAAAGTTAGATTGTACCATTTTAATTTCTGTTCTGTCTTCTTCATCACATTCATACGAGTAGCAATATCTTTGTAACCGCAAGGACTAGACGTAAGTTTTATACCAATTTGCAAACCTTAGTAATTTTACAAGTTTTTAAAATAATGGTACACTTTGATGTCATACATTTTTTTTACAGGAGAATTTTTCCAATTCTGGTCTTTTCATCGTAAAAACAAAACTTTTCAATTCAAGATTTTTTTTCTAAGGCAAATAAAATGTTATTTAAAAAAATGGTATCGTATAACACTAGTAAACTATTCAGAAATGTATGACAAAAATCACACCTAAATATGATACCATTTGCAGCAACAGCATTAAAAACACTGAATGCTGGTACAGAAAATAGTAAAAATCGAAAAAAAAAATTATCTTGGTTACCTTATGGGTTTTTTTTTTACTGTTCAAATTAGTTGTTGGAAATGAGGTAAGCTACCTACCCGTTACGTTTGATCCATTATTTACGGGACACCCTGTATAACCAGGTACCACGTTTACAGAAATTCGAACTGTAGAACGACAATAGTGTAAGTAGTAATGAGAGCACACAGACGCAAGGGCAGCACAGCGTCTATTGTGAACAGACTGCACGCGTAAATCTTCTTGAATGAGGCAGTTTCGCGTTTGATGTTCTTGCAAACTCTTTTTTGAGTTTCTGAAAAAAAGTTATTGATTTAAACACTTTTGTACAACTTAGGCTAGATTGCATTGACTAAATTACATTAATCAATCAATCAATCTTATACTATATTAGCATCTCCCAGCAGCTTCGCCCGCGTGCTCCCTAAGGACATACTCCTGGGACATAATAGACTATGTACTATTACAGACTATAATCTACGTCTGTGCCAAATTTCAAAGAGGTTTTTTTCAGGCGTTCTTACGTGAAATAGTGACATCCATCCATCCATCCCCACAAACTTTCGCATTTATAATATTAAGTAGGATTACATTCACTATATTACATTAATCAATCGATCAATAGATTACATAGGTACACTAAATAACATTCTTAATTAAAAACTAAGTCACATGCAGCAGATGTTCCATGTTACTTGGAGTTGTTTTAAGACGTTTTTTCTTACATTCTACTTCGTTAATCGTGGTGCCATCATTACTTTTTTTTTTCATATCTACGCCACTCAATCCTTTCATCGTTTTATTAGGCCTACCCCTCACTCTGCACTCTTCTTTCACTATTGTACTCAAAACTTATATTATTTACCATTCTTTTACTAGTAAGTATTAGTCACATGAATTAAACTGTCCTTATCACACATGCATATAGTAAGACGAAAGTATAATTCAGAATAAACAACAGGAAAGCTTAACTGTCTTCTATTTTGGGTTGATTATGCAGTTACTTAAACGCTGTTATTTCAATATTACAAACAAACACTTCAATTTTATTCATTTGTATAAATAATATAGATGATTGAGCAACTTCAAATATGAAGATTTAAAAACAATATCTCGATTTTTTATTACCTGAGCATCTATTGGAGTTTGTAAGCTCAATACAACTATTCCGGACTTCTCTCACAGCCGAGTAGAATCTCTCACTCTCAACGCTCAGAAATGTGAGCAGTAACATATTCTTAATGACCCACGATAGAGATATAAAACAATGCACGGCGTACTGAAATTAAAAATAAAATCATTTAAATCAAATCAAAAGACATTTATTCTATCTAAACTACTAAATTTTGAACGTGAAAATTTACATCCTTCCGCCTTCATTCGTATTTGAATGACAGAATGTTCCAAGCCAAGCAACAAAGCGCGCGATCTTCTCTTCATACCTGCAGCGCTGGAGTACCACAGGGCTCAGTCTTTGGTCCTGTGTTATATAATATATTCACCCATGACCTTCCTCAAGCTCCAAACGTAACGGTCGCGACCTTTGCAGATGACGCCACTTTTCTTGCAACAAGTGGTGACTCAGATGAAGCCCGTAGATTCCTTCAAAACTAGCTAAATCTAACCAGTGACTGGTTGCGCACATGACGCGTAAAAGCGAGTGCCTCCAAATCCCACCACATCACATTCACTTTGAGAAAGAAACTGTTTCCAACAATCAACCTCGGCCAAGATCCTCTACCGCAATCCAAATGCGTCAAATACCTAGGATTCTACTTGTTTTTTTTTAAAAAAAACGTTGCCTCACACTAGGAATTTCTCCTGGATCGTGGGTGCGTTTACAAACATATAATTTCACATACACAAACAGCCAGACCCAGAACAACTATCTGTTAGGCTATACAAATATTTGTTCCGTGCGGGAATCGAACCCGCGACACGCAGCGCAGCAGTCAATCGCTCAACCACTGCGCCAACCGTGTCGTCAAAACTTACTTGGACCAACGTATGACTTGAAAAGATCACATCAAGCAAAAACGTAACGAAGTGAACTAGCGTTTGAAGAATCTTTAGTGGCTGCTTGGCAGACAGTCAACATTTTCTCTAAGCAATAAACTCCGGGTCTACAGTTCAGTCATAAAACCCATTTGGACTTATGGGACACAACTATGGTCCTCAGCCTGCAAGTCAAATCTCAAATTGTTAAAGGACTATAAGTGGTGCAGCCTGGTTCACCCGCGACTCAGAGATACGCGAATTACTCAACTTGAGAACTTTAATGGAAGAAGCCAAACAATACATAGACAAATACACAGACCGATTAAAACATCACCCTAACCCATTGACAAGTACGCTTCTTATGCGGAATTCAAACAGCTATCTGAAAAGAGCATATATGCTTCTTGAATAAGGAGAGTTAAGGCGATGGTCCTAACTCACTAAAAGTTATATTCAGCTTATCTGATTATAGTCCAATGACTGATCGCAGATAAACCAAGAACACAAAAAAAAACATGAAGACAGTCCCTCAAATCTTCCAGCCTGTCACCGCCATTTGTCAAACATCCAAAATGTATTGGGGTAATAAATATGCTAGCGGTGCATCACTCGATACATGCTAATACAATGCCAATTTGTCTAATTCCCTCTTGACACATTTTATGAGTTTTATAATCTTACGATAATATTAGTTCCGGTTTCCGAAAATGCTTTCTTCAACTCGATACGTAGAATAATAGATCCAAGTGTCTTAGAAGTCGTATGTATGATATAGAATAAAATCTGAAACAAGGAGCTAAATATTAAAAATTATCGAGTCACTCCCGTATGGTAACGCTACATATACTTATAGTAGTGTATTGCATGGCACTCAACACAGCTTTTTTATGTAATCATCAATGCGGTAAAAATAGGAAGTAAAAAAATGAATATTAAATAAATTCGGCATACCAGAACTTTAACTCTGATTGTACTTTAAGGTGTACTCAGGTACGTAATATCTACAAACATAACCAATGTATATGTAGCGTTACCAAACGGGAGCGTTACCAGACGAGAGTGACATAAATTATCTATGACAGTCTTAGAGCCCAGACAGAGCACCATTCTATTAGCGATAACGGTACGACATTTCATTAGTAAAACTCAATCCTATCTAGGCTTATAATATATAATAATAAATAATGATGATAATGTCAATCACACAAATTCAGAGCTATTTGAACATTGTAACCGTCGCTAAAATGTCACTATGGCTTTTCAGGTAGAATACATACCAACTGATGAAAACTCTTCTCAAATATTGTATAAGCTTCCAATATTTTTGAATAAACTTCAGACATTGCATTCCAATAATTATCATTGAAATAATTTTCAACGCATCCTTTTATCTGAATCTTTTTGACCCAACTTTTTAGAGCTTTCGTTATAAGTTTCATCAGCCTAATAGCGTACAAAATATTCATGTCGACGCTAATGATACCGTAAGACATAAAAATATTTGCTAAGCCAATTTGCTTAAACATGTAATAGTTATAAATCATCCAAAGTACATGAAAACAGTTTAATGAAACAACGCAAACTCTATTGGGGAAGACAAATCGTTTGAAACTGTCGTTAATTTTAAGAACATTGTAGACATTCTGGATATTTAAAACGAAAAGTACGTTGTTGTGCCTCTGAATAATATTAGTGAAGCAGTTCAATATACTACCTATGATAAATAAAAAATAAGTATACATTTTAGTCAAACATAGGATATATTCGAAACCATACAAATCAATTGTCAATTTTCCAACTATGGTGTGAAAACCGATACACAATATTAATGTGGCGATGACCGAAACAATATTGTAAAAAATACTATTCGGCGAGATTCTGTTGTCTCGAATCTTGTACTTAGCGACAAAGAAAATAGTTTGCATTATATTCATAGGCTTTAACACTGATTGCAAGTCTTTTTGAATGAAATTTTCGGGTAGTTCTTCGATATCTGTCTGTTCGGTTTTAAGAATCATGTCATCTTCTTTAAATTCTCGTCTAACTACATCAGATGAAAATACTACTGTTGAAGCAACCCCAGACATAACTGTTACAGAAAGCGGTTCAAAATTAATTGTATGTTCGATTCACGATCAATATATTTTTAAATTGATTACAAGTTAACTATTGTGCGTCCAGTCTGTAGTAATAACAACAGTATATAGATGTTTCCATTAGTCACACCCTGCCACGCCTCGTGTCACTTATTAATTTAAGGCTACTTTATTAAACCATTGTAGTAAAGCATAAAAATGACACCTGTTATTAATTTGAAACTAGTTACACAAACAAACTTGATCAGAAGAAAGTATTTTTATTCAAACTACATTTTCTGGCTTTTTACCGACTCCTTTTTTGACACCATTATTATTATTATTATATCGTCTATTTATTTATGTATACATATATTTTACATTTTTAAATATATCTTAAAAAAAACATTAAAAAATACATTTAAAAATATAAAAAATAGTAGTCCACCGGTGTCGGGAGCAGGGTCCAAGCTACCGGTGGTTAGGGCTCCAGAGAAAGGAACCTCCTCACAATACGAGCCGTATCGAGGAGTACTGCCTTCTGTATCAGGCCCTTTACCCAACCGCGTAACGCCAACTTTGACAAGTGGTCGTCGAAGCTATTGGCCATCAGGCCATTGGCCGTAACGACAATCGGCACAATGACAGCCGAGTCCACATTCCACATGTCGACAACCTCGTGTGCTAAATCGAGATACATATATTAATTTTTTTTATACACATGTATTAATTTTTTTTTTTGGAACAAATTTTATTAAATTTTCTAACACTATTTTATGTTCAATGTTATCGCGTTCTCACTTGCTTGTTAGTTTTCAAACACTGCGCTGGATGAAACGACAAGCTTTTCGACCATGCTCGCGTTGACGACAGATGGATCGGGAAGGGCCCTCTTACCCAGACAAGTCAGTGTACATGGTCTTTGAAAGCCCAAACAGCTGGTCGGATCTGCCGCCACTTCAACTCTGCGGCACTGCGCTGGTAAAGGTTGACAGCGTAAAATACTTAGGTCATGTAATAACAGCCGACCTGTCCGATCACGCTGATATAGATAGGCAGAGAAGAGCCATCTCAGTGCGTGGCAACATGTTAGCGAGGCGGTTTAGCCGCTGTAGCGACGCCGTGAAATCGCAGCTCTTTATAAGTCACAAACGTCTACACAGTTGAGTTGTGGGCTAACTACACCAAGGCTGCACTCAGCGACATGCGAGTGCAGTACAACGACGCGTGGCGCGCCATGTTCCGACTCCCTCGGTGGTGCAGCGCGAGCGCCATGTTCTGCGAGGGCCGCGCGCCCGGCTGGCCGGCGCTCCTGAGGAGCCGCTCGGCCGCCGCACGCTCCGCCATACATCATTCCGCCAACTCCTTGGTGGCCGCGGTGCGAGACTGGGACAACAGCCCTCTGCATCAAAAGTGGCAGTCCTACCATACGCCGATTACATAAGTCGCGGCTTCTAAATTTATTAATTTAATACCTATTTAATTTAATTGGATGTAAATCTGGAAATAAAATCATTTTCATTTCATTTTCATTTTAAGCATTTGATGCGAGAGGATAGAAAAAGTGTCGCAAGAAAAGTTTTGAGTGTGAGTGAGGATGGCTATAAGATTAAGGTGTATAGTAGGCTCAATAACCTTGAGCATCTGGGCCACACATTCATATCTGCGCCGCACACACAAACATTTCCGTAGCGCACGCGCTACCTCAAAACTATTATCAAAGATTACGCGAGGACGCAGACAAGCGCGCCAAGCCGGCTTTTTTGCCTACGACTACACAAGAGTATGGCGATTGCACGGCTGATTTTTAGTTTAGATAGATACATACGTTACGCATATTTTTATTCACTGGTCTCATATACGAATGTGGTTAAACAGAAGTAAAACAATATAGGTCAGATAAAAACAATTGTGTGAAGCAGTTTCGTCTTTTCTGCTTACGATCTATACGAGATACTCGAAACTCGAGGTCAAACTGTAACCAGTGCACTGGTAACAGTTTGACCTTGAGTTTCGAGTATGCAGTGTACCTACTACTTTTTGTTTCTGCCTATACTACTTTATAGTCTCGTAAAAAGATTTCAAATAAAAAAAGTACATTCTAAAGTAAAGTAAAGTAAAGTAAAGTAAATGAAATAAATAAATTTCAAGCCTATTTCATAGTTCAGCTCTGCTAAATAATTTTGTAGCAATTTCATTAACTCAAAAACTTTAGATTCTGTGATTCCTGTGCAAGTTTTAGGTGTTTAATTGATAAAGTTTTTATATCGGTTTATTTTGTAAACTGGAAATACAAGACAGTGAAGACACACTGGAGAAATGTCTTTGAAAAGAATTACCGCTGTAAATCATTATTATATATTGCAAATTACCTCCCTTTGCGTGCGCTGCGAAAATGATTGATGATAGAATAAAATAATAAATTCGAATTTTAGAGGACCCATCAATATCTACAAACAGAAAAGGTAGTGATACCAAATGCCCAACTATATTGTATGTCACTTTTTTTATTTAAAAATGAATAGATACGACATGACAGACCAAAGCAGACCACGTTCTTCGGACCTTGGTATCAGTTTTATCAAAATAAATCGTTTTTTTTTTTTTATTTGTGATGGGTTTGCTCTTGACTCTAGTCTAGGTCAGAGATGACAGAGACAAAGTACATCGTACTTTAATCCACTTGTTTTTTTGAATTACTCAAATCGAACATTCAAAAGATATCATAATTTTATCAAAACAATACAATTTAGCCAAACGGTCCCCCACAGACACGACTGACACGCCGCATATACCGACCGAATAATGAAAATAAATGTTTGTTTATGAACTTGTGTTTGTTTATGTTTGTGTTGAAGAGCTGTACACCTACACACAGTGTATTTCTTTTAACCCAAAGGTTGACTAATAGAGAAGTCCTCGTTGCATTAAGTCCGCCTATGTACTACTATTGTTCATGAAGTTTAAGTAAATAAATAAACTTATATTGATTTTTTATTTTTCTTTAATATTAGTCAGTTTGTTGGTAATAAAAGAAATTAAGAATTAACGTCGGCTACGTTTGAAAAAAAGAGCAGACAAAAATAAAACCCGAGCGACGCCGATAGTATTTTGATAAAAGTTGCTGTATGAAACTGTACAATGCGCCCACGCGCTCAATCAAGCTGGCTCCTCTGCAAAGAGCTAGTCTATGAACGCACACTAATACAAAAGTTCGTAAATATTTGCACTAACACAGTCATATACGCGTAGTCGGTCGATAGCGCGAGCGGAGTAACGAGCGACACAGCCTCCCCGTCTCAGTGCTAACGCACGACTGCCGCCTTTGCCCAAACAGAGCTTTATAAATATGGGAGACTCAATATTGAACATTTTCTTTGCAAAATATTGATAGATTTACATGAGCAATGTTCACTTTGTAGTACACTTTACCAGCAATTTTTCCATGTAAAAATATTTTTAAACTTCGAAGCCGTTTGGAAGAAATATCCAAAAAAGAGCGTGTTATTAAATATTTTTTTACAGCAAAACTATACGTCATACGAAAACAACAATTGTTCATATTGTTGTTTATAAATCTACTATATACATACATTTTTTTCCAATCTTTTGACCCAGCCGTTAATGAGGAATATCCTTTAGAAAGTAGCCTTTCGATGGCTCTGAAGCAGAGGTAGGGCCTTAAGGAGACCAACAAACCAACAGATAGATTGTATGAAGAATGGCATGTTTTAGAAAAGGAGTTCCAACTCAGATTATGACCAATAGAGTAGTATGTAGAAAAAAACTGGCCAAGTGCGATTCGGACTCGCATGCAAAGGGTTCCGAACGATTTTTTTTAACATGTTATTTTAACACTTTAGGTTTCGGAGGTAAGGGTCATTTTTCGTCTAAATTCTTGAATAATTTCAAAACCATTTATTAAAAAAAATATATATATATAATTAAAACCCTCACATTAAGCCCTTAACTAGCTTCTGTGGGTTCTGGGTTCGCCCGCGTGGTCGCTATGGAACATACTACCGGAATAAAAAGTAGCCTATGTCCTTTCTCAGGCTCTAGACTATCTGTGTACCAAATTTCATTTAAATCGGTTCAGTAGTTTTGGCGTGAAAGCGCGACAGACAGACAAACTGACAGAGTTACTTTCGCATTTATAATAATAGTAAGGATTAGTAAGGATTATGAAAAAAAAAACTGGCCAAGTGCGAGTCGGACTCGCGTGCCTTTGCACGCGAGTCCGACGTTCGACGTTCCAAACGAATTTAATTTTTTTAACATGTTATTTTAACACTACAGACTTCTTATCTGGTTTTCCTGTAATCTTTAGATAAAGATCTATTATCTCCATTTTTTTTTTTTAAATTTTAGGCTCAGTAGTTTCGGAGATAAGGGGAGGGAATGGTCATTTTTCGTCTAATTTCTTGAATAACTTCAAAACCATTTATTTTAAAGTTATTAAAAACTAGTGGACGTCACGTGGTTTCACCCGCGTAGATCCCGTTCCCATGGGAGTACTGGGATAAAATATAGCCTATGTTACTCCCTGATAATGTAGCTATCCATTGCTGAAAGAATTATTCAAATCGGTCCAGTAGTTTCGGAGCCTATTCATTTCAAACAAACAAACAAACAAATCTTTCCTCTTTATAATATTAGTGTAGAAAAATATTATTAAAACCCTCACAGTGAGCCCTTTCATTTGATATATCACATGATATTGTTCAAAAAACTTTTTTTTAAATTTTCTAGTTTGACCCCAAAAAGTGACTTCCATACTAAACTGATTTACGTAACGCGTCCGTCTGTTTTTGACGAATTTCGGTACAAATATTGACTTCTATGACCCATCATAGAAGTCCATATTTGTACCAAATTTCAACAGAATCGGTCCAGTGGATCGGGAGAAAACTGGCTGTGACAGACGGACAGACAGACAGACAGCCACCCGAGTGATCCTATAAGGGTTCCGTTTTTTGTTCGGAACCCTAAAAACATGTTGCGCCGCCCCTAAATTTTTGGGGTGGTTTTGGATCTACCTCCTCGCGGTCCACCCCGGGCAACGGCACCGCAGGCTTGTCTGTGGTACGGCAGAACGATCCCACTAAAAGCAGTGGTAGGCTCCGCAAGGAGCCGCCTGGCTCGCTACCACCATCCCGCCGAAGTCCGGCGCCAAGCAGCTTGCTGTGTTCCGTCGGTGTGCGGGAGTGCCAGTGCATGTGGGGGAGAAGGAGATTGTCAGTTGCTCTGCTCAGAACCGGTCTTGGTCGCTGGGCTGGGCTTTCCGGGTAACTCATTTTGGAGGGTAGCGGGATCCGAAGCATGGTGCCAGCCGTTGGCCGACCGCAGTTAGTAGGGGGCCCAAGTAGCACGCCAGCCACGTGTGAAAGTCTGCCCCGCCAACTAGCGAAAAATCCCGATATGCTCCACCGTGCCAGCCGGCGACTGGATGGGAGGACCCGGTGGCCATATCCGGGGGGGTTCGGGCGTCCCCGCAGTCTCCAAATGAGTTCCTCATAGGTTAGTTTAGCTCTAGTGTTCCACTGAGCAGCGCCTCGACAATTCGACTGATCTCCCCAACTACTCTCCATGATAACTAAGAAGCCGCACCTGTTTTTCTTAAAGGAGACGAAGATAATAACCTCGTCGGACGTGGCATACCTCAACTACCCGGGCTACTCTCTGGAACACAAGTTCAAGAAGCAGGCTGGGGT
Source organism: Lacanobia wlatinum (assembly GCA_947578705.1). NCBI lineage: Eukaryota > Metazoa > Arthropoda > Insecta > Lepidoptera > Noctuidae > Lacanobia > Lacanobia wlatinum. The sequence continues at coordinate 25,007,660 of OX388038.1, forward strand.
CTGTGTGTACGTCCGCGATGACATTTGCTGTCGTCATCTCCGTTGCTTTGAGAAATCGGGCTTCTCTGCCATATGGCTACTTGTGGACACAGGCTTGGAGAAATTTATTTACATCGGCGTATACCGATCGCACAGCGGTTATCAGGAGACAACAGCGCTGTTTAATTCCCTCGTGGAGTCGACCGACGTAGCCCAGCAACGGTACCCAACAGCGAAGCTCATTTTTCTGGGGACTTCAACGCCCACCATAAAGAGTGGTTGTTCCCGTACCAGAAAACAGACCATGCCGGGTTGGAGGCGCGTAAGTTTGCTTTAACGCTTGATCTAACCCAGCTGGTGAATGTGGCAACGCGGGTACCGGATTTTGACGCCCATACACCCAATTGCTTGGACCTTCTGCTGACAACTGATCCGGGCAGTCATTCAGTATCGGTCTCAGCACCGCTGGGAACGTCTGACCACTGCCTGGTGAAATCCGTATTGACCTGCTCTCCTCCAGATAAGAGTCCTAGAGGCACGAGACGAGTATACACGAGGCGATACGAATCAGCAGATTGGAATGAGATGCGGCACTTTTTTGCATCTTATCCATGGCGCACTTGCCGCCATGGATAAGATGCAAAAAAGTGCCGCTTCTCCTCGGGTGATCCCTCGTGCTGTGCTGACATGATTGCGGACGTGATTCGGCAGGGGATGGAGTATTTTATTCCATTTTCCGACATCCCGCTCGGTCACAAATCCCAGCCTTGGTATAATGCAAAATGCGCCCACGCTAAGGCCCGTAAAGAGTCTGCATACCAAGCGTGGATCAAGGCCCGCAACCGAAAGGTTAAAGCACGTAGGGTTCGCACGAGGAAAAGAGCCTTTAATTCAGCCGCTAAGTTTTGCAAGCGGGTTTTACGTAGGGCACGTTTTGACCATGTCGGACGTATCGGGGCCAAACTAGCATTGCACCCTCCAGGTAGTAAGCAGTTTTGGTCCCTGTCGAAAGCGGTTGAAATGAATTTCTGTCGACCCACTTTGCCTCCAATGTTGAAACCTGATGGCTCACTAGCTCACTCTGCAAGTGAGAAAGCAAATTTATTTGCAACTCTCTTTGCAAGCAATTCGTGTCTGGACGCTGGCTCCAAGCAACCACAAATTTTACCTCGTTGTGACTCTTCGATGCCGGAGATCACAGTTCACATTAAAGAGGTCTGAAGACGAAGACGACACGGTTGGCGCAGTGGTTGAGCGATCGGCTGCTGCGCTGCGTGTTGCGGGTTCGATTCCCGCACGGAACAAATATTTGTATGGCCTACAGATAGTTGTTCCGGGTCTGGCTGTTTGTGTATGTGAGTTTTGTATGTTTGTGAACGCACCCACGATACAGGATTTCCTAGTGTGGGGCAACGTTTTTTTAAAAAAAAAAAAAAAAAGAGTATTGTGCAGAATAAGGCCAGCGGGCCTGACGGCATTCCAGCGAGAGTGTTAAGGCAATGTGCACCTGAACTGTCTCCTGTGTTGGCACGCCTGTACCGCCTCTCTCTTGAAAAAAGAACGGTGCCGAAATCATGGAAGCTTGCGAATGTGCAACCGGTGCCCAAAAAGGGAGACCGTGCTGACCCTACACATTACCGTCCGATCGCCATTACCTCCATCCTATGCAAGGTTATGGAAAGGGTTCTTAACAGTAAGCTGCTGACCTACCTTGAAGACAATGATCTCCTCAGTGACCGTCAATATGGTTTTCGCCGGGGACGGTCAACTGGCGATCTTCTTGTGTATGTCACGCACTGCTGGGGTGAGGCCATCGAGAGACACGGCGAAGCACTTGCCGTGTCGCTCGACATCTCGAAGGCCTTTGACAGGGTTTGGCACGCAGGTCTACTCAGCAAGCTTCCTGCTTATGGCATTCCAGCTGGTTTTTGTAGCTGGATATCAGACTTCCTGAGTGAACGGTCGATCCTAGTAGTCGTTGACGGCTGCTCCTCTGACCTCATGGCTATTGATGCCGGTGTTCCTCAGGGGTCTGTTCTCTCTGCAACTCTTTTCCTGCTGCACATCAATGACCTACTACTGCTTGGTCTTGTTGGGTACGCAGATGACAGTACGGTTTCAGAGAGATACTTGTCCAGCGCAACAACCAGCGGGGATGAAGTTCGTTCCTTGAGAGAGGCCATGGTAGAGCGGACAAATTTGACCTTAAGCCTTGTCTCCCAGTGGGGTGATGACAATGTGGTCACTTTTAACGCCACCAAAACTCAGGCGTGTCTTTTCACCGCAAAAAGGAGTCGTTTTGACCAAACTCCTACTTTTTGGGGTTCATCTGTTCCTGTGACTGATCGGCTCGAGCTCCTAGGCATGGAGTTGACATCAAGTCTCAACTTCAGCGCCACCATCGAGTACAAAGCCCAAACCGCGGCCAAAAAGCTGGGCATCCTAAATAAGGTGAAGCGATACTTCAGGCCTGGACAGCTTTTAACCCTATATAAAGCGCAAGTCCGATCCTGCATGGAGTATTGTAGCCACCTTTGGGATGGCTCAGCTAAGTATCAGCATGCCGCGCTTGACTCGGTGGAACGCAAAATAAGAGGCTCATCGGTGACGTAAAACTGGTGGATGCCAAGCTCCATAGTTTGGCTCATCGCCGTAAGGTTGCCTACTTGTCGGTCTTCTACAGATTGTACTTCGGTGAGTGTGCCCAAGAACTCCACGGCCTCATCCCACCGGCCCCCTTCTACCATCGGACATCCAGACGCACTGCATCTTACCATCCCTACCTTGTGGCTATTCCACCAACTCGCACTAAGCGTTTCCAAACGTTTTTTATAATGCGCACAGCAAAGGAGTGGAACTCTCTACCTGCGTCTGTGTTTCCAAACGCTTACAACCCTAATCTCTTCAAAGTTAGAGTGAACAGGCTCCTTCTGGGTAAGCTCGCTCCATCGTAGACTTTGTCTCGGTCATCTCTGACCTAGACTAGAGTCAAGAGCAAACCCATCACAAATAAAAAAAAATATCAAAAAATTACTTGGGATAGCGGAAAGAAACTGATGTTGCTGAATGCCAGAAATAATAAGTTTTCTTCCATTTGATGTATGTAAGAGCTGAAACGCACTAGCGGCAGGCCGTGACGCGGCGTGCCGTTGTGGTTGGCCGCACTTCAATTTTTATATTAAACCGCTTGATACCAACGCACTGACTTGCGGCCAGCCGTCAACCGCTCCGGTTGTCTTGGAGCTGCGGTGGGCGGCACCGGTTGAATGTAGCAGCGCACCGCACCCCCTCCACGCAATCGGCGCGGTGTGCCGCAAGCGCTTACCACGCTCCGCTCCCCGCTACCTGCTAGTCATGTCGTGTCTCCAGTAGAGGGTGTATCCAAAATCGATGTTTATTTTTACGATGACGTTTTCCACGATAATTTAAATAAATAACTACAGCAACTTTTTCTACATCCATCATGACCAACATTTCTAGAAGAACTGACGACGAAATGCGGCGGACTGCTACAGAACCGAGACGATACGGTTAGCCGGAATACGGCATGCCGTTGCGGCAAACTGTTTAAACTGCGGCCAACTGCAACGGCACGCCGCGTCACGGCCAGCCGCTAGTGCGTTTCAGCTCTTAGAAAGAGTTTAGGCAATATCCTTGACACAATTTTAGATTTTATACTTAGATAAAGGTTTTTTATATTAAAATAAAATTGCCATCAAAATTTTAAAAAATATATTAAAACTCATTTATTTCAGGCTATCAAACCCATATAAAACCAATACAACAATTTAAATCAGATAACAATAGCAACTATTTCAAAATACACGCTTATAATTTTCGTGATCATTTATTACTTTAAAAAGAAACATTTTAACTCAGCTCAGCAAACATACCCTAATAAGATCGACTAATTTTAACTTGATAGTTCATAATTTACAGAAACTCGAACTGTAGTATAATTATAGTGTAGGTAGTGATGAGACCGCAGACGTTCAAGGCTAGGCCAGCGTCTATGATGAACAGGCCACAAGCTTGCATTTTCGTGAAGGAGCTAATGTGAAGACGTTGGATATTCTTGCAGACCCTTTTTTGCGTATCTGTGAATTTTTTTAAATTATGTACATAAATGTTGTAACAATTTGTTTCTTTATCAGAAGGATCCCTCAGATTAGAAATAATATAAATGTGACTTCTACATTTTGGTATTTGTCACGACGCTAAATAATAACTGACGTTCAACTCGATCTTCGAGGTTAAGCAATGCTTACCGAGATCGGTTCGTGGACAGGTTGCAATTAATAACATACGAGTCTCCTCCGTCCAAACAAAACTCCTGCGCCAGGGGACACAGGGTCTTAAGTTGTTTCAGAAACAACACATGCCGTGAGTCACGGCTGCCATTTGTACATTTTTGGTAGTCGTTACAGGAAATCTGACATGAGTCTTGTCAGGTGAAATCGTGTTTACCCAGTTACTGAGAACTAAACATGAGGGTAAGATAGGCAAACGCTCAATGTCGAATACTAGTATTCAGTTGCATTCGATTAGACTGGAAGCTGACTCCAATGTAGTTGGAAAGCATTACCACTGCGTGGAAACAGTTTTTCAAAGTTGTCGTTATAAAACCGAATAACTAAACTAACATAATATTATTCGTGTATTGTTCCCCAAAAGATTCCATTCAAATTATTTTATTCTCTTCTTTTGTTGTACACCTACCAGTGTAGTAGTTTTTAACTCAAAGGTTGATTGGTAGTGTATGTAAAACATATTTGTATATACATGTTATATTTTAATACTTTAATAAAAGTATACACTTAAAAAAATAGTAATCTTTAAATATTTTTTTGTATGTATTAATTATTTTCTTACCAGAGCACCTGCTTGAGTTTGCTAGTTGTATACAAGTACTCTGCACATCTCTCATTGCCGCGTAGAATCTCTCACTCTCCATAGTCAAAAACGAGAGTAGCATCATATTCTTAATAATCCACGTTAGAGATATGAAGGATAGCAGAGCAAACTATAAAAAAAAAACAATCAATCTTAAAACAGAGCTTCCACACGAAGTGAAAATCTGTTACAAATGAATGTGAATGTGACGGATATCTTCCCAAATTGCATAACCTTCGTAATTATGTGCAGTTTTTATAATTTTTGTATGCGTTGGCGTAAATAAACTCTTTTTCTTTCTTTCTTTCCAAACATATTTTTTTAAACCTTAATTGTATAGGATCGATAATAATTATTGAAATGTCCCAAGGTCATTTACACAATTCAAAATAGGCCGACACTTTTCGAACGTTTACATAAAGACAGTCCCCAAAATGCCCGCCCACCACTTCCACGACTTTCTAGTGTTTTATATGGTTAAAGGTCATAAGCACACATATCAATATCACACGTTTTCTTTGTATGTAACTCCCTATTGCAACGCACAGTAATCGGAATCGTAGCAAAATCGCCTCGCCTCAGGACTAACTCACGAACCGCGGTCTGGGGGCGAGGTTAATTTGCAGTTCCTGCACTTACAGCTCGTCGTCCTCGCGTTAACGGTTCGTCGTTCCCGCGTTTACGTCTCTCCGTGGCCTCTTAGTCTCACCCCACCCGCCTGTCTGCAGCACAACTTCCATTTTCAAACTGATTTGGTGCCAGCCAGGATAACCAACAGTCGGCGAGACGTAAGCGCGGCGTCGCCTAGCCGTAGGCGAGTCGACGTACCGTAGCTGCTACGTGAGGTTAACGCCTATTTGACGGTGATGCAAAAGGCTATAGGGTGATCCCCTATCGATTTGATATGACTGTGTGCTATGACCTTAAATTGTAAAGAATTGATAACGTGACAAAAAATATGTAATTTCACTTTGTCACCCTAAACTTTATTATTTTGATAGAAATTGGCTTACAACTATTTTTATTAAAAATAAATTAACATATTTATTTATTGTCTGACAAAATTAAATGTACTAACACTAGTTTGTAAGTTGTGTATGTCCATACTAACAATATTGGATTGTAGTGATCTGACAAACAAAGGAAATTAAATTAATTTAAAACCAAATTCACTTTTTAGTTGTCGGATTTTAAGACGAAATCACTCAGTTAGGCCGCCTATCCATTTCTGCGGAGCGAGGCAGCGGAGCAGAGAAACGGAGAAATATTAACCAATTGAATTGCACAAAATGTCAGTGACAGCGGAACAAGGCAGCGGAGCGGAGAAACGGAAAAAAATTTAACAAATGGAATTGCATACTCGTAAAATCTAGGCACCACGTGAGTCACTGACATTTTGACTGACATGATTGGTTAATATTTCTCCGTTTCTCCACTCTATTGCCTCGCTCCGCGCAAATGGACAGGCACCCTTAAAGAGCTGCTACTAAACGTTATCTTACAATAGCTTCACTTCCAGTAGTAACTTTTTTCATCTCGATACGAATTACTATAGCTATCAAAGATTTGGTAGTCGTATGTATGGTGTAGAATAAAATCTGAAACAAAAGCACGATTATTAAAAACTGGCTTTTGTCCGCGATTTCTTACGCGCATATCCTGTTTTTACCCGTTTCCGTAGAAATTTCGGACAAATTTTATCTTATTGCTCCCCTACACTCCCCAACGAACTTATATGCCAAATTTCAGCTTTCTACGACTAGTTGTTTCGGTGTGCATTGTCTGCCGCTCACTCAGTAAGTCACCAGTAACGGGAAAATTGTATATATGTTCATACTACAAAATCAGTCTGATTTCATAAGTAAATGAAAAAAATAATAATTAATTAGGTACCATTTGATGAAACGTCCTTTCAAATATTTCATAGACATCCAATATTTCCATATAGACTTCGAACATAGTATTCCAGTAACATTCGGTTTCTGAATTTACAACGCGTCCTGATCTCTTAACATTTTTGACCCAACGTTCCAGAGGCTTTGTCAAAACCTTCATAACTCTTGCAGCATACAATAGCGTCATGTCAAAGGAAACGAAACAATACGACATAAAGCTTATTCCAACTCCGACAACATTGAGTTCATAATTGTAATAGGAATAAAACACCCAAGCGATGTGAAAACAGTTCAAAGTAATAACACAAGCCCAATTAGAAAATATCAAACGTTTGAAAATTTCATTGATTTTGAGAATTTGGTAAATACTCTGGACTTTTAAGACCACAAATACATTGTTATACTTATGAATTATATTAATGAAGAAGTTTAAAAAACTACCAACGAAAAGTAAAAAATATACATAGCTTTTGTTCAAATACTGAAAATAAGTGAAACCTTCTGAAAGGACTGCCGATGACGAGCCAAGCATAAAATAAAAGCAACCACATAGTATTGTTAGCGTGCCTATAGCTGAAAACATGGTGTAGTAAGCACCATTCGGCGTTATTTTGTGGTCCCAAATGTTGAACTTAGCACAGAAGAACAAAACTAGCATAATATGCATTGGTGTCAAGACCGACTGCAAGTTCCTTTCTAGAAAATTGTTGGAAAGTGATGAACTAGCTCCATAGGGTGCTCCCGTTTCGAAAGTGACGACATTTTCTTTATACCTTTTACCATTGTTAGCTGAAGGCCTGTCTGCTTCAGAAGGCAACTCAAACATGATTGAACTTTGTCCGAGTAGTGTTCACTAATCGATAGTCAATAACTATTTAATATAGACGATACAAAACGATATTTAATGAATTATGTTCCTATTGTCATTGTGTTGTGAGTGACATCATTTTGAACTTCTAATGTTTTCATGATCATACAAAATAGTGTTTGAATAGTTAAGTAGTAAACATTTTGATGCTTTTTATATATCGCAAGTTTAACATACACATGTACACTCAGGCTTTTTTTTTCCATCTACAATTCTACATACTGACTATGTAGGTACTAGTATATGAAAGTCAAATAAATAATATAGGATAAGCTGAAAGACGTCCACTGCTTGACATAGGCCTGGCCTTCCTGAAGCTTCATCATATTAACCGGTCCTGTGCTTGTCGCATCCAGCAGACTACCGTGAACCTCACCAGCCTTACTGTGATACTTTTCATTTCACAGTGGATACAGCACCGTCAAGTAATTTTTTTTTTTTAATCATTACAAAATATTTTGTTTCTGTTTTCATAAATATTGATTGTATTAATTATTGTTTTAGCTTACTCCTACTGATAAGGCATGTGGGCCCTGTTGGCTACGGGCTCAAAGAATATTGCGTCGCAGCACTAACACCCAAAATGCCCAATTTAACAGTGGTGCTTCAGAGGATATGGCTATATCCCCGCAGCAAAGCCCTCAACATGAGGAAATTGGAAATTGCTGTGTGAATTGTGACATACAGCTGCTGTCTGCAGAAAATAGGCATTGTCTGTCTTCAGAAAGTGAACATTTTATAAGAGTTATAAAGCTGTGGACATATCCTAGAAACGTAAGTTATAGGCTATTATAATCATATTTTTTTGACTGTTTTAGTAAGTTAAAGTCGAAAATTCAATGAGAAATAAATTGTAAATACTTTCTTTTTAGATTGTGGACACCGATTATGTGTGCCACACCTGTTGGGAGCTTGCGAACCATCAGGTTTTATCTGAAATTCCAGAAGAAAATCCAGTACAACAATCTGGAAATCAGGAAATACCACAGCAGCAATACATTACACTGCCAAACATAAGACGAGCTGCTGACACTAGCAGGCACTGTTTGTTTCCTGATTGTAGGAATCCTGAGCGATACCATATTCCAAGTGCAATACGTAGACGGGTGCTGAGTGACTGCAACTTTTATATACCTAGAGGAGCAAGGATATGCGGTTACCACATGGGTAGAAACATATTTGGTGAACTATACACATCTGAAAATACACTAGACCATTTTAATCGTTTCCAAATTGAAGATATGGTTTTCATACTATCAGAACCTGTAAGTGTTTTTAATTTTGAAGGCATTCAGAGTCTTCCAGAATATTTGGCACATGATTTTCTGGGAATTTCCTTATCCCAACATCAACAAATAATGAACGAAACGAGAGGACTTCGTGAAATGCACAGAGGAAGTTTTGCATTAATTGCATTATTATGCAAATTAAGGACGGGAGATTCGGGAGACAGGCTATCGAGCTTATTTCAAACGCCAAGGCGCACTGTGGAAGCCTTGATGAACAAGGCTAGGGACATATTAGCTCAGGAGTATTGCCTCAACATTTGGGACTGCATCATATAAGCCGGAGTAATGTGATTAGTAAAAACTCATATATAGCAAATAGTTTATATGGCAGACCTGATCTCTCACTGGAAAGACAAAATGCAATTGTTATCTGTGATAGCACCTATGTTTATGCCCAAAAGGGCTCAAATTATTTATTTCAAAAAGAGACTTATTCGCTGCATTTATTTATTTATTTATTATTATTTATTTAATACTTTACGCACATAGATGTACAGAGGCGGACTTAATGCCTTAGGCATTTTCTACCAGTCAACCTTTGGGTGATGAAGAGAATAATAGTGGTAGGTGCAATGTGGATAAAAAAAAACCAGAAACGCGATTAAAATGAATACAAAGATAAGTATATATAAACTATACATACAATATAATATATAATCAAATTAATAATCTAATACACAAATATACTTAAACAGTTTATGCAAACAAATAAAGAGAAAAAAAAAATTAGCGCTGTGACGATACTACTGCCAACTTCTTACGAATGTGCTCTCGAACCTTAACTTTGAAAGTTAATTGGTTGGTTTCCATCCTGATTTCCTGGGGAAGGGCATTCCACAGAGAAATGGATTGTATAAAAAAAGAATTGTGAATGAAATCAGTACCGTGAGATGGACAGTGATGAAGAAGATTATGGGATGAGCGTAGATTTCTATTGTGGTTGGCGCAAATGTATTGGAAATGAGGGGCTAGATAGCTTGGGGAATTAGGAGAGTAAAGAAATGAGAACAAGGTAGTTAGAGCCCTCTGCTCTCTGCGCTGACGTATGGGCAACCACTTTAGAAGCGAGCGGTGCGCAGAAACATGATCATATTTGCGTAGATTGAAAACAAATCGAATGCAGTAATTTAGAAGGCGGTCAAGTTTGTTGAGGAGATCTGCATAAGTATCGAAATCTCATAAAGCCATTCATGATTGTATGTTGCAATGGATATATCCTGGATGTTACAGGGCCATATCCTGCCACTACTAACGACGCGTCAATAATGATGGATTTGTTAAACAAAGACAGTTTTTTTTAATTTTTTTAGAGAAGACGATGTTTTTATTCTAGATAGAGGCTTTAGGATAGTGTAGACACTATACATCAGCATGGCTTCCTCGCCCATCTACCAGAAACCCTGTCACCAGGTCAATTTCAGTTAACCACACTAGAAGGGAACAGGTCCCGCTGTGTGACAATAAATAGATGGGTTGTGGAAGCCGTTAATGGCAGGATCAAAAGAGACTTTAAAATATTCAGGCATGAATATTTTAATCGTGCTTGCCCTCACATGATGAAGGACTTTTCCATAGCAGCAGCTCTGCATAATGCATTTGCCACAATGTTTGTGGATCCAAGTAACGCGGAACAAAAAGTCAATATTTTTAATGAAAGGCTTTTTGCAGACAACACTTTAGCAGAAATAGTACAAGAAGAGAATCTCAATAGAAGAAACTCTATATTTACAGTTATAACTAGTACTAATATTGTGTTCCCAAACCTGTCTATAGAAGAATTGGTCCTCTTTTCTTGTGAAACTTATCAAATTCGACAAGCTAGGTCATACATAGGTGAACAATTACGTTTTCATGGCCTTTACACAATAGAAGTTTGCAGAGAGGACCATGTCAATTTAAGCAGGTTAGGGGGAATAAGTACTTATTTGATTCGAGCAAAAGTAAAGTCCCGGCATGTGTCACGAAAATCTTATTATGTTTTTATTTCAACAGATCGGCAACAAGTGGGTAGGAATGCCATCACCGGATATTGTTGCAATTTATTGTTGGTTTGCGCACTGTGGGATGTTGCTCTCACGTAATGAACATAGTATGGTACCTGGGCTACGCGCGTCACCAGGATAATATAACTGCACCTGCACAGTTCCTTAACCAAGTTTTACTCAGGCTAGATACATAATTAAATATTTGTGAAAAAAGTATTTGTTTCATTTTATAAAATAACATATTACCTTACCTACCTACCTCATTGCTGAACCTGGGTTTACATTGCTAGGGATATATGTAGGTATATTATGTACGAATGCTATTGGTCTTAGCGTGATGATATATAGCTCGATAAATGGGCTATCTAACACTGAAATATTTTTTCAAATCGGACTAGTAGTGAGATTAGCGCGTTCAAGCAAACAAACAAACTCTTCAGCTTCATATATTAAGTATAGATTTAGATATATAGAGATGGAAAACAAGTATAGGTACGGTTCGCCTGATGATCCAGCAACATCCAAAGGCATAACCTTTTGGTGTAGGTAACAACCTCCTTACACGTACATCCTATACGTTTCACCTCAAAGGAAAAGCGTTACTATAGTATTATTATACTTAAACATTTAGATATGTGCATTGTATTCTGCAATGAATTAATCTGCTCAGTAATCAATCATATCAATACACATTACACAACACATAACCTAACCTAAAAGGTAAATCTTTAAAACGATTTTCTATCAAAATCCCATTCCAAAAAAATATGCTATGATTACACTTTATGTTATTAGGCCTTAGATCTATCTCTTTTGGGTGTTTTCACTAATGCACGCGAAGTGCAAAGGCGACACTCAAAGTACATGGAGTCTTGCCAATCTTCTTTCCTCAATTCCTATCAGGTTAACCTATGTGTAAATCTAATTTTGTTTTTTTAACATGATACGAAAAAAAAAAATGTAGAAGAAAATAGGTCTGATAATAAAATTATTCTTTAACATCCTGGCCGTTATACTTTGGCATAGATGAACACTAAAAAATATACAAAATTCAACAATAACATGTTATTAATGTATGATAATATTAGTAAGAACAAAAATAGAAAGGAAATGAAGAATTTAAAAATATATAATTCGTTCTATGCAAATAAATTTCTGAACGCATGCATAAATATTTGACAACCAAAATAAATGTAAATCCTTTTTCACAACTGACATTATTCTACATATTTTAAATCTAAAATACGCCACTATCCGAATATTGTGGATATATGTTATCGATTCGAAACCCTCATTTAAATACGTTCTTTAATTTGAGGGGAGAGTTTACCGTATCGGCAGCCGTTCTCGAGTTATAAGTGTTCAAACAAACCCGACTTTGTTTTATATATTAAGATATACATTTCCTTACTTTTATGGTTCTTATTTTACCTAATATTTTCAAATTTCATAATTGTATTTCGAATATTTTTTTAGCATATATCCAAGTATGCCAAATATAATACCAGACTGTTAAAGTATAATTAACAGAAGCTATTTTCTCTTTATCTGTTTTCCTATATTCTATTTTGTTTTGTTAAAAAAATACAAAGCCAATGTACACTAAACTAGGAAAAGCAATTTTCTAGAAGAAATCAACGTATTACTCTACGTAATGCAGGTACACGCAGTGCCATCTATTGACCGACATATTACTATCGACACAGTAGAAAATATTTTTATTACAACTTTACGTCTTAAAAAAGTAATTCTTTTAATAACATAAAAAATATCGTTCTGAATGCACATAATATTAACAAACTTTCAACTTATATTTTAACTGTTCAACTACAAAACAATTTAGCTATATTTCGTGATGAGATAACAGCCATACATCGTGTCCCTCATACGGCGTTCAACGAGAGGCCAAAAACCAGGGAACACCCAAATACTCCGAAATATTTTATTCTGGATTTGGATATTCCGATTTTCAAAAGTCCGAATTTTATAACACCTAAGAATTATAATATCTATTATTATAAATCACGAAACTTATCTGACCAAAAGTCATAAGTGCGATTTGTTTGTTTTCCGACTTTCATACTTCCGATGAATGCTTGCGCTTGATGGTTTTTCGGTCTGAAAAACGACACTCCGATTTTCAATACTTCGAATAAACTGCTAAAATTAAGATTTTGATTTAGGTTCAATCATTATAATATTCAGTTAGTTACATATTATAATATCCAAAGATATTTTAACTATTTTCGAGATAACTACCATCAAAAGACCTGCTGTTTAATATACCTAGCAAAAATTTTTTTTGCATTTTAAACTTTAAATTTAAATATTGTCTTAAACAGTCAATAAGATTTGTTACAAAAGTAAGTGACAGAAACGAATCGCTGTAAAACTGACTCCACGTAGTCTTGTCTGCCCTACCCCTACAGTGTAATTTAAACTCGCGTAGACGCGGAGGGGCGAGGCGGCCCGCGAGCTGAGGAGCAGAGCGGAGCGGAGCGGAGTTCGGACGGTAGAATGAATACGAAGTGATAATTATTAGGTTTAAATTATTGAAATTGTTAATTGATGGATTGATTAATAAATAATTGTTGTATTGTTTTTGTTGTTATGGTGAGCGTTAAAACCATCTGCGACGATAAGTTAGCGGGGGACCGCCGGAGCCGTGACAGAAACCATGCATACTGCATGCTTGCTTGAATGCAGCTTGCATCTGTCATTAGTTTTTTAATTCTATCTCATACTAAACATAATAATATACTTTGTTCTGATGAGCAATTGTGTTTATTTGTCTTGCTATTCAGCAAGGCGTTTTTTATTTCGGAATTTTGTTTAATGAGTATTTTAATAATCCGAATTCGTATTTTTGATGTTTCGAATTATCATTAAGTCGAAGTTTTTGTTATTCGACCTATTGAAACTCGATACTATTATAAACATTAGGAATATTGATATGTCGAAATTATTAAAAAAAGATTAATGATAAATCGGAGTTGTTATATTACGAATTTTGAACCATTCGGTATTTTGACATTCGTATTTGTGACTGCCGGACTAAAGTTTATCGTATTACTGTAGTGTACCCAAAAAAATATAATCGCCATGTTGAAAACCTGTTCTCTAAGAGATAAAAATATACCTATATATATATATATATACTGAGCTACTCAAAAAAGGCATCACTTCAACTGACTAAGGCATTTCTGGTGCATCTCGTGTTGTATATGTTAATGAGCACTTGACTCTCCATAAAAAACCACTGTTACGAGAAACCCGCGAGGCGGCTAAGAAATATAATTTTAAATTTGTTTGGGTTAAGCACTTTACCATACTTGCTCAGCGCTGCGAAACCTCTCCCACTATAGCCATAAAAACCAATAACGATTTACGTTAAATTGCAGTTAACAATATCAATTAATCATTTAAGTAAAAAAGCTAACAATAATATTTAAGGCAATTACAATGGCTTCTAATACAAGCAACTTTTCTATATACTATCAAAATAGTAAATTTATACGCACAAAACTGAACACTTTTTACATGATTATTCTATGTAACTGTGTGTGTGTGTACGGAGCGTAGGAAAGCTTCATGCCAAATCTCAGCTTTCTACGACCAGTAGTTTCGGCTGTGCGTTGTCTGTCAGTCACTCAATCAGTCAGTACTGGAAGAATTTTATATATATTAATTGATAAACACTTTGAATAGATTGTTATAACAATCCCTAGTAATGACGCTACCACACAAACTCTCACATCAAAATCAGTGCGGTTTATATTCGTATTTCGTAATAGTTCGCCACTTGCAGACATTTTGATTTAATGGATAATTTAATAAATTCAGTTAATATCAACAATTTACTGTTACTCGGAGATTATAACATACCGACGGCCAACTGGATATGACCTCATCCTGCTCTTAGCTCGTTTACCTGCATGGGCAATTCTGCAATCTGTCACCGCAAGAAACTTTATGACTGTTCACGATGTTCAGCAATATGACCATTTAACTAATTTAAACGGGGGGACACTGGACCTTCTTATCTCCAATACTATTTGCCATATGGACAAACCTAATCAGGACCTGGTTCAGACCGATAATCACCATCCTCCTTTTTACATCCACCATGTACGCCTAAATATAATATCCTTTTTAATAGAGATATTGAAGAAATTGATTGGGTTTTAGAATTAGATAGTGAGTCAGCCGAAAAAGCTTAGAAGTTTTGGGGTTGTGGTATAATCAAAACCCGGATCTCTCTTTCCAAACCGAAAAACTCTAAACCCGTATGGTTTTCAAAAGCGCTTATACACATTTTTTATTACAAAATGCCTGGATAAACTGGAAGAAATATAAAAACTTATCCGGCTTTAAAATTTTCTCTTTATTTAGAGATCGTTTTAAAATAGAGTGTATCAAATGCTATGGTATCTTTATTAATAGTCTTAACGATAGTATTCCCAAAAATGTCAAACACTTTTGGGGAATACATTGTTAATCGCAAAGGCAAATCTGGGATACCTTCCAGAATGTATTATAAAGACGATACGTCTAGTGACCCTATTAAAATATGCAACTTCTTTTCATCCTTTTTCCAGTCCGTTTACGAACCATCTAGTCTAACACCTGACTGGAACCCAGTATCTGATCAATCCGATGCCAATGATACATCTCTTTGTAGCCTACATTTTAGCCTTCCGCTTATTCGCAAACAATTAAAGATGTTACACATAAATAAAGGGCCGGAACCGGATGGGATACCTCCTTGCAGCTTGTCAGCAAATACATTATGCAAACCATTATTTAAGATTTTCAATCAATGTGTTAGCAATGGTTCGTTCCCTGCTGTCTAGAAAAAGGCTAATATAGTCCCTTTTAATAAAAGTGGTCCCAGACTAAACATTGATAATTATCGGTCTATTTCTTTTCTTTGTACACTAGCTAAACTATTTGAAAAGCTTGTTCACCACAAGATGTATTCATATTTTCAACATTGTGTAATTCCGGAGCACCATGGCTTTGTGAAACAAAAAAGCACTCTAACCAACTTAATGATTTTTACTACCTACTTGTTTAATAATATGGACATCAGATCCAAACTGACACAATTTACACTGACTTTGAAAAGCCTTTGACAGAGTTGACCGTAAAATATTATTGAGCAAAATTTCACTTAATGGTATCAGGGGCAATCTATTGCGCTGGTTCCTGTCTTATATTAGTAATCGCAGTCAAACTATAGTAAGTAATGGGTACCATTCTAACACATTTTTGGCAACATATGAAGTTCCGCAGGTATCAATTTTAGGTCCTTTGCTGTTTATTATTTATATAAATTATATCGGTAATTGTTTTAAAAATAGTATTTTTTGTTATACGCTGAAGATCTGAGAAAATTTCATCAATTAAAGATTATTACCTTCTTCAAGGAGATTTGAATAGATTAACTAATTAGTGTAGTGAAGTATCAATAAATGTAAATTCGTTAACTTTACCAAAAACAACACAAATGTTAACTATAATTATTGTCTCTGCAATGAACTTCTTCTTAAATAAACTCTTTTCGATCTGAATGTACTTTTAGATTGCAAACTTTACCTTAATTTACACATCGAAAAGATAATAGCCATAGCTCTCCAAATGTACAATCTTGTTATGAGATCGTCATGCGATTTCAAACGCCCAGTCATATACCTACATCTTTTTAACTTTTTTAGTGCGACCACAAGTAGAGTATGCGTATATGATATGGGACCCTTACTATGCAAAATATGATCAAGCACTAGAAAGAATTCAGCGTAAGTTTTTGAAAACATTGCATTTTTAATTGTTTGTTTTACCTAATAAAATAAAACTGGCCAAGTGCGAGTCGGACTCGCGTGCAAAGGGTTCCGAACGAATTTAATTTTTTTAACATGTTATATTAAAACTACAGACTTCTAATAGGTTTTCCTGTAATCTTTAGGTAAAGATCTATTATCTCCATTTTTTTTTCATAATTTTAGGCTCAGTAGTTTCGGAGATGGAATCGGGGGGAATGGTCATTTGTCGTCTAATTTCTTGAATAACTTCTAAATCATTTATTTTAAAATTATGAAAAAAAATATAATTAAAACCCTCACAGTAAGCCCTTTCATTTGATATGTCACACGATATTGTTCAAAAAACATTTTTTTTTAATTTTCTAGTTTGACCCCCAAAAGTGACCTCCATACTAAAAATTTAATAATTTACGTAACGCGTCCGTGTTTGGGTCATAGAATTCCATATGTGTACCCAATTTCAACAGAATCGGTCCAGTGGATCCGGAGAAAACTGGCTGTGACAGACGAACAGACAGACAGACAGACAGACAGACACCCGAGTGATCCTATAAGGGTTCCTTTTTTTTCGGAACCCTAAAAAACGTCGTTCGTAGACAATTATATTCATCTGAGTTTTTACTCAAGATCTGTTTTTTTTTTATTTATACAAAAACTGTGGATGGGAAAAGTATTTGGTTATATATATATTGGCAATATAATTTCGGTATATCATTTGTATCAATGAAATATGTAATGATTGTTTGCTTTTGACTCTAGTCTAGGGCAGAGATGACAGAAACAAAGACTACGATGGAGCTAGCTTACCCAGAAGGAGCTTGTTTACTAGAAAAAAAAATTTTAACATACCAAGTGGAGGCAAGTCCTCTCAAATATTTTATGAATTTCTAAAATTTCTATATAAACTTCGAACATCACACTCCAATAACACTGACTTTCTGAATTTGAAACGCATTTATACATTTTAAACCAACTCTTCAAAGGCGTCGTTATAAGCTTCAAGACTCCAATAACATACAATACATTAATGTCATACAAAACCCAAAAATAGTTAGAAGCGTTGAAATCATGAATCGAGTAATCAAAGATGAAATATGAATAAAAAATCCAAATTATTTGACGTTGATTTTTTAACGTAATGACACAAACACATTTAGAACGATGAAATGTTTGAAACTCTCGTTAATTTTGAGGATTTTATAGATATTCTGAATTTGTAATACAAATAATACGTTGTTATGCTTCTGAATAATACTGGTGCAGCAATTCAAGAAGCTCCCAGTAACTAGTAAAACATTGTCGTGTAATGAATTCAAATTTTGGAACAATGGTAAACGTTCGTGATCAACTTTGAATGAGAATCCAAACCTCGCATAAAAGCAGTAACAAATTAATGTTGACGTGATAAAGATTGAAAGGATGTTGTACAAATCATAATTGATCGTAATCAAATTGTTCAAAATTTTGTATTTAGCACAGAAGAACAAAGCTTCAATCACATTTGCTGGTCTCAACACTGATTGCAAGGCTTGTTTGACATGATTGTGAGGCAGTAAGTTATTATTTTCATACATCGGTATTGGTTCAGTTTTCAATGTTAACATTAATTTCTGCAGACCGCAATTCAAAGTTGATCGACGTATGCATTCGTTAATCGATTACTTTTTATTTGTACTGCATACATAAGTAGTATACTTTAACTTCGCAATTACTTAAGTAATAATGCAATGTGAAGTAATTCATGTGTAATTTACAATGCTCATCAGTTTGATTGGCACTATTGTGACGTCGCATTTTTTCTAACGCGATTGTTATTATTGAAATAGTGAATTGATTTTAGTCTAGTTTGGTACCGAGTCTATGGTCGGTAAAACGATGGTTGGTGTGTGATCAGAGACACGAGATTGTCGTTGAATGTTCTTTTTAGATCCGTGGCTGTTCGCTCCCAAGATGAGAGCTTATTCCAATTCCAACTCGCGTGATTATAGAGCGCATGATCAGCGCTTGAGGGTTTCGCAATGACGAGAACCCGCTGCTCGCAGCTGACGCAGACCAGATGGAGTAGCCACGCTTACTGTCGAAATTTAATTCTGATTAGGGGGAATACTGTTACAGGTTTGGCTCATTTAGCTAGCCTGAAAACGGACGCTGATAGACGAGGCTTCGACGCGGATGTGCTGTGACAGTGAGACCATCTCATCAGCAGCGAGTCCCACATATGACCACGTCGTCCGTTTAGCCGTTACCAGGTATAGAAGACTATAATTTTCGCTAACTAAATAAATAATTACTGCGTACTAGGTCGTAACTATTATAAGATTCAATCTAACCAGTTAACTAGCTAATTATACTATAATCATAGCTAACTGTCTAACAAGACGAATTATATTATTAAGAGAGAGAGTGAACTTTATGGTCACGTGGATAGGTAGATCCAGATATCGAATGCTAGTAGTGTATCTTGTGTCTCTAAAGTTAGAGCTTACTTAGATTATTTTCTGCACCGAGCATAACTGGATAATTCCTTACATATTAGGCGCCCATTACACGATCATATAAACGTCACTCAATTCCAAAAGCTTTGATGATGAGTGATAGAATTCAAGCGATATTAGACGCACTTGCTCAAATACGCGGCGATATATTATTGACCGTTAGATGGGATTCGGAAAAGAACAAGGACTGAATTATCCATTTCATAAACATGTAAAAACAGACCCTTTCTCTTAAAAGTCGTGATTAATTAAATATTCAGATTTTCGCCAATCAATTACATGCAACCATCAGTCACTACTTTACACGATAGGTTATCCGTCAATCACAGCGTTGACTGTAATTACATTGACAGCAAAACCGTCCGTGTAATGAGCACCTTTCGATTGAGCCACAAGTCGCTAGCGGTAGGAGATCCTCACAAGCGACCCTGAGTTTGTATACTATTTTTCATGCACATTTTCCCACTGTAGGACACCTTGGAACGGAGACAGGGTGGGCTACAGCTGGAACTGCGCTTCAGGGTTTAGGGAATACGACGTGGATATATAAAAAATCTGTATATTATGGTTTAAGAACTTTATTTCTCAAAAAGAATTAAGTACATTTACTTCTATGAGAATAAAACTTATTTCTAATAACAATACTCACTCACAAGAAAAAGATAGTTTAGATTATTACATTGCCCGAAGATAAGTTAAAATTTGAAATATTTAAGAATATTTGAAAGTGTACATAGTTTTCTTATCTGTAACATTTATAAGCAATTTGTTGAAAAGCTGTGCTCCGTCCGTAGTTAATTCGAGGCGCCCGCAGACTATGTCATTTCCATTTCCATTTGCAACTATGTGTATAATGTAAGTACCTGCTTAGTGCGTGATTATTAATAAACTGTGTATTGTTTAGAATGGTACTTGTTTAATTCTATTTTTCCCTAACTTTAAATACCCTCTAAAGGACATTGTAAAAAGTTGCCTAAGAATCAACACTTACCGTAACCTTTACCATAATTCCTAGTTTTTTTTTATTATTTGTATTTTAATTATTACAATAGAACGAACACTTCAAAACTACGAAAACATTTTTAAGAATAATTAATTTCGGTCTTATTACCCGGCGCCATTATTTTCTCAGCACTTGATCTATGAATATGATTTTTAGTTACAAAAAGAATACAACGATTGAAAGCGCTGTGTGAAACGAACAGTATCGACACTGACAGTCGATGAATTGATAGATCACACTCAGACAATTTGCAGATAACACTGAGATTTTCTCACCAACAACATATGTGGGATAGACTAGTGATAATATGTACTTTTAACATACCGTCCGTCCGTTTGTCTGTCAAGACCTTTTATCTCGGAAACGCATGGAGGTATCGAGTTGAAATTAAAACCATTTACTCAGGTCTACAGTCCCTTGAAGGCATGTAAAAAGCAAACTTCTAAGTCAACGTAAAAAAAATACGGTCGTTTATGCCGCAGAAAATGTGTACACTCGCAAGTGAATCAAAATTTATAGGGTATTTTCCGTTGACCTAGAGCTATGAAATTTGGCAATTAATACCATATTATACCATAAGATTGTTTAAGATTGTTTTCGGTTTATCCGTATTCCGTGCCGATTTCGGAACCCTTCGTGGCTCACGGACCGGTTCCGTACCGAAACCGGTCCGACTCGTACCTGGCCGGTTTTTTCCTTTTGAGTTACGGAACCCTAAAAAAACAGTGTCCCCAAAAAAGTATTTAATACTACAAAGTTATGTAAACAATTACAGAAACGCGTACGCGAGTAGCACGACGATGTAGGTGGTGAGCAGATCCATCAGATTCAGAAGTAGGGCTGTGTCTACCTCGAACAGCCCATACACACTCATCTTTCTAAATGATGCTCGATGTAATCGCTGGACTTTTCTGGACAGTCGTCTCTCTTCGTCTGTCAAAGAATGAATTTATTAAAGAAGCTGTAAATATCTATAAAAATATAATCGTAAACTGGTTATTGATATAGTCAAATTAAACGATTTAGCATAGCTATACTGACATCGTGGTAATCAGTAGCAAAAATGATCCTTACTAAAATTATAATTGCGAAAGTAACTCTGTCTGTCTGTCTGTCTCGCTTTTACGCCAAAACTACTGAACCGATTTAAATAAAATTTGGTACAGAGATAGTATAGAGCCTGAGAAAGGACATAGGTTTTATAGTTTTTATCCCGGGAGTATGTTCCCTAGGAACCACGCGGGCGAAGCCGCTGGCGGAAGCTAGTAAGACAATAAATCTGAACTTTTAATTTCAAGTAACAACAGCAGACTACAGAGTCTAGGGCTAGTAATTAGTCATAGTAGATACGGGTAAAGAAACCAGTGTGCCAAGTTTCATCCAAATTCATTCAGTCTTATTTTGTAATAGTAGGACATAGAATATAATCTTGGTTTATACTCCCTTGGGATAAATTTCATCATAGACGCGGATGATGCCACTGGCTGAAGCTACTAAATTATAGTGATTCTTGTAACATAATTACAACAAACAAGTTAGTGTAATTAAAAATGGAAACTACCTGTACATTCCGAATTCAATACAATAATAGCACAACAGTCTTGAACTTTCTCCAATGCTATGTAGAATTTTTCAAAGTACTGACATAATATCGCTTGCATCGTCAAGTTTTTCATGGTCCAAAAATATACGGCAAGGGAGGTGATAACAGCATATTTCTAGAGCGAAAACCATAAAAGTGTTAGTTATAAACGATGCCAATTTAGTCGTCATACAAAGGCGGCCCACTTAATGTACCCGACGTAAACAACCTCTAGCAGCGATATTTTTAAATAATTTATAATGATAACAGCTACGTTAAAAATAAATAATGCCTACGAATTATGAAACATCCTGTTAATAATATTTACGTATCAAATTAATATCACCGTTCTATTCCGCGCCGTCCATGAAACACAAAACTCGGACTACGCTCGCTCCTCGATGTTTCAAACCACATCATGCGTCATGATAATGAATAATATTTTATTTTTTTAAATAATTCAAATCATCATCTGCCTAGCCTTTTCCCAACTATTTTGGGGTCGGCTTCCAGTCAAACTGGATTCAGCTGAATACCAGTGTTTTACGTGAAGCGGCTGCCTACCAGACCTCCACACCCATTAACTGGGTAACACGGTACTTCTTGGTAAGACTGGAGTCAGATTTACTGGCTTCTGACAATCCGTAACGCCTGCCAAAGATCTACAAATGACAGCCGGGACCAACGGCTTAACGTGCTTTCCGAGGCATGGAGGAAACTCGGTATGGTAAGATGGTCACCCATCCACAGACCAACCTTGACAAGCGTTGCTTAACCTTGAAGATTGATCCGTGCGGCTGTTATTATTAAGCCACGAGCTTTTTAAATAATTGAAATGTCCATGATTTTTTTTTTATTTAATGAATGTATAACAGTCAGTGGATAGATGAAGTAGGCTGTCGTTGCCAGGCTAAAACGGCTCCGTGTATTACCGGCCAAACACGATTTTGGGAAAAACTAGGTATACTAGGTCGAATCAGTTCTTACTTTATGCGATGAACTAGTATAGCCTTATGGTGGCCATACACACCAAGGTTTGCATGATGGTTATAACCTTACAAGTTTAACCAACAGACCAACCCTTTTTTTAAAGATTGAAAATCATCAAATGACTCCTCCCGCCCTGGGTGTAGCAGAAGGAAGTGTCAGACTCTTACTGACTAAAATCCATCCGTGTTCCTCCTAATGCCCTTTGCCTTCCTGGGCCGCGGTGACTCTTTCGAACAAATTCCGCAACCCTGGAACAGCCAAACCCTAGCGTGTACGTTATAAAACTGTACAGTATTCGGTTCAGGTTATGTCGGTTATACCATACACCATACACGCTAGAGTTTGCAGGATGATTATAAAACTATCACGCAAACCTTAGCATTTATGGCCACCATAGGCCAAACTCGCTCATGCTAAACTCAAAGGGAAAAACCAGTTGAGCTTTTTAACTCAAAGCATGTTTATATGTTTTCTACAATATCGCCATATTTTTAAATTTCATGATTATAATTATGACAATATTGCAGAAAAAAACTGAACTTGAAAAATAATCCATATAAAGTAAGAAATAACTGATTTAGAAAAAGGAATAACTTCACTAAAACCATAGTTCATCTCTTTGAGTACTTACCAGGTTATTTTTTTGCATGTTCTCTTTCACAATCTCAAGTACTACTTGAAAATAAACCAAAGAATGAATGAAAACCTCTACGGTGTAATAAAGTACCTGAAAAATTGGAGCAAAAATTATTCACATAGCTTTATAGACATTTTGAATTCTTGTTTTTGTCTAGCCTTTTTCCATTCTGGTAATGTGTTGATCTAGACTTCCAGTCCAATTGAATGTAGCTGAATACTTTTATTATGCATATCTGAAGTCCACAATCAAGGTGGGTAAGACCAGAGGGCCTAGCACGAATATTTTTGACGTATGGCAACGTAACGTAAAATTTTAACATAGCTACAATACTCGTTTCGCACATAATATTTATTTGTATTAGATACTGCTTTATTCATATTTTTAAATGATATAAATTTTGTATGTAACATAAAATTAATCCAAAATACAATGGGTTTGTAGTTTTCCACATTCAAAATTCACTTACGTTAACGTTAATATACGTCAAGATATTCGTGCTAGGCCCTCAGTTATCAGAATTTTTATTCCGGGTATCATAATCCTAAAAATCTACAAATAACAGCCGGGACTGACTGTTTAACGTGATTTCCGAAGTACGGAGGTCGGAGGGGTTTTCGGAATCCCTATGGATCGACCTCTTATCGGTTAGCGACTTTTTGCTTTCGACTGAACCTTGCAGTCTTATATTTAATCCTAGCGATTTTGCTCGCATTAAAGTGGCTTATAACTGTCTCCAGAATTCAATCTATATTTGTACTAAAATTCGTCAAAATCGGTCAGTTAATTTAGGCGCGTGACAGCGTAAAAAACCAAACTAATAGACAATTTGGCATTCGCTTTTCTAATATAAGATACGATTTTTAAAAAAGAAACGTTCTGACAGATCTACATAATTCACAAAAATAAGACACTTTTAAACTTTCTATCTCAGTTGTACTTACTATTTTCTGAAAACAATTTTTGTAGATTTTATAACATTCTAAAATATTAACGTAAGCCTCAAACAGTTTTTCGATTTCATCCACGTGTTCAATCCCTTGCGTATCCAATGCACGATTATTCCACAAAATGACTTTATCTTCCAAAAGTTTCAGGAGACGAATGGCGTAAATGTAATTAAAATCAAAACTCACTAAGGAGTAACAACTCAGAACAAAAAAGTAAGGCAAACCAATTTTTAAACTAAAAGTGATGAAAATGATGACGAAGAAGCTACCAGCCGTTATAATACTTAACCAATTCCAAAAAGTGAAGCGCTTAGTTTTTTTCTTATCATTAAGGAACCTGTGAATCTTTTGAAACACCAAAACAAATGAGATATAGCTTTCAGTATTGAGAATGCCGCTGATGAAGATCATGACAAGTCCGAGACTATAGTAGCCACAATCAAACAAGGAGATTACATACTGTACATAAATATAGCCTTCCTTATTTCTCGCAATATACAGAATGTAGAGGCGATAAAAAAATGCATAAATGAATGTACCAGTTCCTATCAATGACACAAGATTATGGACATGGCCAGTTGGACCTATAATATTGTTTTTGATGCGATATTTCGGGCAGAACATGAAATTTTGCATCAGATTCAAAGGCAATAGTATCGACTGCACATTTTTGTCGATCACGTTATTCGACAAGATTTCTATTCGATTTTCCCTGATATCACTATTGCTCGGCATGTCTATTACAATGTTTTCAGTAGCTTTCTTAAACTTGAACTGATCGTGTAACAATCGATGGTAGGCTCTATAATCCCTGAAACTCTTTTATATTTCAATCATTCAAAGGCACTCTAAGTGATTAATAATATTATTGACCAAAATCTTCATTATTGGTAATTTAATTTCAGCTAATAAAAATCAATTCGTGTACGGGCCTGTTTAGCCTTTAACTAGTGTCATAGAAACAGAATCACAGTTGAGGCAGACAGATTTGCGCGCTTTTAAAATCTCTAAGGTATTTTTATATGAGATAAGGGTCGCCCATCCATAGACAGAGCACGGCTACCGTAACTTACTCTTGATGAAACGATTCATGCGGCTGGTACTTAGCCAGGACAATCTTACTGTCTTTATTTCAAAATAAAAGGAATACTCAATACTTAAAGCTATTTTTTTTTATTTGTTTAAGGGTTTTTTGTCATCAAACATCAAATTTTTGTAATCAACGTTTTGTTATGTACTCAAAACTGCAAGGTGATCGGGACTCTGCTCTCGTAAGGAGGCGATCCTGGCTGCACCTACTATACAAACGGGCACGCCTGTGCTCTAAAAAGACAAAGTAATACCTGACAATTGTTTTAAAATTATTTGTCCCATTTCGAGTTATCATAATTGAAGCATTATCTTATCCTAATATATAAAATTCTTCTGTTACTGAGTGAGTGACTGACAGACAACGCACAGCCGAAACTACTGGTCGTAGAAAGCTGAAATTTGCCATGTAGGTTCCTTGAGGATTTTCGGGAACATCAGGATATCCTCTCTTAGTGCTAAGAGAGGATTTCCCGTAATTCCCATAGGAACGGGAGAAAAGGGGATATGCGCGTACAAGTCGCGGGCGAAAGCTAGTTACTATTACAAATGCAAATGTTCGGTTGGATCGAATGCTAATGAATAAGCTGGTTATAATAAAAGGACAAATAATAATAAGTTTATAATAAGTTTATTTATTTCTCCTCACAAAAAACAGACTTTACATACTAACAATGTTACTTATATCTATTTAAACACAAATATCTGGATAGTCTAGAATATGTGAGAAGCTGGTGTCTGAGGTAGGCATGAAAATGCCTGTATTTCAGATCACCAGGTCCCCACCCACGGAAGGAACAAAACCAGTTGTATTTGAGTGGTACTGATAAATAACACTTTTGATATAAGGAGCGATTATATAATATTACAGTAGGAGAAATATGGGTAGGTAGTTAAAATTTAACTTGTTAACTAGCATAAAAACTAAAATACTAAAACAAACGCCTCAGTATATGTGTATATGTATGTTAGGATGTGTTGTGGATTGTGTTGTGTTGTGTCAAGGGTTCGGTTTCAGGGGGGCTACTCTCTAACGAAATCCGTAGTTTCGGGCTTAGTTGCGGGCGGGCGTATTCTACTCCGTATCACCTACAGACTTACGATTAGTCCCGAACCCGAACTGAGAATGAATGACAACACGATTTCACAGTAACTGTCAAATCGTGTTATCATTATTTGTCAGTGGTTAGGTGATACGGAGTAGAATATGCCCGCCCGCAACTAAGCCCGAAACTACGGATTTCGTTAGAGAGTAGCCCCCCAGTTTCGGTTTAAAGAACTTTATTTTCCCATTAAAACAATCGTCACTTACATGAGAACAATATTATCTTATTATTAATTATGTTACAACAGTGCGGGTAGAAGAAAAATATTATTACAAAAATTAAAATCGTTGTTGTCAAAAACAAAATTCGAAGCGAGTTCACTGTGTTGACTGCATTCCTAAGGCGGTGGTACAAGTTAAAGGTTGTTGCCGTTTTTGTCGAAGTAAACACACACAATCCGTGTAGTGTACGAAACACTACACGGATTGTGTCTGTTAACGGATTGCGTTATAAATGTTTTTTTGAATATTGAAATATGAGTGAATGTTTTTTTTTTGTGTGAAATCTGTTCCTTAATATATTTTGGAAGTTCATTTTGTTTTGTTTATTATTTGTGTTTTTGCCGTAGTTAGTTCTTACTCCAAGGTTTCGTGTTTGTGTGAGTGCTTGTCTGTGTGTGTGGGTGAACGTGTGTTTGTGTGAGTGAAGTTTACCTATGAGTTTTTTGTTAATATAACTTTTAAGGTAGATACCTAGTCAGTATTTATTGATGAAGTAGATTTTCTGTAAGGTTGTAATCTAACTTTTGCAACCACTCCATAACCAAATATTTACATTTAGTTTTTGGTACTGAATATATCGATAGGATCCGGTTTAACTTATTATATAAGTTAGAACCCTGGTAACAGAAAAAATTATGTGCAAACCTAGTAGTAGTAGAATGCAGTGGTTGTGCAAACTCTATCCTTACGTCGCTGATTTTTGAATTTATCAGGTTCATATTTTAACAGGGAATGTTGTTTAGTTACAGTGTAAAGGATGAAAAGCTGTCGGACCGTCAATACTTCCCATTTTTTATAAAGATCACAAGTTGGGTGATAGAATGGCAAGGATAAACTGACTTTAAGAAGGACTCTTTGCGCTCTTTCAATTTTTAGAAAATGTGTTTTATACGCTCCGCCCCAGGAAGTGATGCAGTAAATTAGTTGTGACTGGCAGAGAGCAAAATATACGGATTTGATCACGTTTTTTTGTGCAACATATCTTAGAGCCTTAAAAATTACGATTAGCTTACGTACTCTCGCAGCAAGATGGTCTATATGATGGTGGAAATTTAGTTTGCTGTCTATGATCACACCTAGATATTTGGTAAATGATGAGTTTGTAAGATTGGGGCATGTACAGTGTTCATCATTCAGATTCAAGCAAGAGTGAGAAATAATACGATATGAAGGATCAGGCTTATCGTTGGTTTTCATGGAAAAGGTTATGTAATTTGTTTTTGCAACATTAAGTGTTAGGATGTTGTTATACAACCACTTAGTTACAAAATTCATTCCTCTCTGTGCATTTGAAAAACCTCATCCCAGGAGTTACCACTAAAAAGCAAGGCTGTGTCATCTGCAAAGGTAATGATCTTTGCATTAGGAATTTGCATCTGACAAAGGTCGTTTATGTACACAAGGAAGAGTGTCGGACCCAGGATGCTTCCTTGAGGAACTCCTAAAGTCACTGGGACTTCTTCGCTAATGATATTGCCTATTTGAACACATTGTGTTCGGCCTGTCAGGTAATCTTGTAAAAGTTTCAACTGAAGGTCCCTAACACCAAGGCATTCCATCTTCTTAATTAAAATTGGAACAGAGACTGTGCCAAATGCCTTTGCTAAATCTAAAAATATTCCTATTGTCTTCTTTTTACTATCGAAATTATTAACTATGTAATTTGTAAGTTCAAACACCGCATCTGATGTGGATCTGTTCGCTCTAAATCCAAATTGTGCCTGCGATAAAAGATTTTTATTTTCTAAATATTTTACTAATCTGTTATTAATAATACGTTCCAAAATTTTTGAAAGAGTAGGGAGAATAGAAATTGGTCTATAATTACTGACACAGCCTCTGTCTCCATTTTTATGGATGGGATGTATTCGCGACCTCTTGTAAATGGTAGGGAATATTCCAGTCGAAAGTGACAAGTTACAGATGTATGCTATCGGGGACGTAAGGACATCCTTATTTGCTTTTAAAATTTCACCAGATATCATATTTAAGCCAACTGAGCAGTCACTTTTTAAACCTGCTATCAACATCCGAACCTCATCATCGTCAGTAGGTAAAAGAGTAAAAGAATGACAGCATGAATTTAAAGTATGGTGTTCGGTAGAAAAATTATTCTTACTTAGGTTTTCAGCTAAAGTTCTGCCTACATTCGCAAAGTAATGATTTACATTATTTGCTGATTCTTGTGGATCATTTGTGCATATTAAATTTAATGGGATCTCTTTAGGTTTATTTGAAAAGGTGATCTCTTTTACTGCTTTCCAAAGTTTTTTGCAGTCTATGCCTGCATTTTGGAGTTGAAGTTTCTCAAAGTTCCTCTTAAGTTTTTTTTAATAGGGATGAACAAAAGTTTCTATACCTTTTGTAGGTAGTTTTTAGTATCTCATTATCTGGATCTTTTTTAAGTTTTTTAAGTAGGTTATCACGGTTTTTAATACATTTTAAGATACCCGGGGTTATCCAGGGTTTTAAAATTTTCTTTCGCCGGGAAATTTTCACGTCTTTAGAGTTCGCCGTAATAGCTTTTTGAAGTATTTTCTGAAAGAAAGCCGCAGCTGCGTTAACATCTTTAATCGTGTACAAAAAACTAAAATCAGTGTTTTTTAGTTCTGCATTTAAACGTTCATAATCTATGTATTTCATAACTTTTGGAAGTTTTTGTCTAAGAGATGATCCGTCAAAGACGTTTGGAGGATAAGGCAACGAGCCGTTAATTTGGTCTTTAGTAGTACATGATCTAAACATGTTTTATCATGAGTCGGAAATGTGAACGCAGGTATCATGCCATGGAATGCAAGCATATCTAAGTACGCAGAAAGATTTGGGTCTGTACTATGCTCAGCTATATTAATGTTAATATCACCTAACAATATAACATTTTGTCTAGTGGAATACTTTAATAATATATTGTTGAGGGATTCAAGAAAGGTGTATATTCTTGTATCCAGGAGGTCTATAAACAGCAAGAGCTACCGTATCTTTATTCAGAGTAATCACCAGACAATTCGCTTCTGATATTATAGGTTCTTCAACAGAAATAACTAAGTTTTCCTTATAATAGACAACCACACCCTCATTTTGCGTACGATTATTAGTTGAAGAAAAGCTACTATATCCATCCAAAGGAGGTACACAGTGGGAAGATGGCAACCAGCACTCAGTCAGAACAATACAGTCCCGGTCTAGCCCCGTTCTAATGAGAATTGGCAATAACCCAGGTAAATTACATTTTAAACTGCGAATGTTTTGTTGAAAAATTTTTAGGCATTTATTAGAACCAGGTAAAAAAGAAAAGCAATCTTCCGCGTTACAGATAGTAGAATCAGCTACATTAAAGTTGTCAATTTCGCTTTGAATATTATTTAATTCATTGAATTTTTAGGATTAAGTTTTAAGTAGACTTCCGACGAAGACTACCTGACAACGAAGACGACGACGACGACAACGACGACAACTTCCTGCAATAGTCAACCTTCAAACTTTTTTCGTGACTAAACATCTTCACGTGTTACATCAAAACATCGCTGGGCTATTGGCAAAATCTGAAGCTCTAACAGTGTGCCTAGAGGAATTAGAAGCTTCACAATCTTGTGTGGAGGTACTATGCATCACTGAACATTTTATAATGGAGGGTTCTGAGAAACATCTAGATCTTCCTAACTATCAGCTCGCAGCCTGCTTCGCAAGAAAAAAAAGCAAAAGAGGTGGAGCATGCATTCTCACTAGAAACGGACTACAATACAAGGACATAAAAAAGATTTCAAGATTTTCAATAACTGGTATCTTTGAATGTTGTGCCATCGAACTGATTGACTACAAAATTGTTATTGTCTGTATTTATAGAGTTCCAAATAGTAGTAATTTCAATACGTGCATGGAAAAAATTCATATGATTTTACGCGAACTGTCCAATAAGCCCTTTCTAAATAGCAATATTGTAATAGCGGGCGATTTCAATGTTGATATCCTAAAGAGAACTTATCAAGCCTTAGATTTTGAATGTCTATTATTGAATTACAATTTGAGATTGTCTATTTTTCAGCCCACTAGAATAAAGAGCCAAACATGTATTGATAATTTTGCTCACAATTTCGAGAAAAAATGCAAGGCGGAAGTGATTGAATTTGCCCTATCGGATCACACTGCGCAATTGCTGAAGTGTCCCGTAAGAGTGGACTGTGTTTTGAAATATTGGTACAAATCTCAACGGGATTTTAGCCCGGAGAATATGATTAAATTCAGAACCTGTCTTGAGAAGCTGACGTTCTCTGAAATCTATGACAGTGATGATCCAAATGTTTTTTTTAACTCGTTTATAGATCAATTTAAATTATTTTACGACTTATGCTTCCCCCGTAGACTCTTAAAAATGCAAACAAGTAAAAAGCCAAAATGGATATCGCGTGGTATCAAATTATGTAGCTTAAAGAAAAGGCAATTATTATGGGCATCTAGAATCCAACCGACTCAAAAAAACAAAATAAAATATTCTAATTACGCCAAATTATTTAAAAGAATTATTAAATTGACTAAACGATCTCAAAATGACTACAATATTAAAAACTCTGACAATAAAAGCAAAATGACGTGGAAACTAATAAAGAACTCTAAATTTAATCTACCAAATGACTCAATAAATACAATTCAAGATGACAATAGAACATTTAATAATCCTCAATTAATTGCCGACAAGTTTAACGCCTATTTTATTGATAAAATTGTACCAATACCAGGGATACGCAAAAAATCAACTGCGCACATTTTAAATAAACAAAAATCCATGTTCATGGCACCATGTCAACCAATGCAAATATTTAATATTATTAAAAGATTAAAAAATACCAATAGCGTAGGGTATGACGAAATTTCAACAAAGATCATAAAATATGTTGCTGATCTAATTTCTGGCCATCTGAGCCATATACTTAATTTATGTATCAATCAAGGTGTTTTTCCTGACAGTCTTAAAGTCTCTATTGTTAAACCCGTTTTCAAAAAAGGGGATAAACAGCAAACTGAAAACTATAGACCTATTGCGCTTTTGCCAATTTTCTCTAAAATATTTGAGAAGTATATTTACAACGAGCTATATGCATATTTAGAAAAACATAAGATTCTCTGCAGCGAGCAAAAAGGTTTCCGGAAAAATAGGACGATAAATATGGCAATCTATGACTTCCTTAATACAATTATGACTAACATTGATAAAAAGACACCTGTTTGTGCTATGTACTGTGACATGACACAAGCTTTTGACCATGTTGACCATGATATATTAAAATACAAACTGGACTCTTATGGGATAAGAGGTAATATTCTGGATCTGTTAATGACTTATCTCTCAAATAGAAAACAAAAAACTGCTATAACAGACTTAAATCTAAAGACGAAAGAAGAAGTTACATATCTGTCCGAAGAACGTACTGTATACTTTGGCGTACCACAGGGCAGTGTTCTGGGTCCCTTACTTTTTTTGATCTATATTAATGACCTGCCCAAAGCCATAAATTACCCCTTAACCCTGATGATAGCACGGTAACAGTAGCTTATAATAAACCTGACCAATACGAAGCTGATGTAAATGATGCGTTAATCTCGATAATCTCTTGGCTTAACAATAATAACTTAAAAATTAACCTAGATAAAACTCAAATTATGCACTTTAGCCATAGAAAAACTAATCAAAAAATGGATGTGAAATTCCAAAACAAGATAATTAATGACGTGGATAGTGCTAAATTCCTAGGGCTAATAATAGATAGACAGCTTAACTGGAAGAGTCATATTGAAGCATTATGCAAGAAAATAAGTTGCTCATCCTATGTCCTATATAAACTTGCTCCAACTGTTAACACGGATGCACTACTCACAGCCTATCATGGTCTTGTTGCATCTGTGTTAAGATACGGCATCATATTTTGGGGTAACTCTACAAATAGGGAAGCCGCGTTTAAAGCGCAAAAGCGCTGCATAAGATCTATGTTTGGGCTTCAGGTGACGGACAGTTGTGTGCCATATTTCAGAAAACATAAAATTCTGACACTACCAGCTTTGTATATTTACGAAACTGCCTTATTTGTGCGATTAAATCCAAATTTATTTCCGTACCTATCTGACACTGTGCAACGTAACAGGCGAAATGACATGCTTCGCGGACGCAGAGCCAAGACAGCTCTCTTGCGGAAAAGCATATTCTGCAGAGCCCCGCAAATTTATAATAAAATTAAAAAACCTATTAGAGAATTAAATTTGGCTGGATTCAAGAAGCATTTTAAAGATTTTTTATGTAATAAATGCTATTATAATTTAAATGACTACCTAAATGACACTGACATATTAATTTAATTCAATTACTATTTATATTTTTTCATTTTGTGACATTCTCTTTTGACTTTTAACTATAATTATTGAAAATATTGTTATTTATAATATAATGTATATCATCTTTTTAACATTTGTACGCCCATGTGGTAGAATATGATGAAACAATACTATTAAACTTAAGACCATGTAATGTACATACCAACCATGTTCTGACAAATAAATTATGATTATGATTATGATTATGATTAGGATAATACTCGTAAGTAAATTTTTCCAAGAGATTAATTTGTGAGGTAGTTTTTAGTTTAACAGAGCTGTTGCATTCCTTTTTGGTTGGTTTTATTAACATAATACAGAAACTAATTCTAGTGCTAGGTAAGTCATATGTGTTATTCTTAAGAAATGTGTTTATTGTGTATTTGCCGAAAAATTTAAAGTGTTTTTGCATATAAGTGACTGTGTTCGTTTTGTGTATGTTGTTTATGTATTCATAATTACTAGGCACATTTATAGTTACAAAAAAAAGATGGGCGTTGTCTAAATAAAGCCAGTAGAATACTATGCATGCAGTAAAATTAGAGATGAGTAATATAAAAAAGCAAAAATTTACTAGTCAAATACTTTTTTTCAGATTTTCAATATCTTGTTCGCAGCACAGGTGCAAACGGGGTTCACTGGAGTTACGTTTCAAGTATACCTTGCCAAAAGATGTCCAGCAGTGTTCGTAGTTGTGATTTTTAGCAAACACTCTAGCCAGGTAGTGAAGGCGACTAGCTGATGAAGTGAGGGATTCTGCCACATATATGGGTTTAGGAGGACCATTAATATTGAGACTAGCAGTATTCAGACGTTGATGACTGTTCACTTTGTTGTAAGTTCGTGTAGATCTTATAAAGTGTTCTCTCTTGATAGTCGAGGTAAAATCTACGATGATAGGGCCGGTTGGTTTATCTTTCAGCTTCATCCGCTAAACATCTCGAATATCTGAGTCCTGAATAGGAACGTTGATAACTTTGCCAATGTTTTTGGCGAGTTCGACTAAGTTTTCCTTGTTTTCAGATTCACTTGTAGGGAGATTTCTTAGCTCCACCGTGGTAGATCGTGCACTTTTCTCAAACTGCTCCAGTTTCGCTTCAAGTGTTTTAATGTGGCTTTTAAAAAAGTTATTTTCCTGTTGGAGTGTTTTCAGGTTACTAAGAACATCATCGTATTTTGCAGAGAGATGTATCACGGTGTCCTTAATTTCGTCGTTCTGGGTTGATAGGGCAACTATTGATAATTCCAAGGAGGCGAACTTAGAGTCCTGTTGTTTTTTTATTTCATCCATCCTTGTCATTAGATCGGATAATGTAATATCAGCAGTGCTTGATGGGTCATTCAGGCGGCGCTTACATCTTTTTGTAATGTTAGTTTCTGCATGTTCATGAGTTTCGGCTACGTAAAGAGCTGAATCGGATCCATAATGGGTGGGAGAAGTGAGCTTTGAATTGCTCTTCGTAGGCGTACGTGAAACCGACATTGTATTAAATTTTAATTATTTCACTTCAATCTGTAGAATCAGTCGGCAACAATATAAACAATGAACAATATTTTTCACTTTGGGCTATACGCTTATATTTACCCGCCTGTCGCTGTCGCTTATCAATTGTGGCAAAATCAGATGTGACGTATGCGCAGAGAAGCTCAGGATGATACCTCCGTCTCGGTTGTTGTTGTCCTGCTCGTACCGCGTCACTGTACAATTGCGACCTTTCGCTGTGTTTTGCGCGCCTAGTACCAGCTCAGATTTTTCACTTTTATTTAATTTCGAAAATGGTTATTTTTAATTAAAAATTGAAACGAGTGCACACGTCTTAACGCTCTTGCGATCCGAGGGGGGAATCAAAATATGGATATGGAAATATGGATATCAAATAAATGATAAATAACGCAAGGTGTTTAAGATCGCATTACGAATACCAAATTTATATTTTTAACTACTGTAACTTTTTTATTTGATAGGTTAGCATAATTCTTTTGTAAATTAAATGTTAGAATTAAAAAAAGTTTCTTTGTTCCGGACAAGACATCCTACCCCCTAAGTGCTTTGTTCCGCTAACTAGAGTATAATATTTGCTAACTAAAATATAATTACCGCTTACTAGGTCGTAACTATTATAAGATTCAATGTAACTAGTTAACTAGCTAATTATACTAAAATCATTGCTAACTGTCTAACAAGACGATTTATATTACCTATTGAGAGAGAGAGTGAACCTTATGGTCACGTGGATAGGTAGATCCAGACATCGAATGGTTGCTAGTAGTGTATCTTGTGTCTCTAAAATTAGAGCTTACTTAGGTTATTTTCTAAACCGAGTATAACTGGATAATTCCTTACATATTAGGCGCCCATTACACGATCATGCAAGCGTCACTCAATTCCAAAAGTCATGATTGATGGAATTCAAGCGACATTTGACGCACTTGCTCAAATACGCGACGATATATTATTGACTGTTAAATGGGATTCGAAAAAGGACAAGGACTGAATGACCTATTCCACAAATATGTAAAAATAGACCCTTTCGCTTAAAAGTCATGACTAATTAAATATTCAGATTTTTGTCAATCAATTTCATGCATCCATCAGTCACTGCATTACAGGATAAGTTATCCGTCAATCACAGTGTTGACTGTGATTACATTGACAACAAAACCTACCGTGTAATGAGCGCCTTTTGATTGAGCTACAAGTCGCTAGCGGTAGCGGTTCACCTCACGGATCTTCACAAGTGACCTTGACTTAGTATACTATTTTTCATGCATATTTGCCCATTGTAGGACACCTTGGAAC
This sequence comes from Lacanobia wlatinum, assembly GCA_947578705.1. Taxonomy (NCBI): domain Eukaryota; kingdom Metazoa; phylum Arthropoda; class Insecta; order Lepidoptera; family Noctuidae; genus Lacanobia; species Lacanobia wlatinum. The sequence continues at coordinate 25,043,624 of OX388038.1, forward strand.
GGAGACAGGGTGGGCTATGGCTGGAACCGTGCTTCAGGGTTATGGAACAAGTAGATTCTTTAAAAAATCTGTATATTATGGTTTAAGAACTTTATTTTTCACAAAGAATTACATTCACTTCTATGAGAAAAAAACTTATTTCTAATAACAATACATTAAGTGTCGCGACGGTTACACAAAAAACTGGCCCAGTGTGAGTTGGACTCGCGTGCAAAGGGTTCCGAACGTATTTATGTTTTTTCAACATGTTGTTTTAACAGCATAGACTTCTTATAGCTTTTCCTACAATTTATAGGTAAAGATCTATTAATTATCTCCATTTTTTCGAAATTTAAGGCTCAGTAGTTTCGGAGATAAGGGCTTGGTATAGTCATTTTTCGTCTAATTTCTTGAATAACTTCAACACCATTGATCTTAAAATTATGAAAAAAATGTATTTAAAAACCCTCAAAGAAAGCCCTTTCATTTAATACGTCACATGAGATTGTTCAAAAAACTTTTTATTTTATAGTTTGACCCCCAAAAGTGACCCTCATACTATAAATTTAATCATTTACGTAACGCGTGTGTTTGGGTCACAGAAGTCCATATGTGTACCAAATTTCAATAGAATCGGTTCAGTGGATCCGGAGAAAACTGGCTGTGACAGACGGACAATCAGACAGAGTGATCGTATAAGGGTTCCGGTTTTTGTTCGGAACTGTAAAAAAATAGATTATTGCATTGCCCGCAGATAGGTTAAAATTTTAAATCTCTTAAAATGTGTATCTTTAAGGATTTTTTGAAAGTGTACTTTGATTTTTATCTGTAACATTTCTAAGTAATTTGTTGTAAAGCTGTGCACCTGCCGTATTTAGTTCTAGGCGCCCGCAACACTATGTCATTTGCTTGTCTAGTTCTGTATCTATGTGTATAATGTAAGTACCTGCCTAGTGCTTGATTATTAATAAACTGTGTATTGTTTAGAATGGTACTTGTTTAATTGTATTTTTCCCTAACTTCATATAACCTCTAAAAGACATTGTAAAAAGTGGCCTATGAATCAACACGTATGAAACCTTTACCATTATTCCAAGTTAATTTTACTCGACTGCCTAAAAAGGAGTGTTATGTTTTCGTCAGGGTTCATGCATGTATGTATGGATGTTTGTTTGTGAGTTTCTTTATTCCATTATAACTCTAGAACGAATTAACCGATTTCGATGTATGTGGTATCGTTAGAAGCGTTGCGTTGTCCCGGGGGTAACGTAGGCTAGTAAAAACAATAAAAAGGTATAATGGGGTAGCCATGGATCATGAAATAAACGAAAATGTTTTTTTTTTCAAGAATATTTGCCGACCCATAACTATCATCGTCTAGAGCGTGCTTAGTACATAACAAAAATGTATAACGGTAGTAGGTATTCAATATTCATTAGTTCGCTAAAAAATAAAATTTTAAAAATAATGTTTATTTGGACAGCCATGGTTCATGAATAATAAAAACGGACCATTCTTTTCATATATAATTAACTACTTATACTATCATCGTCTAGACCTCGCTGACTATATTACAAAAGTATATGACGTAGAATTCAATATCCATTAATTCGTTAATAATTTAGTATTTTTCGTCTCTTAGCTTCCTTTCTAGAAACACAACATTATTATAGGGATACTGTATGAAAATAATATTTCCTTTTCTTTAGAGTGGTGATCAGACTTATCTCGGAGTAGATCCCCATAAGACGTTCTGCATGACCTCTGACCCCAAAATGTCCATCCCCACCGCTCATGACTTACACTAATCGAGAGGTGGACAATTATACGACATTTTGCTTGTCATATGTGGCCCCCCGAAAGCTACCACTCAATCATCAATGTATTATAAAATTCTTCCGTTACGGAGAGATTGAGTGACTGAGTGACTGAGAGATAACGCACAGCCGAAACTACTAATCGTAGGAAGCTGAAATTTGGCAATCTCGGGAACGAATGGAGGTATCGAGTTGAAATTGAAACCATATACTCCAGTCTACAGTCCCTTGAAGCTGTGTAAAAACCAAACTCCTATGTCAAGGTAAAAAAATGAAACAGCTGTTTTTGCCGAAAAAAAACGTATACACTCGTAAGGGCATCAACATTTATTGGGTATTTTCCATTGACCTAGATCTATGAAATTTGGCAAGTAACAAGTGCATGCAATCATAAAAATATAGTCTTTATTAAAAGTGCGTAGTCAATCATCGAGGTTAAGCTAAGATTTTTTTTCGGTTTATGGTACGGAACCCTTGGTGTGAGAGTCCGACTTGCACATGGTCGAATTTTTCCTTTTGAGATACCCACTCAAACGTCCACGCGGTGAAGCTGCAGTAGTGTTGAACGTCCAGCCGCGAGAACGGAACTTCTGCACGCAAGCGCCCCGTGCCATATCCAACATACAGCTTATTATCTAGTAAATTACTGCATCTACGCCAAAATAAAAAATACGTGTGTATAGCTAAAACTATAGAGAATCGACATATGTAAAAACTAAATTACAACAACTAGTTTCAAGTACTTAAAAAAAAAAAACTTGAAAATATGGGTTGAATATCAGGAAAATTTTTGTTCTAACTAAGTTTTTACTATTAATATTATCGTTTTCAACAGACTTTGAACCTATGACATTTTTAGATATTCGTAAAGCTTGAATCTTGAGGATTTTTTTGATATAATACACAAATACATTGGGTTTTAAATAAAATTGTACTTTCATCGTAAACACGCCGCTTGCGAAAACTTCACACAGACAGTAAACACTGAACTTCAACTTTTTTTTTTTTCAAATTGTTCTCTATGCTTGCAAACAGTGTGCCACAAACTCACAGACGCGTAATTTAATACAGCGCCATCTTGTATAATTTTTAGACGCTCACATAGAGTTACCACTGTACAAAAACGATATAAAGGGAACAAGTCGGCGCAGCTACCCTGGTAGCTGTAACGCTCAACCGGAAAAATCATTAGGCTACTATGGTAGCTGTAACGGTTGAGTGGGTACGGAACCCTAAAAAAATGGCCCCAAAAAGTATTTAATACTACAAAGTTATGACAACAATTACAGAAACGCGTACGCGAGTAGCACGACGATGTATGTGGTGAGCAGATCCATCAGATTCAGAAGTAGTGCTGCGTCTACCTCGAACAGCCCATACACACTCATCTTTCTAAATGATGCTCGATGTAATCGCTGGACTTTTCTGGACAGTCGTCTCTCCTCGTCTGTCAAAGAATGAATCAATTGATATACAACGCGGATGAATTTCATGATGCCATATTTTAGGGTTAATTAAACTTAAGTATTTATTCAAGAAGCTGTAAATATCTATAAAAATAATCGTAAACTAGTTATTGATAAAGTCAAATTAAACGATTTAGCATAACTACACTGACGTCGTGGTAATCAGTAGTAAAAATTTAAATGATAAAACAATAAAACCTGAACTTTTAATTTCAAGTAATAACAGCTGACTACAGGGTCGAGGGCTAGTAATTAGTCAGTCGGTCTGCCTCTCTCATCTTAGAGGCTAAATGAATTGAGGTGGGTACGGGTATAGGTACCCGTGTGCCAAGTTTCATCCAAATTCATTCAGTCTTATTATGGAATAGTAGGACATACAATATATATTCCTGGTTTATACTTCCTTGGAATAAATTTCATCATCGACGCGGGTGATGCCGCTGGCTGAATCTACTAAATAATAATGATTCTTGTAACATAATAACAACAAACAAGTAAGTGTAGTAAAAAATGTAAACTACCTGTACATTCCGAATTCAATACAAGAATAGCACAACAGTCTTGAACTTTCTCCAATGCTATGTAGAATTTTTCAAAGTACTGACATAATATCGCTTGCATCGTCAAGTTTTTCATAGCCCAAAAATATACGGCAAGGGAAGTGATGACAGCATATTTCTAGAGCAAAAACCATAAAAGTATTAGTTATACACGATGCCAATTTAGCCGTCTTACAAAGGCGGCTCACTTAATGTACCCGATGTAAACTACCCCTGGGAGTGATTTTTTAAAATAATTCGTTATGATAATAGCTACAATAAACATAAATAATGCCTAAGAATTATGAAACATCCCGTAAATAATGTATCAAATTAATTTCACCGTTCTATTCCACGCCGTCCTTGAAACAAAAATCTCGGACTGCGCTCGCTCCTGAATGTTTCGAACTACGTCATGCGTCATGATTATGAATAATATTTTTATTCATTTTCTATTTAATAAATGTATAATATTCAATGGATAGATGAAATTGGCTGCCGTTGCCAGACGACTAAAATGGCTCCGTTTCAGTCTCAGTTTTTCCTGAAATTTAGGAAAAACTTGTTTTTGTAAGGTCAAATCAGTTCTTCCTTTATGCGATGAACTAGAATAGCCTTATGGTGGCCATTCATACCAGAGTTTAACATGATGATTATAATGATGATGATATATTATGATGATGGTTATAACTTTACAAGTTTAACCAACAGCCCAACCCTTTTTTTAAGGATTGGAAATCATAAAATGACTCCTCCCGCCCTGGGTGAAGCAGAAGTGAGTGTCAGACTCTTACTGAACTCAAACCCATCCGTGTTTCTTCTAACGCCATTTGCCTTCCTGGGCCACGGTGACTCTATCAAACAAATGCCGCAACCCGGGAACAGCCACACCCTAGCGTGTATGTTATAAAACTACAGTATTCGGTTCATTTTATGTCGGTTATACCATGCACCGTACACGCTTGAGTTTGCAGGATGATTATAAAACTACCATGCAAACCCAAGCGTGTATGGCCACCATAGGCCAAACTCGCTCATGCTAAACTCAAAGGGAAAAACCAGTTGAGCTTTTTAACTCAAAGCATGTTTATATGTTTTCTACAATATCGCCATATTTTTAAATTTCATGATTATAATTATGACAATATTGCAGAAAAAAACTGAACTTGAAAAATAATCCATATAAAGTAAGAAATAACTGATTTAGAAAAAGGAATAACTTCACTAAAACCATAGTTCATCTCTTTGAGTACTTACCAGGTTATTTTTTTGCATGTTCTCTTTCACAATCTCAAGTACTACTTGAAAATAAACCAAAGAATGAATGAAAACCTCTACGGTGTAATAAAGTACCTGAAAAATTGGAGCAAAAATTATTCACATAGCTTTATAGACATTTTGAATTCTTGTTTTTGTCTAGCCTTATTCCATTCTGGTAATGTGTTGATCTAGACTTCCAGTCCAATTGAATGTAGCGGAATACTTGTATTATGCATGGGTGAATTTCTCGGGACCGAATATTGCGTGGCATCAATGAAATCGGTACTAAAAAACATAGTTATAATGTTCTCACATTTTTTTCCGGTTAGGTGAAATAGTAATCTATGTGTAGCACTAAATATTTTATTTAATTGGATTAATGGATACTCCAAAAAAATAAATTAAACCTCGAAATCTTTCATTCCCGTGTTTGTCCACACTTCACCTTGTTGTGTATTATTCCACATTGATAAAAATCTATCGGTTATTTATATTAAAACCTAGTTTTATTTGATACATTAATAGTTAAAGTATTGTTACGGAATACATTTATTCAAATATTTAAACAATACAACGAATGGTTAATAAAAATCATTTGTCCCAGAACTACCGTTCATCGCCGTGTCCTAATCATGTTCAAGGATATTGTTTTACCTACGACTTGCGTCCCCCCTCCCGGTATGCTAAACGTTGCAAATTAGTGCTGCCTAAGTGCTCAACGTGGAAGGACGTACACACGTGCCTGCGTTTTCGCGCCATAAATGTAAGTATTCAATTTTTATGTTACTGGACATTTTTTCTTTCATCGCCGTGGATAGGTTATATTATAACTATATTTTCGAATAAGTTTGTCTTCATGAGTAAGCATTCGATAGAACACCATTTCTCTTATGTTAATTTGTGAAGTGTTTATTTCTTCGAATAGTTAATATATTTTTTGTTATTTATATTTTTGGCCTTGATTTTCATCGCCGTGCTTTCATTGCCGTGGTTTCCGTGGCCGAAATTTGCTATGGCAATGAAAAAAAAGACACGGCAATGAAAAAAATTTCTTTGCCATGCCTTGTAAAACAATTTAGTTTCATTGCCGTGGCCAGGTATTTCATTTCCGTGACTTGTGTTTTCATCGCCATGGTATGATTAGGCAAAGAAAACATCTTTTGTCACCTGTAATACAGGTATTAATACCGATTTCTGACAGTACAAAACTCGTCAAGTTAACTCTAGATTCTCTCGCTCTGGTCTCTCTTTAGTCTTGATGAGTTTTTTACTGTACAGTCAACTACAAAAAGATGTTTTCATGTTAACCTTACAAAATGATGTAACATTTGGTACTATATCACACGTATATACACTCACACACACGCAAGCACCCTCACATACTACAGTCTTTTAATAATGAATTGTTTATTTTTAGGATGCCAAGATGCCTAAACCAAAATTATCTGAAGAGGAGAGAAAGGAGAGGAAAAGATTGGCTGAACAAAAGCGACGCCAAAAATTAAGAAGCGACCCTGTATTAAGAGAGGAGTATCTAAGAAAAGAAAGAGAACGATATCTTAAAAAGAAGGCTGCAGGAGTAGTTGTTCCTCGAAGTGCAATGACTTCGCAAAAACTTCGGAATCTTCGCAAGAAAAACTTGGTGAGTGCACTTGCTTCTTACAAAAAACGGACAGCAATTTTTCGTAAGAAAACACGTCCAAATGTGACTTATGATGTAGAAAATACTGAAACACCAAGGATGGAGCCAAATGAAACGTCGATGGAGCCAAATGAAACGTCGATGGAGCCAAATGAAACGTCGATGGAGCCAAATGAAACATCTTTTGGGTTATCTCAAGTTGTTTATAATGATAACATGCCGATGACCCCTCTAACAAGACGTAGCTCGCGTCTTGAATCTTTAAAATCAAACCGACGTCGCTGTGAAAATTTGCGGATTGGCACACTAATAGCAAGTAGCTCTAATTTTCCGGCCACAAGTAGTCCACAACAGTCACCCCCAGGATCACCGCAACTAGCGCCAAACATCAGTAGCATAGATTCTACATCACGTCCTGATAGTCCAGCATCAGACTCTTCTATTGCAACTTTAAAATTTCAACGTGATTTGCAACAAAAATTCCGTAGATACCAAAAATCTAAACACTCCCAGCTCATGGGATTACAAAAAAAATTAGATCAAGTTGCCCGCGAAAGGAACTTATATAAAAAACGGTTCGAAAGACTTATTCAGAGAGATAAAAATAGAGTTACCAATCAAAGAATAGAAAAACAGCCAGCGATAGATATGAATGATAAGAGCGACAAAAGTAACCCAAAACAAACTCGACTCCGGCTGATTGTACTCAAGTTTTATGAAGACGACGAAAATTCAAGCATCTGTCCAGGCAAAAACGACACGATAACAAGAAATGGAACAAAGAAACAGAAACGTTTAATGACGGATACAATAAAAAATTTACACAGAAATACATAGAGTCCGGTTATCCACCTATGAGCTACGTAACGTTTTCACGTTTAAAACCTTTTTGGGTGCTGCAACCAAAAATAAATATGCGCAACACTTGCTTGTGTGAAAAACACGAAAACATGAATCTGCTAATTGAATCTCTAAAAAAGAATCATATCATAAAAGAAAATTCGACAACTGACGTTATTCAGAGCATATGTTGCGACATTTATAACTTGGAATGTCTACAAAGAAAGTGTAGTACCTGTAAAAACAGACATGTAATATACCAAGAAATTGATAACTCGGAAAAAGTTTTATATTGGGCCTGGGAAAAACAGAAAAACTCTTACACAAAAAATGGTATTGAGAAAACTGCCATCAACGTTGAAAAAGTACGACACCACGAAGAACCGTTAATACTCATAAAAAAATTTGAAACTAATCTTCAGCCATTCCTTAATCATTGTGCCAACATTCGTAATCAGACCGATGCAATTAAACAAATTAAGCAAAATTTGACCGAGTATGACTGTCTTATACATATGGATTTTAGCGAAAATTACAGTGCTAAATATAATTCTGAAATTCAGTCGGTACACTTTGGTGGTAGTAGAAAGCAGTTTACTCTACACACTGCAGTTCTTTATTTTAATATTGAAGGTCACACGACAAAAACCCAATGTTTTTGTACTATAAGTACATCTTTACGACACGATGCTGCTGCAGTGTGGGCACATCTGATTCCAATTTTGACTGAAATAGAAAAAACAGTACCTTTGGTTCAAAATATTTACATAGTTTCTGATTCTCCTTCTGGACAATATCGTAACAAAAAAATATTTTATATAATGTCTCGACTTTCGATCTACATTTCTTCAATTAACAAAGTAGTTTGGAATTATTGCGAATGCGGTCACGGCAAAGGTGCTCCAGATGGCGTTGGTGGACTTTTAAAGAGAACTGCTGACCAACACGTTGCATTACAGAGTGACATTCCTGATCTTGATGCATTTGTGAATGCTTTGAAGTCCTCTGTCAAGGGCGTTAAAATAGAACTCGTGGAAGATTATCAGATCAATGAAAAGGACTGGTTACTGCCTGACAATTTGAAACCTTTCCCAGGTACTTTAAAAGTCCACCAAGTTGTGTGTCAGGCAACCGTTTAGCATTGCGTCGTTTATCTTGCACAAATATTGAATGTCTTAACAATGTCAAAGAATGCCCTCATGGTAATCACTTAGGATTTTATGACTTTTCAACTAAACCCCAGATATCAACTCCTCTTGAACACTCATCAAACTGCACTAAAACTACACCTAAAACTTCTATCCGTAAAATGCGTCCAGTCAAATTAACTGATAAACTTGCATTGGCTCCTAAACCCTCAACTTCTACACCAAAAACTATCCAGCCAGCAGCTGTACCTCAGTTTGATAGTATAATTTTAGAAACTTATGATTTTAAAAACTTAAACTGTAGTGGTGCTACAAGTGTACCATCGTGCTCATACTTATGTAATGTTGACTCTGAAGTTTTAAAAGAATTGGAAAAATGTGGTACTTTTGAGGAAAACCATACAAAAACATCAAAAAAACCAGACATAGACTTAAGTAGTGATTCAGATGATAGTTTGTCTATATTCAACTAATAAAGCTAGAAAAAAAACAATTTTCTTTACCCTGATTGATACTGATACTGATGATGATCAAATTTAAATTTTTAAGTACCTCCTTATCTGATTAAATATAATTTTGCTTAATTTCATAATAAATAATTAAGACTGTTAAAAAAGTTTCTAAATGTGATTTACTTATGTATAAAGATTAGTGTAAGTTAGCTGTAAGTTAAACTTGAAAGGCTGAATTTTCTAGTGCCATATACTCACATTGTGTTCTTAGGTTAATAAGAGATAAGATTATACCTGAAAGGATTTAAGAGTATCTAGATGTTTTAGATGATTGTGTTTTTAGTACTTGTTATTTTGAAAATGCATCTAACTTGGTACAGATCACAATATACGTTTTCTGAAGAAGCTATTTTGTTTTGTCAAGTGCAAAAATATATCTTATCATGCCTGTCTCCGAGAGGGAAAGGCAAACCCAGACAGATTGTGTATGGGAGTAAGATTTGAATAGATATTACAAAAGGAATAATGGGAGTATGTATAAGAAAAGAAAGACTGTAGTATTAAAGTCTCTAAGTAGTGTTGCGAGTGTAATTCAACAGTCTTTGTTTACTTATTGTACTCTCATTCTTTTTTTGTAATATCTCCTTACCCAAATTTTACTCCCATACAAGTGTTGGAATCAAGACCTCTTATAAACAGTCATTTTTATTCTATCTATCTGTCTATCTCATTAAATAAAATATTTTTTAATTTCCGTGGATTGATTCTTTCATTGCCATGGCACAGTTCTTTCATTGCCGTGGACGCTTGTTTCATTGCCGTGCACGCATGTTTCATCGCCGTGGCACGAAATTTTCAATCCTGATATGTCGTTAGTTTTTTAAGTTATTTGCTAGACATTAAGCAAGAATATATACACCACCAAAAACTTTTATAAAAGCGTGTTTCTTTTTTAAAAAACTTAAGATGAAAAAAAAACACGGAAATGAAGATTTTATAGGACCTGTTGAAATTCACTCGCATATCTGAAGTCATTTTTATTCTATCTATCTGTAAACAGTCATTTTTATTCTATCTATCTGTCTATCTCATTAAATAAAATATTTTTTAATTTCCGTGGTGTAGTGTATGTATATACTTATGATTGCTTTCGAGCGCGTACGTCACAACGTACGGTCAGTCAACGGTCAGTCAGTGTTCAACCGTCAGTCAGGCAGCACGTGGTGGTGCGTAGGCGAGCCCAATACCTACTATTAGTGATACGATGCGTGGACACTACATATGGCGACGAGGACAAAAAAATAATTAAAACTGTAAGTAAAGTGACTTTATAAAAAAAAAAAAGAGAAAATGTGACTGGCGAAGTGGCAAGATAATTTACTTATGCTACTTAGGTACATGAATGTTACTTATTCAAACTAAGAAAACATGCGACATTTTCATTTACATTTCTCAGCTATTATAATTACCTTTACCCAAAATATGGTTTAAACCATTAGTTTACTTTAATTAACAAATAGATACCCATTATGATTCAAAATTATAAAACTTTACACCTACTTAACAGTGGTGACTATTGCTTGACTTACGAAAAAGTCATTACATTGGAATGTTCAGCTACACTGATAACATTTTAAGGAATGTTCTTCGTTGTTTAGTAACTCGCACTAAAGTAATAATGGACTATAGAATAATCATAATGGTATTGAAGAACAAATGTTAAACTGTGTTTGTTTATTTACACCTACGTAAGTTATAAATTACGACAAACATTAATATAATGTCGGTTTTACCCTACCCAGTGATCTTGTAATTATTATAATATTCATAGGTATTGCTAAATTGTTGAAGTACCTACATGTGCCATAATGAACAAAGTGATTAGTGGATATTTCAATAATTCTGAAAAATAAACACCACCACATCTTAAAAACGTGGTCAGAGACGTGGAGTATTTTTAATGATTTTCTTATTTTGAACCCTAATATTATGCTTGGCCTTATCGGAAGGATAGGTTGCAGTATTATTTAAGTACTGTGGTATTTATTGGTGGTTATTTAGGACAAGTTCAAAAACAATTATTGACCGTCTGGACGTTACCTAATTAAATGGATATACCCCAGTAACTTACTTATATTCCATGTAAACTGGCGTAGTACCTGGTCATTTAATCGACAAATAAATAATAAAGTTATTTTCAAGTTTTATAACAGTATAATGATATAATAATACTGATTTATTATGACGTTGGAGCAGCATTGCTGGTCATTAAATTGACACCGTTTGACTATGTTCAGAGGATCCTCAACAGCATTATTGGTCATCAAATTGACGCATTATAAAAAGGAAGCAGAATTTTGTGATAAAAAATTGATATTGAAAAAACAACAAACTAGTTGGTTCACGATATAACACTAACATGTCCCAACTCACATTGGAGAAGTTCGACTGCGAAGGAGAACGTTCTTCGGTTGGAGTCAGATGGGAGCGTGGGAAACGAACACTATCTATTTCGATGCTTCTGGTATTGACAAGATCGAAAAGAAAAAGGCAACGACCTGGGAGTCTAACCAGGGACCTCATGCTTAGATATTTGATTTGTACTACATGATTAGTTCTAAAATAATAAATCAAAGAGCGCATAAATTTAATTACAGTAGAACATACCTACTGGTCATTAAATTGACAAGTCATCATTGAATGACAGTAATAACAGTAGAATACACCTACTGGTCATTAAATTGACAAGTCATCATCGAATGACAGTAATTGCAGTAGAACATACCTACTGGTCATTAAATTGACAAGTCATCATTGAATGACAGTAATAACAGTAGAATACACCTACTGGTCATTAAATTGACAAGTCATCATTGAATGACAGTAATTGCGGTAGAACATACCTACTGATCATTAAATTGACAAGTCATCATTGAATGACAGTAATAACAGTAGAATACACCTACTGGTCATTAAATTGACAAGTCATCATTGAATGACAGTAATTACAGTAGAACATACCTACTGGTCATTAAATTGACAAGTCATCATTGAATGACAGTAATAGCAGTAGAACATACCTACTGGTCATTAAATTGACAAGACATTATTGAATGACAGTAATTGCAGTAGAATATACCTACTGGTCATTAAATTGACAAGTCATCATTGAATGACAGTAATAACAGTAGAATACACCTACTGGTCATTAAATTGACAAGTCATCATTGAATAACAGTAATAACAGTAGAATACACCTACTGGTCATTAAATTGACAAGTCATCATTGAATGACAGTAATTACAGCAGAATATACCTTCTGGTCATTAAATTGACAGTTAGTTATCAAAGACAAAATAGGTCAGCAGTGCCTAGTGGTACTTTTTATCTACATACTGGTCATTAAATTGACAAATTTGATTGTGAGGGGGAACCTTCAACAGTAGGAACGAGATAAAAACGCTGGACGTAGGAACTCTTGATCTACCTGGAAGCTGTTGGCATCAAGGGTAGTGACAAGTAACGGGCTTTGCTGCTACATTTTGTGGACTAGAACTGCTAAAAATGTCTATACTAATATTGTAGAGCTGAGGAGTTTGTTTGTTTGGTTGAACGCGTTAATCTCGGGAACTGCTGGTTCGAGTTGAAGGACTATTTTAGTGTTGGACGGCCTATTTATCGGGGAAGACTATAGGATCTAACATCATGCTACGACCAATAGTAGCAAAGCATTAATGGATAATGTGACGAAGACGAGGTTGCTCGGATCAGCTAGTTTAATAATATACCAGATACACATATCACCTGCTGATGGAGTGGATGTCTTTGAAGTGGCTATCACCAAACTCCACGCATACTTTACACCTAAACAAATTGAGAATTAAGAACGTCACTCTTTTTGATTGATCAAACAAGGGGCAAATGAAAAGTTTCAAAAATTTCTTAGTACGGCTTAGACAATAAGCAGACAGATTTCAGTTCAAACAGAGTCGAAAGACATACAATATGTGTTCAAAATCGACGATGACAGTTTACTAGATTGTCGTATAGGTGGAATGAAGGTTAAAAAAAAAATGTTAGTAGACTCTGCGTGTAGGTAAATCCAAATTTAATCACACACAAAACTTGGGAAAATATGAAACAAAACAAGTTTTTGTTTGTTCTTAAAGTAAGAAAACCCAAGGGGTTCTTCCTAATGGTCTTGTTAGGTCAAGACCTAACAGGACCATTTGACGCAAATATAAAAGTAGCAGATAGATCCGAAAATGCAACTTTTTACTTTTTTTGCATCTCTGATGGAACTAGAGATCTACTTGGGAAAGAAATTGCCATGGCTATAGTTATAATAATAATAATTCTTTATTTTCGGACAACAATGATCCAGCGTGTTAGTAAACAATATTATAACTTATTACTAGTGTTAGTAGCTAAAATACAACAGAGAAGAAGACAGAACAGAATAAATATTATTGTGAAAAGGACAACCCCAATCTAATGGTTAGTGATAGTCCTTCTCACAAAACTTTTAATTATCGAAGAGTCGATACTCTCCGCCACAGTTTTTAGTATACTGTTGCCACTCGCCCACAACCTTGACAACAGCGACGCGGTTTTTTTTGCGAATGACGGCGTGGAAGCCATCGGTTCGGTTTTGCGCAAACATACAAGACGCGCTGCACCATCGTGGCAGTCCCAACAGCATCCTAAAAATGTTATTATACTGGACGCGTAGGTCATCCCGCGATCTTTTGGTATAGTTGACCCAAAGATTCCCCGTGTAGAAACCCTGGCAATATGCTTTAAAAAGTGTTACTTTTACTTGATAAAACTAACACTTTGATAATGGGTGTACTTAAAATCGGATTACAAATTGACCAAATGGAAACTAAGACAGTTTCCGAAATCCAATGATGTTTTAGTGGAAGTGCCAATCGATGAGAAAGTACAACCAGCTTCTCAATCATTAAGAAGGATAATAGGAAGAAAAGTTGAAAAAAAAATATAAAAGAACGGTTACCAGTAACTAATCTTAAGACTATAATGTACCTACCATATTCTGACAAATACATGATTATGGTTGGAGAAATATTCAAGGAGCGTAATTCCCTGCCAGAGTCTGTGTTTCCTGATGGTTGCAGACTGGGAGTCTTTAGGTCGGGAGTGATTGGGTTGCTTCTGGGCAAGCGTGCTCCATCTTCAACCACGTCATCGCTTGCCACCAGGTGAGATATTGGTTAACATTTTATTCAGTACGAACTTAAAGAATGAGATATTGCATGGCAAGGTTGCCATAAGGTCATGTTCCAACTTAGACGTGTTTAGTGAAAAATTGGATTTAAGCTTTTATATTAACGTGTCAGTGACAGAATTCTTACATAACAAGTTATTAAATTCAGTTCGTAAATTCGATAGTAAACGATTATAAACAGTAACTTGATATTAATGACATTGATTAAAGCTGTAGGGATACAGAGAATTCTGAGCTATTACAATTTCTGAATAGATTTTTCACTACCGGGTTGCTTACTGTAGATGTAAGTTAATATAAGTAAGATTTAAAATAATATTGATTGATTCAAACTGTTCGGTGCAGACCATGATGCCCGTAGATTGACGTAGAGTAATTCATGAACGTAGCCCCTTCACATGAACGTAGGCACAAACATTGACAGGCCTAGGTTCTGTTCTCTTCGTAAACTCTGATGTGCATAACTTACCGGTTGGTATGTTTTAAAATCTCATTGTCGGGAAGATGCCCAAGGCCAAGTATATGAATAATTGACGTTGTGAAGTTATGAAATAGATGACGAGTAAGCATAAAATTAGTTTGTATGAACAGGTTCTTAGTTCTGTGGGTCGGCGGGCGTACCAGGATATCGTAGCAGTATCACAGAGTGATATAGACGAGGAAGTCTGCATCAGGGTGTCGTTGCTATTGGTGGTACAAATTAGAGTTTACTCGGTATTCTTCCCATGGGGAAGTGCGAGTATAGGAATTGTGTTTTGCTGAGCTATGAGACTGTGAATAATAGTCTTTGACATTCTTTGTTAAAATCAATGTGAGTTTTATGACTTCATTGGTGCTTGGACTTGGTAATCACGAATACTAGTGAATCACGAATCAAACCTTAAGGATTGATTACAGCCAGTTTAGAACTGTCGAATGGCTAAAACACTGAACGAAAAGTCAGTTAACTGAAGATTTGGAATAGCTATGTGTGTAAAAAAAAAAAATTTAGACAATTGCCGTAGAGATTAACGATAGCAAATTTCTTGGGGGATATTGAAGTATATAATGATGAAACAGGACAAATGATTAAAAAGAAATGTCGTACATTTATAGAAATTGAAGGTCAGTGGAAAGTTTTTAATGATAAAAAAAAATCCAAGGAATTGAATCAAAAAGATACATCTGCTTCATAAATAAGATTGATTAATTAAGACTAAATTAAAAAGAGAAAAGGGAAGAAAGACAGGGATAATAATAATATCAAGGCATATAACATTGAATACAATAAAGAAAATCAAAACAATTATCTCACATGTGATCATTGAAAAAAATATAATTGGTATATAATTACAATATAGTATAATCGGGTCGTTAACCGAAAAAAAATAATAATAAAGGAGTAAAATACCTCTAGTGTCATGTACAGTGTTTGGAAGGAAATAAATACTTAGTAATAAATACATACATATATTTTTTATAAGTACCTAGATCCATAAAAAACTTACTACAGGAAGTATTTATACACAAATAAAAAAAAAGGAAGGGATGTAGTGTATGTATATACTTATGATTGCTTTCGAGCGCGTACGTCACAACGTACGGTCAGTCAACGGTCAGTCAGTGTTCAACCGTCAGTCAGGCAGCACGTGGTGGTGCGTAGGCGAGCCCAATACCTACTATTAGTGATACGATGCGTGGACACTACACGTGGATTGATTCTTTCATTGCCATGGCACAGTTCTTTCATTGCCGTGGACGCTTGTTTCATTACCATGCACGCATGTTTCATCGCCGTGGCACGAAATTTTCAATCCTGATATGTCGTTAGTTTTTTAAGTTATTTGCTAGACATTAAGCAAGAATATATACACCACCAAAAACTTTTATAAAAGCGTGTTTCTTTTTTAAAAAACTTAAGATGAAAAAAAAACACGGAAATGAAGATTTTATAGGACCTGTTGAAATTCACTCGCATATCTGAAGTCCACAATCAAGGTGGGTAAGACCAGAGGGCCTAGCACGAATATTTTTGACGTATGGCAACGTAACGTAAAATTTTAACATAGCTACAATACTCGTTTCGCACATAATATTTATTTGTATTAGATACTACTTTATTCATATTTTTAAATGATATAAATTATGTATGTAACATAAAATTAATCCAAAATACAATGGGTTTGTAGTTTTCCACATTCAAAATTCACTTACGTTAACGTTAATATACGTCAATATATTCGTGCTTTGCCCTCAGTTATCAGAATTTTTATTCCGGGTATCATAATCCTAAAAATCTACAAATAACAGCCGGGACTGACTGTTTAACGTGATTTCCGAAGTACGGAGGTCGGAGGGGTTTCCGGAATCCCTATGGATCGACCTCTTATCTGCTAGCGACTTTTTGCTTTCGACTGAACCTTGCAGTCTTATATTTAATACTAGCGATTTTGCTCACATTAAAGTAGCTTATAACTGTCTCCAGGATTCAATCTATATTTGTACTAAAATTCGTCAAAATCGGTCAGTTAATTTAGGCGCGTGACAGCGTAAAAAACCAAACTAATAGACAATTTGGCATTCGCTTTTCTAATATAAGATACGATTTTTAAAAAAAGAAACGTTCTGACAGATCTACATAATTCACAAAAATAAGACACTTTTAAACTTTCTATCTCAGTTGTACTTACTATTTTCTGAAAACAATTTTTGTAGATTTTATAACATTCTAAAATATTAACGTAAGCCTCAAAAAGTTTTTCGATTTCATCCACGTGTTCAATCCCTTGCGAATCCAATGCACGATTATTCCACAAAATGACTTTATCTTCCAAAAGTTTCAGGAGACGAATGGCGTAAATGTAATTAAAATCAAAACTCACTAAGGAGTAACAACTCAGAACAAAAAAGTAAGGCAAACCAATTTTTAAACTAAAAGTGATGAAAATGATGACGAAGAAGCTACCAGCCGTTATAATACTTAACCAATTCCAAAAAGTGAAGCGCTTAGTTTTTTTCTTATCATTAAGGAACCTGTGAATCTTTTGAAACACCAAAACAAATGAGATATAGCTTTCAGTATTGAGAATGCCGCTGATGAAGATCATGACAAGTCCGAGACTATAGTAGCCACAATCAAACAAGGAGATTACATACTGTACATAAATATAGCCTTCCTTATTTCTCGCAATATACAGAATGTAGAGGCGATAAAAAAATGCATAAATGAATGTACCCGTTCCTATCAATGACACAAGATTATGGATAAGGCCAGTTGGACCTATAATATTGTTTTTGATGCGATATTTTGGGCAGAACATGAAATTTTGCATCAGATTCAAAGGCAATAGTATCGACTGCACATTTTTGTCGACCACGTTATTCGACAAGATTTCTATTCGATTTTCCCTGATGTCACTATTGCTCGGCATGTCTATTACAATGTTTTCAGTAGCTTTCTTAAACTTGAACTGATCGTGTAAAAATCGATGGCAGGCTCTATAATCATCTGAAACTCTTTTATATTTCAATCATTCAAAGGCACTCTAAGTGATTAATAATATTATTGACCAAAATCTTCATTATTGGTAATTTAATTTCAGCTAATAAAAATCAATTCATATACGGGCCTGTTTAGCCTTTAACTAGTGTCATAGAAACAGAATCACAGTTGAGGCAGACAGATTTGCGTAATACCTGACAACTGTTTTAAAATTATTTGTCCTATTTCGAGTTATCATAATTGAAGCATTATCTTATCCTAATATATAAAATTCTTCTGTTACTGAGTGAGTGACTGACAGACAACGCACAGCCGAAACTACTGGTCGTAGAAAGCTGAAATTTGGCATGTAGGTTCCTTGAGGATTGTCGGGAACATCAGGCTAAGAGAGGATTTCCCGAAATTCCCATAGGAACGGGAAAAAAGGGGATATACGCGTACAAGTCGCGGGCGAAAGCTAGTTACTATTACAAATGCAAATGTTCGGATGGATCGAATGCTAATGAATAAGCTGGTTATAATAAAAGGACAAATAAATGATAAATAACGCAAGGTGTTTAAGATCGCATTACGAATACCAAATTTATATTTTTAACTACTGTAACTTTTTTATTTGATAGGTTAGCATAATTCTTTTGTAAATTAAATGTTTGAATTGAACAGATCTTTATTTAAAAGTACGGATTAAAGTGCTGCAATCCTGGGCACATTCTACAACATTTATTTCTTTTCTTGAAAATTTAAAAGAATTGAATTTATAAATAAAAAAAAATTCTATGTTCCGGACCAGACATCCTACCCCCTAAGTGCTTTGTTCCGCTAACTAGAGTATAATATTTGCTAACTAAAGTATAATTACCGCTTACTAGGTCGTAACTATTATAAGATTCAATGTAACCAGTTAACTAGCTAATTATACTATAATCATTGCTAACTGTCTAACTAGACGATTAATATTACCTATTGAGAGAGAGAGTGAACCTTATGGTCACGTGGATAGGTAGATCCAGACATCGAATGGTTGCTAGTAGTGTATCTTGTGTCTCTAAAGTTAGAGCTTACTTAGGTTATTTTCTGAACCGAGTATAACTGGATAATTCCTCACATATTAGGCGCCCATTACACGATCATGCAAGCGTCACTCAATTCCAAAAGTCATGATTGATGGAATTCAAGCGACATTTGACGCACTTGCTAAAATACGCGACGATATATTATTGACTGTTAAATGGGATTCGAAAAAGGACAAGGACTGAATGACCTATTCCACAAATATGTAAAAATAGACCCTTTCGCTTAAAAGTCATGACTTATTAAATATTCAGATTTTTGTCAATCAATTTCATGCATCCATCAGTCACTGCATTACAGGATAAGTTATCCGTCAATCACAGTGTTGACTGTGATTACATTGACAGCAAAACCTACCGTGTAATGAGCGCCTTTTGATTGAGCTACAAGTCGCTAGCGGTAGCGGTTCACCTCACAGATCTTCACAAGTGACCTTGAGTTAGTGTACTATTTTTCATGCATATTTGCCCATTGTAGGACACCTTGGAACGGAGACAGGGTGGGCTATGGCTGGAACCGTGCTTCAGGGTTATGGAACAAGTAGATTCATTAAAAAATCTGTATATTTTGGTTTAAGAACTTTATTTTTCACAAAGAATTACATTCACTTCTATGAGATAAAAACTTTTTCTAATAACAATACATTAAGTGTCGCGACGGTTACACAAAAAAACTGGCCCAGTGCGAGTCGGACTCGCGTGCAAAGAGTTCCGAACGAATTTATGTTTTTTCAACATGTTATTTTAACAGCACAGACTTCTTATAGCTTTTCCTATAATCTATAGGTATAGATCTATTAATTATCTCCATTTTTTTTAAATTTAACGCTCAGTAGTTTCGGAGATAAGGGCTTGGTATGGTCATTTTTCGTCTTATTTCTTGAATAACTTCAACACCATTTATCTTAAAATTATCAAAAAATGTAATTAAAAACCCTCACAGAAAGCCCTTTCATTTAATATGTCACATGAGATTGTTCAAAAAACTTTTTATTTTATACTTTGACCCCCAAAAGTGACCCTCATACTATAAATTTAATCATTTACGTAACGCGTGTGTTTGGGTCACAGAAGTCCATATGTGTACCAAATTTCAATAGAATCGGTTCAGTGGATCCGGAGAAAACTGGCTGTGACAGACGGACAATCAGACAGAGTGATCGTATAAGGGTTCCGTTTTTTGTTCAGAACCCTTTAAAAAAATAATTTAGATTATTACATTGCCCGCAGATAGGTTACAATTTTAAATCCCTTAAAATGTGTATATTATTTAAGGATTTTTTGAAAGTATAATTTGATTTTTATCTGTAACATTTCTAAGTAATTTGTTGTAAAGCTGTGCTCCTGCCGTATTTAGTTCTAGGCGCCCGCAACACTATGTCATTTGCTTGTCTAGTTCTGTATCTATGTGTATAACGTAAGTACCTGCCTAGTGCTTGATTATTAATAAACTGTGTATTGTTTAGAATGGTACTTGTTTAATTGTATTTTTCCCTAACTTCATATAACCTCTAAAAGACATTGTAAAAAGTGGCCTATGAATCAACACGTATGAAACCTTTACCATAATACCTAGTTAATTTTACTCGACTGCCTAAAAAAGGAGTGTTTTGTTTTCATCAGGGTTCATGTATGTATGTTTGTTTGTGAGTTTCTTTATTCCACCATAACTCCAGAACGACTTAACCGATTTCAATGTATGTGGTATCGTTAGAAGCATTGCGTTGTCCCGGGGGTAACGTAGGCTAGTAGAAACAATAAAAATGTATAATGGGGTAGCCATGGATCATGAAATAAACGAAAATATTTTTTATTTTCAAGAATATTTGCCGACCTGTAACCATCATCGTCTAGAGCTTGCTTAGTACATAACAAAAATGTATACCGTTAGTAGGTATTCAATATTCATTAGTTCGCTAAAACTTACAATTTTAAAAATAACGTTTATTTGGACAGCCATGGTTCATAAATAATAAAAACGGACCATTCTTTTCATATATAATTAACTACTTATACTATCATCGTCTAGACCTCGCTGAGTAGATTACAAAAGTATATGACGTAGAATTCAATATCCATTAATTCG
Organism: Lacanobia wlatinum; assembly: GCA_947578705.1. Classification (NCBI taxonomy): domain Eukaryota; kingdom Metazoa; phylum Arthropoda; class Insecta; order Lepidoptera; family Noctuidae; genus Lacanobia; species Lacanobia wlatinum. The sequence goes on from OX388038.1 coordinate 25,064,652, forward strand.
TTAATAATTTAGTATTTTTCGTCTCTTAGCTTCCTTTCTAGAAACACAACATTACTATAGGGATACTGTATGAAAAGAATATTTCCTTTTCTTTAGAGTAGTGATCAGACTTATCTCGGAGTAGATCTCCATAGGACGTCCTGCATGACCTCTGACCCCAAAATGTCCATCCCCGCCGTTCATGACATACACTAATCGAGAGGTGGACAAGTATACGACATGGTGCTTGTCATATGTGGCCCCCCGAAAGCTACCACTCAATCATCAATGTATTATAAAATTCTTCCGTTACGGAGAGATTGAGTGACTGAGTGACAGACAGATAACGCACAGCCGAAACTACTAATCGTAAGAAGCTGAATTTTGGCATGTAGGTTCCTTGGGGAGTGTAAGGAGACGTTAAGACAGGATTTCACAAAATTCATAAGGGAATGGCAAAAACTGGGATATGTGCGCATGAAGTTTCTGGCAAAAGCTAGTTTTAAGATCTTGCTAGATTAAATCGGTCTGTTCTCTCTCCACCATCTTAAAGGAGATTCATAAGGTAGGCTTTGGAGATTAGCAGGCCGCTCCAATCACAATTTACACAATTTCAACTTTTTTACTACAGGAACCTTTAGAGAAATGTTACACAGTACCTACAGTAGATACTCTGTAACATTTCTCTTTCCTTTCTCCCTTTTCCTTTCCCCTGACTGCAATAAAAAAGTTGTTATTCAGTTTTAAAATTTTTGGGCGAATGCTTGTTTTTAGTTAATTTTTAGACATGGCAGGCGTGTTCAGAGGGTTCCGAACAAAAAACGGAACCCTTATAGGATCACTCGGGTGTCTGTCTGTCTGTCCGTTTGTCACAGCCAGTTTTCTCCGGATCCACTGGACTGATTCTGTTGAAATTTGGTACACACATGGAATTCTGTAACCCAAACACGAACGATTTATGTAAATTATTAAATTTTCAGTATGGAGGTCACTTTTTGGGGTCAAACTAGAAAATTGAAAAAAAAAAATTTTTTTCTACAATATCAAATGACATATCAAATGAAGGGCTTACTGTGAGGGTTTTAATTATATTTTTTTCATATTTTTTAAATAAACGGGTTTAACGTTATTCAAGAAATTAGACGACAAATTACCATTCCACCCTTATCTCCGAAATGACTGAGCCTAAAATTTTGAAAAAAATTGGAGATAATAGATCTTTACCTGTGGAGTACAGGAAAGCTATAAGAAGTTTATAGTGTTAAAACAACATGTTAAAAAAATCGTTCGGAACCCTTTGCACGCGAGTCCGATTCGCACTTGACCAGTTTTTTAATTTTTCAAATTTGAAATTTAATAAATGCAATATACAGAACACTTCATAGTTAAGAAAACATTTTAAAAAGTAATTCATTTCGGTTTTATTCCCCGGCGCTATTATTTTTTCAGCGCTTGATTTATGATTAAAATTTTTAGTTACAAAAAGAATAAAGCGATTGAAAGCGCATTGTGAAACTAACAACATCGACACTGACAGTCGATGAATTGATAGATTACACTTAAGCAATTTGCAGATAACACTTTAAACTGAGATTTACTCACTAACAAAATATGTGGGATAGAATAGTGATAGTATGTACTTTTAACATACCGTCCGTCTGTCTGTCTGTCAAGACCCTTTATCTCGGGAACGCGTGGAGGTATCGAGTTGAAATCAAAACCATTTACTCAGGTCTACAGACCCTTGAAGCTGTGTAAAAACTTCTAAGTCAACGTAAAAAAAAGAAACAGTCGTTTATGCCGAAAAAAACGTGTACACTCACAAGGGAATCAAAACTTATAGGGTATTTCCTATTGACATAGAACTATGAAATTTGGCAAGTAATACCGTCTTATACTACAAGTATAGGGAAAAATTTGAAAGCTATACATTTGTAATTATATCATCACAAAAAATTTGTCTTAATTTAAAGTACGGAATCAATCATCGAGGTTCAGCAACGATTTGTTTTTTCGGTTTATGGTACGGAACCCTTCATATGAGAGACCGACTCGTACTTGGCTGTTTTTTTTCCTTTTGAGGAACGGAATCCTAAAAAAAATGGCCCCAAAAAAGTATTTAATACTACAAAGTTATGTCAGCAATTACAGAAACGCGTACGCGAGTAGCACGACGATGTAGGTGGTGAGCAGATCCATCAGATTCAGAAGTAGTGCTGCGTCTACCTCGAACAGCCCATACACACTCATCTTTCTAAATGATGCTCGATGTAATCGCTGGACTTTTCTGGACAGTCGTCTCTCCTCGTCTGTCAAAGAATGAATCAATTGATATACAGCAACGCGGATGATTTTTTTTTCACCATATTTTACGGTTAATTTAGTTAAGTGTCTTTATTTTAGTGTATATAGTTAGTTAGAAGAAGTTAGAAAGAAGCTGTAAATATCTTTAAAAAAAATAATCGTAAACTAGTTATTGATAAAGTCAAATTAAACGATTTAGCATAACTACACTGACGTCGTGGTAATCAGTAGTAAAAATTTAAATGATAAAACAATAAAACCTGAACTTTTAATTTCAAGTAATAACAGCTGACTACAGGGTCGAGGGCTAGTAATTAGTCAGTCGGTCTGCCTCTCTCATCTTAGAGACTAAATGAATTGAGGTGGGTACGGGTATAGGTACCCGTGTGCCAAGTTTCATCCAAATTCATTCAGTCTTATTATGGAATAGTAGGACATACAATATATATTCCTGGTTTATACTTCCTTGGAATAAATTTCATCATCGACGCGGGTGATGCCGCTGGCTGAATATACTAAATAATAATGATTCTTGTAACATAATAACAACAGACAAGTAAGTGTAGTAAAAAATGTAAACTACCTGTACATTCCGAATTCAATACAATAATAGCACAACAGTCTTGAACTTTCTCCAATGCTATGTAGAATTTTTCAAAGTACTGACATAATATCGCTTGCATCGTCAAGTTTTTCATGGTCCAAAAACATACGGCAAAGGAAGTGATCACAGCAAATTTCTAGAGCAATTGAAATAAAATTAAATTAATAATTAAAATTATAAATTAAATTAAATTAAACTACCTCGAGGAGCGATTTTTTTAAAATAATTCATTATGATATAAGCTATAATAAAAATAAATAATGCCTTAGAATTATGAAACATCCTGTTCATAATATTTACGTATCAAAACAATATCACCGTTCTATTCCGCGCCGTCCTTGGGACACAAAACTCGGACTACGCTCGCTCATGGATGTTTCAAACCACGTCATGCGTCATGGTAATGAATAATATTTTCTTATCTTAAATAATTCAAATTTCCATATTTTTTAATTTATTTAATGAATGTATAATAGTCAGTGGATAGATGAGATTGGCTGCCGTTGCCAGACAACTAAAATGGCACCGTGTATTACCGGCCAAACCCGATTTTAGGAAAAACTAGTTTTTGTAAGGTCGAATCAGTTTTTCTTTTATGCGATGAACTAGTAAAGCCTTATGGTGGCCATACATACCAGGGTTTACAAGTTTAACCAACAGCCCAACCCTTTTTTTTTAAGGATTGGAAAACATCCAATGACGCTGGAGTGTCAGACTCTTACTGACTGAAACCCATCCGTGTTCCTCCTAATGCCCTTTGCCTTCCTGGGCCGCGGAGACTCTTTTAAACAAATTCCGCAACCCGGGAACAGCCAAATCCTAGCGTGTATTTTTTTTTTTTTTACTATTTTTAGGCTCGCGTTTGACCACTATCTCACCTGATGGTAAGCGATGATGTGATCGAAGATGGAGCACGCTTGCCTAGAAGTAACCTATTCACTCTTGACTTAAATACTCCCAGGTTATAGCTATCAGGAAACACAGACTCCGGCAGGGAATTCCACTCCTTAGCTGCACGCACTATGAATGTGTTCCCAAAACGTTTTGTGCGCGTGGGTGGGATGTCCACGGTGCATGTACCGGTGGCGCATCGCCGTTCGTCTTGTGGTCCGATGATGGAACGGGCTTGGCGGAATCAAATTATGCAATTCCCTCGCATATTCCTCAAAATGCAACCGATAGAAAACCGACAGGCTAGCAACTCGTCGTCGATGCTCAAGACTTTGGAGCTTTGTCGCGACGAGCCTATCATCGCCGATGATCCTCTTGGCTCGTTTCTCAATTGACTCAAGGGCATCAAGCTGGTATCTGGCAGATCCGTCCTAAAGATGAGAGCAGTACTCCATACATGATCGAACTTGCGCTTGATAGAGTTTGAGCAGCTGTTCCGGCGTAAAGTACCGTCTCACCTTTGCTAAGATCCCCAACTTCTTTGCAGCCACTTGAGCTTTTGCCTCTATGAAAGGGCCAAAATTTAGGGTAGATGTTAATGTAACCCCAAGAAGCTCAAGTTGGTCGGTTATCGGCACGGTTGCACCTCGGAAAGATGGAGCTGGGTGGAATTGGCTCCGTTTAGCGGAAAATAGACACGCTTGGGTCTTAGCAGCATTGAATTTGACCAGATTGTCTTCGCCCCATTCTGAGACAGCCTGTAAGGACACGTTCAAGCGCTCAACCATAGCCTCCCGTAGAGACTGGATCTGCGACCCGTCAACTCGTGCGTCGGACACGTATCTCTCAGCAACAGTGCTGTCGTCTGCATATCCGTTTCCGCGATCCAAATATATTCAGTCGGTTCCTTTTTCGTCAAGCAAATACGTTGTTTTTATTTAAGGTTATGGGACCCAGTCCCGAAAACCTCTCGCGGCAGTTAGTTTTCACTGTGATATTGTTTTCTGCATGAACTTACGAGTGCAATTTCGAAATAGTTCGAGGATAGTATAAGTTAACCAAAACAAAAATAGAAAGTGTTTCGTAGACTAAAACATGGCTGCCGGTCCGAACTATATGGTGAACGTGCCAAAGCTGAAGGGTCGCGAAAACTATAACGAATGGTGTTTTGCAGTAGAAAACGTCCTAGAATTGGAAGGCATGCCGAAATGTATAAAGCCGAAGCCTAACCAACCAGCTATAGGCGCCAATGAGGATGCCAGAACAAATGAGATTTTGATGATAGATCCATCGATCTACGTGCATATAAAAAATGTTACAGCTAAAAGTCTATGGGATAAGCTGAAATCGTTATATGATTCTGGATTTGCGAGAAGAAGCTTGATGAAGATGTCGTCGTATGTTACGCAAATTGTGGAAATTGATCAGAAGCTGGCGGGAACTGGATTTAACATCAGTGATGAATGGATTGGGTCATTGTTACTTGCTGGATTAACAGAAAAATTTGCGCCCATGATAATGACCATTGGGAATTCTGGTATTTCAATCACAACGGACGCCATTAAGACGGGACTCTGCCCCAAAGAATTTAAAAAAATAGTTATTTGAAGAAACTATTGTCGATGCCGTCGCGCTGCGCCCTATCAAGTAAAGTGCGAAAGCGACAACTGCAGCTTCAATTGACAACTAATAAAAATTTTATGAAAAACATGACGAATGATTGTTTTCTAAAGCAAATAATAGTTGCACATGAAAATAAGCTACCTGTAGAGTGTTCCGTTGATGTGCAGATTAGGACATTTACGACAGAATGCTGTTATGATGTGACAGTTGAAGGAGTGCTATATGTTCCAAGTCTTACCACGAATCTTCTGTCCGTTAGTCGACTAATAAGTAAGGGAAGCAGTGTGTCCTTTACAAAAGGTGGTTGTGAGATTTACAACAGAGAAACCTGGAGGCGACAGTTGTACTTTCGAATGGAATGTACAAACTAAACTTACCTGATGATTTTATGGCTGCTGCAGTGGTCACCAGTGATGCCTGGCATCGTAGATTTGGACATGTGAATAGTACTTACCTGAATAAAATGATGAATGCCGTCAAAGGTTTCTCAGTCGACCAGAAAACAGACATTAGTAAGAGTTCCTGTACTGTATGTTGTGAGGGAAAGCAGAGTCGACTTCCATTTCCCAGTAAAGGCAACAGGAGTACTAAACTGTTGAATATAATACATGCAGATGTATGTGGACCTATGGAGAATAAATATTTCCATTGGAGGATAAAGGAAATATAAAGCTAAGGTTAAGAACTACCTCGACAGAAAAATCAAGGTTCTGCGTACTGATAATGGTAAAGAATTCTGCAATCATGAATTTGATAAATTTCTAAAGAATACGGGAATAATTCATCAGAAGACCAACCCATATAGGCCTGAACAGAATGGCTTGTGCGAGAGAATGAACCAAACAATTGTTGAAAAGGCTAGATGTCTTTTATTTGAAGTTGGTTTGGGCAAAGAATTTTGGGCAGAGGCGACTAATACTGCTGTGTTGTTGCAGAGAAGAATACTAGCGCCTGCACTTCCAGATAAAACTCTGTTCGAGTTATGGACGCAGACCAAGCCTGACGTAAGTCACCTCAGAATTTTTGGCAACACTGTCATGGTACATGTGCCAAAAGAGAAGCGTCTCAAGTGGGATAAGAAATCAGAAAATGTATTTTAACGGGTTATTCTGAAGATACCAAGGGATACAGAGTTTTTAACCCTGAAACAAAAGTAGTTACCACTAGTAAAGACGTGATAATCAAAGAAAAAGATTTTCAGCCACCAGATGCTATTGTTGTTCAAGAGAGAAGTCATTTGAAGTCACATGTTGAAGGGGCAAGTCTAGGTGGAGTGGGAGACGATGGTCTATCTGATGACAGTTATATTTCTACATTTAGTGATCAAAATGATAGTACATACGTGCCCAGTGAAAATGAAGACTTCAATGAAGCTGCACCTGTTGAAACTCGAGTACTTACAAGAGAGAGAGGAAAACCAGACAGGTATGGAATCCTACTAATATTATAAATGTGAAAGTTTGTATGTTTGTATGTTTGTATGTTTGTATGTTTGTATGTTTGTATGTTTGTATGTTTGTATGTTTGTATGTTTGTATGTTTGTATGTTTGTATGTTTGTATGTTTGTATGTTTGTATGTTTGTATGTTTGTATGTTTGTATGTTTGTATGTTTGTATGTTTGTATGTTTGTATGTTTGTATGTTTGTATGTTTGTATGTTTGTATGTTTGTTGTATGTTTGTATGTTTGTATGTTTGTATGTTTGTATGTTTGTATGTTTGTATGTTTGTATGTTTGTATGTTTGTGCCAAATCAGGCAAAAATGGCTGAAGGGATTTGGATGAAATTTGGCACACATATAGTCCACATCCTGGAATCAAACATAGGCTACTTTTTATCCCGGTAAAAGGCATGGCTTAATGGAGACTGAGGAGGAAGTGGAAACCCAGCGCTTCTGCTGCCTTAGTACTTCAGATTCACAAGTACCAGGAGAACAGAAACATGTCGTAATATTTTCGGGGCTGAAATAGGGAGCGCTAAAGATTCACAAGTACCAGGAGAACAGAAAGATATCAAAATATTTTTGGGCTAGAATAGTTTTTGTATTTTTTTTTTTGAACCGTCGCACACAAATATGTATTTTGAAGATTTTTTCCGGGCTGGAATTGTAAACGCTATAGATTCACATGTGACAGAAGACCAGGAACATGTTGAAGAAGTTTTTCTTTGGCTGAAATTATGAGCGCTAAAGATTCACAAGTACCAGGAGACCATAAACCTGTCAAATTATTTCCGGCCCTGGAATTGTAACCGGTTAGAATTCAAAAGTACCAAGAGACTAGAAACATGTCGAAGTATTTTCGGGGCTAGGATTGTGAATGCTAAAGATACATAAGTACCACGAGGCGAGCAACATGTCAAAATATATCCGCGCTAGATATATGAGCGGTAAGGATTCAAAATTACAAAAACAACAGAAAAATGTGCAAGTTTTTCCCGGGCAGGAATAATGACTAAAGATTCACAAGTACCAGGAGATCAGAAACATGTCGAAATATTTCCGGCGCTGGAAACGTGAGCGGCTAGGATTCAAAGGTACCAGGAGACTAAAAACAAGTCGAAGTATTTTCGTGGCTAGGATTGTGTATGCTAAAGTTTCACAATTACCAGGAAGCCTGAAACATGTCAAAATATTTCCGCGCTAGATATATGAGCGGTGGATTCAAAATTACAAAAACAACACAAAAATGAAGAAGTATTTTCGTTGCTGGAATAATGAGCGCTACAGATTCACAAGTACCAGGAGACCAGAAAAATGTTTAAATGTTTCCGGCGCTGGAATTTTGAGTGGTTAGGATTCAAAATAGAAGAAGGAAAACAGAAACATATAGCGGTTGTTTCCGGGCTGTAATTATGAGCGTTAAAGATTCACAAGTACCAGGATACCAGAAACATATCGAATTTTTTTCTGGGCTGGATTTATGAGTGCTATAGTTTATATATGCGCGATATATGTTTTGTGCGAGTCCCAAATAAACATTTTTTTTTCTTTCTTTTCTACCTTTAAAACCAGAAACAGGTCGAAGTAGTTCCGGAGCTGAAAGTACGGACAGTAAAGACTCACAAACTATGAAAAACGATTAATTTCCGAGGATGAGAATATGACAAAGAATCTGCGCGCCACTTCTAAAGTCTACGCAGACGAAGTCGCGGGCGAAGTGCTAGTTTCAAATATGTGTGTGTACAACAATCCGATAGATGCGAATGAAATATCTCTGAAAGAAGCTTTGCAGGGGCCTGAGAAAGAGTACTGGTTGCAGGCTGTGAGAGATGAGCTGCAGTGTTTTGAAGACAATCATGCTTGGGAGCTGGCTGATGCACCTGTTAATGGAAAAATTGTAAAATGCAGGTGGGTTCTGGAAAAGAAAAGCGAAAGTGACAATCAATTTAGGTATCGTGCTAAACTGGTTACAAAGGGTTGTAGTCAAAGGTGTGGTATTGATTATACTGAAACATTTTCTCCGGTAGTGAGACACACCACATTTAGATTACTGTTTGCTCTGTGTTGTCAACTGGATCTAGATACAGAAAATTTAGATGTTAAGACAGCATTTCTAAATGGAGAGCTGGAGGAAATCATACATATGGAAAAGCCAGATTCTTTTGTATGTTCTGATAATGATAAGAATAAAGTTTTTTTTATTAAAAAAGGCTATATATGGTCTCAAACAGTCCTCCAGAGTTTGGCATTAAAAGTTGATACCTGTATGATCGAGAATGGTTATAAAAAGTGTAATTTGGAACCTTGTTTGTATACAAAAATAATGGTAAGAGAACTATAGTTACGTTGTATATCGAAGACTTCTTTGTTTTTAGTAATGATAAAAATGAAATGACAGTGAAATGAATTTTTGAGTTCTCAGTTTAAAATTAAAGATTTGAGACCTATAAAACAATGTCTTGGCATATGTGTTAATATTGATAAAAGTAAACAGTCATGTTGTTTCTTTGAGTCAAGCAAATTATACAGAGCAGCTTTTGTCGAAATTCAATATGACAGAATGTAAAGTTGTTAATACATTAATGGACATTAAGTTAAATGTTGAGAAATGTACAAATGTAAAGGAAAAAATAATAATTTGTAAAATAACCCACATAACAAATAAACAACTGATTTCTTAAAAGGAATAACGTGACCAAAACCATAATTCATCTCTTGGAGTACTTACCAGGTCATTTTGTTGCACGCTCTCTTTAATAATCTCAAGTACTACTTGAAAATAAACCAAAGAATGAATGAAAACCTCTAAGGTATAATAAAGTATCTGAAAAATTGAAGTAAAAATTACTCACATAGGTTTATAGACATTTTGAATTTTATATTATGCCTAGCCTTTTTCCATTTAGGTGATGCGTTGATCTCGACTTCCAGCCGAATGTAGTTGAATACTTGTATTATGCATATCTGAAGTCCACAATCAAGGTGGGTAAGATAGACTTTTTATTCCGGGGATCATAATTTTAAAAATCTACAAATAACAGCCGAGACTGACTGTTTAACGTGATTTCCGAAGTAGTATCCAGAGGGATTCCGGAAACCCAACTCGTATAATTATGTTGGTGAAGTTTTGCCTTCAATTGAACCTTGCAGGCTTATATTTAATACTAGCGTTTTCCCGCGTCTTTGCTTGCGTTAAAGTAACTTATTTTTTGTCTTCAGTGTCCGACCTAGATCTGTACCAAAATTCATTAAAATCGGTAAGGTTTTTTTAAACGTGACAGCGTTAAAAACAAACTAACATACAAACTGGCATTCGCATTTCTAATATAAGTTACGATTTTAAAAAAAGAAATGTTCCGACAGATCTACATAATTCACAAAACAAAGACACTATTAACCTTTCTATCTCAGTTGTACTTACTATTTTCTGAAAACACATTTTGTAGATTTTATAACATTCTAATATATTAACGTAAGCTTCAAACAAGTTTTCGGTTTCATCCACGTACTCAATCTCTTGTGAATCTAGTGCGCGAATATTCCACAAAATGACTTTATCTTCCAAAAGTTTCAGGTGACGAATGGCATAAATGTAATTAAAATCAAAACTAACTAAGGAGTAACAACTCAGAACATAAAAGTAAGGCAAACCTAGTTTTATACAGCAAGTGATGAAAATAATGACGAAGAAGCTACCAGTCGTTATGATACTAAACCAATTCCAAAAAGTGAAGCACTTAGATTTTTTCTTATCATTAAGGAACCTGTGAATCTTTTGAAATACCAAAATAAATGAGATATAGTTTTCAGCATTGAAAATGCCGCTGATGAAGATCATGGCAAGTCCGAGACTATAGTAGCCACAATCAAACAAGGAGAGGACATACTGTACATAAAGCTGACTTTCCTTATTTTTATCAATATATAGAATGTAGAGACGATAAAAAAATGCATAAATGAATGTCCCAGTTCCCATCAATGACACAAGATTATGGATAATGCCAATTGGACCTATAATATTGTTTTTGATGCGATATTTTGGGCAGAACATGAAATTTTGCATTAGATTCAAAGGCAATAGTATTGATTGCACATTTTTGTCGACCACCTTATTCGAAAAGATTTCTTTTGGATTTTCCCTGATATCACTTTTGCTCGGCATGTCTGTTACAATTGTTTTCAGTAGCTTTCTTTAACTTAAACTGATCGTGTAACAATCGATGGTAGGCACTGTAATCACTTAAAACTCGTTTATATTTAAAACATTAAAAGGCACTCTAAGTGATTAATATCTTTATGATTGGTAATTTAATTTCAGCTACTAAAAATCTATTCGTGTAAATTTCGGGACTTTTTAGCCTTTGACTAGTGTCATAGAAATAGAATCACAGCAGACAGATATGCGCGCTTTTAAAATATCTAAGGGGTTTTTTTATGAGATAGGAGTCGCCTATCAATGGACAGAGCATGGCTACCGTAGCTTACTCTTGATTAATCGATTCATGCGGCTGGTACTTAGCCAGGGGACTCTTACTGTCTTTATTTCTAAATAAAACCTATATCTTATTGATCTGTTTAAGGGTTCCCTCGTAACCACCCAATCCTGGCTGGTATCATAGTTGTGGCATTATCTTAAATAAATAAATAAAAACCTTTTATTTCATGCAAAGTTGAGTATACATAGTTTAAAGAAAAAGAAAATAAATGACGTTATTTATATATTGTTAAAATATAAAAATTTGTTCATTTGCATGAACCCTTCCTCAAGTGAAGGTGAAGGCCTCCTCTAAAGAACTCCATTTGTCTCTATCTTGAGTTATTTGCAGCCAACAGGTACCAGCTATTTTTATCAACTCGTCTGCCCATCTCGTGTGGGGTCTGCCTTTGAGGCGCTTGCCGTTTGGACCCTTCCACGTTGTGACCCTGCTGGTCTATCTCTCGTCCTTTAGCCTCGCTACGTGTCCAGCCCACTTTCATTTTAGTTTTTTAGCGTAGGTTAGAGCATCCATCGCTTTGGTGGTTTCTCTGATTTTCGTGTGACGAATTTTTTGCATTTTTTTAATATTGAGCATACTTCGCGTTGGCTAGTAGTGATTTTGCTTTTTATTATGGATGTATATTTCCAAGTTTGACATGCGTAGGTTAGGCAAGGTAGGAGGCATGACATCAAAACTTTTGTTTTGATATTTATTGTTACTCTTAAGGACCAGTACTTGTTCCGTATTTTGTACTCTTCGTTCTACTTCTAGTTCATTTTGTTTTCTACTGAAACCAATTTGTTTTCCAAGGTAGATGTACTTTTCTGTATATTTCAGAGTTTCATTGTCTACTGATATTCGTCTGTGTATACTATTTGTCGTGACCATTGTTTTTGAAAGAATAATTTCTAGCCCTACCTGCTTGCTGGCTGTGTTTAGTGAATCAATCATGGTTAGTAGTTGTGTGCTAGATTCTGAAAACAGAACTAAGTCATTTGCGAAGCGTAGGTGGGATAAATATTTGCCATTGATGTTTAATCCTGTCTTTTCCCAGTTTAATCTTTTTATTATTGACTCTAAAATAGATATATACAATTTTGGAGACAGCGGGTCGCCTTGTTTCACTCCTCTTCCGATGGAGAACGTAGAGCCAGTGGATTCTAGTTTTATTTTTGCTGTACTACCTTTGTTAATGTTCCTGATTATATCTATTTACTCTTGTTCAACTTCTTGAGCTTGCAGGGAGGTCTATACACTTGAATGTGACACGGTATCGAAGGCTTTTTTATAGTCAATATATGCGATGTAGAGTGCTCTTTGCTTCTCTTGGTATTTTTCCATTATTTGTTCTAGAGTATGTATATGATCGACTGTTGAAAAGCGCTTGCGAAAGGCTGCTTGTTCTATTGGTTGGATTGCTTCTATTATGACACTTATTCTTTTGTTAAACATGGAGGAAAACAATTTGTAGATACATGAGAGTAAGCTTATAGGCCTATAGTTTGTGATATCTTTTGAGTCGCCTTTTTTTAAAATAAAAATTATTTCCGACTCTACTCACTGCGAAAGTATTTCAGCGGTTTTTAATACAAGGTTAAATGAGTGTATTAAGGGTGGAGTCAGTAGCGGTCAGGCAGTCTTTATAGCTTCATTTGTAATGCTGTCTAGTCCTGGGCTTTTATCTAACTATAACCTTTTTATTAAATGTTATTACTCTGTATCGGATTTTGTGTATTTTCTCTGTATGTGTATTTCTGTGTTTGATGATGAATTGCATCTATGTTTGCATATCAAAATGGTAGAATGTACAAGGACTCTAATCTTATTGTAAATACCTACATTCTGAGCAAATAAATAAATATTCGATTCTATTTTATTTCTTGTGTGACTTCATTTTCAGTTATTGGTGTTATATTTCCGCTCTTGTTTGTAGAGTTAATATCATTTGCATTTCTATGGATTTACCCTCGTTTTCCTGGGCTTTACATAGGGTTTTATAGAAATGTTTGTCTTATTTTGCTACATCTATGATTTCTTTGCTATGATTTTTTACGGTTCTGTCTTTGCAGTTTAAGCCATCTATCCAATATTTGTTTGTCCTGAGTTCTTTAAGGGCTTTTTTTGAGCTTTTAGCTTTTTCCAAATGTTTTTCGATAGTCTTCGATCTGTAGCTTTTGTAATCATGTTTAATGTATTTACTTATTAGTTTGTATAGAGCTGATTTTTTGTGGCTCGAGTTTTTGTCTTAGCATGCTATAATTTTTGTCTTTTCTTGATAAGTGCCAGTGAACGCTCTTTTAGAACTTTATGGTTACCTTTTGATATTTCGTTAGATATTCAAACGTATTATAAATTCTGGGTTATAGCCTTGGTTAATGTGTTGTAATAAGCCTGTAATGATGTTTTTTCTTGGAATTTATTTATATCCTGTAAGTGAGATGAAATGTTTTGTTTATAAAATAATTATTATTTCTTGTTCAGTTTTCAATGATGAATATCGATTGCTTTTGTACGCTATGCGTTATTTCTTCTGCTTTGTGATGGACAGTGTTGCTCTGACTGCTCTGTGGTCCGACGGGTAGTTCAGATTTAAAACTTCTATGTTTTGGAATATGTTTGGTTGATTTGACAGAACGTAATCTATTTCATTTTTGTATTTACCATTCGGTGATCGCCAGGTCCATTTTTGGTTGGGTTTTTTTTTATGGAAGAAAGTATTTAATATAGCAAGTTTGTGTTCGAGAGTGAAATCAATTAGCCTCTGACCTCTCTGGTTTCTTTCACCATACCCGTTTGGTTTCATTATTAGACGTTAATCTTTTCTTGGTTTTAGCATTATCTTATTCTAATATATAAAATTCTACTGTTACTGGGACAGACACGAAACTACTGGTCGTAGAAAGCTGAAATTTAGCATGTAGGTTCCTTGTAGAGAGCACAAAGAGAGGATTTCCCGAATTTTCCACGGGAACGGGAAAAAAGGGATATGCGCGTATGAAATCGCGGGCAAAAGCTAGTTACTATTATAAACGCAAATGTTCGGATGGATTGAATGCTGATGATAAAGCTGGTTTTAAAATAAAAGGATAAATAACGAAAGGTATTTAAGATCGCAATACGAATACCAAATTAATGTTTTAACTACTGTAACTTTTTAATTAAATAAGTTAGCGTCATATATTTTTAAATAAAGTGTTAGAATTGGACAAATCTTTATTTAAATGTACTGCAATTATTAAAACACACAGTATAAAAGTATTGCAGTTCTGAGCACATTCTGCGACATATTATTATTTTATTGAAAATTTAAAAGAATTGAATCTTTAATTTAATAGTTAACACAGTGTATCAAAAACATTAAAACACTTCACATCATTTTTCAAAATAGATCACGTGTCTCAAAGTTTACATCAGCCTATGAATATTACAAAATAGCAAACTGCAGCAGTACGATAATGTAAGTTGTGACAAGGTTGCAGAAATGTAGCAATGTTGCAGCGTCCACGACAAATAATCCACACGCACTGAGCTTCTCAAAATCTCCTTGGATAATACGCAACATATTCTTCCACATCCTTTTCGACTGCACTGAAATAGAATATGAAAGTTGAAATAAGGTCTATTTAAGAAATTATGGATTGTATTGTATGCTCCAATTGCAATAGAAAGTTTAAGTTGTGTAACAATATTAGTGGTCTGTAATTAGTGTTCAGATTTTAGGCCCTTGGCTACTATCACCAATTTATAGTCGGTAAATCTTTAAACCATATGTATGTTTTTTTGTTAGCCTGCAGTGTCCCACTGCTAGGCAAAGGCCTCCCCCATATCCTTTCAGACACTCTTCACCCACACTGCCTCGAACCAGCCCCTATGGTGCGCGTCCAGGTCATCCCGCCAGCGCTTTCTGGGCCGACCTCGGCGACGGCGTCCATCCCCTGGCACCCACGGCGTTAAGATTTTTGCCCAGCGGTCATCATACATGCAGCCAATGTGACCCGCCTAATCCCATTTGAGCCTGGTGGCCTTTTTGCCAACGTCTTTGATTCTTGTTTTGGAGCGCAGCGTGGTGTTCCCTTTATTTACGAATGGCGCGTGGAGGCGCTACGCCGGGGCGAGATTCCTCTGCCGCGGCAAATCGCAGCACGGCGGACGGAGCTCCGGCGGGATCTCATTGCAGTATGGAGACAACGACTGTCGCAACCCAGCGCTGGGCACGCCACAATTGCGGCGATAAGTCCCCTCTTTGAGGAGTGGCTAGAGTGGCGCCACGGCGTCCTTACCTTCCGTTTGACGCAGGTACTCACCGGACACGGTTGTTTCGGGAGGTACCTGTTTCGAATTCGGCGGGAGGATACGCCCGGGTGTCAACACTGCGAGGATCATACGGTGGAGGTCTGCCCTGCCTGGCCGGTGCACCGCCGTATCCTCGTCGAGGCGATCGGTGGCGGTGACCTCTCGCGTTCGGCCCTGGTTCAAGCCATGGTCCGGAGCGAGGAGACATGGGAAGCGGTCACCTCCTTCTGCGAAGCAGTAATGCTAGCGAAGGAGGAAGCCGAACGCGTGACAAAGAGGGAAACCTCACGCCCCAGCCGCCGCAACAGAAGAAGACGCCCCGGGCGTCAGGAGTCGCAGCGCGATTCTGTGGCTCGCCGTCAGATCAGAACCAGGCCCGGGTGACGGCGTGCTGTGTTCCACGCGCGCCTCAAAGAGCTGTCAGAATAAAAGACGGGGCCCGCTAGGGCCAGTGCCTGCTGGGGCTGCGGACTTTGTTCGAAAGAGTCACCGCGGCCCTGGAACGCAAAGGGCACTAGGAGATGACACGGATGGGTTTTAGTCAGTAAGAGACTGACACCCTCCTGCTTCACCCAGAGCGGGAGGAGTCATTTGATGATTTCCCATCCATAAAAAAAAGAAAAAGCGTGGTGTTCCGTACTTTGTCTATTTTTAACCGACTTCAAAAAAAAGAGGAGGTTATCAATTCGACTATTTTTTTTTTTTTATGTTTGTTACCTCATATTAACCGACTGGATGAACCGATTTTCATGATTCTTTTTTTATTTGAAAGCTTGTGCTTCCCGTGTGGTCCCATTGCCACCACGTCAGGATCTGATGATGGAAACCCTGAGAAATCGAGGGCAACTCTCGAAAATTGTAGGCACGCATCTGGTAGAAACTTGATATTCGTGTGTATATCGGGTGATACTACAAAACAATGAAGGTTTGGATCACACCTGATGATGAAGACGACAGAGAGTCAAGGGAACTCCACATCGGTATGTAGGAACTACCAAGTGTTTGGGCTTATTTCATTCGTATTGACGAGACCTTTACACCGAAAGCACTTAGTAAGTTTTATTTTCATAACATAACATCACGCCGGTACACTCTGAATGGGTGGGTACGCAGGTACCACTAAAAAGTCAAAAATAAAAAACTTTTTACAAAAAAATATAACCGACTTCCAAACAAAACACTAAAAAGTATAAAATAAGTAACCTTAATTTCGGAAGTCGGTGTTAAAAAACAAAGAAACAAAACCAAAAACACCGACTTCCGAAATTAAGGTTACTTATTTTATACTTTTTAGTGTTTTGTTTGGAAGTCGGTTATATTTTTTTATCAAACCTAGAATACTGCGCTCCATTGCTCTTTGGCATACTCCAAGGCGGAACTTTGCGACTCGGTGAGTGACCAGGTCTGAGCACCGTAGGTTAGGATGGGCAGGATACACATAGCGACGAGTTTGCGCTTCAGGGAGATCGGAACTGTCTACTTATTACGGTTCTTGTGATACAGCCCGCTGACAGATAGACGAACGGACGGACGGACGAACAGCGGAGGCTTAGTAATAGGGTTCCGTTGGTTACCCTTTATGAACGGAACCCTAAAAAATGGGTAGATAACAATGGCTGCCTGCTTGATGAATCATGCTTTTATTCTAAGCAAGAGTTCCACAAGTCGAGAGTTCAACCCCAAACTATATCAGTAAATGACGGTTCTGGCTCGAATGATTAATACTTACAGTTTTGAGACAATTTAAAAATCACGTTTGTGTGAGCTCTTGTGACTTCATCGTAAAAATTTTCGCAGGCAACACACAATTGCGTTTCCACGAAGAATGCTTTCGATAACAGTAGGACCATACCGACGGCATGACTAAATATCATGTATTCTTGGCCCTTAAATGAGTAATTTAAAATATATAATTAAGATTGATGTGATGAGGCTACGCTCTATTATTTTAAAAAGTGTGTTGTTTTTGTTGTCACATAAAAAGGACTATATCAACGAGGCCACTATAGTGGGCTATCGCGTTGCGTTGGCGCAACCAATTTGCTACATTAATGTCGAAAATTATTCCAAGGGAACATACTCCCGGGAGAAAACGCTCTATAACAAATTTCATTAAGATTTGTTCAGCCGTTCTGAAGTGGACTCATTAGTAACAAACATCCATCAATCCATCCGTCCGTCCGTCCGTCCGTCCGTCCGTCTGTCCGTCTGTCCCTACGTCCATCCGTCCGTCCGTCCATCCGTCCATCCATCCATCCATCCATCCATCCATCCATCCATCCAAGCTTTCGCATTTATACCAATGATTAGAATATATAATATAGAAGTGTAGATTATTTAATTTACTGCAGGGCGAAGGCCTCCGTTTCTTCCTTCCATTCTTCCCGGCTCTGATGCTTATCGACAGGATTGATCCACACTATGGATCAATCCTGTCGATAAGCATCAACTCGTCGCGCCACATTCGCCTGGGTCTGTCGCGATACCGCCGGCCATTTATTTTCTGGGACATTGTGGTTGATTTAGTCTATGAATTATTCGACATGCGACAGACGTGTCCGGCCTAATCCCGTTTAAGGTTGGCTGCTTTCTGAGTGACGTGAGTGATTTGTGTTTTGGAGTGCAGCTCTGTTTCTAACTCGTTCTGTTAATCTGATTCCCAGGATGCTGCGCTCCATTTCTCGCTGGCAAACCTCAAGCTTGAACCTACGCTAAATGGCTTATTCCACTAAACCCCAAACCTATTGTTCTCGAAACTCTACGGTGCATACATTAATTCCACCTTAAACCCCAAAATATTTCTATACTTCAATTCCACTTAAACCCCAAAACAGTTTTGGTAGAGTCAACAACAAAATTGCCGGATGCATAAATAACACATGAGTTTTCATCATATCAGCCGAAAGACTTTTGCCATAATCACTACGCTTGGCAGGCGGGTTAGCGATCGCAGTGTATGGTGTTGAGTTTTACAGAGAACGCTGCTGCCCATTTTCTGGTGAGTCCCATAGTCGCCTCTTACGACACCCACGGGAAGTGATGGGATGGTATTATTCTTTAACGGCACCGGTACCGGCACATGAGCTTTAGGGGCTTGTTTTTTATACAGTAAACTGATTTCAAAAGTAAAAGATCACAGTTTCAGATAAGAATTTCTTTACAGTAAACTAATTTCTCAAGCTGAATTTATATTCTTAAATCGGAAGCTGTTATTTTGCCTGTGACCCATTTAATTTTAGAGTTTAGCATAGTTTTTATTAATTATATTTTTAAAGTGAATTATATCTGTCTTAAAATACCCTAAATCATGTGTTTCATTTATGCATAGCAACTTAGCTGTTGACAACGTTTTTGGGGTTTAAGTCGAATTGAAGTATAGAAATATCTTGGGGTTTAAGGTGGAATGAATGTATGGACCATAGAATTTGGAGAAGAATAGCTTTGGGGTTTAGTGGAATAAGCCTGCTGAATCTTTCTGATATAAAATTTTTATGTTCATACGCCAGCGCAGAGAGCAGAGGCCGCTAACTACCTTGTTCTCATTTCTTAACTCTCCTAATTTCCCTAGTTATCTAGCACCCCACTTTCAATATATTTGCGCAAATCACAATAGAAACTTACGCTCATCGCAAAACCGTCTTCTTCATTGTACCTCTCATCGTACTGACTTCATTCACTGCTCTTTCTTCATTCAATCAATCTCTCTGTATGCGTTACCCCAGGAAATCAGGATGACAACCAACCGGTTCACCTTCAAAGTCAGAGTTCGCGAGCACATTCTCAAGAGGTTGGGTTTAGGAGAGAAGGCAGTAGTATCGTCACAGCGCTAAATTTTTAGTCATTGTTTGTTTGCATGAACTGTTAATGTATATTCGTGTATTAGTTTGTTCATTGAGTATATATGTTATAGTACCTATTGTATGTGTAGTTCATATATATATCTCTTTGTATTTATTAAATATCTATTAATCGCATTTCTTGCTCAAAATTGCACCTACCACTAATTGTCTCTGCATCACCCAAAGGTCGACTAGTAGAAAATGCCTAAGGCATTAAGTCCGCCTCTGTACATTTGTGTGCATGAAGTATTAATAAATAAATAATAAATGAATAATTATGGCCAATACGTGGACACATCTGAAATTAGGAATTATTGGTAAATATATGCTTTTTAAGAGGTTTTTATAGTGCTTATGTTTCTACGTCGTTCTCACATATGCAAATAAAAGATGATTTTGATTGATTGATTGATTGATATATGAATAATTTCAACAGAAACAATGTAACTACAACTTTGTAACAATTTATTGATTTAAATAGGACTGTGGAGTTGCTTGCACATTTTTCTCCATAGAGATCTACGCTTTGGAGCGTTGACAATTCAAAAGTTGCTCTAACCATTTAGAGCAACTTTTGAATTTTTTTTTATTTATGGATTTTTTTAAATTAAATTTTATCTTTTATTTCAGGCATCTAGGGCCCATACAATAAAATACATAAACATAAAACAATAACTATGAATAAATTAATACATATAACAATTGAATAAAACTATAAACTACTGCACACGAAATGACGGCGTCGTGTTTTGCTGACAAGTGTCGCGCAGCTGGCCGCGGAAATGTCGATACATGACACCCTTTGGTCAAAACTTAGCTTTGAGGAACATCTCGAGCTGATGAGTTAGAACCCGCACCACAAACGACTTGAAGTTTGTGTTGTGGCGCGACTCCAACTTCTCGACCCTCAAAGTCCAGTTGGTCTTCACTCTCATGTACTCCACGTTCTCTTCAACCTTCGTAGAGTGTGTAGCCGCAACACATACAGCAGCGTCGTAGGCATTGCTGGACGCAGCAGCATGTTTGGTTCCGCCAGCGCGGTGCCGCACTGGTTCCGACAAGTAGGCTTCTTCTTCTGTCTCTTCTCCACCTTGATGAAGCCATTCTTGTCACACATCTCCTTATCCGAAACCCGCTGATTCGAACCCGTGTTGGATGTAAAGCGGCTCTGTTTACCCCCCTTTGTTAAGACCGCTTGACTTGCCTGCGACTCAGCAGGTTTGCAAGCGGTGACGATGTCTGCGAAGCACGTTTAGGGGTCGACGTACCTACGCGAATCGTTGACTCTACCGGTGACGAGACAGAGACGGTGGCGGCGGAACCTGATGCAACGCAAGCAGTTTTGGCAGCTGGTGACACAGTTGAGCTCGCTGACTCAAAATTGCCGATAGAAGCGTTTTGCAGTCCACGACTCTTCATTCGAGAGGCATCAGATGACCTATTTACCGAAACAGCGCTATGCAACAACACTACTTCAGCACGCAGTTCACCTATAGTGTTATTCGATACCTCCAACTATGACTGCACTTCGGCCAGGCTAGCTTTCAGAGAAATGATGTCCTTCAGCAACCTGGTGACGTTGACGTGATCGAATGTGACGGGAGGCAGCCTATGCAGATCCTTCGCCACAAAATCTGGCACGTCGTCTGGATCGGTCGACTTCAGCAGAGTGAAGATGTCTTGTATACTCTTTTCTGTACCATCCCTTCAGCGGGACGGCATTTGGTCTTCTTAGCCGAGCGTTCGGAAAAGTAGCAACTTCACCGTTCTTATCTTGTAGGCGGACTTGCAGATCTGCAAGATACTAACTTCATCCATGTAATCGATGACATGCTTGACGAATGCCAACAACTCGTTGGCTATGATCAGTTGTGAATTTATAGCGGTACGAACAACCGACGGCGGCTATAGCCGCGCGATTCGCGAATTAAATATTCGGACAGAGCAGCGCAAGCACGACCGTACTAGACCGCGCATTGCACTGTACTGCGATAAAATATGCTTGAGTTTGAGTTATGGGAGGGTGAAATATACATGATATTAAAACTATACACGTAATAGTAATAAAGACGCGAATAAAACGGTCTAAGGAATACTTACAAAATGCGTTGTTGACCATAATATAAGGATTTCAGCGTAAAACAAAGATTGCACATATGTTGTAATGTAGTGACAGACAATCTGCAACAAAATATAATCGATTTATACAAAAATTGTTAGACTGCTTAATAAAGACTGCCATACTCTGCCACTGCAACTTCAGGAAGCCTGAATCAAGGGCGGGTCCAAGCAGCATGAACTTCAAGGATTCCCACGAAAATAACTAAATTGTCATAGGAATTAGAAAAAACATCATTTTCAATTTTCACTATATCAAGTAGAAGACACTGAAAGGCACGCAGAGTTTACAACTGAAATAGGCTCAATTGTTCAACACCACAGATTATAACTACTTATCACTTTAAAATATACCGTGAAATAAAAATATGTTATTTACAATAAATCCAGATGAATTTTGTATAAGACTCCAAGCTTCCGTTACAAACTCTAATGCATAATTCATCTCTTCCAATGCTGTTTCATTGTCCACTGTGATTTCATCATCGTTAACTTTATCAAAATGTGTATTTTTTATAATAGAGGTCCAAATTCTAGTTTGGTAAGATAACATATTAATTGTTATCGTAATTTGTACTAATCCAATATCTAGAAGTGCAGATGTTGATACAAATATACCTCTCATGAATGACCAGTTCATGTCGTATGCCACTTTAAAAAATACTAGAGCAATACAGTTTGATAGGATAAAAACAATTGACACCCATGTAGAAATCTTCATTTTCCTCATATCTTTGTTACTACTGTAAAGATTTTTATTAAGCTCGTTCAAAATGATTAACAAACGCACAGTTTTGCCACTAAAGTATAGATTGGTAAAACACACAGCTGCAAAATTGAATGCATATTGGAAATAAATCAAATAGTAGGCCCATTTGAACGGCTGACCAAAATTAGTGAATGTCATGACCAAACCGTAAAAACAAATCACCAGACAATTAATCAATATAGCCCACATGATGTTTTTTCTTGTTATAATTTCCACAAAATGACCATAGATATTATATTTTCGCATACATAACATAGTATTAATGTAGTGAAAAGGATAGAAGACATCTAGAACAACATCATTTAACGATACTTTCCTTGTAGACTTCATATTGTTATTTTATTAAAAATACAGAAATTTTCAGTCGTCCTACTTCAGACTAGTGAGATATTAAAAAGCAATTATGTCAATAATGGTTGTTATACCAACTGATAATATTATGTTTGATGTCACTAGACTAATATCGTTAGAGCAATTTTTAAAGTGTGTACTAACAACGTAGCCAGGTTATGTACTGTTTATTTATGTATGCTTATTTTTATATTGAGTTCGATTTCCAACAGTTTTATTATGCCATACTATGGTTTCTATGGAAATTGAAGATCATTCTTTACCTCCACAGCATTCATTTGTACCCTACCCAGCTATAAGGTTATAAGCATGTCGAAGATGGTACAACTCTCTGGGTTACATCAGCCAGAATATTGGAACACAGTGGTAGTACTATGGGAAGAGTTGTTTATTGCGCAATAGAAAAACTGTTTGATTTTAAATCAAATTATAATTCACACTAAAGGTACACGCGGCGCTTCTAGAAGAGTTCATCGCTTGAATGCTACCAGTAGACCGAGCTCAGGCTCGGTCGAGCACAACGTACTAGACTCCATCGAACGTCACTAGATGGCGTTGGCGTCCCGATTATTCAATCGACTGACGTATTTCCGACATGCATGTATATCATTGGTAAATATACTAAATCTACAACATCATCATCATCATTATTTTATCCGATAGACGTCGACTGCAGGACATAGGCCACTCTCAAGCGTCGCTGCATTCAGCGCATGCCCAGTGCTTTCCCGCGACCTTCGGGGCAGATCTAAAAAAGCCACTTTAGCAGAATCATAATATTAACCACACAACAATCTCTCATATTTCATTTTCATCTTTATCGCTAACGCATTAGGTTCAAGGTTAATTGGAAAAATTTGAAAGTGACGGGTAGTATTCTGATTTTAGCTGAATCAGTGGCCTTTTTAGACCCCAGGTCATCGATCCACTTTATTGGAGGCCCGCGACCTATGCGGAGTAAAACATTTAACCATATAATTGAATAACCATGTTCCGAATGTGTTTTGCTTCCATTTTTTGACAATTTCTTAAATTAAATAATTAAAGTGACTAGTGGACAAGGAAAACAGCTTGCCATATCTTATAGGATATGCCGATATCCTAAAACAAAAAGTTTGAAGACATGTGACATTCAACAATTCGCATTGGACTCGCTTGGTGGATTATGGTCACTCTCCAATAGAATAGAATACTCTTTATTATGTACACCATACAAGTTACAGAAAAGATGAGGTACATTGCATTGAGTGACACATGGGTGGCCTTATTGCTAATAGCGATCTTCATGACAACCTTCGGATGGATGACAGAAGAAGAAGAAGGAAGAGTATGGTTTTTGTACAAGATATTATCAATATAAAAAAACGGCTTTATTTTAGCACAATTGTTAGTTCCAATGATGTAAACTGGAGAGTTGTGCCTTCGCTGACATCAGAAAGTGGGATTCATGTTGGTTCAGACGCAAAATGAAAACACTAAAAGTGACAGTTGGCGTGTTTAAATCATTGTAACCGTGCAAAAAAAAATGTGACTGATTAAAAAATTTAAATCATACGAGTGCTTCTTGAAGCACTATATGTGCGCAAGTGGAATGCATTGGCTTGCGTTGATCCAGACAAGGCAGACGCGGATGCGAGATCACGGTGCACGATAACAGAGAAAGTGCTGCATCACCTTAAGTATCGAGTCAAGCACAATCGCAGTTGGCAGCGAAGTCCTTCGTATGCTGTGCCTGTGGAAGGCCAGGACATTTTGCAGCCCGATGGACGAGTGCAAGCGGCGACAGCTAAGTGGATAGCGGAGCAGCTGCGGCAGACAGTGAACAGCGAGTAGATGCATGAGTCATACGACGAACTACATATTGTTTGGGGTGGTTTGGGATCTACCTCCTCGCGGTCCACCCCGGGCAACGGCACCACAGGCTTGCCTGTGGTACGGCAGAAAGATCCCACTAAAAAGCGGTGGTAGGCTCCGCAAGGAGCCGCCTGGCTCGCTACCACCATCCCGCTGAAGTCCGACGCCAAGCAGCTTGCTGTGTTCCGTCGGTGTGCGGGAGTGCCAGTGCCTTTGGGGGAGAAGGAGATTGTCAGTTGTTCTGCTCAGAACCGGTCTTGGTCGCTGGGCTGGGCTTTCCGGGTAACTCATTTTGGAGGGTAGCGGGATCCGAAGCACGGTGCCAGCCGTTGGCCGACCGCAGTTAGTAGGGGGCCCAAGTAGCACGCCAGCCACGTGTGAAAGGCTGCCCCGCCAACTAGCGAAAAATCCCGATATGCTCCACCGTGCCAGCCAGCGACTGGATGGGAGGACCCGGTGGCCATATCCGGGGGGGTTCGGGCGTCCCCGCAGTCTCCAAATGAGTTCCCCATAGGTTAGTTTAGCTCTAGTGTCCACTTGGCTCACTGAGCAGCGCCTCGACAATTCGACTTTATTCCCCAACTACTCTCCACTCCAAAACACGAAAAAAGCGAAGAAAAATAAGGTTAAACAACGGCTGCACTTCCTCCCGCTAAAAGTGCACCTCACTAATATCAGGGGGTTGCACTCCAATCTCAATCCGGTCCATCACCATCTTGAGACCGAGAAGCCGCACCTGTTTTTCCTAGCGGAGACGAAGATAACAACCCCGTCGGACGTGGCGTACCTCAACTACCCGGGCTACTCTCTGGAACACAAGTTCAAGAAGCAGGCTGGGGTCTGTGTGTACGTCCGCGATGACATTTGTTGTCGTCGTCTCCGTTGCTTTGAGAAATCGGGTTTTTCTGCCATATGGCTACTTGTGGACACTGGCGTGGAGAAATTCATCTACATCGGCGTATACCGGTCGCACAGCGGTGACCAGGAGACAACAGCGCTGTTTAATTCCCTTGTGGAGTCGACCGACGTAGCCCAACAACGGTACCCAACAGCGAAGCTCATTTTTCTGGGGGACTTTAACGCCCACCATAAAGAGTGGTTGTTCCCGTACCAGAAAACTGACCATGCCGGGTTAGAGGCGCGCAAGTTTGCTTTAACGCTAGATCTAACCCAGCTGGTGAATGAGGCAACGCGGGTACCGGATGTTGACGCCCATACACCCAATTGCTTGGACCTTCTGCTGACAACTGATCCGGGCAGTCATTCAGTATCGGTCTCAGCCCCGCTGGGAACGTCTGACCATTGCCTGGTGAAATCTGTATTGACCTGCTCTCCTCCAGATAAGAGTCCTAGAGGCACGAGACGAGTATGGCGATACGAGTCAGCAGATTGGGATGAGATGCGGCACTTTTTTGCATCTTATCCATGTCGGCAAGTGTGCTTCTCCTCGGGTGACCCCTCGTGCTGTGCTGACTTGACTGCGGACGTGATTCGGCAGGGGATGGAGTATTTTATTCCATTCTCCGACATCCCGCTCGGTCACAAATCCCGGCCTTGGTATAATGCAGAATGCGCTCACGCTGAGGCCCGTAAAGAGTCTGCATACCAAGCGTGGATCAAGGCCCGCGACCGAAAGGTTAAAGCACGTAGGGTTCGCGCGAGGAAAAGAGCCTTTAATTCTGCCGCTAAGTTCTGCAAGCGGGTTTTACGTAGGGCACGTTTTGACCATGTCGGACGTATCGGGGCCAAATTAGCATTGCACCCTCCAGGTAGTAAGCAGTTTTGGTCCCTGTCGAAAGCGGTTGAAACGAATTTCTGTCGACCCACTTTGCCTCCAATGTTGAAACCTGATGGCTCGCTGGCTCACTCTGCAAGTGAGAAAGCAAATTTATTTGCAACTCTCTTTGCAAGCAATTCGCGTCTGGACGCTGGCTCCAAGCAACCACCAACTTTACCTCGTTGTGACTCTTCGATGCCGAAGATCACAGTTCACATTAAAGAGGTCCGAAGAGTATTGTGCAGTCTAGACGTGAATAAGGCCAGCGGGCCTGACGGCATTCCAGCGAGAGTGTTGAGGCAATGTGCACCTGAACTGTCTCCTGTGTTAGCACGCCTATACCGCCTCTCTCTTGAGAAAAGAACGGTGCCGAAATCATGGTAGCTTACGAATGTGCAACCGGTGCCCAAAGAGGGAGACCGTGCTGACCCTGCACATTACCGTCCGATCGCCATTACCTCCATCCTATGCAAGGTTATGGAAAGGGTTCTTAACAGTAAGCTGCTGAACTACCTTGAAGACAATGATCTCCTCAGTGACCGTCAATATGGCTTTCGCCGGGGACGGTCAACTGGCGATCTTCTTGTGTACGTCACGCACTGCTGGGGCGAGGCCATCGAGAGACACGGCGAAGCACTTGCCGTGTCGCTCGATATCTCGAAGGCCTTTGACAGGGTTTGGCACGCAGGTCTGCTCAGCAAGCTTCCTGCTTATGGCATCCCAGTTGGTTTTTGTAGCTGGATATCAGACTTCCTGAGTGAACGGTCGATCCGAGTAGTCTTTGACGGCTGCTCCTCTGACCTTATGGCTATTGATGCCGGAGTTCCTCATGGGTCCGTTCTCTCTGCAACTCTTTTCCTGCTGCACATCAATGACCTACTTCAGCTTGGTCTTGTTGGGTACGCAGATGACAGTACGGTTTCAGAGAGATACTTGTCCAGCGCAACAACCAGCGGAGATGAAGTTCGTTCCTTGAGAGAGGCCATGGTAGAGCGGACAAATTCGACCTTAAGCCTTGTCTCCCAGTGGAGTGATGACAATGTGGTCACTTTTAACGCCACCAAAACACAGGCGTGTCTTTTTACCGCAAAAAGGAGTCGTTTTGACCAAACTCCTACTTTTCGGGGTGCATCTGTTCCTGTGACTGATCGGCTCGAACTCCTAGGCATGGAGTTGACATCCAGTCTCAACTTCGGCGCCACCATCGAGTACAAAGCCCAAACCGCTGCCAAAAAGCTGGGCATCCTAAATAGGGTGAAGCGATACTTCAAGCCTGGACAGCTTTTATCTCTATATAAAGCGCAAGTCCGATCCTGCATGGAGTATTGTAGCCACCTTTGGGATGGCTCAGCTAAGTATCAGCTTGCCGCGCTTGACTCGGTGGAACGCAGAGCTAAGAGGCTCATCGGTGACGAAAAACTGGTGGATACCAAGCTACATAGCTTGGCTCATCGCCGTAAGGTTGCCTGCTTGTCGGTCTTCTACAGATTGTACTTCGGTGAGTGTGCCCAAGAACTCCACGACCTCATTCCACCGGCCCCCTTCTACCATCGGACATCCAGACGCACTGCATCTTACCATCCCTACCTTGTCACTATTTCACCAATTCGCACTAAGCGTTTCCAAACGTCTTTTATAATGCGCACAGCAAAGGAGAGGAACTCTCTGCCTGCGTCTGTGTTTCCAAACGCTTAAAACCCTAATCTCTTCAAAGTTAGAGTGAACAGGCTCCTTCTGGGTAAGCTCGTTCCATCGTAGACTTTGTCTCTGTCATCTCTGACCTAGACTAGAGTCAAGAGCAAACCCATCACAAATAAAAAAAAAAAAAACATACAGACGCGTCAAATGAGAAAAAGTGAACCGTATTGTTTTTCTGATGCTCAATCCTAATTAAGTGACGTCATGTTCTTGCGTTGACGAATATTGGCAAACACGTGTTTGCGTATTCAGCACAGAACAGATGTTATTTTGTGGAACGGCGACATGTGGAGACAATGCTAGTGAAATTCATAGCGGTTACGTCTTGAAATGCAAAACACGTGGTGACAGTGATAGTGGAAATTGCGGTTCGTATTTTTTAAACGCGTGCGTTTATCTAGGCGCTAAAAACTCGATGTGCTCCGTGATGTGCCGTGAAACTCAATCTGATAAACCCAAGTTCGACGTGCGATCATAGTGCGTCACTGCGGTCGTATTTTTTGTCGAGGATGCAGTGTTGTGCAGTGCAGCTTATTTTGGCTATAAGTAAGGCGCTGAAGAGCTTCGCGCCTGTATGCCAGCCGTAGATAACCTATATTGTGGTCAAACGTATGCCAATAAAAAGTAAAAAAAAAGAAAAAAAAAAATTGTTTCAACGTAGGACCAATTCAAGAAACATTCCAAGGTCAAGTTTCTATTCGTCGAGTTTTTATGCAGCTACCCTCATCAAACAGAACAATGAAAATCAGTGTCGAACGGAAGCAAGCAACTTCACAACGCTGCTTTGCAAGCTGCCAGGTCAAGGAAGTTGAAAGAGAAGTGTGTGGAGGTGTGCGAGGATCATCAGGTCAATCTGGAGAGCTATTTTCATTTTGTAATTGCTGTGGAGCTGAGGCGCTCATTAGTTAACATTTTTTTATTTTGTTTACGAGTAAACGTTTTTGCTGTGGAGACCAACTCACAAAGAGCTACGGTTTCATGATTGACAATTATCGATGTTTGATAATTGACTTGTCACTTCGTGGCTCTATGCTAAAATGAGCTGTTATTCTTATGTTGACTATCGCCTTAGTGTAGTAGTAATTTAGGCGCTATAGCTTTGGTGTTGCTGGTTAAGGCGTTTCAAATAATGCTGACGGTGCGATATTATTCTACTATCGCTGGTAGAGAAATAGATCGAAGCACTTAGTGCTATTGTTTTTGGGACAATAGAGAGATATGGTCACAATATCAACATCATCTCTCTTTGAAACTACTTCTTGGTGTTTATTACTGTCCCTTTACGGATAAATTTTTTTTCATCTTATGAAAAACTCTTGTAAATCTTGATTCCTTCTTACAGTCATAGTATAATCATGGGTGACTTTAATACTTGTCTTCTCAAAAAGGATCATCGCTCTGCTTCTCTGACTAATATTTCAGTTTCTAACAATCTTTCCATTCTTCCACCAGGTGCCACTCACCATTTTCCAAACTGTACTCCTTCACTTCTTGATTTGATTTTCGTTTCCTCACCTGATCACGTCGCTAAGCATGGTCAATGCTCAGCTGATGCCTTTTCCTATCATGATTTGATTTATCTCTCATACAAAATTCGCCCTCCTAAGGCTAAAGCCAAAATTTTCATGCAACGCAATTTTGGTGGTATGAACATTGACAATCTTTGCGAGGATGCCAGCAACATATATTGGTCTCCTCTGTTTGCCTCCACGTCCGTCGACGAGCAAGTTGGTATCTTCACTGATAAGCTTGTCGAGCTTTATGACCGTCACACACCAGTTCGAGCTCTCAAAGTTAAACATTTGCCGGCCCCGTGGCTGACAGATGAGATTAAAAAGTTAATGAAAAGAAAGGTGGCGGCAAAGGCTAAATTTAAGCGACGGCCCACTGATGCAAATAGGGAAAATTATGCTTCAATCCGCAATCGCTGTAATATGGTATGTAGGAATGCTAATCGCCAACACATTCATAACTCCGTCCAAAATGGGGACGCATCCAAGGTGTGGAATTTTCTAAGATCATTGGGAGTCGGTAAAACGCGACAAGAGTCAATCCCTAAAGATTTAGACTTCAATGCAATGAATAATCATTTCACAGCGTCGTCCAATTTCGATAGGACAATAAAATTAAATACTTTGGATTATCTTTCTTCTCTTCCGACTCCCAGTTATTCTCCATTCGTTTTTAGTCAATTCTCCGCATGTGATGTTAAGAAGAGCATTCTATCGATTACCTCTAATGCAGTAGGAAGCGACTGTATTAGCCTTAAAACGTTACTCCCGGTGCTGGACGTAATCCTTCCCGTCATTTGCCACATCCTCAACTTTTCTGCGTCTAGTGGTGTCTTTCCATATTCATGGAAAGATACTCAAATTATTCCTTTACCAAAAAAGACCAATCCCACATCCTTTTCTGAATTTCGCCCAATATCCGTCTTACCATTCCTGTCCAAAGTCCTTGAACAGTTAATACACAGCCAATTAAATACTTTTCTATCCAAAAATAATCTCCTCAACCCCTTCCAGTCCGGCTTCCGTCCTGGTCATAGCACTACTACAGCGCTTCTGAACATTACTGAAGATGTTAGGACTGCCATGGAAAGCAGTAATTTAACGGTCCTGGCATTGCTCGATTTCAGCAACGCATTTAATACTGTTGATTTCGATGTTTTGCTTGGCATTCTACGCTCTCTTAATATATCTCCATCGGTGGTTGACTGATTTCGTAGTTACCTGTTCGATCGCCGGCAACGTATATGCTTAGGAGAGACCTTGTCCTCCTGGTGTCGTACTTCTGCCGGGGTTCCACAGGGTGGCGTTTTATCCCCATTACTTTTCGCTATTTTTATTAACTCAATTTCTAATTAACTAACTTCTTCCTACCATCTGTATGCAGACGATCTACAAATTTACTCGCGTGCTCCTCTTGGGAATCTGCATGAGGCCATTATCACCATCAACCGTGATATGCCAATGGAGCAAGCGATATGGACTCATGGTCATCCCCGCAAAGACGCAGATTATCGTCGTGGGCAGTTCCAGGATGGTCTCAAGGATCGACTGGACATCTCTTCCCCAAGTTTTCTTTGATGACTCAGTTATTTCCTTCTCAGAAAAAGTAAAAAACTTGGAGATATTCATTGACAAAAACTTTTCTTGGTTAGCAGGAAGCTATTTGCATCTGCTACGTCGTTGAGAAGACTGCAAATCTTCCGATTGCCACCAAGATTGCGCTTCTTCCCACCATTGATTATGCTGATGCCAGTTGTCTTGACCTAACTCAAGAACAACTAGATAAACTTGAGCGGCTTCAAAATTTCTGTATCAGGTTCATATTCGGTTTACGCAAATATGACCATATTTCCGAATTTCGTGTGAAGCTCAAGTGGTTGCAAATTCGCCTTCGCCGGAATGCTCATATTCTTTTACTTTTATACAATGTTCTTTTTTCTCCTTTCACCCCTCTTTACCTTAAGAAATGTTTTCAATTTCTCGGCGATTCCCACACTAGATATCTGAGGTCATCAAATAACTTGCGACTGAAAATGCCGATGCATTCCACAACTTTCTTAGACAAATCTTTTACTGCACAGGCTGCCCGTCTGTGGAATGCATTGCCAGTTCCAGTAAGACGCGCTCAGTCGTTACATACTTTTCAAACTTGTCAAAGAACATTACCTATCGCTGTAATTATGTCCATAGCCGTCAGTTACTTTTACTGCCTGTATATTTAGTATTTATGTATCTAATATACATATAGCGTAATACGTATTTATCTGTTGAATCTATTATGTTATATTACAATTACTTCTTTTTTTTGTCACCAACGACAGCCCCAATTTCATGTCCAGGCAAATACTGTCCATTTCAGGTTGCCTGGAAGAGATCGCGGAATGCGATAAGGCAACCCATTGTATGTGTTTTAGTTTTAAGTTTCCTTTTCTATTTAATTTTTGGTGTACAATAAAGTATATAATGAATAAATAAATAAAATCATCACAATACCTTACACTACCTTACACTTAATTCCGGAAATTGTTATAATTGCAAAAACAATATTATGACTTACTAGCACTTCGCCCGCGACTTCGTCTGCGTAGACTTTAGAGGTGGCGCGCAAATTTTTTGTCCCATATTCTCATTCTCGGAAATCCATCTACTTCGACATTTTTCTGGTTTTAAAGATAGAAAAGAAAGAAAGAAAAATGTTTATTTGGAACTCGCAAAAAACATATATCGCGCATATATAAACTTTAGCGCTCATAACTCAGCCTAGAAAACACGTCGATACGTTTCGGTTCTCCTGGTATTTTTTAATGCTAACCACTCACAATTCCAGCTTCGGAAATACTTCGACATGTTTCTGGTATCCTGGTACTTGTGAATCTTTAACGCTCATAAACAGCCCGGAAAAAACCGCTATATGTTTCTGTTTTCCTTCTTCACTTTTAATCCTAAGCACTCAAAATTCTAGCGCCGGAAACATTAAAACATTTTTCTGGTCTCCTGGTACTTGTGAAACTATAGCGCTTACAATTCCTGCCGAAAGTATAATTTGAAATGTTTCTGGTCTCCTGGTACATAATGAATCTTTAAGGCTCATAATACCTGCCCGGGAAAAACTTCCACATGTTCTGTTGTTTTGGTAATTTTGAATTCTTACCGCTCATATATCTAGCGCGGAAATATTTTGACATGTTGCTGGCCTCCTGGTTCTTATGAATCTGTAGCATTCACAATCCTAGCCCCAAAAATACTTCGACATAATTCTGGTCTCCTGGTACTTTTGAATTCTAACCGGTTACAACTCCAGTGCCGGAAATAATTTGACAGGTTTATGGTCACCTGGTACTTGTGAATCTTTAGCGCTCATAATTTCAGCCAAAGAAAAACTTTTTCAACATGTTTCTGGTCTCCTGCCACATATGAATCTATAGCATTTACAATTCCAGCCCGGAAAAAAAACATCAAAATACATATTTCTGTTCGACGGTTAAAAAAAAACTAATAATATTCTAGCCCAAAAATACTTTGACATCGATCCGTTCTCCTGGTACTTGTAAATCTTTAGCGCTCCCAATTTCAGCCCCGGAAATATTACGACATGTTTCTGTTCTCCTGGTACTTGTGAATCTGAAGTACTAAGGCAGCAGAAGCGCTGGGTTTCCACTTCCTCCTCAGTCTCCATTAAGCCATGCCTTTTACCGGGATAAAAAGTAGCGTATGTTTGATTCCAGGATGTGGACTATGTGTGTGCCAAATTTCATCCAAATCCCTTCAGCCATTTTTGCCTGATTGAGGCACAAACATACAAACATATACCAACATACAAACTTTCACATTTATAATATTAGTAGGATTACCTTCCATAACCTGACTGCCCACTGCTGGGCGTAGGCCGCTTTCATGTGCCAATGATCTGATTAGATTTAGATTTTTATTAACTTTGATACTGTGACTACTACGCTAATCTGAAACCTTTAGTTCCACCACAGCTTTTATTAAACTTTTACTCTCGTAGTGTTTTTCAGTTTCAGATATCGTATCATGGTGTGTGAAGCCAGCAGGAGGCTAGCAGTTGGCATGCTGCCATAACTGCTGAGCAGTTGCAACAACTGCTGAGCAGCTGCAACAACGGCTGAACAGCTGCAATTTTTGAGCTGTTCTGAGCGTGGCAGATCGAAGGTCGGCAAGCAGTTGGCAGGCTACAGTAGCCGAGTATCATGTCAACATCTGTGGGGTTAAGAGCGTTCAAGGTCGATTGGAATACTTGGTGAGTCGCTCAAGTTTTATTTGAATAGCAAACAAAGCTTTAAAGGGGTTGATACCAATTCGGTGGGTGGATTGATGGTGCTAGGTAATTTTGGCATACTTAGTACAAAACGAGTACTTAAAGAGTTTCCAATTGGTGGTAGCAGTTTCAACATTTTATTCAGTGCAAACTTTAAAGTGAGATATTGCCTGGCAAGGTGGCCACGAGTTCATGTTCCAACTAAGACATATTTAATGAAAACTTGGACCTTAGTTTTTGTATTACCGTGACGGTAACAGATTTCCTTACATAACGACAGTTAGGATTAAAGATTTAGAGCTACAACTTTTCCTAAATAGTTTTTCCATTTTTCACTACTTTGTTGCCTACTAAGTATGCGAGTTAATACGGGTGAGATTAAAATAAGATTGATTCCTTCAAACTGTACAGTGTAGCGACGACCGTTATGTTCGTAGGTTAACGTAGAGTAATTCATAAACGTAGCTCCTTTACATGAACGATAGATGGAAAAATGGTCTGGCCCAGTTGATTTTCTTTTTGTAAGCTCCGATGATCATAACTGACCGGTCGGTATGTTTTGAAATCTCTTTGTCGGGCAGTTGCCCGAGGCCAAGTACCAATTAACGTTCTGAAGTAATGAAGTAGATGATGAGTTAGCATCAATTTAGTTTTTGTGAACAGGTTCTGAGTTCAGTGGGTCGGTGACTGTACCAGAGTATCGAACGGTAGCCCTGGATGGTATAAACGGGAGAGTCTAGACCAGGGTATCGTTGCGATAGCTCTAGGTAGTGTTGTCAAGAGAGTTGACTCGACATTCCCGTGGGGAAGTGCGAGTGTAGAAATTATGTTTTACTGAGCTATGAGATAGCTGTTGACTGTGAATAAGATACCTGTTGTTTTGATTGTTCAATTTAATGTTTGTTTGATGACATCAAACTTCGAACCATTGTGGCCAATTAATCAAAAACATGAAGGTTAGGAATAGTTCTGTGTATTGAAACGTTGTTGAGAATCTCTCATCTCTACTTTCGCGATAGGAAGTAGGTGAAATACGGCATTCAATTAACCGCGTCAAAAAGCTGATAAATGATAATTGCTACACGTTGGAGGTTGGACTCCAAAGTGTGATTAGAAATAGGCTCACGATAGGGTAAAAAAGAGAGGGAGACCATAGGGTCATGTACCAGTCGAAGTAGATGTTAAAAAATAAAGATGCTCACAGTGATAATGAGCATGCCGAGGCGGGGAACACGTGAGTAGACTTCTCTATTGGCCGTCCGACCGCACCAGAGCCATTACGTTGTCGTAGCCCGGTAGAAATCGGTGTCTCTTGAGGTAATTCAAGAGTGCCATGAGAGTCTACCCATATAAGGATGAGAGTCTAAGTGCGGATAACGGAGTCTCAACTCTACTTTACTCTATCCATTGCGGGGGAAGGCTTCTCTTCTGGTTGGTTTTCCCATCTCCAACTTTATGTAGCTCTGTCGATCTATAGTTGCTAGGGTTGTTACAACCCTAGCAACTTTCTTCAACATCGTGTATAGAAAAGCGTTATCGTTAAAACGTTTCTTATTATGAAAAATTACTAGGGCTCGTCGGCGTTTTGAATAGAAGCGGTGATACAGCCAATGCCTTGCATAACAGTCTTCCGAATTCCTAATTCTAAGAACAGTCAAGCAATGCTAGATGTTGACTGTTCGTATCTTAGCGACATCATTTTACTATCCGACATTCACGCGATCGAAGTCGCGGGCAACAGATAGTAATTTATGAAATGAAATTGTAAAGGAGTGGGATCCTGGTGTCCTGAAACACATCCTTCAGCCCGACTTAGGCACCGGTCTCCCACATGTATATACTTACTTGAATTATCTATGGAATCTGACCTATGTAAAATAATTTATGTAAATTGTGGTGAGAAATAAAGTATAAGCTATAGTAAAAGAAAAAATGTTGCTTTTACTATTACTAGCTGACCTGACAAACGTTGTTTTGCCATATAAATAAAAAAAAACTATTCTAACTATTCTCAGTCCTACCAAATATACACAAAAAAATCATCAAAATCGGTCAAGCCATTTCGGAGGAGTTCGATAAGAAACACCGTGACACGAGATTTTTATATATTAGAAGAAGATTAGATTATATAGCTAAAGAGTTTGTTTGTTTGAACGCCCTAATTACAGGAATTACTAGTTGGAATTGAAAAATAACTTAAGTGTTTGATACGTTTTAACGAAGAACGCTACAGGCTATATTACATCTCGATACGATCAATAGAAGCGGAGCATTCAGGAAAAATGTGGCACAGACGAAGTTGCGCGGATCAGCTAGTAGAAATCATAAAACTTAATCGGATGGTTTTTATTATTTTCTTCCATGGGCGCTATCATGGAAATATTGAAACATTTATCAATATTATCCGTATTGATTGTCTGCTTGGTCGGTGGGTTCCCCGTTCAAAGAAGTAATGAATTAATGCTGAAGCAACGGAACAACACATAACCTAACCATCTTCTTGATTGTGGTGTACACCATCAGCAATTTTTAACAATATTCGCATTTGCGCATTTAAAATAATGCGCATTTGAGTGGCCTTCTTATATTATTTTCTCATTTTTCTTCCTCTCCGTCGTTCCTTCAATTCTGAGGTTCGCGACCACACACGACGCGTATCCATACGGTCTTCTGCTGCGTTGACCGCTCTGTGCATGCTGCCTCTAATAGCCTTCTTTATGGCGTCGGGCCATAAAAAAGGTCAAGTTATTATGTTTGTATATTTGAACTTTAATGTGCTGATATTATTTTGTGCTATAGGAATGGTGCTATTCGTCAAACTACCTACTTGATGAATCAAGTTGATTCTCAATTCATTTCGAATCAGGAACGCAAATCGAAACGGTTTTTAGAATACAGTTAGACATTCGATTAAGAGGAAATGCTGGCGGCGAGACTTTGTATGTAAAAAGTCATAATTCGAGGTTTGGCTCTCGACTGTTTTCTCCTCCAATATTGGACCGATATAAGAGATATTTCACAAACTGAATAAAAAAGATGTATACTGTGTGTCTATGTTTTCCTTTTTGATGCCAATTGCCAAATTTGTACACTAGGGCTCTGTTGACAGCGATTTATCGGATAATTTTGAGCATTTTGTGAAAGTTCTAGTGCTTATACATTTAATAAATCATCAAAAATTAAAATATAAAGACACGGTATATATTCTTCTTATTCAGTTTGTGAAATTTCTCTTAAATCTGTTCAATATTGGAGGAGAAAACAGTCGAGAGCCAAACCTCGAATTATGACTTTTTACATACAAAGTCTCTCCGCCAGGATTTCCTCTTAACTAATCTAATTCAACTCTTTTCGGGACTCCTCTACCATGGGACTTCGTCAGCTGCTCGCGCGTGGTATGACGTGACCCCTGGCCCTAGGCCCGTAAAGATTCATTGTTGAGCAACTCAAGCTTAGCAATTGTAAGCGCACGCCTGTTGACGAATATTCTAATCTTAACACCGCGATTCAAAAAATGAGATCAAATGCATAACGCCATCTATGGAATCTGAAGTTGAACTGTCAAAACATTGGTTCGGAGTTTGTTTTATTTATATTAATAAGAATTCATTCAGAACGATATTTTTAAGGTATTAAAAGAATCACTTATTTTATGAAGTTTCAAAAGTACCAGTAATAACTAAAAGTGTGTGTGTGTGTGTGTCATATGTTTTGATGTAATTCTCGTGGTGTCTTTAGTACTATTTGGGTCAATAGACGGCATTATGTAATAAGTTGATTTCATGTACAATACGGGGTACGCAGACAGCCAACTTGCAAATACTTTTAAACAATGCTGTGAGTGTGCTGAGTAGCCAATTATTTTACAACACACTCGTAAGTATGTCAAAAGCTTAAAAATATATAATGTACACATTAGAAATAATCAAATTAACATTGGCAGTGCTCTGGAAAAAATAATATTTTTGCCTGTATACCGAATAGCTTTGTTTACATTGCCACAATTCCTATCTGGCTTATGTGTGAAGGTTATCTAAATTGGATTTGTACTTTAAAAAATAATACGGAAGAAATTAGGTTTTTTTTTTATTTGTGATGGGTTTGCTCTTGACTCTAGTCTAGGTCAGAGATGACAGAGACAAAGTCTACGATGGAGCGAGCTTACCCAGAAGGAGCCTGTTCACTCTAACTTTGAAGAGATTAGGGTTGTAAGCGTTTGGAAACACAGACGCAGGCGGAGAATTCCACTCCTTTGCTATGCGCATTATAAAAGACGTTTGGAAACGCTTAGTGCGAATTGGTGGAATAGTATCAAGATAGGGATGGTAAGATGCAGTGCGTCTGGATGTCCGATGGTAGAAGGGGGCCGGTGGAATGAGGTCGTGGAGTTCTTGGGCACACTCACCGAAGTACAATCTGTAGAAGACCGACAAGCAGGCAACCTTACGGCGATGAGCCAAGCTATGTAGCTTGGTATCCACCAGTTTTTCGTCACCGATGAGCCTCTTAGCTCTGCGTTCCACCGAGTCAAGCGCGGCAAGCTGATACTTAGCTGAGCCATCCCAAAGGTGGCTACAATACTCCATGCAGGATCGGACTTGCGCTTTATATAGAGTTAAAAGCTGTCCAGGCTTGAAGTATCGCTTCACCCTATTTAGGATGCCCAGCTTTTTGGCAGCGGTTTGGGCTTTGTACTCGATGGTGGCGCCGAAGTTGAGACTGGATATCAACTCCATGCCTAGGAGCTCGAGCCGATCAGTCACAGGAACAGATGCACCCCGAAAAGTAGGAGTTTGGTCAAAACGACTCCTTTTTGCGGTAAAAAGACACGCCTATGTTTTGGTGGCGTTAAAAGTGACCACGTTGTCATCACCCCACTGAGAGACAAGGCTTAAGGTCGAATTTTCCCGGTCTACCATGGCCTCTCTCAAGGAACGAACTTCATCCCCGCTGGTTGTTGCGCTGGAAAAGTATCTCTCTGAAACCGTACTGTCATCTGCGTACCCAACAAGACCAAGTTGAAGTAGGTAATTGATGTGCAGCAGGAAAAGAGTTGCAGAGAGAACGGACCCCTGAGGAACTCCGGCATCAATAGCCATGAGGTCAGAGGAGCAGCCGTCAACGACTACTCGGATCGACCGTTCACTCAGGAAGTCTGATATCCAGCTACAAATACCAACTGAGATGCTACAAGCAGGAAGCTTGCTGAGCAGACCTGCGTGCCAAACACTGTCAAAGGCCTTCGAGATATCGAGCGACACGGCAAGTGCTTCGCCGTGTCTCTCGATGGCCTCGCCCCAGCAGTGCGTGACATACACAAGAAGATCGCCAGTTGACCGTCCCCGGCGAAAGCCATATTGACGGTCACTGAGGAGATCATTGTCTTCAAGGTAGTTCAGCAGCTTACTGTTAAGAACCCTTTCCATAACCTTGCATAGGATGGAGGTAATGGCGATCGGACGGTAATGTGCAGGGTCAGCACGGTCTCCCTTTTTGGGCACCGGTTGCACATTCGCAAGCTTCCATGATTTCAGCACCGTTCTTTTCTCAAGAGAGAGGCGGTACAGGCGTGCTAACACAGGAGACAGTTCAGGTGCACATTGCCTCAACACTCTCGCTGGAATGCCGTCAGGTCCACTGGCCTTATTGACGTCTAGACTGCACAATACTCTTCGGACCTCTTTAATATGAACTGTGATCTTCGGCATCGAAGAGTCACAACGAGGTAAAGTTGGTGGTTGCTTGGAGCCAGCGTCCAGACGCGAATTGCTTGCAAAGAGAGTTGCAAATAAATTTGCTTTCTCACTTGCAGAGTGAGCCAGCGAGCCGTCAGGTTTCAACATTGGAGGCAAAGTGGGTCGAAAGAAATTCGTTTCAACCGCTTTCGACAGGGACCAAAACTGCTTACTACCTGAAGGGTGCAATGCTAATTTGGCCCCGATACGTCCGACATGGTCAAAACGTGCCCTACGTAAAACCCGCTTGCAGAACTTAGCGGCAGAATTAAAGGCTCTTTTCCTCGCGCGAACCCTACGTGCTTTAACCTTTCGGTCGCGGGCCTTGATCCACGCTTGGTATGCAGACTCTTTACGGGCCTCAGCGTGAGCGCATTCTGCATTATACCAAGGCCAGGATTTGTGACCGAGCGGGATGTCGGAGAATGGAATAAAATACTCCATCCCCTGCCGAATCACGTCCGCAATCATGTCAGCACAGCACGAGGGGTCACCCGAGGATTAGCACACTTGCCGCCATGGATAAGATGCAAAAAAGTGCCGCATCTCATCCCAATCTGCTGACTCGTATCGCCATACTCGTCTCGTGCCTCTAGGACTCTTATCTGGAGGAGAGCAGGTCAATACAGAGTTCACCAGGCAATGGTCAGACGTTCCCAGCGGGGCTGAGACCGATACTGAATGACTGCCCGGATCAGTTGTCAGCAGAAGGTCCAAGCAATTGGGTGTATGGGCGTCAACATCCGGTACCCGCGTTGCCACATTCACTAGCTGGGTTAAATCTAGCGTTAAAGCAAACTTGCGCGCCTCTAACCCGGCATGGTCAGTTTTCTGGTAAGGAACAACCACTCTTTATGGTGGGCGTTAAAGTCCCCCAGAAAAATTAGCTTCGCTGTTGGGTACCGTTGTTGGGCTACGTCGGTCGACTCCACGAGCGAATTAAACAGCACTGTTGTCTCCTGGTCACCGCTGTGCGATCGGTATACGCCGATGTAGATGAATTTCTCCACGCCAGTGTCCACAAGTAGCCATATGGCAGAAAAACCCGATTTCTCAAAGCAACGGAGACGACGACAACAAATGTCATCGCGGACGTACACACAGACCCCAGCCTGCTTCTTGAACTTGTGTTCCAGAGAGTAGCCCGGGTAGTTGAGGTACGCCACGTCCGATGGGGTTGTTATCTTCGTCTCCGTTAGGAAAAACAGGTGCGGCTTCTCGGTCTCAAGATGGTGATGGACCGGATCGAGATTGGAGTGCAACCCCCTGATATTAGTGAGGTGCACTTTTAGCGGGAGGAAGAGCAGCCGTTGTTTAACCTTATTTTTCTTCGCTTTTTTCGTGTTTTGGAGTGGAGATTAGTTGGGGAAAAAAGTCGAATTGTCGAGGCGCTGCTCAGTGAACCAAGTGGACACTAGAGCTAAACCAACCTATGGGGAACTCATTTGGAGACTGCGGGGACGCCCGAACCCCCCCGGATATGGCCACCGGGTCCTCCCATCCAGTCGCCGGCTGGCACGGTGGAGCATATCGGGATTTTTCGCTAGTTGGCGGGGCAGCCTTTCACACGTGGCTGGCGTGCTATTTGGGCCCCCTACTAACTGCGGTCGGCCAACGGCTGGCACCGTGCTTCGGAACCCGCTACCCTCCAAAATGAGTTACCCGGAAAGCCTAGCCCAGCGACCAAGACCGGTTCTGAGCAGAACAACTGACAATCTCCTTCTCCCCCAAAGGCACTGGCACTCCCGCACACCGACGGAACACAGCAAGCTGCTTGGCGCCGGACTTCAGCGGGATGTTGGTAGCGAGCCAGGCGGCTCCTTGCGGAGCCTACCACCGCTTTTTAGTGGGATCTTTCTGCCGTACCACAGGCAAGCCCGGGGTGGACCGCGAGGAGGTAGATCCCAAACCACCCCAAAAAAGAAATTAGGATCTGTTAATTATCCTTTAACACCCTGGCCATAATATTTTGGCACAGATGAATGCAAACAAAATTACAACAATAACAAATTATGAATGTATGAGACTATTAGTAAGAATTAAAAAGAATGGAAATGGATAATTCAAAAATAATAATTACTGTCTGGATTCGAACCCGCATCGATACTTTCAAAAGTCAGTCTTTAAGCCTATGACTACTGTTGGCAACAGATTGAAATAGCCGTTCTTATTTATGTCATGGTTTTTCGCTGCTCAGCTCCTTGAAATAATAGTGTAAACTTTTCTTAGGTTAGACGCATATCTTTCTGCAATATTGCAATATGTTGTGGCTTCTTATAACAATTCCTCAATAAACTGCTTGAAAAAATATGGAATAAATTTTTAATGTTGGCAATGTTTTAAAAGTTGTATTAAAATGACCATTACCTCAATCTTCTTTCGTTCGTGAATGGGTTTATCCAATAATGTCGCCTATTTTTTATACTATCAGTAATAAATCCAGCGTAAGCAGTACTGTCTCGTCAGACTCCATTTTACTACTCTTGTTGGGGGTGGACTGTATACTGTGTACTTAAATGAAACCAAACTTCAGCAAACTCTAATAAACTTATATTGAACATACAAACAAATAATACAAAAAATGACAGAGTAACGGCACAGAGTTAAAAGTGTCTACGACCTACGAACTGCCCGCATCGCCTATTTATCATCTTTACACAGGGGCGCAAGTAGTGGGCAGGCTAACAATAAAAATCTCGCCGATTGGGCTTTTTTGTCCAATCGCGTCTAGCTCGGCTCGCGCCCAGAGCTCGACGTGTAGCGACCTGTCCGCTTTCATTTGTTATCGCCGCGTCATGTCGAGACTTGACCGCCGTTCGTGGTACGATCGCCCCGACATGACACGACTTGCTTATTACAATTAAAGCATCGTACTTACTAACTTTTTCTATCTTATTTACTAGGGGAATTATACATAATCTTTATTAATCCTTATTTATATAAATCATACTTAAAACTATCGTCGTCCGTATCATTCTCCCCCCGGCGTAGCTCGCGTAGCCTTTTCCGCCTTCAGGACGACAACGAGCTTCCTGGTAGGGCGCCGGAACGTGCCTGATCGAGTCCGCACTTCTGCGACCCTGACACCTCCGTCTGGTCCCTGGAATGTCTTCTCCACGATGCCCATCGGCCATACATTTCTGGGCAGGGTTCCGTCGACCACGAGG
Source organism: Lacanobia wlatinum (assembly GCA_947578705.1). Lineage (NCBI taxonomy): Eukaryota > Metazoa > Arthropoda > Insecta > Lepidoptera > Noctuidae > Lacanobia > Lacanobia wlatinum. Next base: position 25,107,364 of record OX388038.1, read on the forward strand.
ACCACGTCACCAATCTGGAGCGGTCGGGCGTTGTTAGTGGGCTCTCCTTGTGGCACCAGTAGGGGCAGGTACTCCTTCGTCCAGCGTCGCCAGAATTGGTCGGCGAGTGCTTGACTGGCCCTCCATACCCTGCGGTCAGCTTCGTCGCAGGGCCCTGTGCTTGGCAGCCCGTTCGAGGAGCCCAGCAGAAAATGATTCGGGGTGAGGGCCTCCGGGTCATGAGGGCTCACACTGACGTGCGTTAAGGGGCGCGCGTTTGCAAAGAACTCCGCCTCTGCGAGCAAAGTTCTTAACACCTCTTCTGACGGTGCCTTCTCCCGCAATGTGACGCTGAGGGCGGTCTTTATGGTTCTGACCATTCTTTCCCAAGCACCACCCTGGTTAGGAGCTCCAGGCGGTATGAAACGCCACTCCGTCCTATTTAATAGGCCCACGTCCTTCAGGGCCGGCAACCATTCTCTGTATGCCGCTTGCAGCTCCTGGTCGGCTCCCCTGAAGTTTGTTCCGTTGTCGGAATAAATGAGCCGCGGCCATCCTCTTCGCGCCGCCATTCATCTCAGCGCCATGATCGCCGAGTCCGTGGACAAGGAAGCCACAAGTTCCAGGTGCACCGCTCGGCAGGTGAGGCACGTAAAGAGTGCGCCTCACCTCTTTTCGCGGCGGCGCCCTATTTTGACCGTCATGGGTCCGAAGTAGTCCACGCCACAATTTGTGAAAGGGCGGTGGAACGGGTCTAGGCGGGCGTGCGGCAGGTCTTCGGTGGCTGGCGTGTTTGGTGTGGCCTTTCGTTTCCGACAAAAGGCGCAGCTCTTCTCTACGGCGCGTACAGTGGGTCGGAGATGAACCACCCAGTACCGCTGCCGTAGGTCGTTGGTTACACGCTCACGGTTGGCGTGTCCGGCCGCGCAATGCTCGCGCAGCACGATGAGTTTCGTTATTGGGTGGCGGCCGTCCAATATAATCGGCCTTTTTGCTTCTTGCGGTGCCGCCGACGCTTCGATGCGGCCTCGTACCCGCAAGAGCCCTTCTTCGTCCACCGGGTCTAGATGGTAAAGTTTGCTTGCTTTGGCAATGGGGCGAGCCGACTTCACTCTCAATATGTCGTCTTTGAAGCTCTCTCGCTGGGCTTGTTTCAAGATTTCCTTCTCGGCGCGCTGAATGTGCCGAAGCTCCAGTCCCGTAGCGGCGTGTCGACACATGTCGATAAAGGCGAGTGCTCTTGCCACAGTTCTCACCAGGGTCTCATATTTATAGAAGCGGCTAGGGTTAGGCAGCCAGCTCTCTTCCGTCGGACCCTCGGCGATATGCAGGATCTCTTGTTCTTCGTCTTCGTTGTCCCTCAATTCGCTTGGCCATTGCTCCTCAGGGGAGTATAGGAAGCGAGGCCCTCGGAACCATCGATCGTTCGCGCTGATCAGCGCGTTAGTCAGGCGGGTGGCATCGTCGGCTATGTTCAGCGCTGTCGGTAGCCAACGCCAGTCTTCTTTTGAGGTTAGTTCGCTTATCTCTCCCAGTCTATGTGCGACGAAAGGCGTATAGCGTCGCGTGTCGCGCTGGATCCATTGCACGACTGTCGACGAGTCAGACCAGTACGTAATTTTACTGACCTCTAAGCGATGTTCCTTGCGTATGGTGTCAGCAAGTCTCGCTCCTAGGACCGCTGCCTGTAGCTCGAGCCGGGGAATAGTTAGCGCCCGGCGCGGCGCCACCTTGGCTTTAGCGGCGACGAGCACGACGCTTCTGGTGCCGTCAGCGTGCTCTATCCTCAAATAGGCGACGGTTGCTCTTCGTATGATCTTCGCTCGTATGGTGAAGTGGCTCAGCAGTCCTAACGGGTCATATATCGACATGACTGCGCTGAGCGCCTCTCTCTTCGTCGGTGCTCTTAGCTGGCGCCTTACTTCTGTTGGAACCCGGCTCATAGTGGTATTGAAGCCGAGTTCATCTTGTTCGGGGTTCCAGTACAGCCCGAGTATTTTGTTGTCCGGTTTGTCCCCGCCTAGTTGCGTAGGAGTGGTAGCGTGCAGCTCTTGGGGAACGTCACGCAGCACCGTCTTCTTACTGGCACTCCATTCTCTCAGAGTGAACCCGGCGACCGCATGTACTCTTATGGTTTCTTCTATGGCCTTCTGAGCCTCTTCCACATCGTGGTAGCTTGTTGCCAGGTCATCCATGTAATGGCTTTGTTTTATTGCTTCCAATGCTCGGGGATATTCTTTACCATGTATGTCCGCGTTTAGGTTGCGGACATAGTGGGCCATATATGGCGAGCTAGCAGCACCAAATATCATGCTCGTCATTTTGTACGTTCGCGGAGGACTTGTTCGGTCGTCGCCTCTCCATAGAAATTGTTGCGCCGGTTGATTTTCGGGTCTGATCTTGACTCTCAGAAACATTTCTTGGATGTCTGCCGTGACCGCTATCGCTTTTTCTCGGAATCGAAAGATAATGCCCGGGAGCGATAGCAAAAGGTCCGGCCCTTCTAACAGTTCATCATTCAGACACACGCCATGACTTCTCGCCGCTGCGTCAAACACTAACCTTTGCTTGCCGGGCTTGTTTGGGTTCTGCACGGCGAAGTGAGGCAGGCACCATGCTACGGCGCTCGTTCGTTCTGAGCCGTCGCATGGCACAGCGTATCCTTTCTCTAGCAGGTTGTCGACTTCCGCGCTGTACTGTTTAGCGAAGTCAGGTGACGCGTCCATCTTCTGTTCGACCTTGTGTAGTCGACGAAGGGCAGAGTTATAGCTGGGTGGCATGGTAACGTCATCCCGTCGCCATGGTAGTCCGACTTCGTAGCCACCCTCTATCTTCTTGGTTGTATCTTTTACGATGGCGATTGCTCGTTGGTCGGCGTCGCTCACGCGTGGTTTGCGCGCGACGCCAAGTGCTTCTACTTTGAAGTGGGCCTCTACTAACTCATGAAGCCGCTGATGATCGTGCTGTTGCTTCTCACTCTCGAACAAATGTAGCACGTTGTCTTTACTCATTAAAGCTCTTCGTGGTGCGGTCCCGTGTATCACCCAGCCCAGCTGCGTTAGAGATGCAGCCGGCTGATTGGGACCGCCGACTCGCAGTTCACGTGATACAATACACTCCCAGTGGTCTGTCCCCACCAGAAGCCCCGGGCGTGTGGTTTGATAACACACCTGGTCTCTCGGCAGGTCGCGTAGATGCTCGTACTCCAGCAGCGTGTCAGGGATTGACTGCTGGTGTAGCTTCAGGCCGTTCATGGTTCTGGCCCGAAGCTTGTGCGGTGCGCTGTCTTTAGTCAGCCCTCTCACCTGTACTGTGACTGCCTTGCTGTCGTGTTCTCGGGTGTTCATGTTCACCCCGTGGATGTGCAGTGGTTGCGACACCCCTTCTGCACCGATGCTTGTAGCCAGCTCTTCGTCGATGAGGGTGATGGTGGCTCCTTCATCAAAGAGCGCATGCGTCTTCACCTCCCCCCGTGGTCCCGCCACGATCACAGGGCACATCTTGAGGAGTACGGCCTTCGGGCCGGCGGCCGTTAGGGTGGCCACCGACATGACCGATTCCTCCTTTTCACGTTCGTCGGTTGCTGGCTTTTCTTCGGGCGAATCTCGCTCTTTATGTAGCGAGGCGTGGTGAGGCCGGCGACACTGATTTACGCCGCACAGCTTCGCCTTGCACGTCATGCGCCTATGCCTTTTGCGGGCGCACTTGAAGCACACCTTCAGCTCCTTGACCAACTCCCAGCGCTTGTCTACCGCGAGTGCCTTGTATTGTGGGCACTGCGTCAGCCCATGCTGTTGTTTACAGCTGGGACACTGGTTGTCTTCTGTTTCGTCGACCGTAGTGTAGACCGTGTTCGTCTTCTTTTTTGCAATGACAGTCGGCCGAGTCTCTTTCTTATATGACGCAGGTGCAGTGCTTACTGACGGGGCGTAGGTATAGCGTAACGCCCTGTCTGCTTCTCGCATCAGAAATTGCGTCAACAACACTAGCTCTGGCTCTGTCGTTCCTTCATTGTCACTTGCAAAATCACACCATCTCGTTCTTATATGTGGACTTAGCACTCGAGCACTTCCCGTGTCAACAGTGGGTTCATAAGGTAACCTTTGCGATCTATTGTCTTGATTATATAAATAGTATTTTGTAACTTGATCGCAAAATTATTTAAATCACTAGCTAACGTACCTGGTTTTGGCATCCTTTTTAATTCCTCTAGCGCCTTATCTATTATTACTTCCGGTCGCCCAAAGCATTGTTCCAGCGTCTTCATAATTATTGCTGGTTCCGTGGCGGCGTGTAATAGGGCCGCCACTGCCTCTCGTGCTTCGCCTTTCAGGCAACTTCTTAAGCGCTGTAGGTTTTCAGCCGGTGACACACTGTACATGTTTGTGGTGTCTTGGAAGGCCGCTTTAAATGGTAGCCATTCGCTTACAGCACCCGAAAAGGTTGGGAGATCCGTGTGCCGCAGGCGAGGCCTAGCCATCCTTTCTAAGGTCTCAGCCAACTGATCTATGCTATTTCTGTTCCTAGTAGGCGTCGGTGACCTTCCTCTAGGTACGTTAAAACGTAAGTTTTTGTCCTGATTGTCTGCCGGTCCGACACCCTCCCCCCGTGAGCTGAGAGGGTTGGTGCGCAGCCACTGGTCAACCTTCTGATTACGATGTTCTTCTGGTTGGTCACCGTGAACGCTCTCCTCATCTTGTATCACGGAGACATTCATAGCTAGCCTTGCCTTTACTAGGCCCGCTTCCAGGGCCAGCTCCTTTCGCTGAATGGCAGCCAGCTTCTCGGCTGCCTCGAGTTCGGCCAATCTTATCCTGGTAGTCACACTCGTATTGGACCTCATCGACCGGGTCGGCGATCGTACTTGTTGCCGCTCCGTCGAAGGTCCTGCTGTCGCTAAGTCCGCTACTCTAGTACATTCGGTCATTTCTACCTGAGCTGACGCCGGCGGGTCGAGCGATAGTCTTCTATATCTCTCAGCTCTAATTCGCTCGGCTTCTTGCCGACGCTCAGCTTCTTCACGGGCCCGTTTCTGCTCCTCAATTTCGACCTGGTCGCTCTGGCTTCGTGTCACAACCATACTTAGGTCTTAGGTTTGACACTAGACCCTAACACAGATTTTAATCAAAGTGTTACAGGCGTCGATTGTCTCGCACACGAACAGTTTTTATTTGGGCACTAATTGTCTCACTATTAGATCGTTTTAAGCACTGAGTCACGTCTAGATTTTAGGGACTGAGTCTATGTTACGTTTAAGCACTGATTCTACGTTACTTTTATTTAAACACTGATTTTAAACTATATCCGGCTCGACTGGACCAAATGTTGGGGGTGGACTGTATACTGTGTACTTAAATGAAACCAAACTTCAGCAAACTCTAATAAACTTATATTGAACATACAAACAAATAATACAAAAAATGACAGAGTAACGGCACAGAGTTAAAAGTGTCTACGACCTACGAACTGCCCGCATCGCCTATTTATCATCTTTACACAGGGGCGCAAGTAGTGGGCAGGCTAACAATAAAAATCTCGCCGATTGGGCTTTTTTGTCCAATCGCGTCTAGCTCGGCTCGCGCCCAGAGCTCGACGTGTAGCGACCTGTCCGCTTTCATTTGTTATCGCCGCGTCATGTCGAGACTTGACCGCCGTTCGTGGTACGATCGCCCCGACATGTCACGACTTGCTTATTACAATTAAAGCATCGTACTTACTAACTTTTTCTATCTTATTTACTAGGGGAATTATACATAATCTTTATTAATCCTTATTTATATAAATCATACTTAAAACTATCGTCGTCCGTATCAACTCTCAACAGTCAAGTCAGTCTCAAGAGTCTGATGAAAACACAGAGAGCTTTTATACCGCCTATCAGCGCGCTTATATCGATACAAATAGGTCTACGATTACAGCGCCACAAATTTTTTGTAAGCATGCAAAAATTAACTATCTGCGCCTGAACTTCGTTTAAAGCGCGTTAGCGCGCATCATCGCGTCACATCATGCACGTCGTCAGCGCGTTAAAAACGCCGTGTGCAAAGGCCTAAGGCCGCGGACACGAACTCATTATACATCTCTGTATTTGAACGCGCCGCTGCAGCGCTGGTTGCATCAAATGCAGAGATGTATAACGTAACTGCCCGCGCCGCGCAGCTGAGTTCGTGCCCGCGGCCTTAAAGTCTGTCGACTTTATTGAGACAGGTTCAATGGACGGACTGCTTTGGAAGCACCGGGATGGACGCGGTTTTGAAAAATTGGCGAGTAGGTACATTTCATTATTGAAATGACCGGATGACATCGCTGAATTGCTGCAGAAGCTGAAAAGCCTACTTGATTCTTCTTTACACATCGGTCATCGGATGAAATTTGACAATACCTACCTGAGTTTTGTTGTGTTTTTTTCAACTTACTGTTCCACATTCCAAGAATACGAACCAGGATCTGAAACGGCGAGCAATGTCAATATAGTCCGGTCAATTTAGACATCCGAGGGTACAAAAATTCGCACTCGGCTCAAAGACAAAACACATAAATGAAATCTAAAAAGTCCTCATCGATCCGATACAACTGGAAAAAAATACTCAGGGTCACAAAAACGGGTTTTTTGCGATTTTCAGAAAAACGGTAAGTTTTATCATAAAATTAGTTCAAGTCAAAAACTGTAGATCAGATGAAAAAAAATGATTGATGAGTGATTGTGATAAAAAATGGCCAGATACTTTTTTCCTAAGAGCCACTGTTTCTGAGATATATAGATTCAAAAAGTTGGAAGAGTTGTAATCGTCATAATATGCACACGTTTCCACGCCACCTTGAACGACCAATCAGGTCTCAAAGAGCTGAGAATCTACACTGCCGGATCACACAGGCGTTACCGAAATACGGAGTCAAACAATAGGGTCACAGAACTCACTTACAGATGTTTTGAACAGACCGGGAAAACTAATCTGTTTCTGGAGGGAGGTTGGCTGGTTGGAGAAACGGCCGCCATGGCTCACGCACAATGGTCCAACATCAGGACTAAGTGCGGAAACCAATTCCGAATAGATAGATAGATACCGTTTTGCTGAAAATTGCGAAAACCACGTTTTTGTGACTTTTGATCCCAAGTAATTTTTTTGCAGGTATTGGATCGATGAGGCCTTTTTAGATTTGAACAATCCTACCAATTTTGAGCTGGGTGTGAATTATTGTAACTTCACTCCTACTTTTTGGTCTAATTTGACCGGACTAATGATTGGTTTTGAAAATTAATATTATTTTTAGGGTTCCGAAAAAAAAAGGAACCCTTATAGGATCACTCGGGTGTCTGCCTGTCTGTCTGTCTGTCTGTCCGTCTGTCACAGCCAGTTTTCTCCGGATCCACTAGACCGATTCTGTTGAAATTTGGTACACATATGGACTTCTATGACCCAAACACGGACGCGTTACGTAAATTATTAAATTTTTAGTATGGGGGTCACTTTTAGTGGTCAAACTAGAAAATTTTAAAAAAAAGTTTTTTGAACAATATCGTGTGACATATCAAATAAAAGGGCTTACTGTGAAGGTTTTAATTATATTTTTTTCATAATTTTAAAATAAATTATTTAGAAGTTATTCAAGAAATTAGACGAAAAATGACCATTCCCCCCCTTATCTCCGAAACTACTGAGCCTAAAATTTTGAAAAAAATGGAGATAATAGATCTTTACCTAAAGATTACAGGAAAACCTATTAGAAGTCTGTAGTGTTAAAATAACATGTTAAAAAAAATAATTCGTTCGGAACCCTTTGCACGCGAGTCCGACTCGCACTTGGCCAGTTTTTAATTATGTACAGCAACAACATTGTAAATCAAATAATATACATCAAATCATCTTAATACAGGCGTCAATGTCTTATAGAATCACAAATAAGTATGTTTGGGACTAGAATTATGAGCAGTAGAGACTACAAGGAGGTCAGAATCATGAAGGTGTAAAATTTTCGGGACTGACGACTATTTATTTACTCTTCATTTCATTTAAAGTAAACTCATTTCCCTCTTTATGAAAATACATTTTAAGGGATCCGAACCAAAAACGGAACCCTTATAGAATCACTCGGGTGTCATATGGAGTTCTGTGACCCAAACACGGACGCGTTACGTAAATGATTAAATTTTAGCGTGGTGGTCATTTTTGGGGTCAAACTAGACAATTTCAAAAAAACGTTTTTTGAACAATATTGTGTAACATAAAATGAAAGGGCTTACTGTGAGGGTTTTAATTATATTTTTTTCATAATTTGATAATTTGATAATTTGATTTAAATAAATGGTTTTGAAGTTATTCAAGAAATAAGACGAAAAATGTACATTCCACCTTACCTCCGAAACTACTAAGCCTTTTGAAAAAATGGAGATAATAGATCTTTGCCTATAGATTACAGGAAAGAAGACATATAAGAAGCTTATAGTGTTAAAGTAACATATTACAAAAAATTAAATTCGTTCAAAACCCTTCGCACGGGAGTTCGACTCGCACTTGGCCAGTTTTTTTAATTATTCTCACTTCCATCTTGACCTAGTTCTGAAATTCACGCAAATGAAGTCGCGGGTAGAAGCCGGTTTCCAAACTCAATTGTTTTCATAAGCTGGCAAGTTTAATTACTTGACATATTGATGTTTGACCTATTTCAAAGCATGAAATAAATAAATTTATTTAAGCCTGTTTCTTGAGATAAAAGCTATAACAAACAGACACTCCGGTCTTGGAAAAAATGCTATTGCTATATTACTTTAAGTGAGCGAAAAATAATGTTTGTGGATGTTCTATACACAGAAGTGAAAGAGATGATTTTATCATGATTTGCCGGTGTTATTAGCCACTATTAATTTCCTGTGATATGAATCCTTTGTTGCGTTCAGGTATGTTCCAAAATGTTGTGGTTTAGGCACTTTTAGTCTTTAATTCCATAACATTTTTATAAATAATTTCAATGTTGGTACCAATATAAAATGACTACGATTATATATTGTCCAAGGTCACAGAAATACACACTCACACGGTGGAAATTATTTTATATCACTAATTTTAACAAATAACAACTTTAAGCTACCGATCTATGTAAAATATTGTTTAAAAAAAAATACGAAAATCTGACAGCTCTGATCTGCAAAAAAAGTGACATAGGTATTACCTTCACAAGACCCACAGATCATCTGAATTGATCTGAATCGACAGTGATGCAAATACTTTCAAAAGGCAAAAGAAGAGATAGCGATAGAATAAGGGCGGCTCGGAGTAAATAACGTAAGTGCCAAAAGTAAATTTCGGATTTTATAACATAAAAGTATTATGAAATCAAAACCTGTTGTGAATTTAGCTAGGTAAAGTCATTTTCTATGTTTAAAAGCGGTCTTCATAACATCAATCTAATGCATTTTGTCATGAAAATAAAAATGGCGAAAAGACAGATCGAACTTTGTAATTTTTTCTATCTAGAAAATTTCTTCGCATCGTGTATTCCTTTAGGATTTAGGTAAATCAAATAGTCAAAAAACATAAACCAAAATATCAAATCATTATTACAGGTTCTTTACGAGGAAAAACAATTCTCAAAACGGCTTTATTATTCGCTTAGCGCCTTAATGCTCCCCTACACTCACCAAGGAACCTACATGCCAAATTGCAGCTTTCTACGACCAGTAGTTTCGGCAGTGCGTTGTCTGTCAGTCACTCACTCAGTAACGGAAGAATTTTAAATATTAGGATAATTCAAGTAATGAAAAGTAAAAGACGATTATGAATATTAACTATTTCATAAGCGCTGATATGACTAAAACATCAAATTCAAAAGTTATTTCTGTAATGTATCTTTTGATAGTATTTGAATTCATTATCACGGCTAGCGAGGACTAGAAAATAATGAAAATACTCAATAAACATAAAATTATTCCGATTCCCGCACCGCAAGTGCTCCCCAATAATAAACTGGATAAAGAAGTTCAAAAGATTGCGTGTTCTTTGAATTTTGTGTTCCATCTATTTTTTTCATCAAAATATCGTGTCCAAGATGATTACATTTATCCAAATGGAATTAAATATTTCTTTCTGTCATTTTGCTATGTGTTGTTTATAAATTCGTTGTCAATACAAAGAATTTGTAACATGGAAATTTTGCGATTAGATTTAGATAAAGAACATTTCGGAAATTGCATCGCAGTGGTCTTCAGTTTTATTTTGTTCATCACTTACTCAATCGGCTTCACAATGATACTCATTCTGGACTTTGTGCATAAGTACAACAACGTCTCTCTTATCTTGAAGATTCAAACCATTCATAGAGCTATTCATTCTAGTAAGAATATCCGGAGTTACATTGTTTGGAACTGGATCTCTTTGCTTACTCTCCTATTGTGTGATAGTTTTGTATGTGCCTTGCATTTTATTTCAACAATCGATTTTTCTAATTATGGCAAAGTCATACTAGATTTGTTTTGTAATTTAATGCTCATCAAATTTGACGTCAATTTAGTGGTTGCCATCCGATTTATTATACTCTTGAGGAAATATCTCGAAGACTGGATTAATGAAGTTCTCATGATGAATGAAGGTTCGGACGATGAAGAACACAGCCACTTACTACTTAAGAAACATCAAAATATTTTAGAAGCTTACAATCTGTATAAAAACATTTTCCAAGTATTGGTAAGTATACTGTTTTTTTTTAAATATATTTATTTAGGGGGAGGGAAGTTGCTCGCTTCGGTAGGACTTACCATCTTGTCCTAGAGATCCACCCTACACGTCTCCCCCGGGTGGTGCTAAACGAGCAACAACGCCGAGTATCGGGCGGCGAATATTAACCCGGCTCAGCTTGCCTAAAAAGCAAGTCTTGTTGGGGGTAGGAAATGACCTTCACAAACCGCAACTCCAAGGTCAAATTTTGGAATCGGGGGCACTGGTTTCAACGCCCGTGTCATAGATAGAAAGCCTCTCTAAAAATTCACCCTAATCCTAAGGTGGGAAACGCGTCAAGAGGATGAATGGCTTGCAAGTAGTAAGTCACTAGCGTCAACCTCAACGGATCCGGCTAACATTGTTGTATTGAGCCTTCTTGAGGGAATAGGCGTCACCCTTCAAGGAACAATTAATATCGTCCTTACTCGTGGGAACAGAATGAATGAAATCAATAAAACTCCAAATAATCCTAAAATTATGATCAAACAGCAATTGAACAAATCTTTGTTCATCAGACACCGTAGTAACAGCCTACCATCAGTTGCAGCAAGTAAAGCCAGCGACAACCAAATTGAAAGCAAGGAAACAGACCCTGAAAACGATGCGGAGAACTCTTTAACTCCGTGGCAAAAAGACAAAGTACCTCCTAAACGACGGAAGAGAAAGGAAACAAGCCCAATACAAAGTGACAATACAAAATCAAAGAATGCACTAAACTATACTGTGCTAACACACAACAAATATGATATCATAAACAACGAAGATACAGAAGAACCTGTTACAGTTACTGAGTACATACCAAAGCCTGAACCAATTTTCGTGGCAGGAGTCATGGATGTTATAGCAATAAAAGCTACACTAAATAAAATTGTTGACAGCAAATTATATAAAATGACAACTTTAAGATCTGGTCATATCATCAAGCTAATGTCAAATGATATTCAAACTTACAAAACTATGAGAGAGAAGTTTATGGCAAACAATATATCACATTATACCTATAAATGAAAATGTGATAGAGCATACAGAGTTGTATTACGGAGGTGACATTCTACCGAAGATACTACTGTAATAAAGCAAGAACTAAAAGAACAGGGATATGAAGTTAGACAAATAGTAAACGTTTTACACAAGTTGACTAAAGAAGCATTACCAGTCTTCTTTGTGGACTTAGAACCAAACAAAAACAAATTTAAAGCTCCTTTTAAAAAAAAGTCGGACATACAAAAATCAGTGTTTTAGGCCATTCAAGTGTGTAAAATGTGGCTACGATAATCCTACCTCTTCATGCACCAAAACACCAGAAACAGATGCTACATGTGCAAACTGTCAAAAAAGACATCCCGTAAGCTATAAAGGTTGTACAAAATACAAAGAATACAAGGAAAGAATATTAAAAACCAAACCGAACGTTACACCAAAACAAACTCAGAATGTAAAAGATACCAAAACAACAGAAGAAAAACTAAAAACAAATCCAAGGCAGATTAACCTCAATGAAAAAGAAGTTATGCAGATGTAACGAAAGATCGACCACCAATTCATAATTTACCCGATCCGGAAAACCCTCCAGACAGAGTTGAACTAATGTTTGCCAAATTTCAACAAATCATGATGAGCATGATGGACAAAATGATGGACCGTATGATCCAGCTTGTCACAAGCCTAGTAACCAAATGATTAAAACTCTCCGAGTTGTCACTTGGAACGCCGGCTTGACGGAACATCTTCAAGAGTTTCAAACGTTTCTCCAAATAGAAAAAACTGGCCAAGTGCGAGTCGGACTCGCGTGCAAAGGGTTCCGAACGAATTTTTTTTTTTAACATGTTATTTTAACACTACAGACTTCTAATAGGTTTTCCTGTAATCTTTAGGTAAAGATCTATTATCTCCATTTTTTTCAAAATTTTAGGCTCAGTAGTTTCGGAGATAAGGGGGGGGAATGGTCATTTTTCGTCTAATTTCTTGAATAACTTCTAAATCATTTATTTTAAAATTATGAAAAAAATATAATTAAAACCCTCACAGTAAGCCCTTGAATTGATATGTCACACGATATTGTTCAAAAAACTTTTTTTTGAATTTTCTACTTTGACCCCCAAAAGTGACCCCCATACTAAAAATTTAATAATTTACGTAACGCGTCCGTATTTGGGTCATAGAAATCCATATGTGTACCAAATTTCAACAGAATCGGTCCAGTGGATCCGGAGAAAACTGGCTGTGACAGACGGACAGACAGACAGACAGACAGACAGACACCCGAGTGATCCTATAAGGGTTCCTTTTTTTTCGGAACCCTAAAAAATGACATAGCATCAATCGCTGAAACAAGATTCACTGAAAAATCTCATTTTAATATACAAAATTACTCAGTATACACAACAAACTACCCCTCTGGAAAAAGTCATGGTTGAACAGTAGTAATTATAAAAGATAACATCAAACATTACGAAATGGAAAAATACCAATCAGATAAAATACAAGCTACGTCAATAAAAGTAGTCGTCAACGAGAAAGTCGAGACAACATTTTCTGCAGTGTACTGTCCACCCAGACACCGGTTGACTAGAGATGACTACAATAAGTATTTCTCTTCCCTTGGGTACAGATTTATTTGCGGTGGGGATTGGAACGCAAAACACAATTATTGGGGCTCTCGTCTAATCACATACGGTGGAAGGCAACTACATGGCACAGTATAAACTTTAAGACTCAAATGCATGACCTCACATGAACCAACTTACTGGCCAACTGATTGAAATAAAGTTCCTGACCTGCTTGACTTCTATATTATTAAAAACATAAGTCGAAACTACATGACTATTGAATCCTGTACGGATCTGTCATCTGACCACACGCCAGTTATATTGAATGTAAGCACAACATATGGTCTTAGTGCAACCGGCAGAAAGACTATACAACAAAAATACTAACTGGAAGATGTATCAGGGCGAAATCACAATGAGGATTAAGCTCATAAGCCCATTAAAACAGTTGAAGACATAGAAGAGACTATTGAAAACCTCAATAGAATCATCCATGAAGCAGCTACTATATCCACGAGAGTGCGGAAAAAGATACATCAAACGCTTAATGAATAGCCGAAAACCACCAGAGATAAAATACTGGAACGTCGTAATTTAAGAAAAATATGGCACAGAACTAGATATTCGGTAGACAAAACAGTGTTCAAAAAATATTCTTATGAACTAAAAGACCTCATCAAAAGCTTTACCAACAACAACCTCCAATGTTTCTTTTTAACTTAACCTCGAGTTCAGACACCAACTATTCACTGTGGAAGGCACACAGAAATTAAAACGTCCCCGTAGTCAAATACCGTCAGTAAAACAAAGAAAAAACAATAAATAAATAAATTCTATTCTATTTTATTCTCAAGGGGAACTGGGCAAGATCAAACAAGGAGAAGCCTACTGTCTTTGCTGAAGACCTAACCCATGTATTTCAACCATTTCCTGAATTAGGGCCTGAGCACAACGCTGAAATAAAAAGCTATCTGGAAAGCGCAGAGCAAATGTGTCTCCCATTAAATCACACGAGTCCTACTGAATTAACACGTGAAATAAAACACCTCAAGGATGGAAAATTGCCAGGATCCGATAATATAGACAGCGTTCTGTTGAAACATTTTTTTTATTTTTTGTGATGGGTTTGCTCTTGACTCTAGTCTAGGTCAGAGATGACCGAGACAAAGTCTACGATGGAGCGAGCTTACCCAGAAGGAGCCTGTTCATTCTAACTTTGAAGAGATTAGGGTTGTAAGCGTTTGGAAACACGGACGCAGGCAGAGAGTTCCACTCCTTTGCTGTGCGCATTATAAAAGACGTTTGGAAACGCTTAGTGCGAGTTGGTGGAATAGCAACAAGGTAGGGATGGTAAGATGCAGTGCGTCTGGATGTCCGATGGTAGAAGGGGGCCGGTGGGATGAGGTCGTGGAGTTCTTGGGCATACTCACCGAAGTACAATCTGTAGAAGACCGACAAGCAGGCAACCCTGCGGCGATGAGCCAAGCTATGCAGCTTGGCATCCACCAGTTTTACGTCACCGATGAGCCTCTTAGCTCTGCGTTCCACCGAGTCAAGCGCGGCAAGCTGATACTTAGCTGAGCCATCCCGAAGGTGGCTACAATACTCCATGCAGGATCGGACTTGCGCCTTATATAGGGTTAAAAGCTGTCCAGGCCTGAAATATCGCTTCACCCTATTTAGGATGCCCAGCTTTTTGGCCGCGGTTTGGGCTTTGTAATCGATGGTGGCGCCGAAGTTGAGACTGGATGTCAACTCCATGCCTAGGAGCGCGAGCCGATCAGTCACAGGAACAGATGCAACCCGAAAAGTATGAGTTTGGTCAAAACGACTCCTTTTTGCGGTAAAAAGACACGCCTGTGTTTTGGTGGCGTTAAAAGTGACCACATTGTCATCACCCCACTGGGAGACAAGGCTTAAGGTCAAATTTGTCCGCTCTACCATGGCCTCTCTCAAGGAACGAACTTCAACCCCGCCGGTTGTTGCGCTGGAAAAGTATCTCTCTGAAACCGTATTGTCATCTGCGTACCTAACAAGACCAAGCTGAAGTAGGTCATTGATGTGCAGCAGGAAAAGAGTTGCAGAGAGAACAGACCCCTGAGGAACTCCGGCATCAATAGCCATGAGGTCAGAGGAGCAGCTTTCAACGACTACTCGGATCGACCGTTATCCAGCGATATCCAGCTACAAAAACCAGCTGGGATGCCATAAGCAGGAAGCTTGCTGAGCAGACCTGTGTGCCAAACCCTGTCAAAGGCCTTCGAGATGACGAGCGACACGGCAAGTGCTTCGCCGTGTCTCTCGATGGCCTCGCCCCAGCAGTGCGTGACATACACAAGAAGATCGCCAGTTGACCGTCCCCGGCGAAAGCCATATTGACGGTCACTGAGGAGATCATTGTCTTCAAGGTAGGTCAACAGCTTACTGTTAAGAACCCTTTCCATAACCTTGCATAGGATGGAGGTAATGGAGATCGGACGGTAATGTGCAGGGTGAGCACGGTCATCCTTTTTGGGCACCGGTTGCACATTCGCAAGCTTCCATGATTTCGGCACCGTTCTTTTTTCAAAAGAGGTACAGGCGTGCCAACACAGGAGACAGTTCAGGTGCACATTGCCTCAACACTCTCGCTGGAATGCCGTCAGGCCCGCTGGCCTTATTCACGTCTAGACTGCTCAATACCCTTCGCACCTCTTTAATGTGAACTGTGATCTCCGGCATCGAAGAGTCACAACGAGGTAAAGTTGGTGGTTGCTTGGAGCCAACGTCCAGACGCGAATTGCTTGCAAAGAGAGTTGCAAATAAATTTGCTTTCTCACTTGCAGAGTGAGCCAGCGAGCCATCAGGTTTCAATATTGGAGGCAAAGTGGGTCGACAGAAATTCGTTTCAACCGCTTTCGACAGGGACCAAAACTGCTTACTACCTGGAGAGTGCAATGTTAGTTTGGCCCCGATACGTCCGACATGGTCAAAACGTGCCCTACGTAAAACCCGCTTGCAGAACTTAGCGGCAGAATGAAAGGCTCTTTTCCTCGCGCGAACCCTACGTGCTTTAACCTTTATGTCGCGGGCTTTGATCCACGCTTGGTATGCAAACTCTTAACGGGCCTCAGCGAGGGCGCATTCTGCATTATACCAAGGCCGGGATTTGTGACCGAGCGGGATGTCGGAGAATGGAATAAAATACTCCATCCCCTGCCGAATCACGTCCGCAATCACGTCAGCACAGCACGAGGGGTCACCCGAGGAGAAGCACACTTGCTGCCATGGATAAGATGCAAAAAAGTGCCGCATCTCATCCCAATCTGCTGACTCGTATCGCCATACTCGTCTCGTACCTCTAGGACTCTTATCTGGAGGAGAGCAGGTCAATACGGATTTCAACAGGCAGTGGTCAGACGTTCCCAGCGGTGCTAAGACCGATACTGAATGACTGCCCGGATCAGTTGTCAGCAGAAGATCCAAGCAATTGGGTGTATGGGCGTCAACATCCGGTACCCGCGTTGCCACATTCACCTGCTGCGTTAGATCAAGCGTTAAAGCAAACTTACGCGCCTCCAACCCGGCATGGTCTGTTTTCTGGTACGGGAACAACCACTCTTTATGGTGGGCGTTAAAGTCCCCCAGAAAAATGAGCTTCGCTGTTGGGTACCTTTGCTGGGCTACGTCGGTCGACTCCACGAGGGAATTAAACAGCGCTGTTGTCTCCTGATCACCGCTGTGCGATCGGTATACGCCGATGTAGATGAATTTCTCCACGCCAGTGTCCACAAATAGCCATATGGCAGAAAAACCCGATTTCTCAAAGCAACGGAGACGACGACAACAAATGTCATCGCGGACGTACACACAGACCCCAGCCTGCTTCTTGAAATTGTGTTCCAGAGAGTAGCCCGGGTACGCCACGTCCGACGGGGTTGTTATCTTCGTCTCCGTTAAGAAAAACAGATGCGGCTTCTCGGTCTCAAGATGGTGATTGACCGGATCGAGATTGGAGTGCAACCCCCTAATATTAGTGTGGTGCACTTTTAGTGGGAGGAAGTGCAGCCATTGTTTTACCTTGTTTTTCTTTTTAACTTTAGTCATCATGGAGAGTAGTTGGGGAGAAAAGTCGAACTGTCGAGGCGCTGCTCAGTGAACGAAGTTGACACTAGAGCTAAACTAACCTATGGGGAACTCATTTGGAGACTGCGGGGACGCCCGAACCCCCCCGGATATGGCCACCGGGTCCTCCCATCCAGTTACCGGCTGGCACGGTGGAGCATATCGGGATTTTTCGCTAGTTGGCAGGGCAGCCTTTCACACGTAGCCGGCGTACTACTTGGGCCCCCTACAAACTGCGGTCGGCCAACGGCTGGCACCGTGCTTCGGAACCCGCTACCCTCCAAAATGAGTAAACCCGGAAAGCCCAGCCCAGTGACCAAGACCGGTTCTGAGCAGAGCAACTGACAATCTTCTTCTCCCCCAAAGGCACTGGCACTCCCGCACACCGACGGAACACAGCAAGCTGCTTCGCGACGGACTTCGGCGGAATGGTGGTAGCGAACCAGGCGGCTCCTTGCGGAGCCTACCACCGCTTTTAGTGGGATCGTTCTGCCGGCACCACAGGCTTGCCTGTGGTTGCCCGGGGTGGACCGCGAGGAGGTAGATCCAAAACCACCCCCCAACATCTGCCTAAAAAGGGTATAGTAGCAATCGTTAACATATTCAATGACTTTCTAAGACTTAAACACTTTTCAGGACAATGGAAGATAGCGCAGATAATAATGTTACCTAAACCCAATAAACCACCTAATGAACTTGCTTCGTAACGACCTATAAGTCTTCTACCTTTACTAGATAAACTTCTCGAGAAGATCATAATGAACAGGATGAAGGTACGCCTACATGATATTATTCCAAATCACCAATTTGGGTTCCGGAAGAATCATGGGACAATTGAGCAAGAACACCGAATCGTCGACGTTATAAGCAGATCACTGGAGGAAACGAAATACTGTTCAGCAGTATTTTTGGATATTAGCCAGGCCTTTGACAAAGTATGGCATGAGGACCTAATAAATATACAAAGTTAAAAAAATGCTCCATCACTCTCATCATCCCTCTCAGCAAACGATGTTTTGAAGTAAAGCAGCATGATGAATTTTCAGACTTGTATGATATTAAATCAGGAGTGCCACAGGGAAGTTTACTGGGCCCAATTCTCTAAACCATATTTACTGCTGACCAACCAACACAAAAAAGCGACCAAACAAAAGTACGGTCGCAACATACGCGGACGATACAGCTTTGTTATTCACACACACAAATCCAATAATTGCATCAAAATACCTACAACATCACATTAACAAAATAGAAGAACGGCTTAAAACTTGAAGAATACATGTAAATCAAAGTAAGTCAACGCACGTAACTTTCACTTTCAGGAGAGACACATGTCCACCAGTAACACTTAATAATGATGAAATCCCGCAAAACGATAATGCAAAATACTTGGGCATGCACTTGGACAAAAAGCTAACATGGCAAAACACATTTAGACAAAAAGGAAGCAACTAGATCTAAAATTGCGAAATATGTACTGGCTAATAAGACGCCACTCACAAATGAGCAGACAAAGCAAATTGTTAGTATACAAAGCCATCTTGAAACCAATATGAACTTATGGCCTACAGCCCCAGAGCTGTACAGCTAGCAACAGTAACATAGAGATACTGGAGCGATTTCAAACGAAAACACTGAGGGCTAGCTTCAACATCCCCCAATACATCAGTAACAAGATCATATGCCTTGACTTAAAACTACCAACTGTCAAACAGGAGATATCAAAATATAGCGACGCCTACCAGAAAAGACTATCAAAATACAAAAATCAGCTCGCTGTCAGACAGAGTGGAGACCAAGGTCTTCAATATAAAAGATTAAAGAGACAGTGTACCAACTCTCCAGGGCCCCAAGTCTGCTATTACAATAGTGTCAGAATGGTCTATCATTGATTTCATAATGGTTGTGGTTGACCACTGGAAAGTCATAAAGACGCTTTTGTATCCGGGGTCAACCACTGACACTCCATTGAAAAAAATGGCATAGAATCTCGTCAAAATCAACCATTATGAAATCAATGATAGACCATTCTGACACTATTGTAATAGCAGACTTGGGGCCCTAGACAGATTCATCAGAATGGAATGAGACACTCATCGGAGAAGTGTCTCTCCAAGCTAAAAGTCTTAAACAGATATAAAATATCAAACAAAACAGTGGCTTATTGTTGTGTACAACAGATTGCCATGGAGCAGACTTAGACAAAAATATATATTGTATATGTATTTATTTCAGGAACTTTTAACACAATGTTACACCAGTTCCATCGTAACCACTGTTGAAATTGACGCTTATTCTAAATGAGTTTAGGAAGTCTTTTTATTTTAATCTTACTTTCAAAACTAGAAACAAATGAATCACAATCTATTTATATTTTCAGATACTATTTCAAATACTTCAAACATTTTTCCGTTCTATATCTGCGTTCGATTTATTCTTTACTCAACTGAGATCACTCACAGAATCACAACTGAAAACGTTACCGGAAGGCCAAGTAAGTTTATGTAAAACAATTTTACAGTTAATCAGATTGTACCTACACGAAAAAAATGGCAAAATGAGCTAGACAAAATTAACCATCAATATAGTCCACAATTCCACACAAGCCCTGGACCTAAGAATAGAGTAAAATGCATTTATTCGTCAGAATATTGTACAAAGCTGTTTTGTGAATTATTATGTATTACGACCATAATATTCTGCCGTTTCCGGCGTACAAATATAGTTGGTAAAACTATGGTTCATCCTTACATTATTACATACAATTATTAATCATTAGAATTACAAAATACATAAATTGAATAATAGCTGGGAAAGAGATTATTTAAGTCAAAATTCAATGAAGTCAAGGAGATAAAGTAGGATTTATAGGCATTAATGTCAATTATTATTTAGGTATTTTTTTCGTTCATAAAAACTTCAGTCTAATAATAACATTTGCTTAAAAGAAAGTCAAATTATTTATATTTAATTATTCTGAGGCTGAGAATTTTGAATTAACAGACTAATAATAAAATTTTTCAAAAACTTTATGACGACAACGAAGAGATCAATAAAGATATAACGCGTATAAGTCGTGGCGACGCTTGGTAGGGAATTGGGACGTCTGTCACCTAACATTAAATACCTTTAAACGAGCAATTCTTGTATTTGTACCTACATGTATACAACCTGAATCTCGGAAACGGTTCCAACGATTTTCATGAAATTTAGTATGCAGGGGGTTCCGGGAGCGATAAATCGATCTAGCTAGGTTTCATTTTTAGAAAAAGTTGTAAATAAAACCGAGCTAAGCTCGGTCATCCAGGTACAGGTATAATTAAAGTAATAAACTTAATGTTCCAGGTCACGATCTTATGTCTTATGATTATTTCATTCATACTACGGAGTATATCTTTTGTAGTAATACAAAGTATTGCCTGCGAAAAGTTCTATACAACTGTACATGAAGCTGAAGCCACATGCATACAGATTATGAAGAATAGGAACTATTCAAGTAAGAATGAATCATGAGAACCAAGGCGATTGATGCTCTTCAAAATTACGTTACCTTGAATAAACTCTATAAAAAAATATGATATCTTTTCTTACAGACAGTCAGAAACATTTTTGCATGAACGTAATACTGGCATCTCGATCCTTCAGCAAAATGACCGCGTGTGGCCTGTTCTATGTGGACGCGGGGTTAGCAATCGGTTTGATATGCGCTATCATTAATTACATTATTGTGCTCTTGCAGTTTTTTATTCTGTAAAATCTTTGGTTTTCCAATATATTAAAGCAGTTCAAACCAAAACAGGCAGTTTTCATTTAACCACTTACTCGAAAGTGATGTTATTCTGGAAAGAGAGCCAGGAAGCCACGTACCGAAAGGTACTGAGTAGATAGCTCTCTGACAGGACAGACCGAGTTCCTGGTCTAGGTTGCAAGAAGTAGATGCGACATTTATGATGCCTTAAGAAAGCAAAAAGTTCAACTGTGCTCTGCACCAATAACACATCTGATTTTCGGCAAACAATGTATTTTTCCAAGACATTTTGTTATGTTTTTAGTTAAATATTCTGAAAACTGCAACACATGCATGATAACATTGCTAGTGGACACTGCCTTTCTTAAGGCCATATTCTTTATATCGCAGCTACCGGATCCAAAAAGTCAAAGCTTAAAGAAAGGGGTTTCCAAGGTTCATGAAAAATTATAAGTCCTACAAGGTTCCATACTTTGCCCATTTGTGTTTTAAAGTAGGTAATTAAATTTTAAATGTAAGGGTGAACTATAATAAATAGAAACATTAAACTAAAAACATTGTTACAAAAACAGTATACAACACTGATGTATATAAATGACTCAATTGGCCTTGAAAAACAAAACACGATGGTATTATGTTTGCTTTAGGTACCACCGCTAGAGAAATACACTACTTTTTAAAAGATCATTAAGTGAGTATGATGCCATCAGAGTAAGTAGGCACCTCATTATGATTAAGTGGCTAACCTATTAACAATAACGCGTCCGGACTGTTTTAGACGCTCATCATAATGAAAATTCGACCCAAGTCTTTCGTCTTCGACTATTAGGCTGTTGGTGCATGTGTATTTACATGTTTGTAAACGCACCTACGATACAGGAGAAATTCCTAGTGTGGGGCAACGTTTTTTTAAGAAAAAAATAAGCTACAGGTCGACAATGTTCCAAAATCGTAAAAATATCGCAACGTCATCATTTCAAGTACTATCCAAAAATGTACTCTACTATACGAATAGATAGCATTTTAATTTAATTTTGCATTCAGTCTATTACTTTCTTCAAAATACTGCATGCGAAATAATCATATTTATCGAAACGGAAAAAGGTAGGTACTATTTCATGACGCTGTGTTATTTCTTAGCTTTTTTCTTAGTTTTAAATTCGTTGTCTATACGCCGAGTGTACTACATAGGCTTTTAACTGATTGGGAATAATTTTAAGAGTTTGGTCTTCACTGTCATCCTGCTGGTTTATTCCGTACAAAACCATTTCGATATCGAGCTTCACAACATAAAAGTCTTATACCTATTTATACGAATTTGATACTCACCTCGGATTCCACTGTCGAGACACGAAAATATTGTTACAGAATAGCACTAATGAAGCAGAGCTCTAATGTCCATGTCAACTACAATACAACAAACAAACTATAATAGGTCAACAGAAAACAAATATCAAGATCGAGACACGGTGCTAAAATTAATGTCTTTTCACGCTAGGCGGCTGCAAAACAGAAAAAGCCTAAGAAAACTGATATATTTATAGAAAGAAGAAGAAAAAAGAAATATAATATTTATGTAATATGTACGCGGAACCCACAAATGTACGCGGAACCCTCGGTGGGTGCGTCCGACTTGTTCAGTTTTTTTTTTTTGTTTTTACACCGACTCCCAAAACTTTTTTTTTTTCAACCTCCAAAATCCAAACCAACCAATGCCAACCCAACTATAGTTGCCAAAAAATAAAAGGCCCGTTTTGACAGCAGGATACAACATTGCTTTACTAGTAAGTATGAAAGAGACATATAAATAAATCTCTTTCGTACTTAATAGTAAAGCAATCTTCTATTCCTCTCTACTCAGCTGTTTAATCGGACATCTTAGATATTGGTGACTATAACCAAAACAATTTTTTTTTTCACGTTGTGTTCTACCCCCAAAAATTCCAAGCAGTCCATAATATTTATTTAGATGTCTATCTACGAAGTTCTTCATCAGATCTTTAGGAAAGTTAAGTGGGACCATTTCGAAATAAACCACTTTCAAAAAAAAATTATTTTGAAAAACCGTCAATATAATATGACGAAGATAACTCCGTCCCGAACATTCATAGAAAATGTAAACATTCGAATTGAGAAGGTTTCGACGGGTAGATTTTTTTTCCAGGTATCGGGTCGATGAGGCCTTTTTAGATTTCATTTATGATAGTGTTTTGAACAATCCTACCAATTTTGAGCTGGGTGCGAATTATTGTAACTTCACTCCTATTTTTTGGTCTAATTTGACCGGACTAATACCAATTGATTGGTTTTAAAAATTAATATTTTAATTCTGTACCGCAACAACATTGAAAATCAAATAATATACATCAAATCATCTAAATAAAGGCGTCAATGTCTAATAGAATCACAAATAAGTATGTTTGGGGCTAGAATTATGAGCAGTAGAGACTACAAGGAGGTCAGAATCATGAAGGAGTAAAATTTTCGGGACTGACTACTATTTATTTACTCTTCATTTCTTTTAAAGTAAACTCATTTCCCTCTTTTTGAATATAAATTTTTTAGGTTCCGAACAAAAAACGGAACCCTTATAGGATCACTCGGGTGTCTGTCTGTCCGTCTGTCATAGCCAGTTTTCTCCGGATACATTGGACCGATTCTGTTGGAATTTGGTACACATATAGACTTTTGTGATCCAAATACGGACGCGTTACGTAAATGATTAAATTTTTAGAGTGGGGGTCATTTTTGGGGTCAAACTAGAAAATTTAAAAAAAAGTTTTTTGAACACTATCGTGTGACATATCAAATGAAAGGGCTTACTGTGAAAGATTTAATTATATTTTTTAAATAAATGGTTTTGAATTTATTCAAGAAATTAGACGAAAAATGACCATTCCTCCCCTTATCTCCGAAACTACTAAGCCATAAATTTTGAAAAAAATGGTTGATAATAGATCTTTACCTATGGATTACAGGAAAACGCTTATATATGTATAAGAAGCTTATAGTGTTAAAATAACATGTTACAAAAAATTAAATACGTTCGGAACCCTTCGCACGCGAGTCCGACTCGCACTTGGCCAGTTTTTTGAATTATTCTCACTTCCCTCTTAACCTAGTTCTGAAATTCACGCAGATGAAGTCGCGAGCAGAAGCCAGTTTCTAAAGTAAATTGTTTTCGTAAGCTAGCAAGTTTAATTACTTGACATATTGATGTTTGACGTATTTCAAGGCATGAAATAAATAAATTTAGTTTAGCCTGTTTTTTGAGATAAAATGTGAGATAAAAGCTATAAAAAACAGACACTCCAGTCTAGAAAAGAAATACGTAAAGTAATATTGCTATTTTACTTTACGTGAGGGAAAAATAATGTTTGTGGATGTTCTACACACAGAAGTAAAAATTAAATTAAAAATTCAAAAAACCCCCCACCACTAATAATACAAAAATTTGCGGTCTCCCGAGGCGAAGACGCTTGGCCCAAAGAATCGTACCTATATTAAATTAAAAGGATCAATACGTATAATTTTTTCACGTTTTAAAGTTTTTTTTTGGTCGGGGGTTTTTTAAATTTTTTAATTTAATTTTTATAGGGTTCCGAACAAAAAACGGAACCCTTATAGGATCGCTCGGGTGTCTGTCTGACAGTCAGACTGTCTACAGTGAGGGTTTAAACGATATTTTTTTAACTCCCGACCAAAAAAGAGGGGTGTTATAAGTTTGACCGCTATGTGTGTCTGTGTATCTGTCTGTCTGTGGCACCGTAGCTCTTAAACGGGTGAACCGATTTGGATGAGGTTTTTTTTATTATTTGTTGTTATAGCGGCAATAGAAATACACAATCTGTGAAAATTCCATCTGTCCACCTATTACGGTTCTTGAGATACAGCCTGCTGACAGACAGACGGACGGACGACCGGACGGACAGACAGCGGAGGCTTAGTAATAGGGTTCCGTTGGTTACCCTTTGGGTACGGAACCCTAAAAATGTCGAAAAAAGTCATGACCGATTGGTAGCTTATAATATGCTATGCCACGAGCGGGTTGCCTGTTTATAATATTTGTAAAAGGAAATCTAGGAAAGTTTTAATCCAATTGTGAAAATTATTTCACTGACAGAAAGCTCCACTTGCGGTGAATGTCATATATGTATAACTTTTTGTTCTAACAAATGCAAGTTCCGACAAAGACGAAGGCTAAATGATTGTTAGTAAAATTATGCTCAGAAAAAAAAGTTTCAATCTAAATTAGAAATTATTGTGACAGTAAGTTTAAACAAATTAAACAATTTTACGGATCTTACGTATGGGAAGACCAATATTATTTTTAGTAAGTCATCGATATATCCTTAATTAGTAAGTATTTAACGCGTGTAAGTTGAGCATGTAACACAATATGCATTGCCACACACGTGACCTGCATAGTTCATTGGAATTACTGTTAATTTAATTAAATGGTACAAAATTAAAATTTTTAAAAACCCCCGACTGAAAAATAACTTAAAAAAGTAAAAAATAATACGTATTGATCCTTTTAATTTAATATAGGTACGATTCTTTAGGCCAAGCGTCTTCGCCTCGGGAGACCGCAAATTTTTGTATTTGTTAAGTAGCTCTATATTATTAGCGGTCCCCCGACGCGATGACGCTTGGCCCAAAGAATCCTACCTATATTAAATTAAACAAACCTAAATAAGATAAGGCGTCAAAAAATTCGTCCGCATCGCTGTCCACCGGAAGTGAGCCCGAAAGACTGGCGGCATTGCCACGTTGTATGGCAATGCTTATCCTCTGTCCGAGGTAAAAGCCAGCCCTTGGGTCACGCGAAGTGTCAACTAAGCGTTTAGAAAGATCTTTAAATAAGGCATGAGCACCTAAATTAAACTTTTTAAAGTTATTTTTTAGTCGGGGGTATTTTTAATTTAATTTTTATTTCATGATTTTTAAACTTAATTTACCTTATAGGTACTACTAGAAAACCTATGATCTCATCATCTTCCTGCCCTTATCCCATGCTACTTGGGGTCGGCGCAACACGTTTTTTAATTCCATTCTGTCATATCAGCCGTCACGCTATCACTCACCTTTGTCACGCTATCACTGTCCCTTTTCTTTCATATTGCTCCTCACACAATCCATCCATCGTTTTTTTGGCCTTCCTCTCCCTCTCCATCCATCCACATATGATCAACGCTCACCTAAACGACACTACATCCTACAAGATTGGAAAATAGAAAATAGTTGAAATGAATACGAAAACGGTCTGCTGTAAGTAAGTGAGGAGTTGGGTATCTTGCAGATTTCAGGACATGCTTCAGCACCAGGTTAAGGTTACTGATCTAAATATAATCTGTCCATTGAAACCATTCCAGTGAGCTCAAATACGAAACCTCTGCTGTGACTTAGTGAGAAGTTGGGTATTCCGCTAACCTCAGTTGATGCTACAGCATCAAGTCAATATTACCATGTTTTTGCAATGCCATTGAAGTAACAGAATACCAAATTTTGCATCGATCTTTCACCTAAAAGCTGGTTAAACACCTTCATCAACTAGAAAAGAGCTGATGATCTTCAAACGGCTCAACTGATTTTGATAAAACTTGTCTAAGAACCATCGCTAGAAAACCTGCTTTAAATAAAAAAACCGCATCCAAATCGGTTCACCCGTTTAAGAGCTACGGTGCCACAGACAGACACACAGACACACATAGCGGTCAAACTTATAACACCCCTCTTTTTTGATCGGGGATTAAAAAGTGGTGATTTTATCATGATTTGCCGGTATTCTTAGTCACTATTAATTTCCTGTGATATGACTCCTTCGTTGCGTTCAGGTATGTTCCAAAATGTTGTGCTTTAGGCACTTTTAGTCTTTTATACCATAACATTTTTATAAATAACTAGCTGACCTGCGCAACTTCGTCTGCGTCACAATTTTCGTTACTGTTCCGCTCCTATTGGTCTTAGCGTGATGATATATAGCCTATAGCCTTCCTCGATAAATGGGCTATCTAACACTGAAATAATTGAATTTTTCAAATCAGACCAGTAGTTCCCGAGATTGGCGCGTTCAAGCAAACAAACAAACAAACTCTTCAGCTTTATATATGAGTATAGATAGATGAAAGAATTTTTCAAATCGGACCAGTAGTTCCTGAGATTAAAGCGTTCAAGCAAACAAACAAACAAACTCTTCAGCTTTATTTATAAGTATAGATTTCAATGTTAGTACGAATATAAAATGACTACGATTATATATTGTCCAAGGTCACAAAAATACACACTCACACGGTAGAAATAATTTTATATCACTAATTTTAACAAACAACAATTTTAAACTACTGATCTATGTAAAATATAGTTAAAAAAAAAAACAAAATCTGACAGCTCTGATCTGCAAAAAAGGTTACATAGGTATTACTTTGACAAGGCACACGAACTATTTTATAATTTTAAAAAGCAAAAGCAGAGATGGCGATAGATTGAGGGCGGCTCGGAATAAATAACATTAGTGACAAAAGTAAATTTCGGATTTTATAACATAAAAGTATCAAAACCTATTGTGAATTTAGCTAGGTAAAGTCATTTTCTATGTTTAAAAGCAGTTTTCATAACATCAATCTAATGCATTACGTCTTGAAAATGAAAATGGCAAAAAGATAGATCGTTTTTTTTTCTATCGAGAAAATTTCTTCGCATCATGTATTCCTTTAGGATTTAGATAGATCATATGGTCAAAAAATATAAACCAAAATATCAAATCATTATTACAGGTTCTTTACGAGGAAAAATAATTCTCAAAATGGCCTTATTATTCGCTTAGCGCCTTAATGCTCCCCTACACTCACGAAGGAATCTACATGCCAAATTGCAGCTTTCTACGACCAGTAGTTTCCGCAGTGCTTTATCTGTCAGTCACTCACTCAGTAACGGAAGAATTTTACAAGATAACTAGCTTTTGCCCGCGACTTCGTACGCACATATCCCGTATTTTTTGTTCCCGTGGGAATTTCGGGAAATCATCTCTTACTGCTACCCTACGGAGTGTAGGGAAGCTACATGCCATATTACAGCTTCCTACAACTAAAAGTTTCGGCTGTGCGTTGTCTGCCAATCAGTCACTCAGTAACGGAAGAGTTTTATACATAAGAATAATTCAAGTAATGAAAAGTAAAAGACGATTATGAAAATAAACTATTTCTTAAGTGCTGATATGACTGATACATCAAATTCAAAAGTTATTTCTGTAATGGATCTTTTGATAGTATTTGAATTCATTATCATGGCTAGTGGGGACTAGACAATAATGAAAATGCTCCATAAACATAAAATTATTCCGATTCCCGCACCGCAAGTGCTCCCCAATAATAAACTGGATAAAGAAGTTCAAAAGATTGCGTGTTCTTTGAATTTTGTGTTCCATCTATTTTTTTCATCAAAATATCGTGTCCAAGATGATTACATTTATCCAAATGGAATTAAATATTTCTTTCTGTCATTTTGCTATGTGTTGTTTATAAATTCGTTGTCGATTCAAAGACTTTGTAACGTGGACATATTACGATTAGATTTAGATAAAGAACATTTCGGAAATTGCTTCGCAGTGGTCTTCAGTTTTATTTTGTTCATCGCTTACTCAATCGGCTTCACAATGATGTTCATTCTAGACATTGTGCATAAGTACAACAACGTCTCTCTTATCTTGAAAATTCAAACCATTCATAGAGCTATTCATTCTAGTAAGAACATCCGGAGTTACATTGTTTTTAACTGGATCTCTCTGGTTACTCTCCTATTGTGTAATAGTTTTCTATGTGTCTTGCACTTTATTTCAAGAATCGATTTTTCTAATTATGGCAAAGTCATACTAGACTTGTTTTGTGATTTAATGCACATCAAATTTGACGCCAATTTCCTGGTTGCCATCCGATTTATTATACTCTTGAGAAAATATCTCGAAGAGTGGATTACTGAAGTTCTCATGATGAATGAAGAACCGGACGATGAAGAACACGGCCACTTACTACTTGAGATACATAAAAATATTTTAGAAGCTTACAATCTGTATAAAAACATTTTCCAAGTATTGGTAAGTAGGTACTACTGTGTTTTTTTTTTTAAATTAATTTATTTGAGGAAGTTACACCAGTTCCATCGTTACCTCTGTTGTAGTTGATGCTTATTCTAAATAAGCTTAGGAAGTTTTTTTTTATTTAAATCTTACTTTTAAAAACTAGAAACAAATGATTCACAATCTATTTCTATTTTCAGATACTATTTCAAATACTTCAAACATTTTTCTGTTCTATATCTGGGTTCGATTTGTTCTTTACTCAACTGAGATCACACACAGAATCAGAACTGGAAATGTTATCGGAAGGCCAAGTAAGTTTATGTAGCAAAAGAATTTATTGATCAGGCATACAACGAGGATATCGGACGGACGGAGATTGATATAAAGAGGGATCCCAGAAGTTTTTGGAAATTTGTTAGGGGTCAGCAGACTTCTAGGCAAACCTGTAATGAGTTTGAGTATGATGGACGGATTGTGACAGGAGTAGACGCAGCAAATGCATTCGCTCAATATTTTAGCTCAGTGTTTCTTCCGTGTGATCCCGTTCTATCTGCAGCAGAGACCAAGCGGGAAGCAGCAGACTCGATGTGCTCCGCGCGGATCGCCGTGAATGTAGTTGACTCTGCCGACTTATCAGTAGCTATTCGCCGCCTAAAAGCCAATTCATCTGCAGGTCCTGATGCAATTCTGCCGTTTATTCTTAAGAACTGTTCAGAAGTAGATTTAGAGAGCCACTTTTAAAGTGGAAAATTTCACGGGTTACCCCTGTACGTAAGGGTGGCGACAGGTCAAAAGTTGACATTTACAGGCCTATTGCGGTCCTGTCGGCCTTCGGTAAGATCTTTGAATCGATACTGAATCGGTATATCACGAGGCAAGTCAAAACCCAACTATCCGAATGTCAGCATGGTTTTAGACCTGGAAAATCGACAGTTACAAACCACATTAACTTTGTAGATTTTGCTGTTACAGAGATGGATAATAATAAGCAAATCGACGTGGCCTATTTTGACCGGGTCCAAAATGACGTCTTACTAAAAAAATTATCTGCGATAGGATTTACCCCGAAGCTGCTTCAACTTTTCGCAAGCTATTTCTCTGACCGCTTCCAATACGTCCAACTCTTAGGGTACAAGTCTGGCACATTTACAACTTGCTCCGGTGTGAGCCAGGGTAGTACTCTTGCACCGACACAATTTATCGTGATGGCAAATGACCTGCCCACGGTCGTCAGGACGGCACGGTGTCTTATGTTTGCTGATGACCTAAAGTTATTCTTGGAGATAAATAGCGTACAAGACTGTGAGGTGCTTCAGAGGGATATCGATATGGTGGTGAGATGGAGCGAGGTTAACCATTTAGAATTTAACGTCTCTAAGTGCAAGACCATAACTTTTACTCGTTCTCGAGCACCCATTCAGTACAATTACCACATATCAGGGGTCCCCCTGGAGCGCGTCAGTGAAATTAGGGATCTGGGATTGACATTGGACGTGAACCTGACTTTTAATCAACATATTAATAATATTTGTGGCAAGGCCTTCCAATCACTTGGTTTTGTCATGAGGCAGGCAAGTAGGTTTACGGACAGGAATGCTATCATGGTCTTGTATTATTCCTTTGTGCGCAGAAAACTGGAATACAATTAGCTTGTGTGGGATCCGCACGAGCATGATAGAACGGGTTCAACGCAAATTTGCTCGCTTTCTGTATAAAAAATGATAAGGGTACTATCCCTATTTGTATCCGTCTCTGCTTGTCGCGGAAATGGTGGGCATCAACACGATAGAACTGCGACGTAAATGTGCGCTGGTGATGCACTACTACTTATTACTTAACAATAAGATCGATGACGCGACCACGCTAGCTCGCTTTGCTCCGGACCGACAACGGTTGTCGCGCGCCGGTTCCTAGCGGTGCCTGTTCGCGGCTCCAACGTCACGTACCCTTACGGCTCGATATGCACCAACGGCCCAAGCGATTAGTTTGATGAACGCCCTGATTGCCCACGAACCGGATGTTGACGTATTTACTTGGACTCAAGGTTCGATGATTCAAGCATGTATTCATTTTTTTAGTTGTTAAGATAAATTTTATGTTTTTGGCTTACTATACGCTTTGGTGAAGACTGTTAGTATAGTAAGCAATTGTTACGAAATAAATAACTAAGACAATTTTACAATTCATCAGATTGTACCCGAGAAAGATGGCGAAATGAGCTAGACAAAATTAACCATCAAAATAGTCCACAATTCCACACAAGTTCTGGAACTAAGAATAGAATAGAATGCATTTATTCGTCAGAATAGTGTACAAAGCTGTTATGTGCATTATTTTATGTATTAAGTCCATAAAATTCTGCCGTTTCAGGCGTACAAATGTAATTGGTAAAATCATGGGTCATCATTACATTATTACATTATTACATAAAATTATTAATAAATTACATTAAAAACAAATTGAACAATAGTTGGGAAAGAGATTACATAAGTCAAAATTCAATCAAGTCAAGGAAATAAAATTTGATTTATAGGCATTATTTAGATAATTTTTTCGTTCATAAAATCTTCAGTCGAATAATAACATTTGCTTAAAAGAAAGTCAAATAATTTACATTTAAATATTCTGAGGCTGAGAATTTTGAATTAACAGACTTATAACAATAGGTATTTCATGACAGTGAATTACCAACAGAACATAATAATAAAATTTTTCAAAAACTTTATGACGACAACGAAGAGATCAATAAAGATGTAACGCGTATAAGTCGTGGCGACGCTTGGTAGGGAATTGGGACGTCTGTCACCTAATATCTAAAACTTTTAAACGAGCAATTCTTGTAAATGTACCTATATGTATATAATTTGAATCTCGGAAACGGTTCCAACGATTTTCATGAAATTTAGTATGCAGGGGCTTTCGGGAGCGATAAATCGATCTAGCTAGCTTTAATTTTTAGAAAACGTCGTAAAAGAAAAGAGCTTAGCTCGGTCATCTAGGTACTGATAATTAAAAAAGCAATAAACTTAACTTTCCAGGTCACGATCTCATGTTTTATGATTATTTCATTCATAGTACAGAGTATATCTTTTGTAGTAATACAAAGTATTGCCTGTGAAAAATTCTATACAACTGTACATGAAGCTGAAGCCACGTGTATACAGATTATGAAGAACAGGAACTATTCAAGTAAGAATGAATCATGAGAACCAAGGCGATTGATGCTCTACAAAATTACGTTACCTTGAATAAACTCTAGAAAAAAAAAATCTTTTCTTACAGACAGTCAGAAACATTTTTGCATGAACGTGATACTGGCAACTCGATCCTTCAGCAAGATGACCGCATGTGGCCTGTTCTATGTGGACGCGGGGTTAGCAATCGGTTTGATATGCGCTATCATTAATTACATTATTGTGCTCTTGCAGTTTTTTATTCTGTAAAACCTTAGGTTTTCAAATAAATTAAAGCAGTTCAAACCAAAACAGGCAGTTTTCATTTAACCACTTACTCGAAATGAAGTTATTCTGGAAAGAGAGCCAGGAAGCCACGTACCGAAAGGTACTGAGTAGATAGCTCTCTGACAGGACAGACCGAGTTCCTGGTCTAGGTTGCAAGAAATAGATGCGACATTTATGATGCCTTAAGAAAGCAAAAAGTTCAACTGTGCTCTGCATCAATAACACATCTGATTTTCGGCAAACAATGTATTTTTCCAAGACATTTGGTTAAGTCTGTAATTAAATATTCTAAAAACTGCAACACATGCATGATAACACTGCTAGTGGACATTGCCTTTCTTAAGCCCATATTCTTTACATCGCAGCTACGGGATCTAAAAAGTCAAAGCTTAAAGAGAGGGTCTCCAAGGTCGATGAAAAATTATAAGTCCTACAAGGTTCCATACTTTGCCCATTTTTGTTTTAAAGTAGGTAATTCAATAAACAAAACACGATGGTCTTATGTTTGCTATAGGTACCCCCGCTAGAGAAATACACTACTTTTTAAAAGATCATTAAGTGAATATGATGCCATCAGAGTAGGTAGGTACCTTATTATGATAAAGTGGCTACCTACCTATTAACAATAACGAGTCCGGACTGTTTGAGACACTCATCATAATTAAAATTCGACCCAAGTCATTCGTCTTCGACTATTAGGCTGTTTGTGCATGTGTATTTACATGTTTGTAAACGCACTCACGATACAGGAGAAATTCCTAGTGTGGGGACGTCATTTAAGAAAAAAAAAAGTTACAGGTCGACGATGTTCCAAAATCGTAAAAATATCGCAACGCCATCATTTCAAGTACTATCCAAAAACTCTACTATACGAATAGATAGCATTTTAATTTAATTTTGAATTCAGTTTATTATTTTCTTTAAAATACTGCTTGCATAATAATCATATTTATTCAAACGGAAAAAGGTAGGTAGGTACTATTTCATGACGCTGTGTTATTTCTTAGTTTTGAATTCGTTGTCTATAAGCCGAGTGTACTACATAGGCTTTTAACTGATTGGGAATAAATTTAAGAGTTTGGTCTTCACTGTCATCCTGCTAGTCTATTCTGTACAAAACCATTTTGATATCGAGCTTCACCTGAGTGACAAAGCTCACAAAGTGACCTTTATCACACACAACATAAAAGTCTTATACCTATTTATACGAATTTGATACTCACCTCGGATTCCACTATTGAGACACGAAAATATTGTTACAGAATAGCACTAATGAGGCAGAGCTCTAATGTCCATGTTTCACGAACCACGACCCTTCGTGGGCCACCACGAGGGTTCGTGATTTGATCAACTATAATACAACAAACAAACTATAATAAGTCAACAGAAAAAAAAATATCAAGATCAAGGCACGGTGCAAATGTCTTTTCACGCTAGGCGGCTGCAAAACAGAAAAAGACTTAGGAAACTGATATAATTGTTTATAGAAAGAAGAAAAAAAGAAATATTGTATTTATTTAATATTTACCTACAAATGTACACGGAACCCTCGGTGGGTGAATCCGACTTGTCCGGTTTTTTTTTTTTGTTTTGACACCGACTTCCAAAACTTTTTTTTTTTCAACCTCCAAAATCCAAACCAATCAACTCCAACCCAACTATAGTTGTCAAAAAATTAAAGGCCCGTTTTGACAGCAGGATACAACATTGCTTTACTAGTAAGTATGAAAGAGACATAGAAATACATCTCTTTCGTATTTAATAGAAAAGCGATCTTCTATCCCTCTCTACTCAGCCGTCTTATCGTCGTCGTTACCTGCATTTAAAGGGCTTGTAAAAGAACATAACCTGTCGCTGTGATTATCGACAGTCGTCATTTATTTTCACTACTTGTATACTTGGTATGTATGTATTTATGTATCTATTATATAGCTTTTTATGTATGTATATGTGAATCTATTATGTTATATTATAATTAAATTAGTTTTTGTCACACCAATGACAGCCCCATCTCATGTCCTGGCAAATACTGTCCATGCCAGGTTGTCTGGAAGAGATCGCTGAATGCGATAAGGCCGCCCATTGTATGTGTTTAGTTTTAAGTTTCCTTTTTGTTCATACTTTTGGTGTACAATAAAGTGTTTAATAAATAACAAATAAATGAATAATCGGATTGACCAAAACAATTATTTTTTTCACGTTGTGTTCTACCCACAAAAATTCCAAGCAATCATAATATGGAAACAGCAAAGAACCTCGGTGTCCTAATTGACAGTAATCTTTCTTGGCGAGCGCAAGTAAATGAGGTTAGTCGCAAGGTGCACTTTTCTTTCCACTCCTTAAAAACCCTTCAAACCTTCTTGCCCTTTAAAACTAAGATTTATTTAGCTCAAACACTAATTCAGCCGATCATTGACTACGCTGATGCCTGCTATCTGGATGCTACTGAGGAGCTCTTAAACAAACTTGAGCGCTTGCAAAACTTATGCATTCGTTTTGTTTTTGGCCTGAGGAAATACGACCACGTCTCTCAGTTCCGCAAGGATCTCAAGTGGCTCCCTATCCGACTTCGCAGGAACACTCGAATATTATGTCTCCTTTACAACATCCTCTTCAATCCTGCATACCCTGAGTACCTGCGCGATCGTTTTTCGTTTACACGCTCTGCCTATGCGCTGTGTAGATCCCACCTTAAACTCCACCTAAACTTCCCATCTCATAAATCTCCTTCATATTCCCACTCCTTCTCGTTTACTGCAGTACGTCTGTGGAACTCACTCCCGCCTAACATACGTGAAAGTAAAAACATTTCCCACTTCAAAAAAGAAGTCAAAGAGCATTATCTGTCCACTGTAGTGTAATCCTTTATATATTATAGGTATGTATTATTTTATTATAATTATGTATTTAGGCTAATCTATTTGTGTATATTTATTTGTATGTTTATTGTAGTTTATATTTATTATTGCGTAGTACATAATATACTTTAGTTAAGTTAGTATAGTCTATTTTAAGTTTCCTTCTCTGTCTCTCTACACACTGTGTCTACGTTTTTTATCCCACTCTTCTGTCGCAGGTCTGCTGGAAGAAATTTCTATTGAAATAAGCAGTACCTTTGTGCTCTTTTGTCTGTATTTAATTATCTTTTTTTCAAGTTTATTGTGTGTACATAAATAAATAAATAAATAAGTAAATAAAATAAAATATTTATAGAGCTGTCTATCTACGAAGTTCTTCATCAGATCTTTACGTAAGTTAAGTAGGAACATTTCGGAATAAACCACATTCGAAACAAAAATATTTTGAAAAACCGTCTATACAATATGACGAAGATAACTCCGTTCCGAACCTTCATAAAAAATATAAACATTCGAATTGATAAGTTCCTCATTCATGAAGTGGTTAAAAATGGTCACATGGGTTTCGACTGGTAATTTTTATTACAGTGTATAGAAAAGAGTATTTATATTCTATTCATATGATTTCTTTTTTTACAGACAGTCAAAGGCATCTTTGCAAGAACATCCTCATAGCAAATAAGAAGTTCAGTAAGATGACAGCGTGTAGCCTGGAGGGCTAAAAGGCTACTTTAGGAGAATCATTTTAGAATCGTAATATCAATCACACAGCAATCTGACAAATTTAATTTTCATCTTTATTGCTAAAGCTTTAGGTTCTTAAATGAAATATAAAAAGTCCTCATCGATCCGATACCTGGAAAAAAATTACTCGGGGTCACAAAAACGGGTTTTTCGCGATTTTCAGCAAAACGGTAAGTTTTGTCATAAAATTAGTTAAAGACAAAAATTGTATCAGATAATCTTCTAATATATAAAAATCTCATGTCACGGAGTTTGTGACCGAACTCATCCGAAACGGCTCAACCGATTTTCATGAAATTTTGTGTGTGTATTTGGTAGGTATGAGAATAGGTGGTAGGCTATATATTATCACGCTATGTGCTTTGGAGGACGAGCAATATTCAAAAATGTTTATTTTGAACGATATTTGGCACATAGTTCGATTATTCCCCAACAACAGTTATTATTTTTGTATTTATTTTATCTTTTGAACTGTATTTTTACACCATAACATTTAAAAAAAATGGGTTTTTAAGTACTTAAAATAACATTAAAAAAATTATTCCATATTTTTTCAAATAGTTTATTGAGGAATTGTTACAAGAAGCCACAACATATTGCAATATTGTAGAAACTTATGCGTCTAACCTTAGCAACGTTTATCATTACGCTACACCTTCAAGGAACTGAGTAGCGAAAAACCATGAAATAAATAAAATCGGCTATTTTAACCAGTTGTCAACGGTAGTCATAGACCATCGGTTTAAAGACTGCCCTTCGAAAGGGTCGACGCGGGTTCGAATCCAGACAGTAATGATTATTTTTGAATTATTCATTTCCTTTCTTTTTTAATTCTTACTAATATTTTCATACATTAATAATTTGTTATTGTTGTAATTTTTTTGCATTCATCTGTGCCAAAATATTATGGCCAGGGTGTTACAA
This sequence comes from Lacanobia wlatinum, assembly GCA_947578705.1. Lineage (NCBI taxonomy): Eukaryota > Metazoa > Arthropoda > Insecta > Lepidoptera > Noctuidae > Lacanobia > Lacanobia wlatinum. Next base: position 25,144,520 of record OX388038.1, read on the forward strand.
GATAATTAACAGAAACAATTCTTTTTCTTCTGTATTCTTTTTTGATGGTATCACGATCAAAAGTATAAAACCAATGTAGATAACTTTTACACATAAACCGGATAGGAATTGTGGCAATGTACATGAAATCAACTTATTACGTAATGCAAATACTCGTAATGCCATCTATTGACCCAATATTTAACCAAATAGTACATACTGAATAATGAGAATTACATCAATTTTTTTCTAATCATTAGTGGTACATTTAAAACGTCTTAAAAAAAGTGATTCCTTTCATAACTTAATAATATCGTTCTGAATGAATTTTGACAGTTCAACTTCAAATTCCATAGATTGCGTTACGCATTTGATCTCGGCGAAGTCCCATGATAGATGAGTCGCGATAAGAGTTGAATTAGATTGGTCAATTGGATGTCTGTGTTATTTTGGAGGGTTTGCGGAACAGAGAGTAAAGTCCCGCAAACCCTCATTGAAAAGGGAGGAACTTTCGACGAGGCGGTTGTTGTCTGCTGCCCCAATAATTGATAATCGGGCTGATGTATATGTTCAAATCGTACGGTAAACTCTGATTGTGCGATGCAGGATTTCAACATAGTAGTTCGCTGCTAGCTACATTGTTAAATGATGATGAATGCTGATGGCATACACCACAATCAAGAAGACGGTTATGTTATTTTAGAAGACACCCTGTGTTGTCCTGTTTTTTCAGCATTAATTCATTACTTCTGTGGACGGGCAACCCACCAACCAAGTGGACCATCAATACGGATAATATTGACAAATGTTTCCATATTTCCATGAAAATGCCCATGGGAGAAAATGATAAATACCATCCGATAAAATTTTATCATTTCTATTTACATTTTAATTTCTAAAAATCTTTGCAAAGGCACTCGGTTGAAGTCACACATATCCAACAGTTTGTTGGATAGTCATAGTAGCTGAAATAAAATTTCGGCTGATTGCTCCGGCATGGCTGAAAACTGTTCAATTTACAGTGAGCTCATGATTCGTCATGACTAGCTCAAGGCCAGAAATTATCCGTTGCGGGACTCACCCTCCAGTGAATCATAGGGAACTGTAGATCCCCAGGCAAAGACGCCAGAGACAAACTCGCGAAGAGAGTTTACTACACGGTGTTGCTGGACCCGTACTCAGTTCTCTTCCTACCTTTCTTACAGATTTGTACATGAATTTGGCAGAGATCAACTGAACTTTAGGACAACAAGTGATCACGGTTTACAAATTACAGGCAGTCAAAACTGGCAATGTCAAGCCTATACACGCGACTAACTGAACGACTTCTTAACGTAAGTAGAAATACCCTCCGAATAATAATAGGTATAATTACAGGCTATTCAATCAATACAATTCAATTTATTAATCAAGTAACTAACTAAGTGACTCATTTGTTAGTAAGCTACCTATCATATTTTAGCTATTAAGATTATTTTATTCACAACAAATTACACAGCACTCACTATAACAACAAACATATGTAACACAGCATACACAGCGGCCGTCTGCCTGACACTTCACCCCATCATTGCCCCCTAAAAATATCTTTTCAATATAGGCGCTGCGGCACGATGGATCGATGATTCAAAGAAGGTGGCTGGCAGCGGATGGATGCGGACTGCACAAGACTGAAATGGTTGGCACTCTTTGGGGGGGCTTACTTTAAGCAGTGGACGGCAATTGGCTGAAAGGAGGATGCTGATAATAGGCGCCATAGACAACCCAATGTGCAGAGATCACTTCTACACCGAGAAATCAGTCGTCGACTTCATTCTGGAAATGAGACCTTTGCTACCCGACGTGAAAAAATCCTCCGAACGATGAAGTCGCTCCGCGAAACCTATGTGCGGAGCTACGCTGGCTAACCTAGCTAGGACTCCTACGCACAACGGAGCAAATGGGAATCTAAGTCCGAATAACGGAATCTCAACTCTACACTCTCCGTTGCGGGGGTAGTCTTTTCTTCTAGATAGAGTTTCCCATTTCAACTTTAATGTAGCTCTATTGCGTGTTAACAACCCTAGAAATTTTCTTCAACATCGTGATATATAAATAGAAAAGCGTTATCTTTAAAACGTTTCTCATTACAAAAAAATACTAAGGCTGGTCGGCGTTTTGAATAGAAGAGGTGATACAGCCAATGCCTTGCATTCTAAGGGGGTCAAGCAATGCTACAAGTTGACTGTTCGTATATGTTATCTTAGCGATATAAGCCGGTGGTGCCGGCCGCCAAATGGCGGTCGTCAAATAAACCATGTCAGAGGCCCTTGAGGCGGTTTAGAAACTCTGACACTAGGGTCTGTGGGGTCGTTAGACCTTACTGCCCACACGATAATAAGAAGATCTTAGCGATCTTACCTAGCGACATCATTTTACTAGACGACATAAACGCGAACGAAGTCGCGGACAACAGCCATCTATGTTTTTCTAATCTTCTAATGTATAAAAATCTCGGATCACAGTGTTTGTTATCAAACTCCTCCGAAATGGCTTGAATTATTTTTTTGTGAGTATTTTATATGGCAAAACACCGTTTGCCGGGTCAGCCGAACGGGTTTGGCGGGTAAAAAATGGCTAGATACTTTTTTCCTAAGAACCACTCTCTAAGAGTCTCAAAGAGCTGAGAATCTACAATGACGGATCAATGACAAGCACCGGAACCGAAGTTGGAGTTTACTCCAATGATCTTATCATCAGAATATCCACACCGCTAGGTAAACCCAACACTGTCTACCAAGCGGACTGCGTGGGCTTTATCCTAGCGGTCCATATGCCATAGAAGCTAGGGGAGTCACGGATACCCACATTTGCATACTCTCGACAGCGCCTCAGTTCTTCAATCTCTGAGGAAGCATCACACCACCCCGAAACTCATACAAGAATGCCACAATGCACTAGAATGCATCACGGTGACCAATCGCAACACTGCGACGCTGCGGTGGATGAAAGGACTCAGCGGATCATTAGGAAAAGACGCGGCCGATGAGCTGGCCAGGAGGGTATCTGATACTGTGGCTGTTGGAGCCAAACCCATAGTACCACTCCCCTTCGTCCAGATGCGCACATTTTTTTTTATTAGTGATGGGTTTGCTCTTGACTCTAGTCTAGGTCAGAGATGACAGAAACAAAATCTACGAATGAGCGCACATGGCTACAAGAAGACACCCACAAACAAGCGGAACGCTGGTGGGCCTTGGCACCCGGCTGCAGGCAGTCCAGGGAGGCTATGCCATCCCTGAACAAACACTTACACACGATAGGTATTACGGACAGTCCTTTATGCAGAGCATACATGGAGGAGGAGGAAACGGTATCGCACGTACTCCTTGAGGCGTTACCGAAATACGGAGTCAAACAATAGGGTCACAGAACTCGCTTACAGATGTTTTGAACACACCGGGAAAACTAATCTGTTTCTGGAGGGAGGTTGGCTGGTTTGAGTAAAGGCCGCCATGGATCATGCACAATGGTCCAACATCAGGACTAAGTGCGGAATCCAAATCCTAATGGATAGATACCGTTTTGCTGAAAATTGCGAAAAACATGTTTTTGTGACTTATGATCCCAAGTATTTTTTTGCAGGTATCGGATCGATGAGACCTTTTAAGATTTCATTTATGATAGTGTTTTGAACAATCCTACCAATTTTGAGCTGGGTGCGAATTATTGTAACTTCACTCCTATTTTTTGGCCTAATTTGACCGGACTAATGCCTATTGATTGGTTTTAAAAATTAAATTTCGGATTTTATAACATAAAAGTATTTTGAAATCAAAACCTCTTGTGGATTTAGCTAGGTGAAATCATTTTCTATGTATAAAAGCAGTTTTCATAACATCAATGTAATGCGTAATGCATTCATGAAAATGAAAATGGCAAAAAGACAGATCGAACTTTGTATTTTTTTTTTATCGATAAAATTTCTTCGCATCACGTATTCCTTTAGGATTTAGGTAGATCACATAGTCTATCTAAACCAAAATATACCACCAAGGAACCTACATGCCAAATTGCAACTTTCTACGACCAGTAGTTTCGGCTGTTCGTTGTCTGTCAGTCACTCTGTAACGGAAGAATTTTATAGGGTAACTAGCTTTTGCCCGCGACTTAGTACGCGCATATCCCGTTTTTTTTATTCCCGTCGGAATTTCGGGAAATCATCTCTTAGTGCTACCCTAGGGAGTGTAGGGAAGCTACATGCCAAATTACAGCTTTATACAACTAGAAGTTTCGGCTGCGCGTTGTCTGTCAATCAGTCACTCAGTAACGGAAGAATTTTATATATTAAGATACTTCAAGTAATGAAAAGTAAAAGACGATTATGAATATTAACTATTTCTTAAGTGCTGATATGACTACAACATCAAATTCAAAAGTCATTTCTGTAATGGATCTTTTGATAGTATTTGAATTCATTATCACGGCTAGCGGGGACTAGACAATAATGAAAATGCTCCATAAACATAACATTATTCCGATTCCCGCACCGGAAGTGCTCCCCAATAATAAACTGGATAAAGAAGTTCAAAAGATTGCGTGTTCTTTGAATTTTGTGTTCCATCTATTTTTTTCATCAAAATATCGTGTCCAAGATGATTACATTTATCCAAATGGAATTAAATATTTCTTTCTGTCATTTTGCTACGTGTTGTTTATAAATTCGTTGTCAATTCAAAGAATTTGTAACATGGAAATTTTACGACTAGATTTAGATAAAGAACATTTTGGAAATTGCATCGCAGTGGTCGTCAGTTTTCTTTTGTACATTGCTTACTTAATCGGCTTCACAATGATGTTCATTCTGGACATTGCGCATAAGAACAACAACGTCTCTCTTATCTTAAAGATTCAAACCATTCATAGAGCTATTCATTCTAGTAAGAACATCCGGAGTTACATTGTTTGGAACTGGATCTCTCTGATTATTCTCCTATTGTGTGATAGTTTTCTATGTGTCTTGCACTTTATTTCAAAAGTAGATTTTTCTAATTATGGCAAAGTCATACTAGACTTGTTTTGTGATTTAATGCACATCAAATTTGACGCCAATTTACTGTTTGCCATCCGATTTATTATACTCTTGAGAAAATATCTCGAAGATTGGATTAATGAAGTTCTCATGATGAATGAAGAACCGGCCGATGAAGAACACGGCTACTTACTACTTGAGATATATAAAAATATTTTAGAAGCTTACAATCTGTATAAAAACATTTTCCAAGTATTGGTAAGTAGGTACTACTGTGTTTTTTTTTAATTTATTTATTTAAGGAACTTACACCAGTTCCATCGTTACCTCTGTTGTAGTTGACGCTTATTCTAAATGAGTTTAGGAAGTTTTTTTTTTTTATTTAAATCTTACTTTTAAAAACCGGAAACAAATGATTTACAATCTATTTCTATTTTCAGATACTATTTCAAATACTTCAAACATTTTTCCGTTCTATATCTGCGTTCGATTTGTTCTTTACTCAACTGAGATTACACACAGAATCAGAACTGAAAATGTTATCGGAAGGCCAAGTAAGTTTATGTAGCAAAAGAATTTATTGATCAGGCATACAACGAGTATATCTGACGGACGGAGATTGCTATAAAGAGGGATCCCAGAAGTTTTTGGATATTTGTTAGGGGTCAGCAGACTTCTAGGCACACCTGTAATGAGTTTGAGTATGATGGACGGATTGTGAACGGAGTAGACGCAGCAAACGCATTCGCTCAATATTTCTTCCGTGTGATCCCGTTCTATCTGCAGCAGAGGCCGAGCGGGAAGCAGCAGACTCGATGTGCTCCGCGCGGATCGCCGTGAATGTAGTTGACTCTGCCGACTTATCAGTAGCTATTCGCCGCCTAAAAGCCAATTCATCTGCAGGTCCTGATGGAATTCTGCCGTTTATTCTTAAGGACTGTTCAGAAGTATTTAGAGAGCCACTTTTGTTTGTTTTCAATTTAGCCTTAAGTGGAAAATTTCACGGGTTATCCCTGTACCTAAAGGTAGCGACAGGTCAAAAGTTGACAACTACAGGCCTATTGCGGTCCTGTCGGCCTTCGGTAAGGTCTTTGAATCGATACTGAATCGGTATATCACGAGGCAAGTCAAAACCCAACTATCCGAATGTCAGCATGGTTTTAGACCAGGAAAATCGACAGTTACAAACCACATCTCTGTAGATTTTGCTGTTACAGAGATGGATAATAATAAGCAAGTCGACGTGGCCTATTTTGACCGGGTCCAAAATGACGTCTTACTAAAAAAATTATCTGCGATAGGATTTACCCCGAAGCTACTTCAACTTTTCGCAAGCTATTTCTCTGACTGCTTCCAATACGTCCAACTTTTAGGGCACAAGTCTGGCACATTTACAACTTGCTCCGGTGTGAGCCAGAGTAGTACTCTTGCGTCGATACAATTTATCATGATGGCAAATGACCTGCAGTGCTCGTCAGGACGGCACGGTGTCTTATGTTTGCTGATGACCTAAAGTTATTCTTGGAGATAAATAGCGTACAAGACTGTGAGGCGCTTCAGAGTGATTTCGGTATGGTGGTGAGATGGAGCGAGGTTAACCATTTAGAATTTAACGTCTCTAAGTGCAAGACCATAACTTTTACTCGTTCTCGAGCACCCATTCAGTACAATTACCACATATCAGGGGTCCCCCTGGAGCGCGTCAGTGAAATTAGGGATCTGGGATTGACATTGGACGTGAACTTGACTTTTAATCAACATATTAATAATGTTTGTGGCAAGGCCTTCCAATCACTTGGTTTTGTCATGAGGCAGGCAAGTAGGTTTACGGACAGGAATGCTATCATGGTCTTGTATTATTTCTTTGTGCGCAGCAAACTGGAATACAATTCGCTGGTGTGGGATCCGCACGAGCAAAAATATAAGCTGATAATAGAACGGGTTCAACGCAAATTTGCTCGCTTTCTGTATAAAAAATGATATGGGTACTATCCCTATTTGTATCCGTCTCTGCTTGTCGCGGGAATGGTGGGCATCAACACGATAGAACTGCGACGTAAATGTGCGCTGGTTATGCACTACTACTTATTACTTAACAATAAGATCGATGACGCGACCACGCTAGCTCGCTTTGCTCTATTCGCTCCGGACTGACAGCGGGTGTCGCGCGCCGGTGCCTAGCGGTGCCTGTTCGCGGCTCCACCGTCACGTACCCTTACAGCTCGATATGCACCAACGGCCCAAGCGATTAGTTTGATGAACGCCCTGATTGCTCACGAACCGGATGTTGACGTATTTACTTGGACTCAAGGTTCGATGATTCAAGCATGTATTAATTTTAGTTGTTAAGATAAATTTTATGTTTTTGGCTTACTATACGCTTTGGTGAAGACTGTTAGTATAGTAAGCAATTGTTACGAAATAAATAAATAAAACATTTTTACTATTAATAAGATTGTACACGAGAAAGATGGCGAAATGAGCTAGACAAAATTAACCATCAAAATAGTCCACAATTCCACACAAGCCCTGGACCTAAGAATAGAATAGAATGCATTTATTCGTCAGAATAGTGTACAAAGCTGTTATGTGCATTATTTAATGTATTAAGTCCATAAAATTCTGCCGTTTCAGGCGTACAAATGTAATTGGTAAAATCATGGGTCATCATTACATTATTACATACAATTATTAATAATTAGATTGAAAACAAATTGAATAATAGTTGGGAAAGAGATTACATAAGTCAAAATTCAATCAAGTCAAGGAAATAAAATTTGATTTATAGGCCTTTATGTCAATTATTATTCAGGTAATTTTTTCGTTCATAAAATCTTCAGTCGAATAATAACAGTTGCTTAAAAGAAAGTCAAATAATTTACATTTAAATATTCTGAGGCTGAGAATTCTGAATCAACAGACTTATAACAATAGGTATTTCATGACAGTGAATTACCAACAGAACATAATAATAAAATTTTTCAAAAACTTTATGACGACAACGAAGAGATCAATAAAGATGTAACGCGTATAAGTCGTGGCGACGCTTGGTAGGGAATTGGGACGTCTGTCACCTAATATCTAAAACTTTTAAACGAGCAATTCTTTTAAATGTACATATATGTATATAATCTGAATCTCGGAAACGGTTCCAACGATATTCATGAAATTTAGTATGCACGGGGTTTCGGGAGCGATAAATCGATCTAGCTAGTTTTAATTTTTAGAAAACGTCGTAAAATAAAGAGCTTAGCTCGGTCATCCAGGTACCGATAATTAAAAAAGCAATAAACTTAACTTTCCAGGTCACGATCTCATGTTTTATGATTATTTCATTCATAGTACGGAGTATAGCTTTTGTAGTAATACAAAGTATTGCCTGCGAAAAATTCTATACAACTGTACATGAAGCTGAAGCCACGTGTATACAGATTATGAAGAACAGGAACTATTCAAGTAAGAATGAATCATGAGAACCAAGGCGATTGATGCTCTTCAAGATAACGTTACCTTGCATAAACTCTATTAAAAAAAAATTGATATCTTTTCTTACAGACAGTCAGAAACATTTTTGCATGAACGTGATACTGGCAACTCGATCCTTCAGCAAGATGACCGCGTGTGGCCTGTTCTATGTGGACGCGGGGTTAGCAATCGGTTTGATATGCGCTATCATTAATTACGTTATTGTGCTCTTGCAGTTTTTTATTCTGTAAAATGTTTGGTTTTCAAATAAATTAAAGCAGTTCAAACCAAAACAGGCAGTTTTCTTAACCACTTACTCGAAAGTGAAGTTATTCTGGAAAGAGAGCCAGGAAGCCACGTACCGAAAGGTACTGAGTAGATAGCTCTCCGGCAGGACAGACCGAGTTACTGGTCTAGGTTGCAAGAACTAGATGCGACAAAAAGTTCAACTGTGCTCTGCATCAATAACACATCTGATTTTCGGCAAACAATGTATTTTTCCAAGACATTTGGTTATGTCTGTAATTAAATATTCTAAAAACTGCAACACATGCATGATAACACTGCTAGTGGACATTGCCTTTCTTAAGCCCATATTCTTTATATCGCAGCTACAGGATTTAAAAAGTCAAAGCTTAAAGAGAGGGTCTCCAAGGTCGATGAAAAATTATAAGTCCTACAAGGTTCCATACTTTGCCCATTTTTGTTTTAAAGTAGGTAATTCAATTTTAAATGTAAGGGTGAACTATAATAAATAGAAAAGCTAAAAACATTGTATCAAAAACAGTATACAACACTGGTGTTTATAAATGACTCAATTGGCCTTGAAAAACAAAACACGATGGTCTTATGTTTGCTATAGGTACCCCCGCTGGAGAAATACACTATTTTTTAAAAGATCATTAAGTGAATATGATGCCATCAGAGTAGGTAGGTACCTTATTATGATAAAGTGGCTACCTACCTATTAACAATAACGAGTCCGGACTGTTTGAGACACTCATCATAATTAAAATTCGACCCAAGTCTTTCGTCTTCGACTATTAGGCTGTTTGTGCATGTGTATTTACATGTTTGTAAACGCACTCACGATACAGGAGAAATTCCTAGTGTGGGGACGTCATTTAAGAAAACAAAAAGTTACAGGTCGACGATGTTCGAAAATCGTAAAAATATCGCAACGCCATCATTTCAAGTACTATCCAAAAACTCTACTATACGAATAGATAGCATTTTAATTTAATTTTGAATTCAGTTTATTATTTTCTTTAAAATACTGCTTGCGAAATAATCATATTTATTCAAACGGAAAAAGGTAGGTACTATTTCATGACGCTGTGTTATTTCTTAGTTTTGAATTCGTTGTCTATAAGCCGAGTGTACTACATAGGCTTTTAACTGATTGGGAATAAATTTAAGTGTTTGGTCTTCACTGTCATCCTGCTAGTCTATTCTGTACAAAACCATTTTGATATCGAGCTTCACCTGAGTGACAAAGCTCACAAAGTGACCTTTATCACACACAACATAAAAGTCTTATACCTATTTATACGAATTTGATACTCACCTCGGATTCCACTATCGAGACACGAAAATATTGTTACAGAATAGCACTTATGAGGCAGAGCTCTAATGTCCATGTTTCACGAATCACGACCCTTCGTGGGCCACCACGAGGGTTCGTGATTTGATCAACTATAATACAACAAACAAACTATAATAAGTCAACAGAAAAAAAAATATCAAGATCAAGGCACGGTGCTAAAAATGTCTTTTCACGCTAGGCGGCTGCAAAACAGAAAAAGACTTAGGAAACTGATATAATCCTACTAATATTATAAATGTGAATGTTTGTATGTTTGTGCCTCAATCAGGCAAAAATGGCTGAAGGGATTTGGATGAAATTTGGCACACATATAGGTCACATCCTGGAATCAAACATAGGCTACTTTTTATCCCGGTAAAAGGCATGGCTTAACGAAGACTGAGGAGGAAGTGGAAACCCAGCGCTTCTGCTGCCTTAGTACTTCAGATTCAAAAGTACCAGGAGAACAGAAACATGTCGAAGTATTTCCGGGGCTGAAATTGGGAGCGCTTAAGATTCACAAGTACCAGGAGAACAAAACGATGTTAAAGTATTTTTGGGCAAGAATATTTTTTTTTTACCGTCGAACTGAAATATGTATGTTGAAGTTTTTTCCGGGCTGGAATTGTAAATGCTATAGATTCACATGTGACAGGTGAACAGAAACATGTTTGAAGTATTTCTTTGGCTGAAATTATGAGCGCTAAAGATTCACAAGTACCAGGAGAATATAAACATGTCGAAATTTTCCTGGCGCTTGAATTGTGACCGGTTAGAAGTACCAGGAGATAAGAAACATGTCGAAGTATTTTCGGAGCTAGGATTGTGAATGCTAAAGATTCCCAGGAGGCCAGAAATTTGTCGAAATATTTCCGCACTAGAAATATGAGCGGTAAGGATTCAAAAGTACCAAAACAACATAAAAATGTGGAAGTTTATCCGGGCAGGAATTATGAGCACTAAAGATTCTTTATGTACTAGGAGACCAGAAATATGTCAAAGTATTTCCAGGGTTGGAATTGTGAGCAGTTAGGATTCAAAAGCATCAGGAGATCAGATAGATGTAGAAGTATTTTCGGGGCTGGAATAATGAGCGCTACAGATTCACAAGTACCAGGAGAACAGAACGATGTAAAAGTATTTTTGAGCTAGAATATCCTACTAATATTATAAATGTGAAAGTTTGTATGTTTGTATGTTTGTATGTTTGTATGTTTGTATGTTTGTATGTTTATATGTTTGTATGTTTGTATGTTTGTGCCTCAATCAGGCAAAAATGGCTGAAGCGATTTGGATGAAATTTGGCACACATATAGTTCACATCCTGTAATCAAACATAGGATACTTTTTATCTCGGTAAAAGGCATGGTTTAGTAGAGATTGAGGAGGAAGTGGAAAACCTGCGCTTCTGCTGCCTTAGTACTTCAGATTCAAAAGTACCAGGAGAACATAAATATGTCATTGTATTTCCGGTGCTGAAATTGGGAGCGCTAAAGATTCACAAGTACCAGGAGAACAGAACGATGTTAAAGTATTTTTGGGCTATAATATTTTTTGTTTTATTTTTACCGTCGAACAGAAATATGTATGTTGAAGTTTTTTCCGGACTGGAATTGGAAACGCTATAGATTCACATGTGACAGGGCCCCGAAACATGTTGAAGTATTTCCTTGGCTGAAATTATGAGCGCTAAAGATTCACAAGTACCAGGAGACTATCTATAAACATATCGAAATATTTCTGGCGCTGGAATTGTGACCAGTTAGAATTAAAAAGTACCAGGAGACCAGAAACATGTCGAAGTATTTTCGAGGCTAGGATTGTGAATGCTAAAGATTTATAAGTATCAGGAAGTCAAAACAGGTCGAAATATTTCCGGTGCTAGAATTATGAGCGGAAAGGATTTAAAAGTACCAGGACAACTGAAAAATGTGGAAGTTTTTCCCGGGCAGGAATTATGAGCGCTAAAGATTCATTATGTACCAGGAGACCGGAAACATGTCAAAGTATTTACGGGGCTGAAATTGAGAGCGCTAAAGATTCACATGTACCAGAAGAAAAGAACGATGTTAAAGTATATTTGGGCTAGAATATTTTTTGTATTTTTTTTTAACCATTGCTTGTACAGAAATATGTATATTGAAGTTTTTTCCGGGCTGGAATTGTAAACGCGATAGGTTCGCATGTGCCAGGAGACCAGAAACATGGTAAGGAATTATTTTTTTGGCTGAAATTATGAGCGCTAGAAATTCACAAGTACCAGGAGACCATAAACATGTCGAAATATTTCTTGCGCTAGAATTGTGACCGATTAGACTTCAAAAGTACCAGGAGACAAGAAAACATGTTGAAGTATTTTCGGAGCTTGGATTATGAATGCTAAAGATTCATAAGTACCAGGAGGCCAGAAATTTGTCGAAATATTTCCGCGCTCGAAATAATAGCGATAAGGATTCAAAAGTACCAAAACAACATAAAAATGTGGAAGATTTTTCCGGGCAGAAATTATGAGCGCTAAAGATTCATTATGTACAAGGAGACCAGAAATATGTCGAAGTATTTCCAGGGTTGTAATTGTGAGCTGTTAGGATTCAAAAGCACCAGGAGATCAGATATATGTAGAAGTATTTTCGGGGCTGGAATAATGAGCGCTACAGATCCACAAATACCAGGAGTACAGAACGATATTAAAGAATTTTTGAGACAGAATATTTTTTGTTTTTTTTTTTAACAGTCAAACAGAAATATGTCTATCGATGTTTTTTCCGGGCTGTAATAGTAAATGCTATAGATTCACATGTAACAGGAGACTAGAAACAAGCCAAAGTATTTTTTTTGGCCGAAATTGTGAGCGCTAAAGATTCAGAAGTACCAGAATACCAGAAACATGTCGAAGTAGTTCCAGAGCTGAAAGTATGGACAGTAAAGACTCAAAAACTACCAAAATAAAGAATCATGAAGATAAATTTCCGAGACTGAGAATATGGGACAAAGAAGTTGCGCACCACCTCTAAAGTTTACGCAGACGAAGTCGCGGGCGAAGTGCTAGTTATTTATAGAAAGAAGAAAAAAAGAAATATTGTATTTATTTAATATTTACCTACAAATGTACTACCTGCATTTAAAGGGCTTGTAAAAGAACATTACCTGTCGCTGTGATTATCGACAGTCGTCATTTATTTTCACTACTTGTATACTTGGTATGTATGTATTTATGTATCTATTATATAGCTTTTTATGTATGTATATGTGAATCTATTATGTTATATTATAATTAAATTAGTTTTTGTCACACCAATGACAGCCCCATCTCATGTCCTGGCAAATACTGTCCATCCCAGGTTGTCTGGAAGAGATCACTGAATGCGATAAGGCCGCCCATTGTATGTGTTTAGTTTTAAGTTTCCTTTTTGTTCATACTTTTGGTGTACAATAAAGTGTTTAATAAATAATAAATAAATAAATAATCGGATTGACCAAAACAATTATTTTTTTCACGTTGTGTTCTACCCACAAAAATTCCAAGCAATCATAATATGGAAACAGCAAAGAACCTCGGTGTCCTAATTGACAGTAATCTTTCTTGGCGAGCGCAAGTAAATGAGGTTAGTCGCAAGGTGCACTTTTCTTTCCACTCCTTAAAAACCCTTCAAACCTTCTTGCCCTTTAAAACTAAGATTTATTTAACTCAAACACTAATTCAGCCGATCATTGACTACGCTGATGCCTGCTATCTGGATGCTACTGAGGAGCTCATAAACAAACTTGAGCGCTTGCAAAACTTATGCATTCGTTTTGTTTTTGGCCTGAGGAAATACGACCACGTCTCTCAGTTCCGCAAGGATCTCAAGTGGCTCCCTATCCGACTTCGCAGGAACACTCGAATATTATGTCTCCTTTACAACATCCTCTTCAATCCTGCATACCCTGAGTACCTGCGCGATCGTTTTTCGTTTACACGCTCTGCCGATGCGCTGTGTAGATCCCACCTCAAACTTCACCTAAACTTCCCATCTCATAAATCTCCTTCATATTCCCACTCCTCGTTTACTGCAGTACGTCTGTGGAACTCACTCCCGCCTAACATACGTGAAAGTAAAAACATTTCCCTCTTCAAAAAAGAAGTCAAAGAGCATTATCTGTCCACTGTAGTGTAATCCTTTATATATTATAGGTATGTATTATTTTATTATAATTATGTATTTAGGCTAATCTATTTGTGTATATTTATTTGTATGTTTATTGTAGTTTATATTTATTATTGCGTAGTACATAATATACTTTAGTTAAGTTAGTATAGTCTATTTTAAGTTTCCTTCTCTGTCTCTCTACACACTGTGTCTACGTTTCTTATCCCACTCTGCTGGAAGAAATTTCTATTGAAATAAGCAGTACCTTTGTGCTCTTTTGTCTGTATTTAATTATCTTTTTTTTAAGTTTATTGTGTGTACATAAATAAATAAATTAAATAAAATATTTATAGAGCTGTCTATCTACGAAGTTCTTCATCAGATCTTTACGTAAGTTAAGTAGGAACATTTCGGAATAAACCACATTCGAAACAAAAATATTTTGAAAAACCGTCTATACAATATGACGAAGATAACTCCGTTCCGAACCTTCATAAAAAATATAAAGCTCAATCCACACATAGCCGGGACGTGGCCGTGACGTGCACGGGCCGTGCGCTGTCAGGAGCACATAAAAATATCCTTGCATACATTTTATATGAACTCGTTCACACTCGTCAGTGTCCGGGCAGGCGACGGAGCTTCCGTGGCCGGGCCGACGCAGTGACGTGCGGCTACGTCATCAGGGCTCTCCGGGCTTTTGTTATGCATGGCCACGCTGAAGTTTGTAGCATGAAAGAGACAACAGCTGTCATAGACAATTTGGCCAAAAAATGGCATAGACAATTATTCAATAAACGCTTTTGAATGCAAGTCCGCCATTTATTTCAACTTTGACGGCATATTTTTTTTTAAACAGTTAAGTACAGTGATTTTCTTAGTTTTAAAACGCCTCTGCCATTCCCAAACGATTATTTCGTACGTAACGTATTTTGAGTTGGCAACATAGCTATAAATATAATTAGACAGGATGCACTAACTATTTCCATGCATCAGTTTCAGATCTGTCTGGTTGTTTTCTGTCATGTTATGGCATAGAGATAGAAAATATGTGGAGGCGCCGCGACATTCTATATCTACCTTTGCTTATACAAATATGGGTGAAATACGAAACAGATTGTGAAATATCGTTTTGTTTCATTCTTTCTAATGTGGTAATCGTATTTGATAAAAGAGACAACAGTATTTCAGTTGTTGCTCATAATGGCGACATTTTCTTGTGACGTTGTGACAGTTGTAGGTAAGTGCCGTTTTCGCCATTTTATGCGACAAGTCTCGTGGTAGTTCTGCTGTCAAATGAGTGTTTACTTTTGTATTTATTGTGATTTGTGAGAAAATTACGAGAACTTTATCTTTCAAATCGCACGTATATGTTGGAAAACAGCCATTCAAGATGCCTGTGCGTTGTATGATGGAGTGTGGTGCAAGAAAGAAGGAAAATCAACCTCAATTGTCTTGGCACAGGTTAGTAACCGGTTTTCATGCAATATTACACATTGTAATTCATTTTCGATGAAAAAAATGCTAAGCTACCACATATTTATGGTTGTAGTTTTCACATTTGGGCTTATTCTCTTCCAACAGACCTTTTTTTAATTTCATTCGTTTGTTTACAATATAAGTCATGAGGAATAGTGTAGTACCGTTGCCGTAATATTTTCTGATACGAGTTCCTTCACTGCGCTGATACAATATCGGTATAATACGTGTTCTAATCGGTTCGAGTGACCTTGCTAGGTCCAGCTCGCTGTTCACAGCACTGAGGGATCGTTCCGCAGACTTTTATGATGATTGAATATACAAGATCCGGAAATAAGACATCATTTTGCTATTTGTTTTAATTTTTTAATTACGTATTTTAACAACTCGAACCAAATGATTTATTGATAAAAATATTAACCTTTTTATAGTTTCCTAAAAATTAAGGATTAAGGAAAAAGTGGTTAGAGGCTATTGGAGAAGAAAATATTAATCTTTGACAAAAAATGAAAAAAAAGCAAAGAAAGGTACATCTGTTCACTTCACTTTGAAGAAAGTGTTCAATAGAACACTTGATGTAATGAGATTACAAGATAACTCTGTTCCTACAATATTTTCGGTAAGTGTGTATTAAAATGATTGGTTAACCTCTCTGTTCTGTAGAGGTTCTATAAGTTTAAACTACGGGTACAAAGCAGCGAACTTAAGGATTGAAGTAATTTTTTTCTCTTTTTCAGGTTGCAAAAACTGGAAAAATTAAGACTGAAAAATATGTCAATCAACAGAAAAAAATTAAGCGCTTCAACGAAAGGATACTCTGAAGAAATCCGAAAGTTCGCATTAACGTTGCATTTTTATCCCCACCTATAATTATATAAGGCGAACTTACAATACATTTGCTTACTCACACAAGAACTTTGAGCAAATGGTACCAGCATATAAATTGGGAACAGGGATTAGCGAAAGAAGCATTTGTTTAAAAATTAAAGTGCAAGGAAGTGCACAGTGTCATTCCAAATGTTTATTGAATAAATAAAACACTTATGTTGATTTTTACCGAAGTTTTATTTAATGAATAAGTAAAAGCGAGGTGTGATGCACAATTTATGTTGTGTTTTAATATTATAAAAATAATCTTCATTGTATGAGCAATGGAAGCTGGTAAGTTGGTTTTTGAAATAGGTGTATTGGTACGTTTGTAAAATATTACAAGAATTGCAATTACAACAGATTACAATAACAACAGATACAACAGATTGTAAGAATATAAATTATACTTATGATTCAAACGTGATATCTAGTAAGACTCGTAATACTAGTATGTAGTATTGGTATCGATACTTTTTATAGTATGGTTATAGTAACACTGTATTCCCTGATTGGTACAACCCTAGCATTGGCAGCCATTTTATGCGGCACTTTGAATTGTAGGTATGCACCTTTTTTTGTAGGTATTTCCAGTCCATACTTTTTATATGTCTATGTGTTATGGCCATGTTGACGGTTCGAAGATTTTTTGGTTGATATTATTGCTTGTAAAACTGATATAATACTGAAGATAAAACCTAGAAGTATTCGGATATTCAGCAAGTTTTACTGTCATCAATTGTGATTCTTACCAACACGGAATAGAAAAAACATTTTCTCCCACAAGGCGACGAGGAAAAGTGAAAAATGTAAAGATGTCAAGTGTAATCAAAACATTCATAACGTTCGTCAGTAAAATAAGCGATTTCTTTTTTGCAATCCGGTTGTTGTTTGTCGTATGGTAAACGCCTTCAAATATATTTTGTGGCGAACAAAATCGGCGCTGATGTCCAGTTACCCAGTCATATTGTGTTACTGGGAGAAGATACTTATGAGCTTATGGTATCTACGAGTAGCTCGGCAACCCCATCGAAACCAACGTCGTTGAACTATGAATCAGTTGTAACTTTTCTGCAAGAGCAATCGGCAACTCGAAACTAGATGAAGTGGCTTAATGGGTCAGATATCATCAGACCCGGCAACGGTAAGTCACTCAATCACTAGTAACGGAACAATTTTATAGAAAAAATAGCTTTTGCCCGCGACTTCGTACGCGCCTAACCCGTTTTTTCCCGTTCCCGTAGTAATTTCAAGAAATTCTCTCGTTAGTGCTCCTACACTCTACACTCTCTAAGGGATCTACATGCCACATTTCAGCTTTCAACGACCAGTAGTTTTGGCTATGCGTTGTCTGTCAGTCACTCAGCTACTCAATCACTCAGTAACGGAAGAATTTTAAATAGATTGATTGATATATATTGATGATTGATTATGTTTTTTCAGATGAGCAAGATTACTTTGTAACAAAGTACAATCTGGATTGGATGGGCAAGCAAAGAATTTTGATAAGAAAATAACAATAACTACCTGAGATTTGCTAATCGTTAATAAATATTGCTACCTACCTGTATGTTTTGTGTGTGACTTTATGTTCAAAATGATTGTGTGTGTGTGTTTTAAACTTATACCTATGTTAAAATAAGTAACTTCTAAGAATATAATAAAACTATTTTTCAACGTGAATCAATAATAAGTATTTATTTTGTGAGTTGTTTTTTTCTCTAGTGTTTAAAATCTATGAGGTCGGTTTTTCCTAGCCGGCTATTTTGAGAAGAAAAATCGACTTATCGAAGACCAAACAATTATATTGAAATGGTCACATCATATGAGAGCCATGAAGTTTGAGATAGCATGAGAAATCACAGATTTAAGTAGACCTGTCTAATAGTGCCCATACGTATTCAACGATCGGATGAAAATAAAATACCAATGTATGTGGTCATGGCACATGAAGTGGTCAAATTACCAACCAGATAATTCTGAAATCTATACGTCGTGTATTATAAAATGGGTAAACAGTCTTCAGAATTACAACAATATGTGGCTTATTTATAAAATTCAAACCTACTGAAGTATTTACATTTAATTTGCAAATAAATGGTTAGTTGGCCAAATAAAAACTAGTGCGTTTTTCAACTGCCCAACTTTAAGCAAACGAATAATCTCTCCATTGGTGAAATCACTTTTCTCCATCGCGTGTCTTTTTGTGCGCGTAGCAACGACAACAAACTGATGAATGAGCGGCACGTGCACAGCCCGGCCACGGCCCGGTAGCTTCCCTGACGGGACACGGATGCACGGTCACTGCCCTGACACGGCCCTGACACTGCACGGCCACGTCACGTCTATGTGGGGATCAACCTTTAACATTCGAATTGATAAGTTCCTCATTTTTGAAGTGGTTAAAAATGGTCACATGGGTTTCGACTGGTAATTTTTTTTACAGTGTATAGAAAAGAGTATTTATATTCTATTCATATGATTTCTTTTTTTACAGACAGTCAAAGGCATCTTTGCAAGAACATCCTCATAGCAAATAAGAAGTTCAGTAAGATGACAGCGTGTAGCCTGGAGGGCTAAAAGGCTACTTTAGGAGAATCATGTTAGAATCGTAATATCAATCACACAGCAATCTGACAAATTTAATTTTCATCTTTATTGCTAAAGCTTTAGGTTCATAAACGAAATCTAAAAAGTCCTCATCGATCCGATACCTGGAAAAAAATTACTCGGGGTCACAAAAACGGGTTTTTCGCGATTTTCAGCAAAACGGTAAGTTTTGTCATAAAATTAGTTAAAGACAAAAATTGTATCAGATAATCTTCTAATATATAAAAATCTCATGTCACGGAGTTTGTGACCGAACTCATCCGAAACGGCTCAACCGATTTTCATGAAATTTTGTGTGTGTATTTGGTAGGTATGAGAATAGGTGGTAGGCTATATATTATCACGCCATGTGCTTTGGAGGACGAGCAATATTCAAAAATGTTTGTTTTGAACGATATTTGGCACATAGTTCGATTATTCCCCAACAACAGTTATTATTTTTGTATTTATTTTATCTTTGAACTTTATTTTTACACCATAACATGTCAAAAAATTATAAAATGGGTTTTTAAGTACTTAAAATAACATTAAAAAATGTATTCCATATTTTTTCAAACAGTTTATTGAGGAATTGTTATAAGAAGCCACAACATATTGCAATATTGTAGAAACTTATGCGTCTAACCTTAGCAATGTTTATCATTACGCTACACCTTCAAGGAACTGAGCAGCGAAAAACCATGAAATAAATAAAATCGGCTATTTTAATCAGTTGTCTACAGTATTCATAGACCATCGGTTTAAAGACTGCCTTTCGAAAGGGTCGACGCGGGTTCGAATCCAGACAGTAATGATTATTTTTGAATTATTCATTTCCTTTCTTTTTTAATTCTTACTAATATTTTCATACATTATTAATTTGTTATTGTTGTAATTTTTTTGCATTCATCTGTGTCAATATTATGGCCAGGGTGTTACAAGATAAATAACAGAAACAATTTTTTCTTCTATATTCTTTTTTGATGGCATCACGTTCAAAAGTATAAAATCAATGTAGATAACTTTTACACATAAACGGATAGGAATTGTGGCAATTTACATGAAATCAACTTATTACGTAATGCAAATACTCGTAATGCCATCTATTGACCCAATATTGAACCAAATAGTACATACTGAATAATGAGAATTACATAAAAAAAATTCCAATCATTAGTGGTACATTAAAACGTCTTAAAGAAAGTGATTCTTTTCATAACTTAATAATATCGTTCTGAATGAATTTTGACAGTTCAACTTCCAATTCCATAGATTGCGTTACGCATTTGATCTCATTTTTTTAATCGTGGTGTTTAGATTAGAATATTCGTCAAGAAGCACGCGCTTGCATTTGCTAAGTTTAACTTGAGTTAAACCTGGGCCAGGGTTCACGTCATACCACCCGCGAGCAGCTGGCGAAGTCCCATGATAGATGAGTCGCAATAAGAGTTGAATTAGATTGGTCAGTTGGATGTCTGTGTTATTTTGGAGGGTTTGCGGAACAGAGAGTAAAGTCCCGCAAACCCTCATTGAAAAGGGAGGAATCTCCGACGAGGCGGTTGTTGTCTGCTGCCCCAATAATTGATAATCGGGCTGATGTATATGTTCAAATCGTACGGTGAACTCTGATTGTGCGATGCAGGATTTCAACATAGTAGTTCGCTGCTAGCTACATTGTTAAATGATGATGAATGCTGATGGCATACACCACAATCAAGAAGACAGTTATGTTATTTTAGAAGACACCCTGTGTTGTCCTGTTACTTCAGCATTAATTCATTACTTCTGTGGACGGGCAACCCACCAAACAAGTGGACCATCAATACGGATAATATTGACAAATGTTTCCATATTTCCATGAAAACGCCCATGGGAGAAAATGATAAATACCATCCGATTAAATTTTATAATTTCTATTTACATTTTAATTTCTAAAAATCTTTGCAAAGGCACTCGGTTGAAGTCACACATATCCAACAAACTGTCATAGTAGCTGAAATAAAATTTCGGCTGATTGCTCCGGCATGGCTGAAAACTGTTCAATTTGCAGTGAGCTCATGATACGTCATGACTAGCTCAGGGCCAGAAATTATCCGTTGCGGGACTCACCCTCCAGTGAATCATAGGGAACTGTAGATCCCCAGGCAAAGACGCCAGAGACAAACTCGCGAAGAGAGTTTACTAGACGGTGTTGCTGCACCCGTACTCAGTTCTCTTCCTACCTTTCTCACAGATTTGTACATGAATTTGGCAGAGATGAACTGAACTTTAGGACAACAAGTGGTCACGGTTTACAAATTACAGGCAGTCAAAACTGGCAATGTCAAGCCTATACACGCGAGTAACTGAACGACTTCTTAACGTAAGTAGAAATAGCCTCCGAATAATAATAGGTATAATTACAGGCTATTCAATCAATTCAATTCAATTTATTAATCAAGTAACTAAGTGACTCATTTGTTAGTAAGCAACTTGTCATATTTTAGCAATTAAGATTATTTTATTCACAACAAATTACACAGCACTCACTATAACAACAAACATATATAACACAGCATACACAGCGGCCGTCTGCCTGACACTTCACCCCATCATTGCCCCCTAAAAATATCTTTTCAATATAGGCGCTGCGGCACGATGGATCGATGATTCAAAGAAGGTGGCTGGCAGCGGATGGATGCGGACTGCAAAAGACTGAAATGGTTGGCACTCTTTGGGGGGGCTTACTTTACTGATGATAGGCGCCATAGACAACCCAATGTGCAGAGATCACTTCTACACCGAGAAATCAGTCGCCGACTTCATTCTGGAAATGAGACCTTTGCTACCCGACGTGAAAAAATCCTCCGAACGATGAAGTCGCTCCGCGAAACCTATGTGCGGAGCTACGCTGGCTAACCTAGCTAGGACTCCTACGCACAACGGAGCTAATGGGAATCTAAGTCCGAATAACGGAATCTCAACTCTACTCTCTCTGTTGCGGGGGTAGTCTTTTCTTCTAGATAGAGTTTCCCATTTTAACTTAATGTAGCTCTGTCGCGTGTTAACAACCCTAGAAATTTTCTTCAACATCGTGATATATAAATAGAAAAGCGTTATCATAAAAACGTTTCTCATTACAAAAAAATACTAGGGCTGGTCGGCGTTTTGAATAGAAGAGGTGATACAGCCAATGCCTTGCATTCTAAGGGGGTCAAGCAATGCTAGAAGTTGACTGTTCGTATATGTTATCTTAGCGATATAAGCCGGTGGTGCCGGCCGCCAAATGGCGGTTGTCAAATAAACCATGTCAGAGGCCCTTGAGGCGGTTTAGAAACTCTGACACTAGGGTCTGTGGGGTCGTTAGACCTTACTGCCCACACGATAATAAGAAGATCTTAGCGATCTTACCTAGCGACATCATTTTACTAGACGACATAAACGCGAACGAAGTCGCGGACAACAGCCATCTATGTTTTTCTAATCTTCTAATGTATAAAAATCTCGGATCACAGTGTTTGTTATCAAACTCCTCCGAAATGGCTTGAATTATTTTTTTGTGAGTATTTTATATGGCAAAACACCGTTTGCCGGGTCAGCCGAACGGGTTTGGCGGGTAAAAAATGGCTAGATACTTTTTTCCAAAGAACCACTCTCTAAGAGTCTCAAAGAGCTGAGAATCTACAATGACGGATCAATGACAAGCACCGGAACCGAAGTTGGAGTTTACTCCAATGATTTTATCATCAGAATATCCACACCGCTAGGTAAACCCAACACTGTCTACCAGGCGGACTGCGTGGGCTTTATCCTAGCGGTCCATATGCCATAGAAGCTAGGGGAGTCACGGATACCCACATTTGCATACTCTCCGACAGCGCCTCAGTTCTTCAATCTCTGAGGAAGCATCACACCACCCCGAAACTCATACAAGAATGCCACAATGCACTAGAATGCATCACGGTGACCAATCGCAACACTGCGACGCTGCGGTGGATGAAAGGACTCAGCGGATCACTAGGAAAAGACGCGCCGATGAGCTGGCAAGGAGGGTATCTGATACTGTGGCTGTTGGAGCCAAACCCATAGTACCACTCCCCTTCGTCCAGATGCGCACATTTTTTTTATTAGTGATGGGTTTGCTCTTGACTCTAGTCTAGGTCAGAGATGACAGAAACAAAGTCTACGAATGAGCGCACATGGCTACAAGAACACACCCACAAACAAGCGGAACGCTGATGGGCCTTGGCACCCGGCTGCAGGCAGTCCAGGGAGGCTATGCCATCCTTGAACAAACACTTACACACGATAGGTATTACGGACAGTCCTTTATGCAGAGCATACATGGAGGAGGAGGAAACGGTATCGCACGTACTCCTTGAGTGCAGAGGCGTTACCGAAATACGGAGTCAAACAATAGGGTCACAGAACTCGCTTACAGATGTTTTGAACACACCGGGAAAACTAATCTGTTTCTGGAGGGAGGTTGGCTGGTTTGAGTAAAGGCCGCCATGGATCATGCACAATGGTCCAACATCAGGACTAAGTGCGGAATCCAAATCCTAATGGATAGATACCGTTTTGCTGAAAATTGCGAAAAACACGTTTTTGTGACTTTTGACCCCAAGTATTTTTTTTCCAGGTATCGGGTCGATGAGGCCTTTTAAGATTTCATTTATGATAGTGTTTTGAACAATCCTACCAATTTTGAGCTGGGTGCGAATTATTGTAACTTCACTCCTATTTTTTGGCCTAATTTGACCGGACTAACACCAATTGATTGGTTTTAAAAATTAATATTTTAATTCTGTACCGCAACAACATTGAAAATCAAATAATATACATCAATCATTTGACCTGACTAATGCCTATTGATTGGTTTTAAAAATTAAATTTCGGATTTTATAACATAAAAGTATTTTGAAATCAAAATCTGTTGTGGATTTAGCTAGGTAAAGTCATTTTCTATGTTTAAAAGCAGTTTTCATAACATCAATGTAATGCATTACGTCTTGAAAATGAAAATGGCAAAAAGATAGATCGTACTTTGTATTTTTTTTCTATCGAGAAAATTTCTTCGCATCGTGTATTCCTTTAGGATTTAGATCGGTCATATAGTCAAAAAATATAAACCAAAATATCAAATCATTATTACAGGTACTTCACGAGGAAAAATAATTCTCAAAACGGCCTTATTATTCGCTTAGTGCCTTAATGCTCCCCTACACTCACGAAGGAATCTACATGCCAAATTGCAGCTTTCTACGACCAGTAGTTTCCGCAGTGCGTTGTCTGTCAGTCACTCACTCAGTAACGGAAGAATTTTATAAGATAACTAGCTTTTGCCCGCGACTTCGTACGCACATATCCCGTATTTTTTGTTCCCGTGGGAATTTCAGGAAATCATCTCTTACTGCTACCCTACGGAGTGTAGGGAAGCTACATGCCAAATAACAGCTTTCTACAACTAGAAGTTTCGGCTGCGCGTTGTCTGTCAATCAGTCACTCAGTAACGGAAGAATTTTATACATTAAGATAATTCAAGTAATGAAAAGTAAAAGACGATTATGAATATTAACTATTTCTTAAGTGCTGATATGACTACAATATCGAATTCAAAAGTTATTTCTGTAATGGATCTTTTGATAGTATTTGAATTCATTATCACGGCTAGCGGGGACTAGACAATAATGAAAATGCTCCATAAACATAAAATTATTCCGATTCCCGCATCGCAAGTGCTCCCCAATAATAAACTGGATGAAGAAGTTCAAAAGATTGCGTGTTCTTTGAATTTTGTGTTCCATCTATTTTTTTCATCAAAATATCGTGTCCAAGATGATTACATTTATCCAAATGGAAATAAATACTTCTTTCTGTCATTTTGCTATGTGTTGTTTAAAAATTCGTTGTCGATTCAAAGACTTTGTAACATGGACATTTTACGATTAGATTTAGATAAAGAACATTTCGGAAATTGCATCGCAGTGGTCTTCAGTTTTATTTTGTTCATCGCTTACTCAATCAGCTTCACAATGATGTTCATTCTAGACATTGTGCATAAGTACAACAACGTCTCTCTTATCTTGAAAATTCAAACCATTCATAGAGCTATTCATTCTAGTAAGAATATCCGGAGTTACATTGTTTGGAACTGGATCTCTCTGATTACTCTCCTATTGTGTGATAGTTTTCTATGTGTCTTGCACTTTATTTCAAGAATCGATTTTTCTAATTATGGCAAAGTCATACTAGACTTGTTTTGTGATTTAATGTACATCAAATTTGACGCCAATTTACTGGTTGCCATCCGATTTATTATACTCTTGAGAAAATATCTCGAAGAGTGGATTAATGAAGTTCTCATGATGAATGAAGAACCGGACAGTGAGGAACACGGCCACTTACTACTTGAGATACATAAAAATATTTTAAAAGCTTACAATCTGTATAAAAACATTTTCCAAGTATTGGTAAGTGGGTAATACTGTGTTTTTTTATTTATTTATTTAAGGAACTTACACCAGTTCCATCGTTACCTCTGTTGTAGTTGACGCTTATTCTAAATGAGTTTAGGAAGTTTTTTTTTTTATTTTAATCTTACTTTTAAAAACTGGAAACAAATGATTCACAATCTATTTCTATTTTCAGATACTATTTCAAATACTTCAAACATTTTTCCGTTCTATATCTGCGTTCGATTTGTTCTTTACTCAACTGAGATCACTCACAGAATCAGAACTGGAAATGTTATCGAAAGGCCAAGTA
The DNA here is from genome assembly GCA_947578705.1 of Lacanobia wlatinum. NCBI lineage: Eukaryota > Metazoa > Arthropoda > Insecta > Lepidoptera > Noctuidae > Lacanobia > Lacanobia wlatinum. The sequence goes on from OX388038.1 coordinate 25,170,372, forward strand.
AGTTTATGTAGCAAAATAATTTATTGATCAGGCATACAACGAGTATATCGGACGGACGGAGATTGATATAAAGAGGGATCCCAGAAGTTTTTGGAAATTTGTTAGGGGTCAGCAGACTTCTAGGCAAACCTGTAATGAGTTTGAGTATGATGGACGGATTGTGACAGGAGTAGACGCAACAAATGCATTCGCTCAATATTTTAGCTCAGTGTTTCTTCCGTGTGATCCCGTTCTATCTGCAGCAGAGGCCGAGCGGGAAGCAGCAGACTCGATGTGCTCGGCGCGGATCGCCGTGAATGTAGTTGACTCTGCCGACTTATCAGTAGCTATTCGCCGCCTAAAAGCCAATTCATCTGCAGGTCCTGATGGAATTCTGCCGTTTATTCTTAAGGACTGTTCAGAAGTATTTAGAGAGCCACTTTTGTTTGTTTTCAATTTAGCCTTAAGTGGAAAATTTCACGGGTTACCCCTGTACCTAAGGGTAGCGACAGGTCAAAAGTTGACAACTACAGGCCTATTGCGGTCCTGTCGGCCTTCGGTAAGGTCTTTGAATCGATACTGAATCGGTATATCACGAGGCAAGTCAAAACCCAACTATCCGAATGTTAGCATGGTTTTAGACCAGGAAAATCGACAGTTACAAACCACATTAACTTTGTAGATTTTGCTGTTACAGAGATGGATAATAATAAGCAAATCGACGTGGCCTATTTTGATCGGGTCCAAAATGACTTCTTACTGAAAAAAATATCTGCGATAGGATTTACCCCGAAGCTACTTCAACTTTTCGCAAGCTATTTCTCTGACTGCTTCCAATACGTCCAACTCTTAGGGCACAAGTCTGGCACATTTACAACTTGCTCCGGTGTGAGCCAGAGTAGTACTCTTGCGTCGATACAATTTATCATGATGGCAAATGACCTGCAGTGCTCGTCAGGACGGCACGGTGTCTTATGTTTGCTGATGACCTAAAGTTATTCTTGGAGATAAATAGCGTACAAGACTGTGAGGCGCTTCAGAGTGATTTCGATATGGTGGTGAGATGGAGCGAGGTTAACCATTTAGAATTTAACGTCTCTAAGTGCAAGACCATAACTTTTACTCGTTCTCGAGCACCCATTCAGTACAATTACCACATATCAGGGGTCCCCCTGGAGCGCGTCAGTGAAATTAGGGATCTGGGATTGACATTGGACGTGAACCTGACTTTTAATCAACATATTAATAATGTTTGTGGCAAGGCCTTCCAATCACCTGGTTTTGTCATGAGGCATGCAAGTAGGTTTACGGACAGGAATGCTATCATGGTCTTGTATTATTCCTTTGTGCGCAGCAAACTGGAATACAATTCGCTGGTGTGGGATCCGCACGAGCAAAAATATAAGCTGATAATAGAACGGGTTCAACGCAAATTTGCTCGCTTTCTGTATAAAAAATGATATGGGTACTATCCCTATTTGTATCCGTCTCTGCTTGTCGCGGGAATGGTGGGCATCAACACGATAGAACTGCGACGTAAATGTGCGCTGGTTATGCACTACTACTTATTACTTAACAATAAGATCGATGACGCGACCACGCTAGCTCGCTTTGCTCTATTCGCTCCGGACTGACAACGGGTGTCGCGCGCCGGTTCCTAGCGGTGCCTGTTCGCGGCTCCACCGTCACGTACCCTTACAGCTCGATATGCACCAACGGCCCAAGCGATTAGTTTGATGAACGCCCTGATTGCTCACGAACCGGATGTTGACGTATTTACTTGGACTCAAGGTTCGATGATTCAAGCATGTATTCATTTTTTTAGTTGTTAAGATAAATTTTATGTTTTTGGCTTACTATACGCTTTGGTGAAGACTGTTAGTATAGTAAGCAATTGTTACGAAATAAATAAATAAAACAATTTTACAATTAATCAGATTGTACACGAGAAAGATGGCGAAATGAGCTAGACAAAATTAACCATCAAAATAGTCCACAATTGCACACTAGCCCTGGACCTAAGAATAGAATAGAATGCATTTATTCGTCAGAATAGTGTACAAAGCTGTTATGTGCATTATTTAATGTATTAAGTCCATAAAATTCCGCCGTTTCAGGCGTACAAATGTAATTGGTAAAATCATGGGTCATCATTACATTATTACATACAATTATTAATAATTAGATTGAAAACAAATTGAATAATAGTTGGAAAAGAGATTACATAAGTCAAAATTCAATCAAGTCAAGGAAATAAAATTTGATTTATAGGCCTTTATGTCAATTATTATGCAGGTAATTTTTTCGTTCATAAAATCTTCAGTCGAATAATAACAGTTGCTTAAAAGAAAGTCAAATAATTTACATTTAAATATTCTGAGGCTGAGAATTCTGAATCAACAGACTTATAACAATAGGTATTTCATGACAGTGAATTACCAACAGAACATAATAATAAAAATTTTCAAAAACTTTATGACGACAACGAAGAGATCAATAAAGATGTAACGCGTATAAGTCGTGGCGACGATTGGTAGGGAATTGGGACGTCTGTCACCTAATATCTAAAACTTTTAAACGAGCAATTCTTTTAAATGTACATATATGTATATAATCTGAATCTCGGAAACGGTTCCAACGATATTCATGAAATTTAGTATGCACGGGGTTTCGGGAGCGATAAATCGATCTAGCTAGTTTTAATTTTTAGAAAACGTCGTAAAATAAAGAGCTTAGCTCGGTCATCCAGGTACCGATAATTAAAAAAGCAATAAACTTAACTTTCCAGGTCACGATCTCATGTTTTATGATTATTTCATTCATAGTACGGAGTATATCTTTTGTAGTAATACAAAGTATTGCCTGCGAAAAATTCTATACAACTGTACATGAAGCTGAAGCCACGTGTATACAGATTATGAAGAACAGGAACTATTCAAGTAAGAATGAATCATGAGAACCAAGGCGATTGATGCTCTTCAAGATAACGTTACCTTGCATAAACTCTATTAAAAAAAATTGATATCTTTTCTTACAGACAGTCAGAAACATTTTTGCATGAACGTGATACTGGCAACTCGATCCTTCAGCAAGATGACCGCGTGTGGCCTGTTCTATGTGGACGCGGGGTTAGCAATCGGTTTGATATGCGCTATCATTAATTACGTTATTGTGCTCTTGCAGTTTTTTATTCTGTAAAATGTTTGGTTTTCAAATAAATTAAAGCAGTTCAAACCAAAACAGGCAGTTTTCTTAACCACTTACTCGAAAGTGAAGTTATTCTGGAAAGAGAGACAGGAAGCCACGTACCGAAAGGTACCGAAAGTTACTGAGTAGATAGCTCTCCGACAGGATAGACCGAGTTCCTGGTCTAGGTTGCAAGAAATCACTAGATGCGACATTTCACAAGAAAGCAAAAAGTTCAACTGTGCACTGCGTCAATAAGAGATCTGATTTTCGGCAAACAATGTATTTTTCCGAGACATTTGATTGTGTTCCTAATTCAATATTCTGGAAACTGCAACACATGCATGATTACTTGATTAGGAACACTGCCTTTCTTAAGCCCACATTCTTTATATCGCAGCTACGGGATCCAAAAAGTCAAAGTTAAAGAGAGGTCTCCAAGGTCGGTGAAAAATTATAAGTCCCACAGGGTTCTATTCTTTGCTCATTTTTGTTTTAAAGTAGGTAATTCAATTTTAAATGTAAGGGTGAACTATAATAAATAGAAAAGCTAAAAACATTGTATCAAAAACAGTATACAACACTGGTGTTTATAAATGACTCAATGGGCCTTGAAAAACAAAAAACGATGGTCTTATGTTTGCTATAGGTACCCCCGCTAGAGAAATACACTACTTTTTAAAAGATCATTAAGTGAATATGATGCCATCAGAGTAGGTAGGTACCTTATTATGATAAAGTGGCTACCTACCTATTAACAATAACGCGTCCGGACTGTTTGAGACACTCATCTTAATTAAAATTCGACCCAAGTCTTTCGTCTTCGACTATTAGGCTGTTTGTGCATGTGTATTTACATGTTTGTAAACGCACTCACGATACAGGAGAAATTCCTAGTGTGGGGACGTCATTTAAGAAAAAAAAAAGTTTAGAGTAGGTAACACAATTTTAAATATAAGTGTGAACTATAATACATAGAAAAGCTAAAAACATCGTATCAAGAACAGTATACAACACTGGTGTTTATAAATGACTAAATTGGCCTTGAAAAACAAAACACGATGGTATTAATTATGTTTGCTGTAGGTACCACCGCTAGAGAAATACACTAGGTACTTCTTAAAAGATCATTAAGTGAGTATGATGCCATCAGAGTAGGTAGGTACCTCATTATAAAGTGGCTACCTACCTATTAACAATAACAAGCCAGGACTGTTTTAGACACTCATCATAATTAAAATTCGACCTAAGTCTTTCGTCTTCGACTATCGGGCAATTAAAAGCGACAGGTCGACAATGTTCCAAAATCGTAAAAATATCGCAACGCCATCATTTCAAGTACTATCCAAAAATGTACTCTACTATACGAATTGATAGCATTTTAATTTTATTTTGCATTCAGTCTATTATTTTCTTCAAAATTCTGCGTGCGAAATAATCATATTTATCCAAACGGAAAAAGGTAGGTACTACCTATTTCATGACGCTGTGTTATTTCTTAGTTTTGAATTCGTTGTCTATAAGCCGAGTGTACTACATAGGCTTTTAACTGATTGGGAATAATTTTATGAGTTTGGTCTTCACTGTCATCCTGCTAGTCTATTCCGTACAAAACCATTTCGATATCGAGCTTCACCTGAGTGACAAAGCTCACAAAGTGAGCTTTTATAACACGCAACATAAAGGTCTTATATTTATACAAATTTGATCTCGGATTCCGCTGTCGAGACACGAAAATAATGTTACAGAACTAACGAGGCAGAGCTCGAATTCCCATGTTTCAAATAACAAATAGTTCAATATATAGTTCAATATATATTAACAATAGTTCAATATAACAAACAAACTATAATATGTCAACAGATTTTTTTTATCAAGATCGAGGCACGGTGCTAAAATTAATGTCTTTTTACGCTAGGCGGCTGCGAAACAGAAAAAGAAAGTAACAGCGGTAATGGTTACTTAGGAAACTGATATATTTATAGAAAGAAGAAAAAAAGAAATATAGTCTTCATGTAATATGTACCTACAAATGTACACGGAACCCTCGGTGAGTGAGTCCGACTTGTCCGGTTATTTTTTGTTTTGGCTTCCGAAACTTTTTGTTTCAACCTCCAAAATCCAAACCAACCAACTCCAACCCAATTATAGTTGTCAAAAAATAAAAGGCCCGTTTTGACAGCAGGATACAACATTGCTTTACTAGTTAAGTATAAAAGAGACATATAAATAAATCTCTTTCGTACTTAAAAGTAAAGCAATCTAGAAGATTGCTTTACTATTCCGTCTCATTATCCTTCTCTACTCAGCTGTCTAATCGGACTTCTTAGATATTGGTGACTTTAACCAAAACAATTATTTTTTTCACGTTGTGTTCTACCCCCAAAAATTCCAAGCAGTCCATAATATTTATTTAGCTGTCTATCTACGAAGTTCTTCATCAGATCTTTACGAAATTTAAGTGGGACCATTTCGAAATAAACCACTTTCGAAAAAAATATATATTAATTATAATTTGAAAATCCGTCTATATAATATGACGAAGATAACTCCGCCCCGAACAAACATAAAAAGTATAAACATTTGAATTGATAAGTATTTATTCATATGATTTCTTTTTTTACAGACCGTCAAAGGCATCTTTGCAAGAACATCCTCATAGCATCTGGCATGTTCGCCTGACGAACGTCAATGATTTCCATGACATAGTAAGACAAAAATCTGCTTCAATGGTCTGCGGAGTGTATAAATTGTCTACAAAGTGCGGGCTAGCCCCAATTCTTGATAACCATTAGCAAGGACATAACTCTTACCTACCTACAGATTCTGTTATAACAGTCGAAAGGCACTCCCACTACGCTACAAACCTTGCCATGTTACGCATCACTTCACTCCACGTCATTCTAATGATAGTTGCTTCTGCCAACATGGTGCATCGCCAGGTTTGACGGGGACGGCCACACTTCCGTTTCCCTTGAGGATTTCAGTCCATAGTCTGTTTGGGAATGTGATCGGGATCCCTCTGGATCGCGTGACCAATACAGCTCCACTTACAACTCTTGATCTGGCGGTCGATCGTGCTCTCATAGCATTTCTCCAACGGGTCTACGTTAGAGATGGTTTCGCGCCAGTAAATTACGAGGATGTGACGAAGGGATCTGTTGACGAAGACCTGGATTTGACGTGAGATGCCTTTTGCCTCCTTCTATGTTTCGCACCCGTAGAGAGCAGCACGGAAATGACATTGGACCCGAAGATTTTGAATCGGCGACCGTACCAGTCTTTTAAAGTCAAAATCAAAAGTCATTTATTCAAATTAGGCTGAGTACCAGCACTTTTTGAACGTCAACGTTTACAAATAGACAGTCCCCCAAAACGCCCGCCCGTCACCACTTCCTAGTGTTTTAGCTGTGGAGAAGAAGTGGCCAACAAACTCCCCAGCAACACATCTGTCTGTTGAGTTAGAAGAACTCGCATTTATACAATAGTATGCAAAGCTTTATTACAAAGAAAATAATAGACTTTGGGTAACACGTACAACCTAAAAACTAAATCATTTGCCAATTGTAAGCTAGCACACTCCATTACGCAATTATAATCAGACAACTCAATGAATAAATAACTCAAGCATAAAAACAAAGTAAACCAAACTTAATAGGTATGCCTCCAGACATAATGGTCGTGCCCGCCTACGCGTGCAGGGGTAGGATCTAACAATATATCTGTGACTCGACGCCACAAATGACAAAATAGGGCCACCAAATTAAACAAAAAGCAGTTAATCATTATAACATAAAAAAAAAACAAACCATGGCTAACAAGACGACCATTCACCACAAGCAGCACCCGTTCACGAACATAACGCAAAGATCAGCCATCACCCTCCTCGCCATATTTGAGGGAAAGAGGTAACCCAACCTCCGACGCTACCGCAAGCAGTAAAATCTAAGGGAGCATGACAAACTTGCTGCCGGTTACTCAGGATAGAATAATATGAAACAATTGTCTAAGTCACTAGTTAATCACATGTTGCAATACAATAAAAAAAAAACATTGCATACAAAGCATGTCAATACAAAAAAAAAACAATAATTGAACTCTACGGACATATAAGTCAACAGTATATTATGAACACATAGAAACTGTCTTATGCTAACTATGAAGGAACATTAAAACGAAGTATTTCTTGTGTTCAACACTGCGACCGACTATTATTATCGTCTAAATAATTCTTGATTGAATAGGATGCCTTCGAACAAAGGTTAGATTTAACTTTAGCTTTAAACGAGTTAAAAGGCAGCTCAAGATAAGAAAGGGGTAGCTTATTGTAAAAACGGATACCGAGCCCCACAAATGAGTCCTGAACCTTTCGAAGACAGTGGGATGGTGCATGTAGTTTGTGCTTGTTTCTAGTGTTAAAGTTATGGATATCACTGGTTTTAGTGTATAAATGTATATTTTGCCTAATATATAATATGTTTGCAAAAATGAATTGAGATGCTACCGTGAGAATTCCAAAGTCTTTGAAAATTTTTCTTAAAGAAACTTTTGACCCCAGCTGATATATTGCTCGTACAGCCCGTTTTTGTAACACAAATATATTTTGTATGTCTGCAGCTTTACCCCACAATAGGATACCGTAAGACATAACGCTATGGAAATAACTAAAATATACTAACCGAGCTGTGTCAACGTCAGTAAATTGTCTTACTTTTCTGACGGCGTAGGCGACTGAGCTGAGCCTTCCCGACAGGCTTGATATATGCGGGCCCCATTGAAGTTTGGAATCAACAGTTATTCCCAAAAACACTGCTGAGTGCACAGTTTCAAGCACTTCTTTGTTTAAAATGACATTCGGTCCTAGATTTCTAACGTTAGGTAAGGCAAACTTGACACATTTCGTTTTCTTGGCGTTAAGAACTAGGTTATTTGTCGTAAACCAATGCGTAACCATGGAGAGAGCACTGTCTACGTTTTCAAAATCTTTTCTATTTCTATCTACTTTAAAAATAAGAGAGGTGTCATCTGCAAATAGTACTACATCACAGATACCCTTTAAGAAATATGGTAAATCATTTATATACACTAGAAACAAGAATGGACCCAGTATAGAACCTTGAGGCACACCTAAATGAACTGGAAGCTCGGAGGACTTCACACCATTGGTATCTACACACTGAAACCTTTTATGTAAATATGAATCAATTACGTTAAGAGCTTCGTTTTGGAGACCATAATGACATAGTTTACGCAAAAGCGTATCATGGTGTACGCAATCAAAAGCTTTGGAGAGATCACAGAAAACTCCAATTGCATTTTGCGAGTTCTCCCATGCGTTAAAGATGAGTTTTAGGAGAGCAACCCCCGTATCTGTAGTTGAACGGCCTTTTGTAAAGTCATACTGCTCATTATGTATGAGGCTATTGACATTAAAATGTTTTAGCAATTATTATTGTCACACTCTTTAGAGTAAGCAAAGGCCTTTCTATTTTACATTTCGTGGCTTGAGTTGTGTACTATGTATTTTCCGATAACGACAAGACACATTACCGAACGAAACGAATTGAACCTTGTCATGTGCGTCAGTGTCATTGTCAGAAAGATAAACGTCAAATTTGTCCAAACTTGTTTATGAAGTTATTTTTTTGCATGAACTTTTTAATGATTCAACTAATTAATTGAGTTTACGATAGTATTCTTACCAATGGGACATTTATTCCATTACATAATAATATTTTTAGTGATATTAAGCTAGAACATTAAGAAAACAAGAGGGTTACTGGCCGACGACAGCGATAAGAGCTGATAACATTCAGTGTGCTCACTCACCTCAGATGAAGTAAAAAGGGCGCTTTCTAATAACTGCAGAATGCTGGAAGCAATCGGTAAGCATTTATGACTATACGCCAGTTTTAAACATGCCGCGGGTAGCTACGTACGTGTTCTTAGACTTGGAGACGACCGGTCTTCCGAAGTTTGAGTACAACAGGACGAGAATTACTGAATTAAGTATGGTGGTAGTGAGTCGAAGGCATATTCTGGACACAAGGCCGGGGGCGGCGCCGCGCGTGCAAGATAAGCTCTCAATGTGCTTTAACCCCCAAAAATTTATTCATCCTGACTGCTCCGAGGTGACAGGCCTGAACAATGACCTCCTAGAGAATCAAACAGCATTCAATATGAACGTATTTATCATCATTAACTCATTCCTACAATGTTTTGAGAAGCCAGTGTGTTTAGTTGCACAGAATGGTCACGGTTTTGACTTTCCAATCTTAAAAAATCATTTTGAGAAGCTGGGTGTCAGTTTGCCAGATGATATCTTATGTGCTGATAGCCTTAATGCGTTTTATGATATATATAAATTGAGAGGGGGTCTGGATAGCAATAGTGAAGCAGGCATGTCTGTTGTTGATCATAAAACAAATGTTTTAAATTCTGATGAGTCATCTGGTAACCAAAACCAGGACGGTAAAACATCTAAGGAGGTAATAGAAGAAGGAACAACGTGTAATGAACTAATATGCAACGGTTCCAGTTCACATTTGGAAGAGCATTTAACAGAAGAAGTGTTGAAAGATTTTGAGGAATACGATGATTTAGTTAGTCAGCAAGTAATAAAACAGCAGAATGAAAAAACACCAGTACAGAAAAAGCGTGTTCCAGTTCCCAAACCAAAAAATAAAGTTAGAAGAAAATTATTCTTCAAGAAGCCTGGTACAACGTCGTGCAAAGCGCCTAGTGTTTCTTTTAAACTTAAAGATTGTTATGAGCGTTTTGTGGGACGTCCTGCTATAGAAGCTCATCGGGCAGAGAATGATTGTATCATGGCCATGGAAGCTTCAGTAGCGGTCGCTAAAGAGTTTGTTGATTGGGTTGACAATGCGGACAATCAATGCAAGTTTAGTGAAGTGAATGCTATGAAACTGGGCGTGCCACTGGGTGACTAATGTTCTTTACAGTTTTTTTGATATTGTATTGCCAAATTCTTAAGGCTGAAATACACATGATATTATAATCATTTTATTGTAATATCATCTTCTAAACAATTAGCATGTTTTTTGCAATAACCATGTGTATCACAGCTTTAAATTATTTGGAATATTAGATGTATGGTGCTACTGTTTGTTCGTGTCTTTTTTTGTCATAATTTAACTTTATATATGTCTACCTATAGGTGGATTTTTACTTATTGAGACTTATTTGTTAAATGCATGTAAAATAAAGTTGGTCATTTAAATTATATTTTGCTTTTTATAAAATTTATTATTTTTAGGCCTTGTATTCTAGAATGTTTCTGAAAGAGAAAAAGATTCTTGATAAATATAATCATTTTTGACTCCCGCAAGTCAGATTTTTGTGTCAAAAAAATATAGGAATTGAAGATACTCTTTTATTATTGATGCTAGCCATGCATTTGACCACTATCTTACGTGATGGAAAGAGATGATGTGGACTGTGGTCGACTAAGACACAAATAAATGAAGCTGAATCTGACAATGAAACATGCTTGCTAGAAGCTAGTCACTCTTGACATATAGACCTTCAAGTTGTAGCTATCAGGAAACACACTGGCAGGGAATTCCACAGCTGTTTTTCTCATTCAAGTCCATGCCAATAAGTTTTAAATTCTAAACTCGTTCTGCTCTAGAATACAAGCCCTATTTAATTTAAAAACTAGTTTAGGTTGTTCCAAAGACACAACTACAAAATACCAAATTTTTGATCTCGTGGAAATTTTATATGGCGTAAAATTTAAAACATTTTCTTTTTTTATTCATTTTGATTAATGAATTTTATGATCAAATCTATATAAAAAAAAACTACAGTTAAATGTTCAATTTTTGTAAGTAGTTTTATCATATTTAGTAAAAACTCAAAAACTAGCTTGTTATTTTAATATCCTATTAAGTGTTTTTTTTTATGCAATTTTGTGTAATTAGCTGTAATGAATAATTAAATAAATGACGTTTTAAATATAGTTAGTCATTTATTAATTTTTAAGTAAGCATGCACTGAAACTGACGGAGTAAATATTGGAGTTCTTATCGTTTTCGATTTCTAATTAAAAATTAATTTTATTAAACGGTTGTATTGCTCAGTAAAAATTGATCTCTGTTTTCAAAATTACCAAAATTTTATTAACTATTAAGATATTATTGAGTAAGTAAGTACATTGTATGTGTGGGACTGTTCAAGTATTACGTAAGCACCAATGGGGGTGAGGGTCTTTACTTTGCTTATTTTTGATGACATGGGGACGCGGGGGTTTAAATGGTTATTACGTCAGTAATATTTACTTCCCTTTGTTTTGTTTGCAAATCTTAGTAGATTTTATTTTGACATAATTATGGCTAGTTAGTTGTTTTTACTCTCATGCGATGTTTAGTAAAAAATAACAGAAGTCGGGGAAATAGGTCTCGCGTGAGTAAAAACTAGTTATATAATAAAAATGACTAAAATTCTGCTTACGTAATGCTTGAACGGCCCCTGTGTGTGTTTTTTTTTAATAACACTTTTTTTTGCTTTGAGTGATAATATTAAGTAGGTACGTAATTTAATTAAACCATTAATGCAACAATTTATGAATTTGATTTTTGGCTGGGGGTTAAAAACAATGATTTTGCAACTTTAATTATTTTATTTATCATCATAAAAACATCTATAATAAAAAAAAAACAATATTTTTATTTAACAAACTTTAATAACTCCCATGCAATTTTTTAATTTTTTATTATTTACTAGAAATAAATTTTATATATTTTTTATTACTTAACTGAGTTTTCTTTAACAATTAGCCTAATTTGAACCCTGATATCAAGTCCAAGACAGTTACTGAACAATGACTGGTTTGTGCACCGCGGATAGCAATTGCCTTGCCCCGCTGATAAAATTTAGAAGGGTAATGCTGCCACATACGAACTACAAATTAGATATGTGTCCTCAATGCAAGGTTTTTTAACCATTCTCGATCGCGTTAGCGTTAACCTCAAATTGTATATAAGCGCCGTGTGTCTGTTAACAATGTCGGAAAAACCTCTTTTTTTTCATACAATTTGACAAAAGCAAACGTTTACGTTAGCGCGATCGAGTACGTCATACAAATCCTATATGGCGATTAAAGTTCTCCACGCGATTTGAAAATACACAACGGCCTGTCTACAACCGACAGTTGCCCGCCACCCGTCTGGTCGGAGGATCCTTCCATTTCAATGGAGGTTGCGGGATTTTCCACCCTGTTCCGTAACCTCTACAGTATATACTGGTACTGACGTGATCTGGACCCGCAGCCTTCGTGCAGTTATTTCATCATGACGTCATCACCATTACTCCCTCAAGTTTTCCGAGAAACGGGTCATACAGGCAGCCCTTACGCACGGCTTCAGTAGAAACCTGTCCATCAGCACACATCAGTTGATCATACCTGATCATACCCTTAGCCTCATAAGCGACCTAGGCACAGACTACTTTCGACCAGCCTACCTGGTATCATCTGGCTATCACCCTCAGCCTCAATCGAGACCCGTCAGCAACCATCGGGCAGTTGTCCAACAGGCATAACACTCATCTGGACGGAGAATCTTCATTTTTCGACGGAGGTTGCGGGACTTTCCACCCTATTCCGCAAGCTCATGGAATACATGCGTAATATAATGTTGGGGTGATGAAAACCAACTATAAACCAAATACCAAAGATATTGAATGAAGAGCATGTCACAAATATACTTCAATGGTTGATGGCTATAACAAAAAAAGCAGACCAACAAAACTATGGACGGGTTGTGTGAGAAAGGACATGGCCAGATGGCTAAGAAGAATCTGATCTCTGAGGTGACGGCTAATGGTGCATAAATGTAGGTAAGAAAAATCAAAAATCCAGTTAATACCTTGGCTTTTAATCAAAACCCCTGAGGCCCGCTTGCGCAAACCAGCGTTATCTTTTAAGTCAGTTTAGCTAACACGAGGTCACTATCTACTTGTTTCATATCAGCCGAAAGACGTCCACTGCTAGACATAGGCCTCCCGCAAGGTTGGCGATCGCAGTGTATGGTGTTGCGTTTTACAGAGAACGCTGCTGACCATTCTCTGGCGAGTCCCTTAGTCGCCTCTCATGACACCCACGGGAAGTGATGGGATGGATACTTGTTTGGCTAGTAAGCAAAAGCAAATGAATAGTGTCCTGAGTTTTTTAGTATTATGGGTTTCTCTCACACTGTCACACACACCACATGATCTTTCTCCTGTTCTTAAACAAGAGAAAAAACAGTGTTTTTTCTTCGTCAACCTATCAATTTGGTAAAACCCTGGTTTTTCGTTCGACTTGAAAAAAAATTGAATTCAGTATTAATACTATTGCAAAAATCTAATGTCTCATCTGTCAACATATCGAGCCAAAGCTCGGTTTCACTTTCCACCCATACCGACCCCAGTCTCCATTGTCCCCAGGTCTCTTGGTACTGACGGGTGTGCTGTGGGGCTGCACCAACCCCTTCATACGCCAGGGCACGAAGGGGCTGCGTGATGTGACGGCCACCACGGTAGCGGGACAAGTCTGGGCTGAGGTTACCTTCCTGCTCGGGAATTGGAAGGTAAGCAGTTGATTTTTTTCATTTAACTAATGATTGATTTCTAATAGTCCAGTTGGACATAGATAGTCAACAGAAAAAACCGGCAAGTCGAACTAGCGATCTTTTTCTAATAATCTTACTTTAAAACCTATATATAAATTTTCCTGTATTCTGTATAACAGAAAAGAACTATTTTTTCTGTATTTTTATTGGAAGGAATAATAAAATTATGAGATAATAATGGTCAATTTTCATAATTTCATTTAATAACTTTGATATTGTTTATTTTGTAGTTACAGAAAAATATATTTTAAAATTTCGCAAGTCCCCCCAAACGCGAGCTCATTTTCAAATTGGCTGGAACAAACGGACAGACAGACACACGACTAATCCTATAAGAGTTCCGTTTATTCGTTCGGACGTACAGAACCCAAAAACTGCTTACCATAACTGCCAGAACAAAGCAAACGACATTTTTATTTTCTTATAATCCCCGTCGTAAGTTTTGTGCCTACTCCTCAATTGTTTTGAAAAAGACAGGTGACGAAGGCTACTAAGTACACATAAATCAGTAAGTCCAATATTACGTTGCAGTACGTGCTCCCCTGGCTTGTGAACCAGGCCGGCTCGCTCAGCTACCTGGCCGCGGTGCAGCGCGCGCCGCTGTCGGTGGCCGTGCCCGTCGCCAACAGTCTCGCGTTTGTGTTCACCGCCATCACCGGCGCCAGTGTGGGCGCTGAGGAGCCGCTGGATGCAAGTATGTGAGGCTTTCGTCTAGTAGTACAGGCACTGAGGAGCCGCTGGGTGCAAGTATGTGAGGCTTTGGTCTAGTAGTACAGGCACTGACAAGTCGCTGGACGCAAGTATGTGAGTCTTAGGTCTAGTAGTACAGCTTTATTCATTTGAAGTTTGTAGAAAGATTTGCCGCTATTTATAGCAGCTTTGCAAACGATCAAGTCAAAAATTCAATGGGAATAATACTCTGTAGCGGCATCAATGTCGCCACAAGAAAAACCAACGGAGCAAATCTACATCGCAACAAAAAGAACCGCGACGCCATCTATCCAACTAGCAGCGAACCAGTAGGTTGAAATCCTGCATCGCGCAAGCAGAGTTTACCGTGCGATTTGAACATATACATCAGCCCGAATATCAACTATCGGGCAGTTTCCCGCCAGACACAACACCCGTCTGGTCGGGGGAACCTCCCTTTACAACGGAGGTTTACGGGACTTTACTCTCTGTACCGCATACCTCCAAACTGGTGACCCTCGAATTTGAACGTCAGCGGCGCTGACGCTTTAATTGAGCACCCTATACCAGTTTGGTTGAGTCGGACCGACAGCCCGTCCATGTACACGTTGAAAAGTGCCGGTGACATGCTTCCCCCTTGTCTCACTCCGCACTTAAGGCCAGAGGGGGCTGACAACTCATTCTTCCATCGGACCCGGTTTTCCTGCTGCTGGTACCACTGTTTCAGCACCTGCTCCACCTGGCTGGGAACTGCACGTTCTGTCAGCTTTTGCCACAATAGATTATGGTCGACACGGTAGAAGGTTTTGCCAAGGTCTAGGTAACAGGCGATTACAGAAGTCTTTCTACTCCTGTAGTATCCCACCACTTGTGTAAGCACATATATTGCAGTGCTTGTTGATACGTGGCTCTTGAAACCGTGCTGGCAATTCAAAGATGTAATGAAGGGTGCTGCTTGTTTGTGTAATATTTTCTCTAACAGTCTGGCTATGATATTAGCAAGGGCAATAGGACGATAGTTGCCAACACTGGAGATGTTCTTTCTTCGATTTTTACAAATCGGAATAATTACTGTGTCTGTAAGGGTCTTTGGCACATATCCCAATTTTAAAATGGCTGAGAATAAAATAGACAGAGCATTGTACACCCCCAGACCCCCATAGCGTATGTGCTCAATTGTCAGTCCATCTAACCCTGGCAACTTCCCGCCGGCTGTTTGTCTCACAACGTCCGCTATTTCCTGTACAGATATTGTTGTACAGTTTTCGTCTCGAGCCCCGTTAATGTTAAAAACATGTTGTTTGGCGGGCGCTGGTTGGCAGAACATATTATTAAAATTATTGGCTATTTTTTTCCTAGGGAACTTGCGGGCGAGGCTGCTGGCAGAATCTAGTTTTGTATAAGAAAATAAACTTTTTGTATTGTTATTTATTAGTTATGTCGAAAAATATCTGTTGCATAGATAAAATTTACTTTAAGTTAATACCTTGCGTATCCTGTCTGTCTCAAAATTAAGAAAATAGGAAGAGGGTACCTAATGCAGGGCACTCTATCATCTCTTCCGGTTGAAATGCCGATTAGCCCGGGTAATCTCCTGGTACATACCTACCTCGAGGTAGGTATCAAAATCAACAAAACCGACTATCGAACGAACGGTGGTAGGTAGTCTTCAAACTACGAAACAAAGAAACTGATGAATAAAGTTGATTCTTAATTTTGTCCAGCCAGCAAAAAGAAACAGTTTCTTTGATTTTCCCTGACAATTGCAGATTACAGAACACCGATTAATTTTTACATTTTATGTTAAACAGCTCTACCGGGCTTATAGAATCGATTTACTGTGTAAGAATAATCGAATTTTTTAAATCGATATTTAGTAGGTACCTAAAGAGGAGACTTATTAAATGAGGAGCTCGTAGCTAAATAATAACAGTCGCACGGGTCGATCTTCATGGTTTACCAACTCTTGCCTAGGTGGCTCTGTGAATAGTTGGCCATATTATTTAGCATACCGCGACTTCGCCGTGTTGATCGGAAGCTGATCCGAATATAGTTGGGAAAAGGTTAAGCATATACTAAAAAATACAGACAATAACATTTGTCCCCAATTGGGGCTGACGGTCCTTGAGAGAGTAACTCTGCCGTTTTATTGTCCTTTTCATTGAATGGCGGTTAATCAGCGGCCTCAATGATCCCCAATGCGCAAATGTGTCAAAGTGGCGAATGGGTCTGTCATATGACAACATTTAATGAACAGGCTGGCAGATGCTTAGGCCTTCTATGAATAGGGTAGGTGTGACGAAAATATAATTATGAATTTATTTATTTTTTGGGAATCCTAAATTCTATTAAATGCCGGGATGTCACTTAGACCGTCTCCCTAGTGGATAAAGGAAATTGAAACAAAATTACGTTTGTAATCTGTGCCCAGTTTTGCCAACTGTAGATTAAGTGTTTTTCGCAAATCATTTCAGTTTTTTACCATGAAGCATCATCTGCCTAGCCTTTTCCCAGCTATATTGGAGTCAGCTTCCAGTCAAACGGGATTGGAGCGGCTGCCTACCAGACCTCTACAACTCTACAATACTGGGTAACACGATACTTCTTGGCAAGACTGTAGGGATCAGATTTGTCGGCTTCTGACAATCCGTAAAGACTGCCTGAGATCTCTTCTCGGTAGGTATGTTAAAATGGTCACCCATCCACAGACTGACCTTGGCAAGCGTTGCTTAACCTTGAAGATCGCCCCGGGCGGCTATTATATTCCGAGGTACGTAGGAATCTCGGTATGTTAAAATGGTCACCCATCCACAGACTGACCTTGGCAAGCGTTGCTTAACCTTGAAGATCGACCCGGACGGCTATTATATTCCGAGGTACGTAGGAATCTCGATATGTTAAAATGGTCACCCATCCACAGACTGACCTTGGCAAGCGTTGCTTAACCTTGAAAATCGACCCGGGTGGCTATTATATTCCGAGGTACGTAGGAATCTCGGTATGTTAAAATGGTCACACATCCACAGACTGACCTTGGCAAGCGTTGCTTAACCTTGAAGATCGACCCGGGCGGCTATTATATTCCGAGGTATGTAGGAATCTCGATATGTTAAAATGGTCACCCATCCACAGACTGACCTTGGCAAGCGTTGCTTAACCTTGAAAATCGACCCGAGTGGCTATTATATTCCGAGGTACGTAGGAATCTCGGCATGTTAAAATGGTCACACAATCACAGAATGACCTTGACAAGCGTTGCTTAACCTTTAAGATCGACCCGGGCGGCTATTATATTCCGAGGTACGTAGGAATCTCGGTATGTTAAAATGGTCACCCATCCACAGACCGATCTCGGAAAGCGTAGCTGTATCTTGAAGACTCGTGCAATTCATCATCTGCCTAACCTTTTCCCTACTATATTGGGGTAGGCTTCCAGTTAAACCGGATTTAGCTGAATACCAGAATTTTACGTGAAGCGGCTGCCTACCAGACCTCCACAACCCATTATTTGGGTAACACGGTAGTTCTTGGCAAGACTGGAGCCAGATTTACTGGCTTCTGACAATCCGTAACGACTGCCAAAGATCTTCAAATGACAGCCGGGACCAACGGCTTAACGTGCTTTCCGAGGCACGGAGGAAACTCGGTATGATATGATGGTCTCCCATCTACATACCAACCTTGGCAAGCGTTGCTTAACCCTGAAGATCGACCCGTGCGGCTGATTTAGATTAATTATGTCGATTCGAATCACAATAAAATTCATGAATCACTACTCTTCTCTTTTTTCTTTTTCGGTCAAACATATCGTTATCACCTTCTAATTAGCAACTTAGCATAGGTATCCAAACTTTATTTGTCAGACATTGACCAATCTGCTGATAACACCGCAATTCAGAAAAACGCGTCATCAGTACATCGCCATCAATCGACAATGTAGTTGAACTGTCAAAATATAAGTTCAACCTTAGAAGCTCACATGTTACGATAAATGAAACGATATGACTAAATGTTATTTTTTTTCCTTTGGTATTAAGAGTTTCACAAAATAATAATATACGCATTCATTCATGAAACAGTTCTAAACTGTTACTATTTAATCTCAATAGATGGCGGTGCATGTATGTGCTTCACGTAATGAAACTTTAAACGAAATCTTTAAATACAAATATCTTTTGATAGAGTGAACCGATTGCGATGAAACAAAAACTAAGTTATACCTCCAGTTACGTACAATTTTAATGCGTGAAAGTTATCTACGTTATTTCTGTACTTTTGACGTGATGCCTGCACATCCAAACAGATAAACAGACAAACAGACAAAAATTCCAAAAATGATGGAAATGGGTTCTGTAAGTTACCCTTTATCTCCCTAGCTAAATTTTTTTTATATATTTTGAATGTACAAAAACGACTCTTCAACAGATTTATTATATGTATAGAATAGATTATAGCTTATTTTATTTCAAACAAATGCTCATTATTCTAAAAAAAAAGTGAGATAAACGTATAAAAATAAAATATTTTGATTAGACTTCAACATTTTCATTTGTTTACACACAGATTTATCATTTTCTTTAATAAGGATTGAAAAAAAAAAAACGAAAAAGACGATTTAACCGGTTTTGTGAAATTAAAACCCGAAAATACCGGTTTTTATAAACAACCCGGTTTTTGCATGCCCTAGTCAGCGCAGTGTTTTAGTTATGTATAATTAGATTTAAGTTGTATAACATTTAGTTATAAAATGTATAACAGTGTACTTTTAGTGCTGAACTGTGCCTATCGCTTTCTTGCTTTCTTTCTGTGCTCTTCATTTCGCCTTTTAACTTACTGTCTGTGTCTGTGCATACTGTGAACTGGATAATATATTCTTCCATTCTGTAAGCTGATCTGTTTGCTTATTTATTGCAACCCTTTACTGCCTCAACTCTCTGAATGAAAACATACACAAACAAACACTGTGTCCATAATTCCAAGACAAGTGCCAAGTTTCTTCCAAATCCGTTCAGCCGTTATAACGTGTGAAGAGGTAACAAACATACTGACACACGGAATTAATTTAGTAATAGTATTAGATTGAATTTATATATTTTGTAGTAGTGCTCCAAGAACACATCGATTGCCACGTCATCGCTTAGTTTCGCACCAGTGGTCAAACGCGAGCCGATTAACGATTGAAAATAAGTTAAGCTTAAAATAGCATTTCTGTTTTTCATTATCCATCCTAAAGCAAAACTGTATTTACTGTTTTAGTCACATAATATGAATAAAAAAATAAAAGAGTACGGTAGAATCCGATTATAACGACGGTCAAGGGACCGGTGACATTACGTCGTACTAACCGGCAGTCATACTAAACGAACTGACGATTTCATACTAGCTCATATTAAACATATGCCTATACCTACGTCGCTAAAAACGGTTGATTTTTTTTTACTATAGATAGGCATCCGTTTGACCACTATCTCACCTGATGGTAAGCGATGATGCGGTCGAAGATGGAGCACGTTTGCCTAGAAGCAACCTATTCACTCTTGTCTTAAAGACTCCCAGGTTGTGGCTATCTGGAAACACAGACTCTGGCAGGGAATTCCTCTCCTTAGTTGTACGCACTATGAATGTGTTCCCAAAACGTTTTGTGTGTGTGGGCGGGATGTCTACCATGTACCGGTGGCGCATCGCCGTTCGTCTTGCGTCCGATGATGGAACGGGCTTGGCGGAATTAAATCATGCAATTCCGTCGCACACTCCCCAAAATGAAAACCGACAGGCCAGCAACTCGGCGTCGATGCTCAAGACTTTTTTTTTCTTTATTTATTAAAGAGGGTTTAATCTAAACAGATTATGCCACCCTCATCGTTACAAATCAATTTTATAACCTAAAAATAACTAAATTAAATAAATCATTATGCTTAATTACCCCTGCGTTTAATCCCTAAACAACGAGTCTGTACATCATCCTGGCTGCTTTCGAAGTAGGAGCAGCAAGGATGCTGTTACATACCCCAGTCTCGTTCATATTATTAAATACCATCATCAAATCTTGTCTTTCCGGCTCGTTCCGCACACATTCCATCATGATATGGTACACATCTTCAATACGTTGCATTCTACACAATTTGGAGATTCAACTTTACGCATTAAAAAAGCGAATTTATTTAAGGGTATGTGTTAACCCTAATTGGCTCCTTTTAGCGGAAAAAAGACACGCTTGGGTCTTAGCAGCATTGAACTTGATCAGATTGGCATCGCCCCATGGTTGTTATATGCGAAGTCGTACTAAACAGACTACACTGTATAAAGTAATAAATCGCCGACTGTAAATTGAATTGTCAGGCTTCCAGATTATTCAGTCCCTCTCTAAGGCTGACTGCCCACTGAAGAGGAGAGGAGAGGAGCGGAGCAAAATTGTGCCAATATTAACCAATGAATTTGCATTGAATCACCGCTCCGCTTCGGTGGACAGGCATTTCCGATCTACTTTAAAAATTTAAACAAAACCGGGAAACGGAGCGGGCAAGCGGCGCGGAGAAGCTGAGCGGGGTAGCGTAAATTTCTTGTCAACTCCGCTCCGCACTACCTCGCTCCGTATCAATGGCCAGACAAAGTCTGCCACACCGCTCCGCATTACTCCCTCACTCCGCTCCGACGCCTCGCTTCGCATCAATGGACAGGCAGCCTAATAGAAAGCTATTTCCCATAATGACCGCCACTTCACATTACAAAAGCTATAGACAATATAGACATCATATAGATGTGAAAAGTGCCGTTTAAAATTATATTATACTAGCTTCTGCCAGCGGCTTCGCCCGCGTGGTCCCTAGGGAACATACTCCCGGGATAAAAAGTAGCCTATGTCCTTTCTCAGGCTCTAGACTATCTCTGTACCAAATTTCATTTAAATCGGTTCAGTAGTTTTGGCGTGAAAGCGAGACAGACAGACAGAGTTACTTTCGCATTTATAATATTAGTAAGGATCAGTAGCTTTAAAAGTTTATTCTTTAATTTCCAGAGTCTATTTTGGGCATAATGCTGATCATGGCGGGAACAGCTCTCTGCTGTTTCGACGACTCCAGTTGAAGACATCGGCTGACATATTAGTTAGACTAGAACAGGTATGAGTGGAACAGTAGAATAGAATGTTATTTTATTGTACACCTTAACTACCGATGTATGGTTCAGTACCTGAAATAAGATCAGCACTTGTTATAGTGACCTTAGGACGTTAAGGGGAAATGCGGGACTTTATATGTAAACAGTATTAATTAAAAAATAAAAACATAGGAACACAGAATATTCATTCAGTTTTTGAAATATCTTTTAAATCGGTTCAATATTGGAGGAGGAAACAGGCGAGAGCCAAACCTCGAATTGTGACTTTAACCGACTTCAAAAAAGAAGGAGGTTCTCAATTCGGTTATATTTTTTTTATATTTGTTACCTCATAACTCCGCCATTTATGAACTGATTTGAAAAAACCTTATTTTATCTGAAAGGAGGATATACTTCTCGATTGGTCCCATAGAAATTTTAGCAAAATCGGTTAGGAAGTTTGGCTTTTAAATCAAAATATCTGGAATTCGTACACCATAACCACCACCACCGCCGTATATTTGTTGTACACCATAAGTTGTGGTAGAATGTTTAGAACTTAAACAAAGATTAACACCAAACTATGTAAAACC
Organism: Lacanobia wlatinum; assembly: GCA_947578705.1. Lineage (NCBI taxonomy): Eukaryota > Metazoa > Arthropoda > Insecta > Lepidoptera > Noctuidae > Lacanobia > Lacanobia wlatinum. The sequence goes on from OX388038.1 coordinate 25,192,546, forward strand.
ACATTCTTACAAATAAATAATTCTGATTCGTTTATTTGGATGACGGTTTTTTGTCATCCAAGTAGACGAAATTGCGTATTTTGCTTTCCTGCGATTATGCAGTGGTGTGGTTAGGTGTGGGGTACCATTAAAAAGTGAAAAATAAAAACTTATTACTAAAAAATACAACCGACTATTTGGAAGTCGGTTATTTATTTTTTTGGACAAAAGTTTTTACATACAATGTCTCTCCGCCCGCGTTTCCTCTTAAGGCTGCGTTTCTCCTGAGATGTGCGAGGTACGAAACGAGGGCTGTGTTTGTTAAGAACCAATAGAATTGCCTGCACTGAGCGCGGCTAGGTATATGAAGCGATTCTTCACACCTCTGCTGGAAAGGCGGCCTAATATCAACAGTCTCTTAAACACAATAATTGGTTTTTAAAACCGGTTGATTTTCTAACTGTACAGGGGCAAGAAAAATATATCATCAAAATTGTTGGACACATAATATATATATGAACATTGTAATAAAACATGATTTAAAAGGTTGAGTATCTTTTTATTGTTTCATTATCAGTATTATTTTCATCGCATAATGTATTTTACAATAAATTATTACAAAATAAAAAGGCGTATTACAAGCGATTTTCAAAAGTAATCAGATTACAGCATTGTACGAAACGGTCGGTATATTTATGTAGGTAAATTATATAATATTATTATAAAATATGTAAAATGATCGGCAAATTGTTCAGTGTTATTCTAATATGAGTACTAGGTGAATGGAATAAATGTATTTAATAAATATAATATGAAATGGATATTTTATTATAAAGTGATTAAATATGGATAATACTGAAATTCGTATTTCATTGTTCCTTATACAGCATGCCTAGTATATTTTGATAGGTGGCGAAAAACGGAACTAAACTTGGGTATTTAAGTTTGGGTCTTCACGTACAGCGCCACCTTCAAAATATACAGAGCTCTATGTTAATTAGGTCAAATCAATTTAGTTAGAGAAATCCCGCGACGTTATAGATGATGGTGACGTATTGTGATTTTAATTATCTTGTCTACTGGCTGTGAAACACAAAACCTTTCTTGTTTCTAGGTACCTATACACACGCTGCCATTTTATTTGTCTCACAATGGCAGCCCACTTCATCTATCCAATGTCTACTACACATTCATTTAAAAAATATTAAACTTTTGGCCGCATAAATGCGATACATATTTCCCTGCCGTACCGCTCGTGTCGTATTTCTGCGACAGAGAACATGCATGATTTTTTCGTTTTATTTTCGTCTTATTAAACTGCGTGGTACAACGAAAACATTTTAAATAGAGATATTATTAAAAACCTTTTTTTAATCGATACAACAATTGCTACAATAAATAAGGAGTGTTTATTATAGGTATTATTTTATCGATTTATAGTCGCACGCTAGGGGCACGGCAATTAATATTTAGCCAAGCGGTCGAATTAAATATTTTTCATTATCATGACGCATGATGTAGTTTGAAACATACAAAAACGAGCGCAGTTCGAACCTTGTGTTCCAAGGACGACGCGGAATGGAACAGTGGCATTTTTTGATACGTGAACATTATTAACAGGATTTTTCATAATTCTAATGCTTTATTTATTTTCAATGTAGGTACTATTACGCGAATGTATATAAAAAAACTATCGCGCCTAGAGGTAGTTTATGTCGGGTAAATTAAGTAGGCCGCCTTTGTAAGACAAAATTACACCGTGTATAATTATCATAACAAACATTACTAAACAAACTTAACATTAATGATAAAACTTTTAAAAAAGTTGAAAATTTATACTGTCGTTTCTTACTTAACTTTCATTACGGTTCATGAGATACAGCCCGCTGACAGACAGAGGAACAGCAGAGGTTTAGTAATAGAGTTCCGATAGTTCCCCTTCGGGTATGGAAACCTAAAAGGCTAAAATAACAATAGCTAGGGGATCAACGGTCGCTGATGGTATATACCTACATCATATGGGAGCGGAGTTTCTCTAATTAAATATATTGGACCCGGTTTAGATGATAAATTAATATAAAAGGCGTTAAAAAACTGTTTATAAAACTTCATGTAGTTATTATGAGACTTAAAGCGTACAATAACAAATATTACCTATAAATAGCTGACTAGTTATTTCAATAATTTTACACAGTTAAATTGACAAAAACATATTTCTAATTTTTTTGGTACTATTCAATATCTCAAGGTTAAACCTCATAGTTTGGATAAAAAAATAACGGGGACAGACTAAAATTATTTTTAACCCTTCATCATGGGAGAACCCATTTTCAGGCTTACATTGCACTCTAACACCCGGTTTCTGGATTGAGAATGTGACGTCAAAGGCGATTGCCAAAATTAGTTTAAATATTGCTGTCTCTGTTTACCTCACCGTTGCAGCCCTATGCTAAAACACGTACGTTGCTGTGGTACGACAGCACTATTAGACGTTCAAAACTCATGACAACTTTGGATATGTTTTGTTCCCCTAATAATTACCAATGAAAACCTGATGTTTTTCCAATTTTTCCTTAATACAGGTTGCTCAACAATCTAGTTCACCCAATAATTTGTAATGTCAATGCACATTTTCTTACATACCAACAGTGTTAACTACAAATACCATATTTAGCAATAAAAAAATTTATTATTACTATTCCAATTGTTTTTCAAAACTTAGACAAAATAGGCAAACTTCCTACATACTGTTTTCCAAAACTTTCCTGGCATCTTAAAAACGAATCAAACTCTACTTAAATGCCAATGTTTGACAAGCTTAAATGCAAAATAGAATTTGAAAAGTCTTCAATTCCCCGTGCTAAAGCGGAGTGCCTCAACATATTCTCAATTCAGAAACGGGCAGTAATTCTTTAAACATTTACATTTGGGTTAAATTATTATTTACAAATCACCTGTAGGCCGAAAAAATATTTTATCACGTTTCTCAAATCATTATTTTTTCATCATAATGGGGCCGACAATTGTCAAAGTGGCGCTAATAACGCACAGACCAATAACTAAGCAGTTTTTGATGAAAAGATGGGAAACACTTACGTATGTATTAAAAATGATTACTTTCAGATTGATTAGATCGTCGAAAACTATCTCCTCTTATTTGTACGAACCCAAACCTATCTGCACCACATAACCTATAATGTAAGATAATACGAATTGGATTTTATAAACCTTGAAAGAAAACAGCCTGCCCATAAACACAAACAAATTAATCTCAGACTACAATCACAGACTACAATAGTGTTTATCTCACTTTGACAAGGGTTCGTGTAGTGATGGCGCCACCTGAGATCAGCTTTCACTTGCCAACCTCATTGGACATATTTAAATGTAATCTAAATAGTATTTGCGTGAACTTCCATGGTATGTGAAACCTGAAGGCCAATTCTCGTAGGTACTTAAAAAGCATTCAAATTTAAGTCGCAATATCATCTCAGCGACAATCAGTATAAAAAACTTGTCAAAATTTAGGGAACGAGCTGTTTTTGACAGTTTGCAACTGTGACGCGAATTTAACCCTCCTTAAAATACGAGAATTGCTCCTCTGCTTAGATATTGATACAAGATCAAAATGGATTTTCCTGAGCCTTTAACTTCATGTTTGTATGAAATATTTCACATTACGGCCCACAAGTTAGCCAGGTAGCCAAGCCACCTAAGTGATGCTCAAATAACATCTAATTTATGAGTACTTACTTAATTTTACAAAATAATTTTCTCCGTCAATTTCGACTACGTACAAAATTATTTACAAACTTTAACAAGTGCTTATCGTTCTAAATCATTATTAGTCATTTTATAAATAAATTAAATAATGTGACTATTATTCTGTGGCAAAATGTTTACAGTGTGCCCGGTGTATCTTATTGCGGTAAACTAAAGAACTAAAAATTGTAGGATTGACATTCTCGTTTGCTGACAGTCAAGCAGTGTTGCCACAATGGACTAAAGCTAGCCATCTATCTAATATATGAAACAAGTTTCAAATAGGGCGAATTATTTGCCCATCTTTAAGGGTTACTATGTACAGAACTCTGTCATATGTACTGATATGTAGGTAATATTAATAACTCTTACTGTGGGACCAATCCCCAAGTCGTGTCAAATTCAAATATTTGTACACACAACACACATAAACTTCAATTGGCCCTACAACTTGATTATTCAATAGTACCTAGTCTTTCAAAAATTAACTTGTTTGTCATTGTTATAAAGTTGCAGTTTAGTGTAAATAACATTGCAGACATGTACTTGAGCTATTCATGTATACCTCCGTCTCACTCTCACATCGAATCACTAAATGCAAATGGAAAATAATTTCTAAACGTGGCACTTGGCGCATTTGTCAAAATGGTCGCAAAACTTGGATAAAAAGTTAGAATATGCGTACTTTAATTTTATTTCTTTTAAAAAGTAACTCCCATAGCCCAAATCCTGAATATAAATTTAATCTGACAAAAAAATGGTTCCTTCCTGTAGTGTGGAGGTCAAATGTGCTAATAGTTCCTTATAACTTCGATAGCCTGTTGAATCCTCTGCAGCGATAGACGGAGGTTGTTCTCCTCTACAGACAGGTTCTGTCGCTCGGCCAGCAGCGCACGCGCGTGGTCGGAGTCGCGGGACGCCGAGCAAGTGATGTGCGCGCCCTCTATCTTGAGCGTCGTGTTGCGCTTGTGTAGGTCGGCTATCTCTTTTCGGCGGGCTGGAAGCAGATTTTTTTAAAAATTATTAATTAGTCATGATAATTTCAATAATCACGATGTAAATGTCTGCGATAGCTATATCGCATATCGAATAGTCTTTTACTTCCATGAATATGAAAAGTGTGTGGGTAATTCTGACTTTCGATAAATGGTGGAGTTTCTTGCCAGTTCTTTCTTGCCTTCTCCATAGGAAACAACCAATTGAAGCCCTGTTCTTGCTTCAAACGTTTAATAAGTGTCCATTATAGGATTCCGAATAGGGTTAGCAATGAATACTTCGTGAATTCTGTGTGTGTGAATCATTTTTTTACACAGAAGCTAGCCAACTTGCTTAATCTGAATACAGTGGCAGTTCATAAGAGTCGCTTTGTTATTAAGCTGATAGACGTTAACTTTTCAAGAGTGGTGAAAGAAGAAGAAAAAAACTGTTGAAATTACCTGCATCATAGTCCTTATAACTCTTCACCAGAGCTTCCACTTCTGGCCACGAGGGTATTTCCACCTGTAAGCACATATCTCTCGTCTTCCCTGAAGCCGTGGATTCCTCGAACATCTCCGTGACCCCCGCTGCCGAGTTCTGAGGCTCATCCATCGATGTCGCTTGCGTCGACGTTACCGTCGCACACTCCTGCGTTGACTTCAACGAAATTATCTTCGATATACTTGGTATCTTAATCTTAGGATAATCTTGGTACGGCTGCTGAATCTTTATGCTTGGTTTTTTAATGTTCTCACTGTCAAAACCAGGGGTAAGGTCCCGTTTTCTCGTGTTTGGTGTCTTAAACAGTTTAACACTGTTGTCAGCCATTTTTGATAGGCGATTTAGTTCTGAGAAGTTCTTCTCTGCTAGCACTTTTATGCTGTCGTCATTTGCGTCTCCGTTGGCAGCTGAGTCTAATCTCTTTTTGATAAGGTTGTTATTTTCGTTGACGCATTTTTTTATTTCAGTCAGCAGTTTGAGTTGACAGTTGGGGTCGAAAATGAGGCCTGCTTCCTTGTTATTGTTTTCCTTAATACAGGTTGCTCAACAATCTAGTTCACCCAATAATTTGTAATGTCAATGCACATTTTCTTACATACCAACAGTGTTAACTACAAATACCATATTTAGCAATAAAAAAATTTATTATTACTATTCCAATTGTTTTTCAAAACTTAGACAAAATAGGCAAACTTCCTACATACTGTTTTCCAAAACTTTCCTGGCATCTTAAAAACGAATCAAACTCTACTTAAATGCCAATGTTTGACAAGCTTAAATGCAAAATAGAATTTGAAAAGTCTTCAATTCCCCGTGCTAAAGCGGAGTGCCTCAACATATTCTCAATTCAGAAACGGGCAGTAATTCTTTAAACATTTACATTTGGGTTAAATTATTATTTACAAATCACCTGTAGGCCGAAAAAATATTTTGTCACGTTTCTCAAATCATTATTTTTTCATCATAATGGGGCCGACAATTGTCAAAGTGGCGCTAATAACGCACAGACCAATAACTAAGCAGTTTTTGATGAAAAGATGGGAAACACTTACGTATGTATTAAAAATGATTACTTTCAGATTGATTAGATCGTCGAAAACTATCTCCTCTTATTTGTACGAACCCAAACCTATCTGCACCACATAACCTATAATGTAAGATAATACGAATTGGATTTTATAAACCTTGAAAGAAAACAGCCTGCCCATAAACACAAACAAATTAATCTCAGACTACAATCACAGACTACAATAGTGTTTATCTCACTTTGACAAGGGTTCGTGTAGTGATGGCGCCACCTGAGATCAGCTTTCACTTGCCAACCTCATTGGACATATTTAAATGTAATCTAAATAGTATTTGCGTGAACTTCCATGGTATGTGAAACCTGAAGGCCAATTCTCGTAGGTACTTAAAAAGCATTCAAATTTAAGTCGCAATATCATCTCAGCGACAATCAGTATAAAAAACTTGTCAAAATTTAGGGAACGAGCTGTTTTTGACAGTTTGCAACTGTGACGCGAATTTAACCCTCCTTAAAATACGAGAATTGCTCCTCTGCTTAGATATTGATACAAGATCAAAATGGATTTTCCTGAGCCTTTAACTTCATGTTTGTATGAAATATTTCACATTACGGCCCACAAGTTAGCCAGGTAGCCAAGCCACCTAAGTGATGCTCAAATAACATCTAATTTATGAGTACTTACTTAATTTTACAAAATAATTTTCTCCGTCAATTTCGACTACGTACAAAATTATTTACAAACTTTAACAAGTGCTTATCGTTCTAAATCATTATTAGTCATTTTATAAATAAATTAAATAATGTGACTATTATTCTGTGGCAAAATGTTTACAGTGTGCCCGGTGTATCTTATTGCGGTAAACTAAAGAACTAAAAATTGTAGGATTGACATTCTCGTTTGCTGACAGTCAAGCAGTGTTGCCACAATGGACTAAAGCTAGCCATCTATCTAATATATGAAACAAGTTTCAAATAGGGCGAATTATTTGCCCATCTTTAAGGGTTACTATGTACAGAACTCTGTCATATGTACTGATATGTAGGTAATATTAATAACTCTTACTGTGGGACCAATCCCCAAGTCGTGTCAAATTCAAATATTTGTACACACAACACACATAAACTTCAATTGGCCCTACAACTTGATTATTCAATAGTACCTAGTCTTTCAAAAATTAACTTGTTTGTCATTGTTATAAAGTTGCAGTTTAGTGTAAATAACATTGCAGACATGTACTTGAGCTATTCATGTATACCTCCGTCTCACTCTCACATCGAATCACTAAATGCAAATGGAAAATAATTTCTAAACGTGGCACTTGGCGCATTTGTCAAAATGGTCGCAAAACTTGGATAAAAAGTTAGAATATGCGTACTTTAATTTTATTTCTTTTAAAAAGTAACTCCCATAGCCCAAATCCTGAATATAAATTTAATCTGACAAAAAAATGGTTCCTTCCTGTAGTGTGGAGGTCAAATGTGCTAATAGTTCCTTATAACTTCGATAGCCTGTTGAATCCTCTGCAGCGATAGACGGAGGTTGTTCTCCTCTACAGACAGGTTCTGTCGCTCGGCCAGCAGCGCACGCGCGTGGTCGGAGTCGCGGGACGCCGAGCAAGTGATGTGCGCGCCCTCTATCTTGAGCGTCGTGTTGCGCTTGTGTAGGTCGGCTATCTCTTTTCGGCGGGCTGGAAGCAGATTTTTTTAAAAATTATTAATTAGTCATGATAATTTCAATAATCACGATGTAAATGTCTGCGATAGCTATATCGCATATCGAATAGTCTTTTACTTCCATGAATATGAAAAGTGTGTGGGTAATTCTGACTTTCGATAAATGGTGGAGTTTCTTGCCAGTTCTTTCTTGCCTTCTCCATAGGAAACAACCAATTGAAGCCCTGTTCTTGCTTCAAACGTTTAATAAGTGTCCATTATAGGATTCCGAATAGGGTTAGCAATGAATACTTCGTGAATTCTGTGTGTGTGAATCATTTTTTTACACAGAAGCTAGCCAACTTGCTTAATCTGAATACAGTGGCAGTTCATAAGAGTCGCTTTGTTATTAAGCTGATAGACGTTAACTTTTCAAGAGTGGTGAAAGAAGAAGAAAAAAACTGTTGAAATTACCTGCATCATAGTCCTTATAACTCTTCACCAGAGCTTCCACTTCTGGCCACGAGGGTATTTCCACCTGTAAGCACATATCTCTCGTCTTCCCTGAAGCCGTGGATTCCTCGAACATCTCCGTGACCCCCGCTGCCGAGTTCTGAGGCTCATCCATCGATGTCGCTTGCGTCGACGTTACCGTCGCACACTCCTGCGTTGACTTCAACGAAATTATCTTCGATATACTTGGTATCTTAATCTTAGGATAATCTTGGTACGGCTGCTGAATCTTTATGCTTGGTTTTTTAATGTTCTCACTGTCAAAACCAGGGGTAAGGTCCCGTTTTCTCGTGTTTGGTGTCTTAAACAGTTTAACACTGTTGTCAGCCATTTTTGATAGGCGATTTAGTTCTGAGAAGTTCTTCTCTGCTAGCACTTTTATGCTGTCGTCATTTGCGTCTCCGTTGGCAGCTGAGTCTAATCTCTTTTTGATAAGGTTGTTATTTTCGTTGACGCATTTTTTTATTTCAGTCAGCAGTTTGAGTTGACAGTTGGGGTCGAAAATGAGGCCTGCTTCCTTGTTATTGTCTTCTGCATCTGGGTTATTGTTGCGACGTTTCCTTTCTTTCAGTATTTCTTGCCATACTTTGTCGTATCCTGAAATTGATATAAGACACCTGTTAAAGAAATGCTCAAAAATAACGATGTCGTTGTTCAGATTTTGAAGGCACTTTCAGATATATTGGTGTGTCATTGTATTTGTATTGACGTTTGGTATGTAATTTATGTATTCTCAAGTGCCATTCTGCTTGCTTCTAATATGCGCTTGTGGTTTTTGTCTCTCTCTCGCAGGGAGGAGGTCTGTGTCCTAGCAGTAGGAACATTCTACAATTTAATAATTATCAATTAGACAGTTAGTAGAGAGGTCATTTTTGGTCTCACCTTCTTTATACTTCTGTGTGACTTGTGTAAGTTTCAACTTCGATAAGAATAGCTTCTTCCTCTGCGTTGCTGTCCTGGTTTCTTTTTGTACATCTTCCATTAGCTTGTCTTTGTCTGCCACTTTGTCTTCGGCTGTCACACCGGCTGGCACGTTGTGCAGCACGTCGAGGCGACCCACTGCAGCGTATGCTAATGCCACTGCGTCGTTTCTTAAGACCTTGTCTTGAAGCTCCAGATCTTTTTCTGCGAATGTTTTGGAAACAAATAATAAATGTTTTGTATAATAAGTAAGTTTAGTTTCAAAGGTTGCTGTTATATTTTACATGTAATTTTTTTTTCGTCTATCATGGTGTTACAACTAACATACCTTTATAAGCTTCTAGCGTCGCTAATCTAAGACCAGCCATGAATTCAACCTTCCCTTTGTCGTTGTCTGCTTTAGCGCCGTATTCTTCTATAATATCTTCGTATATTCTCATTTCTTCTTCCCCATAATCATCAGAATCACTTCCGCTACTATTCTCATCTGCGCCTACTTTAGTATTTGCAATTTCTTTATATATCTCGTTTTTCACCTTATCGGGCGTAATTACATTACGAATTTCAGTCTTTTCCATCTTCTTAGCATCAGGTTTTGTGTCAGATTTAACATCTTTAGTTTCACGATTCGACAAATACTTGAGTCTTCTCAAACGTTTTCGTTTTTCATAATTATCTAAGGAACTAATCTCATCAATTTTATTCACTGCTGGTCGTATATTAGTTATTACTATTTTAGGCTGTAACTTTGAGTCCATTTGATACGGGCAGGCTATGTACAACTTATCATTTGTTTTTGGTTGATCTAACTTTTTAGGAAGTTCTTTTTTTGGGGCTATTCTTGGGACAGGTGGAGGAACAAATTTTGCAAAATCACGTTTTTTTACTGGTGGATTTATTATTTCAGGTTCTACTATTGAGGAAATTGGCACTTGGTAAACGATTTTTGGGCTTACAATGACCGTTGGGTTAGCTTGAATCACTATGTCGGGCTTAGTAATATTTGATATTGTTTGTATAACGCTGTTACTAGATTTAAAAACATGCATTTCTTTACTCGCTGGTGCGATATTGAGACTAGGTATTGAGGTTTTAATTTCTGTATTAATTTCTGTACTTGGTACTGTAGTAGTTATTATTTCAGGTGCTATTCGGCTACTTACTATTGGCGCTATTTTTGCTTTAAAAGCTTCAGGAGTTTGTGTTACTTTTGAATTATTTTTTATCATCATGAAATTAGCAGGAATCTGAACGTTGCTCAAGTATACGAAGTTGTTGCAGGGTTGCAAAACAACGCTCTTAGTCTCAGTTGTCGTGACTATTTCCGTCACCTTTTTGTTTTTTAAGTCCTGTTCTTGCAATGTGCCTTGTTGAGACTTCTCCTTCACGACTATCTTATTACCATATATCTGATTCTCAGTGATCAAATTCTCGAAATCGTTTTCGTCACTATTCTCCTGGTGTAATCTTTTTAGTGCAACCACTTTTGACGAAGTGCTTTCATTGACCACGTCTTCCTTACATTTCTTACTTTGGTTTGACAGTCGTGAAGGAGCTTGCAGGTTTTTTGGCTCGAAACTAGTTCTTTGTAATAATACCTGTGGGTTCTGCTGTATCGTCAGCATCATCTTTGAGTTAGAATTGTTCTTGTTTTGTATGAAGACTATTTGGTTTTTCTGTTCATTGTTAAAAGATGTCTCCGATGACTTACTAAAATTAACTTTGCTTGTTTCAATGTTGATTGGGTTCAATAAAGGCCTCGATACTGCAGGAGAATCTTTCACTTCAGCTGGTGGGTCAGCTTTTGGTTCGGGCACACGAAATGGATTGTCAATAGTTGTTGTTTTGTTGATAGATTCAGCTGCATTTATTGAAGAACCTATTTTTTTGTTATTTGATATCACACTGGGCTGTGCCTCTTTAACTTCAGGTTCTTTCGTTGCCGTTTTTATGATAATATTACTCTGTATTTCAACTCTCGGTGACTCTTTGGTGAAAGCAGGATTGAACGTTTTCTTTGATAACGAATTTTGGAAGGCAGTATCGGGTGGATTGCTGACACATTTCATATCAATTTTACTGATAGGTATACTGGTTTTCAAACTGAACCTTTCTGGTTTCTTTTTGAACTCTTTATTTGTAATTTGGGACGGTATTGTGACCGTGGCTCCTGATCCCTGTGCTAACGATGTGATGCTCATCTTTGATTCAGTACTTAGTGTTTTGTTAGCATCAGGCACTGATGTAGCGGTTATAATTTCTGGCGTAAAATGTTCTTCGAAGTCCGTTTGTGGTTTTAGGATCTCTTTGTGTGGTTCATTGTTGTCAGTATTTGGTTCTTCATCCATAGGTGCTGGGAGATTTTCATTGGAGATTGGTGGAAAAGGTATGAATTCAGAGGTTGGTGCCTCATTCTGTATTGGAGGGGGAATACTCGGCGGGGCTATTGGCGGGTAGTTTACTGAGCTAATAGGCTGAAAGGCCGAGTATCCTGGTATTGAGTAAAGGTAACTTCCGAAGTTCGGGTAACCGCTATCCACTTGCTTCGGGGTCATTACGCTTGGGTTTGGGTTAGGGATGGATGATGGCGAAATCTTTGGCGAATATGGGATAGGCTTCGCTGGAAGGAAAGCTGGTTTCTCAAATATGACGGTTTCTTCAGGTTTGTATGGTTCCGGGGGTTTGGGGGGAATGGGATCCGGAGGGAGGGCTCTTTCTTGCTCCAGTGGTGCTAGTGGAGTAATCGGCTTCACAGGAACAATCACTGCAACGTGAGAAACAGTGTGTTAGTATATTGTAAGTATACGAGGAATTATATTGATTCATTGTTTGCTTACAGAGTGTTGTTTTGTTTCAAGAACTTATTCACCATATTTTCGCTTACTTCTAACAATTTTTTTTAAATACAAGAGTCACTTAATTCATTGATTGTTGAACCTTTGGCTGGATGACTGTTTTTAGACAGTTTCTGCCAATTTTGACGTGACTTGAATCGGTACTGGCCTGCATTGCTGTTAAAGTAACAAATAAGCAAGTACAGATTCGGTCAGGAGTAGCGCTGACTGTTTCTTTATACCTCATACTGCTACTGGAAACAACCTGGAACTGAGCACAAGTCAGTTGACAGCGTACTTATCTCCTTAAGTATCGATTGCTTATCACAGGGAGTGACATATTTCAGTCAATATTTTAACTTTTTCATACATTTCTGATACAAAAATAAAATGCATGCTAAGGACAGGAATTAGAGAGGTTTGCAATCTAAACACACTTAATAATTGTGCACTGAGAAAGATGTATTAGGTACCTATTTAGAGTTTAGTTTCAAACAACTGCTTAATTCTTGAGTGTGGTTCTGTAAAACGGGTTTAATAAAAGGAGCGGCGCCTCGGGTCAAATCCATCACCGTGTATGATGCTGCCCTGGATTTAAAAGTGTTTACATTGATGAATATGGATCCAGTGTTGCTAGATTCCAAAATTGTAAACCAGCTTTATGTACCTAATGGCAATACTGATGTCGTCTATTTAGTTCTGATTGTAGGTAATAGTGTATTTTACCGTCCGTTTATTAGTCCGTCAGATAGATGTCCAAACAATATTGGACAAGTATTTTTTAATTTTTCACGTAATCAAAAAATGAAGACGACACAATGCGTTGAAAACACGCGTGACATCACGTCGTTCGGTAAAAAAATATATCATAGTAGTGACGTCGACGTGAAAAATAATACGTGTCCAATATTTTATGGAAATCTATCTGACGGACTAATTAAATTTTTTCAGTAAAATACCTACTCTATTCTCATTTTTCTCAGTGCACAAAGTCATAGAAACATGGCTAGCACTCTAAAAGCGTATGCAAATGCTGTTATTGTAAAATGGCTTTATGATAGGTAGGTACCCATTGATAGATAGTATAATTCGCGAAATAGGTGACATATATGTGGTAGAAAATAGCGACGATACTAAGCCTAGGTTTATCTAGGTAGGTCGTGATAGGTGGAGGTGACTATATATGTGGTAAAAAATAGCGACGATACTAAGCCCAGGCTTATGTAGGTAGGTCCTGACAGGTTGCCATCTCATAACTAACCTATTTTTTTAGGTTGGGATCATCAAATGACTGTCTGATGCTCCCTTCTGCTCCGCCCATAGCGGAAGGGAGTGTCAGACTCTTACTGACTAAAACCCATCCGTGTTCCTCAAAATACCCTTTGCGGTCCTGGGCCGCGGTGACTTTTTCGAACTAATTCTGCAACCTTGGCAGGCAGTGGCCATAGCGGGTCCCGACTACTTTACTGATATCTCTTTGAGGAGCGGATGTAACGCACCGTCGACCCCGTCCTGGTTCTTAATAAACGGCGAGCCATCCAACGCTCGCCGTCCGCAGGCCCGCACCTACGGTGGCTGGGAATCGCATTGCGACTCCCGACGCCCGGGTTCTCCTTCTGTTACGGCGGCTGGGGCGTAGTTTGCCTCTCCCTCACGAGGCCCGCCTCCTCCTTCACTATCATTACTGCTTCGCAGAAGGAGGTGACTGCTTCCCATGCCTCCTCGCTCCGGAACATGGATTGAACCAGGGCCGGACGCGACAGGTAGCCGCCGCCATGTCATAGGTACCTATTATTTTAGTATGGGTTCAAAGTTAGTTATTGAAAGAAATAGTTTGTCTCTGTCATGAAAAACCAGATTGGATCGGCAAGAATAGGTCATACCCACTGCCATTTTATGCATGACACGTGTTGCAAGGCATCTTCAGCCATTTTCCCTATTGATTATATGTAATACTATTCGTTCGTACCGTTAAATATTTTCATAGCTTAGTAAACTAACCATAGATACTAAAGTAACGGCGTTTACAGGTAAAATTACTTCTCACATAATTTTAATTCGGCATACTTACATCGAAATAATAGAAGACTACATCAAGAAATCACGCCCTGCGGCTGATTTTTATCACGTTTGGCCGGATTGCCGTTCATCGCCGTTGGATTGTGTGTGAGAAGAGAAGGATTGTATTTAATTGTTGCTATAATATCTCCCGTGTCGATAGACATAACGTGTAGCTCTGCGCTGCTCCGCTCCTACTGCTACTGCCGGATACGGACGCCGCTCGCTTGGCACTCAGTGCGTAGCCTTTTCTTCGCCCCGTGCGAGCTTCTATAGCTGCGCCCTTGTTTGTTTTTTAGATATTAAACGTACCCTAGCGAAAGCAATGATATGTATAGGCCTACTTTATAAGCAAATTTTACAAATTCTACGTATTTTTCTAACCTCGTCTACGCTTTTTAAAAAATCCGACTTGGCAACACTGAAGTACCCGCCGGCTGCTTAGTAGCCGGCCGGCACACAAATACGATCGTGCGCTGCCATAAAAATGAGCGCGATGTTTTGTCTAATTTAACAGACGTTTTTGATGATACTGGCATGTAGATACGTATGTGTTGAAATCGAGCAAACCGAAAAAAATAATAGTCCTGCCTGGTCTGGCCATTCTTGCGCCCCCCAGAGTCTACGCCCTGTGCCTGGGCCTCGGTGGCACCGCCCTATTTACGGCACTGTTGGCATTTAGTAAGATAATGTTGGCGGAATCGTTGAATATTTGCCTAGGCCTCGCTACGCACGGGTGAGCACCATCTAAACATCAGTCGGTAATCTTCTATACCGTCAAACGGGGTGAATCGAAACAAAACTTTGATAAGGTTTCATTTCATTTTATTATATTGGTTTTCTAAGAAATAAACTTTTTTTATTTAGGTAGGTATACCAATTCAATAAAATTGGAGAGCGATGCTACAAACAAGATTTAAAATAACAGAAATCCCCTTCAAACTTTTGTTTCAATTCACCCCTGCATTTGTATTCACCTTGTATGTAGGTAGCTCCTAGTCTCTTAAATTCAGCTTGTATTCCTTTAAGGTCGTAATACACATGCCTGTAACTTGCACAAAAGTACGCATGCGTATTTCGGCCTTATTTCTTGTAAACCAAGTACCCCTGCTTACCTAGGGTTTAAGCAAAAAATTCGTAGTCCTTTGGAATTTCACATTTATAGAACTTTTTTTGCGTTTACGGACTCCAATTGCTTTGCAAGCGGTGAGGTTATGGAATGCCTTGCCTGTGTCGATAAGGCGGGCTCAATCTTTGTCCATTTTTAAAACTTTGGTCAAGAACCACTATCTCTCTCTTTAAAGCGTCTGTTACTAGAATTCTCTGCTATTGTTTCACAATTATCATTGTATAAATTTATCTATTTAGTATGTTTTGATGTTTGTATAAATAGTACACCTAAGACTACCTACAGTACTGTATCTCCTTTTTTTCTTTAGAATCCATCCAAAGGTTGTCTTGAAAAGATCGCTTTTAGCGATAAGGCCGCCCATTGTGTCACCCTATGTAATGTTTCTCATCTATCTTTTCTGTAACTTATGTGGTGTACATAATAAAGAGTATTCTATTCTATTCTATTCTAATCTAAATAGCAATTCTGTGCGGGAATCGAACCCACAGCGTAGCCCAGCATCCTTACTATGCAACTAGTCTTCAGAATCGAAATAAAGATCCATTTACGAACAGATACTGTTCGAAGTTTTAATTTCTACATCTTTGACAGTCGATACGGACGAAGAATCAGAAGTAAAAATATTTTATTCTAACTGTACCGTGCCCACTTCGTTGAACGGTATTTTTCAAATTAATATATAGCCTATGACACTCACAAATTACGTAGCTTTCTATTTGTAAAAGAATTTTCAAAATCGGTTCAGTAGATCCAGAGATTACCTCCTACATTGTAGGAGGTAATCTCTGGATCTACTGAACCGATGATGAACGAAGGAGGTAAAGTTTGTGAGGTGTAGGGCCTACACCTCACAAACTTTACCTCCTTATAATATTACTAGCTATTGCCCACTTCGTGCGCGTATATCCCGGTTTTTCCCGTTCCCGTAGGAATTTCGGGATATCCTCTCTTAGTGCATCCCTACACTCCCCAAGGAACCTACATGCCACATCACACGACATACATCATGTACATACATCTTTCTATGACCAGTAGTTTCGGCTGTGCGTTGTCTGTCAGTCACTCTAATCAATCAGTAACGGAAGAATTTTATATTTATTGATAAATGATAAATAGTAAAGATTTACCTCTTTATAATACCTATTAGTATAGATAGTATGGACTAGTCTTGGCAATGGGTATCGTATTAGGTACCCGGTTACTGCAGCATGGAGGTCAGATACAGTCCCTCCGTGTAGTTGCTACTGGTACCTTTTAGCTATATCCAGTTAGATTGGAAGCCGACACTGACATAGTTAGGACAGATAGGTTGACTGTTCTCAGCTTTATAGTTATTTCAATACTTACACATTTGCTTTTTAAAGCACTTGTCTCACCGCCGGCGATCAGCGAGCAGCGAGTAAGGCGATTAACACACGGATCTCATGTCGCATTGGCCTCTAATAAATCCGTTGATGCCTAACACCATGTAAACCGCCTTACCGCTCGGGGCACCGCTACGAAATCCGTGCCGTGTGTTAAAGGCCTAAAGCTCGAAACGAGTTGGCGAGCAGCGAGTAGTGAGTGAAAAGTTTCGATAGTTTTGACGGCGAGTGCTTTTGTGCGGCGGGCGATTACTCGTAATACTCGCTCCGGCCCGCACTGTAGGTAGAAATTACCGCTGGTTGGTGAGTTCTGACCGCCAAACGAGCATTCCGAGCAAGTGTCGATGAGCGAGTACAATCTTTGATAACTCTTGTCGCTGCGATCAACTAGTGGTAAGACCACTCGCCGGCAGTGTGAACAGCCAGCTTACGACTATGAATGTATGTATCTCTTTTACTCACACGAGATCTACATCTTTTGTCCCTTTCCTCAGCGAGCAAATATTCGAAAACTAATCGCTTCCTCGCCGGCAGTAAAACAAGTGCCTAAAGAGGCACCGCGTAGAGGTACATGTGACCAGGCAGTATATTCTGCTAAAATAATACCGTGAGAATGAGCCCGTGAACCGTAACGGTGAGAAATGACAATTTTCTTCACATTTACTTCACCTAAGTTTGAAGTGAACGTGAAGAAAATTGTCATTTCTCCTGCCTAAAGCCATAGCTAGCCTTACCCTTGCCCTAGCTTGCCTTAGCTTAGCTTAGCCCATAGGTTGACTGCTCACTTCACCTAAGCATTCACTATAAGCTGCAGTGCGATCCTTAAAACTCGTGATCATGAAGTGAGCTGTCAATTCATACAAACAAAATGGAGCACTTCATTCTCATTCACCTAAGTTGATACGGCGACAGAATAGACTGGCTGTTAACAGTAAATAACGGCAGTTTAATAGAACTGGCTCAGGGTGTCTAAAAATACCACTTTAGCAGAATCAGAAAGCACATCACGCTACCTGTCACTGTCAAATTTTCCCAATCAACCTTGAACCTAATGCTTTAGCGATAAAGATGAAAATGAAATTTGACAGATTGTTGTGTGGTTAATATATTCTACTAAAGTGGTATTAGACCCGCAGAGATGTGAGTGCGTGATCAGGGGTCGAACCTCGAAGCCTTTCCATCTTCAGTCATCTGCTTGAATATGCACGAACCACGTACTGCTTGAATACATTTCTAAGTGCCAATCTGCCTACCATTTGAGGAAATATAGGCGTGATAGTATGTACACGCGTAGATGTCCTATTAGGTTTCATACAAGCCTGCGTTCACCTACTTGTTGGTACCTATACAGCGCTTTTGAAAGGCTGGCTACCTGTTGCTTTCTTACTAAGTATGTAGAAAGGTTCTGTAACGGTATGTGCTAAAATATTTTGGGTATAAAGGGTGTGTTTAATGTAATTTTTTAAGGTTTGCGACGTCCTAAAGTACCTACCCTACTATAGAAAATTTGACTTAGTAGAAGAACCGCCTCGACAGCGAAGCCACAGGTGGCTGCACCTATGTTAATATACTAGAGTTTAGCATCAGGTGGTGCTAATAAATCTTCAGATAGTTGTAGGTAGGGTAAACGGAAACCTTTTTGAAATAATCGCTAAAGAAAGATGGTTGACGTTTGAGACATAAATAAATGTTACCTACCAAAAAAATTGTATGTTCTACCAAAAATTGTGTTGCTATAACATGAAAGATGAAAAAAAAATCATAGCACGCAGAATAAATCAGCAAAGTGCCAATCATTGGGGGGTGCCAACACTAGTATTGTTTACCGCTATACGAACAACGTCTTGAGTGTACAACTCAAAAAGATCATTTTATGGTTCAGATATGAATTTTTACTCTATTTCTTTCTCGTACCCGTACCTAGAGGCTTACATGTGACTCTAACCCCAGTTTCTGGTAATACATTAACGACTTGTCACAAATCAAACGTTAAGCAAGTGATGCGATTAGCTAATGAAATATCCAACCAATCACCGCTAGAAAGCGTTATTTGTTGTGACAAATTGTAGAACGCGCGTGAGTTCTACAATTCGTCACAACAATTTTACGATTCTTTTCGTCCGAGAAACTTGTACTTAGTCTCTAAATGATGATGATATTATGATTATATGATCCGACCGATTCCGGCCAAGACGATTGCTTCAGTTTCGTTGTAGTTATTCGTGAGCTCGCATGTGGCTTATGTAACCAATCCTCTTTGTGTAGATCCTCGCACATTGCGAGCACGTGAGCACACCGTCTATGTAATTATAGTTACCTAGATAGGTAGACTTTAAAATGTTTGTATCTCGTTAGACCTAACCAGACAGACGTGTCGACGTCACTACCCAAATAAGCAAACTAGTAAAAACTTAATAGCAAATATAATAAGAGATAATTAATCTAAAAATAAGTTAACAAGTTCATTGAATAAAACATGATTTGATAACTTTTACCTAACGTTACGTAGACGCTACGCCAAAAAAGAAACCACCCAGGAATCCGACAGAAAAGCAGCTGTTCCTCCTTACGATTGGGAGAAACTGTTCCATCCAGGCCTGGCTTTCTTCTGCTGTCTCTTTCACCTTGTCCCAATTCACGTTGATGTATCCTAACTCCGCCGCGAAGTGTAGAAGTATGATCCCGCCGCCTAGACCAAAGGCGGCAATCCTTCCAACCCTAACGAAGGACAGTCCCGAAACCCAGCCGGTAAAAGTCCCTAGTATCAAATTCTTGCTCGTGTTACTCTTTAGTCCGTCAATAGTCACGTCTAAGAGCGATGGGGTCTTCCGTGGGGTGGCCACGCCGTCTCCCCGGCTGGTAACGTGTGAGCCGTCACTGCTCAGTACCGATGGGGCCATTGGCGTACATTTTTTTGTTTTACTGTATAACTTTAGGTATAAAATTGTTGCTTTTTGTGATTCACGTGGTAGATGGCTTGTTTTCCTTTAGTAGGTAGGTAACAGATGGTAACAGACGATTTATTTTGTTGTTGACAGGTTATGTCAGCTTAGAAACGTCTCGTTTCAGTTTGTCGTACCATAGATAAATTAGTGCAAACCACATACCTAGGCATGGAGAATAGAGACTAGGAGAACTATCTCTGTGTATGAAAACTGTCCGTAAAAATGCGTTAAATTAGGGTAGCGCTACAATCGGATCAGGATAAATTTTAAACAGCGCCAAAAGTTATTAGAATAGGATAGAAAAATAAACACAAGAACAACTTCCGCTTCGTCATTATTTCGTTACGGCGCAAGTAAGAAACAACGATACTTACATATTTAATTTTTTTATATTAATTTTCAGTAAATATTAATAAAAATTAAATTAAAAATTAAAAAAAAAAAAACTCGTTTAACAAATAGCTTTAAAAAGTGGAAAAATAATACATATTGATCCTTTTAATTTAATATAGGTACGATTCTACGATTCTTTGGGCCAAGCGTCATCGCCTCGGGAGACCGCAAATTTTGGTATTTGTTAAGTACCTCTATATTATTAGCGATCCCAGACGCGCGACGCGATGACGCTTAGCACAAAGAATCGTACCTACCTGCTTTCAAATAAAAAAAACCGCATACAAATCGGTTCACCCGTTTAAGAGCTACGGTGCCACAGACAGACACACAGACACACATAGCGGTCAAACTTATAACACCCCTCTTTTTTGGTCGGGAGTTAAAAAATAAACACATTGTTAAGATGAGAAAATAGTCTGTTCAAAATAAAGAGAACAGAAGTTCATCCAACTCGGTATACTTCAATCAGTCTACCTGCAGCTACGCTAGCGCCGTTCTAGAAGGTTTTTGAACTGTTACTTACTGCTTACAGCTGGACACTTTTTCAACTTGTCAGCTATATAAGATCGTACTCCTCGTTTCTATACTCCATGCACATAGGTAGTTGTCAGGTTGAAACAGATAGGAAAAAAATATATTATCTATGGGTCTTTATACGCAGTATCGCAAGTCGAGATTTGATTCGGCACAAATTATAATTGGTCTTTCGAAGAACTCAAAGTTAATTTTATCTGTAAACGCTTTTCATATCAGTCCCCGATATTGCTATGAAGACTATCCCCAGATATCTGAATTAAATATTTGTAGTTGAGTAATTTTAACACTACTTTGGCTACAGGCCAAAGTAGTGTTAAAATTACTCAACTTGTTCAAATTCGGCATTAAATTAGGGTTTGACACGTTTTACACTAAATACTCTATTAAAAAACCGGCCCTAGGTATACCTTTGTGTGTTTAACCTTTTGACCGCTTGGGTAAATATCGATTGCCGTGTCCCTGGCGCGAGGTCCCGCGCGGCTACTATCTTTAAAATAATCCTTACTAATATTATAAATGCGAAATTAACTCTTGTCTGTCGTGCTTTCACGCCAAAACTACTGAACCGATTTAAATGAAATTTGGTACACAGATAGTCTAGAGCCTGAGAAAGGACATAGGCTTTTTATCCCGGGAAAATGTTCCCTAGGGACCACGCGGGCGAAGCCGCTGGCAGAAGCTAGTAATTAATAAAATCGTATTCGATCAAAACACGTTAATAAATATAGAGTGGGTGCAACATTTTTACTGCTTTTATTCAAGTCCATATAAAGTCAATACACTCTGCAATATGACATTAAAAGTAATTGCTACGTGCTCAAGTTTTGCACATATTGAGCAGAACCAATCAAAAGATAGAAACAGAAAACGCACACAGAAAGTATTTCCCATGTGGAGTCCACATGGGAAATACTTTCTGTGTGCGTTTTATGTTTCTATCTTTGTGGACTCCATAGGCTTGAAATAAAAATCTTAATGGTGTACCCTGTTTTTGATGGGAAATCTGTTCTGGGTGGAGTGGAAGGGAGTGTCAGACTCTTGCCTGACTGACTAAAGCCTACCCGTGTTCTATCATGTCCTTTGCATTCCAGGGCCGCGGTAAATCTTTCGGACTATTCATGGCCTGAACAAAGAATTTGTGGAATCTTTTAGTAAGAATATCCTAATATATAAAATTCTTCCGTTACTGACTGACTGAGTGACTGACAGACAACGCATAGCCGAAACTACTGGTCGTAGAAAGCTGAAATTTGGCATGTAGGTTCACTAAGAAAGGAATTTCCCGAAATTCCTACGGGAACAGAAAACAGAAAAAATGGGACATGCGCGTACGAAGTCGCTGGCAAAAGCTGGAACCTACAATAAATAAGGAGGAGCAATCGTTGTATCGGTTCAAAAAAATGTTTTGATAATATCTCTATTTAATAATGGTTTTAGTTGCACCACGCAGTTAATAGGACGAAAGTAGAACGAAAAAATCATTCATGTTCTGTGTCGCAGAAATACGACACGAGCGGTCAAACGGTTAAATACCATTAGATACCTGCCTAATAGGTAGGTTGGCGATGCCTTAGTCTTCTCAATTTACCTAGCCTTCTCCGATCTATACTGGGGCCAACTTCCAGTTTTACCGAATGCAGCTCATATAAATTTTCTGCTGTATAATCGGTAAAACGGGGTGAATAAAAACCCAGGGGGTGAAATGAAACAAAACTTTGAATGGTATTTTCACTCAATGCCACATTATTGGTTTCTGAAAAAAATTTCAAACTTTTGAAAACTAAAAATGATTTAAAAATTGGAAATAAATGCTGCGTACAAAATTTAAATAAAGTGACAATACCCTTCAAAGTTTGGCTTCTATTCACCCCTGCGTTTCTATTAACCCCATTTTACATACTTATTTCGCACTGGCGACTCGCCCCGACTTCGCACTGGGGCAAATCATTTACGTAAACCTTCTTCGCATTCTTTATATTAGTAAAAACCATATTAAAAATCCTTTGCATGGTTTAGAAGCAGATAAACAGAGAGGCAGACGGTAACTTTTTTCATACTATTTAGAGAAAGAGAACATAGAGGTGCAAGAGTTGGGAATCGAACCAAAGTCCTTTCGCTAAGAGGCAAAACGCATATTTATTTGGTCGTTGGCATGCCACTCTTTAGATTTGATTTATACCATGTTTCTAGCCTTTCACGTCGCTTAGAATCAGTCGAACGGGTATTTTTCAGGAGAGATTATTAAAGTTTACTTTATTTAAAACTGTTAAAACTTTGACGTATTGCACTTTTCTTGGTGAAAATTAAATAAGAACGTTTCACCTCGCAACTGATGAAACACCACTGTAAAAAAATGGTAGGCAAAATCCAGCAATGGCAGCCTTTTTGTGGCGCCATCTCATGTCATCTCATCATCATCATGGGAAAAAGTCGGAATGAAGTAAGTGCCTAAGGCACTTGTCTCTCCGCCGGCGAGGAAGCGAGTAGCTATAGACCAGTTGCTCGCTCAGGAAAGAGACAAATGACATAGATCTCGTGTGAGTAAAAAGAGACACATACGTGGTCGTAATCCCAGCGGAAGTGTCGTTTTTCTTAATTTCAGTTTAGCAGATATTTAGTGTATGACGTCCTGTAATTGTGTAAGTACGAATTTGTGCATCCAACCATTGATTGGGGAGTTATTCAACAAAAACCGCTGCGCTTTAGTCCTGCCTCGGCCGCCGGACATTGAACTCTGTGACTTGCGCTTACGTACGGTTTTTCTGTTTTCTGTGATCTGTGATTGTATGACATACCTACTTATTTGTTGCTGTAAAGCATAAAATAACTTTAATTTCGGAAGTCGGTGTCAAAAAACAAAACAACCAAAAACACCGACTTCCGAAATTAAAGTTATTTTATGCTTTGTAGTGTTTTGTTTTGGAAGTCGGTTACATTTTTTGTAACAAAGTTTTTTTTATATCTCTTTAATTATTCAGTGTAATGAGCTGAAATTTAACATGTGAATAGTTGCATTAATACACTAAATTTATTTATTTATTTATTTATTAAAACTTTATGCACAAGTAAAAAAACACTGTACAGAGGCGGATTTAATGCCTTAGGCATTTTCTACCAGTCGACCTTAGGGTGGTGCAGAGAAAATATGGCAGGTGCAAATTATAGAAAAGAAAAAACAGAGACAGAAAAAAATACAACCATAAATACATAGATACATACATACACATAAATAAAATTTACAACGTTATTAAGAGAGAACGAAACCAACGAATTAACGCTGTGAGGATTCTACCAACTTCTTGCGAATGTGCTCACGTGCCTTCACCTTAAAGGACAGCCGACTGGTTGCCGTCCTGATGTTCAGAGGAAGCGCATTCCAAAGGAAAATCGCCTGGACAAAGAAAGAAGAGTGGATAAACCCAGAGCGGTGTGAGGGACATCGTAGAAGAAGATTATTGGATGAGCGAAGATTTTTACTGTGGGCAGAGCAAAGGAAATGAATTTGTGAAGTTATATAAGAGGGAGAAGAAGGATTATTAAGAAAAGAAAACAAGCTAGTCAGGGCTCTCAGCGCTCTGCGCTGACGGATGGGCAAAATATCGGAATATGTTTTATTTTGCTTTTCTTTTAAATAGTCCTACAACCGGATGTCGTAAAACATAGCGGTCCGGTCGTAGTAAATTATGCCATTGCTCAGTAATTACAAAGAGCACATAATTGAAACTTGGCAGGACATTGTAGACCCTTACAAGATACAAATAAACGTCATAAGTTAGGCTCTAGAGTACCTATTTTAAGTACTAGGACCTAATAACCTGATTTTACTTTTACGGATACATCTTCTGAACGGTATGTTTTTTTCAAATTCTGTTTTTGCAAACATTACACACAAATTCAAAGCAACGTGCGTTAAAAAACACAACTTTACACTAAAACGTTTTATATGATTTTCATCAAATAGCCAAACGTCAGCGCAGCGGAAACTTAAATATTTCCGCAGTTTCATGACACACAAATTTCATTTTAACATACCTACACATTTACACACAAATACACACTAATTATTGTATGTATTTTTTTTCTTGTACGTCCATAGAAAAAAACTGTTTTTGTTGAATAACTCCCTAACGGTTGGATGCACAAATTCGTACTTACCATACACAATTACAGGACGTCATACACTAAATATCTGCTAAACTGAAATTAAAAAAAAAACTAAACTTTCCCGCTGGAACTACGACCACGAAACACATTCATAGTCGATAGCTGGCTGTTCACACTGCCGGCGAGCGGCTCTTACCTCCAGTTGATCGCAGTGACAAGAGCTATTAAAGATTGTACTCGCTCAGCGACACTCACCTGGCGATGCTCGCTTAACGGTCAGAACAACCAAACTGCGGTAATTTCTACCTATAGTGCGGGCCGGAGCGAGTATTGCAAGTAAAACGCGCGCCTATCAATAATAATTAAAAATAAAGCCCGTCGCACTAAAGCACTCGCTGAAAGCCGAGCGTCAAAACTATCGAAACATTTCACTCGCTACTCGCTGACCATCAACTCGTTTCGAGTTTGAAGCTCGCTACTCGCTGATTGTCGGCAGTGAGACAAGTGCCCTTTCAGCGAGTGCTTTTATGCGACAGACTTTTACTCGCAATACTCGCTCCGGCCCGCACCTTAGGCAGAAATTACCGCTGTTTGGTGAGTTCTGGCCACCAAGCGAGCATCGCCGAGCGAGTGTCGCTGAGCGAGTACTTTGATAGCTCTTGTCGCTGCGATCAACTAGAGGCAAAGACGCTCGCCGGCAGTGTGAACAGCCAGCTATCGACTATATATGTATGTCTCTTTTACTCACACGAGATCTATATCTTTTATTTTTATTTATTTATCTTCATTGTACACCAAAATTCAAATACAATCATTAAAGAAACCTTAAACTAAAAAATATACAATTGGCGGCCTTATCGCATTCCGCGATCTCTTCCAGGCAACCTGGAATCTTTTGTCCCTTTTTTTCAGCGAGCAAATAGTCGATAGCTACTCGCTTCCTCGCCGGCGGTGAGACAAGTCTCACATATTCACATTATTTGGGTAATACAAAATCTTATCTACAGTTATTTCTGTAAAAATTTAATTTTGTATTTACGAAATAACGTGAATACTCGTGCAAACTCTCATCCGCCCTTCGACACAAGACGCGATACATGTTCCACAACTTGGTCGAGTCACTTGTACGTATGTATATGAAACATTTTAGTATGAATTATTAGGGCTATCGTAAATGAGAGAAGGACAAAAAATACAGAGATCATGACTTTCATTTTTTTCAAAATAAAGCCATTGGAATGACGATAGTTAGTAGGCTTACAAGTTTGCATTTTGGGTCAAAAAATGTTTCAAATTCACGTTACTTGCAGGTACCTGCTGCCACATGTATTACTTGTATCGTAGTGCGGACAACAAGGTAGACTTATTCATTCACAGGTCATTCAGTGGCTGATTTTACAATTAACAGATAATATAATATTTGTCTGAGAATTAAAATTCTCTATCAGGACGCCATATTTATTCTTCAGATAAAATCAGCGCTTAGTAGCTCTGAGTTCACAATAAAGTTACTGTAAATGCGAAAAAAGTGTTGCTGCGTTACCTAGAAGCTGCACAAATTCTAACTACATGCTAACTGAAGCTGTGGGACGGGAGGGGTGAAAACAAAAATAAAAGTGACGACGCTGGCGGCGGGGACGCGAGTACGGACCGCACGCACGCGCGCACGCACGCACGCACGCATGCACGCACGCACGCACGCATGCACGCACGCAAGTACGGGACGTACGTACGCACGAGTTCACTCGCTACCCCGCCGCCGCGCTAGCATGCACACTATTAATTTCATTGAATGTATTTTTCAATAAAACCATATTTTTTCACTTGTTAGGTATTGTCCATATCATATCTAACTATTAAATATAATATTTACATGACATATCGGACACTGACACTTGGAATACGACAACACGTCGTCCGCCTAAATGCTGCTTTCGATCGAAACAAACATTGAAAAATATTGAACACCTATTAAAAGCTAAAATTAATAATAACTATCTAAGTTAACGTATAAAGAGGTTTTTTTGTTATAAAATTTCGTGTTTTTTTATTATTTATTTATTTAAATTCAATGTTCGTTAAACACTGCAGTCGTCGGTCGCGCGGGGTCGTGGTCGCGAATACTGCAACGGGATTCAAGTCTTATCACAAATGCAGTAGAGTTTAATGTTGCGAAGCAGATTGCACGCGCGGCCCGTTGGGCTTTAACTTAGAGCTACTTAAGTTACGATGACCCCGGACGAGCGAAATTACAACTAAAATAGAACCTCCTTCTGTTGTGAAGTCGGTCAGTTGTCGATCGCCGTGCGAGCGCCGGCGCGGGCGGTAAGTACTAGCCGGCGCACGCACCTACCTACGTATATAATTCGTGCTTGACCGATCGATACATTTGTTTACATCTAGATGTGTATATATAACGTTTAAATAACCGCACATGCTATCTAGGTACAGTCTGCTCCGGGCAGTCGTTTATTCGTCATTTGATCGGCGGAGTTATAATTACATGTACAACTTAGTGGCGACTTTAGTAAGCGTAGAGTATGTGCACCGCGTCGCCGCGCGAACTTCACGCTTCTAAGTACCGCGCGAACATAGCTACGGGTTGCGGTTGTTGCTGTAACATTCACTGCATAGAACGTTGCTGCAACAACGTTAGTACATACAATAAGGAATCATTAACATAAACATATTCATCTTTTATTCACAATATCTTACAAGTACATAAGGTTCGCGCGGCGACACAAAGTATATAATGTAGGAACTCGGCAGTTCTATAGTTTGGCTTCACTTTGTCGTCTCCGACCTTTCTCTCGCACACATAGCTAAAGAAAGAGACAGTACTATAGCTGTTGCTGCTCAATTTGACGCTTTACGACGTTGACTTAAGGTTCAAAGTGAGAAGCAACGACTAGAGTGCACTTCTATCGAAACTGATCATTTGTACAATTCATAAACTAGATGTATAATAAGTTGCAAACAATTGCGTGACACACTTCATCTTATTGCTACAGAATGGATCTTTTGTCAAATAAAAATATCATACAAACGTAATTTTCATATAAATAAGTTTTTTTTATATAAAATCAGCAATCAATTATTGTCTTTACAACATCTGAATAAAAAATTATTGTCAGTAAATTACAATAAACCCGTCAAAAGACTAAGTTTAAACCAATTGACGCGAAAAACAACTTTATTCCTTTGAATATAAGTACCAATACTAATTAATGATCGGAAAATCAAAATAGCTCTGAGATATGGACTTTTCAAATCCACATATTGCTTATTTAGGGTTCTGTATCCAAAGGGTAACCAACGGAACCCTATTACTAAGCCTTCGCAGTCCGTCCGTCCGTCCGTCCGTCTGTAAGCGGGCTGTATCTCAAGAACCGTAATAGGTAGACAGCTAAATTTCCACAGACATTTCTATTGCCGCTTAAAAGTTAAGGTTTATGGTACGGAACCCTTCGTGTGCGAGTACGACTCGCACTTGGCCGGTTTTTTTGCGAGAATGTGATGCAGCTATACAACCTATAACAGAATAAACGCAATACCCCTTAAGGGGTCATTGTACTAATCATTATGAACAACTTTTACTTTGGGACCTTAAGTTAAATTGCGAAAAAAAACAGCTGTTCAGTACATTTTGTCGAGTTATAAAATATAATGTTTTTAAATTCAGACCGGAGTCCACAGGCTTAGTAACAATTTTACTCAAATTCTAGTGTGTGTGTGTTGTTGTGTTATGCGCACATAAATGTATGGGGCAGTTCATTTTTTTTTTCACGATTTAAGGTACCGTAGTAAAAGTTATTCATAATGATGAGTACAATGAGCCCTTATTTATTTCGTTTATTCTGTGTTACATATTACAAATAACTCTTTGTCACACTGCAAACATTTAAATTACTGTTTCAGAACTCCAAATTCGACGATACACTAATCACAAAATCAGTATATTATACTTAACAGCTTATTTGGAGCATTACCGTATTTAGTAATAATGCAAATACAAAATGCCAAAAAAAAAAACATAAAATTTCATACATTATTGTAACTTGATTTTAATCTGTTTCGATAAAAGCACACTAAAAATTAATAACAATAGCTCAATCAATCAATCAATGAATTAAGTTTGTCGTGTATTGGAAGATACAATTATGGAGCTACAGTATTTTTCAGTCAGAAAGATATATTGTCTGTTGACCTTATTTACGTGAGTCTTAAAGTGCATGTAGGGATAACCCTCGGTTGTTGCCTAATAACGTTGGAACCACCAAACGAGGCCTCTGTGAGTCGGCTACGGGGCCTCTGCGAGTTGGTGACGCAGTATTCAATCAGCATTACAGATGTTTCATTGTGTCTAAGTCCCGTCCTGTCACGGTCGCCGTATAAGGACGGGACTTAGACACAATGAAACATCTGTAATGCTGATTGAATACTGAGTATATTTGGTCCAATAGATATTATTATAAGCGCGCACACAAGCATACATACGTCAAATACATACTACATCACAATGGGATAAGAGCAGGAAGATGGTGAAGAACCCAGAATTAACTTCAGCTTACTAAGGAGATATTATCGACCCATCACAAATTAAGCTCAAATCAAGAGATATAATTGGCAGATAAAAATTCATCAATTAATGTAATTGTCAAAATTGCTTGATTAATTGAACATCTATACCAATATTATAAAGGTGAGGAATTTGTTTGTTTAAACGCGCTAATCTCAGGAACTGCTAGTTCGAATTGAAAAAATCTTTCTAGCGTTGGATAGCCCAGTTATCAAAGGCTATGTAACATCACGCTACGACCAAAAGGAGCAGAGCATTCATGAAAAACGTGACGCAGACGAAGTTCCGCAGAACAGCTAGTGATATGACAATTTTCATATATTTATTTATGTACAAACAAAATACTTAAAAATGCAAGACCAAATACATATAGAAGAGCACAAAGGGGATAGAACCTTTGTGGCATAGACCTCTGGCTGCCATATTGTTTTGCTTTTTTTTTCAAAATCGCGGAGCCCGCCGAAACATTTATATGTGGGTAGAAACACAAACAACAAAATTGGTTGTCTGTAAAGTCAGTTTACGGACGATAATTTTACGTAATAACGTCATAAGAAAACAATTGCATTCTTAACAAATAAGCCGAACGCTTAGGCCGATTGGGCCTCTTTTCAAAATCAAAAGGTATTTATTCAAACTAGGCTGAAAATCAGCACTTTTTGAACGTCAAAATTTACATGTCAGTTCCCCAAATCGCCCAGCCCGTCTCTATCGCTTGTTCCGCGCTGTCGCTTGCACGCTCGGCTCAGGCGGAACGTGACACTTTTTCGTGCTTGCGTGCATTCATCGATTTATAAGACGTTATCACGTCAAAAACGTTAGCAACATGGTGCCCTAAAGTAGTCGCCTTAAGGTACAGTTTTACTATAAGCAATATGAATCTTGATAGGCGCACAAAACAATCTATACCTAGGTGATAGGTAATTTTATAGTTATTTAGATGTGCTTCCGTCTATAAAACACTACGTACAATCAAAATTAAAAAAACCTTTCAATATAATGTACGCCTTTAATTTGCTGCAAGACTCACGTAAATAAGGCCCGGTGTGTATAACATTTTGCGCGTGTTCAATTTTCAGTACATTTTCTATGAAATACTCTCGTTTTACAAAAAACCATGGTCATTAAATCTACCGTAAAACCTGTAAACTATGCTTAATTTATAAAAACTAAGATTTTAGATAGTAGATTTAATGATAAGAATTTTTGTATAGACTTTAAGAATCGAGGAGGAAAATTTAACAAATAAAAAAAGGAAAAACAAGTGACTGAAAATCGATAACATTTTTTTAAATATCTTAAAAGACAAGTTCTTGAAACAATTACGTTACACTTCGACACTATTACACTGTTACGCAAAAGGTAAAATTGGAAGGGATAGGATTCGATTTTTTGTCAAAAAGGACAATTTTCGTAGTCATGGTAACGATACCGACCGATCCGATGAGTTTGTGTAGCAATCAGACACGACACGAGACATGAAACACGACTTCTATGAACATTCAAATAAGGTTTAAATTACAATGATAGCACGTCCGCGTGTACCATAAGTGCAGTCCTTTCACAGATACTTCACTTCTAAAATCAAGCTTATAACTAAGACAATAAAGATCACTGTCAAAGAATAGTCTGTATAGTCGATTTGACGGTACTTTGCTATAAAAACCAGCACGAGTCGAGCACACTCTCCATTGGTCAGTTTGACGACGACAGCTCTGACGCGTCACGTTATTGGTTCGTCAGTCAATACTCATCGACTATTGCACTTGCATTCTTCGTTTGCCCGCCGTACATTGGCGAGATCACCCCGCTACATTCATCTGTGCTCACGACTCGAGCCGGTTACTATACTCCCATAAGTTTTGATATAGTCTATTAGGCTTTTCATTATATTGCAGTACAAAGATTTACTCTCTTTGTGAGTTACCCATTATTTTTGTAAAACCCTTATGCCCGGTTGCTGAAGTACTTTATCGATCGTTTATATGTCCGATAACACTATTTGTCAAGACGCCATTGGTTGGGTAATTGAGTGGTAGTTAACGGACAGATAAACGACCGATACAGAAGTTACTTCAGAATTAAGGCATTACAGCTCATTCAATGGAGTAGAAAATGAAGTTTGATCATTTTTTTGTATCAAAAACTTTAACGAACTTACGTAAAATAAAATATATCCAGTGTTCAAAAAGACTCGTCTAAACTTTTTAAACGATTAAGTACTTTAAACTCACGTTGTCTACAGATACTGTGTCGTGTCGGTTTGCTAAACAGACATATTTTACATACAAATAACGCATCTTTGCGATTCCTAATGGCAGTGATTGCAAAGGCCTTTTGACCATAATGTGTCAAATTCAGTAATTATTTTAATTAAAATTAATACTCTATTATACAGCTTACACATTACAATCTTGACCGCGTTATTCACAATTATATATTTCGATGTATAGTTTGATTTGACAAGAGAAATTGTATTACATATTTAGTCGATTTTTTACATATTAACATGTGACATAATATCTCTTGTTTAAGTAAAGTCGGATCGAAACATGACATACGGTGGAAGTAGGATATTAATCCGCATGCCACGATGGTTGCGAGTCGATGACCGCATGCGGGGACGGCATAATGCAGAAAAACTTATACTTATTTTGTACATAATTTTATACATACAGCTGTCAAATTTTTAATTCTATTAAGCGTAATTAGTTACTGTGGTCAAAATTGGAGACAAATGTCAAATCTATTTAGATTTGGGGCTGACTTTTATCAATGTGAGAAATTTTTGTCCGAAGAATAACTTTGAATTTATGGCAGATTTTTTTTTTATTGATAAAATCTGTCATCTTTATTTTGCAGATAAAATATTTCAAATATTGAAAAAATCTGACCCAAAATCTACGATCTCACTGTATCGTGCCGTCCCCGCATGCGGTCATCAGCGAGACAACTGCCGTGGGACGCGAACACTTTCATTGTTACAAAATGGAGTATGGAAAGACTTCATAGTGTAAGTTGTAGGAAGCACTGAGTCCGGTGGGAGACGTGGGAGGGGGGTCAGCGGGGGGCGGTCAGGCGGGGGGGTCGGCACCTGCGGGCCGCTCGTCCGCCGAGGGCGCGGGCGGCGCGGGGGGGGCGGCGGGCGACGCGCGCTCGGGCGCCGCCGGGGAGCGCGCGGGCGCGGGCGCGGGGGCGGGCGCGTCGCCGGGCGGCGGCGTGTGCTGCGGCGCGTGCGCGGTGAGCGCCAGCGGCGCGGGGTGGTGCGCGGGGTGCGCGGGGTGCGCGGGGTGCGCGGGGTGCGGCGGGTAGGGCCGGTAGGGCCGGTACAGCAGCGGCGGCGGCAGCAGCGCGCGCGGCAGGTAGGCGGGCGGCGGCAGCAGATGGTGCGCGTGCGCGGCGTGCGGGTGCATGGCGGCGGCGAGGGCTCTCTGCTCGTCTCGCGCCCTCTCTTTCTCTCGGAGCGCGCGCTCTCGCTCCCGCTGCTCCTTGTCCCGTTGCTCCCGCTCTCGTTCTCGTTCTCTGTGGATTTTTAACAGACTACGATTTAATTAACAAAGTGTTGTTTTTTGATTATTTGCTGAACTACTGGGTGCTGTGTGAACAGGTTTCAAAGTGACACCCGTAACTAACTCTCAATGTGAAAATCAATTGATACAGTATAGGCATGTTAAGAAGCAGAATTACGAATGTGTAGTGTTTTAAATGTAAAAAATGAATGGCTATTAAAGTAAAGGGAGACCAAAGAAACTATAAATGAAGTGTGTGGATAATAATATGCCTAGAAAAGCAATGACGACTAACAGAGAAGTTTAGAAAAAGACATGTTACGCTGAACACTAATTGGGATTCCGATAATAATGATAATGCAATTTCGCACTATCATGTAACTTTTTTTAAACCTCTTACTCATCAAGTGGTTGTTGAACACTTCTCTGCTTCGATCTGCTCATTCCGTGACTTCTTGGTAAAAATATACAGGGCGACAACATACAGAGTAGAAGACACATCAACATACAACTAAGTTATAAATAATCATTTTTTTTGTTTTTTTTTTTTATCTTACTACCTGCGTATCTTTTATCCTTCTCTATCAAATCCATCCAAAGGCTGTCGCTGTTAGCGATAAAGATTAAGACCACCTATTGTTATATTAAATTATTTTTAACCCTTATTGTAATTTGTACTTTAAAACTTAGGTGAGATTGAAGTATTTTTCCATTTAATGCAAAAGAGTTTGACAGCTCGCTTCTAGTTTACAGAATAGTATTACAGGTTGTATGCCCAATGTTCCTTCTGCCATTTCCAGTACGTCTCAAGTCGCATCTCACCTCTCCCTCTCCCGCTCTCTCTCTCTGTCCCGCTCGCGCTGCAGCTGCATCTCCTTGTCGCGCTCGTCGTGCAGCGCGTGCGACACGTGCGACACGAGCGGCAGCGGCGGCGCCAGCGGCGGGTACAGCGCGTAGGGGGGCAGCCACCCCACCCCCACGCCACTGCGGAACACCCGTTCCAGGTACATCTGCTCTTCGGCTGCTAGCCTGTAGATGCACGGGGAGGGTGGGTTAGATTAGTGTGGTACCTAAATGTTACCTTAAGGTCTATGCATACGGCGTGTTGTTTACGAGCCGTTGACGCGAGTGGTAAGACTTTCAAATACAACTAGAGCTCCTTTTTCAAGTCTGTAAACGCCATGTGCATAGGCCCTAAAATATCAAGTACTTAAAATATAATGTTAAGTATATTTTTTGTGCTGTGCGTTATGTGATGTTATTATAATAATAAATAACTATACATGTTTATTGTATGTTAATATTTTACAAAAAAAAAAATATGCTAAAGGAATGTAAAACTGGAAACATCAAACGAATAATTCATGAAGCTAACATCTAAAGAAATGTACAATAATTGCGCAGTGAAAATAGATTGTTTCAGTTTAAATAGTAATAGATTAACTGTTTAAACTGAAACAATCAACATAAATATGGTATATACTTACAGATAAATGCAATGTCCAGAGACACAATTCTCCACTTTATTTTATTTTTCAAAATGCGTCTAGTTTCCCCCTCATTTGACAGATTGCAACTGAAGGGTACAGCAGGTTTTTATATCACAGCTAAGCTTTAAATCACAAGCACGTCAAGATATTGAATTATTTCTTCTGCACCAGCTCTTTGGGCCTTGATCGAGAGATAAAAAGCTAGATTGATTTATATCCCCCGATCAAGGCCCAAAACACTGGAGTGCCTATACACCTGTACTTTGGGGGAGTTAATGAATGCCACTGATGCTGCAACTAACGTAGCCACCTACTGGGCCCAAAAAATCTAAGGAGTTAACCATCGATTCGATAAGAAATGGTCTGCTTACCTGTACTGGAGGGCGGCGCTGGAGTAGATGCTGGGGTGTGCGTAGGGCGAGTAGGCGGACGGCTCCAACAACGGGAATGACGCCGCCGGGTGCGACAGTCTACAACAGACATACAACATGCGTTACTTGTGACCACTCAGTAAGAGAACCCGCTGGATAAGAGACGCACAGGAGCAACCGATGTAGCGACACGCGCGGGGAGCTCTATGTCCAGCTCGACGTCTTTCAGCGGAAATGATGATGACTTAGTATTTGAGAGAATTCGCCGAATACGAGACTCACAGGAAAACCGGTCGGTTTGGCGACGCTTGAGAAACAAAGGCCACTTCGATTGCCTATTTTGTGCAGCTTGAAGTGACAACGCTAATGACTTATGAATTTTATAATGTCATGCTGAATTGCTCGTGCACGCAAGATCCATACTATTGCGCACTGCGGAAAGTAGGAAATCTAGTTTTCTGTGTGCGTTCAGGGATAAGACACAAGAATTTATTTTAGCTGACGTGGCGTGTGCGGGTACCCCGCATGCGGAAAATCACAAGTCCTCATTGATGGTCACTGAGCTCAAACCCATAGTTCGCACTGGCGCTACAAAGGTTATGTAAGTAAAATCCAATAAAAATAAATACTGCCGGTTGAATTTAGGAAATTGCGCCCAGCATGTTGAAGTTTGTGAACTGTTGCAATAGTCGCTACATCATTTTCACTGAACTTATGTCAATATCTCTCCTTTGCTGTGTAATTCTCTGGTCGACCAATTTTCAAACTTGTTTTTATATTTTTTTATTTGAGATGGGCTTGCTCTTGACTCTAGATAATGACAGGGACAAAGTTGACGATGGAACGAGCTTACCCAAAGTTAGTAAAAAAAATTTTTGAACCTGAGCATTCGCAGTCAATGAATTACTTTGCGTGTGTTTTCCCGTGTTTACAGAATACTTCAAGTAATGTGATAATGCAGTCGTGCTCACCTTTCGTCCGGCCTGTAGGGCTGGAAGCCGCTGGCGGGCAGGTGGTGCGGCGAGGCGCGCTTGGGCGGCGCGGGCGCAGGCTTGTCCTTGGCGTCGCGCTCCGCCGCCGCGGGCCCCGGGCCGCCGCCTGCACACTCGTCAGTCAGCAGGGCCCCAGCCCCGGCCGGGGGCCCGGCTACGTACGCGCATTTAGCTCTTACTATGCTAACCGATATAATGAAGCTCGAGTTGTATCTTCTGGGTCTCTTTAGTTTTATTTAACCTCGAAGATATGACAGTACTCGGAAGGGTTGCTGGGTTTCTGTTGGGTACAGGCAACCCTTTTATAATAGCTATGTTATCACATGAATTGAGTAAATGTTTGAATTCGAAGTTAGAAGTTGAATGAGATATTTTATTTTGTGATCCAAGAAATAATTGTCTTTTATATAATTATATATACTTATTAACACCACTTTATATGTGTACTACAAGTATTTCAGTCTTAGAACTATTTTTTTTTTTGAGATTTTTCTAGTCCTTAAAACTTTTTCACTTTCTTATACTTTTTATTACTTTGTATATTGTTACTAAAACATTTTCATATATTTTTTTTAATCATTGATTCGTCTAGTCACGAGTATTTCAAAATGACAACATTTTCAAAGCCTAATTTTTCTAAGAATTGAAGTGAAAAGAAAATTTAAAAAACCACACACTATAAAGAGCTAAACGCAGTAAAATAATAAAATCAATAAATGAAATTACACGTTGAAATTGTTAAAACATGAAATAACAAAATATCAGATCACTTTTTTATGTACAGAATTTAAAAAACTCTTAAAATATCTTAAACCTAGTTAAAGTACAGTGATTTTTATGAAACAAGCTTTTTTCACAGATTGGCCGGAGTAATTGAGATCTTATTTTTAAACACAAATAATATGTATATTTTGTTTCAGCACTTTAACCGGTCAATGTTAGATGTTATCAAATATCACATCTATTGTTCGACTTGTTCACATAGTCCAGTCAAGGTATACAACAACAGACATAATTTCGTACATCGACCGGTCAATGTGCCACAAACTCTGGCCAATCCTCACAATGTCTGATGTAATACTAAGTTCTAGCGAATAGTTGACAATTATCGGTACACGTATGGACAAATAAACAACCCAACAAGTGCACGCCGAAGCTGAAGAAAATAAAAGAAAATGGGATCAGCAGACTAATAGGGTAGTGGACAGTGATATTTTACAATGAGATTTTTTCGGCTAAAATGCGAAAAAATACCGATTTTCAACACTTTCGTAATGAAAAAATATATTAGATATTTCTTTTGAAGAGCTAAAGAATCAGGAATTGATTAACCAATTAAATACATCAGTATTGTAATAATTAAGACGCTCAATGTTTGTCTATAAATTTACTAAGGGGCAATTTTTCAATCATTAGAACACTTTTATCCGAAGAATAAACAATACCGTTTGATAACTTCTCTCCAGAAAAGTCAAACCATACTATTTATTTTCAGCTAAACCTATCTAACGATTGAAATATCGCCCTTTCGTCTAACAAACCAGTGCTTTTTTATGAAAACAACAGGCCCCAATATGCTCTTTATGCCTTAAGCTCTAAACCACCCACAGTCCACTACCCGTTGGTCCAGGTCAGGGCGACTAGCTACGGGTCCACTCACCGTCCTTGACGTCGGGCCCCGCATTCTTGGCGAGCGTCCGTAGCGCCGCAGCGAACGGGCCCCCTTTGTTGGGGGGGATCTCCGCGCGCTTGGGGATCTTGCTCGCACTAACACCTGTTGACAATGCGGAGACGGTTATGTCATTATCTTTATATGATGGTACGTTTGAAGTTATAGTGGAACTTGAAATTTCGTTCAAGGCGTAGAAAAGAGGGAAAACTAGTGCGTTCCCCCTGTGGTTGGGTTCCAATCTCTAATTCATTTTGACCCTCCAAACGGACTTACAATCGGCAATATTATAGTTGACTCATTACATTGGTTGCTAAAAAAATCTCAGCTTCGGTGCTAAAGTTTTATTAGTCGGTGCAATCCGTGTAGGTCGCTAGATAGCCGATGGATGCGAGACGCACAGGACCGGTTGTTGTGGCGAAAGTTGGGGAAGACCAATGTCCAGCAGTGGACGTCTTTCGGCTGATGTGTGTGTGTGTGTGTGTGTGTGTGTGTGTGTGTATATGTGTGTGTGTGTGTGTGTGTGTGTGTATGTAGGTAGGTAGGTAGGTAAATCATAACGAACTAAAAATTGGCAAAAGTCGCGTAAGAAGCACAGATTCTTGCTTGAAAAGCTCTTTCCAATAGTGTATCTTATGGCTAAAGCACTTTGGGGCAGATTTCCATAGTGCCCATTCTTCTTTCACTGCTTACGGGTGCTTAAAAGGCGACTACGAGATGACTGTCGTGATGAGCAATCCTTCTGGCAAACGTTACGGTTAGAGCCATTCCCTTTTGAGATGATTAAATGACCGAAGTCACCAGTCAACTTACCTGTTCATCAAAGTTTGTGGGAATTACTTGGGATCCATGGAGCCTTATGTTAAGCCAAAGACTCAGTTACAACAGTTCTGTCATGTGGAAACAATTTGACCCAGTTTCAATAGAAAACGAGGCTAGCTTCTGCTTATGTTACCACTGACGCGATTCTGAACCAAATCAAAGACTACGAAAAAATCCGAAAGCTGCACTCCTTAAATTCAGTTAAAACACTCATCATCATCCCTTATTCAGTTAAAAACGATCGAAGATCCATAATATTGATTAGCGACAGACAGCTGTCCGTGACGCCGTGACGAGAATGCCTGGCTCCACCAATTAAAGACTGTTCGTTTATAATAGCCGCCAATGGGAGCGCGCGCAGCTGGCGAGCCGCATGCTTGAGCGCAGCATTGCCGTTTCATTGGCGTGGCGTGTTTGTTTGTGTATTTTTTACGGCACGTCAACGACAGGCAGCAGCGGGTGTGCTTCCCACCGCGATGCAATAGAGGATGGTTCAGAAGTCGAATTTGGAACAAGTTCTATTTGTTATTTGAACATTTTCGAACGAATGCTCTTGGCTGTCGTAAATTGAAGGGATACCGTGTTTTTTTTAGTTTGGGTTAGTACACGGTAGACAGATTCCTGATTCAATGAATGCGTATCAGTATCAATTTGTCCTCTAATCTCTGATTTCTCTAATCTTCTCATCACAATTGATTTGGGGTCGGCACAACGTGTTTTCTTTATCCATACGTCTCTATCAGTCATCATGTCAGTAATCAAACCCCACTCTAATCATATCATTTTATACACAGTTTATCCATTGTCTCTTACATATTTCCCTACTATTAAAGCTTATACTCACTCACATTTCGGAACATTTCTCCTAGTCGGTCGATTGAACCAATGAAGTTTTGTCGTTTGAAGAAAACACAACTAGAACCTTATAGTACTTTTTATTGTTTTTCAAAGTATTCACCACGTAGCTTAATACACTTTTCCATTCGCTCAAACCAGTTATTATAACATTTATTCCACTCTAAAGTGGGGGTGCTCAAAATGGCTGATTTGAAAGCGTTGACTGCTTCTTCACCGGACTGGAACCTTTGACCACGACAAAGACTTTTCTTAATTTTAGGAAATGTAAACTGTATGGAGGATGGTCAAGAATTTCTACTTTTTCCTGCTTCAAATACTCAATCGTTTTAGGAGCGCTGTGTGAGCTTGCGTTGTTGTGGTGCAGGATGATGCGCCGCTTTGAGTTAGATTTTCGAAGTTCGGCGATGACTTGTGGTAAACAATTTGTGGTATACCACTCTGCGTTAACCGTTCTACGATCTTCAAGTGCAGTAGTCGCAACATGGCCGGTTTTTCCAACGAACGTGGCCACCATCTTCTTTGAAGTGCTTCGAGAACGAACAGCTTTAGTCGGCTTGGGCTCGTCTTGAAAGACCCAGATTGGAGATTGTTGTCAGGATCGTAGGCATAGACCCAAGATTCGTCACCACTGATGATGTCGTAGACGTAATTTGACTCTCCTCGGTTGAACCTTTGCAGAGTTTTCTTACACCATCTGATGCGGGCCGCCTTGTGATCGTCGGAAAGCAGATGCGAAAGCTAGTTTGCCGTTGGATAACGGCAAACTAGCTTTCTCACACCAAGCGCTTCATGCAAGATCTCTTGATACGTCACATGACGATCTTCGAGAATAGGGAATATGCACGAAAAAATTTTTTATTATCTATACAGTTTATCTAAAAATTTACACAAATATAATAATAACAGTGAAAATAGAATCAAAATTGCTCGAAAAACAAACGAGATATAATTATTTTAAACAAATGTATCTGTCCCTCTCGAAAAACGCTGTTTTCTATGGCAGCTGTATAGGCGCCAAGAACTTTGACGTCACAATTCATATCGGACTTCTCTTTCTAATTGTAAACTGTGAAGCTTTATATCTTCATCGCTGATTAAGGTATTTAAAAAATAATTTCGTAATTGTTTATTAGAGTTAACAAGTATTTCATTTTTTAAATAAAAAAATCGCATGCATATTCCCTATTGGTTGTCTCACAGCAATGATGTTATCTTCAGTGAAGACGGATTTTGGGCGTCCTTCGCGAGATTTGTCACTAACACTAGTATTTCCACGCTGGAATTCTAAATACCAGCGTTCGACAGTCCGCAGACATGGGGCATCATCACTGAACACAGATGTTAGCTCTTCAAAACACTGAAGCCGTGTCAAGCCTCTTCTAAAGTTGTAGAAGATTATTGCACTAACATTTTCCTTAGAAAGATTCATTTTCGTACGTAACCTGACAGATTCCAATCGACGCTGTGACTAAACAATAGCATTAATCCTAATACTTTCAACTGTTTTGAGATTTAAAATTTAAACACATTCGAATATAGAACAGTTCCAAATTCAAAATTGCCGGGAAATATGGAAACGACAGAACTTAAAAGGCATGCCTAGTATTTCAGTGTTTGTGACGAAAAATAAAACCAAGCATGGACATCATTTTAACTCTGTCTTGAGTTATTTTAAATCTTCATTGCAATCCGTGATATACACATACCAAGTGGTAAATATTAAAGAGAAATAATAATCAACTCAGTCAAGCACAGCAATATTTTTAGTAAGTAGGAGAGCGGAAGATGACTTGACCTTCTGCCCATACCATCTGTTGTTGAAACCGCCACAACGCTGTTTCCACCCTCCGGTAATTATGTTCACACTTAGTTAAATATAGCGAACCATGGTATTGACACGACGCCGTACATCGCACACTATACCGCTCGATGCTATTCTGAATGGGGTGAAGGCTGATTAAAAACCCCATACAGCGTAAGTTTAATTAAAAATAAATTGTATTTTAATGATACTGTTGGCTGCATTATCTATACTTCTATACAAATATTACAAAGAGGTAAAGTTTAAGAGGTTGTGGGGGAGAATCTCTGGATCTACTGAACCGATTTTGAAAATTCCTTTACCAATAGATAGCCACGTTATTTGTCATAGGCTATGCAGGGTGAATTTTTAAAGTGTGCCTTTATGGCTAAATCCGAAACTATGAGGAATATCGAAAAACACTGAAAGGAGCCTCGAGCTTTTGATGAAAAGTTAAACTGCATCATTGGGTTTTTTAAAAACCGTTGTTCCTAACCGGGAATTGAACTGTTGGGTTTTGAAAAAAAAACTCACCCTGTATTATTACACCATCCGAAAATGTAGCTAATAAGGATCAAATTCTGGGAAGTAATAATACATGGCAAACTAAAGGAAAGAGCTCGTTAATAAAAATAAATACTTTTTAAATTTTCAAAAAAATATCTAGTGTATTAAAAAAAAAATCAATGATGCAGTTTTAGTTTTCATCAACATCGGGCCCGAAAATCTACAACCGCATCATTGGATTTTTCACTCTCAGTGTCGGGTTTTGTGGCATCCCTTGGAAGATTCTCAAGCCTAGCAAAGCAATAGGCTCCTATAGTGTGTGTTGATTAAAGAAAATACTCCCAAAATCATTTGATATTTACATAGATTTGATACGTCTTTCTATATGGCTAACCTGTCATTAGGTATAGGAAAAATACCCTCTCTCTTAAACCTCATTACATGCATGTAAGTCCTTTAAAAATAAACGGTTACAAATCAATGACATAATGAAAGACGCAATTCAACATCAACGATGAGTGATGTAGTAAAATCATCCGCAACCAAGCCTGCATTTAATGCCACTTATTCCCGAGCATGCATCAGCGATAGGTCCTGGCCGTCGCTCCGCAGACCCCACAATTGACCCCGTGATCAATGTGCCCCGCTCAATTGTTAGTTACGGCGCCACCGACGCGTACGCAATAACATGTATCATATAGTTCATCTGTAGCAGAGTGTAATGTTTGTATGATCCGCCTAGTCTTTTCCAATGAGGTGGTCTCCAGTCGGATGAGCTGGGTACCAGTAATTCACATGGAGCGATTGTCTTCCTGACCACCACAACCCATTAACTTGGTAACACGGTTCTCCATGGCAAGACTGGTTTCAGATCTCCTGGTTTCTGACTTCCCGTAACGACTGTTAAGAGGAAATGTTGGCGGCGAGACTTTGTATGTTAAAAGTCAGGTTTGGCTGTCGACTGTTTTCCCCTCCAATACTGGACCGATTTAAAAGATATTTCACAAACTGAGTAAGAAGGATATATACTGTGTCCCTATGTTTTCTTTTTTGATGATTTATTAACCGTATAAGCACTAGAACTCTCACAAAATGCTCAAAATTGTACGATAAATCGCTGTCAACAGAGCCCTAGTGTACAAATTTGGCAACTATTAATCAATAAAGGAAAACATATATAGAGCATATACATAGGTAGAGCTCTAGATCCTGCCTGGGTTGCGAAATCTGTTCGAAAGAGACACCGCGGCCCTGGAACACAGGAGGAACACGGATGGGGTTTAGTCAGTAAGAGTCTGACACTCCCTTCCGCGCTTCTGATGATTTCCCATCCGTAAAAAAAGGTAGAGATCTGGATAGAGTTTCTTATGTCAGCCCCTACTTTCCTCACGATGTTTCAAGCCTTTTTAATAACGCCACCAATTGGATAAAAGTGCTGAATTATGAAATCGTGATGATTTTATGTCATAACTGTAAGGTACGTCTTTATGTACCACTTTAATCAATAAAAATAATTTCATCGAAACCAGATAAACTGGTTCAATGATTGATAGTTAATATCAATCTAGTTACAGATACCAGCGCACTAAATGCCACCCATTCTCTTCCAGATAACAATCAGTCGCATTTCACAATACCACCAAGAATGACGAAATCTTCAAACCACTCAAGACCTTCAAAGAAACCGATATTAGATCCAGACCTTTGTGAGTTATCCGGAACTTTTACAATTTCGCGAATCGGTTGTACATTCAACCGTTCGAACTTAGTACCAATTTGACATTGCCAGAATCTACAGTTGGTAGCAACAAGTGCGATTTTCGAAATACATTCCGTTACTTCTACGTATGGTTGGCTGTACCCAGACGCGGAAACTGACATGCCTATCACGTTTATAGTTGGTCGTATCCTGTAAGACCAAATTGTATGCCTTTTATGTTATTGATCGTTCTTGGTACACGTTAACAGTAGTGAGAAGTAATTTAGCAGGCGTTATTGACTTTCTTGAGGTTTTGTCTTGTAGAGTGTAATTTGCAGTAAATGGTAGATTTAAGTCTT
This sequence comes from Lacanobia wlatinum, assembly GCA_947578705.1. Taxonomy (NCBI): domain Eukaryota; kingdom Metazoa; phylum Arthropoda; class Insecta; order Lepidoptera; family Noctuidae; genus Lacanobia; species Lacanobia wlatinum. The sequence continues at coordinate 25,235,906 of OX388038.1, forward strand.
CGATAGCCGCAAGTACAAGTGCTAAGAGAGGTCGTAACAAGCCATACACATAAACAACACTAACATATTACAAACTACCGTCTTTTTTGCTTAGCCCCTTTTTAGGGTTCCGTCCAACGGAACCTTTTTGGAGGGTATGCGGTACAGAGAGTAAAGTTCCGCATACCTCCCATTGAAAAGGGAGGATCCTCCTACCAGACGTTGTGTCTGACGGGCAACTGCCCGATAGTTGATATTCGGGCTCATGTATATGTTCCAATCGCACGATAAACTCTGCTTGCGCGATGCAGAATTTCGGACAGCGGAGACTTAGTAATAAGGTGTAGCGGCATCAATGCCGCCACAAGAAAAACCAACGGAGCAAATCTACATCGCAACAAAAAGAACCGCCACGCCATCTATCCAACTAGCAGCGAACTACTACATTGAAATCCTGCATCGCGCAAGCAGAGTTTACCGTGCGATTTGAACATACATCAGCCCGAAGATTAACTATCGGGCAGTTGCCCACACCGGACACAACAACCGTCCGGTCAGAGGATCCTCCCTTTTCAATGGAGGTTTGCGGGACTTTACTCTCTATACCGCTTACCTCCAAAAATCCATACTATCGTCTGTGTTCTATTTATTGCCCTTCTCGAGTAATGGCGATACTGAACGGTCGCTTGTTTGCCAGATCCCACCTGAGCTGGGAACGCATTAGGACAGCCATTCCGCCGCGGCTGCGTCGTTAGGTAAATTAAACATCGGGTAGCGATGAACGTCCATACTTTGTTAAACATAGCAGTTTGACTATTCGACATTCGTATTGTGGTCTCTATAGTTACTTGAACTGGAATTTAATTTTCATCCATCTTTCGTTTCCGTTCACTGTTAGGATAGTATTATTTTCATTTATTCATTTTTAGCGTAACCGTACCAAAATGGTAAAAAGGAACCCTTTTGGTGTGACTAAATCTGTCTGTCTGTCGCAACTGGATATCTCAAAAACTACTAATGCTATCAACTTGAAATTTGGAATAGTTTTAGATGACGTTAGCTCAACTATTTTGCAAATATGAAAAAAAAGTATATATTTTTTTTTTTGCAACAGCGACTAAAAGAGGTTATTAAAAATTCGAAGAGGCAAATACTAATATGGGGTATCATATGAAAGAGCGCTATTTTCACATTCTCAAACATTTTCCTTTTTTTTTAGACAGCATGGTTTTCGACTTATGACGAAAAATGTCAAGAGATGCTGACGCTGATCTTAAACTGCAATATACACCGCAGTGTTAAAATTATCTGAAGCTTTACAGGCCTGGCCGATGTAAATTTACGTACCATCATTTAAAACATTTCACGTTTTATATGATGGTACGAAGCCGTCAGTGCGCGAGTCCGACTCGCTCGTGACCGGTTTATTTAAACGTACTTCATACATTTTTAAATATATCTTAAAACATACAAAAAAATATATTAAAAAATAGTAGCCTACCGGTATCGGGAACAGGGTCCAAGCTACCAGCGGTCAGGGCTCCAGAGAGAGGAACCTCCTGTGCGAGCCGTGTCTAGAAGTACCTACTGCTTTCTGAATCAAGGCCTTGATCCAGCTGCCTAACGAGAGCCTTCGTATTATTCATAGTAAAAACCAAAGTGGCTGCCTCTGTCTCATTTCCCGCTGACTTCTTTAAACCACGAAACGGATTTTGTTACGGTTTTAACTTATAAGTAGAAAGAGCGATAATTGGCACCCACCTATGCGGGGACGGGTTGTTAGTACACAATAAATAAACGAGTTGGTTACCAATCCCTCCTTATCAAGCAGGAGACAGAACAGAGCTAACCCAATGGGCACCAACAGACGTTTACCTTGATCACGGACTAATATCTTTACCTCGCTTATCTCATGTTCGTGTCGAACTACCAATACAAAAAAGCCGGCCAAGTCCGAGTCGGACTCTCACACGAAGGGTTCCGTACCATAAACCTTAATTTTTATTATTTTTGTTATAGCGGCAATAGAAACACACAATCTGTGAAAATTTCATCTGTCTACCTATTACTATTCTTGATATATAGCCCGCTGACAGACAGACAGACTGACGGACAGCGGAGGCTCAGTAATAGGGCTCCGTTGGTTACCCGTCGGAACCCTAAAAAAAGAATCACTTCCTGAACTAAACACCGGTTACTAGTGCGTTTAATGAACTTGATGACATCAAAACTCCTCATTGTCATTGACGAGCTACAACAAAACCCTCGCATTCAGCCGATGATGGCACTAGTTCGCCGCGACCCTAGCTGAGTAATAGGCTAGCGCGGGGCACATTAATCTCGCGGGTCAATTGGAGGGTCAATAGAAGACGCGCGGAACATCACTAACCAGAATAGATGTAACATTTCGACCAAACTTCTTGATCATGGAGTAAGCGATTAATCCCGGGCTGGGGCTGGGCGTGACTGTAGTAAAATGACTTGATTGAGAGAGTTAGAGTTACATGTCATGAAAAAACGGCCTTTAAAAAAAACGGTCAAGAGCGAGTCGGACTCGCCCACGGAGGGTTCCGTACAAATTTGTAGGTACCTTTAAAGTAAAGACTATATTATTTTATGATTTAATTACAAATGTACAGTGGTCAGACTTTTTCCTATACTTGTAGTGTAAGGCGGTATTAATTGCCAAATTTCATAGTTCTAGGTCAACGGGAAATACCCTATACATTTTGATTCCCTTGAGAGTGTCGAAATATACGTTTTATGCGGCATAAACGTCTGTATCTTTTTTACGTTAACTTAGAACTTTTTTTTTTCAGTTTCAAGGGACCGTAGACCTGAGTATATGGTTTTAATATCAGCTCGATAGCTCGACGCGTTCCCGAAATAAAGGGTCTTGACAGACAGACGGACGGACAACAAGGTGATCTTATAAGGATTCAGTTTTTTTTGTCCTTTTGAGGTACGGAATCCTAAAAATGCGGAAAGTCTATCGGTACCAATAGGTAACAAGATAGCTACGTATTTGTACGCACGGAGTAAGGATCGCGGTAGTTTCCTTCTTTTTATGTTGCTACTGGCTTAATGCCCGCGACTTGATCGCATATCCCGTTTTGTTCCCGTTCTCAAAGGATTTCCCGAAATCCTCTCTTACTGTCCCCCAACGCTCCCCAAGGAACCTTCTTGCATTGCAGCTTTCTACAACCATAACCCTTTTACCTATTCGAGGCCTGTACAATGTGCATCACTCATTACAGTTTAAATTCCGTGTTTGATTTATACCAAAGTTAAGGTTTGAAGACAATACTTTCAGGCCCTCGATCAAATTGCTCCACTGCAAACGACAAAGGAGCGATCTATACAACAAATTATTTCCGCATTAAAGTTCGCCAGTTCGCAGGAGTCAACCGAGACCTTTATGGCGTAAGCAAGTGGCGGGGGCACATTAATCTCGTGGGTCAATTGCCCTGAATGACGGCTTGGGACATCACTAACAGGAATAGAATTCACACCATGGTCGCACAACACTACGTAGAGCCAGATTAAATTAATTTCATGTTCGGTTACAACTGGTTTGTGGTTTGTTCGATCTGATTAATGTTCTTTTGAAACACGGCACTAGTTGACGATACATAAGTACCTGAGAATTGGTATTTGCTGAAATAAATTATTCGAAACCTGACTTTTTTGACTAGGTTAGCTATTCTAGCTATCGATAATGATTGGTTTAGTCGGATCAGAAGAAAGCTTTTGCAATACCACGAAATGGCATTACCTAATTAGTTTGATTTGACCGTGACCAGAAATATAACCTTATTAAAATAATTGTGAAATAACGATTACTATGGTGTTTTAAGTAATGATCGCTTTTGATAAGGAAACGCCATTTGAAGGATACCTTCGTGCAGTAGCGACTTGGCCAGTGGTCTATAAAAGGACGATTTTTAAACTTTTTAATTTTATGCTTTCATGGCACCACCATTATTACACAAAAATTACCCGAATAACGACTTCCTTGTAAATCAGCATTATTACCTGCAACAACAGAAAATATAAACATTAATAAATTGAATATATAACTTGAAAATAACGAGGAAAACAACACGCTGCCGTCCATTCAAAACAGCTTATGTACCTAGACAAGTTACACTCTAGTCTTCATAATTCATTACGTAGTCAAAATGCTTGAAACGCTAAATGAACAGCGTCGCGACAGGGCGACAGACGAGCACCGCAAGCAACCCTAGCAGAGGGTTGTCACTGAAGCGGCGAGCACCAATTAATTTAGTCTGAAGCGCTAATTTGAGTAGAGAAGTCAACCTCCCGGGGCGCGCTGCGTCTCCAGCCATAGACTAGATTGAGTTCGCAGATTGGTGAAGTGGAGGTACTGGCGTTTGTTGCCTATTTCTGTTGAAACACTAATTAAAATGATACTTAATATTAATGTGAAAGTTACTGTTTGTTACTTCTTCATGTCTCAACCAATTTGGATGAACTTGGAACACGGGTAGACCCGTCTTGGAATAGGACAGGATACTTTTAATCCCGGGAATATTTGCCCATCGGATATATTTCGAATCTCATGAGGGCTAAGCAGCTGGCAGGAGCTAGTAATGATATAATTTTACGAAAGTTTATCTGATTGATGTCACAGATTTATAAATACCTCTTTTTCTGTTAAGACGTATATATAGCCAGAATGTCTTTCAGAGCAAGTTACAGTCAAATGATAAATCAGTCAATGAACAAAACCAAGTAATCTAGCGTAAGTTTAACAGTAAGGTCGCATTTCCAGTTGCAAGCTACTCGCACTACTGTTGATCACATTATGCTTCGATAGCCCACAATGTAAATGTGGGTACTGACTGACCGGTGTTACAGGCCGTAACGTACCATTCGCAGCGAACATGTTACGTTACGTCGCATCCTAAAATACGTGTAACATGCTCGTTTCAAACTCTTTGCTCACCCATGCTGCAGATTCGCAAGAAACTCTCAGTCAAGATGTCTGATTTGTCGCGGCGCACTGACAGAAGTGCGTAACACTCTCGAAAGGGTTCGCCAAAAAAACCGATAGCGAGCGAAGCACTCCGAAACGAGAAACGAGCGGCTCGTCGCTCGCGTGTCGTGCTCGTTTCCACGTACTGACTGCGCGAATGCTCGCTTTGTAACATGTTACATTGCGCCCCGTAACACCGGTCAGAACCCATCTTAACGCTAATTGCATGCGAAATGCTTTCAGGTGGAAATGCTGATAAGAGAGAGAAAAAAATATTGCAGCTGGACGCATTTTCCTGTATTTAAAACCAAATACAGGAGAAAAAACTGGCCAAGTGCGAGTCGGACTCGCGTGCAAAGGGTTCCGAACGAATTTAATTTTTTTAACATGTTATTTTAACACTACAGACTTCTAATAGGTTTTCCTGTAATATTTAGATAAAGATCTATTATCTCCATTTTTTCAAAATTTTAGGCTCAGTAGTCTCGGAGATAAGGACGGGAATGGTCATTTTTCGTCTAATTTCTTGAATAACTTCAAAACCATTTATTTTAAAATTAGGAAAAAAAATAATAATTATAACCCGCACAGTAAGCCAGCCCTTTAATTTGATATGTCACACGATATTGTTCTAAACTTTTTTAATTTTCTAGTTTGACCCCCAAAAGTGACCCCCATACTAAAAATTTAATGATTTACGTAACACGTCCATGTTTGGGTTACATAAATCCATATGTGTACCAAATTTCAACAGAATCGGTCCAGTGGATCCGGAGAAAACTGGCTGTGACAGACGGACAGACAGACAGACACCCGAGTGATCCTATAAGGGCTCCGTTTTTTTTTTTTTCAGAACCCTAAAAAGCAACTCCACAAGAAATCTCCATCACGTAACCGCAATTTGTTTAACTCAATGTAGCACGAGCGATTCGCCAGTTTTAAATTATTCACGACCTCACCTAATTCCAGCGGATAAAGTTACCGTTTAATTTATTTATCTAAATATCCGCTAAAGTGGAGATTTCAGTTAACCGATATTCTAAGGAAAATTTTCTTTATCATCACTTATTTGGAAAGGTTATGAATAATTTTGAGATTTAAATTTTAATCTGTACAAGGCGTATGTTACGGTTGGTCGAAACACTGGAGATAGTATCGATATTGATAGCGCTGGCTCGGTTTCCATTCGCTAATTGGCTGGCGACGCGTCTCTGTGTGAGTGTTCATTAACAAATGGGTACGTACGTGTAGGGGTAGGGTTGTTACTGTTGATACAGGGAAAATCATTTTTGATAAGCTTGTGATGGAAAAGACCAGAATTGGAAATAGTTTTACTGCGTGCACATGGGAATAATTTTTCATGTAACCCTTTCTAAGTAAGTATTCTAACTAATATTATAAATGCAGGTTTTTTTTTAGGCCTAAATCACTGAACATATTTTACAAATGGAACCATGGAGACTTGGTATATGCCAATTTAACGAGCGGAGCCAATGGCAAAAGTTAGTTTAACTATATTCATAGAAAAACAAAATATTTGATACCCAATTAATTTATTTAAAAACCAAACATTTCTTCACCATAATAAATTATTCAGCAGTCGCCGCGCTTCTAGTGGCGTCGCACTCATTTGGCTTGAAATCAAGCCGACATGTGGTTCTAATCACGCGTCAAGAAAAGCTCTAAAGAAACATTTTTATACGCTTTTTAACGCGTTCAGAACCGGTTGTTTTTAGAAATAAAACGTCGTTGGAGGGTGACGATGAACCAAATATAGTTTTTATTGTATCATTATGGGTAAATGGTGGGGTCATTATTGCTTGCCGATGTCGCAAAGAGGGGAACCCTCGAAGTTCGGCTGTTTTGACGATTTAATAGGACACGAAAATAACGGTGTTTTAGACTTTGTTAATGAGTGTTTAATTTGCGTTCTTGCTTGATTATTTTGTAACAGAAACCAGATCCGTGTGTGTATACGGAGTGGTGTCACGGGTAATTCGAACTATGACGAAGGACTGTTAAGATTTTTTACAACGGTGCTGTTAATTTTAGTAACTGGAAAAACATATGGGGATACCAGAGGTCTGTTGTTTATCCAGTTATACGATTAATTTCACCACAACCCTTCAAAGTTTCAATCAATGTTATGTGGCAGCCAGAATGTCCATCGTATTGGCACTACCCGAGGCAGAGATGGACTGTTTCAGCCAGCCAGAATAAAATTCCTTCCATTCCTCAAGATTCATTGCTGTGGTGGTGCTTTTTTTACTATTAATAGGCACGCGTTTGACCACTAACTCACCTGATGGTAAGCGATGATTTGGTCGAAGATGGAGCACGCTTGCTTAGAAGTAATGTATTCACTCTTGACTTAAAGACTCCCAGGTTGTAGCTATCAGGAAACCGACTCCAGCAGGGAATTCCATTCCTTAGCTGTACGCACTATGGATGTGTTCCCAAAACGTTTTGTGCGTGTGAGTGGGATGTCCACCATGTAACCAATAACTATCCCAACGTTCCCATCTATCTCAATGCCAAAATTCAGCATAATCGTTTCCGCAATTTAGGCGTAAAAGTGTAACAAAAAAACTGTCTTTCACAATTATTATAGGTATTACGTTAGGACAAAAAACAATTTCTGAAAATATTTGCATCACAACGATGCCCAATAGCAACAGCCCTGAACAAGGATATGTCGATGTATGTTTCACATATACGATACGGGCACACTACGAGCGATATTTTAACACATAGCCACCCGGCCAGACGCGGATCAATTAGTAAGTATTACTGCATCCCCTGCACAAATATGTCCGGCTGTCTGCTCAAATAAACTGACGGAGTGCGGTGTAGACAGAATGTCCACGCCGATAACATTTATTGAATGATTTATATACTGTGAGTTGCGAATAGGTACATGACAAGGTTGCGTTTGACCATAATCTACCTGTTGTAAAGTGACGATGTGGTCGATAATGAAGCACGCTTGCCTAGAAATAACTTATTCACACTTAACTCAAAGACCCCCAGATTGTAGCTATCAGGAAACAATGACTCCGACAGGATATCCCACACAGGTGTACGCATAATAAAAGTACCGCCAGAAGTTTTGTACGTATAAGTGGGATGTCCACCATGTACCGGTGGCGCTATGCCGTACGCCTTGTAACTTGTGGTAAGCATTTCACATACGACTGAAATCAAGTCTTATATGGCAACAGTGTTGCTTACCAGCCATTTGTCGTGTACGATGTGTATGTAAAAGCGTGGAGTCCTAGGTTCGATTCTCAGGTCGAGCAAAAGGCAATATTGGGTTTCGCCTAATGGCGGAGTTTGGAAGATGGTAGTGTGACACCCCCGTGCTTGGAAAAACACGTTAAGCCGAGGGTCCGATTTAAGATCTCTTTGCGTTCGTGTCGGATTGTCAACCCATCGGATGATGAGACTGATGGTAGAGGGAGCGCATTTTGTATTTGAGCACACGCTCGTGCACTACAATATCTCCCTCGTCGATGGATGGTCTCCGTTGAGATCGAAATAGATCAGGAAGACTATTCACTGATGTCATTTGGCTTATTATGAAATCTGTTCAAAGTAGCTTTACTATTTCTTACTATGTGATAGGCTCGCGTTTAGACTACAATCTCACCTGATGGAACGCGACGATCTGCTCGACGACAGAGCACGCTCGCCTACAAGTAACCTATTCACTCTTGACTTAAAGACCCCCAGCTTGTAGCTATCTGGAAACACAGACTCGGCAGGGAATTCCATTCCTTAGCTGCACGCACTATGAAAGTCCAGCCATTAGACGTGAACGATTTATATGTGGAGAAGCCATCTAGCTCTATTTTAGGGTTTATTGTGAGATTTATTTATGAATGGGCTAAACCATCTCGTCGCCTCCTTGATAACGCTCATTTGAGCATGAGGTTTTCTGCATGCACAACACACAAGCCTATGGCTTATCATGAAATCAGGTAGTTACCAACCAACCAGGTTCATCATGTTTTGTGAGACACTTTTGACGTGCAAACGGCCAACAATATCAGTCACAGTGTAGTGGTTTTTCTGATACTTATTCACAGTATTGTGAGTGTAGAGCGGAGCTAGTAGCTAGATACAGCAGTGGGGGCGTGTGATACAGCGGAGTCGGCGCTCTCGACCGGCCAGGGTTGCGCCCGGCAACGTCGCCACGAGTGAAGAGCGGGAAGCGGATTAGAGCTTTCGTCTGAATCAGTAATCAATTCAAAGAGAAGGCTGAATAAATCCTCTTACTTAGGTAGTGTTGTATGTTAGCTCGTGTAAGCCAGAATTGTAGGAACAAAATGCCATTACTGAGCAATGGCAATTGAAAAAAAATATATATTTTTAAATAAATCACCTTATGTATTATGAAGTTTAATTAGATTTTTGGGACCAATCCAGCGATTGATCATACGGTTAGCCCGCAATGTAATGCAACTTGCATGCTGGCTGATTGAAGGTGGTAGCGTTTAAAATAACAATTCTAATGTACCAATCAAATCAATCAATGAATCAAACAGACAAATGTATTCAATTGTTATTTTAAACGCTACCCAGTCAGGAAGCTTCATTGCCAGGACTATCTCGGATGGATTGGACGTACTTAAATATCATTCCTACCAAAGGTAACTTCTGTGTCCGGACATCACTGCCTTTAGTCGGCGACCACTTATTCACGCTCGGACTTAAGTGTTTCTGCCAAAAACCACCCTAACATCTGTATGGACGCCAGTAAATCTTCAATAGGGATTTGTCCAGAGTAAAAACAAATATGATTCTATTTAGTCCGTCAGTTAGATTATCGAAAAATATAAGACACGTGTTTTATGCTTTATCAAAATAATAAAAATTGTCGAAGATAAAACGCATTAAAGATCAGGACAGGGCTTGTGACGTCACTTATCGTTAAAAAGTGTACTGAAATCAAATGATATGTGACGTCACACCAGTTTTTTAACGCACTGTATCGTCTTAATTTTTTGTTTACGTGAAAAAAGAAAAAATACGTATCGGATATTTTTTGGAAATCTATCTGACGGACTAATTAGATTTTTTTAGTCCACTACCCTATTGGACCCCGCTCCACCCTTTCCCTTGCACCAGCGGCTTGTGTATAACGTCTGCGGATTTCCATTACAGGCGCGCCTCCCCGCCCGTCCGACCGACACATGTTACTGTGGCGTCACTCATATTTGAGATGCCTATGAATAACAAGCCTCACTGAGGACAGGGTGATATGGGCAGGGGAGTTGAGAGGCCATAGTTTTCTTTGGTTCATTATGAAGTTGAAGTCTATGTTTTCTGTTTCTTTGACCATTGAAGCCCATAAATTGACATTGTTACACAATATCTTTATTTATTAACATCTAGCTAGCGGCTACGCCAGAATGAAACTAGAAAAATATCACAAAGGAACATACTCCCGGGATAAAAAGTATCCAATGCTCTATTACAGGTAATAGTCTACCCGTGTGCCAAATTTCATCCAAATACGATCAGCCAATAAAATGTAAATAAGTAACAAACAGACAGATTTACTTTAGCATTCCAGTTGGCGCCATTGTCGAGTAAGGTTCTTAATCATAACATTAAAGTTGTTATTACACGCATGTGAACAAAGTGAGAAGGAAAATAAAAAGAATCAAAACAAATAAGTAAATAAAATCGCGTCAATAGCCAACCAACAGTGAAATTTGACATTTAAAACCTCTCGCTACACTAGCGCATCTAGCGGCGAATTCAGACGCGATAGCCTTCATTGAAGTGATACAAGGGTATCTGCATCCTTGCAAATATTGTGCTAAATAACCATTCTGCATATTAATAGCATAAGACTGTCCTATCTGGTCTTTAAATAGTCTAAGGGCACAAGCCACGGCAGTCTGTTACCAACTTCATTGGGATCAAGGCGATTACTGTTAGTAATCGTACACCCTCGCCACTTCGGGAGGACCGAGCCCTCACTACCGCAGCGTCATACATAGCTAACAAACGCCGGGAATCACCACTCTAACCGGAACTACCGCGACCCCCGCAAACCTACTGTAACGCGCCACAGCGGGTGACCGATCCATCCGTAGAGGAGTCAACCTAAATTGGACAGTACACAAGCCGCTTCCGACCTTACGTTTCGGGGCGAATCAATTTCCATTTGGGCGCCTCGCGTCGCCGGCGTCACTTGAAAGTGAACTCAGTGGTGGCAACAATAAAGTATAATTTACACAGACACGGATTTCATCGAGATTTCTAAGGGTTGTTTGTTGAAGTAATACGTGATTTGCGGCGTCGACTTCAGAGTCGATTTTCGTTGTTGCGTGTTCTTATTGTTTGGGCGGTAAGGAGTATTTTAGATGTATTTTTATATGGATGGTGGTAATCCTTGGTGGCGGTTGTTCGTCAAAGTTTAATTAAAAGTTCGGTGGGTGTCGCGCGGCTGAGTGGATAAATAAGCGTCACTGTATTATTAGATTGACGCGTCCGCTCAACTGTTTTGATTTGATGACACGGCGCTTTCCATTGGCACTATGATTTGATTGATAGAGGGGGAGAGCAGATTGAAGCGAGACTCGTTTCGCTTGCGGGAAAGCCCTTTGTGTCTACAGGATCGATTTGAGTGAGAGATTGATTTAAGGCAAGCATTAGACAGATACCTGGGCCCATTATCTGCCAATTATGTGAGCCATCTTTGGTATGAATTTCAACCTTTCAGGTCCTTCGAGCCGGATCACATGTTTTTTTACAAGAATCAGTTGTTAATAACCCTAACTAATGTTATGAATGCGAAAGTCAGTTTTTCGTTTTTTTACGCTTTCGCATCTATAATTATGATATGATAAAACGATTTTGATTAATTCTGGTACTGGAGACAGATGGGGTCTATATTGACGTAAACGACGCCGCGGCCAAAGGCTGTAATTATTTATACAGGCAGTTAGATTAAACCCACGATGGTGAGCTTCGTGTAGTATACACGTACTCAAACAAGAAACAATCGTTTAAGCCAATTAGCCATCTATTACAGATGGAGCAACATCCTCCAATGAACCGCAAAAGGTTACAGAACCAATCATCAAGTCGCTTAGAGTATCCTCGTAAGCCGGACTCGGGGGGATATTTTTATACAACCCCCCGATTCTCGGGATAAGGATATCCGCACCGGTTTATAAGGTTAACCGGACAGGGAAGGGCAACTTAGTAGTCGGGAGCCGGGTAATATTATTGAAGTAAATACCGTCTCGAGTGGAGGAATATGGAATAAGCTTTTATGGGGGACTTTTAAAGGATCGTAGGAAGTAGAGTTCTGGATACGCATCCTAATCATAAAATGGCCTCCACTAGTAAGAAGAAACACCCACAACTCTTGTGGGTGTTTTTGGCTTGGTTTCTTTGTTTTTTAACGGTCTCCTGAAATATTTTTTTTATACTTTGTAGTGTTTTGTTTGGAAGTCGGTTATATTTTTATGTAAAAGTTTTTTTTTTCACTTTTAAATGGTGAGACTTGGACGTCGTTGTCTAAGCAGAAATTGAAATAAGCTAAAATGCTCATAAAATAAAAACTACTGCGCGAAACTGAATTAAAATTCGATTTCTGACATTATTTTTGGGAGTAATTGATATATAGTATACATTCAAAAAAATACCCACCGAATTGAGAACCTTTTTTGGAAGTCGGTTAAAAATGGCCTCCTATAGTAGCGAGACTTGGGATGTGAAAGAGGCGCTTTTCTTCTAACTTGACTTCCGAGACACCTATCGCGAGAACATAGCTTGTTCTCGCGATAGGTGTCTCGGATAGAAAATGGATATTATTAATTTTATTTTGTGTCACTTAATTTTGCATCCCCAAATTGCTATAACTCGATGAACTTCGCATTTCCATTCTAATCAAGCAACTGGAAATGATTTTGTATGAACTGTGTTCAGCAAGTCTGATTTAATAAATCATAATGATCAATGAGCATGCATTTTCCGAGCCAGACAATATATATCTACATACAGCAATATTAATCCCTAATGGATGTCCGTACGGCAAACACATCACGCTAATTTGTCGAACCACGTTATACCAACAATAGATACGTATCGGGATTCCATTGAAACGGCAGGCGAACCGCAACATGATCGGTTCAGTGGAACAGCGATTTCAAAAGGTATGGAATTACCAATTACGAGCTATCGAACAGAATCTGTTGTATTTTTAGCTGCCCCGTGGATGGTGACAGGAATATTTCCTTTGCGACTTTTAGCTCATTAATGAAAGTTATATCTTTGTGACTGGAAAGATATGATTGGAATTACTATGGTTACATTAAGAATTTATCAAGAGAATAAGTAGCCACGTGCTCCTTCGACTAACCACCAGTAACCAAGTACTACAATATGAAACTCATTATTTTTTTATTTTGTTTTCCACACTGGAAAAGGACCAGCCCTCACATTGGAGACCACAATATGACTTTTTTATAATCTAGGCAATACATTGGTAGTCATTCAATCAGAGGCCCCAACATCCACAGGTAACAGACCGTATACCATTACACTTACTAACTCACAGCACACCTCATTCAACCCCAAGACTATGACATACCTCCATTCTTGCCAAAAGGTGTAACAAAGCCAGAAACTGCCATTTCCCACAACATAATGATTGCGGTAGGCAGTAAAGTTACATATAAATTATCGCGGGGCGGTAATTGGCGGGCCGGTGGGGCGCGACAAATCTGACGGCCATTTCCGACGGGTACCGTTACACCCCACCACCCGGCGGCGGGGGCCTGTGTTGGGGTGTGGATTGAGCGATGAGAGGAAGCATTATTAACAGGTTGTTAGGATGAGCGAGGAATTGCGACAAGTTCGGTCTTATTCATCAACATTTATAAACTTTTACAGTTTAGAAATGTTGATGAATAAGACCGAACCTGTCGCAGATTTCATAAAATATTCTCTAAAGATATTTTGATGTAGTTCCACATTGCTAAACGGTTCTGCGACTTTTCTTGAATGGAGCGTTTTGTCATGTTTTGCAACTATTGCTATAAGTTGACGCAAGTAACTATAATCAAATCAGTTACATCTGATGGTTTTTGAGGGGTAATCTTATATATAATAAAGCTGAAGAGTTTGTTTGCTTGAACGCACTAATCTCAGGAACTACTGGTCCGATTTGAAAAATTATAGATAGCCCATTTATCGAGGAAGGCTATAGGCTGTACATCATCACGCTAAGACCAATAGGAGCAGAGCAGACAAATTTGCGCGGGTCAACTAGTGGCTCTATTAAGGGGGATTATTTCCGTCTGCAGAGATCTTAGGGCTACGTTGGACGCCAAACAACTAAAACCCCACAGTTCCTATGTCGTTACCATGAGTTGGGGGCCCAGGAGAAAACAGAGAAAATATGGCCCACTTGTAGGAGTGGCCCAAGTGCCCTTACACCTGCACCATTGAAGACCTAATTAATGCCACAGATGCCGCTATTAACGTGGCCTACTGGCCACAAAATTGTTAAGGGACACCGACTCGAGACTCGAGGAGAAGAAAATTATTTCCTCTCGCCTCAGTTAAATTCACACGCACCCTCGACTTATTTGAGTTACCCCTACTGCTTCTCACTTTCCCTACATCCCCGCTATCCGCTTGTGCCTCGGGCAGGCGCAACAAGGAGTCGGGACGGCATCGTGCGCGCGCACCCTGATAGGGTGACGATGGTATCGCGGGGTTGCGAGACAGTCCCGCTCCCGGCCGGGTTGCAACCCCCGCCGCAGATACTCACTATTTATTGCGGAACTCCACTTGTAAGGGAACTAAACTCGTGTTTTGGAGGTTTGAGCAGGAAATTGTATTTTTGTTTCGTGTATTGGGACGAAAATGAGGATAATTCATGTAGTAAGATAATTAGTCTGCAAACCTTGCAATATGCCTCCTAGATGCTCTTGAAAATCGCCACATTCTTGTCTTGTTACTAAGATCACTCAACAACAGCGGGTCTTAAAAGGCCTCTTCAGAAGAATCATAATATTAATCATACAACAATCTCAAATTTCATTTTCATCTTTATCGCTAAAACATTAGGTTCAAGGTTGATTGGGAAAACTTTACAGTTTCAGATAGTTTGATGTGCTTTGTGATTTTACTAAAGTGGCCTCTTAGACCCGCAAATCTGTTGTCCTAATAATTCGACTTTATTTCACAACACGACGTCTTCGACATTCAAGCATGACCGCAGTAGTTTCGTTGGCTGTGTAAAGTTACAAATACACTACAAAAGGCAGTGCCATGAGCAATAAACTCGACAAACCAATGAACCCAACAATTTCAAGTAGCCAAACCGTCATGACGTCCTTTCAACAACCTCTCAATCCGTACCCTGGACGTGAACAGTCCGTGCCACGTCATCCATCACCGGTCCGGTTGACATTTTGCTCTCGAGCCGGTCAATTAACCCGACTGTGGCGAGCACACGACCCCCGGGCCCCGGGGGATCGCGCCGACCTTACGCGTATAATTATCTTTATAGCTACGGGTCCTCCTGCTAAGAGCTAGGGTTTAATGATACGGTATTTATTTAACTGGTATTTATACGGTGACATATTACACCAAATTTCCTTGAATTATTTGTAAAACTTCGCTCGCGTGAATGTCGGTTAGCGCGACCAAAAGTAATCATGAAATTTTGATCCCGTTCTTCGGAACGGGATCAAATTTAATTATATTTTAGCCACTATAGTATACAAAAACTTGAGAAATTGTATCCTTAAACCTACCTCGAGACACTTCTATTGGTGAAAACAGCATGATAATCAGTGCAGTAGTTTTTGAGTTTATCGCGAACTGACAGACAGTTAAACAGACGCGGCGGAGGAGTTTTATAATATGTGGTGATGTAGAGATCTATCAGGTACCAAGCAGGAAACAGAACAGGCCAGGGTTGCGGAAGAGTCACCGCGGCCCTGAACCGCAAAGGGCGTTTGGAGGAACACGGATGGTTTTTAGTCAGTAATAGTCTGACCTTCAGCTCTGCCCGGAGCGGGAAGGATCTCTTGATGAATTCCCATCCAAAAAAAAAGGAGACGGAACAGATTCGGGCCAATCCCCTTGTTGTAAATCCCTTGGTGCCTACCAAGGGATTTACAACAAGGGTAAGCCGTTGCTAGTTGCTAATCTATCACGTATTTAAATAGGCATGTAGGAAATCAAAAGTGATGTTTACCTGGATGTGGGAAGTACGGCGGGCCGACGTTCATCATGGGGGGAGGCGCCCGGTAATCCATCACGACTCACTAAACGCACATCACAGACACAACACTAGCGCCGTTCGCGCGAACATAACACTCAACATTTTCCCCTCACTTTTCGTTTCACCGTTCAATTTCCGAATGTTACAAATATTGAACTCTCCTGGAATACAAAGTAGTGATGCGAACGTACAAGAAGGTATGGACCATCGATATCGATGCGCGGGCCATTGTGTCCGCGTCAGAGCATTTTATCTCGGGCTGATGTCAATTGGCGCGTGATTTAGCGCGGCTGTCGGTCGGCGCGCATTCTCCTTCAGTCTCGCTGGGAGCACTTTATACTCTCAACTCATAAATAATTAAGAGGGCGCCAGGAGCTCGACGGATGAATCGAGCCGTGTTCGGTGCGCGCATTAAACTAATTGATGTAAGTATTCCGAGCCGGACTGGTTTACACGCACTTGTTGGACTATTTCTGTATTTATGACGCCATTAAAGTTAATAATGCGAGATAAGTTTTATTTAATACTTCGAATTATTTAGGTGGAGCGCCGGTTATTTATTTTGTGGTCGTTGCAGCCTTGTTTAGGATTGATTGAACTAACTATGTCGTATACAAAGGAATTTAGAGTATTACAAAGATGTATCTAATGATAATGTATTCTATTCTGATTGAGTTTTTACGAAACGTAACGGTGCCAGCTTTACACAATCGGAATTCTTGCTATTGAAAGTCACTTTCGTTAACAATAAAGAAAGTCCGAGGACAAACCAAAGCAACTCATTAATTCATTCTGCCAAATAAGGATGACGAATTACTTTTCAAATGAAATATCGATAAAATTGTCACACCGATCACGTTCGCAGAATCGGAATTTCAAATGTTAAAAAAGCGTCAATTACGTCGTTCGGTATAATTGAATGGGTTCCGTCGGAGCAGCTGCTCCCGGCCCAGGCCGCTTGAAAAACTGCCCATTCGATAGGCCCCTCCATCTCTAGTACTTATTTTTATACAGAATCGATTAAAATTATTTGCGGAGTTATTTCTACGATTAATAATGATTGGACGATTCCATGTTAATGGTAATCCAATTATGTGACTGATGAAAGCTGATACGCAGAAATTTTAAGCCCCATTCATAGCAGTCATAACATCGATATTAATTACTATACAACACTAATAAACGATTTTAATTAACAGATACCGCGCTATTTTCGCGATAGCTCTAAATGCATATTCCATATAATATTCAAACACAGCCATTCGAATAAAAACCGCCCGCCAATTGTGAGAACGACAGATCAAATGGAAAAAGTAATAAACGGAATCCGCTTTCATATACATACGGAGCTTGGAATGAAAAAAAACGGCTTTAACTACGGATAAAACAGATATGGTATTCATACGACTGTATTTTTCATTCGACTTTTGTTCTGGTGACATAATTTTATTGAGTTGGAGTGTATTAGATCGAAGTCGACCTGCTTTTGTTAGCACATAAGTAGTCAGAATTTATGACTATGTTAATCAATCTTGAGAATTGATTCAGGATTTAGCGACATTCTATTGAATTTCTCGAATTCTTGTCAACTCTTTATAGGATTTGTAATGATCTTAGTAATCTTCCGTCTCATCTGCTCTTCGCTAAGTTATGAGCAGTCAAGGCTAGTAGCGGGGCAGATTGACTAAGGGGTGCGCTATTTTTACATAACTGCGATCACTCGCGGATACTAACAATATGGATTCTACGAATGCTACAAGTAGTACAATAATGTTATTTTTGTCCCAGTACAAAATATAGTGTTAAAGAAGTCGCGCAACCATTTAAAGGCAATTCAAGCACGATTGCAACCTAAATATTTGGAGGCATACCACAAAAAGAAAAAAAACAATAGCGTGCAAACAGCCGTGGCAACCAACACGAGTCCCTACAAAGAGCTCAGCACATTATAGGTGGTCAGGGGACGATTAAAACGCAACAGGCGCGACCGCAACCGGGTTCCGTGTGTTCCGAGCCCGATGGAGTATGAGGGGGTCACGGGGAGGTCACGGGCAAGGGAGGGAAGGTGGCAAATTAACAAACACGAAGCCCTTCGCCGAGGCACGCACAGAAAGCCATAAAACCACGTATTGGTCAGACGGAGTGTGGCGCTTTCAGCGAGAAACTCCGCTGTATTAGCTGTACGGCATTCTTTGCAAGGGTTGTGTGAAAGCGTCATAACTTTGTTTGGTTGAATTGCTTTGAAGAAGAAAGGAATTTCTGCTGTGTTTCCAACAGGTACGAAATAGTGAAAGGCACAGTTTTTCAAATCTAAAGGAGTGATTTTTCCAACGCTAGATATTTTTTTTTATTTAAGGGACACTGTCATACTGAGGGGAACTGTCAGTTTCAATTTAGTTCTTCTGATAAAATATATCTGAAGAGATAGAAACTTATGACATAAAGCGGTACAAGATGCAAAATGTAATAAAAAACACCACTTCTCTACTGAACCAAATCCGCATCCACAAAAGCTAGGCAGCTTACTGAAACAAAGTAAGTAAAAAAGCGCTGCACCGCTAAATGTCGCATGTTATATTTACAAACAGAACAAACACGGCTCCCAGGGGAGGTAAGGCAGCCCGCCTTAATGGAGATGTACGCTAAACTGGATTTTTAAGTGTTGTAATTAAAATAAATTATTTCCAGCGCGGTTTAGTACTGTAAGTGCTTGTTGTGGCGACAGTACTGACTGTTATTACTGACCCACAGGTATAATGCGGTGACGAAATTGTCGAGAGAATTACAATGTTTAAGCAAAATATTTCACGTCATTTACGGAAATGACTTAACACTGAAAGTCCTTGAAATAACAATGAAAGGAGCTTTTGAATTAAAAATACTTGATAATCAAATATTCTAGCCCGAAATGTTAGACGGACAGACATCTGTTGCTACAGCGTCAGTTTCCAATTACGCCCCAACAATACTCAGAAACTACGGACTAATAAATAATCATTCCAAGTTTAATACAACCAACAAGCCCCTGCTGGAAGCATCAAATATGCATCGCTTAATCGTGCCGAGAAAATCAATAAGCATACTGGAGAGTTTACAGCAGAAGTCCATTTAGAAGTTCGCGAATATAACCCACAGCTGTAAAGCGTTGGAGACGACCTCCGAAATTTGTTAATACATGCTCAACTTGAGGAATTTAATAGCGCAAATAGTTGATACTGACATTTTGCTTATGATTGAAAATATATTTTATGACGTCTCCGATAAAGACAGAAAGTACAACAAATCACCCGTAACATGGCGTCGAGTGTCTATGGGAACTGTGACATACTCAAGTTAAATAATGAAAGAATGTGGAAGTAGCGTTATTTAAAATGCCATTGTTTCTTTGCACGTGAGCAGAATAGTAATACAAACATAGGCTGCGTTAGAAAGTTATGAAACAGAACACAATAAGAAATCGTTGCTAGGTCTTGTTCATTATTGAAAACTTCAATGTCGACAGCAGCAACTTGATCAATAACGAGTAATAAATTCCAGAAGGTAATATAGTGCTAGATGAGAAATGGGCATAAAGATCTACCCAAGAGGTCCTATTAAATGCCAGACCACATCGCAACAGACTAAAGCAGGACGGGACAAAAGGACTGAGTGCTCTAGCAGAAAACAGAACTGGTGGTGAAAACGGGAGAGGGAGGCCTTTGCCTTGCAGAATGATAAATATGATAATACAGGAAATTCAGATTGGTAAAATAAGAAGCTTATTTGCAATGCATAGAACTGGCGAAAGTCCATCTACAAACCGCAAAGCTAAAGCTCTTAGGTACTTTACTAGCCGTTCCGCTAAAATTTACAGCGTTAGGTAATAAAACACTCATTTTAAACAATAGCAAACACACCGAGTTTTATGCTGAGGCTGTAATATTTACAGGCTGTGATTCTGTGAACGAGGTATTGGATCGTGTTGAAAACCGCGGCAGTGTCGATAAAAAAAATTAAGAAACGCCTTTTAGAATTTAGTATTTTGTGTATATAAGGTTTGTGTATGAAATTTAACGTATGGAAACATTTCAGCTCGAGTGGTCTGACCCATGCAGAGCGGAGCTAACGTTATTACTTTTGAATAGAGAAGACAATGTGCAGCGCAGAGCGTTTCATTTCAAGATGTTTCAGTGTTATGAAACTTCATGTATTACAAAAAAAAACTACTTTATCCTTATATAGATCTAGCTTCTGCTAGCGGGTTCGCCCGCATGACTGTCGAAAATTATCCTAAGAAAATATACGTCCGGGAAGTATCGTGTCCAGGACATTGCCTACCCGTGTACCATGTTTCACAAATACCTGTTCAGCCGTTAAGACAAGACATAAGAGAGAAGTGGTTACTAACAAACAGATCAACAGACAGAGAAGAGTTGCTTTCGCATTTATAATATTTAGGGTGGAAGTATGGACACAGGATTCTGTTTTTCGCATTGGCTGAAAAACCAGTCTTAAGAAGTGGAATCTCGTTAAGCGACAAAGGATACATAAATATAGTCCTGTATTGACTGCCGTGGGCATGGGAGGCTCTAACGAAGTGAAGTTATTACTAGTTCAGTCATTATGTTAGGGTTAAAACGTGAGCCTATTACGACCTAAAGTAAGCTAGGTGTATGAATGAATGCTGAACTTATCACCAAAAGAAAGCTCTTATAAAAAGACATTTTTTTTTTTAGTCTGGTTTGCTCTTGACTCTAGTCTAGGTCAGAGACAAATGTTCCGATATTTTCCTCATAAAAGTTTTCTTTTCCGGATGTATGCCTAAGTAAGTACGTGAACAATCAGGACGTTGATCCCGAATTCCCGTTGTCAAGGAATATTCTCACATTAATCCAGTAAGTGGTCATGGTGTTTTTGCCAAAGTGAGATTCGTCTATGATTTGTGTGTTTTGTCCCATTACTGATATTTTATCACTTCGACTTATGTCTTGGATAAAGATCATGAGGTACTAAATGTTAACATTTTAATTTCCTTACGCTCTGAGTCATCGGAATACAGACCAAATCTAGGGATATCCAGTTCAGTTCAAAACCTCATCGGATGACTGGGTACTTAATGATCATCATTTATATAGTATGTTATTGTATGTATAGTTTATATATTTATTTTTATTAATTTAAATATTAATCGCGTTTCTGTTTTTTTTTTTTTCAATTTGCACCTACTACTATTATTCTCTGCATCACCCAAAGGTAGAAAATGCCTAAGACATTTAATCCGCCTCTGTACATCTGTGTGTGTAAAGCATTAAATAAATAAAATAAATAAATTTATCTAGCCTTTTCTTAACTATCTTGGGTTCAGCTGCCAATCTAGCCTAATGCAGCTCAATACCAAAAATTTACATGCAGCTACTTCCTATCTGATCCACAACTCAATTAGTATTCGACCTATCAAGATAAAAATAGCCATTCAAAAAAGATAAGTCTACTAGACACTTGACACAATTAGTCAAAAACAATTCCGTTTCGGTAGCGTATAACAAGTTTCAAAGTACGAAGACATTGTCCGCGGTTTGCGAAACTCGTGGCGTCAGTAGCCGCGGCGGAGTGCCGTTGGGGGTGACAGCCGCGACGCTAATACCTCCATTATTAAAACATAAACTGTGGCACTCGTCCCGACGCGATGCCAGCACGCCGTGGCCACCCTACACTCTACTTATGTGATACAATTTCATCACTTGACTGAAGTAATTTATTGCTTTTTATTTTCAGTGCAATAAAAAATAAACTTTGTATTCCATTAGGATTCATTTGCAACAAAATAAATAATTATTTGGGTGATTTATCACCATCAAACACAATCACTTAAAAAAAAGTCACAAACATTATTTACATCGATGCCGATGTTGCAACACATCACATCACTACTGCACAAAGAACAGCGCGGCAAACGTGCGCTCATTAGTGCGCCCGACGCCCGACTGACGACTGACACAACACAAGCGTCCACCGTATTGCGCATGCGCTACAAATTAACTCTCCATCGCTCAAAAATAAACTTTGTCGCATCTTAAATAAGGGTTATTATAGTAGTTGGTGAGGTACAGACACCTGTATAAACGTGTAGGGGTCGGAAATGCGCGGTGCAGTGTCATTTCCACTCTTTCCACGTTACTTCCCTAATAAAAATGAGATTTGCCCCGTGGCGGGCGGCGGGTGCGCTTCAGTAACACGATTACGCTTGCATCGAACGGCTACTGGGCTTGGCTAAGAGCGGCGGTGCTAAGTAGATATCGTATAACTTAATCATCTGTTAAACTACGGTAGCTACTTTTAGTGAAAATCTTATTTTCTTTTTTATAGACTTGACGTTAATTTGTTTTTTCCTGACTGGCTGCATAATACACTGCTCCACCTTTAGGACTTTAAAAAACTGACCAAGTGCGAGTCGGACTCGCGGGCAAAGGGTTCCGCACGAATTTTTTTTTTACGTGTTATTGTAATCTATTAGGTAAATATCTATTATATCCATTATTTTTTTTTTCAAAATTTTTGGCTCCGTATTTTCGGATATAAGGGGGGGTTTGGTCATTTTTCGTCTAATTTCTTGAATAACTTCAAAACCATTTATTTTAAATTTATGAAGAAAATATTATTAAAACCGTCACTGTAAGCCCTTTCATTTGATATGCTCCACAATATTTTTCATAAATCTTTTACTGAAATTTTCTTTTTTTGGCCCCCCAAAGGTGACCCCTATACTAAAAATTTAATCATTTACGTAATCGCGTCCGTGTTTGGGTCACAGAAGTCCGTATGTGTACCAAATTTCAACATAATCGGTCCAGTGGATCCGGAGAAAACTGGCTGTGACAGACGGGCAGACAGACAGACACCTATAAGGGTTCCGTTTTTCGTTCGGAACCCTAAAAATAAAAAACAAGGCCCTTAATTTTAATCTTAGCAATTGCTATGGAGGTACCTTAAATCACGTCCAAAATAGATGCCAAAGCTATGAGATCCGTTACCACATTTGAGCACAGCCAGGCGATAATTATGAACCGTTGCCTATAAAAATATTTTTATCCATCCGTCTGTTTCACCACATGAAATATATTAAAGTTCCCAAAATATCACAACGTTGACACGTGATTTATTTGGTTGAAAATTATGTTAAAATTTTAATAAGTACTTCGTAGTATTAATGACTGGGTGGGACTTCATTAATTAGAGATTCATTGAAAGAAGAAAGAGAGCACTAAAGAAATGTATAAGAATGAAAATTCGGAACTTTTTAAAATTTGTATACTTCGTCATGCGGTAGTAGGTGTCCTTTTGTGAATACTATGTAGTTATTAATCAACTACTTCCAAAATAACTTCAAATATGATTTTGAAAAATATTGTACAAATTTTTTTGAACTTTTAGAAACTGACAAGATCATTACCACCCTATGTCAATCATTCTTCGAACATAGTAAGTACACTTAGATTTATGCAATCCTAAATACTGCAACTTTTAAAATACTATCGATAAAATCGCACCAACTCCACATCACTAACGGACCTGTTATTGAGTTATAATGTTTCAATTACACAGTCTAGATTTATAGATCGCGAATTCAGCACCGTGCGCCGTTTATGTGCCCTTACGTATCTACCCGTACACCCGGCTTTGTGCGATCCGTAGCGCGGCGATGCGAAAACATTATATTTGCGATGCCGAGTCGAGTCCTGCGCTATTATAGTGCACAGTCATTATTGCTATTTGAGCTTGTTAGCCGGTGCTTTCAGGCGGTAATTTATTTTCAGTGATGTGGAGTGAAGTATTTTAATTAGAGGTAATGTAAATTATAATTCTCATTCGGAGTCTGTGATTCTGATTACTGATAACTACAACCTGGGGGGGAGTCTTTAAGTAGAGTGAATAGTCTACTTTTAGGCAAGCTTGCTCCCTCGTCGACCACATTATCGCTTTCCATAAGGTGAGTAATCGTTTAGGTAAGTATTTTAAAGATGGCTTCCAAAACCGGTGAAAGAACACATTCTGAGGACCCCGGCATGTTCCAGAACCAAAAGCTCGTGACCGCCACCAATCCACTCTGGGCCCACGTGGTGGATTGGACCAACTGCCTCTGACAGAGAGGCAACACGTGAGAGGAGGGGTGTGGGGAGGTGGTAACGTTATATGCTGATTATGATTAAGCTATGTTGTAGAATGTTGAGTAGGACACTTTCAAAAAAGTTTTTACCAGAGAAATCAATTACCGTACTGTATGTTGAGTGAAAGCATATAGAGCTTTGTTTAATGATGGACGATGACAAATCCGGTCAGTTTAATCATTAATTCTAAAACAACAAACAGCTGTTTTATAACTGGAAAAGCAGTACGTAAACAAGCCCGTAACCTATTCTAGGAAGTATTTACTAATTAATGAATTCTTTTTTATTTTAATTGTAGGAGATTTAGCAATATATTTTTTCAGAGGATCCTAACTAATATTATAAATACGATTGTAAGTTTGTTTGTTACGTTATAACGCCTAAATATCTAATCCGATTTTGATGAATGTTGGTACAGAGACAGATGGAACCCTGAAGGCTTCTTTTTTTTTGCAAAAATCCATATTAATAAATTACACAGCTGTTCCAATAACTGGAAAAGCAGTAACGTAAATATCGCGGAAATAATTACCGGAGGGCAGTAAGCAATATATTTTCGGCGAA
Source organism: Lacanobia wlatinum (assembly GCA_947578705.1). Taxonomy (NCBI): domain Eukaryota; kingdom Metazoa; phylum Arthropoda; class Insecta; order Lepidoptera; family Noctuidae; genus Lacanobia; species Lacanobia wlatinum. The sequence goes on from OX388038.1 coordinate 25,260,855, forward strand.
TATTTAATAAAAACAAGCCGTATAGAATGAGTGTAGTTTCACGTCCAGTGCACGTTTCAGCGAAATTGTTCACTGTCAAACGAAGATATTTATGAATATTCATGTGCCTGTTTCCAGGAAAACCTGAAAGCATTGCTGCAATCGAGGCCGTAATTTTTAATGCGCTTCTACTGTGCTGTGTGATGTCTATGCGGGTTACGTCATAACAGTTTCCTTTTAAAAAAAACTGCTCCAAAATCAAAACTTTAATTTATTTGTAACTATCTTTTTCCCGTGGCTGCGCTCGCACCCCTATAGTTGTCTCCAGGGTGTTATCTATATTTGTGCCAAAAAACATCAAATTCGGTTCGTCGATTTAGACGAGAAAGCGTAGGATTAAAATTACGACATAAATAAGTACTAAGATAACCGTTGTGTTTAAAACAGTAAAATCCAAAATCACTATCAATAAAATCCACTTTGAAAAACCGGTCCTATTCACATTTCACCACTTCCATCCCTTGTTTTATATTAATTGCACTCATCACACAAAACACCAGAAAAAAAAAACATCCGACACATCTCGCACTCACTATCCCATCCCTACACAATCCGACTTCAACACAGCACTCGTATCATCGCGCCACTAGTGCCGACACATACCTACCGCGCCGTATAACCGGCGTAGCGCGTACATTCGTACAACACACGGCCGGGGTACAAGGTGCGGGGCGGATCGCGCCCGGTCGCGGGCCCCCGTGCCTGTGTAACTAGTGAGGATACGGCCGTACTAACCGCTGCGGTGAGCGCATGCGTCCTGCGACCGACGTAGAGCTAGGAATGGTGTGGAGGCGGTACGGCATTTGACTTTTTTATTTCAATTTTTTCAAACAATTCCCATGCGTTAGTCTCGCCAAAACTCGAATACGTTTCAACCGATTTGAATATTTATTAGTGTGTGTGTGTGTTTGTGTGTTGTTTAGTGTGTTAATTGGTGGTTTTATACATTTTAGTTGGTGCGAACACACAGGACACCAACACACACACCACACATCACACACACACACACCAGCACACATCACACACCTAGACATCTAGTTTATAATGTGTGGTTATTTTGTTTGTTTTCACTGGTCAAAAACGGGCTCTAAAAGCAAATCACAGTTTTAATAAGTTTAAAAGAACATAGATGATGTTTGAATAGGTACTTCCTCTTTTCATGTCGATTGACTCTTACTAAATTTTACTAGGTACTTACGAAAATGGAGATTGACTCACCTGAAACAAAAAAATAAATCTCATTAGATTTACAAAAATTAACAAATTATTGATGCAAAAGCTTAAAGGATAGAGTTATCATCACACTAATAATATTGGCGCCACATTTAAGGCTGCTCTCTCGAATAAAACTTAAAAACAGCGTGCAGATGAAGCCTGTTTTTCCTCAGCACTAACAGTGAAATTACATCTGAAAAAATTAGTAAGTAATTAACATGATATGATACGTAATTTGGTTTAGCCAGAATTTATCTATCGGTATCACATAATAAGAAAAAAAACACCAAATCACCACCAAATCGTTGAGATGAAACCATTTTACTGTTTTATTTTTTATAAAAAATATTTTTACTGCTTTGCAATACAAAAGAAAATAATTTGGTTCTGTTACTTTAAAAAAAAAATACTATAAAAAAATTAAAATGTGGGTAGCGGAGTGGCGCGTAGAGGGGTAGTTAGCTCCGTTCGTATGCACAAGGTCATTGGCATGAATACAAGCCTTAATTAAATACGTCTAACGGGGCCGTCCAAAGGTCCGGGTCCTGAAGTTCACGAGAAATGTCCCAGACAATCTCTCATAATGTTGATAGCCTGGGATGGCTATACACTGTCGTATAAGACGGCGTGTGACTTGTAAACGCATTTGCACCTTATGAATTCTAGAGAGTAATCCTTTTCTATCTAAGGACCAATTCCAAGACATAACGAATCAAAGGTCATCCTAACTGAACCACGAACAAGTCCTAACCGCCCCGCTGCAACTCATCCACCCAGGTTACCGAGTCAAAGTATCGCAACTACTCTGCCACAGTTATCATTGGCTTGCCACCCCCGCAGCTCTAGGATGGCTATACACTGTCGCATTATGATGGCGTGTGGCTTGAGGTGAAGCAATGAGCAAACTTTTAAAGAACTAGATGTGTTGTTTTGATTTATGATCGAGAAGTATGTTGGCTTGCCAAGGAGTAGCATCTTACCCAGTTAATGGGTTGTAGAGGTCTGGTAGACAGCTCGCTCCACGTAAAATACTGGTATTCAGCTGACCCCGGTTTGACTGGAAGCCGACCCCAATATAGTTGGGAAAGAGCTAGGCAGATGATGATGTATGTTGATAAGATCAAGAAAAAAAGTAATTTTTATAGTATTTACAAGGTTACATCTTCAAAAAAATATTCCCAGTAGCGGTTGATCTTTTTTTGTATAAGCATTCAGAAACACAATCTGTATGCTGTACCTACTCTTAACTAATATTACAAATGCGGAAGTGAGTTTGTTTGTTCGCTACGCTTCCACGCCTAAATTACTGAACCGATTTTGATGAATTCTGGTAGAGGAGAAATAAACTAGATTATATACCCGTCTCCAGGGTTGGGTAACTTTTTTGTGAAGATCTTAAAAAGAGCGAGGCCAAATTTTAGTATTCTCATAGTTTAGAAATAAGTCACAATTATAATTAGGAAAGTAAATGCCCTATCTATTTGATTTATCAGTCTACCACCAAACCACGTTTCATGATATCTGCCAAGGGTATGTAAGTCAACATTCCGAGAAAATACCTCACATCAAGGAAAAATTAATACTTTGCACGTTGTCGGAGCTACTTGGGCAGAACCAGGGGGTATTACGAAACAGATTTTCTTCGTTCATGCAGGAGAAATATTTATTTAAAGTTCCCGTATAATAGTGGTACATAGGCGGACTTAATGCAACGAGGCATTCTCTACCAGTCAACCGTTGGGTTAAAAACAAAGACACTAACAAAATATTGAAGTTTTGATTAAATTTGAATGGCCATAAGAGGCGAGAAGGCCAACAAAACGATGGATATACTGTGTCACAGATGATGTGGCTAGGAAGGCGATGACTACTGAGGTAACGAAAAGTTGGTCCACAAGACACCGACTTTAGTCTGCGCAGACTTTGAAGTCTGAAAAAAAAATGTCTGCAATCTTTGGCTGAATCAGAGTTTAAAGTCCACGCAGACTAAAGTCGGTGTCGTCTGGACGGTTCATAAAACGATGTATGGAAAAAGAAGACATATTTCGGCGACATAGAATTAATTTTCCCTCATGGCAAGAGGAGGATTTTTGAAAATCATTGGGATATTACTATTGGTTTCAGGCCAACACAATATCCGAATCCTAGCCAATATTTTAAATGCAAAAGTCTGTTTGCTTGTTACCTCTTCACCGGTATACTATAGTCCTAGGATAAGAAATACAAGAAAGAAAGAAAGAAAGAAACAAAGAAAAGAACAGGCTTCTTCTGGGTAAGCTCACTCCATCATCGACTTTGTCTCTATGATCTCCGACCTGGACTAGAGTTAAGACCAAACCCATGTCAAACAAAAAAAAATTGAAAATATTTTTTATCCCGGGAGTATGTTCCATGGGATAACTTTTACTTTTAGGCGAGCGAAGGCACTGGAGAAAGCTAGTCGTCTATGTACTAGAAAGCCAATCAGAGAGTAAAGTCAGTACGGTGAACGAATTCAAATATCCGTTATCGTCGCATGACGGTGACAGCGCGTCAAGTAACCAACCAACAGCTGAATGTTGTTCCACGTATCTACATTACATTACGCGTACGTGCTAGTGATGTGCTGGCGAAACGTTCGGGAATTCGATTTCGATAGACTGACATAGTCAGTCTGCAAATCGTCTGATAGGTACCTCATAACTGTTTCTGAGTGGTGCAACGAATGGTTCGTAAAAATATTTTGTTTGAACCGAAAAGCAATATAGTCTATGCATTCAAATGTTTAGTACCTAGTGTAATGAAATGGTGGCCAGAACAGTTCCTGCATGTTGGCGGAAGTCAGACATATAGTGACTGCGCATTTGAATGAATCATCATCATCATCATTACCATAAAAAAACCGGCCATAAACCTCAATTTTTATTCATTGTTGTTAAAGCGGCCATAGAAATACACACTGAGAATTTCAACTGGCTACCTATTACGGTTCTTGAGATACAGCCCGCTGACAGACAGACGGACGGACAGCGGAGGCTTAGTAATAGGGTTCCGTTCGTTACCCTTCGGATACGGAACACTAAGAAGCAAGCTGACTACATTACAACAAATTAGCAACTGTGTTCTAAAAAGTTTAAGATTTATTTTATTGTAAATGTGCCCCTTTTATTTAAATAAACGATTTTATTATTATTTTATTATTATTATTACATATATCAGTAAGAAATCAAGACATTTTAAATATACCAATTCAAAAAGCAAAACCGATGCATCAAAAAGCGTCGACAAAACCTCTCAACTTCTGACAACTCCCAGGTCTAGTAGCTCGTTGGGTGCTACAGCAGTACATACACGTGTGTATGGCAACGCGACAGCGCTGCTCCGCTAATCACGAGGAAACTTTGTACCTCCCCCCCTCCTCCCCACTCCCCCGGTAGTGGTGCGAGCGATATCGATATCAAAGTCCTTTTAGATTGCCTCTAATATAGGTAGGCAGCGAGTTATAGTCGCTAATGTGTTCGTAATTTCGCGATCATATCGGTAGGGTACTGTGTTGATGATTGATCAATAAACGAACGATGGGATGAATTGAATGTTTCAATGTAGAGATTTTAGCCACGTCGTTCAGAAAATGCTTTAGCTTTCTCACCTTTACGTAATCTGACTTTGTTAGCGATTTGGCTTTTAAATTAATATCATGGAACGCTGAAAGAAGGCATCATTCGTATTTAAGTACGTAATAATGTATAGTATTAACTTCTACCAAGAACAATATTGTTGATTTAGAAATTGTCTTGTATGTAAATATAAAAAATATATTTCATCTAGCTTCTGCCAGCGGCTTCGCCTGGGTAAAAAAACTGCTGGTATTCCAGGAGTCTACCCGGGTGATAAATTTCATGTAATTCCGGTCAGCCACTTTGATTGCTTTATTTTACAACGCAATCCTTCAATCAAATTTTTCACAAACCACAAAAATCCTTAAAGCCAAGCGCACATCACTAGCAACTCACCAAAAAAGGCCAGTCGACAAAAAGGTCGGAATAAAAACCGACAATCGAAATCCCAGCACTACACAACTACGAGTACGTCGGGCGGGGAAGTATGCACTACGTCAGAAAGTCTACGTGAATAATTTGAAACGGACGACTGAGCTTCGAGGCAGTCGAGGCACGGTCGTTGTGGCGCTAAACGAGGCACGGGACTGCAGAAGGACTACTAACAATGTGTGATCTGTTACTCACACACAGATAGATGATTGGGAATCTTGAATAGTTGCGGATGCAACTAGTGGCCCACGCTTTTCTAGCCTTCCGTTTGGTAGGCTGCGATGATGTGATCTACGATGGAGCCCGCTCGCCTAGAGTAACCTATTCTCTCTTGACTTAAAGACCCCCAGATTGTAGCTATCAGGAAACGCAGAGTGCTTGGAGAGACTAACACCTAGATTCCTAGATTTGTCGAAATAAATGTAAAGCCACAAGACTAATGCCTAGTTTTAGATCCATTAATACAGGCTTGGTCAACTCACGACTTGACAGAGGTTACTAGGACACAAGCTTAGAATTCTAGATCGGGTCATACTGCTGCTAGTTTAGCCCCATAACAGACGACAGTCTTTTGATATGATTCTGAGTGCAACAAGGCTTCCAAGCGATTAAACCCTGTGTGCCAGTCTCGCGTTCCATTCTTTTCATTTTGTCAAATAAAAAATTTTCCTTTTGGGTTTGAAGCGAAGACGATTATTGCACCAGACCACCATTTTTGTTTGTTACATTTTGAGGGGTCATACTGCGAATAGGGAAGATGCACGGTGTAGACCGCGCCATCTATTGTATTAAATTCGAAACTTTTACGTTAAAAATACTCAGTCACGCTTCTGTGCCTATAGTAAATACAGGCTCACATAAGGGGGACGTGCTGGGCGTGGACACTGTCATCTAGTGGCGCAAAATCAAAACTTTTATAAATACTTGACATTGTTACTTCTGTGCTGCCACCTACAGTTAGTTCCTGCACGCTCTCTATAAACAGGCCTTCTGTCGTCTTCTTATCCTGCGGTAACAGCCAACTCTGTCGCTGAATTAATAATACGACGTCAAGGGGCGCGTTTTATACGTATTTACGATTTGAACCGCTGTAAAGGGATGCAGCTGGTCTGGCTATGCGTGGACAGGCTCAAATGGACAATGAACGATCTTATTCTGGGTCGACGGCAGGTTGAAGCCTTGAATATACAACCCTCGTAAAAACACACTTTAACCGCTGCTTTTGTTGACTCTTTACAGTATGAAAAGTTTCCAAACGACATTGTTAACGTGTCTGAATTTGTTGAGCCACATCTGCAGTAGCGCTACGACTGAAACATTGTAATATTTGCACGAATATTTTCATTACGGGAGTTATTTAAATAGTTGTTTTAATATCACTTTCTGTGGATTTAAATATTATTGCCATAGAGAACAGCACTGTAGATAAAATAATAGTAACACCTACATATACCATCAGGTAAGTTGGTAGAAACTATAGACCGCAAAATGCTCAAACTCATAACCATTCGTTATGTCAACTTCCATCCGTTCAATATTCCAGGATTAATCTCAAATAATTAATAAGAAGTACCGTGTTACCGGGTTGTGGAGGTCTGGTAGGCAGCTCCAAGTAAAATACTGGAATCCAGCTGAATCCGGTTTCACTGGGATAACCAATATAATTAGGAAAAGGCTAAGCAGATGATGAATCTCAAACAATGTTATACAGAGATTAAAGTGTTTGCTTGTTTATAAAAGAAGTCTCTAGAGTACTGAACCCAATCTTTTCATAGAAAGCTGCATTAGCTGCATAGGTTACTTTTGGCCAAGAAAAATACAGCCTACCCCTGGGATAAGCCGCGGGAGACAGCCAGTTAAATGATAAATGATATTTATTTTGCAAATAGGTTACAAGTAACTCTTTTACACGTCAATTTTTTTTTTGACATATTTGTCAAGATGAGGCCGGATGTTTCCTAGCTGACTACCCTGAGAAGAAACACCGAAACAAACTCAGAGGTCATAGTCTCTTTTGAAGTCCATACAATTGCCAATAACATATGAAAAACATGTAGGTTAAGGTCTGAGGTGGCCTTTTGAGGAAAGCACCACGCAGGTTTGAGTGGGCTTGTCCAGACATTGCAAGCATTTGCCAGTTATCGTGCAGCTCAACTCAAAACTTTGAGGAGCTCAACGAACCGACGAACAATACCAAAGTAAGGACATTTGGGTAAGCCGCATAATATACTCAATCTGCCAGACAGTCATGAAATCAATCCTTAAAATAACGACCTACATAGTCCTCACACTTACAATACATCATTTTTTTAAGAACCATGCAGATTAGTGTCTGAGATGGTCTTTAGAAGAAAGAACCACACAGATTTGAGTTACTTATACTTCGCTTTAAATCACAGTCAAAACCGCAACCAAAGCGAATAGGTTCCAGTCGATTCCTCCGTTGTTCCATCCCTTGACGGACCGTTTCATCGCAAACGTTCGCGCCGGCTTCCTCCCGCAACCATTACTCCTCTACATTTCCTTAAGGCCCCTCCGCACAAAATCTGGCCACTTAACGTCTCAATCGGTACAATAACAGTCTGAAACGGCCCAATTAAAATCTGCCCGACGCGTTTTCCAGCGGTGTTGAAAAACTGCGCATTTTTCGTAAGGTTCTGTGGCTGCGTTTACTATTGTTATTGGACTTTTTGCTTTCTTTAATTTTGTTGGCGGAAGAGCGTTGTGTAAGCATTTTATGGATTTGATCCTTAGTTCTGTAATATCTGTTTGAACAAGGAATAGGAGGAAATGCTCAACGGGACTTATAAACAGAAAAATTATTTGACCAGTATGGTTTGTATGGAATTTAAAAGAAGCTGACCGGCATTTTTTTTCGTTGTTTCTTCTCAAGATAGTCAGCCAGGAAACACAGGTGTCATCTAGTTAAAATTTTCAAGAAAGATTGACGTGTGAAAGTGTTTTAACCAAATTAAAATTATATTTATTAATTATCATTTCATTCGCTGTTAACTAAAACCTACAGTAAAACAGTGATAGACTCGTGTAATGTATTCTTAGGTTAGAAACTATCCCAAAAAGTACCAGTAAACAAAATACGCATAAGAAAATTTTTATGATTCAATCATTGATACATAATAAACCCAAGATGCACAGTCTCGAACAAATGCAACACTCGAGACTGTCGTCAAAAACTGACATGTATCAAGTGTCATATGTGAGTTGTGTGTAGTTATACTATAGACATTATTTTTGCAAATTCAACCTTACACGGATCGCTTAAAGTTGTTTTTACAAAGCAGTGCAGTATGGCGAGCGATGCGAGACTGTTTGAAACTAGCGCACAATTTTAAATTGTGCGCTTGTTTTATGCGGACGTTTTTGAGTTGCTGAGTGTGTATCTTGGGCTTTTATATATCAATGGATTCAATCTAATAAATATTTTATACCTACACATAATCAGTTTCTTTCTTTATCTCTAATTTAATTTGTTCCACTGCTAGGTAGAGGACTCTTTTGCACACAAGTCTGTATATTCCCAACTCCACAATATTCCCTTATAGCTTCATAATCCCGTCCGATTTTCACATTATTTGCGGAATCTTAAAATTTCGGCTGACGGCGTTCATTACTGGCGTAGTCGTCGGGGGTCGAGAAAAAACGAATTTGGCCCGTAATCTGATGAACGCATAATTTCATTAGCCCGGGCCGCCTCGTAAAGCGGCCCGCATTAAATAAACCCCGAACCAAGAGGTAGTATTTTAAAGTAGGAGCAGGCAACTACCAGTGGATCGGATTTAGCTTGAATTTTGTAGTGAAAGGAATTTACCATGTTATTAATTACATAAAAAAAATAAGCGAAAAAGTTGTAGTCAGTTCTAGATGATTTTGCAATGCTTGAAATCGTAGATATTATCGGCATTATGCCAACGGCCTATCATAACATGACACTGGATAGTCTTTATAGTATCAATATCAAACGCATCATTTCAACAGCTAAGGTAGTTAGGGTTTTGTATAGTAGCCGGCCGGCGCGAGTCGTGAGCACAGATGAATGTAGCGGGGTGATCTCGCCAAAGTACGGCGGGCGAACGAAGCTTGCAAGCGCAATAGTCGATGAGCATTGACTGACGAACCAATAACGTGACGCGTCAGAGCTGTCGTCGTCAAACTGACCAATGGAGAATGTGGTCACGACTCGTGCCGATTATTATATTTGACAGATGTACAGACGTTTCCATTGATTTTTTTATGAGGGTTATAGCTATTTCTTGTACAGTTGGGTCACTATTTTGGTGTTCAATAACGAATACCCTACTCTACTCTTATAATACAAACGATCATCAGTGTAGAACACGATGAGCAATTTACTAGTCCACACATTTAGCAAAGGAGTATTACAATTCTTACAGGTCTTCAATAAAATCAATTAGACAGGCTTATAATAAGGATATCTAAGCCGACCCACCGGCACCGCAGTCAAGCCAGACAATCTGAATAATTTCTTCCGGCAAACAAGTCAGTGCGGAGTCACATAGCGAGGTCCGTGCCGCTAGCGGACACCGCAACAGTCCGCGCCCCGCATCCGTACGCCAACGCGCATGCGCCGCAGAGCGCGTGTCCATTGAATATACGACACGCGACATGAACTTAAATAAAACATGACTATCCAGTCAACGCCGGCTGTTGCTGAAAACCAGCACGGTCTCGTCCAGCAATTTGCTGAGCGATGCCCGTTTTTGCGCGGATGTGACTCATATCTTCATAATTTGTATAAGTTATTGATTTTGTTTTTGACGTAATAACGTCTTATAAATCGATAAACGTCGACTGCGCGCGCGAAAAAGTGTCACGTTCCGCAAGCAAGAGTGCGAAACAAGCGACGTTATCACGTAAAATTATCGTCCGTTAACCGACTTTCAGACAGCCAATTTTTTTTTTTTTTGTATTCGTCATGCTTTTTCTGTTGCCTTTCTATTGGGATTCTTCAATAGCAAAGGACAAAAAGCTCTCTGGCCTTAGACTAACAGTAGGACATATCACGCTAAATAATAAACCAAAAATCCTGCCTTGGTCAGTTCTTTTTAGCAAATTGATGTCATTTTATGCAAGTTATTTTTTTATTTGTTGCGGTTACGCTATTGAAGCTACCATTTACACCAGGGGTATACTTAGCCCCATACTACCTACGAATTGGACGTTTTCCGTACCGTACGTGTAATGGAAACGTATCCCCACTACACATAGCGACCTGGGGATTAAGCGCTCGTAAAAAGGGGGTAGCACGGCAATAACGTCTTGATGCACAAACTCGATTTAACCGCCATCCCCCACCCTGACCAAAACGAACCTTACTCAGCGGAAGTAAAGTTCAAAGTAGTTTGGAGGTACTCTTGGCAGTGTTTCAACGATAGTATGACACATGTCCATTTAGTGAGACCTTCAGCAGTTCCGTTTGTTTGGCATCATTTCTTCTGTTATTGAGGGGAGAGTCCAAATTGTTCGTATAATTTACCGCGTTAGTGTCCCAGTGTTTACATTAGGGGGAGTGCTGGCAAAGTGGACTATCTCGGAGTGCAGACGACCGTATCGGTTTCCTTGTCGAAGGGAACTCAAACAGTGACGTATCGTTGTAATATAGATGATTAACAGCTTATATCTTTATGACAAACAGTTTTTTTCGGAGGGGATGGTTGAAATAGCCATCGATAAGTCTACTGCCAAAAAATCTGGAAATAAACTCATGATCTACCGTTACCACTACATTAAACAACAAACGACTCATTATTTCTTCCCTTTAAGCTGTTGATATCACCGTCGCACCCCTGTACACAAAGTCAACCCCCGTGAATACGTATCTAATGGCTTGGGTTGTTAAGGATTTTGAGGGGGACGTCTTACTTCACTTAGTCCAATAATACCTTTCAATTTAAACATCTGACTTGAACCGTAATATCGTTATATAAATTCAAGTTCTTTAAACTTAACACACAGTTGTATGGCTGGAAGTTTGTTGCACCACTTCTTCCCAGCTAAAACACTTAGAAGTGACGGGTTGGGCGATTAGGGGCAGTCTTCATGTAAATTTTGACGTTCAAAAAGTGCTGATTTTCAGCCTAGTTTGTTTGCCTTTTGATTTTGTTTTTTTTTTTATTTTGAACAGATAAAGGAACGAGAACAACCGTTACTGAGTGAGTGACTGACAACGCACAGCCAAAACTACTGGTCGTAGATAGCTGAAATTTGGCATGTAGGTTCCTTGGGGTGTGTAGGGTAAGATTTCCCAAAAAAAAGGGAAAAACAGAATATGGGCGTGCTTTTGTAACATTAAAATTTTTGATTGTGAGTTTAATTGGATTCATAATAATTTGCACACCATCAGGTAAATAATACAGTGTATCTATCGACCATTATTTGTAACACCTTTACCAACCTGTTTAATAAAGATTTGATTGATTGACAAAGTCGCAGGCAAAAGCTAGTTAATTATATCGAGAAGACAACTTTCCAAGAAAGGACTGGCATCGGTACTGAAAACGCTATCCCATTACGAGAAGCTTTCAACGATATTCCACGAAGAGCCAACCAGTAAACTAGAACGAACCTTATTGATAAATAAGTACGTCTTTCGACTTCCGGGAATATTAAAAACAGACTTCTTGCAGCAGTCAGAAAATGTAGATATAACGAGATTCTTCCCAACAAGTTTCTTGAGCTAATAACAATTTCCCGACGCTGGCCGACTCACAAAGAAAGCTCTCGAGCTAGTGTAGCTACTCGCGTCTCGCAGTGGCGGTACACAGAGCAGTAAATACTTGGCGGCGAGTCGACACGCCAGCGGAATACTGAGTGGAGTGCCTTTGAGTGGTAGAGTTACTCGTACGAGTGAGCGGGCTAGTGGCGCATTTAAACGAGGGAGTTCTTAGGCCAGCAGTCAAGTCAGGTGGACATGTTGTGCGAACCCTCGTAGATATTCGAAAGGAAGTGTCAATTACGGCTCGGATCAAAGGACCCAAGATGGCGAAACATTATTTTTGAAGTCAAATATGTGGACTGGACATAGTACAGACGCCAGCACATCAAAGTACCCGAAACTGTCAAAAGTTTCCCAATTAACCTTGAACCTAAAGCTTTAGCGATGAAGTTGAAAATCCATTAAAAGAAATTTGACAGATTAATTTTTTAATGCTGGATTTGTCCAAGTGAAATGTCAAACACAATTGAGGCTGAATATATGTATGAAGTTGCACAATCAACTCAACATATTCACTAAATACGGTGTCCAAACAACGTTGAAGTACATTTCGTCGTGTCATGGACGAGACGAGGCAGGCGATGGGCGCCAACGGAACGCTGGCTGAATACTGAGTGAAATGGATGCGTTTGTTTCGAATTGTTACTTGTGGCAATTCGGATTTGTCAGTTAATTATCTTTTAATCAGTGATTTGTGGGTAAGAAAGATCTGCAGCTGTATTCGGTTAGAAAAGGAAATCGACTCCAACATACTTACTTGGAGAAACAAATAACAAACAATAATTGTGTGAAATTGACAGGGTTCTGAAACTGACTATAGGAGCAATAAGAGCCAAATATGGACTTAGAAAAAGAGGCAAGGCAGAAAATCCTCAATGTACGAGTATTTGAATAGATACTTTTACTTCCCTTTAAAAAAAAAAAACGACAAATTGAGAACCTCTTCCTTTTTTGAAGTCTGTTAAAAAGAGTTACCTTACAGACGATATTTATTTTACCTTTGTCGCGCTAAAACTATCCCCTAACAGCATTAATTCATTGACACGTTAACTGCAATCACCATTAAAATACAAATACTTAACACGAACAACCCAACCGTCAACTTCCACTATTCAAAATTCGAAGTGCGTTCAAACGCGTCTGCTAACGGTCCCCCGCTCGTTAAAAGGGTAGACTGTACAAACTCCGACTACCCTCACACGTCGAGGTCTGTTGGCATACGTCGCAAACTGAAGATAACCGTAGGTTTAATGTGCTGCGCTGGTAATCTTTACATTGTGCGAGCTCTATCTGGAGGTTTAATGTCGTCTTGTTTATGTAAGCGACGTCAGGAGATCTGTTGCTTTGTAATATGGAGGTTTATTTTGTGTAAACATAAGCAGGCTTATTCATAAAAAAATAATTACATGATAGTTTTAATATTGCGTAGCAGTTCGAGAATTTGAATTTAGAATCTGCTAATCAGTATTTAAACTAATCATATGGTTTGAATTGTCTTATTTAATATGCCTATGCTTATTATATACAATATATTATATTTGGTTACTATCTCACTTATGATTGCTGCTAAAACCAGCTGTTCTATGCCATTATGTATCGCTGTGATTATGCTCTTTTTATAAACATAGCAAATAACAGAAATCTACATTGTATACCGAGGCAAAACCATTACTAAAAACATCAATAACCAATCTCAAAATAGGATACAAGAGCCAGGTCGTATCGCTCGGGATCGATCGTTGCATCAACTGCATGCTTACGTATAACTGTATGGTGGTCCCCGTCACAGAAAAAATACTTACAGAAGGACAGCTTCAATTTATAACTATCGAAAACCTTCGCACACATAGACACGCTAGGGAGTGAAAGAAAACGTCAAAGTTGACAGGAGAGAATTCAAGAAGAAAACGTGTTATGCTGACCCGATAGAAAAAGAGTAAGTTGACATGATGACATATACGATTCACGTACAGCGAGTACAAGAGTACTTACAACCGGCATTTGTTTGAGATCGTCGCACACACTGTATTGTAGTGCAATTCATTAAACGTCTCACCGCTTTAACGTGTCAACATGAAGTGAGCTGTCAATCCATGTTAGAATGACAGTTCACTTCATGATCACTTCACCTAAGTTTACACGGTGGCATGTAGAATAGACCGGCTGTTCTCGCTTGTTGTATTACGCCGACCTTCTGTACCTACCTATTCAGCGGTCCCATGTTGGGCGCCCGTTACCGGAATAGTCGGTAGACAAATAGAGGCAGAGAATGCAACTCGACGCTCTGTGGCGCGTTGCGCCCGTCAGAGGCTGCGAGAGCTGTACCGTGAATTGAAACGAAATTAATCCCGTTTAGCGATAAAATTCTGAGAGTAAAATGTTGTATTGTGTTTTGTGTTTTTGTCGACAAACGACGGAAATCAATGATTAAATATATCAATTGGTATAATATTCTTTGGTTTTGGTTTTATTATTTTTACTATATAATCTTTTACTATAGAATTCTTCACTTTACAGCTATGGAGCCCACCATACTAGCCCTATCGTTGAAAAAGTCCCAAACGCAGAAATCCGTATAGGACTAAAGGCCAACATAACGGAATACGGGTAGCGGCTCTCAAAAGAGGCGAGCTGGACACTTGGCTGAATGTTTTCATGATATAAGATGGAGTTGAGCAGCAGAACGTAGAACAGCACCGGCAAACCAACAACCAGACCGGTGAATGGTATTCAGAAGACCGCAGGTAAGACCTGGTTGAGAGTCGACATACACATATACCAGGCAACTATAACACATAAGGAAAGAAGCCTACATTCAGCAGCATATAGAACAAGGCTGCCAAACGAGATGATGAAACACTAAACCTAACTTTTCCTGACACATCATCTATCTCTACCCAGTGCGTCGAGTCGTCTGTCACACGACAGTTCACAGTACGGAAAGACCGACTTTACAATCCTATGGCGGCGACACTCGAAACTGCGGGTGTTTAGCACTAATGTGAGCTGATGGTTAGCACTCGGCTCGTGACGCAGACGCTAATGGGCTCCTTGATGTACCTACACGAGGGTACGAGACGATACGTACAGTTGAACTAGCTGTTTGGTATACTGATAGCTATGGTGGTTTAGACCTGGCCACCTACTAGGCATTGTCTGTTTAGGAGTCACCGTCGACTCGAAAAGAAGAAGATGAAATAGTAATCAAACTTTATTAGAAGACAATGGTCAAGCATAAAATTGTGAACAGTTATTTCAGTAACTACAGATCTGATTGAAAAAATCTTACACTTTTAGAAAGCTACTCTAGTACCGAACGCCAAAGGATATATTTTATAACGTAGTTAGCTTGAAGAAAGCTTATGAAATCGCGAGCTGAAGCCGATCGATAAAAATTAAAGTGTTGTTAGTGCGCTGAACACTCAATTATTTAACATCTCTCTCAAGCAGGCAAAATTTAATTAATTACACACAGATTAGAAATGAATAATGGCAGGGCAGAGGAAAAATATTTTTTTTTTCCAGTATACCAACTAGCGTATTCGACTGTACCGACACGCGCACACTAGAGGGTAGTATATGTACGTGTTGAAGAGATCTTTTATCTCGGTTTTCTAACTACCCACTGTTAGCTGTCACAGTGTGATAGTAGTACTACAGTAACAGTTGTTAGCAGGTTTGCTTAGTGACGAGAAAGTTAACGATTGCCTTCAGAAAAAGTTTATAGTTAACAACATGTGATAGCTTTGATATCAAGTCAGGCTACATCAAGAATACACCAGACAGACACGTAAAAAAGCACTCGTAAATAATTAATCCCCACTACCTATAAATATCCCGATGCATTAATACAAACAGGATCATTAAACGAAAGGCCAATATGATGGGAATCAAAACAATTACGGCGCGAGGCTGCATGATGAATGAGGCAACGGGCGGAGGCGCGGGGCGGGCTATAAAAATAAACAAGTCATCGCCGTTACGACAAATAACCCTCAGACTCGTGCCGGGCATGCGCTGTGCGAAGCTAAGAGCTAGGATAAGATGATGCTGAAGGTAGTGAAGAAATATATAACACTGAAAATTACTTATAAGTTTCTAGAAAATAATTAACAAATATCAAAGAATCGGTTCAGCCCATTCGCAAAAGATTCAATTACAGAAAATACACGTTCTGAGAAAACAGCACAAAACCAAAATCATGGCCCAAATGGGCGCCCGACCAAAGTATGCTGAAGTAAAAAGAATATAAAAGTTTTTCTTTGTGGTACTGAAAATGACTTAATAAGTTCCTTGGAAATAAGAGAATGTTTTCATGACAACAAGTATTACAAAGGAAACGTCACAAAGACCAAAGAATCATTGCAGCCGATTCGCTGAAATTGAAATTACAGAAAACACTAGTTCTGGGAAAACAGCTCAAAAACAAAACGATGTCCCAACTGGGCGCCAACAAGAGCAACTAGGGCCCAAAAAGAATGAAGTGAAATCCTTTGTTACAATATTCATTTAAATTTTCCGAGACTCACAAAAAAATCGTTGAAACTTTTAATTACTGAGCGTAAATGTACAGAGCTTTCACCTGAATCCAATTTCCTGTGTATATGAATCGTAGGTACCCGCTGTTGCTAGGTAGCATGAGATATACCTAGATGCTGACTGGATGGCGTAGCATGGATGCCAATACGAGTGAGTAAATGAGTCTATCATTTAATTCTAGAAAATAATGAGATCATCAAGTTATAAAGTTACTTGATAAATTGCTAGCGCGTAGAATTAACAAGCGAAGGCTATTTACACGAAATATCATTGAATCCTTCACTTACCAGCACATACTAATTCATTACGAGTTGTTAAATAAACAAAACAATCTTCTTTTCTTTTATACCGATGTTCTTTTGAGAAACAGATCTGTGCAGAAACAGGCTCTAGTTTTGTCGTCCAGACTTCAAAGAGATGTGCGCGACAAGTGGTTGCGTCTTGCGACAAACGACAAAGCGCGGCCACTATCACAAACATCGACGGACGAGTGGTCGCCGCACAAAGCGATACTCCACTCGGGAAGCACACAAGACTTTTAACTCTACTGTTGTAGGATGTTTTTTATACGAAGGTAGTATTTACGTGTAATTTTAAGCAGCAGGAACAAAATGGCCGCAATTTGCAAGTTTCCCAATCATTCACTGAAATTACTAAGAAGAGACAGACAAACTTAGCGGAACCCGCAGTAGGTATTTCTAAAAGGGCACAAATTAGAACTTTCTTCAACTACCCTCATAGATATACCTAGTTTTATAGCATCACACGTGAGCTAACAGGCAACAGGAGTTACTCTTGAAGTCAGTGCGGGTAGAAACAAAAGTGGAAACAATACATGACAGCTGCCCCGCGTTGGGCGCCAGTAAGGCTTCGTACGAGCAATGTATTGGAATGGGCACTTTGTCGAAAAATTTAAACTGTTGTTAAGTTTGTTGCGTTACTGAAGTGTAATTTTATTGTATACTGAAATAATAATTGGGTCAACAATTTCCCTTTGGTTTGCGGGTATTACGTAGAAAATTGAAGTTAAAAACGATATTTTTTCCTGTTAAATTAAAAATCGGTTTCTTATTTGTAGATTCTGCTTGTAACTGGGTCTTCACAGGTCAGGAAAGCCAGACATGTCATTATATTCAGCTACATCTGATTACACTGAAAGCCGACTCAACATACTAAAGGCTTAGTAGATGATTGTGTAATCTGCTGTTTTCATGAAACAAGGCCACCGTTCTTTCTGAAATATCGAAAGCCCTACGATTCAAGGACAGGCAAGCCGCCACGTTCAGTATTCGACTAATGGCCGTAACACTTGACACGATTGTTTTGCCCGCTAGGTTGGCTTTTATATCGATGACTTGCTGCAGTAAACAACCGCTGTCGCTTGCAGTTGTTTACGTTATATAATAACCTGTCTGCATTGTTGTTTATTACTTAGCTTGTCAAGCGAAAAACTTTGTGTTTCGGATGTTTTCTCTACAATCGTCGGTGGCTCGGGAAAATAATGCCTCGAAGGATTTGGGGAAGGGAGGACCTTGCCCTGGAGTGGGACAGTAGAGGCAAAATTAATGTCGCAACAAATTGCGCTTCAAGTAACTTCTTTCATATATAATAAAATAAACTGTCTTTGTTATTTAACCCAATATGAATTAACTACACATGATGAGCAAACTGGTAAATTAATCAAGGATATGTTAAAACGAAATAAAATTCATCAGTTTCTTTAGGAATCTCTGTGCCAGCAAATCTAACACAAAATAGTTCAGTTCCACAGTATCTTTGTACTGTGGAACTGGAAACAACTTATAACGTGAAAGTCATAGCGTATCACCTAACATACAAGCCGTGGTACCTTTCGACGGGGCACAAGTCACGTCAAACCATTTAGCCGTTGTTATTCAAACTTGAGTGCTACTCACCGATAGGCGGCGTCACTGGCGTAATAGAAGGACTGAGTTAGGAATGTTACACAACGCGGATACGTGACAAACATTTTGTTTATTTATCGAACACTAAGCTTTAGCATCTACAGCTGAAGTGGGTGTCTTTAGAATTAGAGGGTAGTTGTAAATTAACTAAGTGATAAAAAAATATCAATCACACTACATGATTTTCTCTCATGAAACTCTAATGGTTCCACCATTAGAGCTGTTGCCCAAAAAAAAAAAACGATTAAGAAAAAAAAGTCAGATCTAATCGTCTTCCCACCACACATTACACCAATCATACTCATCCTGCGGGCTGCAGGCGGCTTGCGGCCCGCCTTCTACTCGACCCTGTACTGTAGCACATTATTGGTGCTATATTTATGTACTTAGTGTGTCATTAGCAGTTTTATTAAGTATTAAACTACAAGTAATTATCTGTATTGCAATGAATACCATTCGCATTAACTCACGACTTAATACAGGATTATTTAACTCTTTTCAACGTTTCTGCAATTCCAAGTCATGACCCCTCACGCTAATTACATGTCGACAAAGTCCCTGTTACTTGGAAGTGGTCAATAAATAATGTAGGCATACGACGAAGTTCGAGTATACGGGGCCGTGGGAAGCCGCACGTGGCGTTTGAACATAAGACGGTGCAAGTACGGGAAAACCCAGGAACCCTCACCTTATTATAGTTGAAACTAATCATAGGGTAGTTGTAAGTGGTTTACAAGCTTCCTCGAGTAAGTGAAATGGCATGAAAATGGAGGGGAAGAAGTTAAATCATAGTGAAATTGTTTTTTTTTTTTGTGGCGATTGTGCTAACGGAATACGGAACCTCCTTTGTTAGAATGAAACTATATTACCTATACGAAAATCTGCCTCGTCTGGATAACAAAGGAATGCATGGAAATCTATTTATTTCTTACATTACCACACCAGATAGTATAATCTTTTTCAACAGTACCTGCTAATGTAATATTAATAGTCCTCCTGACCGATTTCGACTTTGGCGGGCAATCTCAACGGAGTGAACGTATGCAATAGGATAAAACTTTTTACAAAAAATATTACCGACTTCCAAAAACAAAGCACTATAAAATATAAAATAACTTTAATTTCGGAAGTCGGTGTCAAAAGACGAAATAACCAAAAACACCGAATTCAAGTTTCTTATTTTTAGTGGTACTTGCGTACCCATTCACAGCGTACCGGCGTAATGTTATGTTATGAACTGGGGCCTATTTAATAAAACTTACTAAGTGCTTTCGGTATAAAGGTCTCGTCAATACGTATGAAATAAACGCAAACACTTGGTAGTTCCTACATACTGATGTGGAGTTCCCTTGACTCTGTCGTCTCCATCATCAGGTCTGATCCAAACCTTCATTGTTTTGTAGTATACACACGAATATCAAGTTTTTACCCGATGCGTGCCTACAATTGTCGAGGGTTGTCCTTGATTTCTCAGTGTTTGCATTATCAGATCCTGACGTGGTGGCAATGAGACCACTTCGGCAGCATACCCTTTCATATTTAAAAAAGATTCATTGAAATCGGTTCATAAACGACGAAGTTATCCGCGAACACAAATAAAAAATATATATACGCGGTCGAATTGAGAACCTCCTTTTTTTGAAGTCGGTTAAAAAATGGTCAAATGAATGCCACCGATGCTGATGGACTGCTGGGCTACTGGGACAAAACAATATAAAGAGTTAACAATCAACTCGAAAAGAAGAAGAAAGTACTTACTAAACAAGGACTCTACTAATTAAGCAAACTTCTAAAACCTAATCTGCAGTACGACTAACGCCACCTACGGAACCGAGATGAACTACCACTGAAAGCTAGCGCCAGTAACTGGCGCATTCTAAAATGAGAGAGATTTCATTCTCTAAGTCGAGTGATCGCTTCCCAAGTTACAAAGCCTAAATAGTCATAGAGCGCTTAAAATTTTTGCATTTTTAAGCGCTCTATGACAACAGATGAGGTGGTTTAGGACGCTTCGACCATAGCAAAGAGTTTTCAACTTCATCAATAGCACCAGTAACTCGCACTAGTGACACGCATCGGAAAATCGCGACTGTCTCGCGTCAGTAACCTAGCACTAATCACCACTCGAGCCAGTAATTCACACTTCTTACTCATTCAACCAAATCGTGCCAATGATTGACGCAAGTAACTCGCACCAGTTAATCATGCTAGTACTCGCGCCAGTTAATCGTGCAAGTTTTCGCGCCAGTAAATCATGCAAGTACTCGCGCCAGTATCAACACGAGTATACAACAGTAGTGTTATTTCCAGTGTGTATCGGTACGTTCGCGCCCGGAATGCTTGCGGATACCGTTACTGGTTTGCGGGTACGTGACTGAGGGGTGGGAAATCGTTTAAAACTGATACATTTCGCGTAGGAAATTATTTTGCGATGATGTTGAAGTTTTGGTAGTATGTTGGCTGTTTGTATGAAGTGGTGTTAGAATGTCGTGTTTGCGATTTTGTAACAAAATAACCGATGAGGTTTATGCTTAGAAGTCTAATTGAAATATTAACCTTTTGACCGCTTGGCTAAATATCGATTGCCCTTAGCGCGAGGGCCCACGCGGCGACAAATCGATAAAATAATACCTACAGTAAATAAGGAGGAGCAAACATTGTATCGATTAAAAAAATAATAATAAGAATATCTCTATTTAATAATGGTTTTAGTTGTACCACGCAGTTAATAGGACGAAAATAGAACGAAAAATCATGCATGTTCTGTGTCGCAGAAATACGACACGAGCGGTAGGGGCACGGAAATATGTGTCGCATAAATGCGACACAAGCGGTCAAGTGAAAAATATAAATGAAAAATCCACCGATTTAGTTGCAATGTTAGTTTCTGCTAAACATACTACAACATCAATTTGTAGCATCACAAACTGTAATTTAATAAGTTAACAACATATAACAGCTTCCAAAGCCCGTTTTAGCAAAAGACACAATTACGTGGGAAACGGAGAGCTTTTGCGCAGCAGTGGAACAAAGTAGCATAGATAGAACCAAAGGACCATTCAATAAGCAAAGGTAAAACAGTCTTTTGTTCGGGAAATTCGGAGAAGCGGCCTAATTAACAATATCTTGTATAATCCTGTCGCCGACAAACCTCAGCTGTGTGGGAGCAACGAAAATACGAGAGCATCCAATAGTCAACGTCTATTGTCTATAGACAGAGGAACGGTGCGGGGCGAGTGAGAGCGGTTTCATAAGCGGAGCGGGAAGGCGTCAGAAGCGGTGCACTAGTAAATTGGCTAAGTTTTAAACTTATGTGTGAATTTTAAGGTAGGTAAAAGCTAATTAGCATTAAGCGTTTCCAAACATCTTTTATAATGCACAGCAAAGGAGTGGAACTCTCTGCGTGCGTCTGTGTTTCCGAACGCTTACAAACCTAATCTCTTTTAAAGTTAAGAGTGAACAGGCTCCTTCTGTGAAGCTCGCTCCATCGTAGACTTTGACTCTGTCAGACTAGAGTCAAGAGAGAAAATATTAATCATTTTTGCCAAGCGTTCTTCCCGCCTGTCATTTGAACATTTTTGACATGACAGTCGTTACGGGTAATCAAAAGATAAAAAATCTGACATTGTCATGTCTAGCGACTATAGTGTTACCCCGTTACTGGGTTGTGAAGGTAAGATCAACAGTCGCGCCATGTAAAATACGACCACTCAGCTGCATTCAGACTGGAAGCCAACCCCAACATAGTTGGAAAAAGGCTACGCAGATAGAACTCTAGAAGTTATCTACACAAACAGAGTGAGACACAAGAAAAGTGCATATACATTTCTAATCTTGCCGCGGTATGTGACCATCACCAAACCGACTCTATCACTGAAGCCCCACCTGACATCCCTTCGACCCGCTCACACTGACACTCCACTCCTCTCTTCACACCCGCTACAACAGCGCCCACACCTCACTACCGCCTCCCCGCTCGCAACGCCACAAATGGCTTTCCAATAATCCGGGCTTTGACGCGCCTCCGTCTGTCAGACCCTCAAATTAGTGCTCGATGCTATTGTCCAATGTCTTACTGAGGTGGTGCTAATCTTTGTGCCTTGGTACCGCTACGATTTTATTAATACAGATTTGAATTTGTAGTGGAAGATGATATTGTGGAGGTCGATTTAAACTTTGATGGTAGGGAATTAGTATTGTTTTAAGACGGTCAAAAAAATCATTGTTAGTGTGGTTACTTTTAATTTTCTAGCAGTCTTATACTTAAAGGTTATAATTTGTAAATATAATCTAGCTCTTGTTAGTAGCTTCGCCCGCGTGGAAGTCGATAACTATTCCAAAAGTCCGGGGTTAAAAAGTATCCTATGGCTTGAACCAGGACATTCTGTGACGTTGTGCCAAGTTTGATCCAAATTCATTTGGCTGTTGAGATGTGAAAGGTAACAAACAGATAGAGTATTAAGAAAGGATTGCGAGATGGCGTGAGATAAGAGTTCTTGGAAGGACTTGGGGGAAAGCCCTACCCAGCAGGGAGACAATTTGGGCGCTTGTCTCACCGCCGACGATCAGCGAGTAGCGAGTAAAGCTTCAAACTCGAAACGAGTTGGCGAGCAGCGAGTAGCGAGTAGCGAGTGAAAAGTTTCGATAGTTTTGACGCTCGCCTTTCAGCGAGTGCTTTTGTACGACGGACTTTTACTCACAATACTCGCTCCAGAAAGCACTATAGGTAGAAATTACCGCTAAGCGAGCATCGCCGAGCAAGTGTCGCTGAGCGAGTACAATCTTTGATAGCTCTTGTCGCTGCGATCAACTAGAAGTAAGAGCCGCTCGCCGGCAGTGTGAACAGCTAGCTATCGACTATGAATGTATGTGTCTCTTTTACTCATACGAGATCTATATCTTTGTCCCTTTCCTGAGCGAGCAAATAGTCGATAGCTACTCGCTTCCTCGCCAGCGGTGAGACAAGTGCCTTATGCTACAAAAAAAATTGAAGTTTTAGGTTCATCAGCTCAAAATCCATGAAGGATTGAAATTCGTAGTAAGCTTGATGCCAGGTTACTATTGTCCGTAACCTGGCATCAAGTAATACTATTGTTCCACCCATATTAAACCGGATAGTCCCAAGGGACTTGTGATGTTATTATTCACGTCTGTCGCCCCCTCTGGCACTCACAAGGATGATACGACACACGTATAGCAGCAGCCAGTTCGTAGCCCACCATTTACACCTCAAAGCAGAAATTATAGTTGATGCGGATCAATTCCGTTCGCCCGTGTCACTTCCGCGACGGAATAATTTATAGCAGTAAGCGGGTCGATGGAGCTTGCTTGGTATGGTAAGTATTTGGTCGCAACAGGTGATATAGGTTATATTTGGAGATAAGTTTAAAGGAGTCAGTATTCTTTAAAATTTACGGTGGGTTAAGATACAAAGTGGCAATGCGACTATGTGACAACGGTGTGACAAAGCTGTTTTTACTTTTGCTCCGAAGGGCGTTGAACTTTAAAAAAAATCTTTGCCGCATTGTCGCGTCGCTACTATCTGCGGAACCCTAAGACACTTTCGCTGACGCGGATTAATTTCGTTCACTTGCGTCGTCGCGGATCGATGGAAGCCACCATAGATGCATTTGTATGTCTGAGCAGTTAGTCGCAACAGGTGACCTAACTGTGGAGATTGGTTTAAAAGAGGCAGTGACATTACACGCCCTTTAGAAAGCTGTGCAATACAAAATATCGTAGTCCAGTGAAAAAAAAAAACGATAAACAATTTTATATCACCATTTTCATTTGGTTTTCTCAAATAAAAATTATAGTAGGTACTATTTTTATTCGGGACCCTCAAATAAAATGAAATGATAAAATCGCTAACCGCTTATGGTTCATACCAAACCAAACACAATATACGTGAAATACCAATATGTAACGTTATCCAGACTTCCTCCCGTCATCACAGCACTTGATACACACAAAGGACATATGTCACAACGTTCACATGACAAAACCGACCGTTTGACAGCGAGTTAAGGTTGAAATTGGAACTAAAGTGAGAAGCATATGTGTAGAAATATGTGTGGTTATAGGAAAAAGCTTTTTGTTTGTTGTTTAAATGATTATATTTTCGGTCAATGTGTTTGAACAAAAGATATGAGATTCGATGTATTTCATTGGACATCGGTAAAGCCTTTACCAAACGGTGGTCACCAGATTAATTATCAAAAACGATACGTTTCGGCTGTGCGTTATCGTCAGTCACTCAATCAGTCAGTAACGGTAGAACTTTATATATTAGGATTATCTGGTGCCTAACATACAGGGAAATTGAAAAATACCCGAAACCTATCTTAATCCTGACTTTGTCTCATGACCCTGAACAACATTTGTTCTACGACTCCATACAAAAAGTATAAACAGTCTAAATTTTGCATAATATTCTTTATGAGGCGGCCGACAAGGGCCTAGGTGCGCGCGCGCGCGTAGTATACGCTAATTTTACAGACTTCAAATAAATGAAAACAAATTGTTTTTGACTACATTGTTTAGTTGAGGTTAAAGTCGTAGCTCATCGGTCCACCTTTTGGGAGGCCTTCCAACGTTACGTCTTCCGGTACGCGGTGAAGGTCGCGGGTAGCCGATGGATGCGAGACGCACGCGTCGTTGTGGCGACGCTTGGGGGAGGCCTATGTCCAGCAGTGGACGTCTTTCGGCTGATATGATGGTGATGATGAAAGTCGTAGAACAAATGTTGTTCAGGGTCATGATACGAAGTCAGGATTAAGAGGTTTTGGGTATTTTTTAAATTCCCCTGTATTTTGGGGTACACAGATATATCAAAAGCTATATCATGCTCATAGTGTGAAAATTACTCGGTCAACAAGGTTAGCAACAAGGCTGAGTCCCTAAGGGACGTCGGATATACGCGACGTCTGTTTCGAAAGCCTATTGTAATAAATCTGTTGCCATTATTGAGCCTAAAGTGATTTCATTGGCAGTATTCGAGTCAATCAGAACTTTTTTTGACGGCTGATCATAAAAAATTAGGACATCGAAGATGATGTGACGAATAATGCCCGGTTCCTGAGGTTTTATCGGTCGTTTATTTGTCCGTTAACGCTACTTATCATAACGCCATTGGTTGGTAAGGAGTTAACGGACAGAAAAAGTACCTCCGAAACGTAATAAGTAAGCTGCAATAATCGATATAATTATACTTATTATTATATTGTGATGACAAGTTAGCCTACATCTATAACTACCAAAATATAGTTTGGCCTGAAGTTTCTAAGCTTTAAAATTAAAAATCGTATAAACATTTCAGTAATCCATCACTCATAATATCTCCTCAGTACAGCAGACCTCAAAAACACAAATCAACTCAACTTTCCTTCCGACCTCGCAACGCAATACGAAAAAAAAAATCTTATTCTGAATTAAGTAATTTCCCTATTCCATGAACAAAGGGTAATAAAGTGTGCGCGCGGAACTCTTACAAAAGACGGCGCGCTAGGGTGATGACGTCACGGGTAGGGGCTTGAGGAGCGGGGGTAGGTGGGGCGGGGGAGGGGGTAGTCAGCGATACCACCGCGCACTTAAGATGGTGTATTGTTACCGGTAGGGCCGGATAGGGGGATGGAGTAGGTTGGTCGCAGATGGGGTAGACGTTTGTTGGTTTGGAGTTTTGTGCCTACGAGGTCAGATGTAATAAAAACAACATAGCGAGGTATCTTCTTAATTAAATTTATGAGAGACAAGTCTAGAACAACGACATTTTGAAAAAAAAAAAACAAAAAAAAACATTCTCTTCAGGGGTTAAACCGGGGAAAAAATTGTTTAAGACGTTCGTGATTTTTTGCCGATTAGGAATCCCATAAGCAAACAAAAATGGTTTTGTGTATTCAGGAAACCTCATACACACCACAAAGCCACTCGCGCCGATTCACTCGCTCTTAGACGTAACGCATTAGAATCAAAAGTCTACAAATTCAAATTAATCAAACAGTTGTAGCAATCTGAATGTTAAAGCAGTAGAGAAAACTTACACTATCGGACTCACGCGAAGAACATAAATCTTTGCACAGTCAGGTACTAAAAATGGAAGCAAACACGCATTTAAACTTCATTCAAAACAATCAGAGTAAAATAACACCAGATTAAGACTCGTTAACTCAACACGTCGTTGAGTAAATCTCAACGACGTGTTGAGTTAACGAGTCTTATTGTGGTGTTATTTCCTCTTGCCTCTAAGAGGCTATCTCGATGTCGGCACAATACCTTACCCAAACTTCTTTATATTTACTCTTTGATGAATCTTGGTAAGGAGGGTAAGCACTTTATGGACATCAACAGGTGGTTAGCCATTTTAGCGGCTATATTGTAATGCGCCATATTAGAGCCTTGGGCCTTTTAAAAGGTTTCTGAGACGCGACGAGTTGGGATGAATGAGTTGAAATGAATTTCTGGTTTTGTTTACTTTGTTTTTGTTTTTGTATGATATAGTGAGAATAATGTTTTAAAAATGTATTTTAGCAGTTTATGCCTCTAAATCTGGGATGGCCAAACGTAAAACGTAAAATTAGAAAGTATATACATTATATTTAAATAGTTAGATCAATAAATAGGTTAGGTAATAAACATTTACCAAAATAGCACCACTAACTAAAAACTGAATACTGCTGGAGCTCCATTCAAAATATAAAAGGTTGTTAAACAGGCCGATTGGCTCTCTCTCCCAAATTATTTACGAGCACACTTGAGGAGATATTTAAAACAATGGTAGCCTCATGGAAGACCAAAGGTATTGATGTCGGCAAAAGGAGGCTGACAAACCTCCGATTTGCCAACCTTTACGCTCCCACAGCTCTAGAACTCCAGACCATGCTCCAAGAGTTGAACACACTAGCTTCAAGGTGGGACTTGCGATGAATCGGTCTAAACCCTAGCTAGCTAATGACCAACAGCACGGAGCGTAAGGTCGAAGTAGATGGGCAAGAAATGCATAATGTCGATGAGTACATTTTGGGCCAGTTAGTTTCTTTCGAAAACAGGCAACGAAAATGCCTGGAAAGCTTCTGGTCCATGAAGACGCTACTGAAGGGTGATTCGCCGGTCTCCCTGAAGTGCAAACTTATCGAAATGTTTATTCTTCTCATCGTAACTTACGCCGCTCAGACCTGGGGGGCTACCCTCTAAGCCCGAAGTTTCGGGCTTATTGCGGGCGTTTTCTACTCCGTGTCAACTACAGACTTACGATTAGTCCCGAACCCGAACTAAGAATGAATGACAACACGATTTGACAGTTAATAGTTAGGTGATATGGAGTAGAATACGCCGCAACTAAGCCGGACTACGGACGTCGGGCTTAGAGAGTAGACCCGCAGGTCGCGTACCGAGTCGCAAAAGTTCCAAGTTGGAGTTTGCCAAAGAGCGATGGAACGCAGCATTTTAGACGCAAAAAGACAGGACAGGATTCGAAAAACCACGACGCGTTTCCAAAACGGGAATAATGGACATGGGTAAGAATTTAAGGCTGCCAGACTCGAATGGTATTGGGCGGATCTCTTATGCCGAATGCACTGTGACAGTTCGGGCAAGTCTCCACGCAATGGGTGCCCAACGACGACCGGCGCCGCCGAGGCCGGTCCAAAAAGGGCTGCCGAGACAACCTGGATGGCGCTAGAAATTCCTGGAAGGACTTGGGGGAGGCTTATAACCGGCAGTGAGACATGCGGGCTAATTAAGAAAAAAAAACCGGTCAAGTGCGAGTCCAACTTGCACATGAAGGGTTCCATAAACTTTATTTTTTATTATTTGTCGTTGTAGCGGCAATAGAAATACACAATCTGTGAAAATTTCAACTGTCTATCTATGACGGTTCTTGAGATACAGCCCGCTGACAGAAAGACGGACGGACGGACGGAGAGCGGAGGCTCCGTAATAGGGTTCCGTTGGTTACCCGTTGGATACGGAACCCTAAACAGATTAATATTATACTGAACTATTCTGTTTCATTTAACATTTTAACAAGTATGTATTTGGCAGATCGCACAGGGTTTCGTCAATAAAAAGTAGATCTTGGGTATAATCAAGTTGGCCACCCCTGCTCTAAATGATAGTTTGAAAGAGGAGTAAATTCTATAAGTGCCGTTGTAAAGCTCAAAGTTTTCTCAGCAGTTTTCAGTCGCGTTGTGTATCGCACCAGCAACGGCGGCTAATGTCGAAGCCAACAGCTTTCTAATCATGTAAGGTAGTCAAATATCAGACAGGAACATGTTCTCCATAAACTTTTACTGTTATTAGAACGAGAGCTATGTTTTATTACGGATGAACCATATACGCTCATCGCCAATTTTTTTAAAGCGTACTTCAAGCGCGTTGCAGCGTTTTTATGTTAATGGAATAAACTCGTCAACTATTAATCTTCAACTATTTTGCCTTAGCAACCAGACCTTTCAGGTCATTAATTCTTCAACAGCATTTATTTGTTTATTTATTCACAAAATCGACAGCTCTTTAACAATTTTTGTTTTTGCTTTGTCAATAAACTCTTTTTATTTTTTTCCGTCGGCAAAAGACCAGGGATTGGAGGATTTTTACCTTATTAAAACCACCCTGGTGATCACCATTAGCACACGATGACTTCTTAAATGACCACTCCGGAACCCCTCTGTACAAAACGCCTGTAAGCCCACATTTCTGGGGAGACTGTAAAGGGGAGTCCATTGAGCCTCACCATGGCGCCGTCGCTGTCACTAGAGCTAGCTATAAGTGAGGCACGTACCTGTGTCGGGCTTGTCGAGCTTGTTGGGCGTGAGGCGGCGCTCGGCGAGCGCGGCGGCGCCCTGCTTGGGAGAGTTGCGCTTCGAGCTGCTGCGGGACATCACCAGGGATTGAGGTATCTGGTGGAAGGATGCTCATGTTACCAGGCTTCAACTTCTAAGCGTCTTTGAGATGGTTTTCGTGCAGTTTTAATAGTTACAGTCCTCTTGTCCATCGGAGACTTGCCATCGGCGCGGGAGGTGCACAAGTGTGTGCGCGGATGCAAGAGAGTGATGGAAAAGGGAGTCCCTCTTCCATTAACACGCTATGCATTCCATTAATGTAATTGTTATCAATTTTAATATCAATGACATCTATTAATATTTGTACACCTTCTGACATAACATAGCGCGCTTGTAATTTTTTATAACAGCTATTTACTGTACCTATATTAACAAATGAATAAATGACTTATGACTTATCACTCCCATAATCAACTCGACTCGAGAAAGAGATCTATTTGCGAATTGGTGGTGTAACACTCCCTAGGTATTACACCACCAATTTACAAACATGCTTTCAAAAACCTACTCAAGTAGTTCCTACTTCTAGTGACATAGTTATGCCTGTCGCGTCAATTATTTAAAAGATGTAGATTCTTTCTAACGTACCTGATATTTTCATAAATATACAAGGTACCGCCATGATGTTAATATTCTTATACAGTCCCCTTAGAGAATCGCGTCGGCAGAGATTGTATATATGGCCCTTATGGCTCTTTTAGCAAATTAAAGCAGTTGTCAAGATTATTACTACATCTATTTATTTTAAAAATCAAAGAAGTATTGCTGGCAAACAAGACCATGTTAAGCTTATTTTGCAATAAATGGGGTAATT
The DNA here is from genome assembly GCA_947578705.1 of Lacanobia wlatinum. Taxonomy (NCBI): domain Eukaryota; kingdom Metazoa; phylum Arthropoda; class Insecta; order Lepidoptera; family Noctuidae; genus Lacanobia; species Lacanobia wlatinum. The sequence continues at coordinate 25,291,007 of OX388038.1, forward strand.
CATGTCGCCAATTTATCTTTATGATCTACGAGTATGCATCAAGTTTTTTGCCAACCAAAAACAAATACCCAAGTTTGGGCTGCCACTGAAAAAAAAAAACAATTTGTCGAAACTTGGGATGGCCCCACGCTCAGCAGTTGCGTTTTCGTGATTTTTTTATTGATTTGAATGTTTTTCTCCATTATCCACTCAAGCGTCCACGGGGAGTGTAGTCACCAAAAAAAACTCTTGCCTATACTGTCCACGGTGACTACAGCCACCAAACGACATCGTTCAATTTAAACATGTACAGCGCTAAAGTAAGCTGTTAATAATTTAGTAGAAAATTCGATGGCGCTATATGAAATTTGTCATCCGTGAGAGTGAATTTTATCCTTGTTATGGCAACAAAATATTCAGAAAAAAATGTGGAAATGACAGTTCGCCATTTTTGTTTGTAAGTTTTTTGTTTTGATACGTTATTTCTAATGTTGTTGCATATCAAATTAATTGTGAAGATATACACTTCATGAAATTTGTATCATTACGACAATTCCAAAACATTTATATATATAATAATTGAGTTGCAAAAGTTATCTAGTTATGAGATCCCTACGCGATAAACGTTTGATGATTAAACATTGTTTAAAATGTATTCTTATCGGTTAGTTTTGTTATATAAATGCTGAATATAAGAGATTACTTCACTATTATCACGTTAATAGCCATTTACGAACTAAATATGTTGAAATGTGTCTAGAAATGATTAAAACGCAACTCGTTACCCATTATTTCAGTGTTTAGGAGTGCAGTCCCCGTGGCTTTGTTTATATTTTTTCACAGAAAGCTAACTATTAATATTAAAATATTGGTATCATTTTAAAGGGTATAGATGTACTATTATACTATAAAATAATTGTTTCCGGTAACTACTATACTTTTCTTGTAAAAACGAAACAAAAACTAAAAACGATATTATTTTTTTTTGATATTCTCAACATGAAGCTTTATTTTCATCCTATATTATTAATTTGAGTAATTTACTTTTAACTAAATTAAATTCTGGATACTTTTAGCTTTCTGTGAGTATTTTTTATTCGAATGTAGCTATAGCAGTTATTTAGTAGTACTCGTTTTTGTTGAAAGAGATTCGCGCGGTCGTAAAAAAAAGTTACATTTAATGCGTGGACAGGTGGGGCGAGAGTCGCTCGCGCGCCTGGACGCTTGAGTGGATACACTTTGTATAAACTAAAAATAAGAAAGGTCCCAAAATCGAGCCCTGGGGGACGCCCATTTTCACGTTAATCCCGTCGAGTTGACACCGTTTATTTGAACTAATTGATGTCTATCGTTCAAATAACATTTCACTAAGTTTAACCCTGTTTTGCCTAGTACGTAATGCTCGAGCTTCAGCAGTAACGTTTCGTGATTAACGCAATCAAACGCTTTAGGTAGGTCGCAGAAGATTGCCCATGGCATCTGCGGCTCTTCCCACGCATTGAAGATATGTTTTAGTAAAGTTACACTAGCGTCAGTTGTACAACGTCTTTTGGGTAACTGTTAAGTACGAGGACAGACGAGTGAAACCAATGCTTGCTAGTAACGCACTGACGTTTATTCGCATACATACTTATCGGTGCGTAGGGACACGCACACATACTTAACATTCCTCCCCTTATCTTAGAAAAACATTTCATAACAACTAAGCTTCAAAAACATGCTATAGCTAAACATACTTGCTAATAATACAATTTGTAGTTGACTTTAGGCCGATTGCGTTTAGACCGTGGTGTTGGCACAGGCTCCTTTCTCTGCTGTACATATTTAACCACTCGCCAGCCGTTACTACTCGTACTGTACTCACAAGTTTGTCGGAACGGTCGCCCGAGGGCAGCCTGGCGATGGTGACGTCGGCCGAGTCCTCGGGCGGCGGCGGCTGCTGCAGCCAGTTGTACTCGCGCTTGTCCACCGGCACGCCTCGCCGCTCGTAGTCCTGCGCCTGCGTTCTAACCAAAACCCACCCGTTAATACTACGTAGTAGGTAATACTACGATAATACTTAAAAAAATCCACCTATACGGCGATACATTGGTAGGCAGGATCGAGCGATGGATCACATTATATGTCGATAATCGCATATCAGCTATATGGTGGACCATATCGAGGTGAGCTTTATCTACTAGTTGAGAGCTGTGCGAGTATAATTGGGGCTCTTGACTGTCAGCTAGACATGCCGCTTTATCAGAGTTGTCAGGGGCGAATGAGGAAGGAAGGAAAGGAAAAAAAGGAAGGAAGTTACGATCTAATGAAAAGGCTTCAATGCCCCCCTCTGAAGTTGCCAGAAAGCGAGGGTTCGAATTCGCTAAGCGTGTTGTCCCAGCGCGCGGTACGCTAGTCTGCAATGCGATTCCTTACATTACTGCCACTAGCATTGCTTGTGTTGCAGCTCCGCTACAATAACGGAGTCACTGAAGCCAAAGAGGGCAGTGAAGTCGCTAGTGAGTAGAGCGATGGGGTTGTCAGGCGTGGGAGACCAGGTCGAGGGCGGTGGGTAGTAGGCAGAGATGATGGTGATCGGTTGATGACCAGTCATGCCTAGCCGACAGGTTGAGTACTCGAGGACAGAGCGGGCCGCGATAGAGATTAAGGGGATGCAGTATAGCTCCTTCTTGTAATTTTTGCGAACTATACGGTAGTTGGCAATTCTAGGGTCGCTCGGGTGGAGTTAAGGTTGAAGGAAGGTCTGCTGTATGAGGAGGATATCGAGCCGAAGGTTAAGGTACCAGTTATTCTTCACTCACTAAAATAAAACATTCTTTGGGGATAATTATTCAATGCGTTCTAGATACAAGGTGACAACAAAGAACCTGACCTAGGTACTATATTTGTACTCAGTAACTAATGTAAATATGTATTAAATGAAATATTACTAACCTTAAGCTTTCATAACAGTCTAAACATACTACGGCATAATCGCCATTTTCTAATAATAATGAATTTTCAGTCCGCCTTTGCACTAAGAATGGGAATTCCTGAAACAAACAAAATAAACGTTATTTACAAACTTATTGTCCCCCAATTCTATTCCTCAAAATAAAAGGTAAACAAAGAGAAAATGTACAAGGGAAGCACTAAATAGAGCAGAATGAAAGGACCCGGAGGAGTTCCAAAGTTGCGCAAACAGACAAAGTTAGTAACTCACTTATGACCCCGGTTTCTGAGGTTTTTATCGGTCGTTTATTTATCCGGTAACGCCTCAAGCCCCTCTTTCCCCCAAGACCCAGATATCTTTGGTACTCTACAAGCTAACTAATTCATTGAGGAAATTACGAAAAAGTAATCCAAGGTAGTTTGTTATGCGTTAAGTAAAATAAAATGTTGTCTTTTTAGTGTTTGCTAAAACCTATCTTCAGTAAGGTCAAGCAACCCCCTCCAACGACAATCTTGGATCCGCCACTGAAAGCCACTGTCTCCCATTTAGGGATGTAAAGAGTGGTGCATTCTTCGTACGTTAAGTAGCCTCTGCAGAGAGGACATCATGGTAGGCAGATAACAATATACTCACTTTAATAGGTAGCGCCCTAACTCGTTTCCTGTAGGTCTTGATGCCGCACAGGTGGCAGTGGTAGTCGTGCGTGTTGTACACGCGCCGCTCGGCCGGGTAGCCGCCCAGCGCTTCGTACCTGCCACAAAACAGCTCTTATAGCGCATACGATAGGAGGCTCATCATACATTTCAGCCTGCAGACGTGTAGTCCTGCCCGCGCGCACACGCGGCGGTCCCGCGCGGGCCGCACGCAGCGCATCCCGCGTCCTGTAGCAGCGCGCGCTCCACCTTACAGAGGCCGCGTCAACGCTGCACGCACTGATACACGCTCGCAGTGGCGTAGCGAGGGGGGGGGCGGGGGGCGGCCCGCACCGGGTGACACCCATTTAGGGGTGACACCCGACCGCTCGTTGACTGTTGTTTGTCACTATCGGATGGCACCCCTAAACGTTTGACGCAATGAAACCTGTCGGACTAGGTTTCAACCATTTTTGAACTCGCTTCGCTCAGGCTAAAAGCTCAGGAAGTTAGAGAGTGTAAAATGCCGCTTGCAATTTACACTCTCTAACTTCCTGAGCTTTTCTGTATAAATCAACAAAAAACTTCAATTTCCGTATGAATAAAACGCTTCCGAAATGAGGTACAAAAATTTATTTTGTTCTTCAGGTTTTCTGCATTTAGGGGTGACACTCGTTCGTTGACTTTTTGTCACGGTAGTCGAGTGTCACCCCTACCGGGCGACGTAATGAAACCCATCCGTAGTGGGGTGTAAAAATTTCGAGCTTGCTTCGCTCGCTCTAACATTCTGCCCTGTCTTTGTTCTCGAGCGTTTTTATTTAACTCGAAAAAAATGACTATGTTTATGTATGAAGTGATCAAAAGAAAATAAAACCTTTCCAAGTTGGGGTGCATGAAATTTCGAGCCAACTTCGCTCGTTCTTGTGTTTTGCCCTCTCTCAGTTATTGAGCTTTATTGCATCAATCCATAAAGTTACTGCTATTCAAGTATGAAATGAAGTGTACGCATTTTTTTCCTGTAGGAATCCCGTAGGAATTTTGGGAATCCCTCTCTTAGTGTTCACCTACGGTGTGTAGGGAAGCTACATGCCAAATTTCAGCTTTCTACGACTAGCAGTTTCGGCTGTGCGTTGTCAGTCATTCACTCACTCAGTCCCTCAATCAGTTTTTTTTGTCGGAGACCACTCGCAGTTACGAACCTGGGAAGGTTGTAACTACTTAACCGGAGCCCTCAATCAGTCAGTAACGGATGAATTTTATACATATTGATTGATTTTGATGGTTGGATAGGTAATGTATGAGCACTCACCTCCGCCACTGGCTGAGCAGCGAGTGGTAACAGAAGGTACAGACTAGAGCCGAGCCGTTCTCACGCAACTGCTCCGCGTTTGGATGACTCTGCAACAAAATACACGTCGTTAATAATTACAGTTAAAAAAAAACCAACACTAGGATTTTATCCCACATCGTGGTGCGTTTACAAACATACAAATTACATAGCCAAACAACCAGACCTGGAACAACTATCTATTGGCCACACAAATATTTGTTCCGCGCGGGTAATCGCTCAAGCACTGCGCCAACCGTGCCGACAAGTTGGGCCTGCTGGTGAACCTCCCGGTCAGCGATGTCAACTTGTCAACATCCGTGCCCCCCCCAGTCCCCTGCGAGTCCTGCGCGCCTGTTCCACCTCATACTTTAAAACTCCGGGCTAGTACTGAAAACTTGCTCACGGCAAAACACCCGACTGGCCCGGTGTTTTTAGAGTGCCGCACAGGAAGCAGTAGATCGACGTGCACGCTACAACAACAACTACCATGTGCTGGTGGTTACCTGGTGTGTGAGCAGACAAGGGAAGTAGGGCGCGTTGCCCTGCGGCTGGCCGTACAGGATGCGCGCCAGCGTGAAGTCCGAGTGCAGCCCGCACAGGAAGCAGTAGATCGACGTGCACGCTAGAACAACAACAGCCATGTCAACAACAACACAACAGCACTAAATATATAGGTACCGAAGGCACATACAGGGTTACCTCGGAGGCAGTACGCAAATTTTACGTATAGCAAAATCATTAAAACGTTCGCGAGTGCGCTCGCACTCGCTGTACGTAAAACGTGTTTATGCGTGCGTGTCCGCTTTTCGTATGAAGCCGGTCTTTGGTAACTAATAATTGGAAGCTACTACTGTGTTTTGTAGGGAAAGCCTATGTCCAGCTGTGTTTGGAGTTGATATGTTGGTTTCAAGCTGTAAAATGACTTAACATTTAGCAAAAAAATCTTTTAATTTCCGATCCCATTACGAATCTTTAGGGATGAGAAAAGTCAACGGTTCCCTCTGTACACCGAAATATTAATTTTCGGCTTTAATACGACGTGGTTAGGTCTAACACGGTGTTCACTTGCTAACACGAACTGAGGCGGATGGTGTGTAGCTTACCGTTATTACTGGCGACGGTCCGGTCGGACGTGGTGGAGGGAGGGGTGGGGATGACGCGCTCGCCGTTCATGGACGAGTTGGCCGGCAGCGGCGACGGGATGTTGTATCTGCAACAAGCCACACCATTTATGTCATCTACTATATTGTACTGAGTAAAGCACGAACAGGTAAACTAAAGGCAGGGGAAATGTTAGCGAGTTCTTAATCACAGTTCGACAACCTTTTGTTTTCTTATTCATGAATGGGAGACATTACATTACACGTTGTTCCATCTTAGGTCTATGTTGGCCTAGTACTTTTTACTCGACTACGGCAAGGTTGAAGGCGAGTAAATGGTTTTTATAAAGATACACTTACGGTACTATTTTCCACAACTAAAGACAATAGATTATTTGATGGATTTATTATTATTTACCTTTTTTACTTTTGTAAAAACTAATTCAGCAAAAAGCACCAGGCAAGCTTAGCTCCGAGGCGGTACCCTGAACACGTCGAGACACGCCGGCACCCTCGCCCCCTCCCCCCCCCGCGCCTCCCGCCCCGCGCACTTCCCGACGACCTCATACTCACAAGGCGACGGTGTTTTGTTTCCTCATTCAAACGCGAAACGTTCCACGCAATACATTCGAGCGCGCACTATCTTGAGTATATACAAGCCTGGTACTTTTTACTCTACTACGGCAAAAACAAAAGGATTTTACGGATTTAGAGAATTCCCTAAATCCTCAGCAATGTGGCGACGAAAAAAAACGATTTTACTTAAGTGTCTCAACAAAAAAGTACCAGGCAAGCATAGCTCCAAGGCCTTAGCAATTCACTTCCTTTGTTCCAAGGGCACCCGCTCGGCGTCCATGAGCTCCCACTGGCGCGCCAGGTGGCGCACATAGCAACAACTCACCTCCTATGCTCCAAGGGCACCCGCTCGGCGTCCATGAGTTCCCACTGGCGCGCCAGGTGGCGCACATAGCAACAACTCACCTCCTATGCTCCAAGGGCACCCGCTCGGCGTCCATGAGCTCCCACTGGCGCGCCAGGTGGCGCACATAGCAACAACTCACCTCCTATGCTCCAAGGGCACCCGCTCGGCGTCCATGAGCTCCCACTGGCGCGCCAGGTGGCGCACATAGCAACAACTCACCTCCTATGCTCCAAGGGCACCCGCTCGGCGTCCATGAGCTCCCACTGGCGCGCCAGGTGGCGCACATAGCAACAACTCACCTCCTATGCTCCAAGGGCACCCGCTCGGCGTCCATGAGCTCCCACTGGCGCGCCAGGTGGCGCACATAGCAACAACTCACCTCCTATGCTCCAAGGGCACCCGCTCGGCGTCCATGAGCTCCCACTGGCGCGCCAGGTGGCGCACATAGCAACAACTCACCTCCTATGCTCCAAGGGCACCCGCTCGGCGTCCATGAGCTCCCACTGGCGCGCCAGGTGGCGCACATAGCAACAACTCACCTCCTATGCTCCAAGGGCACCCGCTCGGCGTCCATGAGCTCCCACTGGCGCGCCAGGTGGCGCACATAGCAACAACTCACCTCCTATGCTCCAAGGGCACCCGCTCGGCGTCCATGAGCTCCCACTGGCGCGCCAGGTGGCGCACATAGCAACAACTCACCTCCTATGCTCCAAGGGCACCCGCTCGGCGTCCATGAGCTCCCACTGGCGCGCCAGGTGGCGCACATAGCAACAACTCACCTCCTATGCTCCAAGGGCACCCGCTCGGCGTCCATGAGCTCCCACTGGCGCGCCAGGTGGCGCACATAGCAACAACTCACCTCCTATGCTCCAAGGGCACCCGCTCGGCGTCCATGAGCTCCCACTGGCGCGCCAGGTGGCGCACATAGCAACAACTCACCTCCTATGCTCCAAGGGCACCCGCTCGGCGTCCATGAGCTCCCACTGGCGCGCCAGGTGGCGCACATAGCAACAACTCACCTCCTATGCTCCAAGGGCACCCGCTCGGCGTCCATGAGCTCCCACTGGCGCGCCAGATGGCGCACACAGCGGCTGCACGCCAGCACGCGGCCGCCGCGCGCGCCGCCGCCCGCCAGGCACGGGAAGTGCATGGCGTGCGAGTTCATGTACTCCGCCGACGTCGACAGCCACTCCATGGACTGCTGCGGGAACAGCCCCGCGCACACGTAACATCTACAAACAAATTTTATACAAAAAATTTTATTTTGAAGGACCATCATCACTAAGGGCCGGCGCACATATGGCGGAACGCAGCGCGGACCGTTTTGCAATAATATATAAAATCAAGTAACACAATAATGAATTCCTGAAGAGCATCGAAGCGACAATATGCGAAAGGTAGCGCGCAGGAACGAGACTGCGCGAGCATGCGCGCTACTTCGCGCGCAACCGTTTCCGGTCGTACACGTTACGAGTATGCGCAATCTGGCGCATACGCGCGCATTCTCGGATAGAAATTAGCCTAATGTGTGACACGTTTAGAAAACTTCGCGTACATGCTCTGCGCTGCGATCCGCCATATGTGCGCCGGCCCTAATTCACAATCATATCATCCGACAGACGTCCACTGCTGGACATGGCCCCTTCCAAGTGTCGCTACAGCGACCGTTCCTGTGCGTCTCGCATTCAGCGGATTCCCGCTCGGCCTTGACCGGGTCACGGACCACCTTGAAAACTCTGAAACCTTTCGACCCTATCTACTACCTGTTTTGCGAGCAACATCGCATGTCTGGGAGGACGCATGACTTATAGCATTATAACAACTGATCCTGAGAATAGCTTTGACCGCCACAAGATATGCATGTGCTGCAGACTAATATCAACCTTTAAGTACTTGTTCACGTTGGAACGCGCGGGCGCGGTGGCGGGTGCGGTCGCGAAGACGTGGTGGGTTCGTGTTCACATTGGCCGCCTGGCGTTTGCGCGAGTGTGTACTTGTTCACGTTGACTCGCGGGCGCGGTGGCGGGCGCGGTCACGAAATATCAAACATATGGCGTAATATCCAAGTGTTCACGTACGAAACGCACGTGCGGTCTAAGTAGCGGGCAAGCTAGCGACCGGCGCGCGCGCGCTGCTCGCGTCAATATCAAACGCGTGAGATGTTTGTGTGTGTTCACGTCAAACTAGCGGCGGAGCGCGCGATTATCTCGCGACGTCAGGTAAGTTCAACCAGTTCGAACTTATCGCTAGAAACGCTAGCACGTTTTCATCATGTCACACTCGCGCAAACGCCAGGCGGCCAATGTGAACACGAACCCGCCACGTCTTCGCGACCGCACCCGCCACCGCACCCGCGCGTTCCAACGTGAACAAGTACTGTGACATGATGAAAACGTGCTAGCGTTTCTAGCGATAAGTTCAAACTGGTTGAACTTACCTGACGTCGCGAGATAATCGCGCGCTCCGCCGCTAGTTCGACGTGAACACACACAAACATCTCACGCGTTTGATATTGACGCGAGCGGCGCGCGCGCGCCAGTCGCTAGCTTGCCCGCTACTTACACCGCACGTGCGTTTCGTACGTGAACACTTGGATATTACGCCATATGTTTGATATTTCGTGACCGCGCCCGCCTCCGCGCCCGCGAGTCAACGTGAACAAGTACTAACAGATTGCTTCTAAGTGGATTTTACAAAACAAAAATACCATAAACAAGCTTATATGCATTATATTATATGCATATTTGGGGGCCGAGTCACCCGCGTCCGTAGGAGAATACCCAATACTAGACCCTACACGTGGTCCCGGGGCACCACCCCGGGACCACGTGTAGGGTCTAGTATTGGGTGACACAAAACTGGTGGTAGGCTTCGGCCGATGGCTTGTGATCACCCACTGGGCAAAGACGTACCGCCAAGCGGCCTAGCCGCGTTCCGGTACGATGCTCAGTGTAGCCAATTCAGAGGAGTTGGGTCGAAATAGTTGTCCCAATGCAGGCAGACCGACCAGACTCGCATTGATATGTGTGTATCGGGAGACTAGTCGCGGAGTAGTTGGGGGCCCAAGTAGTGTGCTAGCCACTCATGAAAGGCTGCCCCGCCAACTATCGAAAAATCCCGGAATGCACCATCGTGCTGGTTGGCGACCAGACGAGAGGGCCCGATGGGCATTCCCGGGGGGGCTGGGGCGCCCCCGCAGTCTCCAGACTAGTCCCCCAATGATATCATCCTATCAGAGCGTGTCTGAGGGTTAGCAGCATGGAACCTCATTTCACTTCCTTCTCCTCTCCTTCCTACACTCAAACTTATGACGAAAAGGAACAAGGTAAGAAAAGCTGTACAGCGGCAGCACTCCCTCTCTCACAAAGTGCACCTCAGCAATATTCGAGGTCTGCACTCAAATCTTGCCGCAGTCCATCACCACCTGGAGACTGAGAAACCAGCGCTCCTGCTCCTTTCGGAGACGCAGATCGGATGTCCGTCAGACGTGTCTTACCTTTTATACCCAGGGTTTACCCTGTAGCACCATTTCAAATCACGCGCGGGCGTATGTATGTACGCCCGTGACGACATCTGCTATCGGCGTATCCTCAATCTTGAGGACTCCAGGTTCTCAACGCTATGGGTTTTAGTAAACACAGGCCTCGACAAAATTGTCTACGCCTGTGTCTACCGTTCGCACAGCGGTGATTTGGAGACAACTGCGCTCACACAGCACCAAGTAAGGCGGCGGATGCGGCTCAGCAGCGGTACCCTTCTGCCCAATTGGTGCAACTGGGGGACTTCAACGCCCACAATAAGGAGTGGCTCTTCCCATACCAGTGCACAGACCATGCCGGGCGACAGACGCGAAAGCTAGCGCTAGCGTTAAATCTTGCCCACTGCTTGGACCTTCTGCTGACAACAGATCCAGACCGCTTATCGGTGTCGATTTCTTCACCACTGGGTAGTTCCGACCACTGTCTGGTGAAGTCTGTGTCCGTTTACTCCCCGCCCGATCCTATGCCAAGAGGCACTCGGCGGGTATGGCGATACAGGTCAGCAGATTGGGATGGCATGCGATCTTTCTTCGCATGTTATCCTTGGCAGCCTACTTGCTTTTCTTCGACTGATGCTTCGTTGTGCGCGGACGCCGTGACGGATGTGTTGCGGAGAGGAATGGAGTACTACATTCCGTTCTCTGACATAACAATGTCTGGCGAAGCTTGTCCATGGTTTGTTGCCGAGTGCAATCGCGCTGATGCGCTTAAGCACGCGGCGTACCTAGCATGGGTCGACGCTCGTACGCGCAAAGCAAATGACGTGAGTCAGAAGAAGAGAGCCTTCAACAGGGCTGCCAAGTCCTGCAAGAAGGTATTGCGGGAGGGCTCGGTTTGACCACATTAGTCGAATAGGGAACAAACTTGCTTCATACCCAGCAGGTAGTAAGGTTTTTTGGTCCCTGGCTAAGTTGGTCGAACTTCTTGTGTATGTCACGCACTGCTGGGGCAAATTAATGCAAATTAATGTTCCAATTGACATTATTGTTCTATCTGACATTTGTACCATTTGACATTATTATTATTATTTTACATTTTTCATGTTATATCTTAATTTATTTAATTTGAAGTTAATGTTACTCTATTTGACAAAATTGTTCCGATTGACATATTGTTTTCTTTGACATTTGATCCATTTGACATTGTTATTATTATATTTTGCCTATTCTATGTCAATATTTCATTTAATTTATTTTGATTTCTAATTTAATGTAATTTGCATGCCCATGTGACGGTAGAATATGGAGGACTTATTATAAATGAAACACCTGTACCAATTACCCATGTTCGCAAATGAATAAATGATTATGATTATGATTATGAAATTATGAGGCCATCGAGAGACACGGCGAAGCACTTGCTGTGTCGCTTGATATCTCGAAGGCCTTTAACAGGGTCTGGCACGCAGGTCTACTCAGCAAGCTTCCTGCTTATGGCATCCCAGCTGGTTTTTGTAGCTGGATATCAGACTTCCTGAGTGAACGGTCGATCCGAGTAGTCGTTGACGGCTGCTCCTCTGACCTCATGGCTATTGAAGACGGAGTTCCTCAGGGGTCTGTTCTCTCGGCAACTCTTTTCCTGCTTCACATCAATGACCTACTTCAGCCTAGTATTGTTGGGTACGCAGATGACAGTACGGTTTCAGAGAGATACTTGTCCAGCGCAACAACCGGCGGGTATGAAGTTCGTTCCTTGAGAGAGGCCATAGTAGAGCGGACAAATTTGACCTTAAGCCTTGTCTCTCAGTGGGGTGACGACAATCTGGTCACTTTTAACGCCACCAAAACGCAGGCGTGTCTTTTTACCGCAAGAAGGAGTCGTTTTGCCCAAACTCCTACTTTTCGGGGTGCATCTGTTCCTGTGACTGATCGACTAGAGCTCCTAGGCATGGAGTTGATATCCAGTCTCAACTTCGGCGCCACCATTGAGTACAAAGCCCAAACCGCGGCCAAAAAGCTGGGCATCCTAAATAGGGTGAAGCGATACTTTAGGCCTGGACAGCTTTTAACCCTGTACAAAGCACAAGTCCGATCCTGCATGGAGTATTGTAGCCACCTTTGGGATGGCTCAGCTAAGTATCAGCTTGCCGCGCTTGACTCGGTGGAACGCAGAGCTAGGAGACTCATAGGTGCCGTAAAACTGGTGGATGTCAAGCTACATAGCTTGGCTCATCGCCGTAAGGTTGCCTGCTTGTCGGTCTTCTACAGATTGTACTTCGGTGAGTGTGCCCAAGAACTCCACGACCTCATCACACCGGCCCCCTTCTACCATCGGACATCCATACGCACTGCATCTTACCATCCCTACCTTGTTGCTATTCCACCAATTCGCACTAAGCGCTTCCAAACGTCTTTTATAATGCGCACAGCAAAGGAGTGGAACTCTCTGCCTGCGTCTGTGTTTCCAAACGCTTACAACCGTAATCTTTTCAAAGTAAGAGTGCACATGCTCCTTCTGGGTAAGCTCGTTCCATCGTAGACTTTGTCTCTGTCATCTCTGACCTAGACTAAATAAAAAAAAATAAAAAAAATCTTCACGTCTGGATCCTGGTGGCGCGAGGCCCCCTGCTTCTCCTGGTGGAGGCGAGTCGAGTATGTCGAACATTCGAATTCATCAGAGGGACGTCCGTAGGGTACTGCGTAACCTAGACGTGAACAAGGCCAGTGGCCCCGACGGGATACCGGCAGTTGTGCTGAAGACTTGTGCACCTGAGTTCTCCGATCTTGACACGCCTATTTCGCCTTTCGTTCGAGACTGGAAAAGTACCGAAGGCTTGGAAGCAAGCTAACGTACAGCCCGTGCCCAAGAAAGGTAGTCCAGCTGACCCGTCGAATACCGAGATAGGTCTATAAACCTATCTCGGTAACGTCCATACTCCGTAAGAGTATGGAACGCGTGCTGAATCATAAGCTCATGGCATACCTAGAAGCGAATGATGTCCTTAGTGACCGACAATACGGATTCCGCCGAAATCGGTCTACTGGGGATCTTCTTGCGTATGCCATTCACATCTGGAGTGAGGCCATAGAGAAGCACGGGGAGGCACTGGCGGTCTCCCTCGATATCTCAAAGGCCTTCGACAGGGTCTAGCACGATAGCCTTATTAGTAAGCTTCCTTCCTTCGGTCTGCCCGCCGGATTGTGTGATTGGATTGCAGATTTCCTGAGGGATCGGTCTATCCGAGTGGTCATAGATGGCTGCTTGTCTGTACTACTGGATATTAATGCCGGGGTTCCTCATGGGTCGGTGCTCTCGGCAACATTGTTCCTGCTGCATATTAATGATCTGCTAAAACCGGTACCTTTGGGTATGCAGACGACAGCACTGTTACTGAGAGATACGTGTCCGACGCACGAGCTGGTGGGTCGCAGATCCGGTCTCTCCGAGAGGCTATGGTTGAGCGCTTGAACTTCTCCTTACAGTCTCAGAATGGGGCGATGCCAATCTGGTCTAGTTCAATGCTGCTAAGACCCAAGCGTGTCTATTTTCCGCTAAAAGGAGCCAATTCCACCCAGCTCCATCTTTCCGAGGTGCAACCGTGCCGATAACCGACCAACTTGAGCTTCTTGGGGTTACATTAACATCTACCCTGAATTTTGGCCCTTTCATAGAGGCAAAAGCTCTAGTGGCTGCAAAGAAGTTGGGGATCCTAGCAAAGGTGAGACGGTACTTCACGCCGGAACAGCTGCTCAAACTCTATCAAGCGCAAGTTCGATCATGTATGGAGTACTGCTCTCATCTTTGGGACGGATCTGCCTGATACCAGCTTGATGCCCTTGAGTCAATTGAGAAACGAGCCAAGAGGATCATCGGCGATGATAGGCTTGTCGCGACGAAGCTCCAAAGTCTTGAGCATCGACGACGAGTTGCTAGCCTGTCGGTTTTCTACCGGTTGCATTTTGGGGAATGTGCGACGGAATTGCAAAAATTTAATTCCGCCAAGCTCGTTACATCATCTGACCACAAGACGAACGCCGATGCGCCACCGGTACATGGTGGACATCCCACCCACAAGCACAAAACTTTTTGGGAACACATTCTAGTGCGTACAGCTAAGGAGTGGAATTCCCAGCCAGAGTCTGTGTCTCCTGATAGCAACAACCTGGGAGTCTTTAAGTCAAGAGTGAATAGGTTACTTCTAGGCAAGCGTACTCCATCTTCGGCCACATCATCGCTTATCAACAGGTGAGATAGTGGTCAAACGCGTGCCTATCAATATTAAAAAAGAAATGCAAAATAAGCGGTTTAACGTTGCAGACATCATCACGTTAAAATACAAATTGAACTTAAAGCCCATGCAGTTAAAGTTGATTGTCCAAAACCACAAAGACTGACCTATACAGTCCCATGCCATTCTCTCCCGAAACGATCTGGCTCTGCGGACTGCTGGACAACGCGTTCGACACGCGCTTACTTGACTGACTCGAACTGGACTTGATATCGTATGGCTTAAATCTGCAACAGAAACACGTTAGTATTAGCTTGCCGAAGCCGTGGATGACGTGATGATGGTCCGTCACCAACTACTTCATAGCGAGACTCCTGCGTGCCTCCGAAAGCACGTTACCGTTGGTCCCGGCTTTTGTTTAAAGATCTTTTACAGTCGTTACGGATTGTTAGAATTCTTATCACAGGAACTTGTATATGCAACATTTTTAGGCTTCCGAACAAAAAACGGAACCCTTATAGAATCACTCGTGTGTCTGTCTGTCCAACTGTCTGTCTGTCTGCTTGTCTGTCTGTCTGTCAAGCCAGTTTTCTCTGGATCCACTAGACCGATTCTGTTGAAATTTGGTGCACATATGGACTTCTGTGACGCAAACACGGACGCGTTACGTAAATTATTAATTTTTTAGTATGGGGGTCACTTTTGGGGGTCAAAGGTAAAGGTTTTAATTATATTTTTTTCATAATTTTAAAATAAATGGTTTTGAAGTTATTCAAGAAATTACACGAAAAATGACCATTCCGAAATTACATGAAAGGGGGGGACCCCTTATCTCCGAAACTGAACCTAAAATGTTGAAAAAAATGGAGATCATAGATCGTTACCTATAGATCTCGCACTTGGCCAGTTTTTGTTTTCTTTCTTTTAAGCGCATCAAACATTTAATTTTCTCACGAAAATTTGAAAATATATTACAAACATTTTATTTGTCATCATCTTTGTCATAGCAGTAAGGGCAGTCACACGGTTAAGCTTGCCAAGGTTAGACGTGCTCCCGCACTGGGAGTGATAGTGAGCCAGTAACTTATATGTGTACATCCTACAGACGGTTTCCATCTATTGTTTCCATAGCCCTGCTACTGTTTCGCGTCAGTTGCGGTTCAACATGTACTCGCCTAATATTGTTGGTGTGTGAGTTGTTGTGCGCGGCGTTGGGCTCGCCGTTCTCGCCGTACGCCGGGTACTTGTGGGGGATGCTCTTGTAGCACGACGCGCATATTTGTACCATGCCTGGAATATAATTAAATCATTAGTAAACGGACCAAAATGTCGACTAAAACTGGCGTCTATAGGAGTAAGTTGCGGCTTTGAAGATGTATTTTCTACGGTTTCAGTATTCCTCGAATCGATAACTGTTCTAAATTCATTTTAATGTTATTCCTAAGTTTTGACATTTATGTCGACTGACACTGGCATCACAATTTACACAGGGACTTTTGTCAAACAGCTGCACAAGACAAGCATGACTCTTGCCGCTTCCTGAAAGCTGATTAATTATTAACTTCAGGTGATGGAGATGAGAGGTGAAGCTGCCGAAGCCGAGGTCAGTCCCTATTTTTAGGGATCCGTACCCAAATGGTAACCAACGGAACCCTATTACTAAGCCTCCACTGTCCGTCAGCCTGTCTGTCAACGGGCTATATCTCAAGAACCGTAATAGGTAGACAGTTGAAACTTTCACTTTGGGTCTATTTCTATTGCTATTGCTATAACATGAAATAATAAAAGTTAAATTAAATTAAAAATTAAAGGGGGCTCCCATACAGTGAACGTGTTTTTTTTTTTCGTTTTATTTAGGAACCCCTTGTGTGAGAGTCTGACTCGCATTTGGCCGGTTTTTTAATACGACCCTTCTACATCAAGTAAGACAACCATATCTAGATTCAACATCACATTTATATTACTTAGAATGTTCGACTCACCTTGTGGACTAATAGGACTGGCATCCGGATGAGGTTTGAGCGTCGTTATGAAAGGGTAATAAGGTTCTCTTTCGGGGTTAGGACAGCAGTAGACCAGTCTTAATTGCGAGCTGGGGGCGGACACCCCGCAGACATAACATACGAAGCTAGCGGTGGTGGCGGGCGCGGACGGCTGGCTCGCCGGCCGCTCCAGTGACGGCGAGTGCGTGTGCGCCGCCAGCGACTTGTCGCCCGAGCTGGCCAGGCTCAGCGGGGAGGGCGGCAGCAGGGAGGGCGGCCGTGTCCGTAATGTGTACACACGCTCGTTCGCCGGGACGGCTCGCATCTGTAACAAGGAGAGGCTTTGTGAGGTCATAGTTTGTGATAACAGGCTTGCCCTCTGGTGGGTTTTACTTAAATGTAACTGGCGAAATGTGGGTAGGTACTGTAACACCTCTGCCTGGAGCTTCGTAGAATATAGGCGAGGATAAAAAGTTGTCAAGTTTAGAAGTATATATGGTTTTCTCACTACATTAATCGAATTGTGGATTACCGGATATTGGGTTGAGATTCTCATCCCAGTAACCGGTAATCCACAATTCGAAAACTCTCAAATTGAGAAGATGAGACGGTATAGTTGCGTAACTGGAACTACACAACTAGTCGCATTTAAATAAATTGTAGGTCTTTAACGTCTCCTTTTCTCCTCGGCTGCGCCCGCGTGGTAGTTCGGAAATTATTGCAAGGGATTATACTGCCAGGTGGTACAACCACGGCCATGATAGATACAACCATATCCTGAAAAACGACAGAGGATACTTTCTATTCTCTTTCCTTATCCAGGACGGGGTTTCCAAGTTTCATTCAAATCTGTTCAGCCATTAAGACGAGAAAAGGTAACAAAAAGACAGACTGAGACATTAGAGTTACTTTTGCATGCATATTATTAGTACAATCTGAAGATATAAAGAATGAGATCTCTTCGACAACAGACCTAGAACATCCCACCGAAATGAGGCTAAAACAAAGTTCTAGAACATTTGACCAACGCTCATTCCGTCCTAGAACCACGTGCACACCGTCACGCAGTCATCGTTAGGTTATCAGCACAATCGACCGCGCGGGGTCACTACTACGATACGATACGCAGACTAGTAAGCTACTGAAACGATCGTGTTTGAACAATGACGTGGGAGAATGTTGCGGGTAGAAATGCTTCCACGTTGCTCAGATAAGCAACCGCGACGTGGTCTTTTTATCGTATGTCCATTAAGATGAGAGAAAATTCACAAAAGAGATCGATCATACTAAACCGTGCTGCCTTTATAGCAAAGTTCAGGGTAAATGTTTGAGTGTAAGCTAGAACATATATTACTATGAAGTTTAATTTAAATCCGTTCAGTAGATTTTGCTTGAAGAAGTAACTAAACATCCCTCCAGCCTCACCGACTTTTGTACGTAAGATGTCAAAATGATGGCGAACCAGGCTGATCGTTGATAATTCTAGAAGAAAGGCGAATTAATAATAAAATCAGAACATGTGTCTTATCCGATTCACAACTCAGTGACCCAAACATTACTCAGACCACATACATCTGTTTAATTTTAATAAGTTCATATTCATTTAAATTCATCATCTGCGTAGTATTTTCCCAACTATATTGGGTTCGGCTTCCAGTTAAGCCGGATTTAACTGAATACCAGTATGTTACGAGGTCTGGTAGGAAGCCGCTACCCGACCGCCACAACCCATTAACTGGGTAACACAGTACTTCATGGCAAGACTGGAGTCAGATTTACTGGCTTCTGACTATCCGTAACGACTGCCAAAGATCTACAAATGCGATCCGGGACCAACGGCTTAACGTGCTTTCCGAGGCACGGAGGAAACTCGGTATGTTAAGATGGTCACCCATCCACAGACCAACCTTGGCAAGCGTTGCTTAACCTTGAAGATCGACAGGTGCGGCTGTTATTATCTAGCTACTAGCTCCTCTTCATATTCATATAAATTGTAGTCCCAGTAAATAACCTTGGGTAGTGGATACATCACTTTCTTTGTCTGTTTGAATTTCTTTCAAGACTAGATAACAACAGCATTCCAAGTCGGATAACAAAGCATGAAAGAAAAATGGTTCAAGTGATAACCGGTAGGTAGGTAATTATGATAGTTATGTTAAAATTAGATAGAATGTAAGTACTAACACTAGTTTCTAAGTTTTTGAATACCTACCCTTTTTTTCCGCTAAACGGAGCCAATTCCACCCAGCTCCATCTTTCCGAGGTGCAACCGTGCCGATAACCGACCAACTTGAGCTTCTTGGTGTTACTTTAACATCTACCCTCAATTTTGGCCCTTTCATAGAGGCAAAAGCTCAAGTGGCTGCAAAGAAGTTGGGGATCTTAGCAAAGGTGAGACGGTACTTTACGCCGGAACAGCTGCTCAAACTCTATCAAGCGCAAGTTCGATCATGTATGGAGTACTGCTCTCATCTTTGGGACGGATCTGCCAGATACCAGCTTGATGCCCTTGAGTCAATTGAGAAACGAGCCAAGAGGTTCATCGGCGATGATAGGTTCGTCGCGACGAAGCTACAAAGTCTCGAGCATCGACGACGAGTTGCTAGCCTGTCGGTTTTCTACCGGTTGCATTTTGGGGAATGTGCGACGGAATTGCATAATTTGATTCCGCCAAGCCCGTTCCATCATCGGACCACAAGACGAACGGCGATGCGCCACCGGTACATGGTGGTCATCCCACCCACGCGCACAAAACGTTTTGGGAACACATTCATAGTGCGTGCAGCTAAGGAGTGGAATTCCCTGTCGGAGTCTGTTTCCTGATAGCTATAACCTGGGAGTATTTAAGTCAAGAGTGAATAGGTTACTTCTAGGCAAGCGTGCTCCATCTTCGACTACATCATCGCTTACCATCAGGTGAGATAGTGGTCAAAAGCGAGCCTATAAAATAGTAAAAAAAAAATAAGATTTTTTTATTTTTTATAAAACATGTAGCTAGTAACGATGAACATGCAGATAAAAAACTGGATAACAAGGTAAGAATAATATTTTATCAAAATCAAATATTTCACTAAATTGAATCACCGATAAGCGTTGGCACAGCAATTATAACTCGATCCATTTTTATCGTCAACTTTATCAGTTGATACTTATCTCCTTATAGTATAGCGATAAATATTTTTAAGAGAATTATATTATTATCTATGTTTACTATTACACTTGTATAATTAGGTTTTAAGATAAACGGTGTTATTTTAATGCTGGCTGATAAGAAATGCTAATACTATAAAAGTAATGTAGGTCGGAGTATAGCTCCTTGTGGGACGCCTCAATTGCTATTTAGAACAAAACAAATATATTAATGATTTTGACCTTATTTGACGTCACTCTTATAAAACTGAATAAATCTTAAGTAAACTTACAGTTTACGTAGGATTGTTCCAAAACATGATTAGAGCCAAGTCTAATCTTTCAAAGGCCTAAGCTAAATCTATAGATTATAGTTGTTTGCGGATAAATAATTATTACCATAATTAATTTCCAAGCACCATATACATCAACTAGGTAAAGATGTCCATATCTGTCCGTTTTAGAACAATAGGCACAATATTGTAGAGGCTATCGGTCGACAGTCGATCTGCCCTCTGATCAGCTAGGTCGGATGGCAGGCCACGTTAAAATCGTATAAACAAACGATATCGCTCGACCGAATTATCTGCTGTACTGAGTTAGGCATAATTTGAGAGAGCTTTGTCAATAAACTGATTACACAAGAACAGAGTTATTTTTAAACGTTCGAGACTGATGCAACGTTAGATCACAAATGGGATTATTTTTTTGGTATTTCATTCACTAAATACAAAATCAATATACACAGAATATCATGTCTGTATTTACCGAAGTATTAAGCAGTGTACACGAAGTGTTGGACTACCATTCCAACATTTCATCAGTTGTTAGAACCCATATTGTAAGCACCATCTTAGTAATAGGGGGCAAGTGGCTTTTATTTAATAATACTTCTATATTTAAGTATGATATGACACACTTGAGCAATAGCTGTTTTTTGACATAACATGCATGAGATGATTGTTGATACTATTTTATGTGTTAGACTGCACTAGTATCAGATCAAAGGTTCGAAATAAATTATTAAGTTTCGCAATTAAACAATTGACTTGTTAATTTAAGCGAATGACTCACGTGATATCACTCCGAACGAGCATAATAGTCGAAGTACCGATAATTTCTATAACAGTGGCACAATAAGTGTCAGTATTACGAGGGGTCAGCTCGTTATCTAGTGTCAACACTTTTTCAGAGTGCAGTGCTCCTACGAGGTCGGCGGTTCATGTAGGTGTTACTGATAATGTAAGCTTTTTATTACTACATATTGCATGTTTAATAGTTTTGTTTTCTTTATTAATTTATGAAGCGTTGACGATAGAGTCTATTGGATTTATTATACTGTGTATTAGTAATGACTGTTTCATTTAAACTGTAACTGATGACGTTCAATTTTCCTGCAGCACAAAAAGGTATTTTCAACGTCGTCTTTTTAAACGTTTTAAAACATCTTTTATTTTAGCTCACTTCAACATTTAATGAGTACAATCGTAGGCGTCGCAATGGGGGCTTTTTCAGTTCCTTCCATTTATATCTACTATGTATTACGCTTTCACAAACCTAACATCTTTTCATTCCTCAGGCTGCGCTTGAATTTCTAAATTAACTGTATTCTTTAAAGTTGAAAACGCATGTTCTTCTTATCTCTACTATTTCCAAAAGTGAAGCTTGCATGGCAATACATCTATTCCTGTTTTACCGGTACTTTAGTCACTCTAGCTCTGCACTAGACGTAATATTATGCAACTCAATGCCTACGATGACTCACTACTTCATTATCAAAATATCATCATCATTATCTTCTCTTTATTACCGATTTGATTAACATATTGGATGTCCTTATAAATCTTTATTTAGAAACGGAATATTCAGAAATTAAAATGCATCTCTCTCTCGTCTGTACGTCTGTGTGTACGTAACCTCTTCACGGCTAAACGGATGTGGATCAAACTGGCATACGGGTAGACTATGTCCTGGAATAGGATATACGATACTTTTCATCCCGAAACTATGTTCCCTGGGTAACCCCAGGGAACATAGTTTTCAATTTTCACGCGGTCGAAGTCGCTGACACAAGTTATAAATAAACAGAAATAATATGTGATACTCGTAACATACCTTGTACACAGGTGAACGTTAAGTCATGAGGAAGATAACGCCCGAAATGATGGCCTGATAACTGCTGATAATAATCATATGTCAGCTTATCTTAAGTGTCGATATAATATTTAAAGATAGGAGATAAAATACCGCTGGCAGTAAAATGACGTTTGGGTTCCAACGTGCACAAAATTTCGTTATCGAAATCTATTTTTATTCGGG
The DNA here is from genome assembly GCA_947578705.1 of Lacanobia wlatinum. NCBI lineage: Eukaryota > Metazoa > Arthropoda > Insecta > Lepidoptera > Noctuidae > Lacanobia > Lacanobia wlatinum. Next base: position 25,313,039 of record OX388038.1, read on the forward strand.
TAATTTCCTTCTACTTCTTTATCAAATAAAAACCATGATATTTATTTATTTACTCCAACAACTCACAGAAGCATTCATTTATACAAAATTTCTCAAATTAATACTCGTGACCTTGTTACTTTAGATGACAAGGTCACGTTCTATCTTCAAACTCATGTTACCCACGAAGGGATGATTCCGATTCCTACATTGACTTCCTGACTTCTTCTGTTCTATTATCGTACTTGACTCGGAAAATGAATTAAGAATAAGTAAACCTGTTGATAAAATTTCTGGTTTTTGCGTTAGATAACATCAACAAAAACAGTGATTGAATAACATGTCAAATAAAAAGGCTTATATTGACTAAAGGATTGTGAAAACAAAGGGAAATTACATCCAAAACCCACGTATCACAAAGAAAGATAAGAAGCAGACCTTTTCGATAGGGATTACCATTTACCAGTTGATATAATCTAAACATTTATTACTAAAAAGTTTCGTGTATTCCGGCATTAAACAGATAAGCAATCACATAAGCCGATTTTCTTTGATAAACGATAAGTGTATGAAGATAAAATGTAAAAGCCAGATAAAGTTACGGCAAAATTTATGCAATATCACAAAGAAAAGTTGAATAACAAACCATTCAAAGTTTTTAATGAATTGAAGTTGCGTTCAATCCTGGATTCAATGAATTTTGCAGTAACAACAATGAAAGATAAGTTACACTGAATGAAGTAGTGATTGCAGTTGGTTTAAACTAGTTTCTACCAATACAATTCAACTTATCCTAAAGACAAAATCATACATATTAAACAGCATATTGACACAAAAGAAGATGTGAAGAAATTCTGGGCATGAATGTCGGTGGCTTATAAGAATAGAATAGGGGAAGACGAAAGGAAAGATGGATCGACTGTATGAAAGACGACATTTCTAGAAAGGGGTGGCTACTAAGATGACGACTAACAGAAAAGTGTAGAAGAAGACATGCTGCACCGACCCAAAATTAATATACATAAGAGTATGACCGATCGAATCCGCAACACCATAATACTCGTACGTCGAAAACAAGTCTGTGAGGCTAAAATGAGACTGGGCGGGTCACACTTACAGAATGCGTCAAGACCGATGGGCCTACCTCGGCTACGACGCCCGTCCTAAAGCACCCACTGGCCTGGGCAGTCCTAGCTGAGGCAGGCCAAAAAAACGCTAGCGTGACTATTTAGACTCGTTCCTGACGGATTGGCCCGAGATGGCAAATCACAAAGAGCGTTGGAAAGCAATGGGGGAGACCTTTGCCCAACAGTAGGACAAGGTTAGGAAAAAAATAAATAAGACAAGGATGAGAAACATGTAGATGAAGATACACTACTAGTTTTAGAGGTAACATCATATAAAGAACTAAGAATGTCATTGTGTTTTTGTAGACCTCTATTTTTATTCATTTTCAACCAAATTGTCTTCTGCCAGCCGACTGAAGTACGGACCAATCGAGGTAAGGTTAATCTATGCTTATAGTAAGACCATTCAATATACCTGATGTCTGTATTTGTTCTATTAGAAATTAGAAGTTTTCTACAAATCCAGATCTATATTTACAACGACTGCTCTCTTTTTAATTTATCCACGTTCCTGCATTTATAAGAGATCTTTATGAGCTTCATTTGATAAGATTACGAATACTATTTATCATCATATGTGACCAATTATTAATCTAGTACATTAAGGTATTCATTATACGTATTAAAAGCTTACAGGGGATTTTTATCTTGAGCTCGATTAATTAGATAAGTTAACGTACATAGGTCCTTTTCCAAATATCTCTATCATTCGCCATCTCTAGTTCTTCCCCTTTCTGACCATTTAGTCATTGATGCAATCCATTCATAAGTTATTATTATTTTAGTTACCGCTTCTACACCTTTATTTCAATTAATAAAAAGAGGTGGAGCGGTCATTTATTTGTCATGCGCGTCACATGGTTAGATAAGGTAATTGACAAAGTAAAATTATGAATTCCCATTATCTTCTAAATCCTTGTGTATTAATTGTTATCAGATAAAGTGATATCAGCTGGCAGCCACGATACTGCATTATGACTTATTTTTTTAATTAATAAGTACATTAGCGGAAAGTTCATTTTTGTCTCGAAACAAAGGAGTGATCATTTTCATTAACGTTTTCATGAAAAGAACTTAGAAGTACTTAATTAAATAATCTCATTTATCTATTTTATTTGAATTTGTTATTGTAAGTATCGAGACGACCACGGATATGTATTCACATATCCGTGATCGTCTCGATACTAAACACACACATTTTTAATGAAAACATGTTTTTGTTTTGAAATGTAAATATGATTTTATAAGACGTAGTAGGTAGGCAGCTTGCCTTATCTTATAATCTGTTTAAATAAAAGTTCATCAATGAAATAAGCACAACTGTGTTCAGACTTACAATTTAGTAGTAGAATTAAACAAATGGAACAACTGTCAATAGAAGACAGACACACCAATAAAGGAACTCGGAAAACTGGCCACTCACAACAGCCTCTAACACAAGACAGTTGTGATCTAAAATGAAATGAACATTTCAAATTTCGTACTTATTTTTTTTTTTTGTTTATTCTTCCCGCGCGTCAATGTAATTATGTTGAACCACCTGAACACATAAGTAGACGTGACACGACGATTCCTGTATCAAGTTATATGAATTGTAACACATAAATATGTATTCGACTTGTTTTGTTTAACAATTTTTAGGGTTCCGAACACCCGTATAAAACGGAACCCTAATAGGATCACTCGGGTGTCTGTCTGTCTGTCTGTCAAAGTTTTCTCCAGATCTACTTGACTGATTCTGTTGAAATTTGGTACACATATAGATTTCTGTAACCCAAACACTGACACCAAATTTTGAGTATGGCGTTCACTTTTGGGGGTCAAACTAGAAAACTAAAAAAGTTTTTTAGACTGTATCGTGTTACATATCAAATGGAAGTCTTAAGCTCACAATACTTTAGACTTCCATTTATATTTTTTTTTTTTTTTTTCAAAATTTTAAAATAGTTATTCAAGAAAGTAGACCAAAAGACTTACCATTCCTCCCTTATCTCCGAAACTACTGAGACTAAAATTGCAAAATTGCAATTGAAAAAAAAAAATACAGATAATAGTTCTATACTTACAGATTACAGGAAACCTACAAGAAGTCTCTAGTGTTAAAATTACATGTTACAAAAAAAACTTTTTTACAAAAAATGTAACCGACTTCCAAAACAAAACACTACAAAGTCTTATACAAAGTATAAAGTAACTTTAATTTCGGAAGTCGGTGTTTTTGGTTATTTCGTTTTTTGACACCGACTTCCGAAATTAAAGTTATTTTATAGTTTTTTATTTTTCACTTTTTAGTGGTACCTGCGTACCCATTCACAGCGTACCGGCGTGATGTTATGTTAGCAAAATAAAACTTACTAAGTGCTTTCGGTGTAAAGGTCTCGTCAATACGAATGAAATAAGCCCAAACACTTGGTAGTTCCTACATACCGATGTGGAGTTCCCTTGACTCTCTGTCGTCTCCATCATCAGGTCTGATCCAAACTTTCATTGTTTTGTAGTATCACCCGATATACACACGAATGTCAAGTTTTTACCAGATGCGTGCCTACAATTTTCTCTAAAACCTTCGATATTATTTTGGTCTGGGACGGTTCTCAACCAATTTCAAAAGAAACTTTAAAGCAATTGCAAATAAACTTGAATATCTTCTAGTGAAACCTACAGACGTAACCACAAAACATTCATCAGTCAGTAAGTACACCGATTAAAAAGAACAAATAAGACGGCGTGATTGTTAATGCCAATTTAAACGGAGATAGACATCTGTAACCGGTGTAGTGTGAGTGTAGGACTATATCAGAGAGCTACATTTATTGAAATAAGATAACAGAACTTCAGTCTTGAACCAGGCCAGGAAGGAAGTAACGTCAACAGATAAAAATGGAAGATTATAACAGCGAAGAGATGATTGCAAAAAAAACTTGAACAATGCTAGCAAACTGTAATTGCAAGAGCCCCAATCCAAGCACTACCTGAAGGCAGGACCAATGATAGTGAATAAATGCTCGAGTTAACTTACGGCAGGCATCCATGATCCGGTGCAGTATAAGTGAAGAACAAATATAAGACTGCAATTTCAAATGATAGCCGAACTTCTGATAGTTTTGATTAAACCTTTACACTTAATGAAAATAAAATTATGCCAATAGATGAAAATGAAAGATTGAATAATAGCAATAAACAGATTTTGAAGTGATAGCAACAAGGGCAATGACTGATTAACCTTGCCATAAATATCTGAAGAAAATGCTAGAAAATAGTAAAGTATAGCCTGGAAAGGCAATGACCGTGGGTGCATAATAACAAAAACTATAAAGAGCCAAACTTCAGAGGAGGTCACATCAAAAATTTTAACTTTTGACTCAATCCTAGGAAAACTCGAAGGCTAACATTTACGGAAAGAAGGCACAGAATATTATAAAGTTGAAGATTATCATCTTTAACTTCATATATTCTGTATTAATCTATTCAATCTATACTAATATATACAGCTGAATAGTTTGTTTGTTTGCTTGAACGCGGTAATCTCAGGAACTGGAAAAAGGATTTGAAAAATTCTTTCAGTGTTAGATAGCCCATTTATCGAGGAAGGCTATAGCTATATATAATCACGCGAAGACCAATAGGAGCGGAGCAGTAATGAAAATTGTGATGCAGAAGAAGTTGCGCGGGCCAGCTAGTTCATTATAATGATGGAAAACCACTGCAATGTTTAGAAGGGTCGACGGCTGATAAACCTTATCCGAAACACCTAACTGAAAATACTAACAAATAGACAAAAAAGAGGTAAGTTAGTAAATGCAGACAGACGTAGCAAGCCGAAGTCCAAAGAAAGTGAACACATTAGACAGTGTGGTCGCTAATGCTAGAGTAAACGTACGGCAGGCATCCGTGACCCGCTGCAGTATGAGTGTAGGGCAAATATGAGAGAGAGCAGCAATGTTTGTTGTGATAAGATAACGATGTGTACGTTTAAAGCTTCTGGGTTTCCAGTTTAGTGTAAACATATTCCTGTAGAATTTACTAAATACGTTGCTTTTGTACTGTGTAATGATAGTTCAAAGATAAACGATGCTGCTGAGATGCATGACATAAGTTTTAACTGCAATAATAGCAATGCATAATTTGTACATAATATTATTATTTATACAAAGGTATATATCAATATTATTTCTATCTAAATTACTTCGTTAAACAGAAAAAGGTGGCACTCACAAGGAAGCAACAGAAAATAAGGAAACGTCAAATGAAAATCTTCTTAAAATAGAGATATTTATGTACATAAAATAGAGTGCAGAAGGACCTAAAGCAAAAATCTTACGCGAAAGACCGAAATAAAATACTAACTAATAGATAAAAAAGGTGTTAAAAGGCAGTGGATTCTATAAAAGATGGAAATGAAGATTGGAATTTCCTATCCTAGCATGTCAAGATATATCAAAACAACACTTAAAAAGCTCTCACATTTGAGAGATTAATTAATAATCTCCCAAGCAACACTTAATAAGTATTCAATTACCTACATCCTATAAAAACACGAGATACCAAATCAAGTATAATATTTCACCGATAGAATCTCCCTGATTGCGATGCAAAGACAAGATAAACTTTAAATATTATAATTATGAAATTCAAATAGTGACAAATTTCTATGATATAACACCCATATATGGCCGTGGCTGGTTATGATATGTTTATTAATAAGTTACAGGAATCTTATATTAATTGCAAACGATACTGGTAACGGCGGGTAAGTCAAAGTGTTTCTATAAGTGTTTATGCAAGGATCGTGGTCGTTAACGGGAGGTTTCAGAAGCCACGTTTTTTATAGAACTAACGTTGTTTTATGAAGTGCAGAAGCAAAGAGCTGAGATGAGAATACTGAAATGAATGAGTAGAGTAACGATAGATAAAATAAGAAAGTAGTATAAGGGAAGCCTGAATGGGTGACAGTACAGAATACAATGCCGAGCATGTTTTTAGGGTTCCGTAGCCAAATGGCAAAAAACGGAACCCTTATGGATTCGTCATGTCTGTCTGTCTGACTGTCCGTCCGTGTCACAGCCACTTTTTTCCGATACTATAAACCGATTCTGTGAACCGCATTAAGATTTTCGCAATAAAATAGAAAAAAAAATATTGGGGGTTCCCCATACTTAAAACTGAAACTCAATTTTTTTTTCATCGAACCCATACGTGTCTATCTATGGATAGGTCTTTAAAATTATATTGAAGTTTCTAATATCATTTTTTTTTTCTAAACTGAATAGTTTGCGCGAGAGACACTTCCAAAGTGGTGAAATGTGTGTCCCCCCCCCTGTAACTTCTAAAATAAGAGAATGATAAAACTAAAAAAAATATATGATGTACATTACCATGCAAACTTCCACCGAAAATTGGTTTGAACGAGATCTAGTAAGTACTTTTTTTTTAATACGTCATAAATAGTAAACCGCAATTTACCTTTCATTCAATCAACTCAAATATAAAAAAAAAAACATTTAATTTCATAAACATAAACCTTATGCATAAACCGTGAACCATTATTTTCTAATAATGAATCTGTAATAGGTGCATAAGTAAATAATAATTATAAAGTTACAATGAACTACAAGAACTTTTATATTTTTTATTTTTTTTTTACTATTGATAGGCACGCGTTTGACCACTATCTCACCTGATGTTAAGCGATGATGTGATGATGATATTGTGTTACTTGCTGCTACGGAACCCTTCATGGGCGAGTCCGACTCGCACTTGGCCGCTTTTTTTTATTTAATTCCAGGATTACGAGATTTTTGAAAGAAAAGTAGAAAGGTAATCGTTTGTCTTGGTATGGGGCATGAGATGCGTACAGATGAAACAATTTTTATATGCCACTTCATAGAATTTTATGTCTAGCAGTGACTGATTACCACGCAGACTTTCATCGTATCATTACGGTCTAACCTAAACTAAAGTTCACAGTATAATCTCTGCGGTCAGATAATGATGTAAAAGTAGTGACCGATTACTCAATGAACTCTGCCACGACTTAAACGATATATTTTCCTCAAACGTGTTTGATAAACTAATGTCATAGTTATCCTTATGAACCAAAACAGAATGTGTTTATAAAGTTCTACTTGAGAAACTGTTATGTAAAACAACCCTCTCATTATACGATAGAGGTTGCTAGACTATTTCGTTTTGGCGGGAAAACGATGTGCGATTTCTCGACGCAAATTAGACTATCACTTATTTTAACACAAGCAGAATGTGATGCCACTGTTAGCAAGTCTACAGGCTACGAAGAACTTCAGAAGGAAACTATCACAGAGGTATTCGTGGCAGAGGCGACGATTTACAAACCCAAACTTTTTCTAAAACTTGATAGTCCATTTTTCAGTCAAGTACCTACCAAATTTCTATGTGGACTAAAGAAAGTTACAGTTGTACGTAGGTACAACTGTAGTTGAGACCGTGTCTTCCGATATATCTGTCCAAATACAACATGTCATAAAGTGCGTAACATGCTCGTTGCTATCGACGTTGCGTGCAACCTGCCATATTACCTTGCAGTTCACCGGCGCCCTATCTTCGTTCCCACACATTCGCACTAACATCGCAATAATCCACTAAATATCACAAAAACACTTATTCATTATTTTATTATGTCACATGAATTACTATATTCACATAGCACAGCCACTAATCACACATGAGCACACAAAATGACTTATCAAACGATAAGTTATCGATAGTTTTGGGTCTTGATACGGCTAAGGGATACAATCAGGTTCCAATTGTGTTACATGGACGACACGGTGGGGACGGTACGTACGCTCGCGGGTAAGCATCGCACGCGACTGGCGGAGCGGGCGGCGTTATCGTTTGTAGGTCAACCGGTAGCCGCCATCAATGATTATATGTTCAAACATTACGATAGAGGAGTTTACACGGATGACGTGCTCGTGAAAGTCAGTAAACTAACCGCGGTCGGCTCTAACTTTAGTGGTTTAGGATGCAATTTTGAAGGATGTTTGTTTAAATTATTTATTTTATTACAAAACCAAAATGACTTATTCACTGTCGCTGTCTATCCGTGTTTTATGATTAATCAAATAAAATTGCATTTTCTTATTACCAGTTCTGCCACTATTTCTCAGGAATTAATTTTATCTCTTCATTAATTTATGTCGACTTTTAAATATTCAAAGATTAAGCATGTTACTTTGAAATTAGCGTTATTTTATTATCCGGTTTCATGTTTATTTATGAAAAGGTGAGCAAAAAAGAAATTAAATTAGTCTAGTCAATGGCATGACGTCATGAAATTTGAATTTAATGACCGAAGAAACATTAAAACTAATGTAAGGTTCCGTCCAAATTGGTAAAAGTTTTATCATATTAGAACTATGTTTTAGGTTTTGTTCATACGCATATTTCGAGATTGCAATTTCTTGAAATTGCAAGTCTGTTCTTGAAAAAAGAATTTGTAAAAGAATTATGTAGTAAAACTAAGACATGCACTTCGTCTCAACTAATAACAGATGTGCCCATAAAAGTCACAGATACGTTTTACAACCTAAGCTGTCAACTACCATGAGGAGTCATCGAATGCAGTAGCTGTGACTGAAAATCAGCTAGGTGACATCATTATCACTACGTTTCAATGCAGTAATATCATAGAAATGATTAGTGACAGTTGCTTTATGTTTTTAACAACTTTATGCACTAGTAAAAATATACATATAGGCCTGCCTGGTCAGTTGCATTGCAGTGGTGGTGCACATTCTCACCTCTCATTAGAATCCATTTATTTTTTCTAAACCCTTCTGGGTTAAGAAAACTGGGGGCTGGGGTCGACCTGATTGTTAGCAATCAGGTCGACCCCAGCCCACTGTTAGTTTCATGAGGACATCCTCAGAAGTCCTCACGTAACATGAAACAGTGGGTATATTTAGATGCAAATCATTATATTTTACGATCTCATTTCATTAATAATTCATTACTCGAACAGATGATCTCAGATCAGAGGTCTACGGTTAATCAGTGGAACCTGTATTTTTAAAACGTATTAATTTATTGGATTGTTTCTATAATTGAAAACGTTATAAAATCATTGGATTTTTTCGTGATCGGATTATCTGGTTATAAAAGCGAGCGGTAAAATTAAATGCAAATTAATACGTATAAGATTTTCATGCTGAATAAGCGGCAAAAAAATAGGAAAGTGACTTTCTATTTTTGATTAGGTATTTGAGGACGAAAATATAGTTCAATATTTCGAGCAAAGGCAGATCACTTCTACAACTTTTACAATAACATATAAATACATACATTGAACCACACCGTCTTTTTTATAACAATCCTCATCATGTCCCATGTAACTTAAAATCGGCACAACATGTTCTCTTCTTCTATTTTGCCCTGTCAACGGTCTCGATATAATTCACTCCATCTTCTTTTGTATCATCCCATACAAAATCCATCACACTTTTATCTACCTCTCCTTTCTTTTAAATAAGATTTAGACTTGGTTTCAACAACTCTCGACCAACATTATTTTTTTAAGGATGGGAAATCATCAAATGACTCCTTCCTCTCTGGGCGGAGTGGAAGGGAGTGTCAGACTCTTATTGACTAAAACCCATCCGTGCTCCTCCTAATGTTCTTTTCGTTCCAGGGCAGCGGTTACGCTTTCGAACAAATTCCGAAACCCTGGCAGAATATTAATATGCTTACATATTTACTTGTAATTACTGAAGGAGTCTATATATAAATAAATACTAGATATCTTTCACTGACCGAGGTATATAGGAAAAACAAATTGTATCGAGAGGTTATCTGCCGTACTACTGATAAAGATACCGCCATGCCAGAGGTCGATCGATGTTTATAAGTTAGACGCATCCTTTCCATTACAGAGACAATGATAAACTCGCTTAACGTGAATATACCTTTTATTTAAATACTAATAAAACTGTGAATGAGATAGTTAAGAAAGTACGCACTGATAGTCGATGGGGCCAAAAAGTTGGAAGGTTTCTCACAAGATGGATAACCGATGACCTGGTGTGGGTCGCGGGGAGCAAATGGATGCGAGATGCACAGGACCGGTTGTTGCGGCGATACTTGGGGGAGGCCCATGTCTAGCAGTGGACGTCTTTTGGCTGATATGATGATGATGAGAGTAAAAATTAAATGATACAACGCAGAGGCCAGTGGCAACGCCGGTATTAGGACACCTTAGAAGGACAAACACTAATCTTAACAGTAGTTCTTCAGAAAAGTCATATGCGTTGTAGTGACAACCGTGTGTATGACCAAATAAATTAACGTAAACGAAGCAAAAGTAGTTTATAAGGATTGTAGTAGGAGGCGCTCTGTGATTCCGCACTACCCCCCTCTTGGGGAAAGAATTAAGTTAATGTAGGTAATAATGAATCTTTATCTTTCTATGTGCTGATGGTGATCACCGGGGTGGTTTTAGTGAGGTAAAAATGCCACACTCCCTGGTCTTTACCCCAAAAGACCAGTCGCCTTTTGAAGATTTCCCCCCGAAAACAAAAAAAAAAGGTAATAATGAATCTTAACGATGGCGATGTAGTAACGTTTATGGGAAAATCAAAATTCGTTTATTCAATTTAGGCTAAGTGCCAGAACTATAACGTTAACGTACATGTAAAGACAACCCCCAAAACACTCGCCCGTCTCCACTCTCTAGTTTTTTAACTGGGAATAAGAAGTAACGCAACAAATTCCCCAGCAATACATCTGTCTATTAAGTTAGCAGAACTTTGTGAATGTCCAGTTGAAAACTATGATTCTAAACAATGTGTTACTCCAACTCCCACTAACTATTAACCTTGTAAACTTTGAACGTTAGTATCTTTCAATGTCACTTAATTTCGTTACTTGCGTCAATCAAATAATCATTGCAATTTATATGCAAGTATTCTCACTGCGAATCCACTAAAGCATTTTTATTATATTTTTACGTAATTCAGGTCTTCCTGGTGACCTTCGTCTGCAGGAAGGGAACCGTTTTTTGTCAGTTTATTTCAGTAACCCTAAGATTTAATCATTATTTTATATTTAAATAAAAAATACTCACAAACTTCTTTGCGCGCTTAATGGCGCTTATCTCATCTAATGTCGAGAACTGTCTCCACATGTTGCATGCTAAAGAGTTTGTTTGATTGGCTGAACGCGGTAATCTCAGGAACAACTGTACTTTTAGTGTTGGATAGCCCATTTATCGAGGAAAGATATAGGCTATATAACATCACGCTACGACCAAAAGAAGCGGAGCATTAATGAAAAATGTGATGCAGAGGAAGTGGCGCGTGTCAGCTAGTCTTTCATAAATGTTTTATCTAAGCGTCCTTGTATCAGCTGACAAACTGATCTGTTCAGGAAAGAAGATATTACCTCCTAAATATCCCACTTCTCGTTACTAACAACACTCCAAAGAGTAACAATTTCGAATCGTCGAGATTCGTCGAGAAACCTTCACCATTGCCCCAGAGCGATAACCAAATAGTACAAGTACGTCTGTGAGTGAGCATACACTGTGACGTCACAAGACACGTCGCAGGCGTCTGTCAGATAAACGAACATCAGCAGTTATGAGAGTGACACATTCATATGCTTTATATAAGACTAGCTTTTGCCGCGGCTTTGAGTGCCTGACCTATCGTGAAATATGTTAGATTAAGAAATTTGTCTTTTCGTCCCTGATTAGTCACACATAACATCGATTTTGTCTGATAGTAAGCGATGGGTGAGGTCTACGATAGAACGAGAGATCACAGGAAATGCCTGTCCACACTTGTTATTAAGGCTGATCGGACATACCTAGATGAAGAGGAAAAAACATGGTTGGCACTTTGCAGAGAGTATTTTTCAGAGATATAAAATTGCCAAAACTTAGCGAAAAATCTGGAAAAATCTCGCAACCTTATCAGATCCCTAAACAAACCTTCCGAACCAGAACCATTCGTTTCGGCATGGAATTGAATTGTTGTGAATAGCTATGCTGAAGTGGGCCGGCCACGTCTGCAGACGGACAGACGGTCGATGGAGCAGACATGTGTTAGAGTGGAGACCGCGTATGCGCAAACGTAGTGTGGGACGCCCTGCGGCACGATGGATCGATGATTTGGAGAAAGTGGCTGGCAGCGGATGGATGCGGACTGCTTAAGACCGGGATGGTTGGCGCTCTTTGGGGGAGGCTTACGTTCAGCAGGGGACGGCAATTGGCTGATATGATGAGCTATGCTGTTCTTCCAGAGTTTACACTTTACAAGCATACAAATTAGCATACAAAATATCAGCTTCAACATGAGTGACACATTCCTACTCTTATAACTTTACATAGTTCGTTTCGGATGTGATCTGGCCTGTGACCTTTTCAAGTAATTATATTTTTTTAAAAGGTCGTTATTATCTGTCTTTCGGGGTTTTAAATGTCAATACGTAGTAGGAGTTAATTGGGTTAGTGAGTGCTGAGTGTAAATATTAAGTGCGTTAATGAAAGTTCAACGAGAGCAAATCCGGAATGTGTCAACGTTAATTAATTTTAATAGGTTTTTGGAGTTATGTCATTTACATGCAACTTTAACTGACAAGAACATTAAAAGACAATGATAGGGACATCTCAAAAGCTTAAGTAATGGTGAATAATTTTAAATAGATGTTTTGTCTAGTGACTGTCTCCAAAACTATGTAAAAACAACAAATATACAAAACTAGCTATTGCCCGCGACTTCGTACGCGCATAACCGTTTTTTCCCGTTCCCGTATAGCCTAAAGCCTTCTTCATGAATGTGGCCATCATCTACAAAAAGAATTTTCCAAATCAGACTGGTAAGTAGTTCCATTCTATTAGCGCGTTCAAACAAACGAACTCTTTAGCTTTATTATATGAGTAAGTATAGTATAGTATAGCATAGCACAGTATAGTATGGTATAGTATAGTATAGTATAGTATAGTATAGTATAGTATAGTATAGTATAGTATAGTATAGTATAGTATAGTATAGTATAGTATAGTATAGTATAGTATAGTATAGTATAGTATAGTATAGTATAGTATAGTATAGTATAGTATAGTATAGTATAGTATAGTATAGTATAGTATAGTATAGTATAGTATAGTATAGCTGAATCATGATGACGTATAGACCTTAAAGTGACAGGAAGAGCTCAAACTTCAAAGTGGATTTTTCATAAAGTTACCTAAATCTGCAAGAGAGATGTGTCAGGGGCTATCTAACACAAGTGAAGTCTTTGATTGAGTTATGGCCCTCTGCCATCAACAACTGCCATCAAAATAATAGAAACTCCTCAATACACATGGACATAAAAATGAATGTCATCAAAAAACTCGAGACGAAATAGCTTGAAGTAAAGCATAAGTTAGACCGTCTACTCAAAATCCGGTTTTCAAACCATAGAAATAGCTTCACTAATAAAAAACACGTCTTTCAAGACCACATTTTTATACATCACGGTATACGGAGGTATATCCACATCCACGCCCCCTTTTTTAATAAAATTATATATATATTACCACTTCACTTACATAACACAAGCTAATACACTTAACTCGACAAATAAACCGTGTAAATACAAGCAATATAAAATATTTACAAGTCCATTCAATAATATTTACTTAGGCTGAGATTATCGCACGTTCTGCTGTATCACTCTAACGTACAGCTTGAAAAAGAGATGAAAAACAAGTCGATGACGTCATAGTTAGAGGTTGTTAGAACATAATGATACGTGGAGGGGGTGTGTACTGAAGTTAAATCCAATTCTACTCATTTTAAGGCGCAGATACCCCTCTGTAGCTGATTTTAAAATGAGAATCACGTCTAAACGGCTTTTCAAAAAATTATTTTGGAAAAATATATGTTACAAGTACAGCGAGCTAGGCCCTCAAGCGGCGCAAATACTGGACCACTACACCACTACCTTATTGGTAATTAAATTTTTGAACCGTTTGGGGCCGAAACGCTTGGGTCAGAGTGCGCGTCTCCTTTTTATGAACATTTCTCGCCGACTGACTGATCGACACTTTGCGTGACCAGTTCTTCGTTCTTTGCTCAAAGAATTAGTATTGCCATTCATCGTGGCAATATGCTGCACGTTTCCGGATGACAGCGATGCGGAGGAATTCTTCGACGCCTAAGTGTATCTTGTTTTTGTATTTAGTTAGGTTTAGTAGTTTTTCTGTTACATTAGACTACTTTCCTAATAATCAGATTTACGAAAATTTTAGTTTTATTCGTTCAACATAGTGTAATTAATTTGTAAACTTACGTCTAACACGGACATAAAAACGACAATCGGACCAAAACCGCCGGCGTATTTTAATGGAATTTCCAATATCTCAAACACAATTTAATTATCAACATTATACGGCTATTTTTTAAGTCATAGAATAATAAGGAAAGTACAAAAAACTACTGAAGTTTGGGTCGCGCGGGTGTGAAACGAGTGCGCGTTTTATTCCCTCAAGGTCGCTGGCGAATGTCGTCGCCTTAAGCAACGATGCAAATGCGAACTATTGCGAAGTTCGCATTTGCATCTCAGTCGCAATCTTACAAAACGCCTCTAATTTCCTTCCATTCAAATCAAATCAAGTCAATGTCAAGTCAAAAGTCATTTATTCAAATTAGGCTGAGTACCAGCACTTTTTGAACGTCAACGTTTACAAATAGACAGTCCCCCAAAACGCCCGCCCGTCGCCACTTCCTAGTGTTTTAGCTGTGGAGAAGAAGGCCAACAAACTCCCCAGCAACACATCTGTCTGTTGAGTTAGAGAACTTACATTTATACAATAGTATGCAAAGCTTTATTATAAAGAAAATAATAGAACATGGGTAACACGTACAACCTAAAAACTAAATCATTTGCCACTTGTAAGCTAGCACACTCCATTACGCCATCATAATCAGACAACTCAAGCATAAAAACAATGTAATTATCATGACATTTTTGACAGATTGTAACTGAGATGCGAATGCTATCGTGTTTTAAAAAATAATGAAATTTACCCTCAGCTTTCCAAGCACGATTATGGTATTTTAATTTGTTCGCAAATATGGCGATGGCCCCAGATGATACGTAAAACCTGTTAATTGACTGTATCCGTCAATAGATGTCAACAACCTCCAAGGAAAATGCGTTAGCAAAGTTGACTATAACTAATGTAACAAAACATTACGCCTATATTAACTGAAGGGTTAAGGCTGAAGTGTACCGCACCACACGTGCTACAAAATGGTATATTTTTATTATTAAGCGTTGATGTGGTCGACGACGGAACACGCTGTCTAGAAGTAACCTATTCACTCTTGGCTTAAAGAAGCATAGTTTGTTGCTATTAAGAAACAAAGATTCCTGCAGGGAATTTAACTCCTTAGCATGAACCAAAACCGAGTGTGTATTGAAACCAAGTCAAGCTCTAAGCCCAAATATTGACCACCAAAATGATCAGAAATGAGTATTCACATCACCTGCAAGAAAACGTCACATTATATTATGTCATGGTTGTATGTCAGGTGTGTGTGTGTGTGGTGTGTCGTGTGTCAGTCTATTTATATTGTTGACATTTTCTATTTATTTTATTATTTGTATAATTAATGTACCTAATGAGTTGCATGCCGTAAGGTAAAATGTAGCTGATCTCATTTATTTATGTTAGTTATCTTATATTGTACCTACATTTAGAGCAAATAAAGTTCTGATTCTGATTCTGCAAAGTAAGTCGTTATTGCCCGGCGGGTTATAACGAAATTCAGTACAATCATGTGATTTGAATTTGGAAGTCAACTTGGAGACCGACGGGAACTGCTCGCGGCGCCGCTCTTCATGTCTTGCGAACAATTTTCTCGCAGTAAGTGTGAAAAGTAGAGTATGCTCCTCAGGGATAAAGGTTTTTAACTGAGTTTAACTTTGCTCGTGAGTTAAACAAAATGAAGGTTCTGAAGATCCTTCATTAAGTTCGGGATTCAATATGACGCCCGTGACATAAGACACTGCTTTATCCCCTCGGTACATAATCTACTATTTGCTTCCTGACCTAAATATGGAAACCTATTATTTCACACACATTTCGCCGCTCCTACTATCAACAAAATAAATAAAACGCGTCCGCTAATGTAGCTACAGGTTGCCTCACCTCAACGGACTTCAGAGCAGCTTCAATGATCCGCCTCCTCACTGTCGACGCACTAACACGCACGTTACGCACTTCTTCCAATAATTTTCGTGTCTGAGCAGCCGTTTGACGACGATTTCTCACAGTTTGCAGCAGTATAAAAAGGTCGTCTGCGGCAGTGGTTGCACGCTTCTTAGCTTGGCTTGGCTTGCGCACGTAGGATCCTGTCTGCCTGTATCGTTTTACGACACGGAAGACCGTGGAATCTGTTATACCCAACGTTCGACCGACTGCTCGGTACGAGTAGCCTGCCTCGACCATCGCTACGGCTCTGGCAACTTCTCTTGCTGTCATATTCATTCTGTTTTTTTTTTTAAATGAGAAATCATCAAATGACTCCAGCTCTGAGCGGAGCGGAAGGGAGTGTCAGGCTCTTACTGACTAAAACACATCCGTGTTCTTCCTAATGCACTCTGCGTTCCAGGCCCTCGGTGATGCTTTTGAACAAATTTGGCAAAAAATCTCCAAACAAAAGAAACCAAACAAGCTGAACCACTATTGAGTGCATAAGCCAACTGGCTTATCAGAAACACTGAGAAGCTCGGTGTCTCAACTCCAGTCGTTTGTTTACGTTAAGCTCCGTCAAGTGAAGTCACGTCCGGCAAGCGCGCTCTTATCGCGGCGTAATATGAGTCCGCGCACAAAAAACGTTGACGTTCCGTTTTTGTCCTTATTCATACACTTGTAACGGTTTCGGGTTCCTGAATGATGGTGTTATGACATACAATGTAAACAATATTCTTATTAGAAATCGAGAAGTAAAAATATCCTATAGCGCCCATTACACGCTCATGCAAACGTCACTCAATTCTAAAAGTCATGAATGTCAACTGACTGATGGAATTCAATCGACATAAGGGACTACTCACACTTATTCAGCTTTATTCAGTTTATGCCCATAGAAAACAACGATTTTGTAGAGACGCGTACGCATCCGTTCAGCTTTCAAATAGAGTAGTACCAACGCTGTTCTACCGCTGCCATCTTCTCATTCTTAGGACGTCGTAGGCGGCTGATAGAAGCAGAGCTGTGAAGTGTGAACGAAATCGTTCAGCGAAACGCTAATGGAGCTGAATAAGTGTGAGTAATCCCTTAGAAGCTCATTCTTAAATACGCGACGACATATTATTGGAAGATATATACGGGAGAGAAAGGACAAGTAGGTACTCATTCCATAAATATATAAAAAACTAACCCGTTCCCTTAAAAATCGTGAATAAATATTCAAAATTTCGTCAGTCAATTTTATGCAACCATCAGTCACTGCATTGTACGATAGGTTATCCGTCAAAGGCCCTTGAGGCGGTTTGGAAACTCTGACACTAGGGTGTGTGGGTCGTTAGACCTTACAGCCCACACGACAAGAAGAAGATCCGTCAATCGCAGCGTTAACTGACTGCAAAACCTACCTACCGTGTATAAGTGACGCTTATTGATATGAGAGGAGCCCCGAACCCGCCCAAAAGTAGTTATGTTGACTTCTGACAAAACTTTTTGACAATATTGGGATTTTTGTCATGAAAAGACAAGACATCATCTAGTGACAATTTTATTTAACGAGACCTATAATCGACTTCTGCAACATTCAAACTCGAACTTCATATTACGCGGTGCCGTTATTTCGAATTTTCGTAGCGCAATTTTTGTGGTGCAATAAGAAAGATCATAGATTCCAATAAGATTTAGAGACATTAAAATATGCCACTTTAATAGGGATGATTCCTGAGTAAATAAAATATCATTCTATTTAGTACGTCAGTCAGATTATCGAAAAACTAGTTGACCCGCGCAACTTTGTCTGTTCCGATCCTATTGATCTTAGCGTGATGATATATAGCCTATAGCCTTCCTCGATAAATGGGCTATCTAACACTGAATAATAAGTTTTCAAATCGGATTAGGAGTTCCTGAGATTAGCGCGTTCAAGCAAAGTGTACTACGTGAGCTCGACAAATGGATGTGCGATTAACGCTTATGCGACAAAACTGTACTGCGACTCACCATAGTTCGAATGCACGCTTGTGCGACACACTGAGGATCGACAACACCCCGACTCAGAGTACCCCGACTCGGATAGGTTAGGTTAGAAGGCTAAGGCGGGAGCGAAGCGGAGCGGTTATTTTTTTATAAACCACCCAGAAATAGGAGCCG
Organism: Lacanobia wlatinum; assembly: GCA_947578705.1. Classification (NCBI taxonomy): domain Eukaryota; kingdom Metazoa; phylum Arthropoda; class Insecta; order Lepidoptera; family Noctuidae; genus Lacanobia; species Lacanobia wlatinum. The sequence goes on from OX388038.1 coordinate 25,331,513, forward strand.
ATCCTCAGTGTGTCGCACAAGCGTGCATTCGAACTATGGTGAGTCGCAGTACAGTTTTGTCGCATAAGCACAGGCATAAGCGTTAATCGCACATCCATTAGTCGAGCTCACGTAGTACACTCGTTCAAGCAAACAAACAAACGTTTCAGCTTTATATATTAGTATATATAGATATATAGTCCACGTCACGAGAATCTATAAATTTTGTAAACACACATTCAATTGTTTCAAATGTTTGTTCCATGTGTCAGACGCGTTCCAGTACCACAAAACATTAGACGACAGCTCTTTATATCGATAAAATATAACCCTACTAAGTGAAAATGCTCGTTAGTTTCGTACTACACGTATGTTACTTCGAGTTGATTGAATTTGGGATTATTTGTTGCCGCTACGTAACTTAGTAGAAGTTCTTTGTTTACAAAATTTATAGCTTCTCGTGACGGGGACTATAGATTAATATTAGTATAGATATTAGACACATATTTTTGCGTTATCAAAACAATAAAAAATTACGAAGATTACACGCGATATAAGTATGAGGATTGTCCCAATAAAATCCTCACACTTACAAGCTAAAACAAACACTACAATACATGTCAACTACATACTCGAAGTACTCATGTAAACCTAAAGAACTTTCTTCAGCCACCTCTGATAATATTGTCACATACTTCACACAGTACCTAACTTAGCATTGTTCGCGACGTGTGCGCTCACGCAACTGTGTCCACAACGTGGAGTGCTGTGTTTGGACAGTGTATTTGAAAAGAGTTACATTGAGACACGACTTGAAGAGGATTTTGTGTAATTTTATAAACGGTTAAATGTGGGTGTGTTTTATTTACGGTTTTCACAGTAAACCAGTTTTAAAGAAAGAGTATTTCCATAACTGAAGACACGCTAAAACTACTCAAATCACTGTTTGTTTCGCACGAAACGGACCGAGAGTTTCCCAGTCGAATTCACAATGGAATTAATTCGTATTTCGGACTAGCTGACCCGCGCAATTTCGTTCGCGTCACATGTTTCATTAATACTCCGCTCCTATTGGCGGCGACATAAAGCGTCTGTATCTCCTAACAATAAGGTCGGTTTTCGCATGTGTATTGTCTCACGTATAAAGAAAAGTCAGCAATGACCTGGTAGGCGTTTCACTGCTGCAGCAGGTATAACATTATAGCTGTAAGACTATCTTACCTATCGATCATCCTTAGGTCTGCGATCTAACAATTCGACATTGGTAGCGTTTGTATGTCCTACGTGTGTAGTACGTACCAAAAGCGACCATATAGGTAGGAACATATGACCGATTTCCGTACGCACTAAGCAATGTTCCATCTTTTTATCAACTTCATGGTAAAAGTTTGCGTTCCACGTACTACTGCAGCATAATTATTAACCTATCATATTTGCAAGAAGATCCTATGCCATCTTTCTTTTAATTTTAAATCCATGTTGCAGTCCGATTGAACAAGGTCGCTTTTCGTAGTTTCAGTGTTACCACTGAACCTCTAGATAATGCTCAGATTTTTACCAACTGCATAGTAACAGTTTGGCTTTTCTAACGACTTACTTATATCCTAACAATAAGGTCGCACTTTTACTTTCCCACGTCTAAAGAAGAGTCAGCACTGACCTAACGCCCCATGTATTCAATAAACTGCATGTCAACAGTTTGGCTCTTCCAACGCCTAAATAACCTAGCAATAAGGTCGCTTTTCCCACTTCTAGTTTCCCACGACTAAAGAAGAGTCAGCACTCACCTGATGCTTAATTTATTTATCAACTGCATGATAACAATTTAGCTCTACCAAAGCCTTTATTTCCTAGCAATAAGGTCGGTTTTCACACGCTGACCTAAAGCTTCATCTATTTAATAAACTGCATAGTAACAGTTCAGCTCCAACGCCTTTGTATCCTAACCATAAAGGTCTATTGCACTTCTAGCACTTCGCCCGCGACTTCGTTCGCGCGAGTTTAGTATTGCAATTTTCGTAGGAATCTCTATTTTTTCGACAATAAATTATAGCCTATGTAACTGCCTGATAATGTAGCTTTCTATTGGTGAATAAATGGTTAAAATCGGTCCAGAAGTTTCGAAGCCTATTCGGTATAAACCAACAAACAAAAAAATATTTTTACTTTATGATATTAGTATAGATGAGCTAAGACTCCATTTTTGTAAAGAACATGGCTGAACAGTTTGGCTCTTCCAACGCCTTAATGACCTTGTCATAAGGTCGCTTTTCGCTCTCCTAGTCTCCCTCATTTAAAGAAGAGTGGTGATGGTGACTGACCTGGTAAGCGTTCCACTGCTGCAGCAGATGGTGGTGGCAGGCGGCGCAGGCGCGCACGGTGCCCTGCGCGTCCTTGGGCCGCGAGCGAGGCGGCCGCGGGTGCTGCTCGCCGAAGATAGGGAAGTACGCCTGCTTGTTCTGGAAAATAAATTGAAAACATGTTAGGACAAACCAAACAGTTGATCTTCAAGGTTAAGCAACGCTTGCCAAGGTAGGTCTGTTGATGGGTGAACATCTTAACATACCGAGACTTCTCCGTGGCTCGGTGCGCACGTTAAGCCGTTGGTCCCGGCTGTCATTTGTACATCTTTGACAGTCGTTACGGATACTCAGAAGCCAGATAATCTGACTCCAGTCTTGCCAAGAAGTACCGTGTCACCCAGTTAATGGGTTGTGGAGGTCTGGTAGGCAGCCGCTCCACGTAAAATACTGGCATGCAGCGAAGCTGAATCCGGTTTGACTGGAAGCCGACCCCAATATAGTTGGGATAAGGCTAGGCAGATGATGATAGGACAAACCGAAATAAGTGATAGGGAGTTCTAACCTACTGACTGATATTTATTATTTACTGATACATCTGACTTAAGTTTCTTTGCACGTCAAAAAATGAAGCGTTTTTTTACTATTGATAGGCGTATACGTACTACCGAACCGTACCGTATTCCCGTACTTTATTTACTGGGCTTATCTACACTATCCGAGGAACCTACTTACATGACAAATTTCAGCTTTCTACGATCACTACTTTCAGCTGTGCATTGTCTATCAGTCACTCGGTCACTCAGTCAGTCACCAGTAACGGAAGATTTTTTATATAAGTTTCTGTTTCGCCCAAAACTGAGATCAAACCGAAGGTTCGGTTTCGGTTTCGGCTGTAAATCCTGTTTCGGTCGAAAACTATAAAAAAACTATCACCTAAATGTTCACAATAGGGAATATGCATGCGATTTTTTTATTTGCAAAATGAAATACTTATTAGCTCTAATAAACAATTATGAAATTATTTTTTAAATACCTTGATGAGCGATGAAGTTATAAAGACGTCAAAGTTCTTGGCGCCTATACAGCTGCTATAGAAAACAACGTTCTCGCGAGAGGGACAGATATATTTGTTTAAAATAATTATATCTCGTTTGATTTTTGAGCAATTTTGATTCTATTTTCATTTTTAGTATTATATTTGTGTATATTTTTGGATAAACTGTATAGATAATAGATAGGTATTTTTTTCGTGCATATTCCCTATTCTGCCATATCCGACAGTGCTACAAAACATGGCCGTACTAATGAGTCGAGTCGTCTAATCAATAGTATAATATTGACAGTATTACGGTCTCGAACTGACCCCGACTCCTGACCCGATAGCGGCTGTCGGTGACTCCGAACTATAAAGACCTCCAGCCGATTACTGGCGAGTAGGGCTTGGAGCAAATGAGATCAATGTTAATTATATTCGTAAATGAATGCTCTTGATTGTTCATAAATGTTTTGTTAGATCCGGAATACCATTTATAATGCGTAGATGTCTCCAAAAATGACTCCTACACACCATTTTCCTTTATTTTAATTTAATCGTAAATTCCGATCTAATTTAACTACATTTTTTCTCAGCAATATGTATCCCATTACTGAAAAGAAAGCTATTATCTATACTAATATATATAAAGCTAAAGAGTTTGTTTGTTTGTTTGCTTGCTTGCTTGCTTGCTTGAACGCGCTTATCTCAGGAACTCCTGGGGCCCTACTATGACGTGCCAATGCGATCCAGATTAAGCTGAGGAAAAGGGATAGTGTTATGCGTCTTGTATAGTCTCCTTCCAACACCTTATACACGATCGTTTTAAGACGTCATAGTAGGCCACCAGGTCCGATTTGAAAAATTGTTTCAGTGTTGGATAGCCCATTTATCGAGGAAGGCTATAGTACCCACCGAACATCTCTCCATGTTCCTCATCTGCGCAAGCGCAACCACTCTGACAACAGTGTCCGCAGAAGTAGAAGTGAAGTACTATTGGTCGTAACGTGATGTTATCTAGCCTATAGCCTTCCTCATAAATAATTAATCAATTCGAACAGTAGTTCCAAACTCTTCAGCTTCATTATATTAGTATACTAGCTGACTCGGCAAACGTTTTGCCATACAAAAAAAAAATAGCCTACCACCAATTCTCATACCTACCGAATATACCACACAAAACTTCATGAAATCGGTCGAGCCGTTTCGGAGGAGTTCGGTTTCATATATAGAAATCTCGTCGTCGACACGAGATTTTTATATATTGGAAGATAAATTTCAACAGTCTGCAAGTAAAAAGACGGTCTTTAGCCCTACCCTCTAATTGACACGGTGCCTGCCTGAGGTAGCTACGCGGTCCGCGAATGGAGAAATGGGGCTCCGTTTCAGTAAACAACCAGGATGTGTGTGTCAACACAACAGAATCCAAATAAAACCACTATTACACAAACGTGATAATATTTGATTCACGAACCGTTGAAGGTGTGTCTGAATGTCAAACGGTCTAAAGTCAAGATTCAAAAATAGCAACAAAGGTCGATTCAAACTTAACGACGGCACTGTAGTTCACTTTTCGCCGCAGTACCCCACCCAACCCACTGTCATATGAATTTACTACTGCGACTCGCGGAGTGCTCCGAATCGTCATTAACTTGAACCTGTATCCGCTACTCCTGCCAGAGTTGTGGACAGCCTCACCGCGGCTTGGGGGGCTTCGGGATTAATCGTAAGTCCGTAGGTGTGACGGAGTAGAATGCCCGAAACTAAGCCCGAAACTATGGACTTTGGGCTTAGAGAGTAGCCCCCCTGGAACGCGGCGGGCATTAGGAGGAACACGGATGGGTTCTAGTCAGTAAGAGTCTGACGCTCCCTTCCGCTCCGCACAGAGCGGGAGGAGTCATTTTATGATTACCCATACTTAAAAATAAAAAAACCAACTGCCAACTGTTGCTAACTTAGTTTTTATCAAACACAGCATCCACATCAAAATGCACAATTCAAAGCTCATATTTATACGTATGCTTGCTGCATATTCGTGCTATTTTTCATTAAATACATACGGAACCGTCAGTGCTAAGCCAAATGGCAAGCAACCACACCCGCATAATATTGACCAAATTCATTTTAGCTCCTCATGTAATTTGATTACGACACAAACGCATATAGCTCACGACCTAGCGTTGCTATGTGCTCATTTAGGTTATCTTTGTTATGTAAACATTATTATTTTTTGTAGTGACGCCGCGTTAAATGGATTATGTTTAATAATATAATGTCAATGTTGCACTAGACCTTGGCGTGATGAGGATTGGGGTCAATAGTCATTGTGGAATCAGAAACGATAGCTTTGAAATCTTGATCAAATTATTTTGCACATTTGCTCACCTACTTCATTCATTTAAATAAATTATTTTAAAACCTACGAACATTCCCCTCGTAAAGGTAGCACTTGTTTTCTCTTTAGAGAACTATTTTTAAAGAAAAATAATAAACGGCGTACCCCCTACGCGAAATCACAAATTCGCCGTATTTTTTGTCACATATTTGTGACATCGTCGTACAGGTTAAGCTTTCGTTTGTCACATAATGTGGGACAATGGCGTGCAAAAGGGTTACTAGGACATTATTACTCCTCCGTCGTACAAAGAGCTGGCTTTTCCCCGCAACACTCCCGTGGCGTGTGCCACAGGAACACTGAATTTAAAAGTGTAGGAAAAAGTAGTCTTGGAGGCCGAACGCGTGAGAGAGAGGGAAACCTCACGCCCCAGCCGCCGCAACAGAAGAAGACGCCCCGGGCGTCGGGAGTCGCAGGGCGATTCTCGGCCACCGTAGGCGCGGGCCTGCGGACGGCGAGCATTGGGTGGCTCGCCGTCTGATCAGAACCAGGCCCGGGTCGACGGCGCGCTGTGTTCCACGCGCGCCTCAAGGAGCTGTCAGCATAAAGGACGGGGCCCGCTAGGGCCAGTGCCTGCCGGGGTTGCGGGATTTGTTCGAGAGAGTCGCCGCGGCCCTGGAACGCAAAGGGCATTAGGAGGAACACGGATGGGTTTTAGTCAGTAAGAGTCTGACACTCCCTTCTGCTTCACCCAGAGCGGGAGGAGTCATTTGATGATTTCCCAACCTTAAAAAAAAAAAAAAAAAAGTAGTCTTATTCACTCCATTAAGACATCCGATTACTCTTATATAGCATGGTTTAAGATTCAGTTAATTCGACCAAGTTAAAAATACAAAAAAAAAACCTCATCAGTAATGAGTTTTGAAAACCATAAATTTCAGAAACATTTGTACAAATCATTCAGCCAGCCCTACTCCCATCTAATAATATAAACACATTAACACGCCGTCTGATTGTAAGTAAACATCTGCACAAAGTGCGCGGGTCAGAGAAAACATGGCGATAACATGTGCCTGGCGGACGCACACCACCTTTCATGACAAATTTATATTTATACGCAGAACATGTGACTACAAACGTATCTGTTCTAATCCACGTCTTCTTGCCTCTTTCTAGAGATCCGTTACCGAAGGACCGCCAACTGAACCGTTAGCCTCCGCTATTTGTTTTCATCTGTTTGTCAAAATGCTGATCCTCATAAACTGTTATAGGTAGACAGTTTAACAGAAAAAAAAAAAAGAGCGTTTGCCCCACTAGGAATTTATCCTGTATCGTGGATACGTTTACGAACATAAAAACTCACATACACAAACAGCCAGACCCGGAACAACTATCTGTAGGCCATTCAAATATTTGTGCCGTGCGGGAATCGAACCCGCGACACGCAGAGCAGCAGACAATCGCTTAACCACTGCGACAACCCATGTCGTCAGTTGAAAACGTGTTTTAAACTCTGGGCCCAATTAGGTTTATATCTTTGCAAGTATGTATATCAAAGGCCTTTCACATGAAAAGGTCAACAAAATGGGATTCCCGGTGCATTGTTAATTTTTGAGATGGTTATAAACAAATATTATGCAATAATTGTTCAACAAAAGAACAACAACAATTACAATTAATAATCCTAATATGTAAAATTCTTCCGTTACTAAGTGACTGACAAACAACGCACAGCCGAAACTACTGGTCGTAGAAAGTTGGGCATGTAGCTTCCTTGGGCAGTGTAGGGGAGCACTAAGAAAGGATTTCCCGAAATACCTACGGCAACGGGAAAAAAACCGGTCAAGAACGGGTCGGACTCGCACACCAGGGTTCCGTACCATCACTTAAAATGTGAAGTGTTTTTAAATTTTCATCGGCGAGGCCAATATTTGACAGAAAATTTTAACCCTTATTTTTCTTTAAGGGTGGGAAGTCATCAAATGACTCCTCCCGCTCTGGGTGAAGCAGAAGGGAGAGTCAGACACTTACTGACTAAAACCCATCCGTGTTCCTCCTAATGCCCTTTGCGTTCCAGGGCCGCGGCGACTCTCTCGAACAAATCCCGCAACCCCGGCAGGCGAACGCAACTCCGGCAGACAAAAAATTTTAAACCCTGCGGTGTATTTTGCAGTTTTAGACCAGCACCATCTCTTGAACGATAGTGGAACTAATGTAATTTTTGTTGACGGTTTCTGAAAAAGTGTGCTATTCTATCGTTTTAATTTTCCTGTAATCTTTACATAAACTTTTATCACATAAAATAATTTTAGATTTTTCTCTATGCAAACTTCGGAGATAAGAGGTGGGAATGGTCAAATTTTTAAAATTTTTCGTCGTAGACGAAAATCATGCGGCCTAAAAAAAGAAGAAATGTTTGTGAATATGCAAATAGCGCTATTTCACAAGATACCCTACTTGCCCTAGTAGCCCCACTTCGATTTTTTAAGAACCCCTTTCAGTCGCTGTTGCAAAAATAACATTTACAAATTTATTTCTTTCTTATTTGCAAAATAGTTCAGCAAACGTCATATAAAAGTATCCAAATTTCAAGTTGATAGCATTAGTCACAACATAAGAGTTCCTTTTTTACCATTTTGGTACGGAACCCTAAAAACGGGATATGCGCGTACAAAGTTGTGTATAACATGACTGTCTTGGTCATTAAAAATCGTTTAATTAGAGCCAAAAATATCCATATCATGAGTGACCCAATTGACTTGTTTATATTTCAATGAAAATAAAACTATTTTTAATTATGTAAACAGCGATTGTGTTCGTTTATTTTCCACAAGCTATCATTCATCATTATCCCAATTTATGACATACACCCTTGAGGCGGTTTAGAAACTCTGACGCTAGGGTGTGTGCGGTCAACTGGAGTCGTTAGACCTTACTGCCCACACGATACGACGAAGATCCCAATTTATTTGTATCCGGGCAACAGATATTTTCTTACCTACTTCTTTTAAGTCGTAGCTAAATAATAAAAGGGTCGATCTTCAAGGTGGAGCAACCCTGACCGAGGTCAGACCTTGGATGGTTGAGCATCTTAACATACCGAGCATAACAACACAAATTAACATATCACCTAACCACTAAGAAATAATGACAACTCAATTTAACAGTTACTGTCAAATCGTGTTGTCATTCGTTCTTAGTTCGGGTTCGTGACTAATCGTAAGTCCGTAGGTGATACGGAGTAGAATACGCCCGCAACTAAGCCCAAAACTACGGGCTCCGAGCTTAGAGAGTAACCCCCCAACAAAACAATTGAATAATAATAACCCAATAGTGTAATTTATTGGTCCTTCGGGCCGGATGATCTGTTGAAATTGGATCCCTCATTGCGACTGAAGCATTTACAAGGACTTTTGAACTAGGTATCAAAGAATGGGTCAAGATGAAGCTAGTAACCAAGTCTCAAGCGCAGTCCTCAATTAAGAAGAACAGGCAAGAAACTCACACTCTTATAAATCTGAACTAACCATGATCACTCATACAACCTCAGTACATATAACTGCGTACTGAAACAGACGTAAATAAACGACAGTGTAACAGCACGTAGAGGCGGTATCTTAACGCTACACATTAATGGGGGGGAGGTTATTGTTATATATCAACGTCATCATATGCCTAGCCATGTCCCAACTGTATCGGAGTCAGCTTCACATCAGTATTTTACATGGAACGATTGCCTATTCGACCTCCACAACCCTGAAACTAACAAGGTACCCCTTGGCAAGACTGCTTTCAGATTGAAGTGTAAATGATATGTATGCTCCTTTACTTTAGCTGGTAAGTACACTGTTAGTAAGTACTTATAATTGAACATGTACGCTGAGTTTGCACTATACCTCTTATGCGGATATTTTATAGTAGGTATCCATTTTAGTCATTAAATAGTACTTAACAAATGCGGTCGTTTCCTTGAAACGACCTTGTAGGAACCCCAACATTACATGGCGACCCTGCCTCGGGACTCTGCCAAGTGGATTGCTAGTAGTAGTTTTTCAGCATAACTACCTAAATAATGTGTCGGTCAACTGTGGAAAAGGAAGAGGTTTTCCTCAGCCAAAACGAGGCTGGAGGCAACAATGACGCCACGTTGAAAGAAGTCAGAAGCCACGTGGAACGTCTCAGCATTGTGACCTACATAGTTCTGGCCATTGTTGGAATCATAGCAGTTATGTTGGTCTGCGGATGTACAGGTGCTGCCACTGCACGTGGATCCAGCTGGCTTCTGACTTCCGTAACGACAGTCAAAGATGTACAAATGACAGCCGGGACCAACGGCTTAACGTGCGCACCGAGGCACGGAGGAGCCTCAGTTTGTGATGGATGGTCAACCATTCTCGGACAAACCTCGACAAGCGCTGCATCACTTCAAAGATCGAACCTTGCGGCAGCTATTACAATGTAACAGCTCGTAGAGGCGGTATCTTAACGCTGCACAGTAATAGGGGTCAGCAGTGCATCGCCTAGATAACGGAGTTTATTTTTATCGATGTCCTATTATTATTTACTTTATTATTGTCGGCGTAGGGGTCACTATTGTTGAGTAGTTTTGTTCGTTACATTACTGCGCTCGTTTTAACTGCGTCTTGGTTAAGTTTCCGACTAGAGTTAGATTGGCGACTTTATCTAAAAGCGGTATGGAACCATGTACCACACTGTACATAAAGTTTAAATAAATAAACAGATTACTTCAAGATGATTTTACAATCATACTAATACAATAGATATACAAGTCTGTGAGGCCGAAACTAAAAATTACCCATACATCCGCTCTGGGCGGAGCAGAAGGAAGGGAGAGTCAGACTCTTACTGACTAAAACCCATCCGTGTTCCTACTAATGCCCGCCGCGTTCCAGGGGGACTCCTCACGACAGTAACTGTCAAATTGTGATGTCATTAATTCTTATAGGTTAGGTGATACAGAGTAGAATACGCTGACAACTAAGCCCGAAACTACGGACTGCGGACTTAGAGAGTTGCCCCCCAGGGCCGGGAGACTCTTTCGAACAAATTCCGCAACACCTATAGGTTACTTCTAGGCAAGCGTGCTCCATCTTCGACCACACCCTCGCTTACCATCAGGTGAGATAGTGGTCAAACGCGAGCCTACAAACAGTAAAAAAAAAAACCTATCCATCCCGGATGGATTTTTTTTACACTTTCATCACGCAAAAACTACTGAACGGATTGGGATGAAATTTGGCATATTTATTTCAATGAATGAATGAATGATATATTTATTGGAAAGAAAATAGGTAGCTAAGTTATTAAAATCTATGGGTTTCAATATCCTTAATCTTTTCATAGCGCACGTTCCCTTACAATTATTTGCGATTTTTACATGGCCGAAGCCGCAGACTGATACTCATACTGTATAACAGAAATATGTTAGCATTGCGACCATTTAATTCACAACAAGAGGAGGTATACTATACATGCTAAATGCGAAAGCAGCCTGCTTGTAACGTGGAAATAACGTCACGACCAGAAGGGTCATTTTCCTATGTATATTACGCCAACATTTTTAGCAACGGTAGCCTTCAAGTAAGAGTGAAGGCGGTCAATTTAACGGGCACAGTCCCTCAACGCTAGTACCGAATATTTTCTGAGAGAAAACCCGAAAAATCTGAGCACCTAAGAATTGAAACAAAGACACAATCACAAGATAGATACGCTAGTTTATTTACTGGCTTCATTTATTTGACTGACTACCAATTCATGTGCCAAATGGTATATTTGAAAAATAAAGGATTTTGTTTAGATGTAGATTACCGAAACTAAATATAAGGTTCAATGAATGGAAATTTATTGCTGGCACACAACGTTATTGTTTTATAATGAAATCTGCTCAAACATTGTGTGCCAAATAAACATGTGTTCTTTCTTGGTATTTTTAGGGTTCCGTACCTCAAAAGGTAAAAACGGAACCCTTATAGGATCACTTTGTTGTCCGTCCGTCTGTCTGTCAAGACCCTTTTTCTTTTACAGATACTACTTTGGTAAAACACAAGAAAAACCCGTTCCGTACTCTAAGGGTAACTAACGGAACTCTATTACTAAGGCCTCCGCTGTCCGTCCGTCCGTCCGTCCGTCCGTCAGTCTTTCAGCGGGCTGTATTTTAAAAAACCGTAATAGGTAGTCAGTTGAAATTTTCACCTATTGCCGCTATAACAACAAAATGCCGCTATGAAAAATTAAAGGGGGCTCCCATACAAGACGCGTGTTTTTTCGGTTTATAAAAAAAAGCAAATATTAAAATACACCCATTAAAACATAACATAATTTAATTATCGTCGGTTGGCACTCCGGTGGACTTCGAGCACGGAACCTTTCGTGTGAGAGTCCGACTCGCACTAGGCTTTTTTTCTTGTTTTTCTTGAGATTCACCACGACAACGTGCATAATAATAACTACTAGGCGTACTTATAACTTCTACTGACGACATCATAAACATCAACAGCCCATATTGATACACAACCTTATAAAATAAAAACACGATTAAACGATACATCATGAGGGTAACGACTGTTCTTAGTAATTGTAAGGGGCACGGCAGAGCACGGGCCAAGTTCGTACTCAAATAATTATTGTGAGTCCGGAAAAACGTGCGACTTTGTAATTGGTCTGCAACTTTGTTGTTGGTGTTTATACGTGACGCTCTCTATCAGTAGCATCATCAAAAGTCGGTCTTCTTTTTTTCGAATCGATGGACAACTCGAACCCAAACTTCAATCGTTTGGGCCCAATAAGTAGTTTACGTAAATTGCAGCATCGGTGGCATTCATCAAATCCCCTAAAGTACAAGTTTATGGGCATCGCAGCTCACATTGAGTATCCAACGGGTCTATCCTGGGTGCGCAAACGGTTCGACGCTTTCCTTTTGGAAAGCTTCGAAATGCAAGGCCACTGCAGTTCACTAGCTGAAGGCTGCTCTTTGGGTTTCATAAAATCGTGTGGTGGATGCTTGTCTTCCCACAGTTGGCTCTCTCTTTAAGTGACCTATCCTATCTCTGTAGGTGGTAATCATCTCAAGGAAACATACCCAATCTGCCTGCCTTTTCCAAACTATGTCGGGGTCGGCTTCCAGTCTAACCAACATGCAGCTGAGTACAGTTCGCATCACCGTTGTTTACCCCTCCGAAGTTAGGTTTTAGTGACGACCGCGCAGGTGCAATCGCGTAAATAAGTGTTACATTCCTAGAATATTTTGTTGTTTATACGTATTATGTTATAAACAAGTAACAAAGTACCAGTAACAATAACAATATCAAAAAGTAACACCACAAATACGTACACCACAAAAAACAAATCAAATAGTAAGAAATAACCAAAACAATTAAAAACAATAACAATGTGTAAAACTTTTCGCATCAACAGTCGTATTGCATTGACCAACCGGGTCACACGTATGATGCCATTACAACCGCCATCTTGAGCAAAAACGCGCATGCGCGGGTAGGTCGCCCGTGCGCGTTTTTGCTTAAGATGTCATATGTTTTTTGTCAAATTGACATCCTGCGCAGTTGATTGTGACGTACTTCGGGGAGGTAAACTTGCGGGACGGGAACTGTACCAATGTTTTAAATGGAGCGACTGCTGCACAATTCCGTTGCTATACGATACGATACTGCTTGACAAGACTGGTGTCAGATTTTCTGGGTTCTGACTATTCGTAACAACCGTCAAAGATTTAGTTATAGTAAATGAAAGCCGAAACCTGCGGCTAAACACACTGTACGAATCACAAAGGAGTCCAAATACCTCGGCGAGAGTTGTTTAGCCTCGAAGATCGTGGGCGATGATTATGATTTGGCCACAACACCTCAGGAAACATACTCACAGGATAAAAATCCTATGTACTTCTACAAGATTCAGTGTATCTCTACAGGGTTATTTTGTAAAACACCAACAACCTCTTAGGCAGTGAGAGTACACATGATTTTAATATTTTTTTCGAGTTTTCAGGGTTGATCTCAAAGTAAAAGTTGCTTATAATCATGTGTACTTTCACTTCCTAAGAGATTGTTGCTGTTTTACAAATTAATAACCCTGTATAACTAAGTTCATTACAATTAGTTTAGCGATTTAGGCGTGATACGTGACAGACAGGCAGACGAGACATTTATTATGTTCGGACACAATCAGTTATTGTTGGAATTCAAGATTACGTGGAGAGTTCATATCTAACAATGACTCTACTATCTGCAACTCATTCATGAATACACTTAACTATTATCTGAACTATTTGCAAAATATGCGTGTAATAATGTTGAAACTTCAAAATTTAATGAAGTGTATATTCGTGTGCACTTCAGAGAGTAACTTCTAGATTATTTATGAACTCTCAAGCTCAAGTTAAAGTATTTATTTCAATGAAACCAACTAGAATAAGAGGGACTCTTGAATTGTACACGAGTTGGGTAGACAAGAAGATGAAGTTTTGCACGTTCCAAACCGTAGATCTCTGTTGAGAAGAATGGCAAGAAACTAAATGGAAGATGTTTCAAATAAATAAAAATGTAACAAAATAATGGTTACTAAATATTGAAAGCTGGGGTGTTTCAAAATTCAATGTAACCCACGACAAAGTAAAGTAAACTTGTGAGCTGAATCCAATACATTATGTATGTAACCAACATCATAAAAGAAAACAAAAAAATATGGAAATATTCTCATTGTACGTAGAGCGATGGAGTGAAATTCCCTGCTGTCTGTGTTTCCTGATAGCTAAAACCTGGGGGTCTTTAAGTTAAGAGCGAATAGTTTCACATAATCGCTTACCATCAGATAAGATACTGACTATCCTTTTTCTAACTGTGTTAGGGTTGATTTGCAGTCAAACGGGATACAACTGAGTAACTATATTGTACATGAAGCGACTGCCTATCTGTCCTCCAGAGGGGCCGTTCAAGTATTACGTAATCAGAATTTTAGTCATTTTTACCCCCCCCCCCCTTCTCGTTGTCAGCGATAGTAATCAAAGCACTTATCCCTCCCTCATATGCTTACGTAAGCGTTGGTAGCTTTTACTAGCGCAAAACCTCTTTCCCCCATTTCTATTATTTCTTACTAAACATCGCGTGAGAGTAAAAATAACTAACTAGCCGTAATTATGTCAAATTAAAATCTACTAAGATTTGCAAACAAAAAATGAAGTAAATATTGCTGTCGTAATCGCCATTTAAACCCCGTCCCTCATGTAATCAAAAATAAGCACAGTAAAGACCCCCCCCACCCCCCATTGGTGCTTACGTAATACTTGAACAGCTCCAGAACCTAGTAACTGGGTAACACGATACTCCTAAGCAAGACTTAAACGCAAGCCTATCAATTCAAAAAAATAATTAAAAATCCTTTTTGCATGTACCTATTGAACTTGGCGGTCCTCTACCAACGTGCACAGTACACAGATAACCCCGCGCGGGCCGCAAGGTCAGCACTGTACAGCGCGCCGATATTTTCCACTGCGCGATAGCCTCCGCCCCCCGACCCTCGACCCGGCCGCACCGCAGATAGCCTCGCGGGAGATATTTCAATTTATTGCCTGCACTCACCGCTGGCCGAGCGTTGATTGGTGACGTCACACTTATGGCCCGGTTCGGTTTCTTAGTAAATGTGCTAGAGTCGATTTTTCTGTTTTTTTTTAAACAATTATTGTGGTCTAACTCTTTCACATCATGTAGCATACATACATCAGGACAGATGGGCTAGAGTCGTTACGCAGTTTGAACCAGAGGATGTCAAGGCAGGCCCAGGCAACGCTGGAGTGACGACTTGGAGGCGTTCAGGCTTGTATACATGCCAATGACCTTGTGCATATAAACGGAGCTAACAACTCCTCTGCGCGCCACTCCGCTACCCGCATTTTTAATTTATTATAAAATAAATAACACATATTTTAAAAAAGTAACAAAACCAAATTATTTTCGTTTGTATTGCAAGTCAGTAGATATTTTTATGTTTGACTTTTGTTAAAAAATGAAGGAGTAAAATGGTTTCATCTCAACGATTTGAAGAAGATTTGGTAATTTTTTTTCTTTTATGTGATACCGATACATAAATTCTGGCTTAACCGAATTACGTATCATATCATGTAGATTACTACCTATTTTTTTTTCAGATGTAATTTCTTAGTAAAAGCCGACGAAAAGTTGCTTCATCTGCACGCTGTTTTTAAGCATTTCTCGAGAGAGCAGCCTTCATAACGGATTGCTCGGAAAGGACCACACACCGGGAAGAGTCGAAGGCTATGGGGAGACCTTTGCCCAGCTGTGCAATATAGGTAAAATAAACTTTTACTGAAATTCCTACTTCTTTATGTAATTCCTAAGGTTCTTTATTGAATTGCCTTGGTGGCATCGCGTCGTGGATCGGTATGAGCGAACCCGTTCCAATTAATGACATAATATTCGACCGATACAAAAGCTGCACCGAATGCCGCACTTTAGTTTATTATTAAGTTAAAAGTATGTAAAGAAAGTAAGTTCACTAGAAATTATTAGAAGAAAAAAAAATGCCAATATATTGGCAAAATGTGGTTGATGAAAAAATATTTAATAAGTCAAGTAGTATTATGATATTTCTGAGCTGTCTTCAATAGTACACCAAGAATGTTGATTTAGCTGAAAGGCGTCTACAGCTGGCTGAACTCATACCTAAACGTGGCCACATCGAGCAGGCCTATGCGTCTTACATCTAACAGCTAAAATATACCTGAAGAAATCATCAAAATCCATTGCATCATCATCTGTCTAGCCTTTTCCCAACTATATTGAGGTCGGCTTCCAGTCAAACCAGATTCAGTTGAATACTAGTATTTTACGTGGAGCCTGCCTATTTGACCTCCACAAACCACAAACTGGATGACACGGAACTTCTTGGCAAGGCTGGAGTCAGATTTATTGGCTTCTGACTATCCGTAACGACTGCCAAAGATGTACAAATGACAGCCGGGACCAACGGCTTAACGTGCGCACCGAGGCACGGAGGAGTCTCGGTATGTTAAGGCGAAGAGCCATCTCCAAAATCCTTTGCAAACTTGAAATAAATCTATATTATTGTTATTTTCCTATAACTAAGCCTCCGCTGTCCGTCCGTCCGTCCGTCTGTCTGTCAGCGGGCTGTATCTCAAAATATAGATAGACTAGTACCCGCGCAACATCGTCTGCTCCGCTCCTATTGGCCTTAGATATAGCCTATAGCCTTCCTCGATAAACGGTTTATCTAACACTGAAAGAATTTTTCAAATCGGACCTGCAGTTCCTGAGATTAGCGTGTTCAAGCAAACAAACAAACTCTTCAGCTTTATATATTAGTATAGATAGATATATATCTAGATATATATATATGGTTATAGATTGTGTATTTCTATTGCAGCTATAACAACAAATATTAAAATCAAGGTGCATGGTACGGAACCCTTCGTGTGCGAGTCCGACTTGCACTTGACCGGTTTTTTTGTGATCAAAGAAGACAACACCGCAAGTATTATCTACTTATCACCATCACTTGTTTCAGCTAATGAAGCGATTGACATTAATAAGTGACATTGTGTTTATCCGAAATAATGTAGTATTGAACCGGTTTGAACCGGCGCGGCTTATTCCGTATTACTGATAATCACAACATAAATAGCACGTAATTGATTGTTTACATAACGACTGTGCATACGAAATGTTAGGAATATTTATGTCAAATACTATCAGCCAGTAAATTAATAATTCCACTGCAACGCATGTGTGTCTTTTCATACAAAAACCGCACAGGCATGGATCACCACGCTATCTCAACTTGATTTTGTTATTAACCGACTTCCAAAAAAGGAGGAGGTTCTCAATTCCGTTGGTATGTTTTTATGTATGTACACCAATTACTCGAGGTTTCTGATCCGATTATTTTTTAGTTCGATGCGGTATACATGCCATTTGGTCCGTTTGGTTTCTGGCTTTTTCCCATGAGGGGATAAAGACGTAAGTTTACATACGCTTGTATTAACTTTGCCTTCAAGTTAGTAGACTACGGAATGATGATGATGGGTAAAAAATGGCATGCACCCAGAATATGCCATAGATAGCAAGCATAGTAGAAGTGGGGTTGATATTGTTTGAAATATGTAATTGAGGTGACTACTAACGCCATCTAGTAGTTGGCGCTCGAACTACTTGCTCAAAAGATAATGGATCTATACTCGGCACAATCACTTGGCTTTGAGAATATCGAGCGTGCGAATTAAGTGCCAAAATTTGACAGGCTTTCAGGCTAAAACAGAGTTACGCAAACACTCAATATCAAGTTTTTAATTTAGTGTTCGGAGGTTAAAGTGGCGTGTTTGGCGTAAATAATTCACAAGAACAATGTATGGTAAAAAAGGCAAATTATTCAAATTATAAACAAACTAAAATGCTACACTTCCGCGACCACACTATTGATTATAAGCAGACACTGCTGTGCTAATATTTGCACAGACTTGTGCACAGTTTGCACAGGTGGTTTACACACACGGATATGACGCACAGGGCTAGGGGTCTGTAAAAATAATGTGTTTGGTAGAGTGCTTGATAATCTATACTATATAATATTATAAAGCTGAAGAGTTTGTTCGTTTGTTTGGTTGAACAGGAACTACCGGTTCGATTAGAAAAATTCTTTTGGATAGCCCATTTATCGAGGAAGGCTATAGGTTATATATCATCACGCTACGACCAATAGGAGCGAAGCATTAATGAAAAATGTGACGCAGAGGAAGTTGCGCGGGTCAGCTAGACACTACTATTATAGAAAGCTACTAGCTTTTGTCCGCGACTTCGCACGCACATACCCAGATATTTACCGTTCCCGTAGGAATTTCGGAATCCTCTCTTAGTGCTCCCCTACACTCTCCAAGGAACCTACATGCCAAATTTCAGCTTTCTACGACCAGTAGTTTCGGCTGTGCGTTGTCTGTCAGTCACTCAATCAATAAGTAACGGAAGAATCCTTACTAATATTAAAAATGGGAAAGTAACTCTGTTTGTCTGTCGCGCATTCACGCCAAAACTACTGAACC
Organism: Lacanobia wlatinum; assembly: GCA_947578705.1. Classification (NCBI taxonomy): domain Eukaryota; kingdom Metazoa; phylum Arthropoda; class Insecta; order Lepidoptera; family Noctuidae; genus Lacanobia; species Lacanobia wlatinum. Next base: position 25,350,265 of record OX388038.1, read on the forward strand.
GATTTAAAAGAAATTTGGTACACAGATAGTTTAGAGCCTGAGAGAGGACAAAGACTATCCCGGGATTTTTATCCCGGGAGTATGCTCCCTAGGGATCACGCAGGCGAAGCCGTTGGCAGAAGCTAGTTATAAATAATTTAATTTACTGATAAAGCAAAAATAGAAGCACAGACAGTAAATTTTCAACTGTTTAATAACCTAAAATCTATACTAATATAATATATAAAGCTCAAGAGTTTGTTTACTTGAACGCGCTAATCTCAGGAACTGCTGGTACGATTTGAAAACTTATTTCAGTGTTAGATAGCCCATTAATCGAGGAAGGCTATAGGCTATATACCATCACGCTAAGACCAATAGGAGCGGAGCAGTAATGAAAATTGTGACGCAGACGAAGTGGCGCGGGTCAGCTAGTAATACATAATACATTACACTGACTAGCAGACGGACGGACAGCAGAGGCCACGAGCGAGCCCACGTGATACGGCTTAAACGAACGTATCTTTTTACGTAAACTTAGAAGTTTGATTTTTTCACAGCTGCAAGGGGCCATGGACCTGAGTACACGGTTTTGATTTCAATTCGATACCTCCCCGCGTTCTCCCAAGATATACGGTCTTGACAGACACACGGACGGACAACAAAGTGAATGGCAAACACGGTACAACGCCTCCGTAGCCGCAATACATGTGGCCACCTACTGGGCGCAAGCTGTGTATTTAGAATACCTACAAGTTGGTCTAACGACAATGTAGGTGGCGGGAAATAGCTGCACGCGAGAAGCACTACAGCGGTAGCTGTTATTATTATTGGTGTCTGGGAGAAGCCTGTGGCCGTGCCTGTGCCCCGCACAGGACGTTGTTCGTCTGAATAAGGTAACTTAAAAAAGATACGGAGTAGAATACGCCCGCAACTAAACCTGACTCTACATACTTCGGACCTAGAGAGTAACCCTCTGGTAGGCTGCCGGGGTTGTGGAATTTGTTCGAAAGTAACCGTGGCCCTGGAACGCGGCGGACATTAGGAGGAACACGGATGGGTTTAGTGAGTAAGAGTGTGATACTCCGTAGGTATTACAGGCAGTAACGCAACATACCGACTTATCCTTGGGCTCCTTGGTGTGCAGGTTGTAGAGCGTGCCGCGCTTGTACTCGTCGCCGCACACGTAGCACACCTCCGTCATGGAGTTCTTGTCCGGCATGGACAGGTCCAGGATGTCGCGGTCCGAGCTCGAGTTCGAGTTGCCCGAGTACACGGACACTGTCGATCTGGAAGCACGGGAGGACACATTAATAAATATCAAGAAGAAAAAAAAAAATTGGTTGGTGTAAACTCTGTTTACGAACGATAAGTTTACGTGATAACGTCATAAGAAAACAATTGAATTGTTAACAAACAAGCCGAACACTTAGGCCGATTGTGCTTTGTGCTTCTCTATCGCTTGTTCCGCACTGTCGCTTGCACACGCTCGACTCAGGAGGAATGTGACACTTTTTTGTGCGTTCAGCCGGCGTTCATCGATTTATAAGATGTTATCACGTCAAAATAGCCGTCACAGCACGCCCGGCACACGGGGAACATCTGGTATTGTACTGTTCGCACATTTTCGTTCCAAAGTTCGCCGTCCGTAACAGGCGGCGTAGTGGGGGCATCACGACATGTCAGCGTCGTTTCCGTCACGGCATACGAGTTGGTTTTACTGCCAAGGCGCGCCAATAGATGTTTCAAATCAAAAATATTTTCACAGCACGTGCACAAAACGTCAAATTATAAGTCATGCACACCCATTAATAATAAAAACCCCAAGGTACACACTCAGCATCTCAAAAACGTCCGCAAAAAAACAAGCGCACAATGAGCGCTAGTTTCAAACAGTTTCGCATCGCTCGCTATACTGCACTGCTTTGTAAAAACAACTTTAAGCGATCCGTGTAAGGTTGAATTTGCAAAAAAAAATGTTTATAGTATAAATCCACACAACTCACACATGACACTTGATACATGTCAGTTTTTGACGACAGTTTCGAGTGTTGCATTTGTTCCAGACTGTGCATCTTGGGTTTTTTATATATCAATGTGCGAACCTAACCCAAACATCACGCTAGCGGCTCGGCTCCGGCGCGAGGGGAAGCGAGCGCGGTTGAATGACGTTCAAAATTCAAATCACATCTTGTTATAATGATATCCAGTACAATATGGTAGCGGTGCGGTGGGCCGGCCGGGGGGGGGGGGAGGGTCCGGCCGCGCGTCTCTTCATGGCTAGAGCACAATTTTCTCGCAGTACGTATGAAAAGCAGAGTATGCACCTCGGGAATAAAGGTGTCTTTGCCATTTTCAAGCAGTCTGAAGAGCAGTCTTTTAAATATCCATTTTTTTTTACTTGGATGTGTTTTATAGAGATTAACGAAACAAAGTAGAGTTCAAACATCCATAGAAAAGAGAGGATCCTCCAACCGGACGGTTGTTGTGTCCAGTAGGCAACTGGTCGATAGTTGATATTCGAGCCGTTGTACATGTTCAAATCTCACGGAAAACTCTGATACCGCGTTGCAGGATTTCGTTCAATAGTTTGCTGGAAGCAGTAGAACACCCTGTAGACCTGTCCTATGTCTGTTCAGTTCGCGACCGTTGCGGACCAGCAGATGGTTGAAATGTACATTCGGTCCGAGAGCAAGTTCGTTTAGTAATTTACCCACATCACTGGTAAAATTCAATCAAAAATATCTCTTATGGAGTCATTGTACTCATCATTATGAACCACTTTTACTATGGAACCAACCACGAAATCGCGAAAAAAAACAGCTGTTCAATACATTTTGTCCAGTTATGCGTACAGAAATGTATGGAGTCGTCGTCGATTTTTGTTTCGCGGTTTCAGTGTTGGTCAGATATTCGTTATAGAAAAAAAACAACGCCCTTCTCCAGATACAGAATAGAATGATGTTCCTGTTTAGCACTTTTTGCATGGAACATCATTCTTTCAATTCTGTATCTAGAGAAGGGCGTTCTTAGCTGAGCTACAGTTTATACAGTTCGCATCAGCGTTGTATGCCCCTCCGAAGTTAGGTTTTAGTGACGACCGCGCAGGTGCAATCGCGTAAACAAGTGTTACGTTCCTAGAATACTTTTTTGTTTATACGTATTATATTATAAACAATTAACAAAGTACCAGTAACAATTCCAAAAAGTAACACCACAAATACACACAAAAAAAACAAATTTATTAGTAAGAAATAACCAAAATAATTAATTAAAAACAATAACAACGTGTAACACTTTTCGCATCAACAGTCGTATTGCATTGAGCGCGCGGGTCACACGTATGCATCGAACGTATACGAGCGAGTGAGATGCCATTACAGCCGCCATGTTGCGTGAACACACGCATGCGCGACCTACCCGCGCATGCGCTGTCCTATGTTTTTTGTCAAATTGACATCCTGCGCAGTTGATTGCGACGTACTTCGGGGAGGTAAACTTGCGTGACGGGAACTGTACTTTAGCAGCTATCATCGTTTTACTTGTACTTAATCTTGTGTTATTGTTTCGAAATAAACTTTTATTATTCTTTTTTATTATCAGAATACCTGGAAAGATTTGAGGAAGCTTTACGCGCAGCAGTGGGACAGCATAATCTAAAAGGTTTGTTTAGCTTACCTGACAGCATCCAGGTAGCCTGCAGGCTCGGAGGCGCCGGAGTGCTGCGAGCCCACGGAGATGACGGAGGGCTCCCTGGCGCGCAGGTCTAGGACTCCGCCCTCCTCTTCAGTGGCGCCGCCCGGGTTACCGCCGCCCGCGCCGCCGAACCGCTGCTGTAACATTACATAAGAGGTGTGTTTATTATACAATTTCTTATTATATACTTCATCCACAGCCCGACTTCGCCCACTACTGAGTATAAGCCACTCTTTTCTTGTGCCAACCCCCTCGCTCCTGTGCCAGCCTCATCCAGATTCCACCCACGACGGCAAAAAAATGTCGCCTGCCCATCTTGCTGCGGGACGATCCATACTTCATCTGCCAAGCGCCGACAGGACCATTTTCAGGGGGTGCATCTTCACAATCCCGCCTCGAATAGGATAGGTTTCCTTTGCCCAGAACTAAAGAAGACGGAAACAAGACCGAAAGTGAGGGAGCTCGAAATCCACGGACGCCACGCGGATATATATTTGACTTTGACTTAATATCAAATCGATTACCAAATCATCTTAAGGGGACCGTTCAAGCGATGTTTAGTAAGAAATAACAGAAGTGGGGGAAATAGGTCTCGCGCGAGTAAAAACTACCAATGCTTACGTAAGCATAGGAGGGAGGTGTGTAAGAGCTTTGATTACTATCGCTGACAAGGGGGGGGGGGGGTTAAAAATTACTAAAATTCTGCTTACGTAATACTTGAACGGCCCCTTAGACATGTGTCTGAAGTCTAGCGAAATCGGCCAGTTTGATAACAGATACCTGTCATCAGATTTGCCGAGTTCTGTGTGAAACGCTAGCAGACTTTTTGTCTATCATGTTAGTAAGTTTCAAGGCTAACAGATTTTTATGTTATTCGCTGGTCGTAAATATTGCATATTATACACCAAAGGTCTCCCTACCCTCATTTCAGATTAAATAAAGTAAGTGATAGTGCCCACTGTAGAATAACGATTGAGTGATGATTTAATTCCGTGGTGTACTGATACAAACCAAAGTGGCGTTGAATCACTGTGTCAATTAGGTGTCCTGCTCTTATCAACATCCTACCTTTTTATGGATGGTAAATCATCAAATGACTCTCCGCCTAGAGCGGGAGGGAGTGTCACACTCTTACTGACAGAAATTCATCCGTGAATCTCCTGTGTTCCAGGGCCGCAGTGACTCTTTCGAACAAATCCCGTAACTCTGGCAGGACTTGACGTAAGCTTACACGCTGAAATGTTTACAGAATCACAAGGCTGGTCTCTTGGGCCGCTTTTTCGCACAATTATAAGAATACTCACATTATTAAACTTGTGTACATGGTTCTGCTCCTTCTCGGGCGCGGGGTGCGCGGCGTGCGGCGCGTGCGCGTTGTGCGGGGCGTGCGGGGCGTGCGGCGCGTGCGGCGCGTGCGGCGCGTCCGGCGGGAAGGTGGGACGCGAGGCGGGGCGCGGCGAGCCGCCCGCCTCGTCCCGCGTGCCCTCACCTGAGAGGCCCAGGACTTGCGCCGCGTACTCGCCTTGGAATGACATGTCGGCGCCTGGAACGGCACAAAAAGTTATTAGTTGTTGAGATTGCTTTATCAGGAACTACAAATTAAGAATAACTATCGGTTATACTTCGCAAAGTGTGCGTCGGAATTACACAATTTAGGCCCGCTCCATCAAACATTTGACTTTGACCTTATGGTAAGAGCTATTTAATTGATCTCCAATTATGGTGAAGATGAGCATCCTACTATAATAATAATAATAAATTCGTTTATTCAGGTAATTTACACCCATTCAAAGTCAGTTAAAATCACACAAATAATTTAAATTAAAATACACTAATTAAATTTGAAACAATAAATTAAAACTTAAATAAATTAAATACCAAATAATAAAAAACAAAATAAAATAAAATCCTACAAATATCCTACTTAATATTATAAATGCGAAAGTTTGCGAGGGTGGACGGAGGTTTGTTACTCTTTGTGATCTTCATGAAATTTGGCACAGAGATAGATTATAGTCTGGAATAACACATAGGCTATATATATCCCGGGAGTATGTTCCCTAGGGATGACGCGGGCGAAGCCGCTGGCAGAAGCTAGAAATGTTATAAAGACAACTTTCCGAAAAAATCCATGATAAAAAGCGGTGAGCCGCGTGTAACTGTTTCGAATTATTCTCATGTATAACATAATTTAAATGATTTTAAATTACACTATCGTTTTAACCGCAAACCAATCAAGTAAATACCAGTCTTCATACACAAAACCAGTCAATTACTATAAACTACTATTAAGTTTACCAACTGCAAGTCGATTATTATCTTCCCACGATTATGGTCCCATACATTAACGTGTACTTACCTACACTGGTACGGTTGAACCAAGAGATAAGTATACAGGTACGTGGCAACTACTTAATCATGTTGCGTGTGTGCTGAGAAATGAATTCATTACATTATTTTTGACGTGTAAAAGAGTCAATTGTAATCTATTAAAAACCGTAATAAATATCATTTATTACGGTTTTAAGTGTTGTTTTATCGAAAACGAAATATGCAGTAAGTACATTTCCCACGTTTACTCATTCGTTCATTAAAGTCGTTTATAACGTTTTAATTCGTGGTAAACAAAAGATAGCAGTTTGTTTCCAGAAAAAAAATGTAGTAAACGATAATTATGCTCTCAATTTAAAGTTAAAATTCCCGCGACTTTAATGTTAAAAAGGTTTGGCTTATAAGTGAATAAAATTCAATGCGCAATGCAATAAAATATCAATGTTTGACCAGGCAAGCACCTAGAGGTACGTCAGTCATTCATGGATCTCATACGCTCGCGACCTCGGCGTCACCGTAATCAGCCTTATCAGCTGGTTTTGTGACTACTACGTGGCAAAAATTTTGCCTTTGAATCTGTACCAAATTGATTCGTCGACTGTACCAACCTCCCTACACCTACGTACAGTCATTCATGGATGTTGTGCGCATACGCCGCGACCGCGACCTCGGCCCGCGCCGCGCGGCGTTGTGGGCGCAGTGTCAGTGAAAGTGCCACCGTAATCAGCTGACCGACTGCATCCAACTGACCTATGCGGGGTATGTGCAGTAGTCCAATTGTTCACTTTTACTTTTTGTCGTGGGAATTTTGAGTTAGTTTAAGAAATAATGTGATAAGTACCAAATGTAGTTTTCGGTTTGAAACGACGTTTCTTCTTCTTTTCGAGTACATTTTCATTTTATTTTCCAACCACGAGATCGCTCTGGCATTCGTTTCCTATTTGCCTCTGATGCTGTGATTTAAATTCATACAGTAAACCAATGACGTCACATAACAAACCAAAAGAATACCAAAAGTTCTACAAATAAATACATATGTGAATGACAAAGGTACTTCGCACTGTTCCTTTTCGTGTACCATGTGAGATCAATAATGTCACCGAGGTGGCGATAAAATTCTGATGCAATACATTCATTTTATAACAGTAGGTACTTTCTGATCCAGATTTACGGAATTGTGCGATAGAGTTACCGCGGCGCTGAAACGCAAAGGGCATTAAAAGGCACACGGGTGGGTTTGAGTCAGTACGAGCCTGACACTCCCTTGCGCTCCGCCCAGAGCGGGAGTCATTTGATGATTTCCCAACCAAAAACAACAAGATACTTTCAAATAAGAGACTTCGAGACACTGTTACACTCCATCCAAAATTAATCAGGCGGTCAAAGCGCAGGATTGACCATCCTGGCTCCGGTCTAGCAGCATTTAATTTTTGTCTAAATCAGACCACGGTTCAAAATCCTGTCCATATAACATGCCTTCACCTCTATCATCTACAAATCTTCACACCAGTATTTTGCATTATGTATTTGCAAACACTTGATTTCTTTTCTATAAAGATGACCAATCGATACTGCACCGTGTCCTACTATAGCATTCGCGAGCTGTCTCGACGTTTTCATCGCTGGTTTTAACATGAGCTTAGATGGCATCCGACTGGCGTGTAGACCAATTCTACCCCAGCTTACTGTGGCTTTACTTGCATTTGAGCTCCTGAGTCACTTGGAATTTAGAATCTTGTGTCTATGAAGGTTACTAAAGCTTTTTACTACTATTGACAGGCTCGAGCTTGACTACAAACTCACTTGGTGGTAAGCAATGATGAGGTCGACGATGGAGCACGCATGCCTAGAACTAACCTATTCACTTTTAATAAAAATACCGCGGTTGTAGCAATCAGGAAACAGATACCGACACGGAATTCCACTCCTTAGCTGTACGCACAATGAAATAATTCCCAAGCCGTTGTGTGCACATGAGTGGAATCTCCACCATGTCAGTTACATAGCGTTCTATGATGAAGAATTTATAGCAGAAGCATCACTGAACAATATCAAGCTACCTAAAAGAGACGAAATTCGAGCACAAAGCCAAGTTGTATTTCTGTCTCCCCCGTATATTCTTGACCAAACTACAACAGAGGCTGTAGCAGGTTTCCGACTACAGACATTACTAGAACACGGCTGCGAGATAAGGCCACTTGTGTCACTGGACCACCGGGAAAATACTCGTAAGGGCAAGCAATTACATTAACAACTGCAATCAATATTATGTTCCACGATTCTGGGGAAAGAATGTCGGACGAAAGGGCGAGACGGACGATGAAGGCAAGATGACCTATCAAGGTGAATTAAGCCAGAGATGTGCGAGGATGCGCAGAAAGGCGATGTGTTTGTTACGAACCAATAGAATCGCTTCATTTACCTAGCCTCGCTCAGCGCAAGCAATTCCAAATAAAAATAAGCCTTTATTGCTGTTTTAAAATAATTACAATGAGATTTGTTATTGACGATCGGTTTTCAAACAACAGCTTGTCCTTCGACAAAAGTCTCCTTCCTCCAAAGACTTCCACTTACCTCTATCTCTTGCAATTCTGGTCCATTCTGGACCGGCGACTCTTTTAAGATCATCTTCCCATCCTTTCATTTGTCAACCTTTACTTCTTTTACCATCCCTTATCATCAAATGACTCCTCCCACTCTGGGTGAAGCAGAAGGGAGTGCCAGACTCTTACTGACTAAAACCCATCCGTGTTCCTCCTAGTGCCCTTTGCGCTCCCGGGCCGCGGTGACTCTTTTGAACAAAGTCCGCAGCCCTCTATTACCATCCCTGGAGAACCATTCTGATATTAGTCTAGTCCATTTCTCATTTCTCTCTCTCAGCATATGTCCTGCCCATTTCCATCACTTTCAGTGCCAAGTGCGAAAGGGTTTTTACAGTTTTAGTGCCAAGCACTCAACACAAGGGCCGAACAACAATTCGTTCGTGTGCCCACAACCCGCGCATGAACACAAGTCACATATAGCTACTTAAAACAACGACTCAGATACGGGTTGTAGGCACACAACGAATCACTGCTCGACCCATACGCTGAGTTCCTGGCACTAAATGTGTTAAGTGTTTTGCATACTTTAGTCACATCTCTTAATTTAGTTACATTTTTAATTTTGTTTAATCTTATTTTTTTTGTCTTTTTTTTACTCCGATTACACTTCTCTCTATTCCGTTTTGACATACTACTATTTTATTATTTGGTTTCTCTGTTAATGACCATGTCTGACAAGCGATTTTATTGGTTTTTAACTCGCTACAAATCCTCGCACATCTCTCTGGTGCAAACGCACCCTTAGGCCGTGAGATGGGAAATTGTATGGAAATGCCGACAAATATTCTTGAAGAGCAAACAAATGGGTTTCGGGATTTGTAGCATGGATACAACACTATCTTGCAAAATGAGCATGTTATTGCGGAATTTGTTCGAAAGAGTTATAGCGGCCCTGGAACGCGTGCAATTGGAGGGACACGAGTGGGTTTCAGTAAGTAAGAGTCTGACCATAGAAATAATAAATAAGGAGATATGCCCGTTAGACGAAAATGTACCGGGACCCTGTGTCTCCAGTCTTCCCCTTCCATAAGGCAACTACTACACATGCACGTCAGTAAAAGCAATAGATACGCAGTCGCGCACACGGGTTTTAGTCAGGAAGACTCTGACACTCCCTTCTGCTCCGCCCAGAGCGAGAGGAGTCACAAGACCATGTTGATCGAAACAAATCTTTCCTCAGTTTAGCGGACAACTAAGCCAGCGGTTTAATATTTTCAGGTACCAACATCAGTGTCTTGCTTTAATCTCAATCGATTTTAGGTCGCCGCAACGTATCTTTTGTTTCCTTTTTTATGGATGAGAAATCATCAAATGACTCCTCCCGCTCTCGGCGGAGCAGAAGGGAGTGTCAGACTCTTACTGAACAAAACCCATCCGTGTTCCTCCTAGTGCCCCTTGCGTTCCAGGGCCGCGGTGACTCTTTCGAAACAAATTCCGCAACACTGGTATATTAACAATTTATCATTAATTTCCCATCTTCAAAACCAGTCTATTTGACTTGCCAAATTCAATATGTGCGCAGCCGCACTGAACATACCTGTGTGGATTTTTCCAACTTCAAACAATTTGGCAGTGAAATTAGTTTAACCGTTTGCAATAGTCATGCGAATTCCATCGAACAATGGTTTATTATAACGGTACAATAGTTCGGCTACTGAATGGGGACATATTTCGCATTGTTAGGCTAAATACTTCGTTTAGTACTTAGGTAGCTAGTGCAAAGGACTGCAGACACTAGCTTAAGTAAGTACTTGTTTTTAGGAGCAATACGGGCTCTGCGTACTAAAAATTCTCTGGAATAAGTATACACCCATTTGCGCTGAGGATAATGTGCGAGGATCTTCACAAAGAGGATTGGTTACATAAGCCATATGTGAGCTCATGAACGACAACTACAGCGGAGCTGATGCAATCGCAAAGAACCAGCCAATACACAGCAGCGAATAGATCATGTATGAGGCGGTGTCCTATTCCTTTTATAATGCGATCATAGCGCGAATATGCGATTATCGCGTTAATTTGTACGACAAAACCCGGAAAGCGCCCTCTGTCGGCGTGACGATGCGTCCGTGTTTACCGAAAAACGATCGGTTCGACCGGCAGTCGCGCAATGATCGCTTTGTATCAGGACGAGCCTAGTCTTTCCTTTCCGTCTCTGGTTGATGCGCGCCCTGACACGTAGGCCATATCCTACTTTGGTTGGTGAACGTGTGCATTGTAGGGTATTGCAGTTATTAAAGACAGAAATATAGGGATATCTCAACAACAGAAGAGACTGCTCGGCAAGTCAGTCTCCCTCCAGTGACCAGTGGCCCTATTAATGACGTGCTAATGCCATCATGATTAAGCTGTGAAAAAGGGATAGTGTTATGCGTGTTGTATAACTCCGTCTCTCCCCCACACCGTTATAATTATGGTTTTAAGATGTCATAAAAGGCACCCTGCGAGACATACCAGCTGTTATAACAGGCAACGACAACAACCGAACATCGAATTGGCGACCTACCAAATCTACCACTGACCCACTCAAGAGAAAACACATCACTTCAAAAATGGCGCATCTAAACAAAACAAATTAACCGATTTCCGACCTTAAAATATTATCTTAATGTCGGAAATCGGTTACTTCTTTTTTCTTACGACGGCAGAATATACGATTGAATATAGATGCATAGACAAACGGCTTTTCCCTTAGGGTTAGGGAAAATCCGTTTGGTATTTTTTGAGTTTATCGCGTAGCTACACACAGAAAGACGCGGCGGGCCGAGACCTGTTATTAACCGACTGCGCCAAAGCCCAAAAATGGGTTATGTGTTTCGTAATAGTTATAGTTATGGATGGTGTAGAATAAAGAGTTTATCTATTTCGCTACTAGCTGACACGCGCCACTTCGTCGGCGTCAAATTTTTCATTATACTCCGCTCCTATTGGTAGTAGCGTGATGATATACATATAGCTTATAGCCTTCCTCGATAAATGGGCTATCTAACAATGAAAGAATTTTTCAAATCGGACCAGTTGTTCCTGAGATTAGCGCGTTCAAGCAAACAAATTCTTCAGCTTTATATATTAGTATAGACATAGACTATAAATCAATAAGTGTTGATGTATGTACGTTGTTATACGAGTACCAACACAATGCAGTTTACATTCTTTACATATCCAAACTCGTTCTAAAACATGTTCACAACTTAATAAACACGAAGTAACCCAGTAACACGGCAGAATCACAGCAGCTAATCTAAGAACAAAACAAACTAACTAGGTAATAAGTTTGCACACAGACATGCCCACTATTAGTCCAAAAAGACAATTACGAATAGTGTTGTGCACGCGTAGTTCGCGGACGGAATAGTTCGTGGAGCTAGAGAACTATGGGTACTATCTACTAGTGCAGTTCGGTTGTGGTTCTGTATTTTTTTTAACTGGTTTTAAGTTCATTTGCATTCATTGACTAGACACATCGGCGAAAACAAGCAGAGAGATAATATACCTTATCGTACACCAAAAATACTTCAACATCATCAACATTTCAACCGAAAGACGTCCACTGCTGGACATGGCCTCGCCCCAGAGTCTCCAAATCGATCGGTTCTGTGCATCTCGCATGCAGCAGATACCGTGGCCTTCACCACCCTGTTGGAGGTTCCCGTAGGACTTTGGATACGGAACCCTTAAAAATCTTTGTCGTCACAGAACAGACACACATACGAATAAAAACATCGACCTAATCCAACGGTAAATGAACTAATTTCGCGATACCAAACAAAACCGTTCCAAGCGCAACAGTCAAGTTGTGTGAACAACACAAAGTTCAGCATGAAACTAAAACCGGTTGAGACCGCTTAGTGCGACTTCACTTTTATTTACAGAGACTAATTCGATGCAATCAGGGCTGTGCCGACTCGAACGCGGCTAGTGTTTGAGCTGACTTGTAAGTTGTTGTGTTCAACTATTGTTGATGTACTGTTTTATTAGAAGTCTGTTAGGGCTGATTTCTGGAATAAAATTTTAAGTTCATTAAATTTTAAGGGACGAAACGTATGTAACTAAAAGAATCTATACATATGTATAAAGCTGAAGAGTTTGTTTGTTTGCTTGAACGCGCTAATCTCAGGAACTGCAGAACCGATTTGAAAAATTCTTTCAGTGTTAGATAACCCATTTACCGAGGAAAACTATAGGCTATATATCATCACGCTACGACCAATAGGAGCGGAGCAGTAATGAAAAATTGTGACGCAAACGAAGTTGCGCGGGTCAGCTAGTTATGAATATAATTTGGATGGATGGAGAGGGAGAGGAAGGCCAAAAAAAAGCTGGATGTATTGTGTGTGGAGTAATATGAAAACGAAGGGAGACAGCACGACGGGTGATTGGACAGAATGGAGGAAGAAATTGCGCCGTTTCCGAGTAATATGGGATAAGGGCAGGAAGATGATAAAGTCCATTACATTATTAGTAAACCAGCAGTACACCGCGAGTTCGCAGACTAACCCCTGTTTATTTTAGAGTCATTCAGTAGATCGAAAGGTTCCCTTCCTTGTTGCTATTCCAATTTGCACTAAGCGTTTCCAAACGTCTTTCATACTGCGCACAGCAAAGGAGTGGAATTCTCTAACTGCGTGTGTGTTTCCGAACGCATACAACCCGAATCTCTTAAAAACGTGGAGGGAACAGGCTTCTTCTGGGTAAGCTCGCTAAATCATCGACTTTGTCTCTGTCACCTCTGACCTAGACTACACTGAAGTGCAAATCCATCTCAAATTATAAAAAACCTGATAGAAATCGCTGTCAGCGATAAGACAGCAGTTGTACTTAAAGAATTAAAAGTTTGTGCAAAAGAGTTGTGTAACTATTTTTGGTGTATGTACAATAAACTATTATCTATCTAAATTAGCTCATATAGGTACGGCTGGCTGCACCTAAAATTACTTCAGACAAACTTAAATTTTAACAGCTACACAAAATGTCAGATGTTTCACTGATTTTATAGTTTTGCAAGTACATGGGTCATTAGTTTTCATTGTTACTGGTTTACAAATGAATGATACTTATTATTTTATGTTTTCTAAGACCTTATTCATTATTAGAATCACGTTTTCCTTCGCTAAGATTTGAAATTTATATTCGGTCTTATTCATCTCTATCGGGATTTGATCGGGTTATCGTTTAACCAGACGATGCAAGCAAGGTTTCTTCAATTTCTTGGCTATCGGGGATGCCGAGCTGCTAGATGTAAATAGTCTACATAGACCTCAAGAGATTTGTTTTGATTTCATTTATCTGTTGTCTGGTTATCTTAATTAGGATTGCGTACTCAAAGAGTAACCAGCGGAACCCTATTACTAAGTCTCTGCTGTCCGTCCGTCTGTCAGTCTGTCTGTCCGTCCGTCCGTCTGTCTGTCTGTCAGCGAGCTATACCTCAAGAACCGTAATAGGTAAAGAGCTAAAATTTTTACAGATTGTGTATTTCTAATGCCGCTGTAACAACAAATAATAAAAATTAAGGTTTATGGTACGGAAGCCTTCGGGTGCGAGCCCGATTCGCACTTGGCTGGTTTTATCCAGAACACGACTTGATCTACCTCTCAAAGTCAACGTAAACCAGGAATATTTTAGCCCCTTCAGTCCACAAGTCCTGTGAACAGCCGCGTGGCATCCTTACCTCCCGAGCGGCGCGCGGCGGCCAGTCGTATTTATACAACATCAAAGACTCGGTACCCCGTCGTCTGGCCCGGCCAGTGATTCATATTTCATCAACGTTTGACATATGACATGTTCGCTACCACTACCTTGTCCCCCTTGCCTTGCTCGCTAGGTGGAAATTCCCGCTGTGGAAATTATTGGGTGCAGTTTTTCTTGGAGTTTTTTTTGGAGGAAATGTTCCAGCTATATCTGATGTTCTTATTTTCTGAAAAGTTTTGTTCGCTTCCAGTTTCTAGTTGTTTATTTTGAAGGATTTGTTTATGAAGGTGTCGCCAAAATTCCCTAGATGCGATGGCGACATTTTCAGTAAAGAAACCTTCCCAGATACAAGTTTTACTGTTCCTTGATAGCTCGTTGATTGAACTGATGTTATTAAAGGCTAATCTTTTTAATGATTATTCGCTAATGATGACGTACTAATTGACAATGTGATTGCCATGCTTATAATTGGCGCTGTCATGATGACATGCCTGTAGGTTACAAGAAGTGTTTGTTCGTAAGAGTTACCGCGGCCTGGAAGGAATAGGGTATTTAAAGTAACACGGGTGACTTTTAGTAAGTAAGAGTGCGAGACTCCCTCCCACTCTGCCCAGGGGGGCTAAAACGACCACTTTAGGTGAATCATAATATTAATCACGCAAAAATCTGTCAAATTTCATTTTCATCTTTATCGCCACAGGGTTAGGTTCAAGATTGATTGGGAAAATTTGACAGTGGCGGGTAGCGTGATTTGCTTTCTGATTCTGCTAAAGTGGCCTTTTTAGATCCGCTGAGCGAAAGAAATCATTAAAATTTGATTTCCAATTCACAAAAAATACTCTGGAATTTCACAAAATAATCATGTTCTTTAGACGTTTTTCTCAGAGAATCCTTAGCATATCTTGGTTCCATATCTACATCATGATCGTCTTTTTAAGCTATATAAGTCAGTCACACATAAGTCTCCTATCATTGCATTTCAAACGACAGTCCGCTGTGTTTACTCTATACAACTTCAAAGAGGTTATTACTATCGGGGCTCATGTATGTACAGCGGCTAGCATTCGCAAACCGTCCCTCAATGCCCGATGATATCCATTTGAGTTTGAATACACACATGCAAGCTTGTCATATGAACATCGATGTGTTCAAAGGGACGGTGAAAATGATTTGACTCTACATTTATCTGGTATTTACAACAACTATCTTATATTATATAGAGGTAGAATGTATTTATTGGGAACTAGCTTTTGCCTGCGGCCTCACTCGCGTAAATCTGTACCAAATTTCGTCAAACTCGGTTTGGCGATTATGCGTAAATCCAAAGAGCAATAAACAAACTCACATTTTTACGATTATTAGTATAATATACCTTTTTAAGAAAGTTAGAGTCCTTTCCAAGCAGTTCAAAGCTAAATCGTGGGTCATAGAGGATGCCGATGGCACCGTACTACACGAGCTCGACCTCATTGCCGAGAGATGGCGTGCCTACTGTGAGCAGTTGTACGCAGACCCCCTTTCAACACACGGTGATATCCCGAACTGGAGGGGTCTAGAACTGGAACCCATGATTCTTCGCTCTGAAGTATCTGCTGCTCTACAGTCTCTCAAGACGAAGAAGGCAGCAGGAAGCGACCAAATAACAGCAGAGGTGCTTAAAACCATGGGGGACGTGGGTGTAAAGACAATTTTCAAGATCTGCTCACGCGTCTGGCAAAACGGTGATTGGCCGCTGGATTGGTCGGAATCCGTAATTCTTCCACTGCACAAAAAAGGATCAACAAAAAGCTGCGGCAATTATCGAACCTTGTCCCTCATCTCACACACCAGCAAAATCTTGCTCCATATTCTCAACAATCGCATCCGCCACTACCTGGATTGGCAAATTCCGCAGGAGCAAGCAGGTTTCGTGAAGGGGTACGCGAGAGCAGATCCTTAACATCAGGCAGCTCGTTGAGAAGGCATACGAGTTCGATACGCCAGTGATATTGTGTTTTGTTGACTACAGCAAAGCTTTCGACTGTGTCAAGTGGAGTTGCTTATGGAGAGTCCTACAAGAACTTGGAGTACCGAATCATCTCATCGCCTTACTTCGCACCCTGTATGGCTCAAACAAAGGAGTCGTAAGAGTCGATAAAACAGCATCAAAACCCTTCAAATTCCACCAAGGAGTACGCCAGGGATGCATTTTTTCACCCATTCTGTTCAACGCCTACAGAGGGCACATTATGAGACGTACTTGTGAGAATTGGGAGGGAGGCATTACAGTTGGAGGCGTGAAAATCACCAACCTGCGCTACGCCGATGATAGTACTCTTCTTGCAGCAAATGAGTCGGAAATGGCTGCACTTCTAGACAGAATGGAGCAGATTAGCGAGGAGATGGAACTCTCCGTGAACAGATCCAAGACCTAGGTCATTGTGGTACATCGATCTGGGAATTTGGAACTCACTGGCGCATTAGGAATAGAATCAGTGGACAACTTTATATACCTGGGTTCCAACATCAGTAACGATGGGTCGTTCGAGAAGGAAGTGCGCAGGAGAATTGGCATGGCTAAGAGCGCCATGTCTCAGCTTGGAAAAATTTGGAAAGATCGTAACATTTCCGTAAAAACTAAAACTAAACTGGTACGGACTCTAGTCTTCTCGATCTTTTCGTATGGCGCTGAGACTTGGACACTGAGAGCTGCAGACCGCAAACGCATTGACGCGTTTGAGATGTGGTGCTGGAGAAAGATGCTCCGTATTCCTTGGAGGGCGCTTCGGACTAACGTGTCCATATTGCGAGAACTGAAAATCTCCTCGCGGCTGTCAGCTGAGTGTCTGCGCAGAGTCCTAGAATACTTCGGTCATATTGCGAGGAAAAAAGGTGACAACCTCGAGAAGCTCATCGTAACCGGCAAAGTAGATGGAAAAAGACCTCGTGGACGCAGGCCAATACGTTGGTCTGACCAGATTCGCACCGCCCTTGACACTACCGTTCATAACGCCCTCCACACCGCCAGGGACAGAAACAGGTGGAGAAACATCATACGTGTGAAAGTGATACAGAATGGAGGTCATGACCCTCAGCACTGAGGAATACAACGCAAGGAGGAGTATAATATAGAATAGAAGATAAGTGCATAGGAACGAAGGAATATGGAAGTACCTATCTGATTTCGAAATGTCTTTCAGAAAGCCACATTATTGCTGACTTGCTGAGTGCCTAAAATTAGATACTCAGTTCATATCCGTGAATTTTAATTAAAAAAAAATACATGATTTCTGTGCAATAGGCCACGGTAACGTAATTCACTGAACAAAGCTAACTGTATATTTGCTACGATATTTTAGTGATAATGAAAAAAAAAAACAAACCAACTTATTTATATTTTGGTAGACTTTGTTGGTATTTGGAATAAAAACCTTTTTTACAAAAAAGAAAAACCAAATTCGAAATTAAAAAAAACACTACTTCTTTTGTGAAAAAGTTTTTTAATAACAACCACTGGAAAGTCGCAGGAAAGCAAAATAGGCAATTTCGTTTACTTGGATGACAAACCAAACACGTCATCCAAGTAGACGAATTCCAGCTATTTTGATTTAGAAGCCAAACTGCTGAATCGATTTTGATGAAATTTAAATGGGACCAATCGGGAAGTATATCCTTTTTCATAAAACAAGATTTTTTTTCAAATCGGTGCGTAAATAACGGAGTTACGAACTAACAAACGTTAAAAAAATACAACGAATTGAGAACCTCCTCCTTTTTTTGAAGTCGATTAAAAATATACAGCACATCTGAAAAACATGAATGATTTTTACCTGTTATTTACATTACGTATTTTGTTTGCTACGTTATTATTTTTTCAGCAAATAAAATAATAAAACGATTTTATATTTTTGCGCAAACTTTGTTACGTTGATTACTTGGAAAAATGAAATGCATTTCCAACGGTTATACTAGTGAATTGGACAAGAATTTATTTCGAAATAATTTTCGATTAAACATTTCTGTTTTTCGTTTTAAAGCCTTTATATAAAAGCAGTTTTCGGGAAAATCAAACCATTCAATCCCTGGCTCGTAAATCGTAATGAAAAAGAGTGGTCATCAATGCAATTCTTCATTTTAGTACGACAAGAGGATTTTTACTATTTATTGTCAATGATTTCGAATTTTCACTCGGAAAACTCTGGATAAAAATTATTTTCATTGGTAACCTGGACGGCAATGATAACTAATATTCATTTTGTCGGTCGTCAAATAAAGCATGTCAGAGGCCCTTGAGGCGATTTAGAAACTCTGACACTAGGGTGTGTGGGGTCGTTAGACCTTACTGCCCACACGAGAAGAAAATTTTGTAAATAGGTTAAAAATAAGACCTTTTACGTGTCAATGAAATCATTGGTCTAGTGGTGGTCGTGGTGGACTACATGCACAGTATGAGGTATTGGGTTTAATTCCCGGATCGGACAAAATATTGAGATTTCTAACTGGAATTTCTCAAGAGACTGCATTAGTAGTCCTTTGATGGAAATAGGCTCGCCTTCAATTTTTTTATTTATTTATAAATAAAGTTTTTTCCTTACAATGGGACTTAACCAGAACTGGTCTGATGCGGGTCTGGATAACCCTTCGAACATGGCGGTCAAACTCAACGGAGGCTAGCCATCGGCGCGGGACATATTACACAAGTGTATGCACATATTGCACATACAAAGATGCCCGCCCTAACTCTTCCATCACTCTCATAGTCACATGGGATGACAATCCGAAAGGTTTTGTAGCAGGACCAACGGCTAGAAGTGCTTTCCGAGGCTCGGGTATGCCTAGCTTAATTCCACCAATCATCTGACCACAAGACGTACAGCGATGCGCCACCGGTGGCAGCGCCATGGTGGACATTCCAACCACACGCATAAGACGTTTTGGGAACACACTAATTATGCGTACAGCTAAGGAATGGTGGAATTCCCTGCCAGAGTCTGTGTTTCATGATAGCAACAACCTGGGAGTCTTTAAGTCAAGAGTGAATAGGTTACTTCTAGGCAAGCGTGCTCCATCTTCGACCACATCTTTGCTTAATATCAGGTGAGATGGTGGTCAAACGCGTGCCTATTAATAGTAAAAATAACCGGCCAAGTGCGAGTCGGACTCGCATGCGAAGAGTTCTGTACCATAAACCTTAATTTTTATTGTTATAGCGGCAAAAGAAAAACACAATCTATGAAGATTTCAACTGTCTACCTATTACGGTTCTTGAGATTACAGCCCGCTGACAGACAGACAGACGGATGGATGGACGGACAGCGGAGGCATAGTAATAGAGTTCCGTTGGTTACACTTTGGGAACGGTTTTAAGGGTTACGGAACCCTTAAAAACGGGGGTCTCACACCACCAGCTTCTAAACTCCGAGCTGTCACGTAGAAAACCCAATAACATCGTCTATGTAGGTACTAGTTAGTTAGTTCTTTGCGCAGGTGACAAGTAACAAAACAAGGCATTGTTTGAACGGTGGGGCGCGGCCACCACAATGGAGTACTACGAAATGGTAGTTAAACATGTTATGTGGCTCCCTTGTACGATTTCATTGGGAATGTTAGTTTGTGTCAATTTATTAAGGTTCTTACTTGGTTTAGCGAGCAGATTCCAGAAAGAAAGAAAGTTAGTAAGTACATAGTTAATTATGAAGTTGTATCTAGCTTCTGCCAGCGGCTTCGCCTTTTGAAAGTCGAAAAATCATCGCAAAAAATTTATGCTTTAGACTCGCTCGATGAGTGGATGGCGCGTTGTGTTCCACGCGCGCCTCAAAGAGATGTCAGCATAGTAGATAGGCCAGTGCCTGCCAGGGTTGCGGAAATTGTTCGAAAGAGTCACCGCGGCCCTGGAACGCAAAGGGCATTAGGACTAACACGGATGGGTTTTACTCAGTAAGAGTCTGACACTCCCTTTTATGTACCGCTCCGCCCAGAGCAGGTGGTGTCATTTGATGATTTTCCTAACTAAAAAAAAACTAGCTCCATATTCCATTAGCTCCAGCGGGGATAAAGTTTGTTCCTTGAAGGAGGCCATGGTAGAGCGGACCAATTTGACCTCTTGTCTCCCAGTGGGTCTATCATTGATTTCATGTTTTCATGGAGTGTCAGTGGTTGACCACTGCATATAAAAGCGTCATTATGACTTTCCAGTGGTCAACTACTGACACTCCATTGAAAGAAATGGCATAGAATCTTGTCAAAATCAACCATTATGAAATCAATGATAGACCATTCTGACACTATTGTAATAGCAGACTTGGGGCCCTGGTCTCTTTTCATGCCACCAAAACATAGGCGTGTCTTTTTACCGCAACAAGGAGTAATTTCGATCAAACTTCTACTTTTCGGGGTACATCTATTCCTGTGACTGATCGGCTCGAGCTCCTAGGCATGGAGTTGACATACAGTCTCAACTTCGGCGCCACCATCGAGTACAAAGCCCAAACTGCGGCCAAAAAGCTGGGCATCCTAAATAGGGTGAAGCGATACTTCAGGCTTGAGACAGCTTTTAACCCTGTACAAAGCACAAGTCCGATCTTGCATAGAGTATTGTAGCCACCTTTGGGATGGCTCAGCTAGGTACCAGCTTGCCGCGCTTGACTCGGTGGAACGCAGAGCTAAGAGGCTTATTGGTGACATAAAACTGGTGGATGCCAAGTTACACAGCTTGGCTCATCGCCGCAAGGTTGCCTGCTTGTCGGTCCTCCACAGATTATACATCGGTGAGTGTGCCCAAGAACTCCACGACCTCATCCCACCGGCCCCCTTCTACCATCGGACATGCAGACGCAATGCAACTTACCATCCCTACCTTGTTGCTATTCTACCAATACGCACTAAGCGTTTCCAAACGTCTTTTATAATGCGCACAGCAAAGAAGTGGAACTCAATTTTATAAACAAACTCTTTAAAAATTACATACGGGCAGCTGAACACCATAAAAAGCCTGCCCGTAGTGTTGTAAAAATAAGAGGATTTGGAAAACGGCTTGAAGAGAGCAGAATTTAAATCCACATGACAGTTTCAGTTTGCTTTGAAAAATATTTTACCGTGCTTACATTTATTCCAGTCCCTCGAATAATAAACTTACAAAAAAAAATCTCAGTTCATTTTAAAAACATGATGTTAATAAAAATTCTTTACCAAAAATGCCAAGCGAACTACAACCTCCGCAACCTATATACAGCACGTCCTAAAAAAAGTACAAAAATGGACAAAAAAAATAGGACACTTCGTGCGTCTATCACGGCCTGGCTCAGCCGAGACAAAAGAGTGCCGTGGGAGGGCCAGCCTCCCGGATAATCCGCCAGGGGGCGCTTTGTACGACACGACCCGTTTTGACAGTTGAAATAATGTTTGATAACAATTTTTAAGGACATTTTTCGCGGAATGTTTTATTTTTTACTTGACAAAAAATAATGTTGGATGTTACGTTTTTATCTCGGCTCGTGGATCAGCTTTGTAAGAGAGGCCACATCTATTTAAATTAATCAACCTTTTAAGAATTTTCTTTTGATAATTTTTTGAGATAAGTATTTTGTTTTTTTTCTTTGAAAATGTCAAAAGGGAGAGTTACGAAATAAAACAAGACATTTATTCTTGTCTTCTAAGAAATTGTCGTTACTATAAAAACAACGACGCAATTTTCTAAAAAAAAACCCACTTCTTTTAGATTACACTTCATACCCCAATCGGCATCAGATTACCCTTAACAACTGTGAAAGCAATGACAACTGACTTAAAGTACACTGCGGGACACGGAAACCAGTCCATTTTAAAAAAGCAAAAGAAAAAATACAACAAAATTGTTCTTCCATGTCCACAACACGAGCCTCGTCTCCTTTGTTTTAATATTATTTATCTGGCGAGGCGAGCCGAGGCGGAAAGGCGTTGGATTTACGACGGCCATTCGGAGTAAATCGGAATGCAACGTTGTTGTACGATCCGTAGTGACGCCGACTGATCCGCTGCGTTTAATAGTCGAAGAGGTACATACGTTGTGAAGACATTGTGTTCCCAGTTATTTATTGTAAGGGAAGATTTAAAGATCTACTATCCACGTCGAACTTATGTAGTGTGTACAGCGTACGCTAAATACGACATTGGTTTTTGTTACATTTTAACTGTCGTGAGAAACCTTTTAGTTTATGGTAGGATATTACGAGATTTTCCGACTTTTTTCAAACTGAAAATCAGCCATATTATAAATCTTTGCATCGCGTCTTTTATGCTGGATGGAGGCATAATTTCGCGGTTCTACCAAACCCGTCAGGTAAACACTTCATATCTTTTTGCTTGTTATCTTGATTATTTGATTAGGTAATCACTTTTTATTTTGGTGTGCCTACCTACAATAACTCTAATGCGTATTATGAACTATACTTAACCTAAATAACTGTTGTTCCACATCATCATGAACTCTAACCTCTCCATTTTTTTTTTCCAAGGTAAATAACTTTTTAGCACCAAATTTTCTTCCCAACGAATTTCACTGCCGGCAATGCACAGTTGCCAAACAATCACCTCGAACCATTCGGTTCAACATTTTAAAGACTTGTACTAACCTATAAAAGGTTTCCCATCGAGCCTCTTCATCCAATAGAACCGCTGGCTGTGCGGCTTGTTCTCGCGGTCGTACTGCTCCCATTGCTGCCTCAGGAAGGTGTAGCAGACGCAGCAGCAGCGGACGGTGCCGTCCTCGTCGCCCTCCGCCCGGTACCCGTTGGGGGGAGCGTGCGCGCCCAGAAACGGGAAGTACGGTTCTGTGCACTGGGGTAAACGAAAACAACGATTAAAATAAGGAAAAAAGTGTTTCTTTGCACCAAGTATGACGCATACTATAAAAAAAACTTTGTGGCTCTGGGGACCCAAAACATTCTGTAGTGTAAAAGTAGCTTTAAAATAATCTATTCCCTTGCGTGTTGGGTACACACTTACACTATAGTGTAATTAAGATATTGAAAAAAAAAAAAAAAAGGTTAGATCATTTTTAAACTACGTAAGTATCAGCCGAAACAGTGTCTACAGCTAGCGCCCATGCCTCCTCGATAGAGTACGCCGTAGACTAGCATACCTTGGGTTGAATGCCTCATCAAGTCGCATATCCTCGAATTTTTGGTCCTTTGAGCCTTTGACATATCGGATTCCTCATAAAGAAACCACAAACATTGGTATTTCTCAAATAACCATTCATTTAATAATTTTTTCATCATAATTTAACGATGAAAAACTCGTAAAAATCTTACAACAACACGCCTATCGATTGATTATCGAGTACAATACATAGGTTAAACCTTCAAGAAAACAATGCACAACGTTCCGCTGAATTGTAACTATTATCTATTCACTTACCGATTGCATACGCGCGTTAGGACGCGTATTCACTGGGGGCACGTGTTGTACAACATGTTGGCAAACGGAACGCCAATTCGTGTATTTACAAAACGTTTGAATTCAAATCACATTCTGATTTCGGCGACAATAAACGTCAAAAAGATTATCAAAATCTAGGGAAACTCTAATTTCATTCAATTCGGGAAACTTTAATTTCGAGGTTTGAAACTGAGATTAGAATGTGAACGTTCTATAAAAAAACAGTACATAGGGAGAAAATTGAATGTGTCAGACGGACAGACAGACAAAGTGACCCTTAAAATACGAGACTTGCCAGTGAGACGACCAATATAATTATTGAATCGGCGCAATCCGAAATTGGAACACAATTCCGCAATTATAGCCCATTATCGGAATCACAGTTCCGTTTAATTAAGTTCCCAAATTAAAAACTCGAATCATGTGTGTCCTTTTTTGTCAACATTTCGTCAATTTAGAATCATCAGATAATAATGAAGGTAATGTAAATAAATCGGGATAAGTACTGCTACATCGTATGTGTAGGTACTACTGCATTTCTTCGTCCGTAACTGTAACACATTATCAACAGCAAAGATGTCTGACTAAAAATAACCACTATGCTGCGAAAATAAATAAAAAAATCCGAGAAATCTTGCAACACCTTGTCGACGTCATATTGCCCAACATTATGTCACCCAGTGAAAACACGTCTTTACACACCAATCGCTATGTGGGAACATTTTATGGGAAAACACCGTGAAATATTGC
This sequence comes from Lacanobia wlatinum, assembly GCA_947578705.1. Lineage (NCBI taxonomy): Eukaryota > Metazoa > Arthropoda > Insecta > Lepidoptera > Noctuidae > Lacanobia > Lacanobia wlatinum. The sequence goes on from OX388038.1 coordinate 25,374,708, forward strand.
TACGCCTTACGCCGGTGATGCGTCGATTATCGCATGGGAACATCGCATAACAGTGATTTCAGATGAACTATTAGCTATTGGAGGTACGGTGCATTTTGTAGGTATTGCTCAAGTTATGGAGAATGCAGTTTTACTAGCAAAACAAGGAGGCAGACGTAGGCAGTCGCCAATTCACTTAGCAAGAGAAAATTCTACTAAGCTTTGCGAGAAAGATTTTATTCAAATATTTTAATTAAAAATAGGTAGAAACATAGCTAATTATCACAAAAGCTTGTAAAAATTAAGGGTATTTTAGATATCAGTTTTTTGTTTTTTTTTAGAGTGCTTACTTTTTTTTGCACGCGACTGTAAAAAACTAGTCTAAACCCCAAAATAACCCTGCCTATGTATCCTAATCTCAGGATAGCAGATTTCCTCCTCTCTTTTCATAAGCCAGGGACAATCCCAGGATTTTAAGGGACTGGACAGTACTGAAAAAGTGTGCCACTATTCTCAATTACTAAGACTTAAATAATTTATAGAAATGCCTATTTTAAAAAATGTTTTGTACCGCTGTGAATGGGTCACCCTGTATACTGAAACGATGATTGAACTGCACACAAAACCAAAAGTATAGGTACAATGATTTTGCTTGTAAATAGTGTAATACTCTTATTTAAAACAACTGGCCAAGCGTGTGTCGGCCTCGCGTGCGTTGCGAACGAGTCTCATTTTTATAGCATTATATTTTAACACAATACTTATAGGTTTTCATTGAACAAATTTAAAAATTTGCCACAGTAATTTCGGAGATACAAGGTGTATCTTCGAAACTACTGAGCCAAAATTATGGAATTTTTCATGTAATTTCTTGAACAACTCCAACTATTTATTTCTAAATTCCAAATAAATATAGTTAAATAACATCACAATAAGCTTTTTCATTCGAAGTTTCACATGGTACAGTTTGCAAAACTTTTTGTTTTGTCCCCCAAAAGTGACCTCCATACTCAAAATAAGCGTCCGTGTTTGGGTCACAAAGTTCATTTATGTGTACCAAATACCAAAAGAATCGGTCTAGTAGGTTCGGAGAAAATTGGCTGTGAAAGACGGACAGACAGACATCTGACATCCTATAAGGGTCCTGTTTTTTTACGGATGTTCGGAACCCTAAAATACAAAATAAAATGCTGTTGCGAATTCCCCTTCAACATTAGAAATCAATACGAAAGCGTAAATCAAAAACCCAAATTCCAAGGTTTGGCTACAGTTACCAATTCACCACGTGACAAGACTCACCGAATTGCGCACGTGAGTCCAGTCATAAACACCATACATAATGAATGACCCCATAAAATGGACCAAAGGCCCCCTACTGATAAATAAATTGATCCTTTATTGTATAAGAATTAGGTCACATTATGCCGTGAGCAGCACTTACTTATGTATAGTTCACGTTAAAATGGATTATTCTAGTTGATATTCCGATTTATTATAATATTGTCATTTGATTTTATCGTCTTTCTTGTGAATTGTGGAATTATTATCATAATTTATTATTAATGTCTAGAAATTATAACGTGAATCGAATTGAGTATTGATGAACAGCTAGAATAACTTCAGAACATATTTCCTTACGTCCATATTTCTGAATACGATTAGTTCGTAGATTTCCTTATTTATACAGACAAATTTTTCCAAGACGACAAAAAGTACAGGAAAACACATTTCCTACAATCCTCTTTCTAAAGCATAACCTGGTCTATCCCATAATATATCGCACGTAAACACACGGAACCATGAATAATTCAAAACCCTATACGTCATAATCATTCACAACTACCCCCTATTTGGCTAAACCCTTTTCAAAGGAGTCTTTTTTTAAAAACCGTCCATATATCGCAGCTTTGGAAGAATACTGTGTAACATGCGAGGAAGAATGATCCACATTATAAACTCAGTAAAAATCATATTTGTATTACAGCTAGCTGTGGCGCCATAATATAAGACTTTATGCCATTTGTGGATTTTGGTCGCCATTTCTTTTTTTTTGACAGTTGTGTTTCACCAGTTGCGACTTTTTAGATGGGACAGTGTTTTTAATATTACATTTAAATTTAATTTACACTTAGAAAAGTGGCATTAGGTCAAAATTCTACTATCCTACATCACTACATCAAAATCCTCCGCCGCATCTGTCTGTTCGCGATAAACTCAAAAACTGCTGCACCGATTTTCATGCTGTTTTCTCCAATGGATAGAGTGGTTTTCGAGGAAGGATAATTTGTTAAGTTTTTGTATACATTGGCTTAAATATAATGATATTTGTAACCGACATCCACGCGGGTGAAGCCGCGGGCATCAGCTGTATATTATAAATGCGAAAGTTTGTGAGGATGGATGTTTGTTACTCTTTCGTAAGAACGGCTGAAAGGATCTTCATGAAATTTAGCACAGAGGTAGATTATAGTCTGAAATAGCACATAGGCTACTTTCATCCCAGGAATATGATCTCTAGGGGTCACCGGGGCGAACTCCCTGGCAGAAGCTAGTTATAAATAACAGTTTGAAATAATATAAGAGGCTCGATCAGCCCTCCTGAAAAGAATACCCGTTTTCCAAAGCAGCGATATTTTCTCTTGAATACAATCACAGAGTACCAGGAACACATGAGGCCACGAGCAATAACCGGCGCGCCCGCACTGGACGTAATTACGTGTCAAATGTCAATCGCTTCAAGCGCTCCATCAATTGCGATCCGGTTGTAACCAGCGCGGAACCCCAACACATGACTATCCTTACTAATATTATAAATGCGAAAGTAACTCTGTCTGTCTGTCTCGCTTTCACGCCAAAACTACTGAACCGATTTAAATGAAATTTGGTACACAGATAGTCTAGAGCCTGAAAAAGGACATAGGCTACTTTTTATCCCGGGAATATGTTCCCTAGGGACCACGCGGGCGAAGCCGCTGGCAGAAGCTAGTTTTTTTTTTTTTTACTATATATAGGCATACGTTGGTAATAAGACGCGAATCGGGCGACAACGTCGTTCGTACGCATTCGTACGTCAAGACATCGTTGCGAAGTGATGGATGTCTTATGATTTGTTGTTCAGGAAACACGGATTTGTGTGTCGTGGGGAAAATATCGAATGTATCTTGAGTCTGTTATTTTCGATAAGTAGGTCAGTGATTACTTATGGCTGCGTGCTGGTTTCGAGACATGTGCAAATTCACACGGAAAGGCTCAGAGAACTGTAGGGACGGATTTTGCCCTATCATCAAAGCAAGTTATATTTTTGTTGGATAACTGTATGGTTTCGACGGTATAAATTAAGACGAACGGCGATGCGCCACCTGTACATGGTGGACATCCCACCCACACGCACAAAACGGTTTGGGAACACATTCATAGTGCGTACAGCTAAGGAGTGGAATACCCTGCCGGAGTCTGTGTTTCCTGATAGCTACAACCTGGGAGTCACTAAGTCAAAAGTGAATAGGTTACTTCTAGGCAAGCGTGCTCCATCTTCGACCACATCATCGCTTACCATCAGGTGAGATAGTGGACAAACGCGTGCCTATCAATAGTGTAAAAAAATGCTCAAGATTGAGTGATCAGTTTTTCTTCAATAATGAAAATCCTACATTAACGAGCTAGTATGAACTACTTTTTCTTTCTTTCCTAACTGGACACATAATTCATAGTATAACTGTCACATTTTTGACCAACACAAATGGCATTAAGTTACACAAGTTGAGCTTAAAGTTAAGTTTGACTAAGAATTAGTGTCTTATTCACCAGGTCATTAGCGTGCAGTACACCTACATTGGATTTATTTGGATAACTGCAGCTCCCAACATCACGATATCGCTGATGCCTGATCCACTACCAGCGAGCCAAGAACACCGAAGTAAAGATGCTAAATCAGGTAAACTTAACAAGTGTACTTAGCTTCACATTGTACGAAAACTTTTTACAAAAAATATAATCGACTTCCAAACAAAACACTACAAAGTATAAAATAACCTTAATTTCGGAAGTCGGTGTTTTTGGTTTTGTTTCTTCGTTTTTTAACACCGACTTCCGAAATTAAGGTTATTTTATACTTTGTCGTGTTTTGTTTGGAAGTCGGTTATATTTTTTTGGAAAAAGTTTTTATTTTTCACTTTAAAGTGGTGATACTTGGACGAAGTCATCGTCTACCCAGAAATTAAATAAAATAAGCAAAAAATGCCGATAAACAAAAAACTACTGAGTCGAACAGAATTAAACTTGTACGCGACCAAATGGCAAGTATGCTGCATCGAACTAAAATGAATCACAGAAATCGGATCAGAAACCTAGGGAGTAATCGGTGCACATACATAAAAAAAATACCCACCAACTTGAGAACCTCCTTTTTTGGAAGTCGTTAAAAATATAGGTGGGATCATACATCCATTGGCTACGCTACGCTACGGAAGGCTATGAAACTTTTTTTTAAAGATGGGAAGTCATTAAATGACTCCTCCCGCTCTGTGTGAAGCAGAAGGGAGTGTCAGACTCTTACTGACTAAAACGTAACGTTCGACGAACAGCCGGCTAATTCTGTTAAAAAATCAGGGTAAAACTTTAATTGAAGTGACCTTGAAGCGAACCGTCAATACATCCAATCACGGTCGAGTGACAGCTCACCCCATGTTCGCTTCACTGCGACGAGGTGACAATGACATCTTACTTCAAGCTTCACTAAACGATTGCCGGTGTTTTTTTTTCCAGTATCGACCGGCTGTTCCTCTAGTAACAACAAGTCGGTACGATATTACCTGCGTATCAGGCTTGACTCTGACGGTGTAGTGGTCGCTGAACCCGGCGCCGCCGCATACGAAGCACACGCGGACGTCGTCCTGCGCGGGCGCCGCTTTGTCGCGCGACGCACACGGCGACGCCGGCTTTGAAGCCAGCGAGCTTTTTATGTACGCTTTGGCCTTCTCCATACCCGGCAGCTGGGGACAAAAAGAAACATGAGGTTAGATAAATCCGTTAAAAACTTTCCAGTTTTTCCTAGGGCTAGGGTATCTAGGCTATTCCAATTGTGTCAGGGTCGAGTTCCAGTATTACCGGTTGCAGCTGAAAGCCCATTTGACCTCCACAACCCAGTTACTAGATAAAAGTATACTCGGACGCTGAATAACTCCCAAAAGCAGGTACAATAAGGTAGCGTGCTGCCAGGATTGAGGAATTGTTCCGTAAGAGTTGCTGCGGCCCTGAAACGCAAAGGAGGTATTTGAAGGAACACGGATGAGTTTTAGTCAGTGAGAGTCTGACACTCCCTCCCACTCCGCCCAGAGCGGGAGAAGACAGTTTTTGATTTTCAATCCACAAAATATACCCAACGCCATATGATTTCAAACATTCTTTCAGCGCCAATGAGTCGGAATCTCAGCGTTGAAGTTGACTGTCGTGTCGTTAAGGTGTACGATGGCATGGTTTAGCAAGTTAAACAAACTTGTGTATGTTTTTAATTCAACCATCAAAATCATTCATGAAAGACGCAAAAACTTTTTAAGAACACTTCAAGAATGTTTATAATTTCATTCCACTTAGAATGATTTAACACCGTATCCAGGCTATCAAAATTTCTGGCCAGTACAGAGACGGTGGTAAATATTTTGACATCCCTTATAATGTATAGGTCGCACCGTAGCGAAAGTATCTTTAAAGAACCTCTCAGAATACAACTGATCTACAGCTAAAACACTGAAGTTTTCCCTCTTTTCGACATCCATCCATCTGTGATACACTAATGGCTCATAGGTTTTGAGTGTGCTGATGGAAAATCCACCCTATTGCACTTGGATATTAAGTATTTTTGGAAGGGTGCAGGCGGCTTTTTATGCGGCTCATATAGCCGGAGATAGATGTTAAAGAATAATACATATTTTTAAAAGGACCTCAAAATTGTATTAGCTGCGGAAGTTATATCGTGGTCTCTTGGTTTTATTTTTACTCCCCTATCGGATTATCGTACTTCAATGGCGCGACGCGGAGAGCTTTCAATCGCTCAACTCATTCCAATAATACCAAATTGTCGTCTCAACTCATTTTCATTCCTTCTTTCTTTCTCACCTTGGCAACCCCAGACCATTCAATCAAATTCTCTTCACGATACTACCATTCACCAAGACTTAACGAACAGCTAATGAGTTACCCAGAAGCACTACGTTTTCATTAATTCCGTGTCCTCGTCGGCAATTTCGAGAAAACCATAAATAGCTTTCCACTGCTCCACGATCAGCTATTCAAGACATCTATGGGTCGTGAAAATCTAATAGGAAAGTGAACTGTGGCGGCTTGCCAACGTTTACGGGCAGAATTAAGGTAACACTCATGAATATCAAACTGGACACTTTTGTAAATAAACTCTTTGCTTAGTTGGCAAATGATATGGAAATTGAACGAAAACTGAACGTTTTTTCCGCTTTTTGTAAGTTGTTTAGTTGATTAGAATTGAAATGAAATTGGGAGATATACCTACTTTAAGATAATTATGTATGTATTTGTTTTAAGTAATAACGGCAGTTGCAGAAGCAGGCTGCCCCCTAAAACTGGCACAATAGATTGCAAGGTGATCACTTTTGTGCGAGTTACAGGCATGTGTATTTAGGGATTTGTGGTAAGTGATTACCACCAGCTATGAACATCTGCAATACCACGGGTAACATGGCAGAATTGTCTACTGCTTACCCATAAAAGCATCTTTAAATTAGTGGAGATAGCTTTGTCTACCAAGGCCACGCACCAGTGAACGCAAAACGCCTTTAAAACCAAAATATTTAAAAGTTGCTACATGCTGAATTTACCAAACTGAAACATAGGAAAGCATTGTTGCTCGACCAAATTCAGCATGGTGGAAGTAGTGATATCCCCGAATCGTTAACTCAAGCCGTGTCCAACCAGAATAAGGTCTATTGTTTCCAATAATATCGGCTGTCTTTATCATATTATTATTAGATATAGCAACCAAAAAAGACGTATCTCGATGGGTTCTGACGTAATAGTAAATATGATAAGCAATCTCGGGTATCGAGGCCCGTTGTAACACTTGGACAGAGATATACGTAGTTTTAACACGAGGCTAATGATCCCTGATGACGTTAGCAGTAATCAGAACTACACTTCAGTGAGTAACTCAGTTTCCTACAAAAGACCAGCCTTTTTCTGGTTATTTCCCGCGTCCCACGTCTTTCCAAATTCGAGGTCAAAAATAGTGCTCCGTCAAAAATTCTTGAGAAAATAGCCAAACCTTTTTTGCTAAAAATTTATTAAAGCATCACCCGCGTGGAATAAGAAATTCCCAAGAGAGCATAGTAAGAACAAAAAAACTTGTGAAAACAAAATGATGCTTCGACAATTACAAGTCCATGTGTTTATATCATAGGATCAATAAATCAAGAAACCTATCAATACTAATGCGACATTTGCAATTTTTAAACTGCTCACGTCGTCCTACGTGAGTCCAGGTAATTCCGCTTGGAATTCTGCCCATTAATGAAGGATGACCTACAAATAACTTAGAAAAAGGGAAGGCTGTGGAACTACGAGCCGAGAATAATAAAAGTGAAATTAATTTAATTTATGACACAAAATAATCGTAATTAAAATGTGAACGAGACCTGGTTACTGGGAACTCAGAAACTGCTAATGGCGAGGAAATATATGTTATTATAAAAGACTATGACTTGGAAATTGGAAACCTTTAAGAACATTGTCAGTTTCATATTTTTTGCCTTGGTCGTCTTTTCAAACCGTTGATTGCTATCAATTTCACATTATGGAAGGAACATAGTTAATGAAACATTTGCGTGTTGCGTTCATTTATTCTTTTCAAACTAGGGAATCAATCCACTCCCGCAAACGCGGGACCACGCGTTTCCGACTACACGTGAAACGGGATCCGCAGGAATAGCAGGATTGGATTACCTAATTGAACCAAACGAGTCCAAAACCATTGGTTAGGTATTCTATGCCTAGATATCACTTTGGAGAAAATCATCAGTACTTCGGAGAGTGTGCGCAAGAACTCCACGACCAGATACCACCATCGCCCTTTTACTACAGGAATACCAAACGTAACGCAGGGTACCATCCGCACTTCCGTCAATATCCTGACCGACTAGTCGTACTCAGCGCTTCTTCTTCCCATGTATTATGCGCACAGCCAAGTGTGAAACTCTGCCCGCGTCTGTGTTCCCTTCCACATATAACCCGTCTGCCTTCAAAGCAAGAGTGAACAGGCATCCTCTGGGCTTCTCTATTAGTCATCACCTCAGTAGTCACCTCCTTACTAACCATATTATTTCAAAACTCAAAGCATTTATGTCAATTAAACCATTTACGGGCACTTTTTAATTGTCGTCGGCCAGTCAAAAGAGATGAAGCTATTTGCATCTTTCGCACAGTCCGTCCCTTCGGCAAAACCGTTCTCGTCAATGCTTGTAAGATACATCGACAGAATTTCAAATAGAGCTCCAGTAAAAATAAACATCACGCTTCCCTAATGGCACATATTCGTGAACACAGTAACCCACCCTTTCCGCGGGACTTTCTACCAAATTATAGGCCACGACCCTCCGCTATAGAAATCGGCGCCCAACCGCGATAATCGCTGTACATTAATGAATATTTTATTACATATTACGACTAAGCGATCGTGTCGCGCGATTGTGCTAATGAGTCACGCAGGCTTTAGGTGTTTTGATTATTATATGGCGACTGGACCGCTGATGAGATGTGACTAGCTGATTCTTGTGTATTTATTTACTAGAAAATAATGCCGAAAGACATCGCGGCAGACCAAGTTTTCTTCTTTTTAATTACTAACATTAGTTCTAAGCAAAATTATGTTACTAACAACCTTGCTTATATAAGGACTTTTGTCTGAAATAAATTATTTTTATTTTTTTTTAAAGCGTCGCCGTCGTCGACATGTCGGGACGAGCTCGACTCCTACCGAAAGAATTAGCCCGATGTAGCAAAAGGATGTGTGGAAATGGGCCTTTGCTCAGCAGTGGAATAAAATAGGCATGATAGATAGATAGAAATTGCTCGAAGGAACTTTAGAAATCTCTTAATGATCAATCCTCGAATTCGGTTGACCCGCATGGTTATCTTTACCAAGGTCTATCGATTAATTTTCTCAATGGTCGAAACTCAGCATGACTAGGAGCGAAGATAAGATATAACCCCGGCGCTGTATTAATCTTATCTCGGAACTCGACTAGGCTCACAAGGTGTGCTTAGATTCAGATATACCAACGAACAACGCACGCCATCCGACCACGTCATTACCTCTGAAATCTTCAACGCATCGCCGCTAAACCATTCAGGATTATAACCATGACGTAGACCATGTCTGCCACATCCATACGTCATAAAAAACATCAAATTTCATCCAACGCTTCGATCGATCGTCTGACGTCGGCACATCGCAGAAAGTGCGAAAACACGATGACGTCGCCCGTTCATTGTAAGGCACGTACAATGAACTGTGGTACTGTCCTACTTCTTTTTGTTGGAGGTATGAAACGGTGTTTGTTGGAGTACAATTTGAGCTGTTAAGTACTCACTTGTTCACATATGCAATAATAATTCAGTGAATGTGCTTACAGAGGTTAATAAAGTTTAATTTACCAATCAAGGTATGCTCTCTTTTTTTACTATTGATAGGCATACGTTTGACCACTACCTCACCTCATGGTAAGCGATAATGCGGTCGAAGATGGAGTACGCTTGCCTAGAAGTAGAGTGAATAGGTATTCACTCTTGACGTAAAGAATCTGGCAGGGAATTCCACTCCATAGCTGTACGCAAAATGAATACGTTCCCAAGAAAAGAAAGATCACTAAGAAAAACCAGTTCTACTTGTCTCTCAGAGAGCTCAAGAAATGAAATAAAATTTGTCTGGATCCCTGACATCAATAAGGGTGAAGAGAACTCTCAAGACTGTCTGACGAATTACCCGAAATCTTGATCGTTATTGTCTGTCGAGCGCATTGACATTGTAAACCATTTCCCATTTTACTACAATCATTACTACCATTAATATGAAGACCAGTATCCAGCATATAAAGGCTTCCAAATTGGTCTTTTTCATTTTCAGAAACAATTCCGGGATATCAGTTCAAAACGTCAATGCAGCTGAACCAACTGATCAACAAACTGTCACCGATGCTAATTTGTTCCGTCTCATTCGGATTACGAATATTACTGTATCCGGCTTTGAAGCAATCCTCCCGTGCTCCGAAACTCGGAAGTGTACGTTTACATGTAAGTCCGAACGTTGACTAACATACAAAGTACATCCCGAATACTGATTAGGAGGAAGCCTCTAGGATTAGGGTAGGTAGTTGCGGAGTTAGTTAGGAGTTACCACAGCTCTGGAACGCAGAGGGCACTTGGATGAACACGGATGGGTTTTAGTCAGTAAGAGTCTGACACTCCCTTGCGCTCCACCCAGAGTAAGGAGAAATTTGATGATACCCCTTCCAAAAAAAAACAGGGTTAGATAGGTTAAATGTCACCAAAGGGGAGATATGACCAGAGGTAGAGAAGATTTTAATGTCATAAACATTTGTGCAACCAACAATGGATGCGAGAAGCACAGAACCGGTTGTTGTGGCGATAATTGAGGGAAGTGTATGTCCAGCAGTGGACGTTTTTCGGCTGATATGATGAAATATTTAAAGACTAGCTGACCCGCGCAACTTCGTCTGCATCACATTTTTCATTACTGCTCCGCTCCTACTGGTCTTAGAGTGATGATATATAGCCCATAGCCTTCCTCGATAAATGGACTATCTAACACTGAAAGAATTTTTCAAATCGGACCAGTACTTCCCGAGATTAGCGCGTTCAAGTAAACAAACTCTTCAGCTTTATATATTAGTACTAGCTGACCCGCGCAACTTCGTCTGCGTCACATTTTTCATTACTGCTCCGCTCCTACTGGTCTTAGCGTGATGATATATAGCCTATAGCCTTCCTCGATAAATGGACTATCTAATACTGAAATAATTTTTCAAATCGGAACAGTACTTCCCGAGATTAGCGCGTTCAAGCAAACAAACAAACAAACAAACTCTTCAGCTTTATATTATAGGTCAGAGAAGATATTAGTTAAATTATGTTACAACGTAAGAAAATTTAATACAAGAAATTACCGTCTATCAAGATCTAGATTATAATTACAAGGAAGATGTTAACATTTAACTAAGGATAAGTTAACATAATTAATATTCAACGTAATTCCTTAGAAGAAACAACGGATAATATCAACTAATTTTACCTACTGAACAAATATTTGAGATATTAAATCTCATCGTAATAACTTCATTAAATTTGTCTAAGATAAATTCGTTCCGTAGTCGCAAGTAGTGGGTGAGGCGAGTTAACTCGATTTGTTTCGTAAATTCCCGAGAAAATTAACTCGATTTCCTCGCTATCCTTCGCGAACATAATAAATATTGTTGTAGAATTTGTAGAATAAATTCAATTTGGAGCTATTGCTTTTAACGTATTTTATGGTTTATTCCGGAGTTCGTTTTCATTTATTTTCATTATGTTACTATTTGACCCGCGCAAATTCGTCTGCTCCGCTCCTATTGGCCTTAGCGTGATGATATATAGCCATAGCCTTCCTCGATAAATGGGCTACCTAATACTGAAAGATTTTTTTCAAATCGGACCAGTAGTTCCTAAGATTAGCGCGTTCAAGCAAACAAACAAACTCTTCAGCTATATATATTAGTATAGTAGAAGTATACATATATTAAGATTATTTCCTGCTGAAAATATACTATTCAAAGGTTTTCGTAGAGTTGTTGCAAAAGTCAGTCGATTTACTAATAAATCCTCAATATTTAATTTTGTCCTAAACGTCGAATTAGACATGTTACAACTAAGTTGCTAAATGTGACTCGACAACCGGTCATCAATACTTGACACATAACCACTTCCTGTGGTAAACATATCATGTTTATCAGATATATTACTAAGTATTTATAAGCTTTATAAAGGTATTGAGTAAGAAATCCTACCTTTGGACCCGGTTTTAAGTTCAGTTTGGTCCTTCGAGACTGGTGAAAGCGACTCCGGGCTAGGTTGGTATAACGATATCATATAGATAGTGTTATATAGATATAACACTATCTTTAGTAATGAACGTCCCTTTTAATTTATAACGGTGCTGATAAAACTGTAAGGCTGAATTTCCACCAACAATTGATAAACGCCCGAATTGGCGCCCAACAGGGATTAAAATTTAACACGTAAAATTACATCCAAAACTGACATCGTCAGACATCCCCCATCCCACACGCACCATACATACCACCTACCCACCTGTATTTCACACAAACACACACAGGACATGCCTGATACGATACAAACATACATACAGCTACCAGGCTCGCAGACATGCAAACACGTCGGATCACAATGACGGACGGACAATCCGATCGATAAGTGCGAGTGATGTGCCGGGTCTAATTGCCGGCCCTTTGTGATGCCGGCGTGGTTATGTTGGGTCGTCTGGCCTGGTCCTACCGTCCTACGTAGGTAACTATACAACCTATGTATTCCTGTGCGTGTGTGTGATTTTTGGCTGCCTCCCCCAGGAGGGGTCTGCAGGATATAGGATATTGTGCGTAGATACATGTTCGCGTACATTTTGATAACATGATGTATCGCAAACGCAATGGAAGGCCGTAGTATATCAGATTTTCGTGCGGCGCTGTTGCCGCAATCAATATTTTGACGTAGTCATTTTAAAGGCAGGACGTGTGGAACTATGAAGTCGAAACGACCTGATTTTTGTCTGATAATAAAGAATAAAGAGCTCGTGACTTAATAATAACAGCCGCACGGGTCGATCTTTAAGGTTAAGCAACGCTTGCCAAGGTTGGTCTGTGGATGGGTGACCATCTCAACATACTGAGTTTCCTCCGTGACTCGGAAAGCACGTTAAGCCGTTGGTCTCGGATGTCATTTATATAGATCTTTAGCAGTCGTTACGGATTGTCAGAAGTCAGTAAATCTGACTCCAGTCTTGCCAAGATGTACCGTGTTCCCCAAGTTAATGGATTCTGGAGGTCTGGTAGGCAGCCGCTCCACGTTAAACACTGGTATTTAGCTGAATCCGGTTTGACTGAAAGCCGACCCCAATATAGTTGGGAAAAAGCTAGGCAGTTGATGATGATTAAAGATAGTTACATACTAACTATATGTACCGACAATCAAACCATTGGGACAGGATTCAACAATATAAATAATTTTTCCGATTCTCGCACTCATACTTCCTACAGATCGCTTCACAAATGTTGTCCTACAGATAAATTATGATGACATTACTTATCAGCTGATACCAGAACCGGTTCGGTCTGGTTCTGACCGGTGTTTATGTCTTTTTAATAACATCTACCAATTGGCGTGCAGCAAATAGGCAACCGGCATCAAGGACGATTGCCAGCCAATATTTGCTGAGGTTGAATCATCGAGCCAATAAAGATTTCGTAGTATGTACCTATTTCAATATGCTTTTGCCAAACAAAAGTCGGATTTTCTTCTATCTACATCACAGCATTTAAATTATTTATATTATTTTAATTTAGATTCTTTCATCTTTATCAAATGATTTTATGAAAAGCATTAATTAAAACAGTTTATTATTAAATATTTACAGCATTAACAGCGAATACATAGCTATTAATATTATTCAAAATACCTTCTTGAATATTCTATGAAACAGTTATTCAATCTGAATAGTAAATATTATGTGAATCACTAATGGCTATTTATTTATTATAGGTATCGCAATCCGAGCGCATTAAATGGGTTATCGTTCGAGATAAACATCGTGTTTTAAGCGAGTTTATAATTATCTTGATCGATATCTTTGATCGATAACGTTTTGGGAACACATTCATAGTGCGTACAGCTAAGGAGTGGAATTCCCTGCCCGAGTCTGTTTCCTGATAGCTACAACCTGGGAGTCTTTAAGTCAAGAGTGAATAGGTTACTTCTAGGCAAGCGTGCTCCATCTTCGACCACATCATCGCTTACCATCAGGTGAGATAGTGGTCAAACGCGCGCCTATAAATAGTAAAAACTAAACTTTACGTCGATGTGAAGATAATACTGTTCGTTAGTCCTTCTCCCTTAGGGCCGACGGACATAATATGGCGGATCGCAGTCCAGACCATGCCCGCGAAGTTTTCTAAACGCGTGACACAGTAGGCTAGTTTCTACCCGAGAAAGCGCGAGTGCTCGCGAGACTACGCGCGGGTGCGCGAGACTGCGCATACTCGACCCACCGTCGTCATTCGTTTTGCAATTTTTCGAGAGCCCAAACATGTACGACCGGAAGCGGATGCGCGCGGAGTAGCGCGTATGCTCGCGCAGTCGCGTGCCTGCATGCTGCCTTTACATGTAGTCGCTTCGATGCTCTTGAGGAATTATTTGTGGTGTTAATTGATTTTAGATATTATTTCAATGAGGATATTGTCGATAACAATTTGACAGAGAAAAATGCTCTGCGCTGCGCTCCGCCATATGTGCGCTGGCCCTAAATCGACCATCAAACTGCCGCAACTCTGCAGATTTTCGATTCAGTTTTATCATGTTTTGCGGATTAGGTGCACCAAACGCGAAATTCAATCGAAATTAAAACTTCGTTCTTTGAATACTTTCATTATACTACAGCTAAGGAGTGGAAACCTGCCGGAGTCTGTTTCCTGATAGCTACAACTACAATCTTGAGGTCTTTCAAGTCAAGAGTGAATAGGATACTTCTAGACTTCGTGCTCCATCTTTATCATAATATCATCGATTTCCATCAGGTGAGATTGTGTTGGTCAAACGTGAGCACACAAAAAAAAAGAAAGATTATATGCTACTACTCGTTGACCCGCGCAACTTCGTCTGCTCCGTTCCTATTAGTCTTAGCGTCAGTGGCGGTACCTTCATATAAGCCCAAAAGCCCGTCGGCATGTCTTACTAAAATGCTCGATAGAGAATCAATATCAAACCCGAACTATTTAAAAGTTCGCGCGCTTAATTCTTATCAAAATAACACAGTATCTACCTATGCCACATTACTACATAACTACACATCGCGATTGTTCGCGCGCAGAGTTTCGCATTTGCAGCATCTACATATAGCTATATCGCTTACACGTACCGGCTTTTACCGGGCTTTCAAATACTATCTCCGTCACTTTCGCACTTATAGCGATGTGCCGTATAACGAATTCTAAAGCTTGTGCGTCTACAAATCGATCAGTATGGAAGATTAAAGCCGTGCATGCGTATGAAGTTGCACGCGTATGCGTGACCTTGTCACCTTGCCAACTCTGCAGTGTTGCCGTTTTAGCGACGTTGTGAAATCTTGGAGATTTTTAACGAGTTTGGTGACTTTTTTTAAGATTTAGCAACAATAAAAACTAGCGACTTTTTAAAATAACGAAATTAAATATTCAAGCAATATCTTAAAAATAAAAAAATTGCGACATCTAGCTAGATTTTTCATATACCCGGCGCTTTTTTTTGCCTAAATGACAACACTGCAACTCTGCGTAAGTAGTTCTTGACACCGGAGTGCAACTCACTTCAGTTTTATTTGCTTGAGAGTTGAAAAGTTATGTTGTTAAAGTTTTTTGTGTGTTTTCTTAGATTTTCTCAGTGATACAATTGTTTTGGTGACTTACCTACAACAATGGAGGTAATTGTACCTTGTGAGGATTTAAAATGCGTTCAAGTTTTGATTGGCGAAGATAAGGTAAAATCTTTAAACTTTGCTCAGAAAAAACAGTTAATTTCTTCATTAAAACCGACGCCTAATCTGTGTTTTTCTAGACTAGTAAATCGCATAAACGAAATTTAATAGATCAGTGTATAAAACTAGTTGGATTGTTGGCTGTTCGCACACTAATAAGTTGTGTTCGTGGCCTATTTTTTTCGAATGAAGATTCCGTTTGGAATACATCTGGTTATAATGATTTAAATAACATATCTGGCGCCATTAAAAGGCACGCAAATTCCCATAAACACCTGTGTGCAATGGTTTCTTTCGGTAATTTTGGTAAACAACGAATTGAGACATCTATATCAGTTTATGAGAAAATTGCGATGATACATACGAAGGTACCTACATACTCAGTCGAAAACTGAACTTTCTTTTTTTGAAATCGATTAAAATTTTATTGGGCTTGCCTTATTTTGAAACCCTAGGCACGCCACTGCTTAGCGTGATGATATATATATAGCCTTCCTCGATAAATGGGCTATTTAACACTGAAAGATTTTTTCAAGTGGGACCAGTAGTTCCTGAGATTAGCGCAAACAAACTCTTCAGCTTTATACAACCTGTAACAGAATAAACGCAGTACCTCTTAAGGGGTCGTTGAACTCATCATCATGAACAACTTTCACTAGGGGACCAACATTGAAATCGCGAAAAAAAAATCGACTCCCCCATACATTTCTGTGCGCATAACTCGACAAAATGTACCGAACAGCTGTTTTTTTCGCGATTTCGGGATTGGTCCCATAGTACAAGTTGTTCATAATGATGAGTACAGTGACCCCTTAAGAGGTATTGTGTTTGTTCCGTTACACGTTGTATATTAGTATAGAAATAGATAGTATAGATTCAAAAAACGACACAATACCACAATAATCAGCCTATTTAATGACCATAACATCCATTCATCAAATTTTCAGGTAAAGCGAACCCTAGCAATAAGTCAATACAACGCACCAATGGATAAGAATGGACAGGTAATCAATAAAATCAACATTTCAAACCAGAAATGGCTTCATAACAACCAAATTGAATTGGTTTTGTGGCTAAATATTCAAGGAAATTACTTGCCTATTCAATTTAGGTTTCTAAAGACTGCTAGAATGTTAATTGAGTACGTCAATATTAGCGTCAGTGTTTCGACTCGAATTCGAAATTGAATTTTGCTAGTAATAATTAAGTCAAAGCAACGTAGGATCTCAGAAATCACTGTATGGGAATTTCATAACAGATCTTTAAATGTCCTTTTTGTATGAGCATCCTTAAAAGTTTTCAATAGCAATCATTTTATAACTGTTTTAACCCGCAAATGATTTCTATGAAAACGTGTTGTCGCATTATTAAGTTTCATCACTAACAATACTACGTTATCTAAACTACTTAATATAAATGCGGAAGTTTGAAAGACAGAACGGCTGAACGATCTGGATGAAATTTAACACAGATATATATTATAGGCTACTTTTTACCCCGGGGATTACGTTCTCTTGGGATACTTTCCGATATTAACGCGGGAAAATCCGCTGGCAGAAGCTAGAACATGGTCTAAAACAATATATGGGAAAGGAAAGGAAAAATATAAGAATCATAAACTTCAAGTCTTGAAGAATTTCCATTTAGAAATTCAACAGAACGAACAAAGCTTTTAACAGTGCTAACATAGAGTGAGAACCTCCGCCTTTAACAAAGTCCTTACATATTGTCTGAAAGATATTGTAGAACCTTGTACCTAGCATATTGTATTATTTACTAGGTAAAACGTTTTTATAGCACATGAAACTCTTAATATAGATTGGAAGCCATTAAATGCCAAAGTAGGAATGTAGGTACCTTCCGGTACTACCAGGAGGGCAGCCCGCGGTTGTAGCGAAGTACCCTTTCAAATAAAACCAAAAGCCCGATTTTTGTAAACCAATAAAACAAAATTGAAAATTCAAAGCATTGACAGAACCCACGATAGACGAACATCAACAATTTCATACAAAATAAATATTTATTAAACATTAATGACTACGATTTGTATCAACCTCTCCCCGGGCGTACAGGGCTCGGCGAGTTGGGGGAGCCACCACCCCGACATCCCACCCACTTCGCCGAAACGGGCTTTCGTTTGAATATTATTTTCTATAAAAACGTCCCTTTAATTCGAATAGGGTTAGCAAACTCACCGACGAAGTTTATGCAGGGAAATACATAATGTATTATTTTATTATCTTCGAGGAAATCTATTAAAATCCTAAACTGTCAAGAGAGGTTTCGCACCGTTAAAGGCAATTATTTTAACGCTTTTTATGGCAAAGTTCAAGAGGTGCCGACATTAGGAGTGCCGACATTTAAAGAGCCGTAAGTAACATTAATGTTCGAATCGGAGAATAAAGGGCACGAGTAGTGAAAAGAGAAAATCTAGCCAACTCAGTTTATCGAAGATCCATATCGTGTACAGTATCTGATGAGCTGAGAGAATTACAAGCTAACCATTAATTAAATAAACGAAATTGATAAGTAATCGCATAGAAATATAGTCGTCAAAGATACTTCTGAGACCGCTGTGGTACAAAAGCTGAAATGTGGCATGTAGGTTCCTTGGAACGAACTAGTTCCTTTCAAAATTCTTACGGGAACGGAAAACGGAAGCAAAACGTAAAATCGAGATATGTGCGTATGAAGTCGCGAGCAAAAGCTAGAAAAGTATATAAATAAGACAGTAAAATATACAGATGTATTAAAGAACTAAGAGCACAGAATCTCGAAAGGCACAAAAATATTTCCATCCACTCAACAGCACTCAAATCTCGAAGCCACTCTGATCAATCTTAAAGATAAATTCGAGGGCGACATTTCAGGCACAATTTTATTCTATGTCAACCCTGACCACTTTGCTGTTAACCAAATACTTATATTAACCGAACTATCGTATCGAGTAGGCGGCAAGGTAAATAAAATATAAATTCAGTTAGAAGCCCTTTCCTTTCTATGGGCTCCATTGGTTCTCGTATTTTGATATAAGTAGAGGACAAGATATATTTGTGTCTATTATATCCGACAAGGTCTGTTTTCGGAGAAAAGGTAAAATATCATATTTATCCGTTTTAGCTGTTTTGTAGACTAAAGGTTCTTAGAAATAAGTTACCGTACTTTATTTTGCTGAATGATCAGAAATACCTATGTTGTCGCTACACTGACAAAACAACTTATCAAATGAGGAGTAGATATGTATTTTGAATCTAAGGCTGTCATTTGTAGATCTTTGGCAATCGTTACGGGTAGTCAAAAGCCACAAAATCTGACACCAGTCTTGCCAAAGAGTACCGTGTTACCCAGGGTTGTGGAGGTCTGGTAGGCAGCCGTTCCACGTAAAATACTGGTATTCAGCTGAATCCGGTTTGACTGGAAGCCGACCCCAATATAGTTGGGAAAAGGCTAGACAGATGATGACGTATTTTATTTTATGTTTATTTTTATATCCGTACTAGCTTCTGCCAGCGGCTTCGCCCACGTGGTCCCTAGGAAGCATACTCCCGGGATAAAAAGTAGCCTATGTCCTTTCTCAGGCTCTAGACTATCTCTGTACCAAATTTCATTTAAATCGGTGCAGTAGTTTTGGCGTGAAAACGCGACAGACAGACAGTTATATTTGTTGACATATACAAAGAAAGGCTTGCGCCAGTTGTGTGAGAAGGCAAGAACGCTGTTGTTAGTGAAACTAAAGTGGACCTGTTGCGTAGTGATAATAGGACCAGCAATAAGAAGTAACGTTCAATAATGACGCAGGAATAAATCTGTTACATTTCGGTACCTCTAAAGAAAATACTACTGAAGTACGACTAAAACATTCTCGGAAAAAGCTGTCATGTAGTAATTAATACACTGTAGCCTTCTCATTTCTGATCATGCTTACAAATAGGCTTATAGCATTACATAACCATGTTGTTTTTTGTAATCCATGTTTGTTTTCCAATGAACTAGCATTCATTATTAGTTTTTGTTGAGTATGAAATCGATTCCAACTGAGACGTGTTATGACTCACGCCATTCAAAATCTCATTACAATTAGGTTGGTAGACATGCTTCTTTGAATCATAATATAACGGTATTTTAAGAATCTGGTTCTACAATACTGTCGGTTTTTTTTTGGAGCAGACAATGAATGGTACAAATCAAGATTATCCGAAGTTTCGTCATTCAAGAAATCGAAGGTAGGAAAGTAAGTAAAAGAGATGGACGAAAGACACTTGATATTACGGGTAGAATAGAACCTGGATGAGGCCCACACGAGCATGCGGGTGGCATAAAGAAAGATCCAATGCTAGTAGTGAGAGAGGTCGAGCTATGGATGATTACATTGATGTTGAAATAAATGCAACAAAAATTAAAGTAGGAGCATTGTATAGACAACGCTCCCACTTTAATTTTTGTTGTATTTCAGGTATAGAACTAAAATGACACTCCCAATCGAAAATAGAACGCAAAAAATCCCTGCAGCCATAGAAGCAAAAAAAAATCATTTGAGAACACAAAGCCATTGTATGAAACAAACTTATAACCAGTGATTGGAACTGTGTCCGATAAAATGGCGATAGGCACCGAATCGGGACTCAATATTGTTATAGAAGGGTGGGTGGCCACCCTGCCTACCCCGTACCACCCGGCTGTAGCGCCGGTACGTAGCATAGCTAGAAACGTACAAATATTTAATTCACAGTGCTGTTAGTTCATGTAAATGTTGCAATAGATGTAGATAACATCGATCCGCGTTTGTAAAACATTCGACAGTTACACGTTTGTTTGATGAATATTTTATTTCTAGTTCGACGTTTGGCTTTGGTAGGCTTTGCGACTAAAAGATCGAAATGCCGCCAGGTTTTTTTTATTTGAAACTGCGGAATGAGCTGCAATTTTTGCTACATGACGTTCATCAAAGTTGGTTTTCCGACCGATTCAGAAACAAACGTTTTAAAGCTTAGACTATAAATATACATTAGCCTGAAATTCTACCGAGAGGAAGGCCTATATCTCTCACTGAACAGTGGACACCATGCGCTGCCAAACTTATATGATTGGATGCGCGATGCGCAACCAAGGTATTCTAGTGTAACAGCTAACAATGATCTTAATGAGCAAGAGAAATAAAACCAAGTACTTCATAATGCGTACTCATAAATTTATTATTTCGGTCACGTGAACACCTGTTCCGTACGTAATCGTCCTAACCGAATGATAAGCGTGGTCTGACGTAGGTGGGCTTGCAAATCTGACATTCATGAATTTAGATGGCGCTCGCTCAATAAATTCTGCGGATAGTTGGACTATTGCTTGTTTAAAATTATTTGTTTTCTACTCCTCCACTGTACTTATCTGATTAATTCCGTTTCGGGATCCAAGACAGTTAAATCGTTTCTCCGGGACTCGTCGGGCTTCATTGCGTCGGGGTTTTTCTGGTGGTCGCCACTGTTGAGTCTGGCTTTCAGGAGGTGCAGTGGTTGTGAATGTGTGGCGTGCTTATAGCAGCTTAGCTTGTTGTTTACAACGAAAATCTAATCGTGACTGATCAAAGCACAGCCAAAACGGGCTGCCTGGAAAGCAGAAGTTGGGAATACAGTTGTATTGCGTAAGCATCCTCCTCGTATAAAAAAGGATTTTTGGAAATTTCAACTTTTGACGGGGGGGGGGTGAGAGGAAAATAGAATAGAATAGAACTCTTTATTATGTCCACCATATAAGTCTAAACTTTTTATGAAAGTCTATGGTTTTTAATTAGTTTACACTAACGAAAAGAGAGGTCCAGTGGACCGATGACCTGGTGAAGGTCGCGAGTAGCCGATGGATGCGAGACGCACAGGACCGGTTGTTGTGGCGACACTTGGAGAGGCCTATGTCCAGCAGTGGACGTCGCTCGGCTGATATTATGATGAACAGAAAGAGCGAAAAATGAGGAAGGTGTATGTATTTAATTTGCAACCATGCAAAGCCGGAGCAGTAGCTAGTACTGTACAAAACTCTTCAAACAAATAATAAAGAAATAAGAAGATATTCCAACATGGTCACGGGGAACTTTCCAACAGCATAGCGACAAGACCCCAACTTCCCTTATAAGTCACAAGATGGAGTTTATAAACTTTACCGTGCCCACCAAACTTTACATTTTATCCATGAAACCCCATAAACACGCTTTCAATTCTGTTCAGCAACCGAAATTAGGATAAAATCTTCACAATTTTCTTCCCAAGTTTTCTGTTGCTACTCAAGAACCTTTGATATTTATAGAAATCTCGGACGTGGGGAAAAAGTTTTATATTGTACGTTTGTAAACATTCCTGGAAACAAGGAGAAGCGGATTTTTTTTTGCAGCCTTCACGCCTTTGCTTCTAAGAGGGTTCGACAGAGATAACTATTTATTGGACCCGAATTACGAAAGTTTTGTTTTAGTCCTACTATCCAGGGTAGCGGAATTTGTTTGTAAGTCTCCGTGGCCCTGGAACGCAAAGGGCATTAGTATTAGGAGGAACAGGGTTGGGTTTTAGTAAGAGTCTGACACTCCCTTCCGCTCCGCCCAGTGCGGGAGGAGTCATTTGATGATTACCCATCCTTAAAAAATCGATCCTACTATGAGGGCTTAATCATTACTATTCCAATGTAGAAGGGAGACGGATTATACAAAACGCTCACTATCCCTTTCATCGAAATCGAATCGAATATCTCAATTCCGTGCATCTTTAAAAGCCATTTTTTTTATAAAGGACTAAGAATCATTTAAACGTAACGTAACGTTGGAAGGCCTCCCACAAGGTGGACCGATGATCTGGTGAAGGTCGCGGGTAGCCGATGGATGCGAGACGCCGCTTGGGGGAGGCCTATGTCCAGCAGTGGACGTCTTTCGGCTGATATGATGATGATGAATCATTTTGGACCAGTCACTCAACAGTGATAAAACCTATCCCATATGAAAGCTTTTAGAGTATTATGAATTTCTTATTATGGCAGCTACATCGAATTCGAGCGCGAACATGGTGCTTTGAAACGTTTTCAATACTGAGAAAGCATCAAAATTCATAGGTAGTAAGTTTGAACAAAAGGACCGAATCTCTCAATTCCGTGTATCTTTAAAAGCCATTTTTAGGGTTCCGAAAAAAAAAACGGATCCCTTATAGGATCACCCGGGTGTCTGTCTGTCTGTCCGTCCGTCTGTCACAGCCAGTTTTCTCCGGATCCACAGGATCGATTCTGTTGAAATTTGGTACACATATGGACTTCTATGACCCAAACACGGACGCGGCACGTAAATTATTAAATTTTTAGTATGGAGGTCAAACTAGAAAATTAAAAAAAGTTTTTTGAACAATATCGTGTGACGTATCAAATCAAAGGGCTGTGAGAGTTTAAATTATATTTTTTTCATAATATAAAAATAAATGGTTTAGAAGTTATTCAAGAAATTACCATTCCACCCCCCCCCCTTATCTCCAAAACTACTGAGCCTAAAATTTTGAAAAAAATTATATAATAGATCTTTACCTAAAGATTACAGGAAAACCTATTAGAAGTCTGTAGTGTTAAAATAACATGTAAAAAAAATTAAATTCGTTCGGAACCCTTTGCACGCGAGTCCGACTCGCACTTGGCCAGTTTTTTTTTTTGTACTTACTATTAACGGTCGCGAAATGTCATATAGCTTAATCAAAATGTTAATTATTAAGACTTTTAAGTCTAATAATTTAAATGCTGTTATAAATAACCGTGTCAGGTTAATAAGGTAATAATTTAGTCTTTATTGACTTGTAACAGTAATAGTTTTTTGACAATTTAGTTGATAGTTTTAATTTGAAGACAGATTAGAAACTAATAGTCCGTTGTATATATTTTTTGGGTCGATTCGTTTTCTGTGTCGAATGATGTCATTGTGTGACAAGTTTCGTGTTTCAAATTATTTCTAGAATCAGGTGTAAGATTTATTTGGTTTGCTTTTTTTTGGTGTTTTTTTTTTGTGATTTGGTATGCGAACAGAATGAATGTAACGCATTTACTAAAAGAATTATGATCTAAATATGGATGGAGAGGTAGAGATTCCAATGAAAATATGCGATGGATTGTGCGTGGATGGATAATATGATAGAAAAGGGATTCCGTGATAATATGACGGTTGACAGGGCAGAATGCGAGGAAAAATGTAACGTGTTGCATCCAAGCATAGGATAAGAGCAAGAAGATGGTGATATAACGCTGTCCAGATGTGGTCCAAGAAATATGAGCAAATGTATGTGAAATTGTGTATTTCATATCGTCAAATAGCCCAGTGCTATCGATGACTAAACCGAGTGCTAAAATGAATCACACATCAATCAAGTCTGCCTACCGCGGTTCGCTGATATGCCTCGCCCACCTTGAATGAATATCTCTACGCTAGCCAAACAGGTAAGTGCACAAAGTCAGAAAGTTTTGGTGTAGAAGGGTGCTGTTTTTCCGTCTTTTTTCATAATTTATCTCTACTAATATATAAAGCTGAAGAGTTTGTTTGTTTGAACGCGCTAATCTCAGGAACTACTAGTCCGATTTGAAAAATTCTTTCAGTGTTAGATAGCCCATTTATCGAGGAAGGCTACAGGCTAAATATCATCACGCTAAGACCAATAGGAAAGGAGCAGACGAAGTTGCGCGGGTCAACTAGTTTATTATATACTTTACTGTACACCTCATAATAAAACAGGACAAACAGTTTATCCCATTTGCATTATCGTGATCGGTTTTTGAGTGGAGTCACAAGAGTCTTTGATCGTGGCAATTTGGGAAAAGTTTTGTGAGTTTGGGTGCCTACTGTGAAACATTTGCATTTGCGAAGTAATTAATCTTAACTAATATTATAAATGCTTGCCGTATGGTGTCGGCCGGTGCATTATAGTGCTGTAAAAGAATAATACTATCCCATCACTTCCCGTGGCTGTCGTAAGAGGCGACTAAGGGACTCACCAGAGAATGAGCAGCAGCGTTCTCTGTAAAACTCAACACCATAATACACTACGATCGCCAACCCGCCTGCCAAGCGTGGCGATTATGGCAACCCTCCCCCCTTTTGGGGGAGGCCTATGTCCAGCAGTGGACGTCTTTCGGCTGATATGATGAATATTATAAATGCGAAAATAAGTTTGTTTGTTATGCTTCCACGCTAAAGACTCTGAACCGATTGATAAATTTTGGTACAGAGATAAAACGGGACCCTGGAGACGGTAATAGGTTACTTTATTTCGAAAATAAAATATAAAATCCAGGGAAGCCGCGAACAAGTAAGCAAAGATCGGAATACCATTGCCTTCTGAAATTGCAAGAGTTATTTATCACATCGCTATAAAAAGTTCTTTATTTCAGTTTTTCTTTAGAGTTCCGATAGGAAGTGCTTATTTTTACAAAGCACATAAATCAAGCGGTCTGTCACGCTGTATCCTGTGTCATATTTGTTTGGTAAGCCATAAAACTATGGGAAGAGCGAACGACGTCACCGGAAGTGACGGTCTCCGATTAGTTCGTGTGATTGCCAAATATGAGATGACGTGGTGTTTTGCCTTATTTGTTAAAGTGAGAGTGGAAATAAACGTAAAAGGTCGTTCTTAAATCCTGAGGAGATTTTAATTAACACTATCGCTATCGGTTATTTAATAAACACTACAACACTACTTGAAAATAATTGCAAGGGTAGAAAGTATTCAATTGTCCTATTGCATCATATGTTCTGCCCGTGTGCCAAGTTTCATTCAAATCCGTTCAGACTTCAGCCGTTTTGACGGGAAAGGGTAACACACAGACAGACAGAGTTACTTTCACATCTATAATATTAGTATTGATGAAGTATGGATTGTGGGACGCATCGCACTGCAGGGTAAGGGCCTCTACAAATGACTTCTGACTGTTCCAGTCCAGGGCCTGCAGTCTCGACACAGATAACGATCGCGTGGCGACCGAATTTAGTCGTTAAGTTCTAAGGCCGCCGTACACAGTAAATTTCGAACGCGGATCATACCATTGATTTTGACCGTGGAATGCGTTCGAGATTGACTGTGTACGAGTAAATTTAACGAATTCAGTCGCTAGGCGATCGGTAAGTATGTTGAGACTTCCAACCTTGGACTAGTGTGGACCATTATCTGTTCTGGCTTCGTCATGGCTCCATATAGTGGCTTGTTAAGAAAGAAAAAAAATGCTGTTTCGCAGTGTGTATCAGTACATTTTTTATTTAAAACTGTTTTTTTTTTGCATAGGCAAATCATGTCTTCGGGTAAAACGCCTGAAAAATATTGGATGGTGATCAAAAATCGCGTTGTATGGAAACATGGAAATCGGATGATACACAGTGATCTTTGAACACGAGTAAGGAACTAAGGATAACAGTTTCGTTAAGATTTTGGATAAATAAATCCGTCTAGACGAAATGACGTAATATAATTGGCTAGACATCAGTTCTTAGCGGCAGTTGATAATAATGACGATGGAGACATAGATATTATCAATTTTCAAGGCCAGAGGATCAGTGTGTTTATTAAGTGTAGAACTGAGCTGGCCAGTTCTGTCGCAATATAGCCACTATGTTTGGTTGGAATGACCGCTGCCATGGCCCACATAAGGACTAAGTGCGGACAACTATTTTGGCTCTCGGCTCATTGAGCAAGCGACAGACGTGGCCAGCCCAGTCCTACACTTAATAAACACACTGATCCTCTGGCCTTGAAAATTGATAATTTCCATGTCTCCATCGTCATTATTATCAACTGCCGCTAAGAACTGACGTCTAGCCAATTGTTTTACGTCATTTCGTCTAGACGGATTTATTTACTCAAAATCATAACGAAACTTTATCCCAACTCGTGTTAAAAGATAATTGTGTATCATCCGATTTCCGTATATCCATACAACGTGATTTTTGATCACCATATTTTTTCAGGCGTTTTATACAGGGTTGTTATGATTTAAATCAGTTGATTTTAATCAGTTATTTAAATCACGATTAAAATTATGTTCTTAACAAACATCCTCGCTACGCATCTTCGCACATCTCTGGTGGTACTAGTTTTCACATACTTCCCACTCATAACATTGAAAGGCTCAACAAATTCTCATTTAGTTAGTCAACTATTCCGCCAGCGGTAAGGTTTCACGCTCAAGCCGTCAAATCGCGTTGCTTAGTAGGAGGGGAGAAGTTTACAAACTTAATTGTTCAAGGACCTTCGGGGAAAGTTGGCTTGCCATTGAAATGTGGGTTAAAGGTCGAGCAGATACCGGCGCTGAGATAATAAACGAGGAGACTGATACAAAGATCTAGGATTGAAGTTTGTTTATTTAGTTTTGCTTTTGCTTTGTGCAAAAGTCGAATTATACCACAGAATCTTATTACCGGGATCAAAAGTATCATAAGTTGTTATCTTGCATTGATATATATAAAAAACCCAAGATGCACTGTTTCGAACAAATGCAACACTCGAAACTGTCGTCAAAAACTGACATGTATCAAGTGTCATGTGTGAGTTGTGTGTAGTTATACTATAAACAATTTTTTTTTGCAAATTCAACCTTACACGGATTGCTTAAAGTTGTTTTTACAAAGCAGTTCAGTATGGTGAGTGATAAGCATTTTTTTTTTGCAAATTCGACCTTACACGGATCGCATAAAGTTGTTTTTACAAAGCAGTGCAGTATGGCGAGCGATGCGAGACTGTTTGAAACTTGCGCACAATTATACATATTGCGATTGTTTTTTGCGGACGTTTTTGAGATGCTGAGTGTGTATCTTCCGTTTTTTATATATCAATGTTATCTTGGCTATATTTTATACTAGTGGACGTCACGCGGTTTCACCCGCGTAGTTCCTGTTCCCGTGGGAATACGGGGATAATATATAGCCTATGTTACTCCCTGATAATGTAGCTATCCAATGCTAAAAGAATTTTTCAAATCGGTCCAGTAGTTTCGGAGCCTATTCAATTCAAACAAACAAACAAAAATATCTTTCCTCTTTATAATATTAGTGTAGATGAATAGGGTATTTTACTGAAAAAAATCTAATTAGTCCATCAGATAGATGTCAAAAAATATTGCTAAATTTTTCTTTTTTCACGTAAACAAAAAATTAGGACGCGTTGAAAACACGCGTGACACATGTAGCTGGCATAAATTGTACCATCATAGTGACGTTATGTCGCTGGTATAAATTATACCATCATAGTGACGTCACGTTATAAATTCACAGAGAAGTCAGGTGTCCAAAATTGTCCGAAAAAACGTTTTTCGTGTGTTTAGTTTCCCCTTTTTTTAAACATCTTTTCAATACCGTATTCGGAACACTCACAAAAATATATAGGTATTTCATAGAACATTCCAAAACATTGAGCAAAGCTATTAATTAATAGCTCAACCAACATATACTTGAACACACTAGGGAATACGCATGAATTTTTTTTTTGCAGTTAATTATTATTATTATTATTAACTGTAGTTAACAATTATGAAATAATTTTTTAAAAGCCTTCATCAGCGATGAAGTTATAAAGCTTCAAAGATAGCAATTAAAAAGAGAGGTCCGACGAACTTTGACGTCAAAGTCCATGACGCCTATACAGCTGCCACAGTAAACAGCGTTTTCGCGAGAGGGACAAATATATTTGTTTACAATAATTATATCACGTTTGTTTTTCGAGCAATTTTGATTCTATTTTCACTGTTAGTATCATATTTTTGTATATTAAATCACTTGATCAATCAATCGCGATTTAAATCAGTGATTTAAATCGCGATTATCATCAAGTGATTTTTTTTATGAAAATCAATGATTTAAATCAATACAAGAAATGCAGAGGATCTTGTGGCACGACTGGGGCCGATATCCAAAGCTCTAGCAAGGTACAGAACGATAAGTGTTCTATTTCAGATAGTTTTCTTATCTGGAAAGAATTAATAGAACAACTGGAAGAAAAACTAAACATGATGCAAATGAGGGTTGTCATGAATCGTTACCGCCAAGGCATGACACCGATTCATTATCTAGCCTACATGGTTAATCCAAAAATGCCCCAAGAAAAGTTGTCGACCAATGAAAGTGATGCAGCCTTGCAATTTTTGCAAGAAAATTATGGAGAGACTGGAATCAATTTGATGAGTAGCATTATTCGCTTGAATGCAAAAGCTGAGCCGTTCACGGGAGTTTTATTCGATAAACAACTCTTACAGAAAACTACTCCTACTGATTGGTGGATAGCATTCATAATATGAGAAAAACTAAAGGAGAATTGGATGTAATCAAGCAACTGATAAAAAAAAACGATTTAAATCAAATTAATCCGATTTAAATCAAATTAATCCGATTTTTTTTATTAAAAAAAAAACATGATTTTTATCAACCCTGATTTTTGGATAAACTGTATGGATAACAGATTTTTTTTTCATGCATATTCCCTATAATAGCAGACGGCGCAAACTTCAACAAATCAATCGAGAGGAGCCTTTAGATACTTATGACCTCTCGACTTTTTTGCAAAAGTACCAACATAACAAAATTAATAAATAAGAATGTTAATCAGTAGGGAAAACCTCACAGCTATCCGCTAAATCAAGAAGGTCACAATGTAAGTCACGGTATAACCTAGTAACTGGGAGCAAATCTTTCGTTTAGCACTATTAGGAAGAACAGCGGCTGAGAGGCACGTCTTCAATGCTAGGTGACGTCAGAGCAAATATGAGGAGTTTAAGATGACTTTATTTTTTAGTACTTTGTGTTTCCGATTTCACAAGAACATTTGCAGAGAGCCAGAGATTTTGAAATAATCAATAAAAATACATAAAGCTGAAGAGTTTGTTTGTTTGCTTGAACGCGCTTAACTCAGGAACTACTGTCCGATTTGAAAAAATCTTTCAGTGTTAGATAGCCCATTTATCGAGGAAGGCTATAGCCTATATATCATCACGCTAAGACCAATAGGAGCGGAGCAGTAATAAAAATGTGACGCAGACGAAGTTGCGCGGGTCAGCTAGTAATCAATATTTATAAAAACTTTTCCGTTACTGAGTGTCTGACAGACAACGCACAGCCAAAACTATTGGTCGTAGAAAGCTGAAATTTCGAATGCAGGTTCCTTGGGGAGTGTAGGAAAATGAGAGGATTTCATGAAATTCCTACGGGAATGCAAACGGGGATAATGCGCGGACGAAGTCTAGGGCAAAAGCTAGTCTAATCTAAAGAGTTGACGTGGGATTGGGCGGGTCATACGTAGAATGTAGAATGCATCATGTCAGATGGACCAAAGACGTTCCCCAATGGGAGCCAGAGGACGGGAGTCGTCGCCGAGGAAGTCCTAGACAACGCTGGCATGGCGACTTGAGGCATTTACGACGAACTGGTGAATTGTCTTGTCCCAAGACCGAGCAGTGAGGTAATATAGGCTTAAAAAAACTACTGATTAAAAAAGCTATGGAGAGGTACATTTGGTGTATGTTCGTAAAAGATAAGTTTCTGGAAGCACTTTATGATCCGATTACGAAAACTCATTCATTGATGGAAAGCAACACTGTCGCGATCGAGTGTCACTCATTGTATCACGGAATATGCACGATTCCTGTGAGACACACGCAAGGAGGCAATACTACAATATATATTTGAAACTAACTGAATGTAAATGGCTATTAAGTATTCATACTTCAATACTAATATTATAAAGAGGTAAAGTTTGTGAGTTTGTGTGGTTGTGGGGGTAATCTCTGGATCTACTGAACCGATTTTGAAAATTCTTTAAGCAGTAGAAAACCACATTATTTGTTAGGGTCATAGGCTATATTTATAACTAGAAAAAAAAAATAGAGATCCCTACGAAAATTGCAATACAAAACCCGCGCGAACGAAGTCGCGGGCGAAGTGCTTGTTATTAATAAAAAAAATATGGCTCCTTTTGGAAAACTTATTAGGTAATCCCGAAGCATTAAATAACATGGCATTGTCTTAACAAAAGCCTCTGAAACATATTCATAATTTCATATAACTCATCACCAATATATTGTGAACGTAGAAATAGATTTCACTAAAGATTAATGATTGATTGATTGATTGAAACAGACGTTAAAACAAAAGACATGTCATAATCAATTACCCATGTTAAGACGCGATTCCGAAACGAAGACTCCCAAGTAATATATTCTTATCTTCATGAGTGAGCCAATGTCTGATACATCACAATAGTACAATACTAGAGGGGTGCCAGCTCAAGACTTTATTGCTGTTTGTCATGTCAGAATCTAGGCAGAAATATTGATATTGTTTCTGGTTGGATAGTAAAAGTTATTGTGAAGGAAACGTTTAGAGAAATCATCATCAATCTCTTGCCTAAGGTCGCTTACATAAAGAAACAGCTTTCCGGCACAGACAACCCCGAGCGGGTTGGTACCGACGGGTGCAGGTTTTTACCAGCATAAAGAAACAGGTAAAACTATCCTTATTGACAACCATTTCCTCCAGTTCGTCGGACATATGGCTCGGTCCAGGTAGTCGGCACCGACAAGTTTAAAACTGTTTCTTTATAAATGAGCGCATACGACAACCTGGGAATATTATACCTGCACCGACCTGCCTGCCCCGGGAAACTGTATCTTTATTTTGGCACCCTTATTCCTAAAGGTGGGTCTACGCTAGATGAGCCGAGCACGAGCGGAGCACGAGCCGAGCCATAATTCGTATACTGTGGACCGACTTACGAGGCTAGAACGAGCGCGCTTCGAGCGTTTGGCTCGTGCTCGTCTGTGCCCGCCTATTGTCGATTTTTTGATGACACATTTGTTCCAGGAGAGTGATTGTTGTAGGCTCGTTGTACAGTCTGTGACCAACATTATTTAACCCACTTGACTATTATTCGCTAATATTCAAGTGGGTTAGATAATGTTGGTCACAGACCCTACGTCCACACTTGACACCGCGAGTAGAGCGGCTCGGCTTGCGCTCAGCTCGTGCTCGGCTCGTTTAGTGTAGACCCATCTTAACTATCTGACCCGCAAAACTTCGTCTGCGCCACATATTTCATTAATGCTCCGCTCCTATTGGTCGTAGCGTGATGTTATACATATAGCCCACTAGCTTTTGCCCGCAACTTCGTACGCGCATATCGCATTTTTTCCCGCTCCCATAGGAATTTCGAGAAATCCTCTCTTAGAGCTGCCCTTCACTCCCCAAGGGACCTACATTTCAAATTTCAGCTTTCTACGACCAGTAGTTTCGGATGTGCGATGTCCGTCAGTCACTCAATCAGTCAGTCAGTAACAGAAGAATTTTATATATTAGAATAGCCTTTCTCGATAAATAGGCTGTACATAAAACACTAAAAGATTTTTTTAATTCGAACCAGTAGTTCCCGAGACTAGCGCGTTCAACCAAACAAAGCTTCATAATTTTAGTATATATAGATATTAGTTGTCATTCCAGTAGTCACTCGCTGTGTATTTAAGTTGGTCATATAGTTCCGTGTATCATCTTCGGTCGTCCCATACTCTTACAGCCATACATATCGTCATCTGTCTAGCCTTTTCCCAACTAGATATACTGGGATCGGCTTCCAGTCAAACCGGATTTAGCTGAATACCAGTGTTTTACGTGGAACGGCTGCCTAACAGACCTCCACAACCCATTAACTGGGTAACACGGTACTTCACGGCAAGACTGGAGTCAGATTTACTGGCTTCTGACTATCCGTAACGACTGCCAAAGGTCTACAAATGACAGCCGAGACCAACGGCTTAGCGTGCTTTTGAGACACGGAGGAAACTCGGTATGTTAAGATGGTCACCCATCCACAGACCAACCTTGGCAAGCGTTACTTAACCTTGAAGATCGACCCGTGCGGCAGTTATTATTTTGCCACGAGCTCCTCCTCTTACAGCCTCACACATTCATACTAAAAAAATCCTGCTAGAAATATTACCTAAAATATCCTTTGCGGTCGATACTCGTGACAAACCGCATAAATTATGATAGCAGAAAATTCAATAATATAAACATGATTAAGTATCCAATTACTGCAATAATTCTGTTAAAATAAACGTGAAATTATCATCGAAATTAAGCTTAAATGACAATGGAATTGAAAATATTACACGACATTGGTTACAGCAACAAACATTTGCCAATCAGTTGGAAATTAACGAGTCTCTACACTGCAGTAAAACTATTAATACAACAATGTCGAATTTACCTATCATAAATTTAAATTTAAATAACAAATTAATTCAGGTCGAATGTCTGAAATCTGAATTATCATAACTTTGGGTATTATTTGCATCGATGACGACATTGTACGCAGAGGTTTCGGAATGATAAATTGAATCAGCTGTGTTGCCAGGTGTTCACATTTCTACAGCCGATACTTTACATACCGACCACTGCTTAGCAGGTTCTATAATGAAGCTATAAGAAGACATTGATGACAGATCGATAGCGATACATTATAATAGCACTCTTGACCGATTTTCGCGATGGCAGCCAATTTCGACGAGAGCAACCATTGGCGCGAGGCATACGTATATATACTATAATATACTAATCCTTACTTCCTTATCCTTACTTCCTTATTAATATTATAAATGCGAAAGTAACTCTGTCTGTCTGTCGGTCGGTCTGTCTGTCTGTCGCGCTTTCACGCCAAAACTACTGAACCGATTTAAATGAAATTTGGTTCACAGATAGTTTAGAGCATGAGAAAGGACATAAGCTACTTTTTATCCCGGGAATATGTTCCCTAGGGACCACGCGGGCGAAGCCGCTGGCAGAAGCTAGTATTAATATATAAAGCTGAAGAGTTTGTTTGTTTATTTATGTTTGCTTGAATGCGCTAATCTCAGAAACTACTGGTCCGATTTGAAAAAATCTGTCAGTGTTAGATAGCCCATTTATCGAAGAAGGGTATAGGCTATACTATATCATCACGCTAAGACCAATAGGAGCGGAGCAGACGAAGTTGTGCGGGTCAACTAGTTATAGTATACAAGTGTATGCGCAAACACAGGTGCACTCCTTTTTCCATCGCTCTAGTCCAATGGTATGGCAATCCGACACGAACGGGGAGGTCTGATGCAGAACCAACGGCTTTACGTATCTCCGAGACACGGGGCGTCACAACTCACACCGCTTACTTCCAAACTCCGCGCTCCATACCATGCAATAGACAGGGTCCAATCACTACTATCTAAAGGCACTTCACTTGGTGTATTTGTCAAAATATTCGCGTTACGTGGATAACAGAAAATATGCCTAAAAATCATCGGGATAAAGTCCATGTTTTAACAAATAAGTAAGGCATTTGCGCAAATACACCAAGTGAAGTGCCAGCACAAGGTTAATCGTCACATCATCTTGCCCTTACTTATCCCAATTTATTGAGGGTCGTTGCAACATGTTCTTCTTTCATACTTCTCTATTGGTCGACATTTGACTATTCAACCACAGTAACAATAGCGTGTACTACGAAAAACCGAAGCAAAAGTCCACCCCCACACTCGACTATGGTCGAAGTTCAAGCAAAAACAATAAGAATATGTACCCTACACAAAAGCTTTACACATCTAACAATTCCAACTCTCACTTGGTTTAAAGTCAGCATGAAAACGACTAATAGTTTTCAAATATTTACTCAGGCAACACAATACTTTTATTTTAAACCATCGTTGTAGTAGAGCTGCGGTTCTTGGAAACGTTCAACTTGAATATTTTAAACGTTTTCGAAAACAATTGGAGGAAATTCGTCACACGTTAAAGACATTGAACTTTTCTATGTAAGAAACACGATATATGCGTTGTTTTCACAATAGTTAGTAAAGACTTGGAACGCAATTCTTTCATGTTCGTGCAAAGTAAAATTGTGTCGGTCTTGAATGGCGAAGTGCACGGAAGTTAGGTGTTATCCACAACAAAGAATGCCTCGATACCTCTAAGACCGCGTTTTCACTTGCAAACAACTCTCAAGCAATTTTAATTCTTGCCAGGGTTGTGGATCAGTTCGAAAGAGTCACCGCGGCCCTGGAACACGCATGGGTTTTAGTCATTAAGTGTCTGACACTCCCTTCTACTCAGGCCAGAACGGGAGGAATTATTTAACGACTTCCCATCCAAAAAACCCGCCAAGTGCGAGTCGGACTCGCACACGAACGGTTCCGTACCATACGCCTTAATTTTTATTATTTGTTGTTATAGCGGCTATAGAAATACACAATCTGTGAAAATTTGAACTGTCTGCCTATTACGGTTCTTGAAATACAGCCCTCTGACAGACAGACAGACGGACTGACGGACGTACGGACAGCGGAGGCTTAGTAATAGGCTTCCGTTGATTATCCTTTGGGTACGGAACCCTAAAAAAGGAGGCTTAATTACATTGCGGGCCAAAATCGAGCGATTGATTACATTATATCTCGGCAGCCCGCGATGCAATGCAACTTGTATGCGAGCTGGTTGCAAGGGGAAACGTAGCCTAAGAGTTAACCAAGTAAGAGATACTATCAGTTAAGGGGTAGTCACAGCCTCCCCATTGTTATTTTCGCCAAGTTGTTACATAAAACAGCATAAAATACTACGCTTTGCTAAGTTGTTAAGCATTGCACTGTTTCTCGAAATCGCACCACCCTAGTGATTCACTGTGCCAACGCATAATTCACAAAGGCATATATTTCAACACTTTCATTCAAGCATATTTAGCTACTTATACTCTAAATATAACTCGTCTTTTCACATACTTCATGCTGTCAACAGGACTTGAGCTGGCGAAAGAATTATCACCAAGATTTACACTTCTGCAATATGGCTGCAGAAGAAAATTCTGCTACGAGTCACTGGTCAAATATAACGGGACTTCCCTGCAAGTGGTTAAGGAAAACATATGGATTTTACATTTATTTTTAAGTGCTTTCTGAACATAATTACGCCTAAGTGGTCTGGTGATAGTATGTTCAATTAAGACCGAAACATTTTAAGGTCTTTAACGACAGACTGTTCCACAGGATAATGAAGAACAGTCCAAAATATGAATAAAAAGATTTGTCAGTTCAACTCTAGAATAGAACGAGGCATTACAACGTCAATTCGACAGATCTAGATTAAATAGCCCAAAGTATTCTAGTAACGTAAATGTCATTACCTTCTCACAAGTCTTATTTCATTGCTCAAAGCCAGGACAACTCTCTTGAGCAAGCAACGTTATAGCCAGAAGTACTCCAAGAACTCTTTCTCTTAATGAAAGTCTTAAGCATGAAGTACTCGTAATAAAAGCTTTCGAGCCAAACAGGATTGTATGCGAAAGGTCGCTACTTCAAATCCGACCTTTGAACTCGAGCAAACGCTCAAAGCTGTCATTTAGTAAGAATTATAGGAATATTAGTCATTTTTATTACACGTGGGGCGTATTTATGACAATGTAAATTCTGGAATAAAAATGTGGCCCAGCGCTGTGGAGCCGTTACAAAATGAGTTATATATTTTTACATTGATTTTTTGCAGAGATAAAAATAGACGCTGAGTTTCCGCATAAGTTACACGAATGATTTTTAGCGCTTCGTGTTTAAATATTTTGGTACACGCTTGTGAAACCTTGAAATAAGTCTCTTCAGACATAATAGCTTGACCGATGACCAACACAAAACGTCTTAGCAAGAAAGTTGGCCTGTACGGCTGTACACATCACCATTTCAGAATTTTCGAAAGACGTCCATTGCTGGACATAGGTCACCTCCAAGAGTAAAGTAAAGTAAATACTTTAAAGAGTCGCCACATCGACCAATTCTGTGCGTCTCGCATTCAGCGTATTCCCGCGGCATTCACCAGGTAATTGGTCCACCTTGTGGGAGGCTTCATGCATTCAGCTGACTCTCGGGGTAGTATATAAGATAGGTATCCAGTAGCATAACTATAACGAAAGTCTATGACCAGTTCGTGTTGCCAGTAAGACTTATGGAACCGAAACATATTCGCTCACAATGGGCCTCATCAGAAGGTTTAAAGTCACTCAAAGGGCAAAGGAGAGGGCAATGTTTGGAGTTTTCTTGCGTGATCGAATCCGCAAGAGAACCACGGTTACTGCATCTAGCTCGAAGGATCGCCAAATTGAAGTGGCAGTGAGCAGGGCACATTCGCAGAAGTGATGGTCGATAGGGCCGAATAGTTCTGGAGTGGCGAACGCGGACCGGAAGATGCAACGTTGGAAGGCCTCCCAGAAGGTGTACTGATGTCGTGAGGGTCGCAGATAGCCAAGGATGCAAGACGCACAGGACCGGTTGTGTTGTTGTGGCGACACTTGGGGAGGCATGTCCAATAGTGGACGTCTTTCGGCTGATGATGGATTATAACAATAGACTTTGCTAGGGCAACAAAAGAATTGTTTACAAGTTATGAGAGAAGGATCATAAGAATCCGCGAACTAGATCGGAACCATAAAATTAGTCTCGTAATAAAAAGGCGTCGTAAAAATGTTTTGACGTTTTATTGTTTACTGAACTAGTTCGAAACAAAGCATTAAAAGAATGATACAGAAAACCCAATTTTGGTACTGTTCGTCCAACTCTGGGCTCTGATACATAAGTCTTTGCCAACTGAGGAATTTTGAAGCCCCTAGGAGCCTGATAGGTATAGCCGAGGGTCTTGAAGTCAAGAGTGATTCGGTAAGTGTGTGCTATTGTCGACCAAATCTCCACTTACCATCAAGTAAGATAGTGTCCAAGCACAGTCCTATCAATAATAAAAAAACTGGCCAAGTGCGAGTCGGACTCGCGTGCAAAGGGTTCCGAACGAATTTCATTTTTTTTAACATGATATTTTAACACTACAGACTTCTTATAGGTTTTCCTGTAATCACTAGGTAAACATCTATTATCTCCATTTTTTTCAAAATTTCTTGAATAACTTCAAAACCAGTTATTTTAAAATTACGAAAAAAAATATAATTAAAACCCTCACAGTAAGCCCTTTCATTTGATATATCACACAATATTGTTCAAAAAACTTTTTTTTTAATTTTCTAGTTTGACCCCCAAAAGTGACCCCATACAAAAAATTTAATGATTTACGTAACGCGTCCGTGTTTGGGTCACAGAAGTCCATATGTGTACCAAATTTCAACAGAATCGGTCTAGTGGATCCGGAGAAAACTGGCTGTGACAGACAGACACCCGAGTGATCCTATAAGGGT
The DNA here is from genome assembly GCA_947578705.1 of Lacanobia wlatinum. Classification (NCBI taxonomy): domain Eukaryota; kingdom Metazoa; phylum Arthropoda; class Insecta; order Lepidoptera; family Noctuidae; genus Lacanobia; species Lacanobia wlatinum. The sequence continues at coordinate 25,412,709 of OX388038.1, forward strand.
TCCGTTTTTTGTTCGGAACCCTAAAAACTATGTTTTGGCTACCAATGAGTCTCAGGAATCCATAACACAGTCGGTACTATTTGAATTGCTTCCTCGTGGCTCGCATAACATACGGAATGGATTTTCTGCCCTATTTCGTCGATACAGTTTCATTTTATGAGTTTATTTCTGTAATTAAATGCTGTCAAAGGACCGACGCGTAAATGATGGACATATACGGGACAATGCGTTGAACTCGTTTTTTGTCGTTGATCGTCGGCTGGCGTAACATAATCGAACCCGAAATTATGGTGTTTGATACAACAGTAGACCTACTTGGTACGGAAGAAATCGGTGATTTAAAGGCCCAATAATTTCGACATCCAAGGAGTATCCAAGCACGAAGTAACAATGTATTAAAACCGCAAGGAAATATTATAATGTTCTAGTAAAATGTTGCGGTTCAAACCTTCCTCATAGATCGCTAAACCGACCAATATTCTGGCTATTATAAATAATGCTACACATTTACATATAACCAACGCGCCTACCTCAGTCATCGGTCGCAAAAACGAATCGTAATATTTCACATTCCAATACGCGTCACGGTCCGCAAAACAAAACAAACCAGGAACGCATATCTACAAAAACAATTTATCAAGAACAGTACCATAAATCGCCGAAACCGTTTTGTAACGAACATTTTACTGCAGCCGAAGCAGATATATCATGCATTCCCATTCCCACACGAAATTTATAAAAATGTACAAAATTGGCACAGTCTTTACGCAAACGAAGTGCCACGGAGGCACGGGGGCACGGAGGCTCGGCAGTGTTTGGCAAGCAGACCTTGAGATCGAGGTTAACATGACGAAAACGAGCAACAATGGGTGAACACTGCAAAAAAAATGTTTTTGCAACTAGAGATTATGTAAAAACGATTCGCCTAGTCATTGTAACACGAAACTGTGAGCGATCAATTCTTTGTTCAGCAGTAAATGGGTGGAACAAATTGGTGTACGCCATGCTTCCTGGGGTATCTACCTACCTTGACATAAAATATACGGAGTTATACAAAAAAGGGTGGGTGTGTCAGCTGCCTAGACAGTGACTTGGAAGAAGTTATACAATGTTGCGACTTGAATGATCCAAAAAGCTGTAAGATTGTAACTTTCTTCATAGATTTTCTATCAATATTTATTAACGTTTCATCGAAAGCCGAACGACATATGAAACCCCGGACCGCCCGCCGCGCTATAGTCTGACATTGACACCCGCTACAATCCCAGGCGATCTTTAGATTGCCTTATGCGATGCTTAAACTCCGATTTCCGAGCGACATAAATTCCCGATAAACGCAATCTAGATTTTATCAGAAACCTAGAATGCGTTCCGTGTTCATTTCCTGCGAATGTGTGAGAGATATATCGCCTCCTGGGAGGCCTTTTTGTCGTGATAAACTTTTCTTTATCGCTTCAGAGTTCATGGCCTTGTTCTCAATCATTCGCGTACTTACTTACAAATTTACAACATTCGATAAAAAATGTTTGCAATATTTCAAACAAGCGCGAGCGAAACGTTGAACAACACAAAACTTAATAATGAAAATTCGAGTCCCCGAAGCCCAGGAAAGCTTTGCCTAAAGCACCACTCAATATGGTCTGAAGCAGAGAACAAACAATCATTATCAATTCAGCGCACTCCTCAATAAATCTCTCTTAATTACATTAAAATCAAAAAGAAATCAGCGCTCAATGGTTTGTAATTAACGCGGAAGTGAAAAACGACACAAATGTATTTCGGCCGGGGCTGTCCTGTCGATTCCGAACGTTCGTATCGTATAAATGTGAAATCGTAAATTCGCAAACAGTTATATAATTCCTTTTAAAATTAAAAGCCAACCGACAGATAGAAACAATCGGATTTTAAAGCCCGCATCGGGTTGTATCGATTGAAATATATCGTATTACAATTTTATTCGCTGACCCAAATTTCAACGACCGCAAACGAAAACTACGCAGGTCCGTTGTGATTGGATATTGATTTATTTTAGACATTGTTTTAACAGCGGCGTGTATACAGCATCATTGTGCTTGTTTGTTTGTTTAGGGCTGCGCCCTCCGTGTTTCTATCCGAGGAACAATTCGTGGCCAGTCGTCTGACAAATGCAATTGAGAGCTATAAAGAAAATATACGCGCACAAAATGTCTTGATGTGCTTTTTATCTGGCCGTTGGTTTTTTGCGGCTTTGATAAAGGCATCGTAAAAGCAGCGAAATGTCGAAATCTGTATTTGTAAAACCTCGGTGACTTACATACAACGAATGATTGAAAAAAGAAAGTCGAAATCAAAACTGAAATAAAGCGTACAATTTACAGCTATGACAATTTCGAAAAGACAATATTTATGTGGTTTTAAAACACACCAAAGTTGAACTTTATCTTTAAACAAAATTAGAAAGAAGTAAATACTTACCTACTGATCCAAATACAAGATCATTAACTGATAAAAATCTGCACTTACGCCGATTTGCTTTTGGCTCCATAAAATGCACGGTTCCTGTAAAATAAACCATGGGAGCGGATCCACAAAAAAAACTATTATCGTTTTACAGCATATAGCAACGCCGCAATCAGCACAGAAGAGCAACAAAGGCCCTGCACTATACTCTAATCAGACCATACGCCGAATTTGGAACATTGTCAAACCAAATCTGTTCCATTGTGTGCCAATCCGGGCCGCAAGCCATGGGCACGACTTTCAACCCGTCAAAACTTGCTGTGTCGAATTAAAAGTTTAAAGTTTATTTAAAGTTTATTTATTTATCACATAAAATTTAACAAATTTCTCTTAATCTATATCAGGTAAACAATGGCAATTTCTAACAACTAATGCTTAAGAGACTACGTTGACGACTGTACTAGTATAAACTGTGTCACAGTCGACAGCGTCTTCCTCCCTGTGTACATAGATAGCATGATTCATTGTTTTAATAGAAAAAATAAAAGTAAAAGTAATAATTTGTTGAACTATTTTTAGGCTTTTCAAAATTGTGAAAATAAACAAACGAAAATATAAAACATAACCTCAAAAATTTGAAAATTTGCACGTTAATACAAGTACCTGTGTGTGTAGTGTGGTGTGTAGTCTGATAAGTTGGTGAAATTGTGAATAATTATAATAGACTAGTGGACGTCACGCGGTTTCACCCGCGTAGTTCCCGTTCCCGTAGGAGTACGGGGACAATATATAGTATAGCCTATGCCACTCCCTCACAATGCAGCCATCCAATGCTAAAAAAAATTCCAAATCGGTCCAGCAGTTCTGGAGCCTATTCAATTCAAACAAACAAATCTTTCTTCTTTATGATATTATATATATATATTATTATTATTATATTATAACACTATAGTATAGAGTATAGATATAGATTATGAATTATATAAATTATATAGACTATGAAGATCAACCGCTTACAATTTCCTCTGTTTCGGAATAGTCCAATCGTAAAAGCCAGCCACGTATTATGTCCTTGCACTTGTTGATGGGAAGAGGAAAGATGTTATTAGCTCGATTCGCTATGTTATAAATGTGGTTACTTATAACATAATACTGGCGTCTAGCAAGCGCTGTTCTATGAGGCGTCGATGAGCAAACTCTATACTTATCACGCTTTAGGATCGGTTTATATACAATCGTTTTATGCTTACGCAGTATGGTAGACAATATAAAAAGCTGTCTGACAGTAACCACACCACACTCTCTATATAAAAGATTAGTGCTGTACCTTCGGGGTAAACCAAGCATGACCTTCAAAACAGCCCTTTGTGCTCGCTCTAGGGGAAGTAAGATGGACTTGCCGATCCCGCCCCAAACAATAACACAGTAGTGAAGTAAGCTCTGAGCAAGAGCGAAATAAACACACAGCAAAGTTTCCCTATCAGCAGAATTCCTGAGTTTTCTGAACGTTGGTATTAATTTTCTAATACGTGCCGTTAACTGATTTATATGTGCTGACCATTTTAGTGTGTTGTCTATAATGAGACCCAGATATTTTATATTAGTAGTGCGAGTTAATTTAGGGCAACTACAATTTTCTGAAAGGTCACAAGTATGTGCAATAACTGAAAAATCTGGTGGGGGCTGTGTGTTAGTGCGGTGAGAGAAGGTCATATACTTCGTCTTATCGACATTCAGCGTTAGTAGATTATCATCAAGCCAAGTCATTATATCTCTCAGCGCTCGCTCTGCGTAGCACTGAGCCTCTTTCCAATCCTTTCCATGCACAATCAACGCAGTGTCATCAGCGTACGTAATTATATTACAGTTTGGTATTGACTTCAAACACAATGTATTGATGTACAAAAGGAAGAGTGTGGGTCCAAGAACGCTGCCCTGTGGTACACCAAAACAGAGAGTCGCTTGTGAACTTGTATAGTTACCTATCCTAACACACTGAGTTCTGTTTGACAGATAGGATCGAAAAATTTCCAATGCAATTCCACGAACGCCAATGGATTCCATTTTTGAGAGTAATATTGGAACAGAAACAGTGTCGAAAGCCTTAGACATATCAAGAAAAACACCTATCACTTTCTCTTTAGTATCAAGATTACGGGTTATAATCTCAGTTAGTAATAAAGTTGCATCTTCCGTTGATTTCCCTTTTATAAAGCCAAATTGATTTTCTGCAATAATATTGTTGTGTTGTAAGAATTTCGTTAGTCTACAGTTTAAAAGTTTTTCTAGGATTTTGGAAATAACGGTTAGCACCGATATTGGTCTATAGTTTCCGACAATGTCTCTGTCACCACTTTTATGGATAGGATGGACTAAAGCTCTCTTTAAAATATCCGGGAAAACACCAGTATTTAAGCATAAGTTACACATATGTGTAAGGGGAGGAATCAGACTACTCTTCGCAGTTTTAATAAGTTGTGTTGGAATGTTGTCAGTGCCAGTTGCAGAACCACTTTTTAGGTTGACAATGAAGGATTCTATCTCCTCACAGTCTGTCTGAAGCAGAACCATGGAATCTCTAGGAGACTGAGACAAACAGCAAATATTTGATGTGTTTGGCCGTTTTCCAGTAACATCCTGTTTATTTAATATTGCTTTGGCTAGTTTTTCCCCGATTCCTGCAAAATAGTTATTTACTGAATTAATTGACTCATATGGATCTGTAGTGAGAGTTAGTAAATCACAGGGGGGAGTTGAAGTTTGCTTGAGGTTGGCTATTTTATTGATAGTATTCCACATACCCTTTGGATTATTTTTATTCTTGTGGAATTCAGCTTTTTCGTAACTGATTTTTAATTTTTTTAAAAGATTGTTGCAAAAATTGCGGTATCTTGTGTATGTGACTTGCGTAATTGCATTGTCCTGGTTTAATTTGGCTTTCTTGTGTAAATTGTCCCTATGCCTGATACACCGTACCAAGCCCGGAGTTAACCATGGCTTGATTGTACGCTGACGGTGAGAGATAGAAATAGGTATTGAGTGTGCCAGAATAGCCGACGAAATTATGTTTATTAAGTTGGTAGCGGAAACATTGGCATCTGTAGAAGTATAAACAGAACTAAAGTCTGTATCTGCAAGTGCCAGGACTAAAGAGGGGTAATCAATCTTAATAAAAGAAGTTTTGGGGGTGTGCCTTTTTATTTTGCAATCAAGACAAAAAACTAGTGGCGCGTGGTCCGTTATATATGAGTCTAGTACATATGTAGCTGTGATTCTATCTGATCTTAGCATGACGTGATCAATACAGCTAGTATTACGAGTAGGAAAGACATGGGCAGGAAGAAAACCGTGATAAGCCATCTGGTCTAAATAATTACTGCTGTTGGGGTCATTACTATTTGGAGCGATATTAATATTAATGTCTCCTATCATAACTACTGTTTTCACGGACTTCAGTGACCCAAGACACAGATCTAGGCTGTCGCAAAACCTATTTATATTTCGATATGATGGTGAGCGATACACAGCCACAATAGCATACTCATTTCCATATTGCAAAACAAGGCAGTTGGCATCTAACACTGACGGTTTAGTTACTTTGTGTCTTATATCAGATTTTATGTATATTAAGACACCGTCATTCTGATTTAAAAAGTCTGAGGAGTATGACGTGTAACCAGCAATTTCAGGCGGAATCGGAGATTTACTCAACCAGCATTCTGTTAATATGACAATGTCGCACTTTATACAAATTCTGTCAAGCAGAACGACTAGGTTATCAAAATTGCACGCTACGCTACGAATGTTTGTGTGCATTACAGATAAAGCGGTTCGGGACAAATCAATATGATTTACTAAGCTTTCGGGGGAGCAGATCTTAGAATCCGACACTAGAACTGCATCAATATCGTCCGAAATTTTATCCAAATCCAACACTGTAACGTAAAAAATCTAAAATGCGTATCTCAACGTCTTGCAAGTGTTGCAAATAATTACTCTTCATAATTACATGAGTTTTAACATTGGTTTGTATTAAAGTACTCATAAAAGAAAACTTTGTATGTTTTCTCCGTGAGCATCTCTTCACCTGTGGTTTCACAACTTGTGATAGTGTTTCTGGAATTTGTTTTGTGTGAGAAGTTAATTGATTTAGTGTGTGGGGTACTTTTGATTGTGGTACAACATGCATATAGTTTTTAAATATAAGAATAAGGTCATATGTATAATTTAAAGAAAAAATAATTGATAACATGCAGTAAACAAGATAATATAAAAGCCATACAACATTTCCTAGTCAGAGTTTAGTTCGAGAGTGCAGCTTGTCCAAATCACTTTCCTTGTCTATTCGATGTGACGCTGCGCCCACTTTCGTGCGAAGGAAAACCTTGCCATGGGCGGTCCAGCAGAACTGGTAGCTGTTTTTCCTAGCAAACTCCCGAGCCAGATAAAACAATTTCCTTGCTTTTTGGGTAAGGCATTCAGCAATATATATAGGTTGCGGATGACCGTCAAGTTCTAAGTGAGAGGTGTTAAGTTTATTGTTTTGATTTGCCTGATTGTGGTTTTTTACCGAAGATAAAATTCTTTCTTTCAATACAACTGAAGAAAAATCTACTATGATGGGTCTGTGTCCTCCTTTGTCGGCATTCAGGCGAAAAACGTCTCTAATTTGAGTTTCAGGAACTGCAGTTTTAGTCGCTAATCCTACTTTTGACACTATCTTCAGTAAATCCTCTTTTGATTCCCTTTTTTGCAAGGGAATATTCCTTATCTCAATACTAGCTTGTTTTTGAGATCTCTCGAGGTTTTCTACCTTCGACTCTAGCGTTTGTATGTAGGCCAAGTGTGTACGTCTTTCAGTTTCCATTGAAATTAGTTGTGCTTCGTAATGGCGTTAGTCGAAGGACGGGGTAAGAAGTAACAGATAATTCGGCAAGGCAAGATCGGATAGCCCTTTGTTTGCTCTTAAGTCCTGGTGTATCAATTTTCTACTTCAGTTTAAGAACTAAGTTTTAGGCCATTTCTTTTATCTCCAAACATCTTTAGACCATCATTCTCTTGCCCTTTTTTATGGAGCCCACTCAGGGCGGTGTGGGAGGAAGTATCTGACTCTTACTGGCTAAATCCAGTACGTGTTCTTTTAATTGTTCTTTTATTTGGACAACGCAACATGTCATCTCCGTCGAAGACGCGCAGATGACGCACGCTAACACGCTTTATACGTAATTCAGACGCAGACAGACTGCTTTCAGTCTGTCGGTCATATCTAAAGCTCGCACGGCGTATTTTAGCGCGCGTTTTACGAACGCGCGCTAAAATACGCCGTGTACTTAGTCTCTAAGTATCCCTTTTACACAATCTGTCCTTCGTTTCTTCGGTTTCCTTTTCCATCTACATTCTCAAAGCTTTTCTTACGACATTACATCCGCAGACATTGCGCGGACTTTGTTCGAAAGAGTCACCGAGGCCCTGGAACGCAAAGGGCTCAAGGAAGAACACGGATGGGTTTTAGTTAGTAAGAGTCTGACACTCCCTCCTGCTTCACCCAGAGTGGGAGAAGTCATTTGATGATTTCCCATCCTTAAAAAAAAGACATTGAATCTAACTATTATAGAAAGATAGATGAATTGTATTGAGTGAGAGAATAAGCGGCCGAATCAACTGCGTCCCCTAATCCGGTACAAAACGTGTCTAGAACAATATTTTTATTGTTAACCTGCGTTGATTTATTACAGCCTTGTTAACAGGCTTAATCGATCGATAATAATGGAATCTATACTAATATATAAAGCTGAAGAGTTTGTTTGTTTGTTTGCTTGAATGCGCTAATCTCAGGAACTACTGGTCCGATTTGAAAAATTATTTCAGTGTTAGATAGCCCATTTATCGAGGAAGGCTATAGGCTATATATCATCACGCTAAGACCAATAGGAGCGGAGCAGTAATGAAAATTGTGACGCAGACGAAGTTGCGCGGGATAGCTAGTACAATTATAAGGCAGCAGCCCTGTTTGCATCGAAACTACACGAACACACGGGCGTGCGTTTAATCAAACTGATCGGAGTAAACACTGTTTGTACATCCGCACTGAGTGTTTGACTGCTCTCGAAATATCGCTGGATTACGGCGGAAGGTCATGGCGGTCTGTCTTTTTAGGAAAATTCGAGGAGTCTGGGTTTTTGGGTTGTTCTTAGCATATTGGGGTCTGAAAGAGAGGGCCGTATGACCTGGAACGCATCTCAAAGACTGGCCCAGAACAGTGCCCTACAAAACCTGCCAGGGTTGCTGAATTTGTTCGAAAGAATCACTGAAGCCTTAAAACGCAAAGAGCATTCGAGGAACACAGATGGGTTTTAGTCAAGAGTTTGCTTTCCCTTCCGCTCCACCCAAAGTCATTTGATGGTATCCCACACAAAAAAATGTACCTACAAGACAGAACAGAACACATTCCGCTGTTTATTTTTTCTCTAGTTTCTTTAAAAAGGGCACTGGAACAAAACTGAACCACGGGCTCGTCATGTCATGACGACTGATTCATGATTCCTAACAACGAGTTATCATGAGTATATCTAACGAGAAGCCTTGTAGTTGAATAGTAAGCAAATAACTCTGTTGCTATAGCAGATTGTCTGCTTTGGGGAAACCCGAATGACGTATCTGAAACGTTACTAAACACAAAGTATGTTTTGTACTAACAATCACCTGCGCAGACACACGACACCAAATGGATCACTCCAATCAATTTCTCGCAAATTGTCCTAATTTAACCATTTAACTTTCAATTTCGACATCGAATCGAATTGATGCTAACCTAATTATCATATCCTCAATAACTAATACACAGAAATACGGAGAAGATTTTTTTTTAACGCATTCTGAGTCACTTAGCAGGGGACATAAACATTTCACACTTGAAGCGATAAAACGGTAACACGATGATATTCTCGGAAACGAGAATAAAAACTTTATTGCTAAACAAATTAGAACTTGGGTCGTATTTGGAAATCACACACCTTACAAGTGTGGCGCACAAAATGGCGCGTTTGTCTGTGTGTTCACTCTTTTACAGACCATGGGCGCTTAAAAGAAAATTTAGTTACCAGCGGTTTCGCCCGCGTTAAAATCGTGAACTACACCTAAGGTCCAGTGTCTAAGCCTGAAAGTGTAACAAACAGATTCAGAGATAGTTTTTAACCGACTTCTAAAAAAGAAGGTGGTTCTCAACTCGACAGCGTATATATATTTAATGTGTGTTCGCGGATATCTTCGTCGTTTATGATCCTATTTCGATTAATCTTTTTTTATATGAAAGGGTATGCTTCCGAGATGGTCCCATTGCCACCCGTCAGGATCTGATGATGGAAACCCTGAGAAATCGAGGGCAACTCTCGAAAATTGTAGGCACGCATCTGGTAAAAACTTGATATTCGTGTGTATATCGGGTGATACTACAAAAGAATGAAGGTTTGGATCAGACTTGAGGATGGAGACGACAGAGAGTCAAGGGAACTCCACATCGGTACGTAGGAACTACCAAGTGTTTGGGCTTATTTACACCGAAAGCACTTAGTAAGTTTTATTTTCATAACATAAAATCACGCCGGTACGCTGTGATGGGTACGCAGGTACCACTAAAAAGTGAAAAATAAAAAACTTTTTTACAAAAAAAATGTAACCGACTTCCAGAACAAAACATCAACTGCCTAGCCTTTTCCCAACTACATTGGGGTCGGCTTCCAGTCAAGCCGGATTTAGCTGAATACCAGTATTTCCAGAACAAAACAAAGGTGTCAAAAAACGAAATAACCAAAAACACCGACTTCCGAAATTAAAGTTATTTTATACTTTTAGTGTTTTGTTCTGGAAGTCGGTTACATTTTTTTGTAAAAAAGTTTTTTTCAATCGAAGACTCGAAGGATCACTACCACCAAAATACAACATTTATAGAAATTATTTTGGAAAAGGAAAGAGGAGTTTCCTGCCAAAAATGTCAGGTATTGATTAAGTCTTCAACTTACAAAAAAGTACCAGGAGCAAATAAAATGGAAGAGTCAAGTCGCGGGCCATACCACTAATTATGACGGGTTACATAAGAACCGGCGACGACACGACGGACACGAGCCGTGGGCGTGTCTCTAACGACATTCGATAGGTTCGACAGATAAATGATCGGGGTCGCCCGGTCATAGTTCAAAATCGCCGCAGCCAAGTGAATATTTGAATTTTTAATAAACGCTGATAAAAATTCATGACGATTTCGTTAATGGCGTCGCTATCGACTACCGACGCGGTGATGATTAGTTTTGAATGATGTTTTTGTACCTAATCGGTATTTAATTTATGTAAGGGAAAATAAATATGGAAATGCGTAATAAACAGTTGAGAAGTAACAGTACGCTTAACATTGGGGTCCTCGTATCGATCATTGATTAATAATATTTATTTAGTAAATATTTATGTTTAGGTCAGTTTAAACTAGATGAATCCGATGTTTCCTAGCTGATTACCTTGAGATGAAAAACCGAAGCAACTCCAAAGGTTCAAAGTCTCCTTAACCGTACAATCTGTACTGGTCAAACCGTATGAGAACAATGTAGGTTAATTAATATCTGAGGTTGAATGCGCTCAATCGATTTGCCGTGTTTATTCATAGACATAGCATTGGTGTTCGAAAAAGACGTAGAAATTATATAAAAACCATATTGTTGTCATGGCTGTCGCAAAAATAATGTTTTGTTAGGGGTCCGAAATCGTATTCATCGACATCCGTGTACCATTCATCGTCCTTATGGAAATGCTACACTTAAAAAAAAAACAGGAATCATGGACGTGGGCAAAAAGACTGCCAGGCTCAAATGGGATTGCGCTGACGTTGGCCGCATGCATGATGACCGTTGTGCAAAAATCTTGACGCATTGCGTACCAGGGAATGAGCGGCGTCGCCGAGGCTGACCCAGAAAGCGCTGGCGGGATGACCTGGACGCGCACCACAGGGGCTGGTTCGAGGCAGCGTGGGTGAAGAGTGTCTGGAAGGATATGGGGGAGGCCTTTGCCCCGCAGTGGGACACTACAGGCTATTAAAAAAAAGGATAATACTTATATTAAAACACTAGTGGACGTCACGCGGTTTCACCGCGTAGTTTCCGTTCTCGTGGGAGTACGGGGATAGCATATAGCCTATGTAACTCCCTGATAACGTAGCTATCCAATGCCAAAAGATATTTTTAAATCGGTCCAGTAGTTTCGGAGCCTATTCAATTCAAACAAATCTTTCTTCTTTATAATGTTAGCGTAGATGTGACACGCGGGTTATTTCCACATTATCTAGGCAGTTCGCGTTTTTATGACACCAAGACCTTAACGAATGATGTTAATTAGTGGTCGTCAAGTTTTACTAAGAAACCGAGGAATGGCGGAATCGTGACCCACGTGTTTTGCCATTTTATTGGGCGGTACAGGATAACTGCTGGAGTGCATGGATGTCGACGTCATCATCGTCGACCCAAAACAAGTTAGGATAAGTACAAGAGCCAATTTCATTTAAGATCGGCCCAATAAGACTTCTTCCATACTCAACCCTAATCTCTTCAAAGTTAGAGTGAACAGGCTTCGACTGAGTAAGCTCACTCCATCGTCGACTCTCACCTAGACTAGTGTTAAGAGCAATCCCATGTTAAGTAAAAAAAAACACTTTTCTAGTATTCGTAAGACACGATAGAAAGACTGCATGAAAGATGATAAGCTAGAAAGGGTTGTGAGTACAGCCCTTTCTAGCTTATCATCTTTCATGCAGTCTTTCTATCGTGTCTATAGTCTTCCTCAACTTTTATAGCCATTGACTATAACTTCATTACACAGAATCTTTACGTAGGTACGCTTCTTATTCCCGGGCGATCTTTGACAACTGGCCTTTCTGAACTTTCCCTTTAAAGTTTGAATGAAACCAAACGTTTTATTCTTTGAAAAGAGTTTCTGGAAGTACAGATTCTATTTCGAAAATTCGGCCACAGAGGGAAAGACTATTTTTACCGGTTTAATTCCAATAAAAGGCAGCCATTTTTTTTTTATCGTTTCATAAAATAATATTATTTGTAAAACTTCTAAATGTTTTGTTTGGCCGTAACTACCTTCCCATGGCATAAATTTGTTTATTTTATTTGTGGTCCCGAAGCACTACTCAAAAATAATATAGGTGGAATCCGGGGCCGCGGTCCCGGTCCCGAAAGCCCCTCGACCCGAAAAAGGAAGTTTATACTGTGTGGTGTGATAAGCTTTTTGAGCGAAGCTGTGATCAAAAATCCTTACTAATATTATAAATGACGACACGGTTGGCGCCGTGGTGGAGCGATCGCCTGCTACGCTGCGTGTCACGGGTTCGATTCCCGCACGGAACAAATATTTGTATGGCCTACAGATAGTTGTTCCGGGTCAGGCTGTTTGTGTATGTGAAATTGTATGTTTGTAAACGTATCCACGATACAGGAGAAATTCCTAGTGTAAAGCAACGTTTCTTTTAAAAAAAAAAATGCAAACGTAACTCTGTCTGTCTGTCGCGCTTTCGCGCCAAAACTAATGAACGGATTTAAATGAAATTTGGTACACAGATAGTCTAGAGCCTGAGAAATAAATAAATTTGTGTTGATTCGATATAAATAAATTATACATTCAAAGTTTGTAAAAGTTTTACCCTCAAGGTTGTAAAATAACAATAGGTAACAGGGAATGAACACTCCGTAGCGGAGCACTAACAGAGGGTTTCCCGAAATTCCTACGGGAACGGGAAAAAACGGGATACGCGCGTATGAAGTCGCGGGCAAAAGCTAGTATACAATAAATGAAGAAAAACCTAGGAGCAAGAAACCAATACTTGCATAGCACTACTTCAAAGACTAACGTCCTGAATAAAAATTCTCGGTACCGCAAGTTACTTAGACATAAATCTCTTACAGCACTATGTGAGACGAAGAAGTATAATATACTGACGTCAGCTTTACTACTTATTCAATTTTTTATGATATTAATACAAAGTTGCATATTTTATACGAGTTCCTTTAGTTCTTAATCTGCGTAGTAACCGACAGCTGGTGAAGTGGGGATTATCCGTCGAAAATATTATAGGTACGTTTTTGTATTAATAAGTCTGTTTCATCATCATAACTCATGACTCGAGTTTGCCCACAGCTGGGTATAGGCCGCTTTTTTCTTGTGCCAAGTGTGCTTTTCAAGCACATCCCAAAATACCCAGATTTAAGTTATTCAGGATCCAAGGTTATGCGTTAAGCAAAATAAAATGTTGTGCTTTTGCCCCCTCCAAACGACGATCCTGGATCCGCCCCTAAGTCCAGCTGTATGCACACCAGGCAATAATTTTGAAACATTCTGTCAGTGTAGCAGACAATGTCAGGATTGTCGTAAAGCCGTCGTCGCGGGCTATCAAAGTCTGAAAGCAACCAACCGGTTATCCACTCTGCAACGGTATATCTCAAATTCGATGACAATAATTCTACAAATGTTACCGATTTCATGTTATCCCTGAGTATGGACTTGGTTGAAAGATATCTATTTCAAGTTTTCGCTGGTTATTTCTTGCTAAGGATTTCGACTCGAATTTAAAGGACCCAGCAGTAGGGTAAGGTTAAAAATATGCGGCGAGGCTTTTTCATACAAACATGTGCCCACGGACTTACGATTAGTCCCGAACCCGATGTTGTCATTCATTCTTAGTGGTTAGGTGACACGGAGTAGAATACGCCCACAGCTAAGCTCGAAACTACGGACTTCGGACTTAGAGAGTAGTCCCCTGCTTCGTAGTTACACTATCAATATCGGCATTGTTGCGTGCCTGCGGAAGTGAAGTCTGTTGAAGTCATTGTAACATTTTTGGGTGCTTAATTTCCAATTATCCAAGCCACCAAACTCAACTAGGTACATTAAACTGTAGCCACACCTTTATGAACTACACCGCCAACTTCTAGTCACGTTCCGTTCAATTAGCGCTTTCAAGTAGGCGTCGAATTTTTTTTAAGGTTTAACGAAACAGACTGATGTAGTAACGGTCCACCGAATAGGAAGTAGCTAAGGATTTTGGACTTTGGAGATGTGGTACATACATGAAGTTCCACATTGATTTTTTTAATGGGAATCATCAAATGACCTGTCTCGCTCTAGGCGGAGCGGGAGGGAGTGTCAGACTCTTACTGACTAAAGCCCACCCGTGTTCCTCCAAATGTCCCCTTTGCGTTCCAGGGCGACGGTAACTTTCCAACAATTCCACACAGTTTCATACTCTTAGCGTTAGTTTGCTGCCACGAAGCCCGGCTTTCCCATGCTTATGGCAGGACATGCTGCTTTTAGCATGGTATTTACTACTGCGCAGCCATTTATAGCCAACTTCAGAGCGTCAACTATGCCTGTTAAGCCGAGCTATGCCATACAGGATAGGATACAGGACGTACTTCATTCTTCATAGAAGTTGTATGGCGCATCTCGAGTTCCGCGCGGGATCACATCATTGCGTATTCAGATTGATGCTATAGTTTAGCACCCTTTCAATCGGTTCCGATTTTAGCATTACAGCAATCTGTTTGGCGGCAGAAATGAGTATATTTTTTTACTTGAGATGGATTGCTCTCGACTCTAGCCTTAGTCAGAGTTGACAGAGACAAAGTTGATGATGGAGTGAGCTGACCCAGAAGAAGCCAGTTCACTCTAACTTTGAAGAAATTAGGGTAGAATAAGAGATTAGGGTAGAATGCGTTATGAAATACAGACGCAGATAGACAGTTCCTATGCAATGTTTATCAAGAAACGAGGATTGATGGATCACTATAATCCTATACCACTGGTATTTATGCAATTTACGATATTTGTTCTTCAATAATTATGCCCCAACGGCTGAACAAATTCGAACAACACGATTGGACCGTCACCTAGACAAGGACATAAGATACTTCATATGCCGTAAGTATATTTCCTTAGGATAACGTTCCACGCTGGCAAAGCCAGGACAAATCCTAGTTTGTTTAATAAAGTATCGTGACATAAATGATCACGTAACACAAATTACAAGACCGTAACTCTATAAATACACTAGTAATTATGTCGAGAACGGACCAGGGCAACATAAAGACATGTCTAACATATTCTGCCCAAGCATTCGTGAAATTAAATCCTACTCCACTAATCCTTACTTTGTAGTTTGTGAAGATGTTTGTTGCTCATTCACGCATAAACGGCTGAACGGATTTAGCTGTGGGCACTCATGTTCAGACAAGGTCTTCGTAGTGACTACTGAGATGAGAACTAATAGATTAGTATGAGAGAAGAATACTCATTGCGTCGAGCCAATAAATCAGCTGAACTCCGTGGTCGATTTGTGTAGGCGTTTGCCTTGTGACCCGGTGGTCGTGGGTTCGATTCCCCCACGGGAAGCATACTTTGTAAAGTTATTTTCCAGTTTGGCTAGGACATTGCAGGCTTGAATCACCTGATTGTCTGATAAAAAGATGATTCCGTGCTTCGGAAGGCACGTATAAGCCGGTGGTCCCGACCGCCAAATAAACCATGTCAGAGGCCCTTGAGGAGGTTTAGAAACTGACACTAGGATGTGTGGGGTCGTTAGACCTTACCGCCCACATGATAAGAAGAAGAAGTAAGTACCTACATAAAGATATATTTTACCGGACTTATTAGAATTTCTTCTTACTTTTGTCCCAGGTTTCTTCTTTCATTCTTCCTTGAAAATTTGACGCTTTCTTTCTTTCCCTATTATTTTATATTACATCGCACACAATTTATGCTAAATTAGTAAAAGTACATAAAGATATATTTTACCGAACTCATTAGAAGTCATTCGAATCATATCCTATTCAAAAAGCTGAAAGCCAGCACTTTGAGAACGTTAAAGTTTTAGATCGACAGTCCCCCAAAACGCCCGTCACCACTTCCTAGTATTTTAGCTAAGAAGAAATGGTGCAAGAAACTTCCCTTTTAAACTCTGTCTGTTTTAGTCAATTCTCGGGCAACTAGTTTGAAACATTTCGTGTCACAACAAAATTCGCAGCCCGCTATTCTTGTCAAGCTTACAATCAATGACAGAAATTGGACCACAATTCTATACCTACCTACATGTCATAGTCGATTGGAGCTCCAACCTATAACTGTGCGGTTTGTCACCACACACCACAATCATAGGGCGACTTAATTACAGGATATAAGTACCGTATTCTGTTATTAGACTATGTATTCACTGTTTCCCGGGTTACCCTTACGCAACACAGGAAGTTTCTAACTGAATACGGTAATAATAGCAATCAAAATGTGCTTAATATTTTTATAGGAGAATTCAATAAATTTTTTGAAGGGCCTCTTACGAAAAGCGACACTCAGAATGCGGCGCGAAAATACAACAGTAGAATTTCAAAGAAAATGAAACTATTCCCGTGAAATCGCTCAGTCGAATCGCGACTGTCTGTCAATTCCTAAATGTCGGGACTAAATACCGAAAACTTGATGTCGAAACATTCCTGATACTTTCCTTCTCAATTTCATACCATGAGGCGAATTTAAAAACTTGATACGAGTCCACTTCTACATTATCTAGTCCGTGAGGGAGAACAAGTCACGGTTAGATTCTTTATTAATCTCGTTTCAATAATGACTAAAAGTGACCCCGAAGAACTCGCAAAAATCAAGGCCGATAAGGTGTGACAATTATACCTAAATGCATACGATAGTGTCATCCTAGCGTCTGAAACAGTTGGCACTGCACCACAACCGCGACTAAGATAATGAGCTAAACAAACGCCCATTCGCTGACGATACAATGTTTCAATTGTGGGCGTGTCGTCATGACCGACATACGTGAAAAACTATGTAGATATCTAGAACTTCAATCAATCCGCCTTGCTTTTTCAAGTCCGTTCTGGTCGGCGTGTAACCGGATACATCTGAATACCAGTATTTTACTTAGAGCTTCTGGTAATTCGACCTTCACAACACACCTGGGTAACACAGGACCCATTGACAAGAATAATTTCAAATTATCTGGCTTCGGACTAACTACCCGTAATAACTGTCAAAGGTCTACAAATTATAGCCAGGATCAAAGTCTACACGGTCCAAGTCTCGGTATGTGATGGATGGTCACTATACTCGGACCTCGGCAAAGGTTGCTTAACCTGCAAGATGGATCCATGCAACTGTTATTTTTGAACCAAGAGCTCCTCTTACCCGTTACTTACAATTTCATAGTTATCTAGAACTCACGAGTAGTTTCAGAAAGGAAACGCTACCAAGAGCCCGAATATTAAAGAGATTTTGAGTAGTACAACGTCTTGTTCTAATTTGCAATATAATCATGGGATTCCTATCCCTAATTAGTTTTCTAAACATTCTTATTGAATCCAGATGAAAGCCAAATAAGTACGAAAAACATATTTTGTCAGCGACGCAAAATTGACGACTTGGATTAACACAGGCTCTTTCGAACCTCGTAAACTTTCGTGAAAATACGCAGTGCGTAAGTGCGCGTTTATTACGTGTTATCGCCAAGTATGTCTCAGCCTAAGAGATAGAGGGGGGGCAAGTAGTGGGTAAGGTCGCGACCACAAATAACAAACAAGCTGAACTATTGACGTTTTTGTTGATAATTATTGTGGAAAGTTTTTCTTTTATCAGAAGTACGGACGCCCACGTTCATTTGTTACCCTCCTCTGCTAAGATAATAGAACGCATGGGGTTACTTTATCTATTTTGACTACCCTAAATACCATTTAAGTACCCTAAAGATCCTCTCGATAAAAATCAATCCATGCTTTTTGCATACAATCCTACAACGTACAGCCTAGTCTACACAGAGATAGTTTTAAAGCCCTGAAAATTACATAACACACAATTACAACTCAAAATATACCAAACAATTCGTTACTAGCACTTAGTTCACCAGCCACTCCTTACTCAACCTCTGATCTCATTCAGAGCATGTTTAAAGTGTAATGACAACAATGTCGCAAGTCGTGATGTATGGACTCAAACGCACACGACTGTTCAACGCGACAGATGGTTCCCTTGCAGATACCGTACCGGCCTTAGATGGTTAGAGCATGTGCGAATTTGAAACGAATTGCATCACCTTGAGACTGTTAAAAGAATCTAAAAGTTTTCTGTGACTTTTGGAGGAAGCGATAAATTCGGCAAATAAAAATCTAGGAGAGACTGAGGATAGGAACTTGCGAGGGATTAACATAACTGAAGGCACTTGTAAAACTTCAGCGAAGCTTCTACAATCTGGCTTTCTATACACTGAGTCAGTCCCTGGACCCTGAACCTATGCTTAAACTGTTTCGAGGTTAAAAGGAACGGAAGTAATACGAATCAAAAGCAGACTGTGCAGAGGACAGACGGACGTACGGGCGGTTGACTGGTAGAGAATGCCTATGGCATTAAGCCGCCTCTGTACATTTGTGCGCTGAAGTGTTAAATAAATTAATAAATAGGATATTAAGATAAAGGAACTAGTTGTCTTAGATGTTAATTATTATTCCCAGCCTTTTCAAACCAGTATTATTTTAGAAGGACCATGTTACAAAACCACGCGTGCTTTAAGCCATATTGTACAAAATCCGTGCGTGCCTCATACAATGTAGACCACAAGTCGTGATATATGATGGCGCACGAGCACGACTCAGACAGATGCCCTGCTCTCTGATAAGATACCGCCGATACTTGTAACAATATTAGTGCGATAAGGCACCCATCAAAATTACACAGGAAACGTATTACGTTGGAATTGGTTTGTTCGTTTCGGAGTATTGCGTCAATTCCGCTTGGACTTGGAAATCCGCCATGTATCAGAGATTGTCAAAAAGTATATAACATTGACAGCCGCTACCGAATTGCCTCGTGGTCAGATTGATAAGTCATTACTGATGGAATGACAGTTTATCTTTAGGTAGAACTTGAATGAGCGTGGTGCAGGAGCGAGGGGATTGGCACAGGATAAGCGAGGTCTACGCCCACTACGCCCAGCAGTGGGCGAAAACAGGCTGTGGAAAATGATTATTATTTTTATCTTGTGGGCAGTAAGGTCAACGACTCCACATACCCTAGTGTCAGAGTTTCTAAACCGCCTCAAGGGCCTCTGACATGTTTTATTTGACGACCGCTATTTGGCGGCCGGGACCACCGGCTTATACGTGTCTTCCGAAGCACGGAATCATCTTTTTGTCAGATAATCAGGTGATCCAAGCCTGCAATGTCCTAGCCAAACTGGAAACAGACAGAAATGATTATTTAGAGCCCCTGGATAGATTATTAACACAAGAGACCAACAGAGCAGAGATGCAGCTTCAAACAGAATTGTAATTCCATAGAAAAGTTATTGTTAACCTAGTCGCACGAGTTAGCCAAGCAACGAAGTTGAATCAAGCCAGGATATTCAATTAAACTATGAAATAGAGGAGATGCTTGATAGATATTGATTGGAACTTGGTCTTAGGCACAAATAGTTATTAATAATATTCGTGTAAAACTGTGGATTTTCATAGCATAATTGCCACTGTCGGCACTAATAAAATTTTGACAATACAGGTACCACTGAAGCCTTTCGATACTCTGTGGTTATTCTTTTATTTTTTTATGCCATCTAAAGCCTGTGTTTTGTACAGCCTCTAAATCGGATTATGTTATTGCATTATGCCATTGAGCTCGGATTTTCCAAAGGAAAAATCGGAATATATTGTATATCTACTATCTTTGTGCAGCTTTTTTTGCGTTCTTTTCATTTCTGCAACGAGTATGACTGTATAGTAGAGAGACAACTTTTCAATTTATAAAATACTTCATATTGTTAGGAGGTTATCTCTGTAAGTACTGATTTGATTCCGATTGCTGTTGCTGGCTAGATTATATTCTGGTAAAGACACAGTTCATGCAAGTAATGCCACCTGGGCAAAGACGGGAGAAAAAGTAAGTAAACATTTCAATTCATCTGACGTTTCTCATTGCAAAGAAAGTCAAGCCCGAGGTGTCGTATACCCGTTTTAAAAGGCATGAATGGGCATGGGATAGTCAAAGGTGTGGTACAGGCTTGTCGATACGGTCTCAGAAACAACGTAAGCTTAAATCTCACAGCTATATTATTGCAGTTTTAATGTTATAGTCACGACAAATATTTTAGGCGGTCGTTATTGTCGCTGTCGCGTTGGTACGATAGGGAAGTAAGGAATATTGCAGCTTTCAGTATAAATATTAATCATGAACGTGGTTTTTTTTTACTATTGATAGGCACGCGGTTGACCACTATCTCACATGATGGTAAGCGATGATGCGATCGAAGATGGAGCACGTTTGCCTAGAAGTAACCTATTCACTCTTGACTTAAAGATTCCAAGTTGTAGCTATCAGGAAACACAGATTCTGGCTGGGAATTCCACTCCTTAGCTGTACGCACTATGAATGTGTTCCCAAATCGTTTTGTGCGTGTGGGTGGGATGTCCACCATGTACGCATATGGCGAATCGCCGTTCGTCTTGTGGTCCGATGATGGAACGGGCTTGGCGGAATTAAATTATGCAATTCCGTCGCACACACTAGGTTAGAAGAAAACTGACTCAGTAAGTTTGACAAATGGTGATGCTGCCTGCCTCGTAATATTTGAGATTATTTACTAACGCTACGAGTGGTCAGACCCCTGTGGCACCAGTCTTGTCAAGGGGTATCGTGTAACCAGTTACTGGGGTGTGGAGGCCAGACTGGCAGTAGCTTCATATAAAATACTGGAAGGCGGCTTCAACATACTTGAGAAATGGCACATTGGTAGAAATAGGAGACAATTATTTGATATACAACCTGTAACAGAATAAACGCAATACCTCTTAAGGGGTCATTGAACTCATCATTATGAACAACTTTCACTATGGAACCAACACTGAAATCGCGAAAAAAAAATCGACTCTCCCATACATTTTTGTGCGCATAACTCGACAAAATGTACTGAACAGCTGATTTATTTTTTCGTGAATTCGGGATTAGTCCCATAGTAAAAGTTGTTCATAATGATAAGTACAATGACCCCTTAAGAGGTATTGCGTTTATTCTGTTACACGTATAATAATAAAATATGATAGAGGAAAGATTTCTTTGTTTGTTTGTTTGAAATGAATAGGCTCCAAAAGTACTGGACCGATTTCAAAAATTCTTTCACCATTAAAATCCTACATTATTCCTGCTGAATATAGGCTATATTATACATTCAAAAACATTAGAGATCCATAAATTCAAATTCAAAAAGTCGTTTATTAAAATTCATTTGTACTACTATTGAAGTGCTCATTATCTATACTAATATTATACAGAGGAAAGATTTGATTTTTGTATGTAACGAGTAAACTTAAAAACTACTATCTTTCAGCAACGGATAGCTACATTATCAGCGAGTAACATAGGCTATATTTTATTTATCCCCGTACTCCCAAGGGAACGGGCACTACGCGGGTGAAACCACGTGACGTCCGCTAGTTACTATAAAAAAGTCCACGAGGGTATATGTCTAACTATTATGGTTAAGTTGCAATGACCGCTTTTTGTTTAAATAATTGAATCAAAACCCGGGTGGAATGGAATAGTAGTGATTTTGGTATCATGATTTTATCCTTATCCACTTAAATGGTTTGATTATTAAGTTTGATTAATGTACATGTAAATTACACTTTAAATTATTTAAATCTGACCTGTCGTTTAAAAGTTACGACGGGTATAAAATGCTCTAAGTAAGAAAAATGTTGCGGTTAGAGCGAACTGCCCTACGTTGAGTCTTTTAATAAGTAATTTACACATAACCCTATACAGAGGGAGGTATAGGAGATGAAGTTCGTGCAGTACCTACTAAACCAGCGCGAACGAAGTCGCTGGCGAAGTGCTAGTATTTGATATTTAGCTGCATATAGTAACTACTATGGCAGGCAATAATTTAGTAAATATGAATCGAATAAAAGGAAACACTACATAACATTACTTCAGGTAGGTTATCTACCTACAGAAAAACCACACAGGAAAAAAAAAAACACCGGTAGCACTCCGGGAGTGCCGGCAGAAGTGAAAACTTTAGTATTAACGTTGTGTTTAATTATAAGTTCAAAAATACTATCATTTATGAGGTAGAATACAATGTTTATTTATTGTGCTATCGTACACAAATATGACAATTTACATGTTATTATTCATAATATTATATCGTTATTTATTTATATATTACATTAATTTTTATCTCTTAGAAAAATCAACTTTCATCCATAATTTCGTAATTCCGTAATTTCGTAGCCACGCGTATCCAAACGCGTGGCACGCTGTACATAAACACAGACGGACATTCGCGCAAGCGCCCTGTGCCGCCTAAGCGGAGCAGCACACTCAGGCACGGAAGAAAGAGTGGGAGATACTAGTTCCTCTCCCTTCCCCTCGATCTTACGCTTTTTCGATCAGCATCACGTGACCCTGACGCGAGTCCGTCTTACGCTTTTTCGATCAGGTCACGTGTCCTGACGCGAGTTTAAGATTTTATACCCATTACAGAAAAAGTGCTCAACGCCGCTAAAGAAGTTTTCACTTCAAAAACAACTTTAGTAGGTATCCATTCTTAGTATTGTAAACGAGCAATTATAAAATGACACACACACATACATTTATTGGTGCAGTACGTCAGTGGAAACCCATTGTCCTAAATAGATAGTGTGAACATATGCGCAGGCGCACGTAGTAACTAGGCAAACTATGATCGACAATGACTGTCAATGTTAATGACGTCACGTCAGCTTTGCATTCTTTGAATATGCGCATGGGTAGTGTGAAAAAGTAAAAGTGTACATTCCGACATTTGTATGGAGGCACTTCAAATGTGCAGCAAGAATATTAATGTTTGGTGGGCACAAAATCAAGGCCAATAAACTTTTATTAATAAATCAAGACTAAAGAAGGCGTTCAACATTTTTTTAGGTGGGATATTATCAAATGACTCCTGAGCGGAAGGGAGTGTCAGACTCTTACCCTTTGCGTTCCAGGGTCGCGGTGAGTTTCGAACAAATTCCGCAGCTTGAGTAAGGTATGCTTCATTTATTTTGATGATGTAAGTTTATTTTGACTACAAAATATACTTAACAGTTTGATCGTCTAAATAGCCCCGCAGACTTTTTACCATCCATGTTTGAGTCGTCATTCATCATGATCCAGTATGCAAACGTTAATTAAACGGTTTTGTTTAAGAAACGCGTGTCAAGTACTGGAAAACACAAGGGTACTCGAATTTAAAAGTACTGCATACTGATGTTATATTACACGTCTTGATTCAGGCCTTCGATTTAACAGTTAACTATCTACTTATGTTTTACAACTGGCTACCTACTTCAGCGGTTATAAGTAGACGCACTTATTATTGAAGTTAAACAGTCAAAAGAAAATCAAAATTACTTGTGATCACCCTCAATTGTAGTACCTATACATCCTCTGAAAAGCTCCTCAAAAAATTCATTCTTTGGTAGGACCTAGAGGGCATAGCAGAGTACCAATCTTGCCCACATCAAATTTTAGTCTTGCCCCGCCACTGGAACCACGGAGAAACGATTCAACTGTCTCGGATCCGGCGTCGAAATTAATCAGAGAAAAACAGCGAAGGAAGTACATACAAACGTAACACGTAACCAAACAAGTATGTACATATCACCTTATCTCCGTACGACTTGACCCATAACCTCACATTTCGCAACGCCCTCGCTATCGTATATAATAGAATTAATTCATAAATCATGCTGGTAAGCGCATGAATGGCGGTCAACACACTCAATGAATTGCGTTGCGAACTGGTTACTTACTACCTATGCTGTGCCTGTTGGGCTATGAAATTTGGAACTTGGGATTATGCGTCACTTTCGCTGTTTAGAACGCTGTATGTGGCTTTTGGTTGCTAGCAGAAAAACGTTAAAAGCTCTCCAGGAAGCGTAATGGCCACTTTTTACTTGCGGTTGACTGATATGCTCCATTAAAATCACCGCGAAAACTAAACTGAACACTATGTTCCTACTGTTCAATTTAGTAATCGCGTGATTTACATACCTACTGCTGGTCCTTCAGCAGTAGCAATGCCATGAATAACTTGACATTGTTTGAAGATAGATCTAGATTGCTGCTTTCGGACCAAAATACGACATTTACAGCTCCTTAGAATTTAGTCTCACCGATTTTATTAATAGGCACGAAGCAGAATCATACATGGTATGGAACTGAAACGTGGTCGCTCAAAATGGGCCTCATCAGAACTAAAGACTCACCAGGCCTACAGTAACTCAAAGGGAAAGGGCAATGCTTGGAGTTTCCTTGAGTGATAGAATCAGGAATGATGATATCCGCAAGAGAACCAAGGTTAATACCGACATAGCCCGAAGGATCGCCAAACTAAAGTAGCAGTGGGCAGAGCACATTGCTCGTAGAACAGATGGTCGATGGGGCCGAAAAGTTCTGGAGTGGCGACCGCGTACCGGAAGACGCAACGTTGGATACAACCTGACCTTACCGTACCTAAGTATCATCACATACGCAATAAATTTAATTCATTCATTCTTCCTAGGCTAGACAACTAAGTAACATAATATTCCAATCCAATTCCCAATATCGATTACCGCGCCCGCGGTTCTAAGAGCCCCACCACACGACGGATTTCGTCCGCTAATCCGTCAGTGTCGGGCGGTTGATGAATCGGCCCATTCTCTGTATTACACTCGATATCAGTACAGCGTTACATGTACGCTGAGGCTGCGATACGAAGGTAATGGCAGATACATTGATACATACGCGAGAAACGTTTTATTATGCAATACAAGGAGTAGATATGTGTTCTGACAGAGTATGGAATAGCTGGCAGCGAGTATGGTAGGCGCCAAATAAACATGCAATAAAGTACATTGACCTTTCCCTAATATCCCTTCGTAGATAACCGAACAATAAATTATGAACCATTTTTCATTACTAGAGGACGTAAAGCATCACGATAGAAGTCGATTCAGGACAGCTTTATGTCTTTATTTCTGTTTTTTTTTTTTTTTATATTAAGTCAATAAATGTGGGTGTGTGGGTCAATGACCGTTGTTGCACATTTATCTGGCGCCTACCATAAAGACAACATCGTAACTACAGTAATGAATTCGAATTGAGTTTTTTTTTGTTTGTCACGCTTTTTTTCTTAACCGCCAATCGATTTTGATGACATTTGGTGTAGAAATGGGTCCCTGGAGACAGATACAGGCTACTTTAACGCGAGCAAAGCCGCCTGCAGATATAGTTGCTAGTTGCTTATGGCTGCGCTTCCACCAGAGATGAACGAGGATGCGTAGCGAGGGTCGTCTTTGTTAAGAACAAATAAACTCGCTTTATTTACCTGAGGCTAGTATCCTCGCACATGTCTGCTAGAAACGCAGCCTTATACAATTTTCGCTTGACAATGAGCGCTTAAGTTTCGTCTGTCAACCAAATAGTTTGTCGGGGCCGTCAATTTGTAAACACGTTACTGGGGGGCTACTCTCTAACGAAATCCGTAGTTTCGGGCTTAGTTTCGGGCGGGCATTTTCTACTTCGTATCACCAAACCACTGAGAACTAATGATAACACGATTTGACAGTTACTGTGAAATCGTGTTGTCATTCATTCTCAGTTCGGGTTCGGGACTATTCGTAAGTCTGTAGGTGATACAGAGTAGAATACGAACGCCCGCAACTAAGCCCGAAACTACGGATCTCGTTAGAGAGTAGCCCCCCTGATACGCTTGGTTTGTATGGAAAGTTCTGAACATGACATCTATAGTAATGGCTATCGAGTCTCACTGTGTTATGGTGTTCCCCAATGGTTGGTCTTTAAGTCACGAATGAAAAGGCAATTTTTTAGGCTTACATTTGACCACTATCTGACCAGATGGTACACTATGATTCGTTCGACAACGATGCTCGAGTTTACTAGCCAAACGCGAGCTATCTTCGACCATATTTTGGCTAGGTATCAAAATAAGTTCAAACCTGAGGCTAAGAAATACAAGCAATTTCCCTAAAATACCGTAAGTAAATTCTTAACATGATAATATTTCAAAGTTAATGGAGCAAGAAAAAAACGGAAAGCGAGGTTTTTACCCAGGGCCCGTGACCTTTGCGAAAGCATTAAGCCTTAAGTATTTTCATCAAGACATTTATTACTTAACATTTGTACTTTCAAGACATGTTTTTGATTGAATGTACCACCCACACACTCGCAAGTGAGTGATGGGAATTAAGACAGAATAATTTATACCTACGCTTGTAAAATGAAGAAGATAAAAACTAGAAAGCTGAATCGAATACCTACCTTGGATACAGCGTGGCTACTTTTTTGGCTCTACAACACTAGACAGACTAAAAATAAATATGTACTTAAATAACCTGTACTAGTTCCATATTAAAGCCGTATGGTGCCGTAAAAGAATAATACCATTCCATCACTTCCCGTGGGTGTCGTAAGAGACGACTAAGGGACTCGCCAGAGAATGGGCAGCAGCGTTCTCTGTAAAATTCAGCACCATACACTGCGATTGCCAACCCGCCTCCCAAGCGTGGCGATTATGGAAAACCCCCCCAAATCTTGTGGAAGGCCTATGTCCAGCAGTGGACGTCTTTCGGCTGATATAATGAAGTCCATACTATGTCGTCTGTCTATCTCTTTGTTTGTCTGTCTGTTTGTTTGGTATCACTTCTCGTCCTAACGACTGAATGGATTTGGATGAAACTTGGCACACCGGCAGACCATGTCCTGGAATACAGCTTTACACCCTGGGAGTATGTTCCCTTGGTATAATTTTCGACATTCAGTCTGGCGATGTCGCGATCAGAAGCTAGTTTATAAAATATTAGCTTTTGCCCGCGACATCGTGCGCGCATATCCCGTTATTTCCCGTTCCCGTAGAAATTCCGGGAAATCCCCTCTTAGTGTTCCCCTACAAACCTCAAGGAACCTACATGTCAAATCTACCTACGACCAGTAGTTTCGGCTGTGCATTGTCTGTCAGTCACTCAATCAGTCAGTAACGGAAGATTTTTTTTAATATTTGGATAGGATAACGAATAATTATTATTATCTTCTGAAACCTAAACTCGACAACCTGACAACTCGACTGCGACATTTCCAATGAGTCTGATCGATCGTGAATACGAATTCATCGTAAAATATGTGGAGAATCGATACGAGAATTTTTTATGAGAAATTTTTACGATGAAAATATTCGAAAGGATCAAAATCCTATCATACTTGAACTAAGTATCAATCAAATTAAGCTTTGATTTGAATACTAGTAATGCTATTATGAATGTTGAATCGAAGGCGACTGTCTCGTGAAATGTATCAATTTTCTCATTCTACTTGTATGTTATTACGTATTTATTAAGCTCCTTTATGTATTTTGAAGTAGAGAGAAAAATAGACTTTTAATTATTCAATCCTGTCTGTCTCAATTTATTTGGGACTAGTTGACCTGCACAACTTCGCAGCTTTATATATTAGTACTAGTCGACCCGCGCAACTTCGTCTGCTCCGCTCCTATTGGTCTTAGCGTGATGATATATATATAGCCTATAGCCTTCCTCGATAAATGGGCTATCTAACACTGAAATAATTTTTCAAATCGGGCCCGTAGTTCCTGAGATTAGCGCGTCCCGATTTGAAAAATTCAGTTTCAGATAGCCCATTTATCGAGGAAGGCTACCTATAGGCTATATATCATCACACTAAGACCAATAGGAGCGGAGTATTAGTATATAGATGATCGCAATTACACAATTACATATGTCTTCTTTTTCTATACATCTCTAGTCGCCGTCATCTGAATTCTGTGAAAGATGATTTGGGAAGGAAGGGCCTTTCTACCCAATTCATCTTTCATAGAATCCATCCATGGCGCCCTTGGTCGTCCGCTACTTTTATAACCATCCACTACTCAAACGTTCCTTACGACATGTTATGTGAATATCAAACTATCAATTCGGATAGCATCCTTTACCAAACAACAACCCTCAAATAATTTTGATTAGCTTTACAATAGAGCGAAAAATTGGTTAATTTTTTAGGTTCCGTACCTCAAAATGAAAAAAGCGGAACCCTTATAGGATCACTTTATTGTCCGTCCGTCTGCCTGTCAAGACCCTTTATCTCGGGAACGCGTGGAGGTATCGAGTTGAAATAAGTCTACCAGTCCCTTGAAGCTGTGAAAAAATCAAACTTCTAAATTAACGTAAAAAAAGATACGGCCGTTTATGCCGAAAATTTATAGAGTATTTTCCGTTGACCTAGAACTATGAAATGTGGCAATTAATACCTTCTTATACTACAAGTATAGGGAAAAGTCTGAACACTATACATTTGTAATTAAATCATAAAAATATAGTCTCTATTTAAAGTAATCTGTACCTACAAATTTGTACGGAACCCTCGGTGGGCGAGTGTTACAACTATTTTAATTTTTTGCCTGGGTTTGGTTGATCGCCAAGTGTAATACTATCAGTTCGATTAGCGGCAAAGAATTCCATCCAATGACAGTAAAAACAAAACCCTACCTTGGCAGTAGGGCGACTTGAGCGGTGCTGTTTGGCAAGGGACGATATTTAAATTTCCTCGGACAGCCAAGCAATTAAAGAGGGCTTTAGGTCCACAGTTACCGAATTAAGCTGGCTTGTAGTCGTCATGTTATCTCGATTAGCGACCCGATCAGCCATGTCCCACCCAGGCGCTAACGAAAATTTCAATCTAGCTAACTAAACACGAAATTGCCATGTTTGGGCTAGCACGTTTGGTTAGCTGAAAACCTACGCTGATAGTTTTTTGTTGCTTCATAATGGTGACGTACAGAAGCTTTTTGACTCCAATCTGCTAGCTTTGGGTTCCGTACACAAAGGGTAACTAACGGAACCCTATTACTAAGCCTCCGCTGTCCATCCGTCCGTCCGTCTGTCTGTCAGCAGCTGTATCTCAAAAACAGTAATAGGTAGACAGTTGAAATTTTCACAGATTGTGTATTTCTATTGCCGCTATAACAACAAATAATAAAAATTAAGGTTTATGGTACGGAACCCTTCGTGTGAGAGTCCGACTCGGACTTGGCCGGTTTTTTCCAATAATGTTGGGATAGGCTTCCAGTCAAGTTCCCGTGATCCCCGGCGCAGGTGAGAGATGGAACACCGGGGTGGTTTTAGTCAGTAAGAGTCTGACAGACCCCTCCACCCGCCCCAGGGCGGAGGACATCCATGAGGATTTCCCCCCGTTAAAAAAAAAGAAAAATTAGGTTTCCAGTCTAACCGGATACCGATTACATACATAAATAAAAAACATAAATACATAATTAATTGTAACCTACCTCGAGTCTACCTCTCACGCTAAGGGTTTCGTGCCGTACCATAAACCGAAAAAAAAAAAACGTTTCTTCTATGAGCTTAATTTTTAATTTAATTACTTATTATCATTTCTTGTTATAGCGGCAATAGAAACACACACTGAAAGTTTCAACCGTCTACCTGACAAAGTTATTGAGATACAGCCCGCTGACAAACGGTCACACGGACGGACGGACATCGGAGGCTTAGTAATAGGGTTCCGTTGGTTACCATTCGGGTACGGCAACCTACCAATGGAGTGACAAATACATAGGTAGTTACTTTCTGTAACCAACGTCCAAATCAAAGAAATAATCAGAGATGTGTGTCGTGTTAGTAACACCGCTTTCCTACCCTTGTATCGAGAACTAATAAGACATCAACATCTCATTTATGACCTTTACAACTGACTTCCTCATAGTTCCTGCTAGCACGATTAATTAAAATCCTTAATAACATGCAGACATTGCAAGCCACTGGTCCCCACTAGTTCTTACATTTTTTCTGCGTCTAGCTTATCCAAAAAACATCGCGGACATTAAGCGATTTAAGTGGGCGCCTACTAAATTACTTTATCTTGTTTGTGGTAAAAAGTCTATGAAAAAACTGAAATGCTACTTGAACAAAAAAGTCTGATGAAAGAACATTGAGACCTTATTTGGAGTTAAACAAAAATAGATAATCAGGCTTAATGTAATGTTAAGTTAGTATTATCAAAGTAAGTGATTCGGTAGCTGGGATACCACGAGGTAACACGTTCCATCATCAGCCGATTATTCTTTACACGAAGTTCTTCCTAACTTGTATTGGCTATTAATTTTATTTTTATTCGTTTCATTTTGGTATGCGTCATGCTTGGCGCGAATATACTCTTTTTCTTTCTGTGATGTGTTTCTAGTACTGATAGGAAGAATTATTTGATGTCAATGGTACTTAGCTGTTTGAGCGGAATTAAAATCAAATGTTCGAAAAGATCTTCATGTTCCTTCAAAACGTGTGTATTATAAAGTGTCTACAAAAACATGAAATACATTATTTTCAACAAGTATTAATAATTAACAATTTACGAATAGGCTTAATTACATTGTTAAAATAAAATAATCGCAATGTTAACAACATTTTCAGCAGTTTTAACGTAGTATTAACGAGGATTATGTTTCGAGCGTAAATTAATTAAATTTTGCAATGATTTGGTTATTTCATTATTTCGTTAAAATTATTTTCGCAGTACTGCTATTAGTAGCGATTTCGTTGGCCTTAAAATACTGTTAAAACACTTCATAAAAGTTTCGGCCACTTAAGATTCTCGTGATAAGTGTTATAATGGTAATAAGAAAGATATCATTCCGGCAAATATGGACTTATTTTCGCAGAGAATACCACAGCTTAAAAAAAAACATTTTAAAACGGTTTAGCACTTTCGATCGCTTCCACTAAGCATGGATCAATGGCGATAACAAGGCCAGGTGCGCACTCCCTGCAGGTGTGCTTACCCCTGCTAAGTTTCATTATTTATCTTCGATAAACCGCTGAGGAATATCATTCTATATTATTTTTAATGCTATAATGACAGCCTAAGTATTTGAAAGCCTATAATGATGATTGAGGACCCTTCGACGGGAGAATGTTTGAATTTCTCGTATATAGATTGCGAAAGGGGCCGCGGTTTTTTAGACAGCAATACATCCTGTGCGTTTCTGTATATTGAGTTTTGGAGAAAATTACTTAAAACTTTGCACAACAACTTATAATCGGCAAAAACTTAGTAAGTTGTGTATAATTTTGGTTTCAAATAGCACCTATAGGATATATTCACTAAGCACTAGGTAATTAAATGATTGCGATTCGCGCTGCTGATTTTCAGCTTTCGGCGCTGAGGCGAGCGTTGAAAATCCAAAAGCACGTTTTGATATAGACAGACAATTGGACATACCCTAATGATAGTGAACAAAGGCAATACATAATTCCATTTTTCAATATACCGTGCATATCAGGACAAAGCATTTCTGTATTGTCAACGTCACTAGGTCTAATAATCCAAGCCACATATAGGACTAGACTTTTACATCGACATTTTTGGTATTTGGCATCGACATGCTAGCCATACATTCGACCAAGCAAAGATGTTATTTAAACAACATAAAAAATACTCATCATAATTCAATTAATGATTCACATGCAAATATCGACATTTCAATATTTTATTTTTAATGACTCAATCAAAGCACCTGCATTAGTTGACACAGCAGATTCCAGTCGCCATTACAAAGAAATGCAGAAATATAAAGCTTTAAAGTCATTGACTCCAAGCTGCGTGGTCCCTTGGCCACAAAAGGACAAGCCACCCCTTATTTTTTGCGGATGACGTCAGAGGTAAGATACGAATTCGTACGGTAAACTAGAATATCCGTGCTGCATTAAGGTAAAACTTCGTAGCCGACTGCAGGCAGCGGCAGCAGGCGACGTGTCACTACTGGTTTCTATGTATTTCTATGAAATACACGTCTTAGCTAGCGACACGTCGCCTGCCGCTATTTCATAGAAATACAAAGAAGCCTGCTGCTTAACTTATACCTTTCAAGGCCGTAATAGACACCTTTTACTTTTCCCATGAGTGGCACTAGTTGTTTTAGAAGGCAGGTAAATGGATCCCTAACTCAAACCTATAGGAATACTAGAGTCGACCTAAATCCACAAGTCTTGAGAGACTACTAAATTTAGCCTTTAAGGCTGAAATTCTTCGTTTTTGTGACTAAAATTCAAACATAAATTGCGCGCGAAAAACGAAAGAAAATTTTCAGGAGTAACACATAATAAGTAAGAAAATCCTATACTAACTTTACATTGTATTCATTACTTGCAGAAGATAGATTTCAAGTTCTGGAGTCATCAAACTTTTACGAAGAGGTGGAAAAACTCCTCGCAAACTGATAAAATCTCAGCTCAAGCATGGTATCCCTAGGGTTACGGAGGGCAGACGTCGGCCACTTATAAAAGCAGTAGCATGCCTTAACATGATGGATGGAAGAACCGGTCCTATCCGTGCTAATGATCACACGACCAGTTCTTTTAAAAGGAGCGAACCCTGGCTGGAAACGACGAACGGTAGGGTGGAGTGTCAATGAACCCTGCACCAAATTATCTGTAATATCATCGTAGTTTTTTCCCGATAATTTTGGAGCGGGATTGTTGATGGCGGGATTCCTGTTTTTTTCATACGCTGTTTATGCCATCAAGTATCGAACCGCGTCGTGTCGATATTAAAATGGCCTGCGCTATTGGCAATACTTATAAATACACGTCCGGAACACATTGGACAGTCAACTAGCCATTTTTGTCACGGACATGAACCTCTTTCACGTCGTTACGGGTAGTTGAAGAGCAATGCCAATAAGAACTATTGGCAGCCTACTAGTGTCTGGCTGTCTTTCGAGGGGTTGATTCATTCAAGAGGAAATCGAATCTACGAAATACGGATAAGCCTAAGCTTGTGCGACTTCGATTGACCTGATGGGGAACTCTGTGTGAAAATTTGGCAATAGGATAAATATTTTCTGAGCAACCAACGTCAACAGTTAGGCAATTTATAAATCTTCTTTATCGGCAATGTTTTCGCAAATTTAAATTGAAAATTAAAACGTGTCGTACCGTGCAATCGTCGAACTGTTTACCACTGCTTACAGTAGTGACGGGTGTTTGTTTTTCATATCGTAATTTAAATAATTTATTGTTTGAAAACATTATAATCACGACTCCGATATGTTAATTTACTACGTGTGTGTATTAACGTTCTTGGTTGAGTACGTGCGTCCGTTGGAGGGTATCGGATGGATCGAATATCTACTCGTAGGCAACATTAGGACAACAACAAAACATACTAAAATTTTGATCAGTGAACGAACACAAAAGTAATGTTTGATGTTGTTATTAGTTGACCAAAATAATAAACAACCAAACATTTAGTGCATTCAGAAAGGAGAAACGATCATCACCTCCATTTTATGGATGTAATATCATCAAATGACTCCTCCCGCTCTGGGGGGCTACTCTCTAACGAAATCCGTAGTTTCGGGCGGGCATTTTCTACTTCGTATCACCTAACCTAAACAACTAATGATAACACGATTTGACAGTTACTGTGAAATCGTGTTGGCATTCATTCTCAGTTCTTCTCTTTTATTCTAATCGTAAGTCTGTAGGTGATACGGAGTAGAATACGAACGCCCGCAACTAAGCCCGAAACTACGGATTTCGTTAGAGAGTAGCCCCCCTGGGCGGAGCAGAAGGGAGTGTCAGACTCTTACTGACTAAAACCCATCCGTGTTCCTCCTAGTGCCCTTTGCGTTCCAGGGCCGCGGTGACTCTTTCGAACAAAGTCCGCAACATCATCTCACGCACACGTGTAAAACGTTTTGGGAATACCTGCTTTCATTGTCCGTTCAGTCAATGGTTGGAAGCGATTCTTGATAGCTCCAGTAAGGGGTTACTTTTAGGCAAGCGTGTTCCATTGCCGATCAATTTAATCACAATAGCGGTCATTGACCCACATATGACTTTATCAATATCAAAACAGTAAAAATAAAGACATAAAGCTGTCCTGAATCGACTTCTATCGTGACCCTTTGTGTTCTCTAGCAATGAAAAACGGTTCATAATTGATTGTTCGGGTAGGTATCTACGGAGGGATTTTAGGAAAAGGTCAATGTACTTTATTGCAAGTTTATCTGGCGCCTACCATAGTACCATGCGACGAGATGTAAAAACGTTTGCAGGTGAAATGCCAAATTTCAATAATACCTACGTTTGATAGGACGACTATGTATTCTTTCTGCCGCTGTGATGTACCACAGTCGGAACAATGCCACTGGCGCAGCTGGTTACCAAATACTAAACAACGTGAGAATTAAACAACCCTTTGTCCTTTATCAATCGAAAATGTGGTTAATTTCCACTAAGGGGCCGCGGATTAACTCGAACAAGACAATGAAGACAGATTTTTGTTGTATTATGATGAATGGTGTTGAGTTTTTCGACGGTGGCTTATAACAATATCATAAAAAGGGGTAGGAACTACATAAACACAGCAGAGGTTGGCCAGTGGATGGGACCATCCATTTCAGAACCGTGACTCCTCCGGGCCTCGGAAAACACGTTAAGCCGTTAGTCCCGGCTGTCATTTGAACATCTTCGACTGTCGTTACGGGCAGTCAGAAGCCAGAAAATCCAACACCAGTCTTGCCAGGGGGTTTCGTGTTACCCAGGTGCTGTCCCAATCATCGTCATCATATAGCCGAAAGACGTCCACTGCTGGACATAGGCCTCCCCGCGCGCGTCGCCATAACGACCGGTCCTGCGCGCCTCGCATCCATCGGCTACCCGCGAATACACTAGGTCGACGGTCCTCCTTGTGGGAGGCCTTCCAATGTTGCGTCTTCCGGTAAGCGTTCGCCACTCCAGAACTTCTCCGCCCCATCGACCATCTGTTCTACGAGCGATGTGCTCTGCCCACTGCTGCTTTAGTTCTTTCCAACTTTCATGAAATTTTAATTTTGTTTTATTGGTATACGTCATGCTTGGCGCAAATAAACTGCTAGTGTTTCTTTAGCGAAGTACGTGTTTGTGAAGAACCAATAGAATCGCTTGCGCTGAGCGAGGCTAGGTAAATGAAGCGATACTATTGGTTCTTAACAAACACATTCCTCGCTACGCATCCTCGCACATCTCTGGTGGAAACGCAGCCCAAGGCCTGAAACACATGGGTGAAGGCGGTGGAGGACAGGACTTCTTGTCTCGTAAAATAAAAAGACGCAGACCAGTACGCAGAGTCCAGTTCAGTCTCGCCAACTTAGTTATTCATTTTTTTTTAATTATTCGTTTCCTTGTCGCAGCAGAGCTCTAAGTATTCATACAATAGAATTCTCTGTACTTTATAGCTTACAGACCAAGAGTCACGTTTTTAAAACAATAAAATATCAAACATACTAGCCGCGCATGACATAAGTAATGACGAATGTTCAACTTGAGCTATAGAGCTATAGCACAGAAATTGTTAATAATGTAAGATGTCTTATTACTTATTGGGATATTGAAATAAGTCTGGGATGTCCCCAAGTCAAGGATGTCATTATTTTTTAATTGTTTTGCTATAGGGAGACTGGGTGAACGAGTATTTGGGAACCTTTTGATAGGTAATCCCCACCGCCAATGAATTTCTACGACACGTTCTGTTGAAATCTTTAGGATATAGCCTACCAGCTGCCGACTGCAGTTCATTCGAATGTTGCGGATGTTAAAGGTACAAGTTTGATGCCTACTGCAAAAGCAGTAGCAGCAGGCGACGTATCGCCGCGTCACTACTGGTTTCTACGTATTTCTATGAAATATCTTTCGTAGCTAGCGACACGTCGCCTGCTACTATTTCATAGAAATACACAGAAACCAGTGCTGCGGGGTACTACCTTAACTAAGGGCTCTAACGACGAGTGAAACATCGGTAGCCGCCTACGACGTGGCGTGGACCATTCGTCTGTAACGCCTACACTTACAAAACACGGAATGGCTGCGCCAGTACTAATCAAAATGATGAACCTTAACGTGCGAACTTAGCTGTCATCTTTGCCTTTCATTCATTGAAAGCCTTTTTTCAAGTTTCATACGTGATTTATATCGTGATAGTCAGGAATCAACCCAACATGCGATCATCGCACGAATAACTGATCGTCAGTAACATTTGTTCGGCAAACCAGAGTGCGTCGTCGCGCCTACAGAGGGGGAGTTCGGTTTCGCCGAATAAATGCTAACGTCGATCGTTTATTCGTGCGATCATCGCTTTGTACTAGGATGACACCTGAGACCAGGAGCGGATCCAGGATTGTCGTTTGGGAGAGTTTAACCACACTAAGGGTAGGTTTTAGCAAACACTAAATAATAAGCCTCCTTAGATAACTTTTCGTAAAATCCACAAAGACAACGTTAGGATGTAGACTACCAAAGATATCTCGGACTTTTGGGGGATGGCTTGAGCCACCCCCCAAAAG
The DNA here is from genome assembly GCA_947578705.1 of Lacanobia wlatinum. Lineage (NCBI taxonomy): Eukaryota > Metazoa > Arthropoda > Insecta > Lepidoptera > Noctuidae > Lacanobia > Lacanobia wlatinum. Next base: position 25,449,610 of record OX388038.1, read on the forward strand.
CCCCCTCCCTGAATCCGCCAATCCCTGACACGCTCGTTTTTTACTGAAAGTCAGTCGAAAGCATACTCTATGGCTCCACCAGTGCCTTATTTCAAACCACACATGTATTTTGCAACAGTGAGGAATGCCTAACAAGTTACGACATAATACCTACATAAGCAACAAAATGACACGATTGCACGACAAGCAACATTGAAGGAAAGGAAATGCGTTCCTGTAAACAATGAGTTTGCTACAAACAGTGCTATCATGGGGTAAATAGATAAAACATAGTTATTTAAATGGGACTTAAAAAACTGACGAAATGTGATCAAACAGAGTCAATATGGGTAGTGACAAGCTAGAAAATCTGACATAGTAACACCAGTCTTGCCTTGAGTAGGTATCATGTTGCCTATTTACTGGGCCGAGGATGTCAGATACATGTCAGATACACAGTTGCTGTATGTCAAATTCTGGTTCACAGGGCCTACACCCAGTTACACTGGCAGCCGACCAATAAAAAAAAGTTGGAATAGGCTAAGTAGGTATATTTAGGGGCGAACTTATTACCATCAACTAGGGTCTTCATTATAAAGAGTATCATAGAAACAGATTCTGAGTGGTACACAGAAATAGAATGCAAAAAATATGTGAGTACTACCCAAATAAAAATGAGATTAGGGTATGTACTTGATGACAAATCCTGGACCAAAGCCTTAAGAACTAGCAGGTAGACAGTAAATCTATACTAATATTATAAAGCAAAAGAGTTTGTTTGGTTGAAAGTGCTAATCTCAAGAACTACTGGTTCGAATTTGAAAACTGGATTTAGTGTTGGACAGCCTATTTATCGAGGAAGGCTATTGGCTATATAACATTGCCCCATGACCAATAGGAGAAACTAGTGAGCCATAAATTTTCAAAAAAATGGAGTTAATAGATTTTTACCTATAGATTATAGGAAAACCTATAAGAAGTCTATAATGTTAAAATATCATGTTAAAAAAAAATAATTTCGTTCAGAACCCTTTGCACGCGAGTCCCACTCGCACTTTCTATTATAATAAGCATCTGTGAGAACCTAAATAACTTTTAATAATAATAATAAGCAACCTTTTTGCCTGGTTTTCTGTCACAAATATACATGTATAAGTTTATGTTGTTAAAGGAAGTCTAAGACTGCCACTATGTATTTCTAAAGTATGTAAACTTATTCATTTTTATATTAGGTAACCAAATAGAGGTTAAAAGGTTAATACCTAGCTTTAATCAAATCACTATTTTAATGCAAATTAATAGCACCAATAGTGGTATAGGTTTGTAATCTTAGATTTAATGATAGAATATTGATGGAGCAATAAATTTTGGTATAAAAGTTTACTTTGGCATAATTTATTTAAAAAAAGAATAGAAAATCAAAAGGAATATCTAATGATTTTTAGTTTTTGTGGATGCAGTAAGTTACATGGTCACACCAAGTCTAAAGAAAAATATTGAATGTTGCAAATAAAATAGAAAGCATATGAGCACAATTTAAGTTTAAATCATTATCATAAGAATCCCAACAGTGAAAGTTAAAAACAAAGGACTCATGTGTGGCCTAGTTATTTGTTACGGTATGCCTCAGTATCTTCTAAAATCTAAAAAGAACAGTAAGACATGGAATTTATAAGTAATAGGAGCTTGTTTGGTCATCTTAGATAATTTATAAATAAATAATAGACAAAAAAAAACATGAAATCATCACGCGTTTGTCCAAACCGAGTAGTGTGACGACGAAAATAATTGTTTTTCCATGAACATGTAAACTGACAACGCAGATAACGACGTTTGGTAATGTAGTCAACATTTAAAATGCGCACGGAGGCTCTGCCTCGTCGAATCATTACTAAAACATCTGTTTCATGACTAACAAATGTAAAAACATATATTTACATGATTTTATCGTTTTTAACGGTAAAATACTGGGTTGTGGAGGAAAACAAGGCAGTATTGGTGTGAGATCTTAACAGCTGTAGCGGACGAAGCACCGGCGAGCCACCGGCTCGCACAACAGCCACGCCACTGAAAACCCTATTTAGGCAAATAGGTTACAACACTGTCGAAATTTTTCAACCCACCTATACTCGCCAGTTTTTAACTATATTAACATAAAAAATTAACACACTTACGTGATAACACAAATATCATCCAACAACAAGCGTCATAGCGATCCAAAAACTTGTATCACTGCATAAATAATCACAATTCAACAAGGAACATTTTGTAGCATCCAACGTAAGATTACACAAACTACTTTAAAAACATTAATAACTTATAATATATTGCACAAAAACTCCCTTCAGGCACATACACAAAACGATGATAATATTTATAACGTTATTATCACAAATATAAACGAAATATCACAAACGGATATCACTTTTCTACTTGTCCTTGCGTTCACATAAATTGGCAGCCATCTTGCGTTCGTATGAGCAGGGAGAAATGTTGCCAGTGCTTGAGTTTGTTCTCCCTGATAGACTTTACCCAGTTTTTTTTCGTTTACTTTTATTTTTTGTTTCCAAATTATGTCGCGAGATACTTCTTAAGGAATACTAAAGTATGACAGAGTTTAAGCAACACAAAATATTAAAAACTTGAATAATATAAAACTCAAATTCCAAAAAATACTTTTTTTTTACAATTATTACAGTTCGCTTTACCAACCTATTAACTTCGAAGTTCGTTTGAGGCCGGGTTAAGCTCATTTATTTATTTTTTACGGGGGGAAATCCTCATGGATGTCCTCCGCCCTGGAGCGGGCAGAGGGGTCTATCAGACTCTTACCGACTAAAATCACCCCGGTGTTCCATCTCTCACCTGCGCCGGGGATCGCGGGAACTTGCGACTTCCGTAATCCCTGGCTGATGCCGCCTCCGCGGGTCACCTCGGGTCAGCGGGGGGAGTGAGGTGTTTGACTCCCCCCGCGACGTCAAAGAGGGGCGCACGGGAATACCACGCGCCGCCACCTCGGGGGCGGATGAATGGGGGGCGACGGACATCCCCAAGTCTGCCGCCCCTGGACCCAGTTAAAGAGGCCGGAAGAGGGCAGCGTATTCGGTATAGCGTCCTTCGACGCCCGGTGCGCCTACTGCAGGCCGGGAGAGAGGTCGAGATCTCCCTCTCCCTTTCCGCAGCCTCCTTCTGCGTGATAACTGTTTCGCAGAAGGAGACCACCGCGTCCCAGGATTCCTCCCGTCGACCGTAGCACGAACTACGGCCGGCAGCGAGAGATCACTCCGGGGTTGCGGGATTTGTTCGAGAGAGTAGCCGCGGCCCTGGAACGCAAAGGGCATTAGGAGGAACACGGATGGGTTTTAGTCAGTAAGAGTCTGACACTCCCTTCTGCTTCACCCAGAGCGGGAGGAGTCATTTGATGATTTCCCATCCATAAAAAAAAAGGGAGAGATCACTGCCTACCACAGAGATGAGGGCACGACGTGGCTCCTCCCAAGCGGCACACACGGCGCGGTCAGCGTATGCCGCGCCGTGTCCTGCCGACAAACGACGCAGTGGTGACACCGAGCGTCCGGCTCCCTGCCTATGCGACACAGGAACCTCCCAAGCTCATTTATTTGAAACAAGCTTCTGCCTGCGGTTTCGCCGCGAGTCGAATAGAGTTAAAAGTTTTTTATTATCCCAATGGATAAAAAGTCTACAAGTTTCATCAAAATCAGACACTTTTATTGTTTGAAATTAACAATGTTATTACTATACATATTTATACAAATGTGGATTCTAGCAGTCTTTATATTGTCAAAGTTGTTTAAGTTCAAAACTGAATTACGTGTTAAAGTTTAGTGTTTTAGTGTTAATTTATTAGTTTTTACTAAATTGAACAAGGCAACGATTTGAACAGTCTTTTTGTGTATCAAAATTTTTTTTACTGTAAGTCGAGAATTTAATATTGTTGTATTCAGGTACTTACCTAACTTGACTTGAAGAGGAGCTTGCACACTATTACCAAGGAGTATCGTGTTAACCAGGAACTGTGTTGTGGAGATCAGATTAGCAGTTGCTGCATGTAAAATACTGGTACTTAGCTTCATTCGATTATTGACTTTAAGCCGACCCTAACATAGTTAAAAAAAGGGTTAGCAGTTTTTTTTTTATTATTGATAGGTACGCTATTTTTTTATAAATTCGTCATTCCAACACGTTCGTAATCTGCTAAACTCATAATGGTCGATCATTGGTCAGTCAATGGTCTCGTAATAGAATCGTGGTAGAATGACATTGTCGTATTACCATTATTATAAAACCCGTTAGTAGAAATGATTTTCGAAAAACTACTAAATTTGAACATTAAGTAATGCCAGATTTTTTTATACATATATATTTTTACGTCTTATTTATTCAATTGTTATGCACGAGTTTACCATTCTATGCCATTTCTTTCAATGGAGTGTCAGTGGTTGACCATTGGAAAGTCATAATGACGCTTTAATATTAGTAGATTACCAACAATTTTGAAAACAATGATAGACCATTCTGACGCTTGTAATAGCAGACTTGAGGACCAAGATGGTAAGCGATGATGCGGTCGAAGATGGAGCACGCTTGCCTAGAAGTAACCTATTCACTCTTGACTTAAAGACTCCCAGGTTGTAGCTATCAGGAAACGCAGACTCTGGTAGGAAATTCCACTCCTTAGCTGTACATACTATGAATGTTTTCCAAAACGTCTTGTGCGTGTGGGTGGATGTTCACCATGTACCGGTGGCGCATCGCCGTTCGTGTTGTGGTTCGATGATGGAACGGGCTTGGCGAAATTAAATCATGTAATTCGACGCAATCAAATCCCAAAATTGATTGAATTAGGCAAGCTAAACTTCAATATTTAAATTCCCTGTGATGTGGGTAATTTTGTCATTACAGTAACACTAAAATATCCAAAGACACTAACTTTTGTATTGGTTCTAGTTATGGAATATTACAGTACAGCCAACGACAATATTTAACACCTCAGAAAAATAGATTGCATAGTGTTTATGAGGAATTAAGTGGTTAACACGATAAATATCACCGAAGTCTACTTATTAATTCATATAAATAATGATTATTGCACTTTGTGAAGCAAACCTGTAGAAAACTGAAAAGTTTTCCGATAAAAATAAATAAGGCAACATCGTTGTCAATGTCAATAAGCTGTCAATCAAATCAATGACATTAATTTGTTTTTATTTACTTTCTTTTCCTTCAATCAAGCCAAAATCCAAAATCATTCCGAGAGAGCCTGAAACTCAAAGTTATTATTGCTTGTGCTAGACATAACTTTACCATCCTTTTGCAAAACATATAACTTTACCATCTGCAAACCTAGTCATTATCCCAGTCAATCCAGCCCTTTTCTCACGTATTTAGGGGTTTTCTCAGTACGTGTTCCATTTTTCTGCAAAGCCCAGAAGGATATTTCCAACGACAACCAGTAACCTGTAACCGGTATAGCTAAAATCACTAACGTTGGCCTGATGCTGGAAAACCGTCGTCTAGCTTTATGAGGTAGTCTAAATACTATAATCCAGGTCTGGGTCTTGTGGAGTAAGTAGCCCCATTTTATATTCACCTCCTGAGAAGAGTTCCTTCAACCTACGTAACCCTAGATTTATATTTTCAACGAGATTGACGCCAACAGATGCACCTGTCAGAATTGTCTGGGCAAGTTACAAGCAGGCCTTTGCCGTGTTAAACTCTGCAGTAAATACCATAACAACTGGTTGAAAATATTTAATTACCACCAGTGTATCTGCCCCTTAACCATCAAAATGTGCTTACTATCTATTTCCCCTTCCCTCTATCACCTATGAAATACCTTTAGTTAAATAGAATTTGCTCTACATATTGTTCACCTAAAATAGTTACACCTCTTACACAAACTTAATTACATAGTACAATGGGGGTTGTATTGCTGACAGCGATGTCTACTAGACATTTGGATGGACTGAAAGAAATTAAAATAGAAAGGGGGTAGTTTGCATTTTAGTGTGGTAATTGTGTGGTAGTTAGGAAGCGAGGTCGAAAAGTAACTCAAAGGTCTAGCTGATGGTGGCGTATGCGCTGGATCATTTGGCTCCCTTCAAAATGGTTGAGCCGAATGGTACTAGCACATGCGTCATGTTCGAAAACAGGCGCCGTCAGTTGGGACTGGTTATTTCTCAGCTGCCATGGTTTATTTTAATTATTTCTTTGATTTTTTCCTTTTTTTCCGGACGCTTTTACCTGCTCGTCTTTTACATCGTTCTCACATGTAATAATAATATAATTTCAACATGATGTAAACAAAACTTTGTAACAATTTATTATTTTTAAAAGAGTGAGTTTCTTACACGTTCTTCTCCATAGAGTTCTACGTCTTGGAACCTGCAAATAGCTTCATCTTTTTTAACCGACCGACCTTGACAATTCAAAAGTGCCTGTAAGTGGTTTAATTTAATTAAATGCTTTGAGTTTGTACAGGCTAAAAAAAAAGTTACTATTATAAGCCGTTAAAACGAACGGCTTTTAAAAATAACTTTAATAGGAGCTTCTTAAAGTTTTGAAAAAAATATATGTTAAAGCACCAAACAGGTAGTAAATATTAACATTAACAATGTGGTTACGACAAGGCTAAAACTATGAGAACTTGGAAGTGGACAACCAACTTGACGTCAGAATGGCTAACCACTTTAATCTACACTAATATTATGAAGACGAAAGATTTGAATGTTTTTTTGAATTGAATGGGATATTATAAATTGCATATCAAATAAATAATCGCCTATCAATACATACTCATCATTTATATTCTTTTTTACATCAAATAACTTACTTCACTACAAATAAACTAAATGTTTAACAAAACTCAAACTGCAGATAATTCGAAATCATATATCAATATGACATTACTTTTTTCCTCATAATGCAATACAGTTAAATTTATTTTTGTACAAAAATACTACATACATAGCATAAATACTGACTGCACAGCAAATTTTCCACATTTATGGACAACACCCCGACTCTGATAGGTTAGGTGAGAAGGCTAAGGCAGGAGCTCGCGGCGGGCGGTTTTTTTTTTAACCACCCAGAACTATGGTGAGTCGCAGTACAGTTTTGTCGTGCATTAAGATTATTAGCTGTGCATTGATGAAAAATTTAGCTTTAGGAAAAATCGCTGTACGCTGCGAAAATAAATTGTAGTGTGTTTAGTTATTATTCTAAGGTTTAGTGATATTTTGAGTTGAATATTTTGCTGTGCAATCAGTAATTTTGATGGGAATTCGGAATCTTATTGCATAGAAAAAGAATATTTTTTGATTTGCGTTTAAATACTACCCGAATTGAATAGGCTCCGAAACTGCTGGACCGATTTGAAAAATTCTTTCACCATTAGAATCCTACATTATCCCTGATGAGTGTGCGTAGTCTCAGCGGAAAAGTGTCGTCTTTCTTCGTTTCAGTTTAGCAGATATTTAGTGTATGACGTCCTGTAATTGTGTATGGTAAGTACGAATTTGTGCATCCAACCATTAGGGAGTTATTCAACAAAAAGTTTATTCCTATGGACGTACAAGAAAAAAAATACATACAATAATTAGTGTGTATTTGTGTGTAAATGTGTAGGTATGTTAAAATGAAACTTGTGTGTCATGAAACTGCAGAGATATTCAAGTTTCCGCTGCGCTGACGTTTGGCTATTTGATGAAAATCATATAAAACGGTTTAGTGGAGAGTTGTATTATTTTACGTACGTAGCTTTGAATTTGTGAGTAACGTTTGCGAAAACAGAATTTGAAAAAAACATACCGTTTAGAAGATATATTCGTAAAAGTAAAATAAGGTTATTAGGTCCTAGTACTTAAAATAGGTACTCTAGAACCTAACTTATGACGTTTATTTGTAACTTGTAAGAGTCTACAATGTCCTGCCAAGTTTCAATTATGTGCTCTTTGTAATTACTGAGCAATGGCATAATTTACCACGACCGGACCGCTATGTTTTATGACATCCGATTGTAGGACTATTTAAAAGAAAAGCAAAACAAAACATATTCCAATATTTAGTGTATTAATGCAACTATTCACATGTTAAATTTCAGCTCATTACACTGAATAATTAAAGAGATATAAATAAAAATACCAGAACCACCACAAAACGTGGATAATCCGACGAAGTTTGAATGGCTATAAATTATTCAAATCGGACCTTTCGTTTACAAGTTACGACGGTTTTAAAAATACTCTAATTAAGAAAAATGTTGCGAGTGAACCGCCCTACGTTTAGTCTATTAATAAGTAATTTACACATACCCTTTAAGAGGTTAGATGGGAGATAAAGTTCGTGAAGTACCAACTAAACACGCGCGAACGAAGTCGCGGGCGAAGTGCTAGTTTTTTGATATATTTCTTAACAAATATTTCATTATAGATAATAAGTAGTGGCAAATAGGTAGGTATTAAACAGTGCACATGGTCTCATGTACATATCTCGTTTGGTCGAGCCATCCTGACGGTCACACCAAGCTGGGGTAAGCACTACCAATCGGCACCTATAAACTCATATAACTTTTGAACCAATGAGCGACTAATTCTGATATTTGGTTACTAATTTCGACTCATAAGCGACTATTTTTAATGTTATCAAAATTAAAATCCCTGATGGTGGCCATGCCAGTTTCATTCACACATCCAAGGCTTTCCAAGAAATATCACGTTCCTCAGTGACATGATTGTGGTCATATGGCGATGGTGGCCATGCCAGTGTCAGTCACACATCCAAGGCTTTCCAAGAAATATCACGTTCCTCAGTGACATGATTGTGGTCATGTGGTGATGGTGACCATGCCAGTGTCAGTTTTACATCCAAGGCTTTCCAAGAAATATCACGTTCCTCAGTGACATGATTGTGGTCATATTATGGTGATGGTGGCCATGCCAGTGTCAGTTACACATCCAAGGCTTTCCAAGAAATATCACGTTCCTCAGTGACATGATTGTGGTCATGTGGTGATGGTGGCCATGCCAGTGTCAGTTACACATCCAAGGCTTTCCAAGAAATATCACGTTCCTCAGTGACATGATTGTGGTCATATTATGGTGATGGTGGCCATGCCAGTGTCAGTCACACATCCAAGGCTTTTCAAGAAATATCACGTTCCTCAGTGACATGATTGTGGTCATGTGGTGATGGTGGCCATGCCAGTGTCAGTCACACATCCAAGGCTTTCCAAGAAATATCACATTCCTCAGTGACATGATTGTGGTCATGTGGTGATGGTGGCCATGCCAGTGTCAGTTACACATCCAAGGCTTTCCAAGAAATATCACATTCCTCAGTGACATGATTGTGGTCATTTGGTGATGGTGGCCATGCCAGTGTCAGTTACACATCCAAGGCTTTCCAAGAAATATCACGTTCCTCAGTGACATGATTGTGGTCATGTGGTGATGGTGGCCATGCCAGTGTCAGTTACACATCCAAGGCTTTCCAAGAAATATCACGTTCCTCAGTGACATGATTGTGGTCATGTGGTGATGGTGGCCATGCCAGTGTCAGTTACACATCCAAGGCTTTCCAAGAAATATCACGTTCCTCAGTGACATGATTGTGGTCATGTGGTGATGGTGGCCATGCCAGTGTCAGTTACACATCCAAGGCTTTCCAAGAAATATCACGTTCCTCAGTGACATGATTGTGGTCAGATAGGCATTCGCGCCTTGATAAATATGTAGGTACATCCAGCTGCATCCAGTCCCATTGAACTAGAAGCCCAATATATTTATTTATTAACTAACTAGCTTTTGCCCGCGACTTCGTACGCGCATATCCCGTTTTTTCCCGTTCCCGTTAAAATTTCGGGAAATCCTCTCTTAGTACTCTAGTATAATACTATAGTATCATAGTGCGTACAGCTAAGGAGTGGAATTCCCTGCCAGATTCTGTGTTTCCAGATAGCTACAACCTGGGAGTCTTTAAGACAAGAGTGAATAGGTTGCTTCTAGGCAAACGTGCTCCACCTTCGACCGCATCATCGCTTACCATCAGGTGAGATTGTGGTCAAACGTACGCCTATATCTATTAAAAAAAAAAGAAATTGTACCGGTTGCATAGAGTCGATTTATTGTGTAAGAATAATCGATTTTTTAAATAGATATTTAGTAGGTACTGAATGTGGAGACTGATTGAATAACAGTCGCACGGGTGATCGACCCGTAGGTATGTTAAAATGGTCACCCATCCTCAGACCGACCTCGGCAAGTGTTGCTTACCCTTGAAGATCGACTCGTGCGGCTGTTATATACCAAGGCATGCTGGAATCTCGGTATGCTAAAATGGTCACCCATCTACAGACCAACCTCGGCAAGCGTAGCTTAACCTTAAAAATTGACCCGTGCGACTCTTTATAGTTTAGCCGTTCGGTTATTATATTCCAAGACACGGTGGAATCTTGGTATCTATGTTAAAATGGTCACCCATCCACAGACAAAACAGTTTACTTACCTTTAATGATGCAGTTTACAACTCTCCTAGTAGGTAGACTTGAAAACTCGAAAATCAAATCGAATAACGATCGATTTTTTTGTATAGGGATGGCGATCTGAAATCGATTAATCGAAGAATCGATTTTTGGAGCCAAAAAGATCGATTTTTTAAATCGATATGTAGTATTGAGTCGATTCGGTGAATCGATTTTTCACCCTTGAAAATCGACGTTCGATTTTTTTTAACCATAAAACTATTTACAATTAATTGTACTCGTATTATAAAAGTGCTGCCGGTTAAAGAATTAATTATTCAAAAACTCGCGAGATGGCTGTATGTTTAGATTCCTTCGCGTCTCTTGAATAAAAAAAGTTACGTTTGTAGTCTTTGACTTTTTGTATCTGCGTCTGGACTGACATTACTTACGTGACGTAAGTATATATATATATATATACAGTGATTTTACTGATAAGAGATAGTTAAATTATTATATGTATCTTGTTTTTAATAAAATAGATTTATATTACACTAGCTGTGCCCGCGACTTCGTTCGCGTGGATGTCGAAAAATATATATACCTTGCGTATCCTGATCTCAAAATTAAGAAAATAGGAAGAGGGTACCTAATGCAGGGCACTCTATCATCTCTTCCGGTTGAAATGCCGTTTAGCCCGGATAATCTCACCGATTAATTTTACATTTTATGTTAAACAGTTCTACCGGGTTTATAGAATCGATTTACTGTGTAAGAATAATCGAATTTTTTTAATCGATATTTAGTAGGTACTGATAGAGGAGACTTATAAAAAGAGGAGCTCGTAGCTAAATAATAACAGTCGCACGGGTCGATCTTCATGGCTTACCAACTCTTGCCTTGGTGGCTCTGTGAATAGGTGACCATATTATTTAACATACTGCGACTTCGCCGTGTTGATCGGAAGCTGATCCGAATATAGTTGGGAAAAGATTAAGCATATATTAAAAATACAGACAATACCATTTGGCCCCAATTGGGGCTGACGGTCCTTGAGAGAGTTACTCTGACGTTTTATTGTCCTTTTTATTGAATGGCGGTTAATCAGCGGCCTAAATGATCCCAAATGCGCAAATGTGTCAAAGTGGCGAATGGGTCTGTCATGTGACAATATTTAATGAACAGGCTGGCAGATGCTTAGGTCTATGAATAGGGTAGGTAAATGTATGACGAAAATATAATTATGAATTTATTTATTTTTTGGGAATCCTAAATTCTATTAAATTCATATCACTTAGACCGTCTCCCTAGTGGATAAAGGAAATTGAAACAAAATTACCTTTGTAATCTGTGCCCAGTTTTGCCAAATTATGTGTTTTTCGCAAATCATTTCAATTTTTTACCATGAACCATCATCTGCCTAGCCTTTTCCCAGCTATATTGGAGTCAGCTTCCAGTCAAACGGGATTGGAGCGGCTGCCTACCAGACCTCTACAACCCTACAATACTGGGTAACACGATACTTCTTGGCAAGACTGTAGGTGTCAGATTTGTCGGCTTCTGACAATCCGTAAAGACTACCTGAGATCTCTTCTCGGTAGGTATGTTAAACTGGTCACCCATCCACAGACTGACCTTGGCAAGCGTTGCTTAACCTTGAAGATCGACCCGGGCGGCTATTATATTCCGTGGTACGTAGGAATCTTGGTATGTTAAAATGGTCACCCATCCACAGACTGACCTTTGCAAGCGTTGCTTAACCTTGAAGCTCGACCCGGGCGGCTATTATATTCCGTGGTACGTAGGAATCTCGGTATGTTAAAACGGTCACCCATCCACAGACTGACCTTGGCAAGCGTTGCTTAACCTTGAAGATCGACCCGGGCGGCTATTATATTCCGTGGTACGTAGGAATCTCGGTATGTTAAAATGGTCACCCATCCACAGACTGACCTTGGCAAGCGTTGCTTAACCTTGAAGATCGACCCGGGCGGCTATTATAGTCCGTGGTACGTAGGAATCTCGGTATGTTAAAATGGTCACCCATCCACAGACTGACCTTGGCATGCGTTGCTTAACCTTGAAGATCGACCCGGGCGGCTATGATATTCCGTGGTACGTAGGAATCTCGGTATGTTAAAATGGTTACCCATCCACAGACTGACCTTGGCAAGCGTTGCTTAACCCTGAAGATCGACCCGTGCGGCTGATATAGATTAATTATGTCGATTCGAATCACAATAAAATTCATGAATCCCTACTCTTCTCTTTTTTCTTTTTCGGTCAAACATATCGTTATCACCTTCTTATTAGCTACATAGCATAGGTATCCAAACTTTATTTGTCAGACATGGACCAATCTGCTGATAACACCGCAATTACACACAGTACATCGCCATCAAACGACAATGTAGTTGAACTGTCAAAATATAAGTTCAAACTTAGAAGCTCAGATGTTACGATAAATGAAACGATATGACTAAATGTTATTTTTTTTTCCTTTGGTATTAAGAGTTTCACAAATAATATACGCATTCATTCATGAAACAGTTCTAAACTGTTACTATTTAATCTCAATAGATGGCGGTGCATGTATGTGCTTCACGTAATGAAACTTTAAACGAAACCTTTAAATACAAATATCTTTTGATAGAGTGAACCGATTGCGATGAAACAAAAACTAAGTTATACCTCCAGTTACGTACAATTTTATTGCGTGAAAGTTATCTACGTTATTTCTGTACTTTTTACGTGATGCCTGCACATCCAAACAGACAAACAGATAAACAGACAAAAATTCCAAAAATGATGGAAATGGGTTCTGTAAGTTACCCTGTATCTCCCTAGCAATTTTTTTATTTTTTATTTTGAATGTACAAAAACGACTCTTCAACAGATTTATTATATGTATAGATTATAAAAGAAAATTTGAAAAAAAGATCGATTTTTCGGAAATCGATCTTATATACCTCGATTTTTTTGTGAATCGATTCATTAGGTCACGATTCGAATCGATTTAAAAATCGATCTTTTTCGGAAAGAATCGCCATCCCTATTCTATTATTGACATAGTACAGAAAAATTGTCGTTATATTCAATTGTTCATCTTCGCTAGTCAAAACACACTCAACTCATAGCCAAACATGGGCTGAGGTCATATTTCTGCGGAGAAACTTAAAACCGCCATTCAGAAAAACGCGTCATCAGTACAATGCCATCTATCGACATTTTTTTTTTTTACTGTAGTCATTGTCAGAACTGTCAAATATAAGTTCAAACTTAGAAGCTCACAATTATTACGATAATAAATAATGATAAGATAATAACATGTTCACTTTTTTTTACTACATATAATAATAGTTTAAAAAAACTAAAAGACACGCTGTTAGCACGCACTAAAAAGCGTTTATGTAATAATAATAATAAATTCATTTATTCAGGTTATTATAACCCATTACAACACAAAAATCATAAAATCACGAATCAAAATAAGAAAGGTAAATTAAAATCCCATCAATAAGTTAATAAATTAAATTTAACAATGCCAATAATTTAAAATTAAAAATGTCAGTAAATTTAATTTTAAAAAAATGTCAATAAATTAAAAATGATTAAATTAAATTGTAAAATGTCAATAAAATTAATTAAACTTTAAAAGGTCAATAAATCAAATAAATTAAAAATGACAATTTAATAACACAATAATTGTTATCTCTACTGTGGACGCAGCACGCTTGCGCATAACCGCGTGAAAGCAATCCGTGCGCGCTTCTGCGAACATACCCGACGCACTACAGCCGGTCGATTCTGTCGACATCTCACCGTGACCACATAATTGGAGTGAACGACAAGTGAGTTGTCACGCCATCTTGTTTGTATGGTTTGACAGCTCACCTGCCGTTCACTTCGCCCAAGTGTTCACTTCGATATGCTTACAGAATCACACTGCAGTACCGGGGCAGCCCCATCACCGCCCTAAACGCGTTGTTATACTGGACTCGGATGGCACTATAAATTCTATCCGCGAGCCCACAGACTGCACGAGTAGAGCGATGTACAATACGCTCTAAAGAGCGTCAGCTTTACTTGAGTAGAGCATCGGGCGAATCTGCGGGCGATCATATTCGCTCTCACGGATAACGCCCTTCGCTCACGTTCCATGTCTGCATGATCTTTAAGGTCGCCAGTCACAACATGCCCGAGAATCCGAGATACTTAAATTGTTCAACCCTTTCCAGAGGAACATCATTCAGGTAAACCGGAGGGATCTTCCCTGGACATTTTTCACTGGCGGTCTCAAAGACCATCCACTGGCTCTTTTTCACATTATATTGCAAACCGTGACCACATACATATTCCTCGCACGTCTTCAACAGCTCTCGCTTACTCTTTTTGGACAAATCGCTCCACGCTTTCTTTCATCAAACTAAATGTCCGAATTATTTTGTAATTTTTAGTGCGTGCTAAAAGCGTGTTTTTTAAACTATTATTTTTGTTTTATACTTTTTAGTCTTCTTGTTATTCAAACTTAATTTACTACTTACTAATTTATAATATTAATAGGTATTTATTTTTTCGTATCCCATTCAGCAAACCCTTTCATTTAATACCCATATCATGGGGGTGCATTTCAAATAGCCAATCCGCCATGTTGGATTTAAGTCACGTGACTATTTTTTTCTTTTTCGTTTCCCTGACAGCAAACCCTTTCATTTGATACCCATATCATGGGGGTGGATTTCAAACTGCCAGTCCGCCATCTTGGGGAGGCCGCCATATTGGATTTGTAATGACGTTTCTTAGCTAGTCATGTATTGTCATCAGAACTCAGAGCGTGTGCAAAATTTCATCCTAATCGAAGACCGGGAAGTGGGTCAAATTAAGATTTTCTTAGATACATAGTTACAAGTGAAGCTAATATGTTTTGGTGTTCTTTTCACACATTTGTTACTACTATTTTTCTCAATAGATGGTGTTGCAAGTACCTATCTGGAGTCTCAATGAAAATTACCTATTTTTAACCGACTACAAAAAAGGAGGATGTTCTCAAATCGACCGCGTATTTTTTTATGTGTGTTCGCGGATAACTTCGTCGTTTATGAACCGATTTCGATGAATCTTTTTTTATATGAAAGAGTATGCTGCCGAAGTAGTCCCATTGCCACCAGGTCAGGATCTGATGATGGAAACCCTGAGAATCCGAGGGCAACTCTCGAAAATTGTAGGCACGCATCTGGTAAAAACTTGATATTGTGTAGGTATATATCGGGTGATACTACAAAGATTTGGATCCGACCTGATGATGGAGAAGACAGAGAGTCAAGGGAACTCCACAACGGTATGTAGGAACTACCAAGTGTTTGGGCTTTTTTCATTCGTATTGACGAGACCTTTACACCGAAAGCACTCGGTAAGTTTTATTAAATAGGCCCCAGTTCATAACATAAAAGCACAGTACGCTGTGTATGGGTACCACTTAACAGTGAAAAATAAAAAACTCTTACAAAAAATATAACCGACTTCCAAAAACAACACAACACTACAAAGTATAAAAATAACTTTAATTTCGAAAGTCGGTGTTTTTGGTTATTTCGTTTTTTGACACCGACTTCCTTCATCGAGCTCTAAAAAAGGTTTTTTGGCGCTCGATGAAGTTTCTTCCTAAACTTAAAAATTCAATATCAAAAATCTTAAATATTATAATATTTTGTGGGTCGACTTTGATGAAATAAACGCTTAATGTTACTGGGGTTATCACTTTATATTTTTAAGTACCTAGATTTAGAATTCAATCGGTGGTTTATGCGTGATGCTCCCACAAACGCACAGACAAAATTTTCAAAAATTGCATTTTTTTATATCTTTTTCCTAACGTTTCTATGTAATTTTTGTGCAAACATATACAATGTATAAACACAGTAAGTCTACGATTTTATTATATGTCATCATCATAGTCATAACAGCCGAAGACGTCCACTGCTGGACATAGGCCTCCCCCAAAGGGGGGGTTTGCCATAATCGCCACACTTGGCAGGCGGGTTGGCGATCGCAGTGTATGGTTGTGGTATGGTGTTGCGTTTTACACAGAACGCTGCGGCACATTCTCTGGTGAGTCCCTTAGTCGCCTCATACTACACCCACGGGAAGTGATGGGATGGTATTATTCTATTTATTCTTTTACGGCACCATACGGCGACAGCCGACACCATGCGGCGTTATTATATGTATAGAATAGATATAGATGAAAAACAAAAAACAAACATGAACATCACAAAAAACTTATTAGGTTTCTGGATGTTGAAATACCTTAAAGCAGCCTTAATACTAACGAAATAAATCACCGTTTACATACATTTTATAAAACATTGTGTTGTGAAAGGCTCAATCTAGGATCCAACTAGCGAAGCTACATATCTATATAATATAAAAATGAATCGCAAAATGTGTTGGTAAGCGCATAACTCAACAACGCCTGGACCAATTTGGCCAATTCTTTTTTTAAATGTTCGTTGAAGTTCAAAGATGGTTTTTACGGCGAGAAAAATTCGAATAATTGCCGGAAAAACCCTAAAATAGCCCTTTTCTTTTTCCCATACAAACTTTTTCTAACTAAAACGAGCTTTATTGCTATTTTATAAAGTTCATATTGAATTACAAGCAATCACTGTTGTTTAAACAATGTAGGTATGTAGGGTAGGAGTAGGGTAGGAGTAGGGTAGGAGTAGGATAGGAGTAGGGTAGGAGTAGGATAGGAGTAGGGTAGGAGTAGGATAGGAGTAGGGTAGGAGTTATATTATAAATGAAAATTGTGACGCAGACGAAGTTGCGCGGGTCAGCTAGTTTAGTATAAATCTGCCTAGATACATGTAACTTTTCTATAGTATATTTGTTTAAATATATGATTATTACATGTGTGCACCATCAAAAGTACGAGTATCATGTGACTACAAGGATTGTCAAATTGTGTCCCAAAGGGCATAGAACCATTGTGGCATAGCCGCCGCCATTTTAATTTTATGGGTAGAGGACACTTCAAGATCAGATTGGATTAGATTAAAATAATATGTCAACATTAGTGCGTACGTGAACCATGCAACAGTGGTTCACGTACTGACAGTCAAAACGTTCTGCTAAAGCGCTCAGATACTGTTGCGGCTACCCCAAACCCTACGCACCAGGGATGTGCATCGCTTGCGCATGATTGTGTGGAAATAATCCACACGCGCCTCGCCAAACATCCCCGACGCGCTACAGAAGCGAGGCAGCCCCGTGAGCATCCTGAACGCGTTGTTGTATTGGACACCTAAAACGCTGTACTACTACACTACACACACTTGGGCTTGGGCACCATGTTGTTGGTTTAAATGTGTGCTACCCGTACATGCAGATTACATGGCGCACTGCGATTTTTAAAAAAATATCAAAATGGCGACGGGGTGTATGCCAGCTCCCATACATAAAAGATCAAGCCCCTTTCCATTTTTTCTTGCATGCTTTATTTAATGTGATGAAAGATGTACTTCCCTTGGAATTGGAAGTATGTATTGTGTATTTATACTTATTGTTGGGATAAAAATAAATAAAACAACTGTTTGGCAGTATTAGTATGTTTTCTAAACACGTATTTTATTTTTTTCCAATAGAATACTTACAGACCACAGGTCTTACAATATTTAACTTACAATCGAACTTAAATCAACGTTACAAACATAAGTTACCAAATGATGAACAGGCAAGTTTAAATTTAAGTTTAATTAAAATGCACTTTTTTCTGAACAAGTTTTCCGTAAAACATACATTATAATTATCACAAAATATTAAACTAAACCTTCTAAAACGAAGGTGATTAAAAAAATGATTTTTAACGGGTACTTTTTTGTATTTCAATCATAATATCAACATAGATTTAGCCAATAATAAATGTATTAATGAATTATAATCTAAGAAATAAGTACCGGATTATCGTAGTTTGGAATGGTGGTACATTCCTGAAATGCATTTGTCAGATGGAGTCAAATACTAGTGACTAGACAATCACACACACACACACACATAAGGGCACTTCTTCAGCGGCGCGGCGTGGGGAATCATTTCGCGAGAAACTCTTCGAGAGCTCTATCCTGAGTAGCCAGGCTGCGGGCTCACTTCACGAGCCCGGAGCTCTTGGGAGACAGGCGGCGGGCTCACTTCACGAGGCCGGGGCTTTTGGGAGACAGGCGGCAGCTCACTTCACGAGCCCGGGGCTCTTGGGAGACAGGCTGCGGGCTCACTTCACGAGCCCGGGGCTCTTGGGAGACAGGCGGCGGGCTCACTTCACGAGCCCGGGGCTCTTGGGGAGGTCGCACGGGAGGAAGATGTGCATGAGCTTGTCCACCTCGCCGCGGCACAGTGGGCAGCGGTTGCATCTGGAAAGGGAGAGAGAGAAATTAATAATCCTGTTTTATTGAAAATATTCAGATAAAATCATTTAAATGAATATTAATGTACTTCATATGGAGTAAGACGTATCTATGTTACTCATAGAAGAGGAAATTTATCCAGAGAATGAGTTGCTTGTTCTTATTAAATTTCAGAACATAAACCTCGTGTTACGTTAGAAAGCTTTTTGTAGGCTCTTACGAAGTTAATTGCTATTATCAAAGTTTGACTGCTTTCTTACTTATAAAGATTTATTCCTCTTTACAATTTCACTGCTCTTTTACAGTATGACTACACTTTTATAGTTTGACTACACTTTTACTGTTAGCCTACACTTTTACAGTTAAACTACTATTTTATAGTCCTTACTGCAGCGCTTGCGTAACACTCGGAACAGCATCCTGAAAATGATTGTTGACAGACCCGACTGCCTCATCCAAAGACACTGGGTGAAGGTAGCTATAGGGTTATGTAGCTAAACAAACTAGTTTAAGTATTACTAATAACACTAATATAGCATATAAGCATAATCTGTTACTAATTCAGTACTAACAACTTATGGGCTAGTAATGTCTGAAATAAAGATATTTTTTTTTTTTTATTTTTTTTTTTTATAGTCCGACTACTCTTTTAGAGTTTGACTACACTTTTACAGTTTGACTACTCTTTTACAGTTTTACTACTCTTTTACAGTTTTACTACTCTTTTTCAGTTTTACTACTCTTTCACAGTTTGGCTACTCTTTTACAGTTTTACTACTCTTTTACAGTTTGACTACTTTTTTACAGTTTGACTATTGTTTAAAGCCTACAAACATAGTAGTGTGTGGTGTACGTACCTAGGAGCGCACTCTCCGCAGCAGACAACGTGTCGGCACGGCAGGAACAGCGTGTCGATGGGCGCGTCCATGCACACGCGGCACGCCAGCACCTCCGCGCGACAGCCGCCGCTGTGCGACCTAGACCGGGGCTCCTGAGGGACAAAAAAGAGGACTATTAGGGTGTTGTAGAAATCAGTAATCTGTCTACCCTACTTCAATATTCCCCAAAAGTGTAGGCCGAGGTACTTACATCTCTGATGTTGTTTTTGAGTGTCTAATGTAGGGGGCGAGCCTATTGTCAGTGTCCGGGAGTGGAAGGTATAGAAGTGGTCCTTACCTTGTGTTCAGCCCCCGAGTTGGACCGCCTGCGCGCGCGCGGCTCGTGCGCGGCGGCCGCCAGCGCGTGCGCGGCGCGGCGCGCGCGGTCGTGCACCTCGCGGCACGTGCGCCGGATGTCGAACACGTAGCGGCGCCCCAGCGTCGTGCTGTCGTTGAAGATCGACGCTATGGTGCCCTGAAGAGGACGAAAGGGATTGTTAGTTAACAATACGTTAGGTCTTCCCCGGAGGGTCTGGCAGAGCAGTATGCTGGTTGGTTCCTGAACTGGACTGACGTGGGCTATTCAACGGTCGCCGGTCAGTACTCAAGTAACATAGTGTTTAAGGCCGCAGACACGTACTCAGCGGCGGAGCGGGCGGCGCGGCAAGTTACATTATACATCTCTGCATTTGATCGCGCCGCTGCAGCTCTGATCGCGTCAAATGCGCGACCTAAGTGTCCGTGGAGTTCCTTGCACGTTCTTCTCATTAGAGATCTACGCTTTGGAGTGTGCAAATAACTTCATCTCTTTCACTGACTGAGTGAACTGACTGACAATTCAAAAGTGCTTGTAAATGTTCGAATTGAAATAGTGTTAATGCGGTATGTATGGGGTGTGAGGCTTGCACAATAATTTTATTTGTTTGGCCTATGAATTCTTTTGGGTTTGTGTTTCAGAGATTAGTGTTTTTAAACAATATAAATAACACTCTAGAACCACTAAACCAAATATCTAAGAGAAGCCAGATTCATAAAACTCCTCTTAGAATACTTGACACACCGACAAAATCTCAAATCATCTGCTAACGGATTATATGATTGTAGTTATAAGGATATCCTATTGCGCAAGGTGTCCAGTCACAGTGGGAATGAGGTGACATGTTCAAGACGAATGCCCAGTGACGAGTGAGGAATACGTTTAGAAATATTTTAACTGTGCGTAGGTATAGCTACAAACTGGGAGTCTTTAAGTCTAGAGTGAATAGGTTAGTTTAAGATAAGCTTGCTCCATCGTCGATTACGTCATCGCTTTTCTTTAGGTGAGGTTATGTTCGTCAAACGCGAGCCTTAGTATTTAATAAAAGTAGCGAGTTAGAGCAGACGAGACGACTGATCCTTGTTTTTGGAATAAACAGTGTTTCAAACGCTTTTAAGGTATTTATTACTAAGTTTAAGAATAGCTCATTCTCTTCTAAAACAATAAGTTTTGCCATCTTATTTTTGAAATTCTCACGGACTTTTTCACAATTATCCTATCATTATTTTAATCTTCTCACGAATTTTGACTCAAGAGTACTTTATAGAATATTCTCGCTAAAACATGAATCGTGTAATCAGAAAAAAAACTTTACATTTTTATTAAACGTTAACTTCATTAAATCATTGTTTAAACAACTTATCTCATCCTGTCCCCCGAAAAAAACGAGCCATTTCAGCTCGTAACAAAATACCTATTAAATTATAGGTACTCACCGAATCATTTAGCAGTTTAAAGTCCAGTGTGGCAGCACTGAACGATTGTTTTGTCAACGACTAGCGAGAGGACACACGTCGCCCCCGTGGACATTAGGCGGCACAAAGTCCACATGTGTTTTGGTCCGCTCGATATTGCCGTAATTTAATGTGGATCAAGTTTGTTTGACATTGAGTGTAATAGAGATTGAGGTTGTAGGAGAAATTCATTGAAACTGTTGAAGATCTTTCTTGAACTTTTTAGTCTTCATTTGAAGTATGTACCTGGAGGTATGCCTACATTTCTCTACAGGTGTTAGGCAGAAGTTACTAGTTATGTTTAGTATTTATTGTCATAATATTTGTCTTTACTAATACAATATTAAGTAGGTACTACCTACTAATACTATCGTTAAGGATTGTTATTAGTCTAGTTTTATTTTTTTACATTACTAGCTGACAGCGTTGAGGACGATTTTTTTATGGTTTAGTTTGTTGTTAGTTTAGTTTTTTGTTAATTTTAGTTAATATTGTTAATTAGTTCAGTAACATGTTTCTTAACATACCTAACGTAATAAATATTTTTATACGCATCTCAGTTCTGTGGAAATAATATACTTTTTCGTTCCATGTAATTGAAGCGAGCCAGAGCCTAATACATAATTATACTTCTCTAACTATATTTTTAGTTGGTATTATATACTAAACAGAAATAGTAGTCCACTCATTTGTTTTTCTTGTCAGCCAATAGGTACCTACATGGGCTGGGAATATTCCCGTATCTTCATAAGTAGGACATGTTATGAGGACAATTTTATAATGATGTTATTGCAGCCGTTTGTAATATCTCCTATAAACAATTACAATGTAACCATGAATGGGTTATTTTCAATGCAATATTTAAGTTTTAAGTTAACGTTCAAAGTTCCGATTCAATAGTATTGGTTAAATGTGTATTCTCCACAAGGTTGCCAACAGAAAGGCCGATTACGTGACTCGTAGCATGAACTATAAAATATACACTATTGCTTCAATTAATGTAAGTTAATTTTGTTTTGGGTTATCTATTACTCTTTTAGGGTCAAAATTGCATGTTCCTGAAATACTTAGGCACACACTCCCCTTGGATTGAACCACAGAAATGGTGCAAGAGTCCCGAGACTCGATTCTGTACCTATAGCTTTCGAAGAGACACAAATTCAGACTCTGGTGTGCTACTGGAAAATCCTTAAGCAAAGCCTAATGCTTCCCGACTCAGGCATCCAAATCAGAACTTCTAAACTGTAGCCCTTGAGACCGCTATCAAGGCACCACCACCACTATCATTATTTAAGCCGAAAGCCGTCTACATATACTGGACGATGGACATGACATAGGCCTGACAGGATTCCTTGCGCAATAGGATATCCTTATAAAGCTATAAGCTGTTAGCAAATGATTTGAGATTTTGTCTTTGTGTCAGAAGTAGGAGAGAGGAGACCATGCATGTAGCTGTCTTTTATGTTTCGTTTAATACGTTGGAAGACCAATTCCAACGTTATAAGCCTCCCGTTTTACGTATGCTACTCCAGAACCTCAATATCAACGGAAAACTTATCTAATGAACTTTTCCTTTTTTATTATTTGAGATGGGTTTGCTTTTGACTCTAGTCTAGGTTATAGATGACAGAGACAAAGTCGAAAATGGAGCGAGCTTACCCACAAGAAGCCCGTTCACTCTGAAGGGATTAGGGTTATAAGCGTTCGGAAACACAGACGCTTTACTTAACACTTAACTTACTTATTTATTAATTAGCTCACCTTAAGATCCCTGATGAATTGCTCCGTGACATCTGTTCGGACGGTCTCGCAGCAGTAGAAGGCGTGCTTCTCGGTGACGGCTCGGTACACGGCCGCGGCCTGGCCCGACGTGGCCATCTTCACGTGCAGGGTGGCCTCGTTGCCCTCGTCCGTGACATACGACATCTGGAAGTTGCGCCGGAACGGCTGCGCGCGGTGGATCGCTGTGTAGGCGATGCTGGAAGGACGGAATAATCAGTCAGTTATGGTTGAGTAAGATGAGTAAGTGCATCATGAATTTTCAAGTCTTGCTTGAGAGGGATAGGTCAGTGTCACTAGCAACTGCTGAGCTTAATGAGGAGGAGCACCGAGTGGTTTGAGTCAGAAGTCTGACAGACTCCTAGGTCTGCCCCAAGATGGAGGAAATCCATGAGGACACCCACATTTAAAAAATTGCTTGAAGAGGCTTGTGCACTGATTCTTATTGAACCGGCTCTCGCCTGATGGTAAGCGCTGCATAACGTGTACGATGGAAAGAGAGAAGTTTTCTGCTCGCTCTTGTTCTGAAGGCTGACTGGATGATAGGTGGTAGAGAACACTGATTGCAGAGACTTTCATTTAGGGTCATAGATTTTCGGTTGAACATTTTCATTGCAAAAATAAAGTTCATATCTCTCTGTACTGAATGTGTACTTATTGTTGTTTCAACGACCAAGTTCTTAACAGCGATGTATGATGATAAAATAATTAAAATGATAAGCCAAAACAAAGACATTAACAGAGATCTAGAAATTTCCTCGAAAATAAAAAGAAGTGTATCTTATCATGCTCAAATATTTATCAGAAAATTCAGAACAGTGATGTTTAAAGAGGCGGAGATATTAAAATAAATGGAAGGAAGTCATTCTTCCTACAGTTATGGGAAGACCAAAGAAAGAAGACAGAATGGACGTCTGGAAAAGGGAGTCACTGAGATGAAGACTATCAGAGATGGCAGAAGAAATGTTGCGCCGAAATAAATTGGTAAAAGGGCAAGAGACTGATACTAATCAGACTGATGACATTTTATTAATTATTGAGTAATTGAGTGCAAACAATGCTATCGAGGCGTGGCAAACGAAATGGGTTAGTGCCTACTTTCATTCTACATGACGTAGGTATGTCCCTACGTATCTACCTACGCTGTTATTTTTTCGTATTGTGCAATTTCATTTTCTTGGACAAAATATCGTATAGATGCGTCAGCGGGTTTTTGTCGATAGATGTTTTTCTTAATTGCCCAATCGATCTAGCTTTATTTACTTATTTTGCAAAATGTTTAAATAAATAAATTGTTCAGCTGTTTTATTATTTCTACGAACAGCGTAATAGGCAAAAACGATGCCCAACAGGCACGTTTTGCATATATATATATCCTGTTTTCAGCAAAATGTTAGTGTCCAAATTGCTTATTTCAAACATTTTTATTTAAGAAAAACCAGGTGATTCTGTTAATTAAACATCCGATAAGTTTGTTTTGCTGAGTAAATATTTTTCAGTAATATTCTTCGTCGTTTGCTGTATATTCAGGTCCGTGATGTCATATTAACGAATTCAAGAGTTGCCACCGAAAACAGCAGCCGACGTGCCCATTGTCTTGACCTGTTAGTTGCTGACTAACTTACACGAATAATAAGTGGACTTACAGTCAAAACTCGCGCGCTATTTCATTTAAAACTATTGTTTTGGGACTAGCGGGATTATTCAAGGACATACACGCAGAACTTCACATGCATGGCACATTTTTTTTAGTCATGGGTTTCACTTGTCAGTGCCTCATGTTTTCGGGATTAAAGAGAGCTATGTTAAAGGAATTATTATTTCCAACACAGCTTATAACACGATGAACCTGCATATAATTTACCATAGATAAAAAGAAAAGACACCAACCTTTGCTTCTCAACTCCGATTTCATGATCTCCATTGCACGCTGGCCTGTACACCACGATGCCATGAGGTCCGACACCCACACAAGTGCTCAACCTGCACCCACAGCCCCCGCCACTCTGCCCCGACGTCAGACATCCCACGGTCGCTCCGCCATCAATCTCCTGCTCGTCCCTCGCCCTAGGCTCTTCAGCCTGCTGTCTATGGTACAATAGGTGACTGTACAAGTTGTGAGCATTGTTATTAAACGTCACCGGCTTACAGAAGAACAACTCCTCCCCAAACGACTCCAATTTCGAAATTTCTTTCAACAATCTGTACTCCGCCTGCGAGGCTCCCATTCCGGTAATTTCGCAGTGGTATTCAATGATCTTGTCGACATGGTCTTCTGGTC
This sequence comes from Lacanobia wlatinum, assembly GCA_947578705.1. NCBI lineage: Eukaryota > Metazoa > Arthropoda > Insecta > Lepidoptera > Noctuidae > Lacanobia > Lacanobia wlatinum. Next base: position 25,475,176 of record OX388038.1, read on the forward strand.
GCTCGCCTTGGGGACCGATCTTGTCGCATTCTTCGTATATGTGCGTTGGGGGGAGGTCCGGATCGCAGTCTCCTGTTTCAGCTTGAGCTATGTAAGCAATGATTCTTCGGGCGACTTCCAAATCAGCTACGACTAATCTTCCTTCGGTAAGGTCGAGTTTAGCGTGCAGGTAGAACTGGTGGCGGGTGGGTTCATTAATGAGGAGGTGGGGGGGCACCCAGAACTTGACGCGGAGGTCGAGGCGCCTGCTCGGGATGCGGTGCGGGTCGAGGGGGTTGCGCAAGTTCAGCCATCTGCCCGGACCGGACACTGGGGATACGCGGAGGCCGAAGTAGTCCGCTTCGGCACCGATCTCCAGTTTCTCGCATACCTGGAACAAGAGAAGTTTTCGTCAATTTCGAAGTTCTGTACAAACGCTAATGCTTCAGTCTCTTCGTTAAATATATTACGTAAAAAAACGCAACTGCTCAGTAGGTAGTGCCTAATTTTTACAAAAAGGAAAGCGAGATTTACACGTGATAGCAGACCTACATCCATGTGACCTAAAACAGGATCCACACCGTTAATTAGATTGCAAAGTTTCGCAACACAAAATTTGGTATTTGCACACAAATAATTACACAGTACGACCAGTACAGAGACTATAGCCTGCTGACCAATTTGGTAATGTTATGAAGTGAAAGCTAGCAACCAAAAAACCTATTATTAGGAGCTATTTATCAATGTTGAACAAGTCTGAGCCTTGCTGGAGGCTTTTTGAGATCTCTAAACAAGTCCGTACAAGGTGTTATGTCAAAAATTATGCTCTCTTATAATATTATATTTGGCCGAATAGATATGAAGATTCAGGTCTCAAGCGTAGCCTCCTCTGAGTGACCCTATAACATATTCGCCGTTTTCTTTCAGGAGTTCGGGAATTGGAGAATCATGTTCTATTTTTACAAACTTCTTTACATATCCGTTATCATTTATGTCTGTTTGGGCCGCCAAGTGTTCATTACCATATGTCTTTGTATGCAGCAGTTAACTGCGCATATAGAGTCAACAACAGCGAATACTAAGCGAAGGTATCGAGTGTTTACTTATTATTAATTGCGCATTATTGTTAGTATGTATGCCAGTAGATTGTTTTTGCAATAAACAATGATGTAGGTAAATGTTTGAATGTTTTGGCTGTTGAAGGCGCGGCGCCATATCGTGTCATATAACTAAGATATGCACTTTAAAATTGCATATTTTCTGCATTCACCACTTGATAACAACTGCATGGTAACTGCGATTCGCTAAATAATTTGCCACAATTTCGTATCAAAGCAGATGTGTGAAAATAAGTCCATAATTAGTTACAGCACATTGCCGATATGATAAATATTGCATAGTAACTACAATGCGTTCAATATTGCCATCCATTGTCAGATAACAAACACACACTCATGCGGGTAGGCAGAAAACTCCACATGTTGAGAATTTTGCCTCGATAATCCATTCATTGATACATTTACTTCTATAGACCTTGAAGATTAATTAAAAGCAAATTTTCTACGCCATGACTCAAATCACAGGTAGGTACTATGGAAAATTGGAAAGCCATTCACATTTTGTTTTAATTTCAATCCTTTGATTCTTCCGTCTATTTTGAAATCATGATCTATTTATTCCTCCTGCTGTTGTGTTTAATAGACTGAACTATATATAGCCTTTGGACTCTAAAGATAAAGTTACTCTTTATTGAGTGTTTGTAATGTAATGTAATCTAATCAATCAAGTACAAGGAGTCTATCTAACGAATCTATAAATGTTTTACTAGGGCTTTCAACATGTTCTTTTTAATTTTTATTTAAGTTTAATTAGTTCATAAAATGTTATGGTCAAATCGAGGGTAGATGAAATATCTAGTTTAGCTATCTACCCTCATTCATCTACGGATACATCTTCAAAATCATCATTTAGTAGAATGAATTCACTTCGTTCCTTGGTACTACTAAAAGCATTAGATTTTCATTAGATTTGCTGATCTAATCAACACCCACCGATTAATACCACTTGTTCCCAACATTGAACTGGTCAAAGTCCGTCTCCCAATTAATCCATCCACAGTTTTACGAACTCGTGAGTCGTGCATCCATGACAGTTAAATCAATTGTAAACTACACTAAAGTAATTGTATCCCGCCATTCTCATTGACACCTTATCTCCGGCATCACGTTGCGATCTCCTGAACAGCCTGTAGTAAATATTTGTCATGCGATATCGTGTTTACGTATCAAGAATAACATCAAGTGAATTAGTTCCTTACATGTTTGTAGGATGCATTATTTAAAAACAAGTTGAGGTAGTTGCTTATTTATATGTGAAGCCTGCATATTTATATTGGCGATTGTCGTTTGTTTAAAAGCAGTCAACTCAGTCAGTACATTAGCCTTTTCAAAGACAAAAGGACTTGTAGATAGATGTAGATGCGATTTTCTAAATATATCTCAGAACTTTATTTCTTTTGTTCTTATTTTTCCACGTATCTTATCCGACTGTTCTTTATGACAGAATGTTTTATTTTGTTTGCTTCTGAATTCTGTCTCATCTCATCGCCTGTAGATCCTATTGTCTTTATTTTTAACAAAGTTATCTAATTTTTCAGAACGTTGACAAGTCATTTATAGTTTCTTCTTTCTGAACTGACACGCTTGCTTTATTTATGATTGAAATTTTCCTTCATGCACTATAATTGAGACAATATGATTCGATTTGATATATCCTTTATCTATCATCACCGTATCATGCCTGCATCTCGTGCCAATAACGTCATTCCATGTTGTTTAGTTATTTAAATAGGAATTATTAAACATGCTGCTAACTCGTGGTACTATATTGAATCAGGAAATCTTAGGCGAATAATATTTGCTTGGTGTATTTGCAGTCATAGGTCTGTTTTCAAGATTTTACGTTTTCTATGGCCCGTAAAGAGTTATGGAAAGGTGACAAATGCTTTTATTTTTCGCCTGGGTTTGACCATGCAGTCAAGGATAAAGTAAATAATACTGCTTTTAATAATCCCTTGACTAATATTTGCTGTCCTTCTAAAAGTTATTAATATCTAACCCTTAAACATGTCGTGTGGGAACTCTATTCCCCTTTCTCTACTCGGTGCCTACATGTTCCCCTCTCTCTTAATTAAATTTACAGTTGCTACTTACATGGGTCGTAAAAAAGCAATTTGCGTAATGTCCGGTACCGTTGGGAAAGCACACGTACAGGGAATTTCGCGGAATTACCGGACAAATTACCCTGGAAGTAATAGCTTTGTCTGATCTGATCGTATACCTGTTTTGGTTAAATTCGATTACGCTAACATGGATAAAGAAAAGACCAGTAATTCAATCGAATTCTTCATTTGAACAAGACTTTTTTTTTGTATGATACTAAACTACGAAAAGGCAATGTATACCTGTACATTGCCTTTTAGACAAATATCTAAGTTGCAAAGGTCAGCCTTTAAAATTGTGGTAGGCAGGTCCTAAGTCCAATATATTGCCTAAATAATTAGCCGATTAAAATAACTCCGCCCAAATCCAATCGATATTTTATTCAGGAACCAATAAAGACCTACTACTAGTCTAGGTATGCTATTACAATGGATAATAATAATTTATTTTCACACATTTGCATACCACAAAAGTTAAATATTCGCATAACAAGTGACTCACGTTTTTCTTCATACTTTATTGTTTACTTTGCTTTAATGAACAAGTTGTATTATTCTAGATCCAAATGGTAGGTAACTACAACCTCATTTTCATGTTTGCTGACAGTGTCTATGTTTACCAGTATGAGGAAACCGTAATAGCATGGTTCAGATAGCTGTATTCTATGGTTGCAACTTTTTCCATCAACGTAGGACACCCCTTAAAAATTCTAAGGGAGGACTATGAGATATCATCTATGTAGGCACACTTGTAGATATGTGATTGAAACCAACGGCTATACCCAATTCATCTCAAAATTTTGGGCCTACTGTCGTTACTGCCGGAAGGATAGGTCTACTGTCGGATTCAGTTTTTCCTGTTCTCAAAATATGTAAGTTCCCGTCAATTTTGTTAGTTCTTTCAACCATGGTGCCTGTATTAAGTTTCTGATCTTACGCATTACATCTGTTCATGTTTCGACTTCCGTAACTTTTTGTTGCTTAGTTATTGGCCCGGCAAGTTGGTCTTACATGATTTCAATATGGAATCTTGCATGGATTAACGTAGGATAATAGCATTTCTCTTTGGATAACATTATGGAACTTTTTTAACTTACTTTCACTAGCGAATATTATCAATCTGAGTGAACGTATACTTTATAACATGTCCATAGTTTCGACAAACAAAATATAGTCTAGTGGTTATTATTAACAGAACATTTTGTTATCATTTAACACAAATATTTTCGTCGATTAAAATAAAAAGATCATTAACCTCATGCAATGATAACAACTGCCCTTTCTTTCGCATTTTGACACACGAAAACCAACTCTGCTTGTTTGCCGTATAGTTCAAATTATCGTATTAAGGTTTAGAATTATTACATTATTGATAAAGCTATGGAACTGTTATGGTCAGTACTTCCGTCACACAATGGCGGCCCTTCTACTATAAGTTCGGGCTCTCACTACAGTAAGAAAAAACATTTTCTTACTCAGTAGTTCAGTCATCCATCATTGTTGTCGATCTTAGATAAGCCTAACGTCTACCTGTGATGTGGGCGGACTGATGCGCTCACGCATGATGCAGGAGAAACTATGCTTTTCTGTGCCACGAGCTGTCATGAATGACGCTATGCGTGTTCTAAAACACGTAATATTAAACGGATTATGTTTTAACACAATAGTCTGTTGTTGCAAAGGGTTTGCTTGCGTTGGAATTCGAATAGTTACATGCACTTGATACTGCGTACATATTGTGTTTTAAAGTTGTTGCTAGCTTGCCCATTTCATGCGAGAACCATCGAAACCAGTTCTCTTCAATCGTATAAGTAAGTAACCGATAACGGGAAGACAGGTAGCTGAAGCTGATACAAGCTGGCACAATGATTTTCTCGTGCCTTCGCATCTATTTAGGACGTGATACCCTTATCAACCAGCAACCTCACTTCAGATATCTGGGTATTACGGATTTCCAAGAAAACAAACAGATTATATTTGGCAGGACACGAACACTAATCTGATCAGTTGACTAGATGGTCGATCAGTTGGGTTCAGAAACGAAAGTTTGGCCGCTGAGCTCGATCAGTTGGCCGATCGATCGACCGTTGCGCGCACGCAGGCCGTGCGTGATACTCTTGAGACAGCATTGGCGTTAGAGAGAGACGGCAAGAAAACATCTGGGTTGGTCGTTTTCTGATTCAATGTTTTTGCTCTTCTATTTTTGTTTCGACTCGGTGCCAAGAGAAAAAGGATTTTGATTTTGCACTACATAATATCTAATAGCGCTCCAACCTGACCTATTTCGGCGGAAATATCTTGTTTATTTTGTAGTAGAGTCGTAATGCGGGTATTCTGAATAGAAAATACGCGCAGTTTCATCAGCAAGCTGGCACGTTTTTAACGAACAATTAAAATGTTTTCAAACAAAGATCCGAGCTCAACAACCATTCGTTATCGCAATTCGGTAATGTTCTGAGCAAATCCAGGAAGTTTAGAATTTCGTGACATCAGCGGGTTACTTTAGTACAATCAGCCAGCATTGTACGCTACCCGAAACTGTCTTCCCCATCAACCTTGAATCTTTAGCGATAAAGATGGAAATTAAATTTGACATATTGGTGTATGATTATAATGATCCTTATATGATTTTACTAAAATGGCCGTTTTAGACCCGCTGGTCTAACTGGTCAGTTACCTGGTAGTGCAACATAGGTGTTATCTTGATTAGGCTTTGAACGTAAGTCTGTTGTTACTTTTAACCTCACTTGTTTGCAAGGCCCTTCAATCTTTTGTTTTTTGTTAGGTTATCTTTGTCCTACCTAAGTGATTAACACCGTTAATGGCCTCACAATTCCCAAATAGTCATTATGTCACTGGTAATTAGGAAGCCTGATAGTACTTGTTGCAGTCATAACATTCGTCGTTCAGTGTAAGTGATACGTTTTGGCCGTCAACCAATTCTGCTTTGAGTCTTTGTTTCCAAGTTGCCATCTTGGATTGGATGCCGGCTTCCCTAGTGGGCATACATAAATGTACTATATGTGGAGTCAACGCCCTTTCATCGTCATCGTCGCCTTTTGCTTTACAAATGTCAGTATTTAAAATATGGATGAAATCTCAATGCCACTCAAAATCAAGCTCGTATTCTCAGAAGATATCGTTTTCGATCTATATTTTTCCTGCATTTATAATGAAAACAATTCTAGGGTTTCTAGTAGGTATTGAATTCCTTATAATCGTGGTTTTATTAAGTAAAAAATTTCTCAACAAGGAAAGTTGGCTAACAGTGTAATTTAAGACGAGGCAAATAAGTCTTATATTCCTTATAGTAATCCAATGTTATTGTCGAAGTGCAAAGTCCAACACATTGAGGAAATACCGATGACATTTACAACAGTAGTAGGTAATGTTTATTAAATAACTTCATAGGTACTCTAGATATGTGACTTCAGAGCCCTATGCAAAGTGTAACAAAGGATACTAACAGGCGGACTCCAGACCTCGTAAATTATTTTAACTGTAACCTTTTCATGCCAGCTAAATGTTAAGACCCCATTTCCACAAAGGGCCGTGTCCTGTCAATTTTTTTTCTATAAAACCTGGCTTGAACCCAACCAGTTCTTGCCATTGTGAGGTCGACGGCCTGCGAGGATGCAACGCACGTGCCCCGCTTCTGAACCACTCCTAGTCATGCCAGATTAGATTCGCTTTTTAATAATAGCCAAGCAAAAGAACGGCTGAGTGAGTAAGCTATTATCCGTAATCAGAGATCATTGAGCGAAAACTAAACACATCCGTCAAAATTTAAATTAAGAAAGTCGTTAAAGTGCGTCTGTTCTAAAGTTCAAATGTCGAACCTCGTGACCCTTTTTTCAGTTTCGTATGTGCGGGCACGGAACAAACCGTGCATCTGAGTATACTGTAAAACTGGTTTAGAACAAAGGTTTGAGTTCTTGTTTGACATATTTTCGTATCAAAATAACAGTAAGGCTTGAAGTCATTAAGTTTCTGTGACGGAAGTGTGTGTCTGGTAACAATTCCTGCTACAAAGCGTTACCAACTTGCACAATCGGATAGTTGAAATTGGAACGGTTTTTAAACAAGTCTATGAAATAAAATTCAAAAAGTTTTGTTACTTTGTTGTTTTGCAATAAATAAAAGAAGTTAAAATTCTGAAGCACCAAATCACAAATCATGCAGAAAATATTTTTATCTCGAGGTAAATCAACATATTTTTTTTGTTAACCACCTGAAAACACATCAATGTGTTCAATTGTGAAGTCTTGAAAATTCTTTTCATTTCCTGAAATAACGCGTAAAAACAGTATCGACTTGGCTAACACGTGGTAATAAAACAAGAATTAATTTATGGTTCTTTCCTAAATGCCCACAAGGTAATCCAGCAAAGTAAATTAAGCTTTATGTAAAAGCATTTAAGCACTAAATCCTTTGGCGTTTAGAGTAGACTAGTTTTACCAGTAAGCTGGGAGCCATATAGATTATGAATTATGACGTAATGGGTCCAAGCGTGGATTATAAAACGCAAGGGCATGTAGAACTTAAGTGTTTTATCTTGTGGTGGTTTATGCAACACTAAACAAAGCAATAAGGAAGACAACGCAGCGCGTAAACAAACGCATAAAGTTATATTTAGAGTGCAATAGGAGGAGTAGTTAGAAGATGAGTGTAACTGGTGATTCTGCTAATAGTCACAGTTCTAAACATGAACGCTTGGCTGAACTTTGATGAGTAATTTTCTTCCAAAGAAGACATAATAACAATAAGTAAACTTATAAACAGCTCAAACCACAGAGAAATGACATGTATTGGTACAGCGAATACGAAAGAAGTAATGACGACCAATTAGTAGCTTTATAAAAAACCTATAAGTTAGACAAAGTGTTTCTAGCAATATTCGTAGGTACGTTAGACTTAAAAGTAATGGTGGTGGCACTAATAAATACACACACAGGGTCAACGGTGACAATAGAAACCTTGGACACTTCCACGTAGTGATTGTAATGTCTGGACGAATTATTCATGGAATTGCCCTGTTAGAAGTGAACACAAAAATGATTTTGATTTCGGAGACCAAATAATGTTCCTTAGAAAGAAGTAAAGAGTTTGTAGGATCACTATACAAGAAATCGTGCTAGACAAGATCAACCAGATAATTTTCTAAGTTTGGTAGATCTCGATGCTCTTCAAATATGAGAAGATCAAATCATCATTGAATTAAGAGTTGCTAAGGACAAGCAAATTCTTTTCTCAGATCGGTGTTCTTCAAAAGTTGATAGTTTTTGCCACATCGAACAAATAGCAGCTACTTTCAACAATTTGTTGGGGCCAGAAGCAATTCAGTTTTGTATTTTTTTGCTCAAGTCTGAGATTTCTTGCTTACAAATGGCAGTGGACTTTGATACGAGGCGTATGTGTGAGATCTGTTGTGTAAGAACTACACCTGCAAGGTTCCATAACAATTTGACAAACAGAATACCATCGTGATTGACAATGATGTTTTTGCTAATATTCTGATGCGTAGTACTTATTACAGGTTAGTAGAAGTAGGCATAATAATTTTGAAAAACATGTTAATCCTTGAAATTGATACGAAGGTATTAAGTTTATCTTTCTTTCATCAATAAAAAGATTTTAACATGTGAATAACAACAATACTGATAGCAATCACTGTAGGTAATCAGATATTAAGACCTAAATCCTTGATTTATGAACGGTCATTATATTATCCTCGGTCTTAACTTTATTGCAACAATCAATGACGTCAATTAGTGTCGTATATTCAAACAATATTTAAAAATTGAAAGGATATTATTCATTGTATATATTACAAACAGCATAAGCGATTGAAACGCCAGTGACTCTACGCCTTTAACAGTCCTTATGAATGGTAATACTCAGATGTTTTGGAATGATGAAAAAAGTTTCCTTTGATCATTACTCCAAGTGCCAAAGCCGATGTCTTTGAAGACAAGGTAGAGAAAAACAAGACGGATAATATGTTACTAAGCGACACCCTGGTAGATAGTTCTAGTTGATTCGAGTATCATCCTAATACAAACTACCTGTGAATTAATACTGCACACTGTATGATATCTTAGATCATACTTGGCGTCAGTAAATATTGACAATTGGCCTTAAATGGACAGCCATTATATTCATGTAGGTGTAGAATATATCAAAGATACATTAAAGGATTGTTAGACACGATATCAAGTTTTCATAAAAGAGTTAATATTTAGTTAGGATAGTTCCAACAACATGACGTAAATGAGACGAGAGCTGATGTATCTACAGAGGAACTTAATCTTAACCACACATAATTGGAGGTTCATTGTCCAGGTCTAGGGTGTAGAAAGTGAACCGGCCACTCTAAGTAAACAGGAAGGCCAAATGCTGTAATAAAATTCAAAGTACTCAACAGATTGCCATAGCACATAAATCTTTCACGTTTATAGTCGCAAATTCAACATTTTGTTTGGTCAATAGAACCTGATTGAACATAACAATTCAGTATTGCGTATCGATAGCAAAGGCGTGATCAATACACAAATGCCAAATACTGCGCGTTATTTTTGTTACGAACCGGTTTTAAGGTTAAAACAACATAAACCTGACATTATTATCGCTTTCTGTGCATTTGTGTTCATGTTGGTTTGTACCTTTGTCGTTATATCTTAATTTAAGTTATTATCCTTCGAGAAACTGGTAACTTTCGAAACCTTGCAGCTGATGGCATACATTACTAAAATAAGGATTACATTAAAATGGCAAATAGAGTTACGACTGTACTCATTTGAAGCAAAAGATACTATAGCCGATGATGATGATGATCCCATTAATCCAGCACTGTATAAAAACAAAGTCTAGGTAGTCGGTAAAATATAACCAGCCATAGTAACTGCGGGTGAAATCACTCTTCGTGAACCATCATTCAAAATGTACTGAACGGATTTTAATGACACTTTCACTGCAGTACATACACTGCTATATCACGTAATAGCTGAAGGGATATTGGCAGATTGCCATCCTTAACAAATCGTTAACGTTGATGGAATGAAAGAAAATAAAGTATTGCCTATAGGAAAATAGCAGATGTATGGAAACTAGTAGCTACAGTTTAAGCGACTTCGTATCTCTCATTTTTAGTTTCATGTAATGCTATTTTTACAAAGTATCTCAGTTTATCATTTTAAGAATTAGATGGTTCATGTTAGATATTATCGTCGTCTATGGACATGAATTCATTTGCCTTTTTAATAATCAGACGGATTTACAACAACATATTCTATTAGCAAATCAAATTGTGTAAACTACTTGATTTCCAATGTTAAAGGGTCACATTTATACGTGGGTTGCACAATATTTTTAGCAATGATGATCAACATGCATTTTAAACAGACGTAAAACATGAAAAAAATATTGCATTGGCGCCAATATCTGCTTTTGTATGTCTAGCCAGATAATTCATGTTTTACTATATTTAGGTGTATTGATGATGTTGATATATGTATCTGGAGATATATTTTGCTCTCTTTGGTTGAACATTTTATTCTTTAGATGATTACTAGTAGAAGTATTTTCAATATGAGCAAGTCTAAGTAAATTAGTTGGCAATCGGCGCCATTCAGTCCTAGTGATATAATGTGAAACACCCTAAGAGAATACCCACATGATGGGAAACCCATTGATATTTAATTCACTTAACCAATATGCTATGGTGCAATTTGGTAGAATTTTCGTTTTCAGGAGTTTGCTTTCAAAATATAGGTGGACGGAAATATCTTTGCTATAATGTAAAAGTAAATATGTGCTCAAAATACAAAGTAAGTTCGAGGCAGACCGTTTACTGACTTTACTTCAATATTTGCATAGTAATAAGCGCCGGCGTGCATAGATTACGCATTTTATAGCCGTCCTCTACGGCCATCACGTAGTTCGCGCGCAAAACACGTCGGCCATCTTGATTCTTGAAGTCACCTATTCTATATTCAATTCAAATTATTACACCTGCAGACATCGGTTTCGCCTACCTACATAGTCGGATTATTTTTATGATAAACCAGTTTTGTTAGGAAGTGTTTACAACGGGTGCCCGCCCAAAATTGCCGCCATTGCGAATTGGGAGTAACAGATAACAAAGAACGATTACGTTTTGTTCACGCTCCAGTTTATAAGCACCTATTTTGAATTCGGACAGTTACTTTACATTGAAATTATTATGCTTTGTGTGCAAATATTAGCTTTGCTAATACGATTGTAGAACCTTGCTATCGTGAAAAACAGGCAGGTAATAAAAGAATAAGCACAAGATAACTTTTATCTTGTTTGTGCAAAAGTGTGTAAAGTACCTATATCTTTGTTTAAGTTAAACACTGAAATAAATGTAAAAATAGACTATCAATAACAAAGGATTGTTAAGAACGCAAAAGAGATGTGAGTATAATAAAGATATAATTTAAGCAAATTATTCAAAGATTTCAGAGATTAATCAGCTGTGAATAACAAAAGTTGTATCGCAGTAGGTACAACATATGGAAAATACTTCACCATAGTATATCGTCAAGGTAAATCTAAAAATGTTAACACGCAGTAATATTTCATTGGTCATTGATAACCTAACTGCGCACAACGCACTCCTGAAAAATGCGCTTCAGTAATCTTAGATACGAAAATCCTTCCATTTCTATTTATTTTTGCTGATACATAATCCCTATTGACGTGACGTCACAAGATAGAAGTTATCAATATAATATAAACCGGGTAGCAACGAGCGATAAAAGTGAATTTGCGAAAATTTTGCAAACAAGAGCGATTGCCTACCGTTTTGATGGATTTATTTATCTTTGAGAACTCAGGTTTTTCGTCTTCAGTTGTTAGTTACTAATCTTAATCGGCGAATTTGGCTGTTAGCTACTTGAAAAATAAAAGTAATGCTAAAGATTATGGGTTTTTAGTAAAATCCATTATCTTGTCAAACAAGCCAGGTAGGTAGTTACTAATTAGAGAAAACCGCGTAAAAACTTTTTAACATATCCTTAATAAGTGGCGTCCATCTTGCCTTTTGTGGAGCCCCTCTCTGAACGGAGCACAACCGGTTGTTAGGTACTCGTCATGATAGATTAGATAAGTGCTACAAAAAACGGACGGATTTACATTTCGGGTCACCTTTACTGAAGTGCTCAAGTAATTATACTTCTGTGAAGATGAAGATGTATGAGATAAGGGTGTTTGGAAATTCTGTGAAAAGTGGAAAGACGCAATTAAAATCTTAGATAATTTGACACAACGAAAGTAGGCTGAATGTGATATTTGTTACGATTTTAAATAATCGTGTAACCTACTCTTATTTACGTTTACTTTGTAGTCTTACTATTGTTTTGAAAATAGCAGTCAAATATCGATTGTCAATTTGTAAAACTTTTAAACAATTCTTGACCGCATCGGCTTCAATATGAATCCAAACAAAGCGATTCATTTTATACCAAAAAAACATATTCGACCTATTGAACAGCGTTTAACCTCGTATCATAAATAGAAGGTTGAAAAATCTGACTAACCGGGCAACACCGAATAGGGAAAAATATTTTGGAGTGGCGCCAAAATTCAAATATTTTACATCGAATCCCTGTCAGCGGGGTTTTATTTATAACATTGTGTTTCATTGATACGAAATTGTAACTGTAATTACGGAGTGGAATATTATGTATAATTGTTAAAAGAGAGGAATTATCGTAAAACAAGAATAGAAGATAAACGTGTACTATTATTTGCCAAGTCAATTAAAATAATGGCCAAAATCCGCGATTAATGAACTTTCCCCCTGTGAGGAAAACCTTCCAGAAAATGCAGACAGCCCATTCAATGACCGCTCACCTTACAATACTTCTCATAAAGAATGATTGTGTAAATATTTTCCGCATACAACACAAACTGAGAAGTACTGAGAACAGATCTCAAGTTCAATCAGTGAGTTTACCAGAAAGTTTGGACGAGTTCCAAGGAAGCACGCGGCCAGTGCGTGATGCTGACGCGACGTGGGATCTCCCACGTAACCGAAAACGAAACAGTACAACGTTGTACTTTAGTCTCTCGTTGTTCCTGAAATTCAGCACAAGGTTCCGAATGACTGGCCCGTGCAAATAGACTTCAACACTTCAAACGAATTATGTCATATACCAGACGATGAAGATTAATTTGGCAACAGTCAACGACCAGAATCTAAACTTCGAACCTATTTTATTTCGATAAATCTGGAAGCTCAAAATCTAAGAATACCAAAGATTGTTTTGGCATATTAAAGACATTAGTATAAGAGTATTGCCAAAGCGTGATGCAATAACATCGCGCATATTTAGCAATCCCACTGCAGAAAAGAGCCATCGAAATTGATGATGAATCTGTTAAGAGCGCCAAGATTTGGGCGCATTTGTGTATGAAGTATTGTAGAAAGACAATTTTCAAAAGAGCCATTGTCAATAGAACGCCATTCACTTTGTTTCGGAAAACAACACATATTTTTCTGAAAAGACCATAACTTTGACGTACAATTGAAAAAGTAATTACTCATAGCTTTACTACCAGTCCTGAGACAAATGGTGAAAGAGGAAACGATTCAGACGTCAATACAGTAATGACAAGTCTATTTTTAAAGCACGAGACAAGTCAGCAGTCAAGAAAAAAGCTGGGCGTGGTTACGAATGGAAAACTAATTGGTGCGATCATCATTAGCTTGCCTTTGAAGAAAATTGGCAAGGTGTTCCGAAGATCCTTCAGAGTTCGAAGAATTGATGATGCAAAGTAATAGTGACTTGGATGACAGTGCGCTTAGCAAATTGCTTGGCCGTTAAATAATTATAGATTCTAACTGGAATTGTAAGTTGCTCCCTACCTTGCGTGTTTAAGACCACTCGTATGCCAAATTGGATCTTGTTAAGTTTAAGGCAGCGATTTAAAGCTGCTTCAATACCATATTTTAGTTATAATTACGGTCAATTCAAAGATGGACATATTGCGTTTGCAGTGTAATGAATGACTTTAAGTGCTTCAACGTGAGGGAAGTTACTTAAAGGATTTGGCGAAAAAAAAAATATTTTGAGCCCAAAACAGCGCTGGACAAATATAATTACAACCACATACATAGTTTCTACGGTAAACATTTAAACAGTTGAGTTCAAGTGGTCGACCCACTTGGCTGCGACCACGTTGAGCCTTCTGAACTTTTCCAATGAGGTTATAACACAACATTTTGTTTAATTGATGGATACAACAGTTGTAAATATTATTGATATTGTGCAGTTTAACGTGTTGTGAAATTAGTTCTTGCCCTAGATCTGTTAAATCACGCTGTTTTTGTGTGATAGCTGCTTCAATTCGCACATGGGAATTTGCCAAAATTAGGACTTGAAGTACTGGAATACTTGACATTATAAATTTATCGCGGGCGATTTATTAGCTGTTATTTATGTAACATTTTTATCATTTCTCTTTACTTTAAACATCGCCGCAAATTCCACTGACACTCAATTAAGCCACTCTATTTTACAGAAAACGCCAAGCAATTAACATAACAATATGAACAATAGCGGTCCCAGTAGTTCTTCTAGAGTGACTCCCCCGCTAAGTAGCTTCAGTTGTACGCAGTGACGATCACGTATGCACTCCTCACTAGCTACCGGTTCGCCTGCGGACGTTAGCGAGGTGGAAAGTGCACGCGACCACCACGTGCTCACAAACACAAACGCAACATTTTATGTATGTACACAATATTATCATAAGCTTTCGTCAAATCTTTACTAAGTCCTTCTAGAACAATGATTTTAACTAAATTATAGGTTATCACTTCTATTCTGATCTCTAACTTTTACGAGATAAAGGAGTTTAGTGAACACAATAGGCACGCCATGATTTTTTTTTTGTGAATTTGATAAGTTATCAGATGGAACCTTTGCTCTCTTCATGACATTAAAATGACTTTGTCTTTGAATTACATGCATATAGGCATGAGATCCGGTTTTTATCAGTACAAGCAATGAACGATAATTTTATTGATACGACGATTAAGTGTGATATTCAGACTGATTAGTTGTTAATACGGGGCGTATTAAATTGTTCATTTAGTGCTTGTCTCTAGGCGCAGATAAAGATCAAACTTGAATTAATTAGTTACTGGTTGGAATTATTTCAAGTTCTCTATTGAAAACAGTCGGTTTCGTCTTCGATTGAATATTTCTTACTAGACAGCATTCATACTAAGCCTTTGGCTTACTGGAATTTAAATTAGGAAAAAATATGAACCCTCAGAGCAAACCAAATCCAAATTAAAACTGTCGCTGTTATGTGTACTTGTAAATCTACTGCTAGACCTAGCTTGAATAATGTTTATAAAATGAAGTGACCACATTCAAATTGCAATAACTAACATTTGAAGGTCTCCATACTACGCCGTTAGATTCGCCTATCAAACATTATACCCAAAACCAGTTTTGAAGTATAATTAGAAGTCATTTGGAAGAACAACATTGGAAAGTGTTGAAGACGGCAATTATAAAGCAAACAAATTTTAAAATAATTCGTAGCAAGTTTGATGACTTGTGTTCCATATCTTATCCCTGAATCTACATATAATTCGGTGGAAACCCCCTGATATAATAGTACAACGGTGGAAAATTAATGTGATTTGTATGGTCGGATTGATAATAGAGTCAAATCTATCATAGTACTGATATTATTAATAGATAGAGGTAAATCCTTGAGTCATAGTTGTGAATTTGTGAAGCACAGTTAGAGAATCCCTTATTTGGGTAGCAACTGTCTATGGATTGTAGCGCAGAAGAGGAAGATAAAGCTATTTTAGAAGTCTTGGAGGAAAATGAACATATTTTCGATAAGAAAATCCTCGTCAATTTTTTTCTGGTGTTATGTAACTCCAAAACGTGTTACTTATCTTAAATGTTACTTATGTAACTTAATTGTCTTGTCTATCAGAAAATTAACAAAATTTAGATGACGTAACTATAAAAAAAAAATCAAAATTTGCAATATTGCTATCAGAGTTATTGTAATTGCGATACCCTATTGATCTCCCATATCTCTACCAAATGTTATCTGTGGCATGTAATCGATATAAAAAAGTTAGTTTACATCAGCCGTGCAAACTTTATCTGCAGTAGGTAGTTATAGATTACCAGCTAACTTCTCATTCTCATTGATCTTCGGAAGTAAGGCTATCAGGGGTCAACGTAAATTGTTTCATGTTTAGTGACGTTTATCTCTTAGTTACTTTACAATTATGAATAGCGGCAATAATATGCCAATATTTTATATTAACCGACTAGTTTTGTTTAGAAATGATAAGCAAAGTGACATGTGGTACAGAATAACCTATTATAGTGACCATTAAATACATGTTTTGATGACATTAATGGATATGTTTTTACTTTATTAAATGCATTATTATTTTCAATGACTATTTATGCTCCGATGCATACACAATAGTATAATTAACGCAATCAAGTTGGACTTAATACAACATTGTCATGCACTGGCACTTGCAAATTGTTATGATTCAGTTGGGTTTTTCAATCACTATCTTACCTACTATCATTAAATCTGGTGAAAACTGTAAGAAATTAATTGTCGACGATAATGAGGAAGCGCCGATCGAATGGAACTTTGACCAGGAACTGTTTAATCAATCTTAAAGTAAGCACGTCATCAGATTTAGCGAGAACTTTTCGATCAAAGGGATTTCCCAAGAGTCAGTTAACGTGTAGAAAGAAATATCTGCCATATATACGAATATAGGTAACTTAATTTGGTGAGGCTATGTAGGATATTAAGACTATCGGAGAACAATTACGTAATACTCGAATATGTGATTGATGATTTCACCGCACCCACTTTACCTAGGTAAATATAATTTTGAATTAGTGCGTAGTTAGATATCAATCGACTTAAAGTCGAACGATGTTTTTTTTCTAATCCTTTAAAGCGATTACCTACTTACTTACCACCAGCAGCTGTTTTTGAAGAACACAAGTGCTAAGCAACTTAATTCGCACTGATAAAGTTCTAATCAGTCAAAGCAACTTTGTTTTCAAAAACACCTGGAGTATCTTTGGAAAGGATCGATCTATTTAGATCTAATCATTGCAATTAATAAAATTATCAACGGTTTCTGATGTACTCAATACATTTCACCTAGATATTATTAATTATGATTATTATTTGATAGTTGTACTTAAGCGTTAACCAGCATGACTTTCAACATTTGTTACGTCAACACCATGACATTTAACATCTAATGATTTTAACTTTGGATCTTCACGAGGACGCATAACAAATAGCATTATCGCTAGTTTGAGTTTCTTCATAAACTTAATTATAAGTATTACAAGATTGCCGAAACATATCTTCCAAAAATAATACGTTGCCTATTAGCTTGTCTTTAGGATCAACAGCTACTTCGTTAGTTACAAGAATCACATTTGCAATTACAATCCTTTTATTACTACCAAGTTATTTTCCTATACCTTAGAACCTGGATACCAGCTACATTTATTTATTCTTAAGGTCAGGTAATTAACATCGTTGCAGCCAACGGGTGCACGTTGCGGCGTCGTGATTGCAAACCTTGGCTCACATTGCTATTATCTTCGCATATTCATTCGACCTTATTTTTGCAAGTGCTAATGCTCTACAATCAGTTGGGTTTACTGACGACATGGTTTCTTCGAAGGTGATCATATTATTTTTAAACCATCTGTCATAGTATTTGGTGGGTTGCACAAAATTCTTACCCCCAAGATACAGGCAAATGTCTAGTTTGAGAGACACAGACTACCCTGGTCTGTATAATGCTACCAAGCCTCCAGAACCATTATAATTATTGTGACCTGGATCTTGTTATGGGTTATAAGCAGGTGCACATGGATGTATGGAATGTATCATGAATAATATCATTACCACATCTGGAGTCTGGATGAAACAAGCGATTGCAAACAGATGTGGGGACTGTTTTCAGTTTGCGTGTGATAAAAAAATATGTGAAGTGAAGCGCTATTGGGTTGCTGGTCTAAAATATTTGCATGGGTGTATGTGTTTGCGATGGCTATCTTATATTGTATCCCATTTAATTAAAGAGTCTGCACATCGGGCTACGGGCTATTGTTTTAAGATATAATGTACGCTCTGTATTCGTCTCGGGCCAATTAATCATACCTTTGTAGTCGAACAAAGATACAAGCACGCTATAATTGAAATAATCAAAAACATTACATTCTAAACAATGAAGAACGTTATTCATACTTGAAAGAGGTATGTTTTTGAAGAGCATATCGTTAGTTTTGTCAAAAGCCTGGATTTAAACATTGCACAATCAACATCTTCTGGACAGATTCGAGACAAAATTTCTTCTTCCATTAAACAAGATTGGTGTCTTACGAAAGCGGTTTTTGTCCGTGATTGAAGTGAAAGCAAACGACAACCCAGGGCAAGCCTCCACTTATAATAGAACAAAACGAACAGTGCTTATTGTTATCCATATAGGCAAAGCCATAACATGACCAGGGAAACATAAACTAATCGAAGGATATTGTGACAAACAATGAGACTGTTACACAACGGAGGCCGCTGATGACGTCAGGGAACAAAGTCCACCGGACCAATTGGAAAGTTCAACATTGGAAGCAAAACGTTTTGCGCCAACTATTTGGTCTAAATTGTTGGTTGGAATTATTCGTTAAAGCTAAGTAGGCCAATTTGAGTTTTGATGAGTGCGAAGTGCAAAATTTTGCAACGTTGCTAGGTCAAAAATTTTAACCATCATTAACTTCTTTATAAGTAACTGAATTGTTATTCTCTAACCCAATTCCTAGTTCAGCTATTCAGTTTTTCAAGTCATTAGTTCGATTGATTTGCGCAAAACCACCATTTTGCTAATTCTGCAATGCAAAGTAGCCATTCCATTCAGTTTTTGACGATGTCTATCTACCTATTATTGTTGTTGTAATTAGGCGTTTTCCAAAACACGAGTTTGGAAACGTGAATTTGAGCCAAAGCAGAATTACCTATGTAAATTTTTCGAACTTATTAGTCTTTTTGGGGACGACTGGTCACATTTGCTTTTAATGTTGGCTAGGAAAATCGCCATTTTTACTGTTTTGGTCGGCAAGCCAAGATAACTTAATTCTGATCGTAATCTTTATAGCTTGTTAGCATGTTGCAACTTTCTGTTGTTTTTATGTTTTAAATTTGATGTCTGATCTTAAGATTTATGTCTTCGTCATTACCTTGAAGCGCCCTTGTTCGAACAATGCCGAAAAAATAATGTTTTTGTAAACTAACAAAAAGTAAGTTTTTTAAATAATATAAATTCGAACTGCCTTTGTCTGTGAATTGAGCTATAAAATATATTGGATATCGTTAAATCGTTACATAAACTCATATAGAGATCCAAGTACATTATGAAAATAACAGATGATCCAATTAACCTCTTTAGTGAGTAATAAAGCTACCACGTGGAGACACAAAGTTAAATATAACTGTTGGAGTTTGTACCCAATGTTTCTGCTACGGTTCCTTTTCATGATTCAGGGAGATATAAACTATATGTCTGAGGGTATAGAGTTCAGTACAGACTGACATAAGTTTTTGTTGAAACTGAATTGAACTGCGAGTTTTGAAATTTCTAATTAGTACTGTGGTTTACTGTGATACATTTATCACTTTAAATAAACGGTCTTCATTGCTCATAGAACCAGCGACTTTACAAGAAAACTTCAACAAAACAGTTGGAATATTTTCAGATTTGATCTGTGCAATTGACCCATAGTCTGGACAATTTACTCACACAATACACTCTACATTGAGAGTCCAAAGGTTCATAGATTAAATTCAACCATAAAAGCAGCATCTAATTCGTCACGTGAAAAGTTAAGGCGGTACACTGAAAAAAGATTCGTATCTCGTCTCAACAAGGTTGAAATTGTGTTTTCAGGTTGGAATCACGCCGTTTGCACGTGCGCGGGCGCACGGTAGAGAGTCTACAGCTGTTGTTCAAACAGTGGACTTTGGACCCGAGCCCACAATCACCGGTGTAACCGCGTGAATAACGTGTAACGATCCGTTCATTTGTTTGGAGATATTTTGATTGAGTCATCTTTTTACTTCATCGGTGGGTTATCTGTAGCAGTTATCGTGTTCCGATCTATTTTATATGAGGCTTTAGTAATGTTTCGTCATGTTTGTAAAAAAGCAGAAATTGTGTGTGAAATTAAGTACCTATAAGTACGAGTACTTACATAATTATCTTGATCATTGGAGATATATTTTATCACTGTTACTACTTGAATGGTGAACGACTAGAGCCTACGAATAATAATGAATTTAAATATCTGGACAACATTGGAGATTTTTTGGGCCAAGTTACTGGAATCTTTCCTTGTTTGCAGGAACTAGTTTTAGGGTATCTGTTATGGGTAGACAGAACTTTCAAGTGCAGATGCTTACGGATTGCTGATCACAGGCTACAATCAATATTATATACATAAAACTAGCTTCTGCCAACGGCTTCGCCAGCGTGGTCCCTAGGGAACATACTCCGGAA
The DNA here is from genome assembly GCA_947578705.1 of Lacanobia wlatinum. Taxonomy (NCBI): domain Eukaryota; kingdom Metazoa; phylum Arthropoda; class Insecta; order Lepidoptera; family Noctuidae; genus Lacanobia; species Lacanobia wlatinum. The sequence continues at coordinate 25,495,983 of OX388038.1, forward strand.
TAAAAAGTAGCCTATGTCCTTTCTCAGGCTCTAGACTATCTGTTTACCAAATTTCATTTAAATCGGTTCTGTAGTTTTGGCGTGAAAGCGCGACAGACAGACAGACAGAGTTACTTTCGCATTTATAATATTAGTAAGGAAAGGAAGTAAGGATTCTTCTGTTACTGACTGATTGAGTGAGTAACTTACAGACAAAGCACAGCCGAAACTACTGGTCGTAGAAAGCTGCATGTAGGTTCCTTGGGGAGTGTAAGGGAGCACTAAAAGAGAATTTCTCGAAATTCCTACGGGAACGGGAAATAACGGGATATGCGCATACGAAGTCGCGGGCAAAAGCTAGTATAAAGACTGAAGTTTGACATCAGCAATATATTTGCTGATGTCAAACTTCATTCTTTTTTAACTTCGTCAATTGTAGGATTTGTAGGTCAGTGCTCTTACAATCCACTGTTATATTAATAAGTATGAGTAAGTTTCTTACGTGACGAGACTCGCGAGTGGATGTATGTACCTTTATATATAGGCAGGTATGTATGTAGCGTATCTATGTATGTATGTTTAATTATATTCATATACAAACCATAATGGATTTATTTGCACATTGTCGAACCTAACACAGTAAGTCAATAGTAATCACGTGAATTTTTGGATGCTCCATCTAAATTGGAAATTAGTTATCTAGAAGGCGTAAATAGAATCGTGATAGTCTTTTTGCTGGAATTGAAATCTTAAGTATGTATACCTAGATAACATTAACTTGTATACCTACTGAGTTGGCTACCTATAGCTAGCTACCTGTGCTATAGAATACTTTCGGATTTTAAAAGTAAAGCTATTACCAATCTTGTGGTGTGTCTAGGCAGGTAACTAACCTTAAGTACATATTTTACACTTCATGAAATAAAGTCGAAAGCGAAGTTCTCTTGTAGCTATCAAACCCACTTTTGTTCAACTTTAATCTCATTGAAAAAGAACAAAAGACTATTAGTTCAGGAATAGACATAAAATTAAATTGTGCAATCGTTACCTAATGTTGCAAGTCTGTTTCCACCTTGTTACTATGCCCAATGCGGCATTTCGCAGATTTCCTTTGCCTTGTTGAATCACCAAAACATTCATGAGGATTGCCCTAAATTCAAAATGCATCGAATTTATTGGCTGGAAACCAGCCAGCAGTAACGCCATACCACACTGGCGGCAAACCAAACAAAAGATTAAAAACTACGATTAAAAAATAAACCATGTAAATCGGCTTAGTGTTTTCTATTCAACCATGACCATTTTAACACCTTGAGCCTTTTGAAATAAGCTGTACAACGATAATAATATAAGAATGATACGTTTATTGCATTTCGTAGCTATCACGAAGGTAAAACGTGTAGAATGCCATTTGCCGGGTCCAAAGTCCGCAAGGTAAACTGACGTCGCCGTCGTCGAGCTAACGTGTCTCGAACAATGCTTTTGTTAAATTATAAATGTTGTTAGTTAACCGATGATATTGCCACTACCTGGCTTCAGTCCATAGTTGAGAAATTGATCCATATGTTATAAAACAATCAATTTATGTCCGCAAAACGTGATGTTCCCTATTCATTTTTGGTGTTTCTGGTTTTTATCTGCTATTTCATTGATAACACCCTGAACTGTTGGTGTTAACATAAAGAAAAACTTTTTGTTTACTTGCTAAATAATTAAAATTCTGTAAAATAAACGATTTAAAGTTACAGTAAATAGAAATATTGTGTTGTAATAGTTGTTTGTTCTTACCTTTTCAAGGCAGTCCTGTCCAATTGCATTGGGTTCCACTTTGACTTCCAAAATCACAGAATTCGGCTGGCTAACTAACCACATTTTGTCAATTTTATTTAAGAAAACCGAATAAAATTAGATTATAAAGGAGGTCGAATTGTTATGCGTTATTTAATTCCGCGCTATAACACTTGGTCAACAATGTTTATCTCACCCGCGTAAAGAATTTATTTAAAAATGTCTTTCTTAATTCGCTCTGCGGTATGTTTATCGCGTATTCTTTGTGGAAGTAAAACTGTGAATACTCCCAGACGACGGCCATACTACGTTAAGTTTGCCTCCGAAATGATAAAGAAAACAGTGACGTTACACACGCGGGGGGCGCGGACTCTGTACTTTGGTGTTGATATTAGTGAAATAAAAGTATTGATTCAACATTCATCACTGCTTCGAGACTGAAAAACAGTCACCATGGAGCGAACTAATACATCGATGTATAGCACGCACTGCGATTTCAATGAAACACCACTAGTTTGTACTCGCACGGAATTGATGTTTTGTTTCTTTCGAGCGTGGGGCAAAGAGAGAGATAGAGCTATCGGCGAACCCTCAACGTGTTATTGACATGAATTTCTTCATTCTTGTTGAATATTATTTACCTTTGTTGTTATACCTACTTTGCTGGTAGGTTTATATAAAAATAATTACACTTAATTATAAGATAATCATAAGGCTTAAAATTAAATAAATTATTTTGCTAGAGCGAAACTCTTACAAAAAAATAAAGCGTGTAAAAAGACGAAATTGACAGAAGTTGCTATAGAAAATTTACGTAATTAAGAATTTGAATTTGCCGCTAAATATAAATTTCTTACCACAGGCAATAATATGCCACAGAAAAGATAGAAGAGATTTAAAAACAGACATGATAACTTTCTTTTTTAATTATTATAGAATATTGAATTGTTAACGAAAACCTCGAACAAAATCACTAGCGATTATTTATTAATAATATGACATCAGAATTGTATACACTCTTTCACGCTTTACACGCCATCTAGTTGTACAATTAAGTACTTAGAATAAACATCATATCACGTAAGTTTCGACTTACGCAAATAAATTCAACAAGCATTTATTCATCTATTTAATTAAAAAAATATTTATAAAAAATCCTGTTTCGGTGTTTTTGGAATTTAAGTTAAATTTAGATTTAATATCATAAAATTTTAGCTAAACTTTAACTTCCATTCCAACAGTTCTAGTCTTGTGAAAGCAATAGTTCTATTCCACGCAGAAATACAAAAGCACGAGTCGCTGACAGCGCCAATCGTGACAACATGGTGGAACTAAATTAATCATATGACTTTCGTCACGATAATCTACAGCGCTTATTGATTTGTGCCTCGGTCTTGATTCTCGCTCGACATAGATTTTGTGTGTATCAGATATGGCGAGTCAGACACAGGGAATCCAACAATTGTTGGCAGCTGAGAAGCGGGCTGCCGAAAAGGTCGCGGAGGCGAGGAAGCGTGAGTTATTTTTATAGTACTACGTATTTTACAATTAGCCTTGTTTGTACGTTTCTACTGCAATAGTTGCCATTTCTGACAATCAAATCTCGTTTCTATGCTCTAATTAGGGTCTTATTTGAAGAATCTTGATGTTATCACGATTTATAAGTGGTGGGTTTTTGTTGAGGGCGTGATCACATGATTGTTCTTTTCATCCGCTGCTTGATGACTGAATCGAGTGATAACAGCATATATGTGCCCTTATCGTCTAATTCGAAGTAGTTTTGTTTCTTGAATTTGGAAGAAATTTTAGGTCTTACCTCAGTTGCAGGGTTAATGCTGTAGTATTTCAGGTAATAATAGTACTAAATGGAAGAATGTGCAAGGAATAATAGACATACTTACCTTCTAGCAATCCATCTTCAAAATCATGAAGACAGATGGAACAGAAGAGAACATACTATCTTCCTTAGCTTCTTGTCATGCAATTTCCACCCTGCAAGCTCTGTAATTCAATTAAATCTAGGTTCTCCAGTATTACTTATGACATCATCATGTTCCTTGACTATAAATACTGTGAGTAACTATGTAAGTTTCCAAAACCTTAAAATTTCTTACCAAAAAAAGTGTGAAAATGTTCATATTTTGCAATGTTATGTGATTAACTGTTTAACATAATTTTGCTGTTCAACTGTAGACCTCACTAACTTCAGTTCCGCATTACACATTTCCTTCTTACTTTTCCCCTGTTAACCGTGGTCTATCATTCACTGCCTTTAATGTCATTCTTCTAAACACACTACTCTTTACCTCCCTATCTATCAGCATATGTGTGTTCAGGGCTGGTATCTGCAACTCCATGTATTTTGCGTGAAGTATACACAAACCTATGACCTGAAGTTAATCATTTTATGTTACAGGGAAAGCTAGGCGTCTCAAACAAGCCAAGGAGGAAGCTCAGGATGAGGTAGAAAAGTACAGAAGCGAACGTGAAAAATCCTTCAAAGAATTTGAGTCCAAGGTAAGACAAAGCTGAATTGTAACCGATTACCTTAGTCTACTTGTAGTTAGCAAAATATATCTGTATGATCCCTTGCTAGACCCTACATTACTTTTGGATGGGAGATGAATGGAATAAAAGAAGGTAACTACTAGAACACTACTGTATTGTACCAAAGTACTTAAAGGTAAAATGAGGTTAATGAACTGATGGTGTGGCAAATGAAGTGAGTGATGTGGCTCTTTGGCTGTGATGAGAATGCCTGGCTGACTTGATAGCCCAATGAGAACTGAACATATGAGTTGAAATGTATGTGCGGCGTAAACTGTAATTTGCATAATTTGTGGTTACACTGTACAATAACATACTTGTCTATACAATATAGGTATTTAAATAATGTCCATTCAGAATAATGTAGTATCTTTCAACTGTGTCACTAATGTGGAGAATAATCTTCATAATTGCTAGGACTAGATTACTCTCGACATGGCGAACATAATAAACACATTAGGTATATAAAAAGGGGTCATTGTACTCATGATTATAAACAACTTACTTTGGGACCAAACCTGGAATTGACAGAAAAAATCAGCTGTTCAGTACATTTTGTCGAGTCATGTGCTCAGAAATGTATGGGGCAATCATTTTTTTTCTCGATTTCAGTGTTGGTCCCATAGTTAAAGCTAGGTATTGCGTTTAATCTGTAACACTTTGTATACAAAAGCACACAGAATTCTCTCTTTTATAAAACTAGTAGAATAGTCAGATTTTATTATATTTCCCTCCAACAGACAAATATCAGCTCTTAGATGATATTTTTATCTATTAGATAATTATCTTATATAACGTTTTGTTGCTAACTTCACATTATAAGAATTTGAGTTTAAGTTATTTAGGGCCAAACTTGAATTCAAAGTCAATTGTTTTAAGACAAACTCATAATTTGACCTTGACGACCCCATGTCGAAGCTATTAGTAAACACAGACTCCGGTGGAGACTTCCATGCACTATGAAAGCATTCTTAAGGCTGGGTACTGACCGGTGTTACGGGGCGTAATGTAACATGTTACAAAGCGAGTATTCGCGCAGTCAGAACGTACAAACAAGTACGATCACATTTTACTCGGAGTTTTAGGACACGGCGTATCGTAACATGCTGTCGATGCGAATGGTACATTACGGCCCGTAACGCCAGTCAGTACCAACCTTTAAATGATTTGTGCGTATAGGTGGGATATCGATATGGCCTTAGTGGTCGTTTTTTTTATCGTTCTTGATCGCGTAAGCGTAAACCTCAATTTGAAAAAGCTTCTTTTTCCATAAAATTTGACATAAGCGAATGTTTACTTTGACGCGATAGAGTACGTTAAAAAACTCGCTGATGGCACGTCGCCGTTTGGCCTGTAGTTCGATGAAGTCTGCCGTAACTGACACTAACCAGCATAATTGTGTGTTCTGTCTTCAGCACATGGGTACCAGGGAAGGCGTCGCCAATAAGATCGATGCTGAGACCAAGGTCAAGATCGAGGAGATGAACACAATGGTGAAGAATCAGCAAGAGGCGGTATGTATCTTTTGAATATGACAAAGTCAACGATGGAGTTACCTTACCCAGAAAAGCCTGTTCACTCTAACTTTGAAGAAATTAGGGTTAAAACAGACGCAAGTAGAGAGTTCTACTCCTTTGCTGTGCGCATTATAAAAGACGTTTGGAAACGCTTAGTGTGAAGTGGTGGAATGGCAACAAGGTAGGGATGTAACTTGCAGTACATCTAGATGTCCGATGGTAGAAGGGGGCCGGTAGGAGGAGGTCGTCGAGTTCTTGGGCATACTCACTGAGATACAATCTGTAGAAAACCGATAAGCAAACGACCTTGCGGCGATGACCCAAGCTGGTACCAGTTTAACGTCGCCAATGAGCGTCTTAGCTCTGTGTTCCACCGAGTCAAGCGCGCGGCAAGTTGGTTTTAGCTGAGCCATCCTAAAGGTGGCTGCAATACTTCATGCAGGATCAGACATGTACAGGGATAAAAGCTGTTCAGGCGTGAATTATCGCTTAACTCATATTCAGGATGCCCAGCTTTTTGGCCGCAGTTTGGGCTTTGTACTCAATGGTGGCGCCGAAGTTGAAACTGGATGTGAACTCCATGCCTAGGAGCTCGAGCCGATCAGTTAAAGGAACAGATGTACCCCGAAAAGTGGGAGTATGGTCGAAATGACTCCTTTTTGCGGTAAAAAGACAGGGTAATTGCTAGCGTGCTGTATCTCAAGAACCGCAATAAGTAGACAGAAAAATAAAATAAATCTAAAGGGGTCCTCAAACAAGGAACTTTTTTTTTCGGTTTATAGTACATAATCCTTCGTGCGAGATTCCAAACTCCCTTTTGCCCGGTTTTATTTATTTTGGATCGGAAACCAACAAATGACTCATGCTCTGGGCGAAGCGGAAGGGAGTGTCAGACTCTTACTGACTAAATCCCACTTGTGTTCCTCCAAATGCCTTTGCGTTCCAGGGCCGCGGTAACTCTGAGCAGCCGCAACCCTGGCAGGGTACAGAGTACCTACACACACATTGCATTACTTATGTATCAGCTTATGCTAGAGAATTCGCCCGCTTGAAGATCGGAAATTGCTCCAAGGGGACGTACTCCTCCATGTAATAGCCTATGCCCATTAAAATAATGTACAAAATGCTGATCTAACAGCATGCTTACACAGATTATGTAATATATGTATGTATGTCATATAATTATACGCAAACTTTCATACTCCTTGATTGTGCCATACATGTTCAATAGAAACGTTCACATAAAAAAATGTTGTTATTTGATTGGATTAACAAAGCAGCGCGGTGGCAGCGCTGCAGCCGCGCTGCTGTCGCGCGGCACTTTGCGACAAATTTGTAAAAAAAATGAGATTTATTATATTCTCGAAAAACTACCCTCCTTCTGGGGCAGGTAAAAATAATATGTTATCTCCTGGTTTCAGGTGATCCAGGACGTGCTGAGCCTTGTGTACGACATCAAGCCAGAGCTGCACCAGAACTACCGCATCAAAGTTAATAAGTAATTGTAACGCCCGTTTGTAGCGTATTAAACATGTTGCGATCACCATCTAGTTGTTATCTTTATGCTATTACTGTTATTGATAGGCACCTAGGCGCGGCAGATTCCAACACGCACAGTAAACGAACACCAAGAATCGATCAAAAATCGATTTGAGGCCATTCGTGAATAAAAACATCTTTTTGACACAGTTTTCGCAATCGATTTCGATATCAAATGTCAAAATCAACCTGTGAAACCTCGCCAGCACACAGATCACTCAATATGGCGGTTACTGTCAAAAAAACGCGGGAACTTCTAGCCGTTAGCTGTAAATACAATAATTGCTTGGTTTCGCCCTATTTATAAAATAATCATTCAATATTATTATGTGTTAAGAGATCAGCTCGGTATCATTCCAAAACTTTCGAAGGTCCGAATAAGAACATAAAAAAATGTACCTATAATCTTTTAATTGTATGTTATTCAGTGTTGTATGTTGAATAGAAAATATATAAAGTTTTAAAAATGAATTCTAATGGTCTTTTCTTGGATAGTGGCGGCTTGGCGAGTGTGCAGTATTAGTGAAATATAAATGTATAACGTTTTTCATTGTTTTATTGTATTATGACCGTTTCAGGTGATTAACTTTATGATTCAAATAAAATAACCATTAAAAATATATATCGTGTTTAATATTATTTCATGGATTTTGTGGCCGTTGTGTACAGCTTCATTGCATCAACGTTCTGTAATTCAGAAAAATAACAATTAGACCTATTTACTAAAATCTTAACTACATAGAGCTACATAAGTAGGTACCTACTTAATATAAAACATTAAACAACAATATCATATTTGTTTTCTAGCTATTTGCATTTATCTGACCAATGACCATGCTAAAATCTCGATAAACTGCTAGAATTGCTGCCAACAACTAAAGACTTCGGACCGTTTCAGTGGTCGAATATGCCAAAATCTTCAGTTCATGTAAGCGCCCTTCATGTATACCTAATTACTAATATTATAAAAGTGAAGAGTGTATTTGTTTGTTTGAACGCCCTCACCTCAGGAACGAGGTACCTACTGGTTCGAATTGAAAAATTCTTTGAGTGTTGGAAAATTTGACGCAGAAGAAGTTGCGTGGGTTAGCTAGTTCATATAAGTTTTTCATTGGCTGCTAGCTAGTGTGCCGTTTGTTCACGCGATGGTTGAGCTGCTCCTCAGGGTCCTCTACCCAGTCTCATACCAGGAGCCACTTCTCAGCCTAACCGAATGCTCAGCTGCATTTGGTTAGGCTGAGAATACCTGTTTTTTCCGTAAGTAGGTAACGTAACACGATAGGTACTCATTGGTATGACGATGTCAGACTTCCGGGTTTCTGACTTGCCGCAACACACTCAGACATTCTTTCAAATACTTCTACACCAGTTGGCCTCTTGTAGATAACTCATACTTTTTGATTTAAGCCTGGCCTCAAATTTACACAACACTGCCTCTCTTTGGCCTGCACGGTGCATCCTCCTACCCAGTGCCGTAAATAGCCTTTTCTGCGCCCTGTGCGTTCTATAACTGCGCCCTTTTTTATTTTAGATATTATAGGTACCCTCGCTAGAGCAATGGTGTGTAGGCCTACTTTATTTCGTTCAGGGTAATAAAACACAAGGACCTTTGTGTTGGTGGACCAATTATTGCCTCCGCGCTTGACTCCGATAAACACTAAACACACCATTTTAAATTACAAAATCCACCGGATGAGCACAAGATAAACGCCTTATAAGCTCGTGCGCTGCATGAGCGCGATGTTTTGTCTAATTTAACAGACGTTTTGATGATACTGGCATGTAGGTACGTATGTGTTGGAATCGAGCACTAGGGGCGCAGTGGGAATTTATCAGGAGCAAACCGAATAATAGTCCTGGCTGGTCTGGCCATTCTTGCGCCCGCCAGAGTCTACGCCCTGTGCCTGGGCACCGGTGGCACCGCCCTATTTACGGCACTGCTCCTAACATATTTGTTTGCCCGGAAGCCACATAGCGGCATAAAATATAGCTATAAGTCGTTCAAGTCATTTTTAATTATGTTCTAACGACTGTCCAAGATCTAGGTATAACTACTAATGACAGCCGACAATGTTAGCTGTCTATCTACACTAATATTATAAAGCTTCGCCCGCCTGTTAGTCTGAAATTATCTTAAGGGAACATACTTCCGGGATGAAAAGTATCCTATATGTCCTAATACAGGATATGATCGTCCCGTGTATCATCCATTAAAACATGGAGCACTCACCCACCCACCCACTTCGGGTATCCTAATTAATATTGTAAATGTGAAAGTGACTTATTTGTTCCCCCTCCATGTTTTAACGGCTGATGCACGGCCCCTAAGACGACTCACTGACCCCCAGTTTGGCTTAGCCTTCTTCTCGCCGAGTTTGTCGAGCCAGTCGGCGATGGCGCCCACAGTGGAGAAGACGGCCGGCTGGTCAGCCTGGTCGCAGCGTTTGGACGAGAACGAGAGCACACCGACCAACAAGCCGTCCATGACCGCTGGCCCGCCCGCATCGTGCTGGAGGCATGGAGTGTAAGAGCATTAACAGGCTTGAAACGACAGAGGATTGGCTATGAATAGAAGCCAGCCGTTTATTTGCTTTAAATGTGCCCGTATGCGTTAAACTTTGCACCTGGTTCGAATTAGGTTTTGGCGTTTCAATTGAACAATTCGATTTCGATGAAAATAATATAAACGCAACGGTAACAGTGATGCTAACGCGTTTATATTGTTTTAACGAAATCGATTTTTTACATATTAAATAACCTCAAAAAGTTATTCAAAATGTGTCGACCCAGGTGTCAGGTTAACGCGTACCTACGGGATATACCTACATAGCTCTTGTCGCAGTAACAATAGTAGGTACATTTGGATACAAGTTGTCAAACTTGCTCATTGCAACCCAGGCGGAATAGACGTCAGAGCCGAAGGTAAGGCCGTTATAGAGCCTAAAAACTGCAATGACAATTTTATTGCACACGTGTATCAAACGATGTTTTTCAACACACTTTTTCGAAAGTCATTCTTCTTCTTATCGTGTGGGCAGTAAAATCTAACGACCCCACACACCCTAGTGTCAGAGTTTGTAAACCGTCTCAAGGGCCTCTGACATGGTTTATTTGATGACCGCTATTTGGCGGCCGGGACCAGCGGCTTATACGTGCCTTCCGAAGCACGGAATTATCCTTTTATCAGACAACCAGCCTGCAATTTCCTAGCCAATCTGGAAAACAACTTTACAACGTATGCTCTTCCCGTGGGAATCGAACCCACGACCACCGGGTCACAAGGCAAACGCCTAAGAACTAAATCACTTGACCACGGAAGCAGTTAAAAAGAAAATTAATTTATCAGCAGAGGGTTATAGGGTGGGTAGATTACGGCACTTCACATAACTTGACAGATGTTTTTGCCCTTGTTTTAAATTATCTTAGTACTACTAAGGTAAATGTTACGTATCAATCAAGTTTAAACTTACATTACAAACGTTTTTTGGTATCGTTATGAATCCTGCGCAGAAGTTGGAACGAGTTACCAATTCTCTGTGAACAGGATAAATAAAAAAATGAATTAGGTAAATCCATAATTCAGGTGTATAAACGTAAAAGAGTGTTAGGATGGTAGAAGTGTGTTCTATAGTACGCGATAGTAAAAACGTCCACTCGGGAATTCTGCATGAAGGATAAAAGAGAGATATTGGGCCTTACTTTCCGTACACCTCTTGGCAGTCTGAAGTGTCGTACACCGGCAGCGTAACTTTTTGCAGCAGGACCTGACCCCCTGCGCCGTCGATACCCTGGAATTAAACGCAACTGATAAAGAGCATTTGCTTCTAGAACAGAGTTAACAATTAGGGAATGTTGAGCAGGATTATAGTGACTGTCAGCCTCATTTTTTGTAGCATTGGTGTAACCGCTGTAACCGGCCGTTGGCTGCCGGCGTGCGGGAGCCTGGGACAGAGGACTTCTTTCTAGGAGAGAGACTCCGCCCTTATCTACAACGTGGGCCCAGCGGTTGTTGGTTGTCAGTGTTCGACAATTTATGGATCTAGGACATGTTTGCAAATATTTTTTTTTCTCTGTTTTGAGACCAGTGGCACAAGCTATCCGCTTTCTATGTGAAGGTACATACCTACCCTTTTTTTTAAGAATGGGAAATCAGCAAATGACTATCAGGCACTTCCGCTCTGGGCGGAGCAGATGGGAGTGTTAGACTCTTACCTACTGATTAAAACCCATCCATGTTCCTTCCAATGCCCTTTGCATTCCAGGGTCGCGGTGATTCTTTCGAACAAATATCTCAACCCTGGCAGGAAGGTACATATCTACCCTATGGTTGCTGCACCAAATCAGATGCTTCTAAAACTGTATTAAACACAACCTTACCAGAACAGATCCCCAGCCGAGGAACATGACTTGATTATCAACGGGAACAATCCGATCCCTCGCCAAGTTTATCTTGGCAGTGGCCTGGTCCTTCCTCCCGAAGGTCATGTTCTTGTGAAGCTTCAGCACAGCGTAGTTGAACTCCAGGGTTTGCGGCTTGTAGTTGGGGTGGAAGAAGATCTCGGAGACGCGCATGAGCTCGCCCCCGTACGTGGCGTTGGTGGAGCCGACTCTGACTGTGAGCATCTTTACGTATTCACGGAAGAAGCGGTTGTTGTATTGGCTGCGGATGAAAAGTTTTAAAACAAGGGATTATTGAAGACGTTACATTTTGTAGCTTCTGCCTATTACAGGGGGTAAAAATTCGGACTCTATGTTTAGGAGCCCGGCTGGGGAAATTCCACTTTCATCGGCCAATTCTGTGTTCCGGCTTGAATATGCTAAGCCGGTGTGATTACAAACTTCTGAGATGTTTTAGCTCCTGTATTACTAAAGTTTGCAATAACTTTTGGATAACACTTTAGTTTTAATACTACACATAATAGAACGTATAAGCATCAGAAATCATGAACTAATACGGTGTTATAGGTGAATAAAAAAATAAAAACGAAAATTGAGAAAAAATCATATCTCGCGTCCCATTCATACTAAAGCAACAGAAATTGGCGGAACGGTAGGTTACTGTACATATTATTAAAGGAATAAATAGAAACTGGAATAAGTAGTTCTGTTTTTTAAATAAGATTTTTTATTCGTTTGTCGTGATACGGATATTCCGAAACTTTGATATTTTTTATAAATAAAACTACAAGTCGTAGCGAAGCCGGAGTTTTACTCTCGTACCACAAATGAGAGAATCTATCGATTACTTGAATAAAAACATGATGACACAAAATTCAGGTTTTTAACACACTGTGCCACTGTGTGGCTGTGCGCCAAATATATTCAGTTCAGCAAAATGCCAAAGAACATGAAAATTGGGAACGACTAACAGTTGCAAGGAATGAGCTGCTGTAAGGACCTTGTCTCGTCGATGATGACTGCACCACACCAGAGCTCGTTGTTGACCAGGAGACCAGCCATGTAAAGTAACTCTTAGATAGCGGAAATGATGGTAACTTACAGTTGCAAGCAATGAGCAGCAGTCAGGACCTTGTCCCGGTCAATGATGACGGAGCCGCACCAGAGCTCATTGTTGACCAGGAGTGCAGCCATGTATGGGAATTCTTCGATGGTGGCCACCTCGTCAGGGTTGTAGATGCGACGGTAGCGACGGTCTAGGACCAGGTGCTTGGTGGTTGTGGTGGTGGGCTGTGTTGCTAAGAAATGAAGAGAGATCTTTTTTTGTGACTGTTGTATTGGTTTCCCAAACTGTATCTGGGAATCATTTGGATTGAGCTATCACTGCTTGGTGTTGCGGCTAATTGATTACAAGAAAATATCCGCGCAAAACGGCCTTCATTCAGATTAATTCTCGAACTCTTGCAGGAGATAGTAAAAAATTAACTTCATTCAAAATTATGGTAAAAATATTGGCAGTTCCCTTACTCATTTCAGTAATACCGGCGTCTCGGCGGTTGTACTCGATGGGCAGTCCATCGTATTGTCCGCCCTGCATCGGCACATAGTTGTCTTCTGAGCTGCGGTACGGCTTCTTAGCAGGAGCTTCAATAAACATAACTTATTTTAAACTTATGTCTTTGGGCCCGTTTCTGAATGAGGGTTTTCTGAAATGTCGAGCAGCAGCTGGCAGCACTGAGGCGTCAGTCCCAAACACCTGTCAAATCGCTTGTATTCGAGAACCCTCTGTGTAACGCCTATTAAGGCTCATCCCTGGGGAAACTGTGAAGGGATCTGCCATGAGCCACGCTGTGCACGGCAGCACGGGATCACAGCAGCAAACAAATGAACCGAGTAGCTAATGCGGGTAACCCAAACAGTATAGTAATAAATAGGGTAACCTCTCCGTGCACATCATTACGCTTGCCGTGTGGATGGCGTCACGCCGGAGGGCTAAGTGCGAGTTCTTTAACGTACTCGATCGCGTTAGCCTAAACGTTCGCTTACGTCAAATTGTATGGAAAAAAGGTTTCCCGTTATTGTCATTAGACGGCGCTATCCATCGTTTCAATATAAATTGACGTTTACGCTAATGCAAACGATTGAGTATTTGAAGCAGGAAAAAGTAGAAATTCTTGACCATCCTCCATACAGTCCTGACCTAAGCCCTAACGATTTCTTTACATTCCCTAAAATTAAGAAAAGTCTTCGTGGTCACAGGTTCCAGCCCGGTGAAGAAGCAGTCGACGCTTTCAAGTGTACGAATTTGATTTGTATACCCCGCCGAAGGGTAAGACAAAGTTGTATCTAAGCTTCACCCAGATTTTGCTAGTTATGTAAAAGGGTGAGCCTATTGCCATCAACTAGGCACAAATGTAACTCCCAGTCTTTTGAGAAATTCCTGTCAGAAAATCGTAATAGAAATTTGCTCAACCCGGGAATCGAACATGGGACTTCATGCTTGGCAGTAGTGCCTGTAACCCAGTAGACCAAAGTGAGAGTGGCTTTTGAATAAATCATGTCCTTGATTGTTGATTGATGATGAATCATGTCCCCGGCCTTGGTATCATGTACGTACGTGATACCAAGGCCGGTGAATAGAGTAATAAACGGAGAATAGATTTAATACCGTTTGGTAGGTATTTACCAAACGGTAATTAATCTATTCTACATATCACCGTGCAAACTTAAGAGTGAACTGTCATGTCATTCCATCTTATTTGTATGTGTCAAACACAGGGCCGTAGCTACCGCTGTATCAGTCGCATCAATGATACGGGGACAACAAAGGGGCCCCGACATGTGGAAGCCAACAATTCTAACGGTAATAATATAAATGCGAAAGTGAGTTTGTTGGTTCCCTTAACATATTATCGTGCAATACGATTTAGGATGTTTTTATCCCGGCAGCATGTTCCCTTGGGATAAATATTATCTAGAAGCGGGCGGAGCCGCAGGCAGCTGCTAGTAAATTAATAAAAGTGTTATGAGCGACAATTTTGTGCTAGTAGTAGGCTCCGACTTTGAAAAAAATGCGTACCTACCCTTTTGGGCTTTCCCGCAGTTGGGTAAAATTAAGTTCTCTATTTTTTTTTGACACAGCGTTTTGTGGCTAGACCCAAAGGGAGGCCCCTTTGGGTCTAGCTACGCCACTGGTTTGACATCTCACTTCATGTTCACTGCTCCTAAGCTTACATGCTGAGGTGCTTACAGAATCGCACTACAGAAATCTTTATCATTTATTACACCTTAACGTCGATTTTATAGCCAGTTTCATTTACCACCTAACCTTTCTCGCCTGATCATAAACTGTCGCATAGGAATATACAGTTCGTTCTATTATAAATAAACTTACTTACCTTCTTCAGACAAATCAGAGAGAGAGGATAATTCATGGTGCGCCGCCACATTTAACAGTGACTTCATTATTATAAAAAGTACGGTCGCCATTTTCCGACATGGCGATCCCGCCATTTTGTTTGTTGAATCTGAAAGCTATTGAAAAGAAATCAGTCAGTTTATGTAAGTAATGGTGGGTAACGACAATATTCTATAGAAGTTATTGGAAGGAAATCTGTATCGTGTGGACTCAATACAAGACATTTTCATATGTGCTGAGTGCAGTGCGTGGTTTTATGTTTTTAGGGTTCCGTACCTCAAAAGGAAAAAACGGAACCCTTATAAGATCACTTTGTTGTCCGTCCGTCTGTCTGTCAAGACCCTTTATCTCGGGAACGCGTAGAGGTATGGAGTTGAAATTAAAACCATGTAATCAAGTGTACGGTCCCTTGAACCTGTAAAACATGTTTCTATTTAGGTACCTAGTCCGCCAGTTAGATTATCGAAAAATATTAGACACGTATTTTTAACCGACTTCTAAAAAGAAGGAGGTTCTCAATTCGACCGCGTAGTATATATATATTTTTATGTGTGTTCGCGGATAACTTCGTCGTTTATGAACTGATTTCGATGAATCTTTTTTTATATGAAAGGGTATGCTGCCGAGGTGGTCCCATTGCCACCACGTCAGGATCTGATGATGGAACCCCTGAGAAATCGAGGGCAACTCTCGAAAATTGTAGGCACGCATCTGGTAAAAACGGGGCCCCCAAAAACGTTTGATACGGGGCCCCTTGAGACTACCTATGCCACTGACCTCTAGGTACCTACCGAGCCAATACTGAGTAACTGTAGTCCAATCGAGTGCAAGTATCCGGTTTCCTATGAACGTTTCCTTTTCAGTTTTAATTTAATGCATTTTAACATTTTTTTACACGCACAACACAGGACATTTCATTGCTGTTTCTTATTTGTTGCGTATTGTGAGTATTTCTAATTAATTAAGTTACAAAACATACCTAATATCAAATTGCAGTCATTTGAGGAACCTACACAGAAAATGTTTCAAAGTTCGCTATGATATTGATAACTCAATTTTCAATTCTACAATTCAGCGAACCAATTTCCATAAACAATAAAAAAAAAACAAATAACAGAGCCTATAGAGAATTTTATTACAATATGTACACGAAAACTATAAAAAGAAAAAAATACTATATACAAATTAAACGACAGACTTCTAAGTTAACACATGACAACATTTTTTATGACAGAACGAGAATTCTTTTTTAAGGAAAATAATTTCGTGTTCATTTTAATGCCATCCTTTGCCCCAGCCGTAGCCTCCCCAGCCGCCGAGGGACGAGCCCCATCCGAGCCCCCCCCAGCCGACGCTCACGGGGGCTGCGATGACCGGAGTGCGGATGATGGGTGCGGTGACAATTGGGGCGGAGACCACATGGCGGACAATTGGGGCGGACACCACCACGCGCGGGATCGTCACGCCGTGGTTGATGAGGCTAGAGCTAACGGAGTAAGATGGCAGCACGATGGGGGAGGCTGGCAACGAAAGAAAAACAGCATTAATTTCTGAAATTTAGGTTTGTGGACCAGTCTGCTGGCAATGTAGGGCGAAAACTCACCGCTGACATGCTAGATTTGCTTCAACGTGAGAAATTGTTGAGCGTTGTTTTCGTTGAGATGTCTTTGAGTTTTAGCTCTAACGAGACCGGACGGGAAGCATGTATATGTATAGGCAGTGTACGAGTACTTGGGTAATATGTAGGCGAGGCACAGAACAGATGAAAGAGGAACTATTGTCTATTTCATGTGGCAAGGTATAACGTGAGAGCCTAGAAATGTTAACTCAAGTCAAAACTATAGGTAAATAATTCAAAATTGGCGAGCAATTATTTAGGCGTACTGTTAAGCAGGAGTTTCTTTCAACTTTCTTTTTACCGACACTATTCAAGCAAGACAGCTGCATTACATATTAAGGTATCCTAATCCAGAGCTGCCAGACCTCTTTTATTATCTTACTAACAAAATATGTGGGATAGAGTAGGTAGTGTTAGTATCATGTACTTTTAACATACGGATACCTGCTAGCAGACGGATATTTTTTTTTTTGTGATATATCAAAGGTATTTTCGTAGTCAAGGAGGTAGTTTTGCATTCTCCCAAATCCTGGCAGACTTTAGCTTTCATTATTTGCAGCTACTGAAAATTAACTATGCCCAAATAGCCTTGTGAATAGGAGCTCTGGAGTGGCGACCAGCTCTTAGACTATTACAATGACTAATCAGTCGTTAAAATATTATTTAATTACTAATTATTTCACAATGTTCTGTAAAACATTCATAAAGTTTAAAAAAATTATTTTTGATGGGTTTGCTCTTGACTCTAGTCTAGGTCAGAGATGACAGAGACAAAGTCTACGATGGAGCGAGCTTACCCAGAAGGAGCCTGTGCACTCACTTAAGATTAGGGTTGTGAGCGTTCGGTAACACAGACGCGGGCAAACACTTAAAAAAACGTGGTTTATGGCTTTGGCACCTGATACCTAGAAATCGGCCGTCGATCTGAGCTAGCAGGGATGCGTATGTTATAAGAACATACACTACTCTACTCGTATACCACACATTTTGTTAGTGAGAAAATAAGAGAGGTCTGGCACATCTGGGATCTTAGTCCATCATTAAACTACATTAGCAAAACGTATCATTAATGCAGTTATATAAAAGATCTGACTGTACATTTGTGTGCGGGTAAGCAAACAGAACTTCTGCTTACCTTAACGGAATTTTCTATGCATGGACTTGGATTTAGTGTTCAAATAGTGTCTATAATGAAATGAGGAGTTACCGAGGCCCAGTCCCAGAGGAGGGACAGGGTTGGCGACCACCAAGCCAATCAGGGCGAGAACTAATGCCACCTGCGGGAGAGAACAGCACTATTACTATACAGTTTTAACCACCAAAGAGATTAGCTTCAATGGCTCCATCGGCTAAACGTCATTAATTATAGATAACTAGCGCTTCGCCCTTGATTTCGTCTGCGCACATTTAGTACACGTGGTTTTCTCCCTTCTCACACCCTAAAACGATGAATTTCCAAAAATATCTAAAAGGAAGTCTTGGGCAAAATTTCATGTTCCCAGTCTCGGTAGTTGCGGCTGTGTGTTGATATGTCAGTCAATCACTTTCCTTTTTAGGTTTCCTTACCAAAATGGTAAAAAGGAACCCTTATGGATTGAAGTCTGACCGTCTGTCACAGCTGGATATCTCAAGAACTACTAATGTTATCAACTTGAAATTTGTAACTGCGACTGAAAGGGGCTCTTAAAAATTCGAAGTGGAGGTACTAGGGCACGTGGGGTATCATATGAAAGTGTGCTATTTGCACATTCTCAAACATTATTTTAAGGCGGGGGAAAGGTCAAAAAATTTACCTTTCCCCCCCCCTTATCTCCGAAGTTTGCAAAGAGAAAAATCAGAAATTATTCTATGTGATAGAAGTTGATGTAAAAATTACAGGATCCATCAACAAAATTACATTACATTAGTTCCACTTTGGTCAAGAGAAAAATGATTATTAATTATTATTGAGATGGAGCTGTTCTAAAACTGCAATATATACAGCAGTGTTAAAATTCTCTGACGAATATTGGCCGCGCCGATGAAACTTTGAAAACATTTCACGTTTTATATGATCGTACGGAACCTTCGGTGCGCGAGTCCAACTCGCTCTTGACCGATTTTATTTGATTGATTTTAAAGACACAAGATTTTGTGAAACGAACTCATAATTGCCAGAGCCAGCAACTGTTAATTAGTGGATGGAGTAATTGCGGATAGACACTACTTAGCTAAGTTTTAGTCAAGTTCTAATAAAATTTCGAATGGCATGTTGTCCATATAACTCTTAAAAGGGCAAGTTGCAACGATTGTGATACTTTAAAGGTCGAATAAGGAAGGATACTTTAGCAAGCAATTACCATTTTAAATTGTCTTTCACACACATTTTCCAGAGACTTCGATATCCTTAAAAAATCAAGTTCGAACAATCAATCACAATTTTAAGGCCAGCTAGTATATTCTGTAAATAAATATTTCGATATCGAGCTTCACCTGAGTGATAAAACTCACAAAGTGAGCTGTATTGTAAACAACATAAAGGTCTTAATTTCAAACTCACTTCGGATTCCGCTGTCGAGATACGAAAATGTTGTTACAGAATAGTACACGTTAAGTTCTAAGGCCGCCCGCACACAGTAAATTCCGAACGCGATCCACGGATCATACCATTGATTTTGACCGTGGAATGCGTTGAGATTGACTATGTACGGGTGACTTCGAATTCGGTCGCTAGACGATCGGGAAGTATGTCAAGACTTCCCGCCCTGCATTCCTTTTTCCAAAATAAAAGCAGCCATTACTTACCGCACACTTCATGATTGTATTTTCAGGATTCAGACTTGTAAACTGAATCGCGTTTGATAAGCATTGCCCTTTTATACCGAGTGGTGCTGGCCACGCTTCAGCGGCCACGCGTACGTATCCTCAGACGGGAAGCTTTGCATCACACCTGCCTGCTGCATTATACATTACTTACGAGCCCTTTCGACAGTCTGTTTTTACTTTAATAAGAATATAACTGTCTGTCAGGGTTGCGGAATTTGTTTGAAAGAGTCACCGCGGCCCTGGAGGGCTACTCGAATCTCTAACCCGAAGTCCGTTATTTCGGGCTAAGTTGCGTATTCTACTTCGTGTCACCTACGGACTTACGATTAGTCCCGAACCCGAGCTAAGAATGAATGACAACACGATTTGACAGTAACTGACAAATAGTGTTGTCATTAATTCTTAGTGGTTAGGTGATACGGAGTAGAATACGCCCGCAACTAAGCCCGAAACTACGGACTTCGGGCTTAGAGAGTAGTCCCCTTGGAACGCAAAGGGCATTTCGAGGAACACGGATGGGTTTTAGTTAGTAGGAGTCTGAAATTGCCTTCCCGCTCCCCCCAGAGTGGAGGGATGATTTGATGGTTTCCTACCCAAAAAAATAGCAAAAACTGTGTCGGGGCTTAGGGCTTGACATCAGTGGATATCCCTTCAAGTTAGCAATATACATTTATGTATGTTTCTGATCACTTGCGTTTTTGAAAAAGGTCTGCATTTGTCGGATTTCTACCAAAATCATGACAACAAGAGATAAATCTCTTGTTATCATGATTTCGAATCATTATTGTGGGGACTGGGGGCCGTACGGCAGTGGCTCGAGTGTCAGTGAAATAGTCATAATAGAGATAAGAGAGAGATAAAGCCGCTAGTCTATTCTGTAAACAACTATTTCGATATCGAGCTTCACCTGAGTGACAAAACTCACAAAATGAGCGTTATTGCACACAACATAAAGTTCTTAATTTGAAACTCACCTCGTATTCGACTGTCGAGATACGAAAATTTTGTTACAGAATAGCACTACTGATCTATTGTGACAACGTCTCACCGTCTAAACTTAAGTAGAGATATTTTACAATTCTACGACGGCGACTTTTGGAATTTTCCGGTGACATGTATATTGGAACTACTGATCACTGTGTCTTAGCGGGGAAGTTAGTGAATAATGTTCACTGTAGTTTTGGAGTACAAGAAAGTAACTTAATCTATACTTAATATTATAAAGTTCAAGAGTTTGTTCGATTGTTTGCTTGGTTGAACGCGCTAATCTCAGGAACTACCTTTTTTATGGATGGGAAATCATCAAATGACTCCTCCCGCTCTGGGCGGGGTGGAAGGGAGTGTCAGACTCTTACTGACTAGAACCCATCCATGTTCCTCCTAATGCCCGCCGCGTTCCAGGGCCGCGGTGACTCTCTCGAACAAATTCCGCAACCCCGGCAGGTACCTACTGACCCTAGCGGGCCCCGTCTACCTAGGAACTACCTACTGGTTCGAATTGAAAAATATTTTAGTGGTGGATAACCTATTTATCGAAGAAGGCTATTTGGTTAATAAGGTCACGCTACGACCAATAGGAGCGGAGCATTCATGAAAACCGGTCAACTGCCAGTCGGACTCGTCCACCGAGAGTTCTGTACAAGTTTGTAGCTACAAATTACTTACAATTAATTACTTTTAAGACTTTTTCCTAATCAAGTAGTATAAGACGGTATTATTAACTAAATTTCATAGTTCTAAGTCAACTGGAAATACCCCTTGAGAGTGTCCAAATATCCGTATCTTATTTTTACGTCCACTTGATTCAACTCGATACCTCCACGCGTTCCCGAGATAAACGATCTTGACAGACAGACGGACGGACAACAAAGTGATCCTATAAGGGTTCCGAGGTACGGAACCCAAAAAATGTGACGGACGCAGACACTCAGAAGTGGCGTGGGTCAGCTAGTATCTTAAGTAAGATAGCTAGAATTTCAGATAAGCGAACATATAAAGATGTTCGCTTATCTGACATCCATTTGATTCTTAGTTATGTACACAGAAGGTTAACTGAAAGGTTGTCGCCTACCATCAGGCGTAACTGGTTGCAGCCCTACCGAATGTCACGGCTGTATTTATAAAACCGGCCAAGTACGAGTCTGCGAACAGCCTTATCGCGATTGTGTGCTTGACTTTATTTTCTGCTGAATTTTATACTAGACACCTTTGGCGAGGTCTTTTTCGTTCGATGTTCTTTTGGACTCTCACATGAAGGCTTCCGCGAAAAAACGCTTTTGTGCGGGAGCTTCTTTAATTTATTATTTGTTGTTATAGCGGCAATAGAAATGCACACTGTGAAATTTTCAACTGTTTACCTATAACTGTTCTTGAGATAGGTACAGCCCGCTGACAGAGAGACAGACGGACGGACGGACAGAGGAGGCTTAGTAATACGGTTCCGTTGGTTACCTATGGGTAAGGAACCCTAAAAAATAACTTGCTAGCGTAGTGATAGACTCTTTACTGACTAAAACCAATCCGTGTTCCTCCAAATGCCCGCCGCGTTCCAGGGCCGCAGTGCCTCTGTCGAATCAATTCCGCATCAATTTAGACCCTGAGGCTGTTACTATTTAGCCACGAGCTCCCTTCTAGAAACTAAACTACATCATTCCATATTCTGTCGCCATTTAACAATAAAGCAAACCAATTAGAATATTAATGATCGGCACATTACAAACTAATCCGCTCGTTTTTGCTGTTCGTGGGTAATCACAGGAACCAATACATTATCACAGAATTGCACTATTGTATTACATTAATCACTATTCTTGACTGCAAAATTAACAGCTTTGATATGTTAAATTTAATAGGGAACGTGGACGGCGTATACTGTGCCATCTAGCGTTGCAAATTAGAAATTTTATATCATATAGTTGACCCGCGCAACTTCGTCTGCTCCGCTCTTATTGGTCTTAGCGTGATATATAGCCTATAGCCTTCCTCGATAAATGCTATCTAATACTAAAATAATTTTTCGAATCGGACCAGTAGTTCATCAGATTAGCGCGTTCAAGCAAGCAAACAAACAAACTCTTCAGCTTTATATATTAGTATAGATTAATACTAAACACTGACGCTTCTGTGCTGCCATCTGGTTATTATAACCAAGAACTCAGCAGTAGTAGCCCGGAGTTCCCAGGGTTGCGGAATTTGTTCGAAAGAGTCACCGCGGCCCTGGAACGCAAAGGGCATTAGGAGGAACACGGATGGGTTTTAGTCAGTAAGTCTGACACGCCCTTCTGCTCCGCTCAGACCGGGATGAGCCATTTGATGATTTACCGTCCCAAAAAAAAAACAGTGTGAAACAGCCCCGTGCTTCGTTATGTACATTAAGCTGCTGATCCTGCACCAGCTAGTCTATTCTGTAAGAAACTATTTCTATATCGAGCTTCACCTGAGTGATCAAACTCACAAAGTGAGCTTTATTGCACACAACATAAATGTCTTCATTTGAAACTCACCTCGAATTCTACTGTCGAGATACGAAAATGTTGTTAGAGAATAGCACTACAGATGTCGTGTCGGGTTGCCATCCCATCGAATTATGAGAGCGCTGGAAGTGGGAGCGTATCAGGGTTTGCGCACACACTTTTGTACTAAGTATATCTCCCTGGCGGCTATGACTGGCCGATAGCTAGTCTCCGTTTTTTAAGCACCAATAGAATCGTTTCATTTACCTACCTCGCTCAGCGCAAGCGATTCTATTGGTTCATAACAAACACTCTCGCTAAGCATTCTCGCTCATTTCAGGTGGAAACGCAGTCTGTCTAAAAAAAAAAAAAAGAAATATCTCAGATGAACTATGTGCATTACGTTGTGGAGATAAGGATGAGTTTGCTATGTTAAATTTCAGATTATCGCTTCGATGCGTGCGCTTCCGACTCAGCGCTAGTACGAATTGACCCCCTTAGTAATTTTGTGAGTTGTTGAGTCGCGTAAAATGAGTCGGCAGAATTTACGCTGCATTCGGTTTCATAGTAAAGTCCTGTTTGTGCCACACGGCGACGCAAAATGAGTTGGACTTTAGTATGAAACCGAATTCCGCCGACTCATTTTACGCGACTCACAACTCACAAAATTACGTTCGTTTGTCCTCACCCTTAAGGACGACAACGAAGACCAGCCATCACATCTAATTGTAGTCTCAGGAAGACTATATGACTATAACTAGCTTTTTCCCGCAGCTCCGCTCCCTGCCTATCCCGCAGAAATCTAATAACAAATTAATGAATTGATGAAAATGCGAAACAACGAAATGCATAATTGCCTAGAACTGACCTCGTTTGTTAGGCTGAGTAAGAAGTCGTTAAAGTTGCATCATGGAGAAGCTGGAAAATTATGCTTACTTGACCTTCGTGACAGGGCCTCATATAATTTTGATGAGCCTACAAGCTTTAGCTTTGCTGGAAAGAAAACGAGGTTTCAAAAACGTACCTACCTACTTTTTGAAGGTTTTAAAAAAATGGTTTTGGTGTCAATTTTCAATAACTTTTTAGGGTTAAGTGCCACATGCACTAATAATAAAAACCCGGCCGAAGCGCGGCCGAAGCGCAGCTGGAGCGCTACCGCCGCGCGGCTCTTTCCGTTTATTTGTATGGATTAAGGCTTGTATACATAAAATAACACATTTTAAAAAAGTAACAAAACCAAATTATTTTCGTTTGTATTGCGAAGCAGTAGATATTTTTTTTAGACTTTTGTTAAAAAATAAAGGAGTAAAATGGTTTCATCTCAATGATTTGGAGGTGATTTGGTGTTTTTTTAACTTATTATGCGATACCGATACATACATTCTGGCTAAACCAAATTACGTATCATATCATGTAAATTACTACCTATTTTTTTCAGATGTAATTTCTCCGTAAATGCCGACGAAAAGTTGCCTCATCTGCACGCTTGTTTTTAAGCATTTCTCGAGAGAGCAGCCTTAACAAAGTAGCGCGGCACTTTGTGACAAATTTGAAAGCCAGGTTATTCAAAAATAAAACAAAACTCCTCCAAAAATGGAAACATTATTTAATTAAATATTTCAGCGTAAATAACAACTAAAATCAAAATTCTAACAAATCGACCAAACGGAGTGGCTAACTGCGGAACTATTGGCGCCACTGTTGCTCGTACCACTGGCCACTAACATCAGGCATGCTAAATTGAATGGACACAGATAAGCATAATGGTAGAGGCCACACGTCAAGAAATACACCGTGATATTTTAGTCGTTTTACAAATCCGTGATACTATAACTAGTGTCACACATTGTAACAATGAAATCGATCAAGTTAACAAATACCATCGAGACAATACAAGTTTGACTAAATATCAGCATATTTGGAGTATCTTTAAAGAATCGCAACGCAATGGTCGCCCGCGCTTGCAACAGGGTGTTTCAAAATACGTCATGCATCATAATAATACTAATAATTATTATTATCCACACACATCCACACACACATCTGTCCTATCTGTCTTACATCTGTCCTGTACCTAACCGACACTTAGTTCGCAATAAAGAATTTTGAGTTTGAGTTTCGAGTTATCATTTTTTTTAGTTCACAGATATAAAAAAAATAATCATTGATGTTTACAAATCATTGGATACAAGACGTGGGTTGCCGTTGTTAGACGATTAATGCCACGGTGTATTTGGTTTAGGAGTGAGGCGTATTTATCGAAACAGTTATAAAAACAGGTATTTCAAAGTAACAACATGAAACAGGTATCTCAGAACCGAAATAACAGCTCCTACCCGTTTCGCCTGTTCCTCATACAACCGTAGTAGCCGTAACTTCGAGAAATACAAACGAAACGTCCTGGAACAACTATGTGAAAAAGTTTCAAATGAAACATGCTCCTTTCTCTTCTGATTTATTATTAGAGAAAGAGACAACATCTGTTCTTTGGAACAAGCTCTTTGCTCCTCTGGTTCATTGTAATAGAAAGAGATAGAACCTGTTCCCTGCCGTAAATAATGTAAATATGACTGGCTGATTATTGTGTATATTTAAAATGTACTGAAAACCTTTAAATGCGCCAGCTTGATTGATACTAATGTATTTTACGTTTATTTTGGCTAAACTACCATTTATTAAGCATAGTCAAGCTGTCAGTCCTAAGCCTGCAAAAGTATGAAAGGTGGTTTTTATTTCATTTCAGTAGCATGTACTTACTGAATAGAAGTAGGTACTATTTCTGAATCTGTTGCAATCAATGAGTCTTTAGTTCCAGGGGAACAAGCTGTTATTTAGGAACAGGATTTTGGAACTGTTTTCTTTTTGGAACCGAAACAGGTGAAAGTGTTTTCTAATTTTATCTGTTCCTGCCCACCTCTAATTTGGTTCCACTTATTTTAATTCGCAAATATCACGCTCCAAACGGTTTTTTTTATTTCAGAATGTACCAAAACCAATGTCTTCCATACGTAGGCTAATCTGTGTTCAAACAATGTGTCCTTGGCTTTAGGACGACTGCCCTATTTCTACATCTTTATCCTAGGAAAAGCTAATTGAGCTTCATGAAACTCGCGGAACTAAGGATTACACCTGAAAAAAGAAAACATAGCATTATAATCGTATGGAGTCTGAAAAAATCGTCCTAAATGTTGATATATCAAAGAAAATGGTCAAGATTTTTTCGATAAAGACAAAAATATCGGAAATATCGACATCTGCAGTAAAGAAATATCAAAATGGTCTGAACATATTTGATACGGTTTCGTTTTTTTTTTTCCATTTTTCCCATCCATAATCCGTGCCATGGTGAGACGGCAGTTTTCGATAAGGCTGGCCGTACACGTAAGGTTTCCTGATTAGGTTATTCGATCAGGAATTCAGATTCGGAATTCCGCGAGACGATCAATTTTCTGTTCTTCTGACCCCGATCACTCGGCTTGTTTTTGAAAGGAACGTCGTCTGTTTTTCTCATTAGGAAAATAATTCAAAAAATGAGTGTTATAAAATGTTATCTTATCTTACCCACTGATAAATAAACTTTACAGTACGTTCACACAGAACATTCGTATTTCCGGATCGTTTTTAACGGATCATTCGCTACAGGGGATGATGTTCACACCGCATTTACAGTACCTACCGTTTTTTTACAGATGCTGTGTGAAACGCACACTATAAAACGAACCTATAAAACGGATTGCTGTATAATACTGTCGGATCGGTATTTTTACAGGACCTGGAATACTGTGTGTGAACTCGCTCTTACAACTAAATACCTCATCGTCGAATAAAAACAGCTACAGGTCCATTTCACAGGTCCGCTTTACTTGCGAAATGGACCTGTGTGTACGAGCACTTAAGACGTGTTGCCCGCACTATGAAATGGCAACGTAAAAAACTTTTTTTTACAAAAATAATATAACCGACTTCCAAATAAAAGCGCTAACTACAAAGTATAATATAATTTTAATGTCGGAAGTGGGTGTTTTTGGATATGTTTCTTCGTTTTTTGACATCGACTTCCGAAATTAAAGTTGTTTTTCGTGATATCAGTGTTGGTCCGATAGTAAAAGTTGTTCATAATAATGAGTAAAATCAACCCTTTTCAGGTATAGCGTTTTTTCTGTTACACGTATAATACGCCATTGATATTACGTATCTTATCATTGTTATCTACTGTGTTCACCTATTTCCATTTGTCGCTGTCGTAGTCCCACTTTGAAGACAGTCCGTCGATGGGATTGACGCGGAGCTCCAACATTCTCCGCAGTTGTGCCTTTTGCGACGCGTTGGAGAGACTCGCCGGCAGCGGCTCGAGAACTGAACAAGGAATGCCATATACAGAGTGGAATTTTGTAATACCACCTGAAGGGAAAGTACTCTTAATACTGTAGATAGAAAATATTCCTTTATTTTTGAAACGAAAGAAAACTGCATTCAAAGATTTTCGAAAATTCGATTGCCACACACGGGAATCGAACCGACTAAAATCTTTAAAAATTACACCCTGTACTTTTATTGCAACGATCTTTAGTGTTCAAAGATCAAGCGATCATCGAATTGCTCGTTGGATCTTTGAGTAAAAGTAATTTAACTTGACCCATTGAATTTATAAGTCTAGATTTCATGGCTCTCCTTTCATTCAATTTATCAAGTTGGTTAGAGAGATTTCATCCTTATAATTGACGGTTTTTGCATGAAGCATTAAAGCGACTGCTTATCCGTGTTCCATAATCACGATGTCGGCAAGACTAGAGTCAGATTTCTTGGCTTGTAAGAATCCAAAGACCCAAAGAAGATAGAAAGCCGGGCGTAGGATAACGTGCTTTTCAAATCACGGAGGGAGACTCCGGCAAGCGTTGGACACATATCTCCGAGTATCACCCATGCTAGCTACGCCACTGACTAGGTATACCTACCATAACGGTGGAGGAATATAAAGGTCCAGAAGGTGAAGGAGCAGAGGAACAGGCCGGTCCCCACGATCAGCTTCCACTGGCCCGTGCGGTGCTGGAACTCCGAGAAGGTCTGGCAGAAGGAGGCGCGGTACAGAGCCTTCTTCTCCTCGCAGCACAGCATCCGCCAATCGCCTTTCTCTTTCTCGCGAAGTGCCTGAACATTTTAATGGAGTTAGTGTCTATAGCAGCCGTACTCAACCTTTTTTTCCTCTGGGTCACATTGCGCTTCTACTTAATATGTTATGACGGGCCGCAATAACAGTACAATAAAATGATAGTATCAACATTAATTGTTCTTTCTAATTCGAGACAATAGGACCGTTTCATATGGCACAGGCCAACTGTTCCTGTTGCATGTCCGCGGGCCGCAGATTCAGTACTTATAGCTGGTCTAGAATAATTTTCCTGGTGGAAGGGTCTTATTAACTACGTTGCGTTATTTGTGGTTAAGTTGACGTGCAATGTTGTGAACACTATTTGTATTACATATGAGCGCCGCGCCGGCGCGCCGTGGATTGAAACGGCGCGCCGTGTCGCTGCTGGAATGATCCGGCGCGCCGCTGCGAAACATTTTTTGTATATTAAGGTTCATATTCGTAATAGCCACAAAGTGTGCAAGCGTTTTAAACGAATTTTAACATTGAATATTTATTAAAAATGTTTTAACTAACGTCAGCCATGCCTATAAAGAGGTGGCGAGACGACCTAAACGCCTACTGCCAGGGTTTGTTCGAGCTGGCTCGATACAAAAAAATGTGAAAGGACTTGGGGAGGCTTTCTTCCAGCAGTGAGACAGTATAGGCTAAATAAAATAAAAAATGTCCTGTGTAGCTCCATCTCTCTCACATCACATCACATCAGAATCATGACGGAATTCAAATACCTAAGTACTGAGTTGTCCATTGTCTGAATACGGCGACAATTAACGTCCAAACCAAGGACCAGCAAACTGAATAAAACATAGATACTACGTCGAGAAGTGAGTCAGCTGGATGTAAGTTACTCGAAATGGTTGACAAACGCATTGGATAATGTTAGAAATATGGATACTTTCCGGTTCTTATGTTGAAGATAACTCGGCAAGCGATAGAAAATGTTATGCTCCGAGGGATTCTCAGGGTGATATCAGCTAGATGCGAGTTGTCGAGAATCGAGGTCAGTGACATGCAATTGGGGACGCCATATTCGCAATAGACTGCTCTAGGCTGACGATGACAATGGGGGCAGAGCCCAAAATGGATTTGAAAGATTTTTTTCACGCCGCCCGCCCTGCGGATGGCTATTTTCTTTAAAGCGCTCCTTCAGTGATTGGGCCAAGGCCGCGCCGCCGGCGCGCCGCCGCGCTTCGCCGCGCGCCGCCGCGCGCCGCCGCTGTGGATTTATCGCCACGCCGCCGCCGTTAAAAATCGCCACGGTGCTCATATCTAATTTGTATATGTATTTTTGTATCTTCATATATGCATGCTTAGGTCCCATATAGGGCGTCGTCCTGATTGGTTAACGACGCGATTCCGTCGCACGACGAGATTAAACACACACATTTTCTTTAGAATGCCTTAATTGAAGCTTGCAAATCATCGTGCGAGCACAGGAATCATTTTCATCGTGCGAGCACAGGAATCATTTTCATCGCCCGAGAGCACAGGAATCATTTTCATCGCGCGACGTAATTGCATAGTTGCATCGTTAACTCGTACGATCGTTAGCCAATTAGGACGACGCCTAATAGGGTCGAGCTTGGCAATGTCAAGCCTACACCCGCGACTAACCAAATGACTTCTCAGCAGAAATAACCTCAGAATAATAAAATAGGGTCAATTACAGGCCCTAAACGAAAATCTCTTGTTATAGGCAACATGCCACTGCCATTTAGGCCTTTTTTTTACTAAACTCGCAAGCGATGGAAATAAGTTGACAGCTATCAATTTAACCGCTAAACTGTCGTGGTTTTTAATCGTGTGATTTTGTGAATAAAGGAAACTAATACAAGCGGCTTCACTTGCGGTTTTTTCCCGCTACGGGAATCACCGGGCTTCTCGAGCGGTTTCGCGGTATAGCAACTGACCGCTCGCGAGAAAAATCGTAGTGCAGTCTTAGCCTAAGGCGCCACCTCCACGAGCGAATGACTCGCGGCGATATTATATATGGTCCCACCACTTCATTCTATAACAACTCTAGGAACGTGTGACTCCACACGGCGATATTATCGATTCGACGAATGACATTAACGAGCAAAACGTCAATCCGCGGCGATTCACTCGCTTGTGGAGATAGTGCCTATATAAGAACGAACGTAGCCAAAATATGAATACGTTACACAAATATCTCTGGTGTTCTCCTTGAATCTGATAGCGGGGAAGGGAAACTGGGCGTCATCCTTGTAGTTGGCACTGCCGTTGATACCGAAACCAACCCAGTCGCGGTTCCCAATCCTGCACCGACCGTGAACCCCTCGCCTAAAACATTCCCCTCTTATTAAAAACGTAGAATAAGATTTCCCGTTTAACGTTAGCAACGACATTTTCGTTCAACCAATTGACAAAATTTAGTGACAGTTTCTGATTTTTGAAATTTGTTATTTGAAACGGCTATATGGCTGTAGAAGTTTTGGTTCGAAAAGAGGTTGCAGTTTTGGATGCAAACTTTTAGCTATTCATTCATTTTTGGACATAAATAATATGCATGCCTTTTAGAATCCTTCGCTGTGAAGTGTGCACTGTGCAAAGACTAACAAAATTTTTCACCATGTAACCTTAATGTTATTATACAGTATAGTAATAACATAGAGTACTACTTTATATGAAAAGTAATAAAAACGCTGTTGTTTCTTCAATGGGCTTTTTCGAAATCGATATCCGTTGGCAATATCGTTTTTACATTATAGCTAAACTTATAAATGTAGCGGTTTAGAATATCGGTTATTGCATTTATATATTTTAATGTCGATGTATTGGCTGAATCTATATGGAACTCGGAAGTGATAGGTAAGGTACCATGATTGCTAAGTTTCGGTTTTTATCGATTTATTTACATCATTGTATTTTATTTGGAACTGTATAGTCAATTAAGTCCCGCGTGAACGCGAATACCTGATAAATAGATTCAGTGCGATCAAATAAATAGGTACTGGATATGCTTATTTGACTTAATCCCAAAGCCATGTTCTCAAAACCTTAACGGTTCATACATTCATTACACCTTAAACCCCAAAATATTTCTGTATTTACTTCAATTTCACTTAGACCCAAAAACGGTAACGTAATTCTTCGCATAACCGGCCATTTTCAGTAATCTGTAATTCACATAATTATAGGAATGATTGACTATTTCAGTAATTGAACTTACTACTTATTAATTATTTATTATTTACTTATTAATCAATTTTATTCGATTAACTCACTTAATTTATAATAACTGTGAACTCAATTAATTATCATATCATAATTATTAACTAAAAGGTTTTAACAGGATATTAGCAAATCTAGGCGCTATGACAACACGTGTATCGGACCGAGGTCTAGAATAGAATGCCCCGATCGCTCCGCGCGGTCTCGTTTTACGTCCGAGCACAAACAAGTCGAGTAGTGGGGGAGGTGGGGATGGCGACATCGCCTGATCGGTCCGGTGCACGTGCCGTGCACAACCGTACGATGACGTAGCGCCGTCACGGCCATTCTGACGTGCGTACGTCCTCGGACGCGCACTTTAGAAGCACTTAGGTATTTGTAATGAGAACCACAATTTTACTGTTCGTTCATCCTGACATTAAAATCTTATCTCATGGTCTGGTCCGGTCCTACGACCCTTCAGAGTAATAATCTTCTGGTCCGGTCCTAAGACCCTTCAGAGTAACATCTTCTGGTCCGGTCCTAAGACCCTTCAGAGTAATATCTTCTGGTCCGGTCCTATGACCCTTCAGAATTATACTACTGGTCCAGTCTGATGACCCTTCAGAGTAATATCTTCTGGTCCGGTCCTATGACCCTTCAGAATTATACTACTGGTCCAGTCTGATGACCCTTCAGAGTTATAATTTTCTGGTCCGGTCTAAAGACCCTTCAGATTTGTAACTACTGGTCCGGTTCTAACGACCCTTCAGTGTTAAAATCTCCCGGTCCGGTTTAACTAGCCCTTCAGGATTATTACTGCTTGGTCCAGCCATGGAAGACTCTTCAAGCTCTTTTAATTCTTTTTTTCGTTCCTTGTTTTTCTTTTTTTTTCCTTTTAAACGCTGCCCCGCACTAGGAATCTATCCTGTTTTGTGGGTGAGTTCACAAACATACAAACTCACTCGCACAGACCAGACCCGGAACAACTATCTGTAGGCCATACAAATATTTGTTCCGTGCGGAAATCGAACGTACGTCACGCAGCGCAGCAGCCAAGCGCCCAAGTACTGCGCCAACCGTGACGTATCTTTTAATTTAAACTGTTCCTAGATTTGCTAGGCCGGACTAAACTGGTCCCTGTAGCTAATATAATAATAAATTAACTCGTGATTTGTCCTTGTTCTATTGAATCAATTTTCTCTATGAATTTAAAGCACCTGTCACAACGTTAATTGGTTTAGGATTCAAAAACCCTTCCAATGATGTACCTACATGATCTATTAAGTTAACTACTGCTACTGGCTTTTTAAGTACGAGAGTCGGCATTTTTTTTAAAAGTGTGAGTCATAAGATAGTACCACTTAAAACTTTATTTTTATGGGAAATTTCATGAACAATTTCTTCATTATTATTCGCCGTCACGTCATCACTGATATTTTCTGCATCTAACGTTCATGTGAGCACTCACGAATTACTTTACGTTAATCTACAATCATCAAAATCATCGCTGCGCTGTGCGGTTCGAATCAATCAATGTTATTATAATCTCACCCGTATTAAATTGCACAAAATGGAAAATCTATTTAGAACTTGTAATAGCTCAGAATTCTCTGTACCTTTAAAGCTTTTATCAATGTCATTAAAATCAAATTGCTATTCCTGATAGTTTTGATACTATCAAATTTACTAACTGATGTTATGTATGGCAAACTGCCTCCGTACGTTAATACGAAAGCCTAGATCCAAATTTTCACTAAAAAAAACGTCTAAGTTGAAACATGACCTTGTGGTACTTGCTATGCGATAACTAAAGCTAAAGCTCACACTGAATAAAATTTTGACACTATTACCGCCAATGGGAAACTCTTTTAAGTACTCGCTTTGTGCAAACTATGTCAAAATTACCTAGCACTATCAATGCAACCACCGAATTGGTATCAAACCCTTTAAAGCTTCGTTTGCTATTCAAATAAAACTTGAGCGACTCACCAAGTATTCCAGTCGGCCTTGAACGCTCTTAACCCCACAGATGTTGACATGATACTTGGCTACTGCAGTTTGCCAACTGTTTGCCAACCTTCAATCTCAAATCAAATCAAATCAAATCGTATATTTCAAATAAACCATTTACAGACACTTTTGAATTGTCAAGGTCGGTCAGTCCAAAAAGATGAAGCTATTTGCACGTTCCAAAGCGTAGATCTCTATGGAGAAGAACGTGCAAGAAACTCCACGGACACTCTTTTAAAATAATAAATTGTTACAAAGTTTTGTTTACATCAAGTTAAAATTATACAAACATGTGAGAACGATGTTAAAGACGAACAGGATAAAAGCGTCCGGGAAAAAAGGAACAATTCAAAGAAATATTTAAAATAAACCATTTTTTTTTTTATTTTTTTTTTTTATTTTTTTTTTTTTTTTTTTTTATTTTTTTTAAGGATGGGAAATCATCAAATGACTCCTCCCGCTCTGGGTGGAGCAGAAGGGAGTGTCAGACTCTTACTGACTAAAACCCATCCGTGTTCCTCCTAATGCCCTTTGCGTTCCTGGGCCGCGGCGACTCTCTCGAACAAATCCCGCAACCCCGGCAGGCACTGGCCTTAGCGGGCCCCGTCCTTTATGCTGACAGCTCCTTGAGGCGCGCGTGGAACACAGCGCGCCGTCGACCCGGGCCTGGTTCTGATCAGACGGCGAGCCACCCAATGCTCGCCGTCCGCAGGCCCGCGCCTACGGTGGCCGAGAATCGCCCTGCGACTCCCGACGCCCGGGGCGTCTTCTTCTGTTGCGGCGGCTGGGGCGTGAGGTTTCCCTCTCTCTCACGCGTTCGGCCTCCTCCTTTGCTAGCATTACTGCTTCGCAGAAGGAGGTGACCGCTTCCCATGCCTCCTCGCTCCGCACCATGGATTGGACCAGGGCCGGACGCGAGAGGTCGCCTTCGCCGATCGCCTCGACGAGGACACGGCGGTGCTCCGCCCAAGCAGGGCAGACCTCCACCGTATGCTCCGCCGTGTCCTCAGGGCGATCCTCGCAGTGTTGACACCCGGGCGTATCCTCCCGCCGAATTCGAAACAGGTACCTCCCAAAACAACCGTGCCCGGTGAGTACCTGCGTCAGGCGGAAGGTGAGGACGCCGTGGCGCCGCTCTAGCCACTCCTCAAAGAGGGGACTTATCGCCGCAATTGTGGCGTGCCCAGCGCTGGGTTGCGACAGTCGTTGTCTCCATACTGCCATGAGATCCCGCCGGAGCTCCGTCCGCCACGCTGCGATTTGCCGCGGCAGAGGAGTCTCGCCCCGACGTAGCGCCTCCACGCGCCATTCGTAAATGAGCGCGAGGGCTCTCGCCTCTAGATCCCATGGCGGTAGTCCGGCAAGGAGGCTCGCCGCCTCGCCAGAGACCGTGCGATATCCCCGGGTCAGCCGGATGGCCATGACTCTCTGGGACGCATTGAGGTAACGGGCAGGTCGCTTCCTCAAAGCAGGCGCCCACACCGGCGCCCCATAAAGGGCCATGGACCGCACGACCCCCGCGTAAAGCCTCCGGCAGGAGGCGTTTGGACCCCCTAGATTGGGCAGAAGCCGCTTGAAGGCAGCCCCGGCTCGCCCCAGTCTGGGAGCCAAACGTCGGAAATGCTCGACGAAGTTCCATCGGCTGTCAAGGACGAGACCCAGGTACGTCATCGTCGATCCGACGCCGATGTGAACCCCTCCTACCATTATTTGGGATCCCGATGGTGGCCTGTTCCGAGAACCATGAAAGCACATGGCTTCGGACTTGTGTAGAGCCACCTCGAGACCCAGCTGCCGGATCCTCTCAACGACTATCGCAACCCCGCGTGTCATGGCGTCGGCCGCCGCCTGGTGCGATCCCCCTTGCGCCAGGACCAGCGTGTCGTCAGCGTAGCAGACCACGCTGACGCCGCTAGGGAGGTCGGCGCGCAGCACCCAGTCGTAGCCGATGTCCCACAGGAGCGGCCCCAGAACCGAACCCTGTGGAACACCGCACGACATCTCTCGCCGGTTCCACTCTCCCAGGTGACCGGGGTAGATGACGGCTCTGTCCGTCAAGTAAGCCTCGACTACGCGACGGAGGTAGGTCGGCATCCGGTGATACCGAAGTGCCTCCCTGATGCAACTCCAGGGCAGGGTGTTGAAGGCATTGGCGATGTCTAGAGACACCGCCAAGACGACCCCGCCCCGAGAAACCGCGTCCCCCGTCGAGAGGGCTCTCACGCGCATGATGGCGTCCACCGTCGAGCGGCCCGTGCGGAAACCGAACTGGTTCTCCGCCAGATCCGGCCCCACCCTCACTAGGTGCTCGACGAGGCGGTTTGCAATTACTCTTTCAAAGAGCTTGCCCACCTCATATTTAAAATAAACCATGGCAACTGAGAAATGACCAGTCCCAACTGACAGCGTCCGTTGCCGAACATGACGCATGCGCTAGCACCATTCGGCTCAACCATTTTGAAGGGAGCCAAATGATCCAACGCATACGCCACCATCAGCAAGACTTTTGAGGTACACAGAACTCACACATGTGCCGTTAAAATGGTTGAAATTATACATTGCTAAATAAATTGAGTCTATACAATGCAAATATTGTTTTTTACAATCTTCAGCCGGTCCAACAATGTTTCCAAATGCTAACAGATTATTTTGTGCGCCCTAGTGATTTTGTGCGCCCTAGTGTCTGTCTGTCTGTCACGCTCAGAACCGTTCAGAAGTTGCAGCTGCTCAGCAGTTGTTGCAACTGCTCAGCAGTTATGGCAGCATGCCAACCGCTAGCCTCCTGCTGGCTTTATACACCATGATACGATGTCTGAAACCGAAAAACGCTACGACAGTACAAGTCCAATAAAAGCTGTGGTGGGCCAAAAGGTTTCAGGTAAGTGTAGTAGTCACAGTATCAAAGTAAATAAAAATCTAAATTTTATCGGACCATTGGCACAAGAAAGCGGCCTATGCCTATGAATGGTGATATAAAATCAAAATATTCAAAATAAAGTGTTAGGTAACTAAATCGCTCTTATGTCCAAAAAAATAAAAGCTCTCTGGTATTTCACTTCATGACTCGATCAGCGATAGCAGAATAATATCGCTTCATCAGCATTATTTGACCAATGACCAAGGCTTTGTGCCCATTTCAAGCGAACTCCTGTGCAACCGCCACTTCCAGGTATGTGCTTCCAATTCACCAAGAGTAGATAGCGACGGCAAAAGAATGGTCTCCCTTAGGGCAGTGTGTTGGCGCCGACGCTTTTTTTTTTAACATCTACGCGAACGAACCGCCTTCCACCTAACACACGGAGCGGTTCTTGTACGCGGATTACCTGGCCCTAGCAAACCAAGCAGCGACTTTTATGGACGTGGAGCATAAACGTACAATGGCACTCAGTGCACTGCGAGATTAGTGTGACCACAACGCTCTACGGCCGAACCCATCTAAGAGACAGTCGTGCGCCTTCCATCTCTGCTATAGGCCCGCAAATCGAATGCTTAACATCACATGGCGTAGAGCCAAGGTCCAACACTGCTCGAATCCAAAATATCTCGGTGTGACGTTAGATATGGCCTAAGCGTAAAAGTCAAACTGTTACAATACTTAGCTCCGTCGAACCCGGAATAACTTGCTCCGTCACCTAATTTCCATCAATTGGGGAGCGGCACCCGATGTTCTCCGTACAACCGGCATGTCCCTATTTTTTCTGCTGGCGTGTTTGCTTGCACAGTGTGGCACCGACCTGCTCTTTCTCGGAAAGTAGACATTGCCCTAAACGAAACGTGTCAGATAATATCAGGCTGATTAAAATAGACTCCACAAAACAAACTCTATCCGCTTGCAGGCATCGCACCTCCTGCTGTTCGAAGGATCTGAAAACCGATTCCCGACATCCCTGTATGGCCACATGCCAACTTCGGGAAGACTAAAAAGTCGCAAGAGCTTCCTTCTTTCTACACAGGCGATCCTGGATATGCCATCTAAAGGGAGAAGCAGACTGTGGGAAGAGAAGTATCCACCACCTCACGACTTCATAAAACCCAAAGAGCAATTGCCTCTGGTCGTGAATCGCAATGGCCTCTGGAAAGCGTTAAATCGCGCGCCAGCGCAATTTGCGCACCCAGGTAGGCCGCTGCAAACACAACTTGGCGAAATGAGGATGTAATGATCTGTTGTATACCCAACGTGAGTGCAGTGCCCGTTTTCAGAGCACGAGCCATATGTTACAGTGCCCCAAGTGCCCATTCTCCTGTAATTTGGAGTATCTAATGAATGCCACTGTTGCTGCAATTAACGTAACTACCTACTGGTCCAAAACAATAAAAAAGTTAACGATTGAATCGAAAAGAAGAAGTATTATTGAAAATGCTATCGCTTAATCAGCAAGACTTATGCTATTAATAATAGCTTCACTTTAAGATAAAGCGACAGGCCAATTATCAAACATCGATAATTGCCATCCATAAAGGCGTTGCCTTTTGTAAGTCAGTCTCCACATCATAAAAATGAACACTCGTAAACAAAATAAAAAGCAGCTCTACAGCAATTAAAAAGTTTAAACGACTCACCAGATTGGCGTAGAAATCTTCATATAAATTCACACTCCTCTCCTTGACCTGACCAGCTGTTGTGAAGTTGCTTGCCTCCGGACGGAACTGGTTTAGTTCAGTTTGATAAGGGTAGCCGCATAAAACTCGTCGAAAAGGAATTCGGCGCAAAGCTCTTCAGCGCCATATGGTAAAACAATAAACTGCTCTGCACATCACTGCATCCTCGACAAAACATACCACCACGGTGACACACTATGATCGTGTGTCGAACTTCGGCCTTTCGGATTTAACTTCACGACACTTCACGGCACACATCAAGTTTTTAGCGTCTGGATAAACGCAAGCGTCTTAAAAACAAACCGCAATTTTCACTATCACTGTCATTACATTTCAAAACGTAACCGCCACATATTTCACTAGCATTGTCACGAATCTCCATGTGGGCCCTTTGAGTTACGTCCCAATTCTGATATAGGCGTATTATCAGGATTGGATATTTTAAAGTAAAAAGTAGGTAGTTTACTTATTAATCAATTTTATTCGATTAACTCACTTAATTTATAATAACTGTGAACTCAATTAATTATCATATCATAATTATTAACTAAAAGGTTTTAACACGATATTAGCAAATCTAGGCGCTATGACAACACGTGTATCGGACCGAGGTCTAGAATAGAATGCCCCGATCGCTCCGCGCGGTCTCGTTTTACGTCCGAGCACAAACAAGTCGAGTAGTGGGGGAGGTGGGGATGGCGACATCGCCTGATCGGTCCGGTGCACGTGCCGTGCACAACCGTACGATGACGTAGCGCCGTCAAGTACAAAAATACTATCATTTATGAGGTAGAATACAATGTTTATTTATTGCGCTATCGTACACAAATATGACAATTTACATGTTATTATTCATAATATTATATCGTTATTTATTTATATATTACATAAATTTTTATCTCTTAGAAAAATCAACTTTCATCCATAATTTCGTAATTCCGTAATTTCGTATCCTTGGATACGCGTGGCACGCTGTACATAAACACAGACGGACATTCGTGCAAGCGCCCTGTGCCGCCTAAGCGGAGCAGCACACTCAGGCACGGTAGAAAGAGTGGGAGATACTAGTTCCTCTCCCTTCCCCTCGATCTTACGCTTTTTCGCATCACGTGACCCTGACGCGAGTCCGTCTCACGCTTTTTGCGATCAGGTCACGTGACCCTGACGCGAGTTTAAGATTTTTATACCCATTACAGAAAAGTGCTCAACGCCGCTAAAGAAGTTTTCACTTCAAAAATACAATGATGTATGTATCAAAATACCGAAACCTAAAAATCACAGAACCTTTTCTACCACTTCCGAGTTCCACATAGATTCAGCCAATAATATATTGAAAAATATAACTTAAAAAAACCCAAACAAACAACCAACAAACCCAAAGTTTGACTGGTAGAGAATGGCTTGTTGCATTAAGTCTGCTTATGTACCATTATTGTATATGAAGTTTAAAAAATAAAAAACTAAATGCGATAGCCGATATTCTAAATATTCGTGTAAAAGCAATATTGCCTATGACTCGAGGTTAAGGTGTTTTTTTTATTTCAACGTCATTCTGACGTTAACAGATATTACCTTTTTTCGACACGTTTTGATATTGCAATGTAATGATAATCAATATTTTTTGTCTTAATTTCATGGTGCTGCGGGTTTAATTATAATAAAATCTTAAAGATTTCATAGAAACGGTAACTTAAGCCATATTTAAAGAATTATATTCCATAGAAATGAATTAATATGCGTCTTTGTGCGTTTTGTTTCTACTGAAACATTTTTCCCTTTTTTTCAAAAACACGCGCCTGAAAAAATCATATTTAACTATAATCAAGTAGCTTGATAAATAAGCTTTCTAATAAGATATATCACATTAGCGTTTAAAAATCTTCAGAATATTGTACCACTTTTGAAAGTGTCCTTTGGCATGTAAGTCCCATGGAAAGTGTAGGGGAGCACTAAGAGACGATTTCCTGAAATTCCTACGGGAACGGGAAAATACGGGATATGCGCGTACGAAGTCGTGGGCAAAAGCTAGTCTGTTTGCTAACCTCTGCACCGCCGTCTGTGTCGCCTAAGTTAAGGTAAGTTAGGAATTATCATTTGTTGTATACACCTAAATACAATAATGACACTATCAAGCGTAAGTTCGATCGTGTATGGAGTACTGCTCCCATCTTTGGGATGGATCTATCAGATATCAGCTTGATACCCTCGAGTCAATTGAGAAACGAGCCAAGAGGAGCATCGGAAATGATACGTCGAGTCGATGCTCCAAAGTCTTGAGCATCGACGCCGAGTTGCTAGCCTGTTAGTTTTCTACCGGTTGCATTTTGAGGAATGTGCGGCAGAATTGCATAAGTTAATTCCGCCAAGCCCTTTCCATCATCGGACCACAAGACGAACGGCGATGCGCCGCCGGTACATGGTGGACACCCCACCCACAGGCACAAAACGTTTTGGGAACACATTCATTGTGCGTACAGCTAAGGAGTGGAATTCCCTGCCGGAGTCTGTGTTCCCTGATAGCTACAACCTGGGAGTCTTTAATTCAAGAATGAATAGGTTACTTCCAGGCAAGCGTGCTCCATCTTCGATCACATCATCGCTTACCATCAGGCTAAAAAAAACTATTTCCATGCACTATGTAGGTCCAGCCGGTAGTTTTTCTGTCATGCTAAGTATGTTGACTGTTTGAAGATTTCTCCGGTCAGTGGGATAGCAAACGTCTATAACTTCAGAATATTCAACATAAAACCTATTGCTTTCTATTGCTTTTATATTATTATCATTACATACACGGGGTTAAAAAGGTATTTCCCCCAAAGGTGTGATTATGAATACTAAATATAAACTCTAAACTTTAATTGGTACTCGATTTATTTAAATGTTGTTGCTATTTTACTACACGTTTCTCTTCCTAGGTATCTTTCATCAGCAGCTTATAAAGATCCTCATATTCCATCATATCTAGAAGCCTTTCAGTACTATTGCTTGAATGCTCTTGATCCAATACCTCAGCTTGGATACTGTTACTTTCAAACTGTTCTTTATCATTTTCTTTCTTTTCATAATTTTTTGTAACCGTGTGTTCTACTTCACTATGTTCACTTTTGGGGTTTTCATTGCTATCATCCCCTACGTTGTTGGCACTTTGGTTCTTAGTAGCTATTTCGATATATTTGTTGTCATTAACGTTTTGCTCATCAGTGTCGTCATTGACGCTATCCTGTTCTTCACCCAAATCTTCTTCACTGTCACCCTTTTCATTACCGTTTCCTTTATCGTTCCTATCATCTGCGTCACGTTGATCTTCTTCATTTGCATTAGGATTTTCATTTTCTACTACACTTCTTGGTTTCTCTCTTTCAGTATTTGCTGCTTCAGTCTTTAAATCAGATTGATTTAATACCTTATCCTTTCTTGCTTTCATCTGCTGTTGGTCTTTAGGGGAACTGTTTTTATTAGATTCTAGAATATAGTTTAAGTTAAGATCATCCATAAGACTTTCAATAGCGTCGTCAATATATTCTTCTTGGCTAGAACTGGTGTTTTCATTTCCATCATTACGTTTCTTGAAAGAAGGTGAAGTAGGAGCACTAGCATCGTAGTCACCTAGCAATGAGGTAACTTTAGCTTCATTAATTTTCAAAACTGTATTATGTCGCATACTAGTTTCATCAACCGAATTTTCTTTTGAGTGGCTTTGCGAATCTATAGTTTTTTTATTTTTTTCTTTTCGTTTCAATTTTCTCTTTGGTTTGCTTATTGATTTTCTTTCCTTCTGTTTCTTTGTTTTAGGTTTATTTTTTAATGTTTTTTTGGGTTTGAACTTGCCTACTTCTATGGCATCTTGATTTTTATCCACAAATACTGATTCCGTTGTTTCTTCCGTTTCTTCTTCTTCCTCTAGTTCAATTTCTTGCCCTTGTTCATCTTCTTGCTCTTGTATAACTTCTTTTCTTGAACGATATTTACGTTCTTGCACAACTTCTTGCTTTCGTTCATCTTCTTCCTCTTGTTCAATTTCTTGCTCTAGTAAATCTTTTTGCTCTTGTTCATCTTCTTGCTCTTGTACATCTTCTTGCTCTCGTTCATCTTCTTGCTCTCGTTCATCTTCTTGCTCTCGTTCATCTTCTTGCTCTCGTTCATCTTCTTCCCCTTGTTCTTGTTTCTTTTGTCGTCCTATTATTTTCTTCTTATTAAACATTGTTTTTAAGAAATCTTTAAACTTATGTTTTTTATCATCCGTTCTAAGTTGGTCAAATCGATTATCTTTTGAAACAATTGGCGTAACTCTAAAAGGAGTTGTTTTCGTAAAAGCAGGTAGAGCAAATTTATTGTAACTAGCTGTTCTCTGTGTAGTTGGTTGACTTCCTTGCAATGTTATCTGTAAATAAAATTGGAAAAGGAGGAAGTTAATGTGACTTTAATAATAAAGTTTATAACTGGTATGTAAAGGAAGACAGCACCTCATTACAACAAAAATGAAAAGTAATATTGTAAGCGCATGTCTGCGTCGCACGTGCCCGTGCCGCAGCGTACGCAGCTCTTAGTAGGTTCATGCATTACAAAATCTGCTCTACCTTGCGCTACGTAGGCCTGCGTCACCTGCGTCTCAGCATACGCTAAACCTTACGGTGACGCTGACGGAACCGATGTGTGTTAAAGAACCTTATAAAGTGCATTCTGAAAATGGAACGTTAAAGGAAAAAAAGATTTCGAAGACGTCACCTTTTCCATGATTTCTTCGATCCAATCAGTGTAGTAGCCGAGTTTGGTGAAGACAGTAGGAGCGTCAGGAGAGCCACACACCGTTGCGCCGAAACTGATCACTCCGATAAGAATGTCGTTTACAACACCGGGGCCACCAGCATCATGCTACCGAATAAAAAAGTTAGACGCTTGTTTTTGAAACAGAAACAAAAGGAAGACAAAACCCATACAAAATTGCCAAAAATTAGACGTAGCGGAAATAAATCCAAGCATTTCTATTGGAAAGGTTAATTATAATAACTGTAGCGGCATCAAAGCCGCCACAAGAAAAACCAACGGAGCAAATCTACTTCGCAACAAAAAGAACCGCGACGTAGAACAACCCTCCCGTTTCAATGGGCGGTACAGAGAGTAAAGTCCCGCAAAACTCATTGAAAAGGGGGGATCTTCCGACCACGCGGCTGTTGTGCCTGGCGGGCTACTGCCCGATAGTTGATATTCGGGCCTATGTATAATGTTTTAATTGCACGGTCAACTCTGCTTGCGTGATGTAGGATTTTGACGTAGTGGTTCGCTGCTAGTTGGATAGATGGCGCCGCGGTTCATAACCAATACATAACCAATTAATGAACTGCATTATAAAATGCAACAAAGATTACAAACTGCTTATGTTGGAAAAAATGAGGGAGAACGATTAATATACATTACATGCACCGCCTCCCTTCGAAAAGAAGCCAGCACAGAAGTTCCGGTCCGTCACAAATTCCCTGAAA
The DNA here is from genome assembly GCA_947578705.1 of Lacanobia wlatinum. NCBI lineage: Eukaryota > Metazoa > Arthropoda > Insecta > Lepidoptera > Noctuidae > Lacanobia > Lacanobia wlatinum. The sequence continues at coordinate 25,539,456 of OX388038.1, forward strand.
ATAACACGCAAGAAATGATATCTCTCAAAATTCAGAAGGACAATATACGCAATCACAGAGTAGGTACTACACTGGCCTCAAAAGAATTCGCTTAAGAGCGGATTTTTTGTTTTGACTAAATATTGCCAATGGGCCTCATCAGAAGGCTCAAAGTCACTCAAAGGTCAATGGAGAGGGCAATGCTTGAAGTTTCCTTGCGTGATCGAATCAGGAATAATGATATCCGCAAGAGAACCAAGGTTACCGACATAGCCCGAAGGATCACCAAACTAAAGTGGCAGTGGGCAGGGCACATTGCTCGCAGAACAGATAGTTGATAGGGCCGAAAAGTTCTGGAATGGCGACCGCGTACCGGAAGGCGTAACGTTGGAAGGCCTCCCACAAGGTAGATCGATGACCTGGTGAAGGTTGCGGATAGCCGATGGATGCGAGACGCACAGGACCGGTCGTTGTGGCGACGCTTGGGGGAGGCCTATGTCCAGCAGTGGACGTCTTTCGACTGATATGATGATGATGAAATGTTGCTAACCATGCCGAACCAATTAAACCAGGCACCAAAACCAGGCAGGCAAGCAAGGCAGGTTTATAATTTGACCAGGTAAGTACTGTTGGATATCTTACATTGATTAACCGCCAGAGATGTAATTGAAAGAAAAAATAAAGCTTAGATAGATAGATTTATGATAGCTTACTTAGTATATACCTCTTGACACTCAACAAGTGGATAGAAGTCGAGAGTTGAAAACGACAGTTCATTCTTCCATAGATTTAACCGGCTGGTGCCGAGCTGAAACAGATTTATAGCTGAGTGATCCTTTATCGGAACATTAATGTGGATTAATATGAATTTGTGAACAACAAATGTGTAGTACATAAGAAAATACTTACGGCTCTAGCGCCCCAACCAATAATAATGATGCCGTCAGTAGTTGGTGGCAGCGTCCACGGGTTCTTATCAAAATTGATCTTCTTTATTTTTTTCTGTTTTCTAGAGAACTTCAGCTTCCTTGTTAGCCTCATGAGAGCCAGATTGTGACGCAAGTTTCTGGGGTTGTAGTTCGGGTGAAAATTAATCTCCAAGACCGGGATTTCCTCACCTCCACGTTCGGTCAAGCTGCTGCCAACTTGCACGGAGAGGAATGAAGGGTTTTCACGGAACAAACGGTTGTTGTAGGCTCTGGCAAATTAAAAAAATATGGAAGTGATTAAGAATTTCAAGATTTTAGAATAGAATAGAAAATGTTAATTCTACAGGGACACAACACACTGTATGTAATAAAGCGAAGAATAATATAACATAACAACAATACAGTAGAATTTAGTCAGCGTAACAAAAACTCAAATAAGTTTCACCTAGTAGTAAATTCACAAGAAATTATAAATGAGTTACATTTGCAAACATGAGGCTGAAGTGATGATCAGATCTGACTTAATGATGGTGCCACCACATTGAAACTTTTTGAAAAACTGCACGCTTGCCATGAAAGGAAACCGTTTGATATTTGTTAGTTTACCGTCGAAAATGCGGCGGCCGCTGGGTTCTGAAAAGTAACCAAAGTAACTAAGTAGTAGTAAGGTAGCTATAAATTGCCTCCAAATAAACTTTTACTCATATAATAATTATACTTACGCCAAGATTCAATGCTGTCCAATACATTATCATCAGAATCATTTCCCTTGTCATGCTCTTTGTTTAAATATGTTGTATTTCCAAGTTCATTTTCGCGATTACTAAAATATCTTAAAATAGCCTTATTCAAATCGAACTTCGTGTTGTTTTGAAGTTCATTTCTTTCCTTTAAATTATCAAGTCTGTCAATAAATTCTTCAATAAGAATCTTAACGTAAACTGAATCAGTTGCTACATCACTTTTATTATCTTCATCTAATACTTCGTTCAATTGTGTAATAAAAACTTGAGTACCGTTATCGATGTTTTCAACTTGAGTTAGTTTTGCTATTTTCTTCAGATTGTCGTGATCCCTCAAAGTAATGGAAACAAAGAAGTTATGAATTTTTGCATATTGTTTTAACCTCAGCTTCTGCTGCATCACCTTCAGTTTTAGAGTGAAGAATAAATTGTTCAGAGTGTCTCTTATTGCCCACTCAGTAGCTACAATGGCGTAGTTGTCTCCGGCTGGTAATTCAGGAGTACACTGAACTAAGGCTAACAAGTTCAAAAGTGTGAAGCAGAAGATTGTACTGGTCATGGAACACATATGAAGGAAGATATTTTCTGCGATATGGAATGTAGTCTAAGTAAAATATAACTGTTATGGAAAATTTCACTGTGGTCGCCAAAATGTTTGTGTTATTAAAGTAGTTGTTCAATGTACTGAAGTACTTTTTTTAACGGACCTTGTTTTATTTCCTTATTTCTTGCGAAATATTTATATATATTTTTATGAGTCGTAAAATTCACAAAAGATGTTGAAATAGCAAAATTGAATTGAAATGGAATTTATAAAATAAATAAAACCATCATATTAAGATCACTAGATTGCCTCATTATCTTTTCTTTCTAGCTCATCAGGCTCTAAATTCTATTTTATTCTGTTGTTTGTTTTTATTGCAGGCTTCATCAGGCCAAGAAGATCGCGCTCCACCAATGTTTGACCTATCCAGTTATCATAAAATATTTTAGTCTTTTGGCAGCTATTTAATTTTAACTTATAATTTTTAATTTTTAATTAACTTAACTTAATTTTAACATAGATTTTTTCTAGACATTTCTTTGAGAATTTTGAATATATATTGTGTACCCCATAATAAGCACAGAACAAACCAAACATAACTTAAAAAAAACACATGTAGGTACTCAGGTCACCCTGTGCTTTAAGATCGACCAATTTACGTATGTTTTCAAATATGGATGGATGAACGGAGTAATATACGTATTTTTATTTAATTACATCAGGGAAGATTGCCGTATGGTGTCGGCTGGTGCCGTATGGTGCCGTAAAAGAATAATACCATCCCATCACTTCCCGTGGGTGTCGTACAAGGCGGCTAAGGGACTCGACAGAGAATGGGCAGTCGCGTTCTCTGTAAAACGGAACACCATACTCTGCGATCACCAAGCTGCCTGCCAAGCGTGGCGATTATGGCAACCCTCCCCCCCCCCCCCCCCCCCTTTGGGAAAGGCCTATGTCTAGCAGTGGACGTCTTTCGGCTGATATGATGATGATGATGAGATCAGGGAATCTAAAAAGACACAACACTTTAGCGGAATCAGAAAGCACAGCGCTACCCGTCACTGTCAAATTTTCCCAATCAATCTTGAACCTAATGCCTTAGCGATAAAGACGAAAATGAAATTTGACAGATTGTTGTGTGATTAATATTATGATTCTGCTAAAGTGAACTTTTAGACCCGCAGTTCTCTCAATGTTTTGGGCATATCTCTGGCAAAAATAAATGTACCGATTAGCTTTGTTTAAAAATGATTCATTAGGATTCGGGAAAGCACGAGAACTTTCTCAAAAATTTAATTAAATCAGTCATCAATATTTCTCAAAAACTGTTGAAAAAAAAACCAATTTAATTCAAATTTTTTATTGCATAAACCTAAGTCAATCCATACTAGTACTTATTTAAGTTATTTTTATTACGTAAGATGAAATTAACTTCAATAGTTATTGTTTCTGATTCTCGTGGTGGTAGCTAAACATCATCATAGGACTCTTTGTCTTCTTGAGACCATATTATGAAGTCCCAAAAACAAGCTCTTTCTTCGGCAGCAACGGAATTGTCCATAGTTGAAGAAAATTTGGTTTTACATCTTGAGTGTAGCTGCGAGTTTCCTTGAAAATCGAGAATCAAATTGCTGTTAACAATGCATGATGATTGTGTAGAAATAGTTGATGTATTTGAAGAAATAACGAATATATAGCAAGTCGATGAAGATAATAAAACAATAAAAGAAATCGAAATGATGCAACATGAAATAAATATAAATTGTGAAACACGTTCAGTACATAGTTGTGAAACAGCAGTAAATTGGAGAATCTCATAAAAATGAAGGGCAGTAAAATATTATATCTAACTAGTGGACGTCACGCGGTTTCACCCGCGTAGTTCCCGTTCCCGTGGGAGTACGGGGATAAAATATAGCCTATGTTACTCCCTGATAATGTAGCTATCCATTGCTAAAATAATTTTTCAAATCGGTCCAGTAGTTTCGGAGCCTATTCAATTCAAACAAACAAACAAATCTTTCCTCTTTATAATATTAGTGTAGATGAAATATACATACTTTTATGGCTGCCAATGTTTCGCAACAACAGGCTTCTGTACAATTTCACAATTTTATTTGATTTAATATCTCACATTTGTTTATGCTTAGCAATTAATTATTCGCTTATTTGCTTTTAATTATAATTTCAGTATTTTGCAGTTTGTTTATAGCTTCTTTGATATGTGCTTTATTTGAGTGCTAGCTCACGCTTTGTAAAGTGCGATAATTATGAAAATAATAAATCAGTGGTCAGGCAGGGCCCTAGAGGTTCTTCTATAGTATTTTTTTTTGGGACAAGCTCGCCACACATCCCCAGCCACTGCAACTCCTGAAAGTCAGAATCAAAAGTGGCGACTGCCAGAAAACGCCGAGCCAATGAAGCCCGACGAGTCCCGGAGAAACGATTCAACTGTCTCGGATCCCGCAACAAAATTAATCAGAAAAGTACAGCAGAGGAGTAGGAAAAAATATATATAAATTTCCACTTCCCTCCTTATCAGGCAGGAGACAGAATAGAGCTAGGCCAATAGGCATCAAGGGATATATACAACTGGGTTAAGCCCAGTTGCCAAGCACCACGGATTATATATTTAACACTAAAACTAATGGGTCTTAAGTTGTGAGCTACTTTTGATTCCAGTAATAGGTATGGCAAAATCGCTAGAACGCACGGTTTGTTCTGGTTTCTACAAGGTCCGTATAGTAAACTACTCCAGATGTAACCTGAACACTATCTAACATAATATTGCGTTCAGTTTGCCAAAGAATACACTTCCATAAGATGTGATGTGCGGATTGTTCGTATTCATCTTCGATAGTATACCTAGGACAAATCAATCCACTAAACCACCTAAGCCGTACGGTGTCGGCGTGGCGATTATGGTAAGCCCCCTGTTTTGGGGGAGGCCTATGTCCAGCAGTGGACGTTTTTCGGCTGTTATGATGATGATGATGATGAAACCACCCAAACCCATAGCCTCTCATTTTTTGTCTGCATATTTTGCAATAGTCCTGCAGCAACCGGATATTGTTCTTGGGTATATTTTAACAGGGCACACTCGTTGCCCCATTCCATTTAATTTAATTAAGTATCTATATATTTAGAACATCGGTGTTTTTTAGTAAAACTTACCCATGATGTTAGTAATTAGGTACAAATACACAGCATTTTTTTATTTTATTTTATTAGGCAAACAGCAATAGGTATATAATACAATAATGTCATTATATTTTTTTGACAATTTCAGTGTTCCGACATTGTCAAAGAATGACGATAATAATATTGTTAGTGGGTACCTAAGTTTTGGGATGATACAATTTAGATTGCCAATGAAATTCCGTGCCGAAAAAGAAGAATGCTCCACAATCCCATATTGGTAGCGCAATAGCATCAGATACCTGACAGGCGGGTGTTTTGGGGGACTGTCTTTACGTTGAGCCTATTTTGAATACATGACTATTGATTTTTGATTCAGCTACCGTTATGGGTAGCAATCCTGGATAGGTAACAACAACAAGAAATAAGTTGAGTAAATTAATTATCAAACAAAATGAACAACACTCTTGCGTTACTGATGATGTGTGTCAGACAGACAACGCACAGCTACAAAATACTGGTTGTAGAAAGCTGAAATTTGGCATGTAGGTTCCTTGGGGAGTGTAGGGGAGCATTAAGACAGGAATATCTGAAAGTCCTATGGGAACGGGAAAAAAACAGTGTATGCGCGTACGAAGTCGCGGGCTTTGACGACATGGTTGGCGCAGTTGTTGAGCGATTGAACAAATATTTGTATGGCCTACAGATAGTTGTTCTGGGTCTGGCTGTTTGTGTATGTGAGTTTGTATGTTTGTCAATGCACCCACGATACAGGAGAAATTCACTGGCTGCCTTTTCACTACAGCGGGGCGAGGCAGTGGAGCGGAAAACGGAAAAATTTTAACCAATGGAATTGCATAAATTCTCCAAACCACGTGACTCACTGACATGATTGGTTAAAATTTTTCCGTTTCTCCGTTTTGCTGCCTCGCTCCGCTATAATGGACGGGTTTGGGGCAACGTTGTTTACATAAAAAAACCGGCCATGTGCGAGTCGGACTCTCACACAAAGGGTTCCGCACCATAACCAAAAAAAAAACACGTTTCTTGTATGCGATACCACTGAAAATTTAAAATTTAATTTCTATTATTTGTTGTTATAGCGGCAATAGAAATACACACTGAACATTTTAACTGTCTACCTATTACGGTGCTTGAGATACAGCCCACTGACAGACAGACGGACGGTCGGACGTACAGCGGAGGTTTAGTAATAGGGTTCCGTTGGTCACTCTTGTACGGAACCCCACAAAAAAATAATATAATTATGACACCTAAGCTTCCACTGTTCTTTTTTTCTGCTGAGCTATTGAGTACAATATTGTGTTTCTATTCACGCAAATGATTCTTTGAGTTATAGCGACAATCATTTTAATTAAACTTTGTTAAGGATTATGAAGGTTTATTAAAAAAAAAACTAGCCAAGTGCGAGTCGGACCCGCGTGCAAAGGATTCCGAACGAATTTATTTTTTTAACATATTATTTTAACACTATATACTTCTTATAGGTTTTCCTGTAATCTATAGGTAAAGATCTATTACCTCCATTTTTTTCAAAATTTTAGGCTCAGTAGTTTCGGAGATAAGTCGAGAACTGATCATTTTTCGTCTAATTTCTTGAATAACTTGAAAACTATTTATTCGATTATAAAAAATTTAATTCAAACTCTCACAGTAAGCCCTTTCTTTCATTTTATTTTTGTCACAAAATATTGTTGAAAAAACTTTTTTCTGAAATTTTCCCCTAAAAGTGACACTACTAAAAACGTAATAATTTACGTAACGCGTCCGTGTTTGGGTCACAGAAGTCTATATGTGTACTAAATTTTAACAGAATCGGTCCAGTGGATCCGGAGAAAGTTGGCTGTGACAGATGGACGGGCAGACAGACACCCGAGTGATCCAATAAGGGTTCCGTTTTTTGTTCGGAATCCTAAAAACACATACACACATATGTGGTTTGTTTCTTTGAGTTGGTTAGGAAATTCTACTTCGATAATTCAGAATTTTTACTCTCTAAACTTCACTTTGAAAGTAGCAGTGAATTCCTTATCATAACAGTGCTTAAAATATGGTTAGATGGAACGTTCAATAAACACACACATTTTTACAAATGAGTGTCAAAAATAGTATATTAATGTCTTTGTACATGAACTTTTCTTCACTGTAAATTATACAACGTGTAAAAGAGTAAACGAAATACCTCTTAAGAGATCATTGAAATCATCATTATGAACAACTTTCACTATGGGACCAACACTGAAATCGCGAAAAAATGTCGACTCCCCCAGACATTATGAGCGCATAATTCGACAAAATTTACAGAACAGCCAAATTTTTTTCGCGATTTCGGTTTGGTCTCATGGTAAGAGTTGTTCGTAATGATGAGTACAATGACCCCTTAAGAGACATTGTGTTTTCTGTTACACGTCGTATAAGTTGCTATGGTGTACAATAAAGAAATAAGTGAAATATTATACAATAGTACAGATGCAAAGTGGCTTTAAATAATAACCAACATAAATTAAAATTTCAAAAAAAATGATTGGGATATCGTCTTGTCGGATCTCAAAGCATCTTTCCTTGTATAAGACCCAGCCTTATATTTACTATTTTTACGTTTATGTTTGTCATGGTTAACTTGCACATCCGTCTTTTCAAAGTCAATAAAGACAGTCTTCGTTGCAAGTGATTTGCCCTCGTCCAGCACAGAACTCGCATGTTTGGACAGTTGATCATGCTTCATAACTTTTGGTCTTTTCTTATCTTTGCCGTTTCTGAGAATAGATCGAGTGTCATCCCCAGTGTCACGCATTTTATAGGAATCCTTTTTATTAAAGTTCTCTCGGTTTGTTGCGAAGAATTCTGTAATTTCTTTTGAGTAATCAGATGATTCATCTGAAATTCCTTTATTTTTATCGCTCTCCGAATTGGATGACCGAGTCATTTCATGGTCATCTTCTCTGTTTCTTAAGCCTGATATCGGATTAAGAAGAGCCTCGATGCTTAAACCGTGTTTTTCTTCACTAGATTTTTCATAATTGTCACTGTAATCATGTTGCGCAGCATCATTATCTGTTTCATAGTCAGAACCACCTGGAGGCTTCCTTTCTCTAAGGCTTAAAGTTTTAAAAGTACTTGTGTGCATTGATTTTTGATCAGTTTGAAGGTTAATTTTAAATCCGAACAAAGGTGTTGGGGTGAGTTTGTCTTGGTTTGCCGTGTGTTTTTCTTCTATTTCTTCGTTGGGCTTAAAGAATTTGTTGAACTCATCATACAGATCTCCGTAGATGACATCACGTATCACAGACTGATCGTCTTTTACTATTTCTATTAATGTGTCTCTGAGATCTTTCTCGTCTTCTTGTTCATTGATATGGCCATGTAACTTATCTTTTGGTGATTTATTGAAGTGAAATCTTAATTTATTGGAATGTTTATTTTTTCTACGTGTATCAACACTTTCGACATTTGTTTTGTTGTGTGCATTCTGGAACAATTAAGAAGAGTCAGTAAGATGAGCTTAACGACGAATTGTATCGATAACACCTAGGTCTGGAGGCCTCTGTTCCCTTACCAAGATGCTCTCGATCCATGACGCGTAGTACCCAAGCTTAGTGAAGACTGTCGGCGCACCCGCCGAACCGCACTCCGGGGCGCCGAAGCTAACCACTCCCATCAACGTTCCGCCAACTATGCCTGGACCTCCAACGTCTCCCTAGAATAATATGCGAATTGAACTACATCGAGAACGCAGTAGCCGGGGCCAAGTAATACTAGTAAACTTCGCTTAGTATGAAAGTATAGGCAATATCGTCGACTGCGACCGACTTACGACCTACCTACCCACCACGCCGCTATCCTGGGAACCTATACACATAGGTAGAGCAGTGGACGTTCGCGTAGGTTGATGGGAACGACTACCACGGAAATCGAGTATTGTTCTACGAGTATTTAATATACTTAATGAAGAAAAAATAGCTACTAACGTTACATGCGCTGTCGTTTGTTCCGTTCAAAGCAGCGCAAAAGTTTTCTTTGGCAATAAAGTCTCTGAAATAATAAAACCTTGGATTATATCGATGATAAAAACCTTTACTAAAATTGAATTTAAAATGAGTTAAAAATAAAAGGTAGGTGCAGCAGTAAATGTGCCATAGTCGGGAAAGTCGGGCTGTCAAAAAAAAAAAAAACTATTAATTAATTTTAGCTTACTCTGAGTACTTCTTCATGCAGTCTGTAATATTGTATACATCAAGCATACTAACTCTTAGCTTTGGATGTTTTTGCGTTACTTCGTCCTTCTGAAAAACATAAAATTTGAATCATCGTATAAATATCGACCAATTTGGGATGTGAACATTGGTCTTAGTTACTCCTAGTATAATCAAGTTACTAGTACGTAACACTAAAAAGGCCACTTTAGCAGGATCAGAAAGCACATTACGCTACCCGTCACTGTCAAATTTTCCCAATCAACCTTGAACCAAATTTGTTACCGATAAAGATGAAAATGAAATTTGACAGATTGTTGCGTGATTAATATTCTGATTCTAATATGATTCTTCTAAAGTGGCCTTTTTAGCCCCCCAGGCTTATATATCAGAAACATAACCAACCTCGTGGTTGGTTATGGCTCACCCACTTACAGAGAGGAGGTTTTATACCATCAGTGTGAACGTTACAGGCTGACTATGTTATTTCTTCATCAACCCACCTTTGTGGCGCCCCATCCCAGTATAAGTATCTCTCTCGTGTCATTAGGCAGAGTCCCTGCATTCTTATCCCACGAGATACGCCTAATTTTCTTCTGCTTCCTCGAAAATCGAACCCTCTTCTCCAGTCTGATTATAGCGAGGTTATTTTGTAAGTTCTTTGGCTTAAATTCGGGATGGAAGTACAAGTTCTGGATAGGTATCGTCTCGCCTCCGCGCGTCGTGTGACCACTGCCGAGTCGTACATAGATGGATTTCAAATTCTTCTCGAAGAAATCGTTTTTGTAAGCTCTGGGGGGAAGCAAAATGTTAAAATCAGTGGGTAAGTGAATAGAAGATCAACTAATTAGAACTTGTCAGTGTTGAACATTTTGGTTTGGACCCTGCTTCCGACACTGACTGTTCCGAACAAAAAACGGAACTCTTATAGGATCACTCGGGTGTCTTTCTGTCGGTGTACCCGTCTGTCACAGCCAGTTTTCTCCGGATCTACTGGACCGATTCTGTTAAAATTTGTACACATATGGACTTCTGTGACCCAAAATGTCACATATATCATAAAATTTTTAGCACTTTTAGGGGTCAAACTAGAAAATAAAAAAAAGTTTTTTGAACAATATCGTGTGACATATCAAATGAAAGGGCTTACTGTGAGGGTTTTAATTATATTTTTTTCTATAATTTTAAAATAAATGGTTTTGAAGTTATTCAAGAAATTAGACGAAAAATGACCATACCCCCCATAATCTCCGAAACTACTGAGCCTAAAATTTTGATAAAAATGGAGATAATAGATCTTTACCTATAGATTACAGGAAAATCTATAAGAAGTCTGTAGTGCTAAAATAACATGTAAAAAAAAATAATTCGTTCGGAACCCTTTGCGCGCGAGTCCAACTCGCTCTTGATCGGTTTTTTTATGTGTAATGTTATAAATATGTACCTTTTGATAAATGAATTAAACGAATTAATTAAACCGACGTATTCACCCATTTCAATATACAACGTGTAACATAATTAACGCAATATCTCTTAAGGGGTCATTATACTCACCATTATGAACAACTTTTACTATGAGACCAACGCCGAAATGCCAAAAAAAAAATCATCTATTCAGTACATTTTTTCGAGTTATAGGCACATGCATGGAGCAGTCGCTTTTTTTTCGCGAGCTCAGTGTTGGTCGCGTAATAAAAGTTGTTAAGCATTCATTCTAGCAAGCGACCGATTAACGAGATTCATTTAAAATATTGATATGCGTAACCTAGCACGTGATAAAGGCAAGCATTGCTCTCAGTGAAAAAAATTACTGACAAGGTAAAAACAAGCACAAATCTATATAGAGAGAATGTTGTTGCGACCTGCAGTACGATTCTTTAAAATCCTCAGATTAGGCGAAGTGTGATATCAATCCGTGAAGATAGCTTACTTCCCAGAAGTTTTCGCGGTGAAGATTTTATAGAATTACCCGCTGACAAGCTTACAAACACTTAGAGGAGACCTAATTCTAGCAGTGTAAATTTATCAGCTGAAATGATAATGAAGCAAACTAACATGCCAAAACACGAAGCCGCTGTGATGATAAGGTCTCTGCTGATGATGCAGCCGGAACAAGTGTACTGCCCCATGATGTGAATGCTGACAATGAACGGAAAGGACTTCACATGCGTCTTCGAGCCTCCAAAGATTCTTCTAGTATCATTCTCTTCAAGGTCAAATCTAAGGCTTGATGGTGCTTCTGTGGAAACAAAGGAAGAAGAAATAATTCGTTTTGAGTTGGTTAACCTGCTGGTAAGTGATAGTTATAAGTGGTAAGTCAAACGTAAAATCATCTGACAGAGACACACTATAAGTGAGAGAGAGAGAGAGGCAGAATATCACAACAAGATGTTATAATTGTAGTTGATCATGAATTAAACTTACTCCATGCTTTAAGATTCTTCTTAGATGAAATTGCAAGTCTGCCGTATTTCGCGGACTTCTTAAAATCATGTACAGTAAGATTATTAACTTTTGCCAAAAACTGAATAACAAAGTCAGTAAATTCATTACTGTTTTTAAAAGCGAGATTATTTGCCTTTGTGTTTTTGTCTTTATCTTCTCTTTTATCTTTTTCGTGTGCGCGTTTAGTTCCTTTTATTGCTCTGTATACATCAAAGTTCATCTTATTTAATATTTCGTTAACTATGGTGTCTAATATCATCACGTCTTTTTCAATTTCATTAAGTGAATACGCAAAGTAAGATTGGTTACTGTTTTTGTTATTGATTATTTCCTGAATAACATTATAGGTATCGATAGCTACATCTGCTATATTTTTTAGATCATGATGCATAGTTAACAATAACTTTGTGTTTGATTGAGTTGTGAAATTCGTACCAACATCAATAGACTCAAATAAATCATTGATAACTGAGTGAATAACTACATAAACACCGCCGAAGAAATCAGCGTTTGTACCTAAATTGCTATGATGATGTTTAGCAATTGTTGTTGTTATAAGAAATATAGTTACTTTTACTACCATCATCGCGTTTATTTAAATTTCTTAACTGTCTGTACTACACAACTATACGTCTAAATTGAAATAACAGTTATTCGTGAAAATGTTACTAAATTCAATTTTAGATTAGAAAAAAATGTTTCGAAATAAATAATTCGATCGAATATAAAATGCATGGCCATAAAGAATTGAGAAATAACATCTACTTTAAAACTACTTAATGTTATGCTTTTATTTCTTCGTTGTGCCTATTATAAAGCATTAACGGTATATTATTTTGCTATGATAATAGATCACGCGATTACCTACCTATCAAGGTATAATCAAAGGTTTTCCGCACAGTGAGAGATCAGTTTAAGTAGGACTATTCTCCTCATCGTTGTCACTGTGGCGAAGCTGTCAACAGCCTCGGGCACCACGGTCTCTCATGCAGTCGAAGTGCGGGTCGCTTTGCACGGCACGCAAACATCAACGACATTGTCCGACGCGCTCTTGTCGCCGTCGGCGTTCCAGCCGTACTAGAACCCAATGGCCTGGCACGCGACGACGGCAAGCGACCGGACGGTATGTCTTTGTTTCCATGGAAGATGGGTAGGCCTTTAGTGTGGGACGCTACTTGTGTCGATACTCTTGCGCCATCCCATCTTCCTAGCTCGTCGTGCTGTGCTGCGGCTGCTGAGAACCTCAAGCGGCGGAAATATATTACCTTGTTGGCAATTATAATTTTGAGCCGTTTGGAGTTGAAACTCTTGGACCGTGGGGTCCTAGTGCTCATGCCTTATTTAAAGATCTTTCTAAACGCTTAGTTGACACTTCGAGTGACCCAAGGGCTGGCTTTTACCTCGGACAGAGGATAAGCATTGCCATACAACGTGGCAATGCCGCCAGTCTTTTGGGCTCACTTCCGGTGGACAGCGATGCGAACGAATTTTTTGACGCCTTATCTTAGTTAGGATATTTTATTTTAAGTGTATATATTTAGTACTTTAATGCTGTACCTAGTTCATATCTAAATAAATATTTTACAATCCCTAAAAAACAAAAGTAGGACTATTATGTCTAAATGATAATAGAAACTTTACTTTTAATCGTAACTAGTTGTCATGAGAGAGCAGAGTGCTAATTTTACTAATTTTCAATCAACGTTCTCATTTGCATGTTAGTTGCAATCTGTCAAAAAAGTATGGAAAATGAGGATTTTTTGACAGAATGCGAATGACATTAACAGAGTTGGCCCTCAGGGATTGACAAATTAACTCACCGCCCTTGTTAACTGCGAGTTTTGACATTTTGGGAAAACTTTCACTGTGCGTACAGCTGAGTGGAATTTCCTACCCGAGTCTATATTCTGATGGCTACAACCTGCGGGTCTTTAAGTCAAGAGCGAACAGGTTGTCAGTTTGACACTTCCTTCTGCTCTGCCCAGAGCGGGAGGAGTCATTTGATGAAGGCAACTGGCTCCTTCGTCGACCACATTATCGCTTTCAATCAAGTAAGATTGTGGTTAAACGCGAGTCTATAATAATAAAAAAAGTTGGTAGGTTTGTAAGGGACAACATAACTGGGTCGTTAGGCTCAAGACAGAGAGAAGTCTGTAGGGGTTAGGGAGGACTTTCCCCTGCAGTGGGTAAAAATAAGCTAGCAGTAAACACTACTACATAGTTGTACTCGTAGATCACTCTCAAGCTGCAATTATGGCCAGAATGGTGTTTTACCTCATTATCACCATTATCATATCAGCCGAAAGTTGTCCACTGCTGGATATAGGCCTCCCCCAAGCGTCGCCACAAAGACTGGTCCGGCGCGTTTCGCATCCATCGGTTACCCGCGACCATCCTGCTTGTGGGAGGCCTTCCAACGATGCGTCTTCCGGTACGCGGTCGCCACTACAGAACTTTTCCGCCCTGTCGGCCATCTGTTCTGCGAGCAATGTGCCCTGCCCACTGCCTACCACGACGATCTTACCTACCACTACTTAAAGAAAGATACTTTAGAAATTAAGTAATAGGTACAAAATAATCAAAACATTTTTTTTTTCAATTTTAATATTCTTTAAATCTCAGCGTTTTGTTTAGATGTTCGCTGTAATGAATATATTCTGGTTCAGTAAGTTCTGTTCTGTCCCTCAGTGCTGGGCTCAGTAGTAGCTACAGGCAAATCCTTGGTGGTCCAGTATTCAGGTTCTGTAATGTCCTCTGTCAAGAAATCTACGATGCGATAGGTTGGCGTCTCCGAGGTTTGCTGGTGCATGATCGGTGAAATCAGAAAGTTAAAGTTATGCGGTGGTAGCGTTCGCTTCTTCCCTCCCAATGTAGTGAGATGAATCGGACTATACTTCTTCTGCGTGCTGACAGTATGGGCGATATGGATCCCGGGTATCGGAACCATACTTTTATTTACCAAGGGGTGTTCCTTTGCATTCTGCGCCTTTCGAGTGGTCTTGAACATGTCACTTACATCTTCTGGTACAAGTCCGTAGTCCTCATAGATTATGCTTCGTAGTAATGGTATCGGTAAGAATATGGGAAATCTCGTGGTGGGTGTATTAGGAAATAGTTGATCAAACTGAGTTCTGTGTGTCGTTCGTCTTTCGATTACGGGATTATACTGTAAAAGACCGGAAAAGAAGGCGAAGTTAGATGCGGTTTCATTTTCTTATACTACAATCGGTATGTTCCAACTTTCGATGTGTTTAGTAGTCGTTTCCGTTTCAAACTATTACCTCCTCTTCTCGCTCTCTTCCTTCTGTGTACATTAGTATTGGCTCTAAGAACCCTCTTGTGGTTTGTGGGATAGCGTCTGGGTCCACGAAGTAGCGGTTACCGACTTTAACCATCGTTGTTCTCGTTTTGACCGAGGGGCCGCACTGTAAAAGGACGGAAAAAGTTCAAGTGACATGAATTTATAGAATTTTAATTCTATACTTATATTAAAAACTGAGAGTGCGAGAGTTTGTGACTATTATGTGAAACAGAATAAGCGCAAAACCTGAAAAGGGTTGAGCTCATAATTATGAACAACTTTTACTATCTGTTATTCAACTGTACATTTTGTCGAGTTACTTAGATTTTTATTTCGCCATTAAGATACAAGGCCCCATTTCGTTTTGCGTTAATTCTGTTACACGTCGTATGTGGAAGGTAATCTCGGGAACCACATCAAGTGTTTTCACTGAGCAAGCGTCCATCTAATGGTAAGCAGTCACCGCCGCTGGCCCGCTTGTGAACATGTGCAACACCATCGGCAGAGGCCACGAGATAGTGACACTCTGTCATTGGAAACTTGACGTTTTTTACCATCCCTACCTTGTTGCCATTTCACAAATTCACACTAAGCATTTCCGAACGTCTTTTATAATGCGCACAGCAAAGGAGTAGAATTCTCTGCCTGCGTCTGTGTTTCCGAACGCTTACAACCCTAATCTCTTCAAAGTTAGAGTGCACAGGCTCCTTCTGGGTAAGCTCGCTCCATCGCAGACTTTGTCTCTGTTATCTATGACCTAGACTAGAGTCAAGAGCAAACCCATCACACATAAAAAAGCGATTTTCAAAAAGTAAAAAAAGATATGGAATTAACGAGTTACCTATCAAAATGTCACGTAAAAGGGATTTTTTACACTTTCTTTTTCAGTTTGGCATTTCGGCAAGATTTTGTGGTACATCAGGTGCGTTGCCTACACTTATCAAAGCAGACTCTTCAATTATATTATACTTTAAAGTTGTCTATGCGCCTCGGATAAATTTGTTCGTTACCTTTTCGAGTTTCTAGGGTTCCGTACCTCAAAAGGAAAAACACGGAACCCTTATAGGATCACTTTGTTGTCCGTCCGTCTGTTTGTCAAGACCCTCTAGGGAACGCGTGGAGGTATCGAGTTGAAATTAAAATTATATACTCAGGTCAACAGTCCCTTGAAACTTTGAAAAAATCAAACTTCTAAGTTGACGTAAAAAAAGATACGGCCGTTTATGCAGCAAAAAACGTGTATTTCGACACTCTCAAGGGAATCAAAATGTATAGGGTATTTCCCGTTGACATAGATCTATGAAATTTGGCAAGTAATACCGTTTGACAAGTATAGGGAAACGTCTGAAAACTATACATTTGTAATTAAATCATAAAAAATATAGTCTTTATTTAAAGTAATAAATACTTTTTGTGCGGAACCCTCGGTGGGCGAGTCCGACTCGCACTTGGCGCGTTTTTTACCTAATATCACGGTAAAAATATCCTAATATGTAACAAAATTTAAGCTCACCTGCTCTATAATACTGTCGATCCATTTGGCGTAATACCCGAGTTTAGTGAAGACGGTGGGTGAGTCCAATGCCCCGCATAACGGAGCTCCGAAGCTGATCACTCCAACTAAAAGATCTCCGACGACTCCAGGACCACCAAGATCTTTCTGAAAACATTAAACACGCACCGAGCTTTTGGTTTAGGTATTCTATGCGGTCCTCATTAGAAGGCTCAAAGTCACTCAAAGGGCAATGCTTGGAGTTTCCCTGCGTGATCGAATCAGGAATGATGATATCCGCAAGAGAACCAAGGTTACCGACGTAGCCCGAAGGATCGCCAAACTAAAGTAGCAGTGAGCAGGGCACATTGCTCGCAGAACAGATGGTCGATGGGGCCGAAACGTTCTGGAGTGGTGACCTCGTACCGGAAGACGCAACTTTTGAAGGCCTCCCACAAGGTGGATCGATGAACTGGTGAAGGTCGCGGGTAGCCGATGGATGCGGGACGCGCAGGACCGGTCGTTGTGGCGACGCTTGGGGAGGGCTATGTCCAGCAGTGGACGTCTTTCGGCTGATATGACGATGCTGATGAATCTATGCGGTCCGTATTTGTGTGCGGAATAGCAAGCAAAAACCGTACTTGAACTATGTTCAGTTGGAAAAAGCTAGGCAGATGATGATGATTATGTTCATAGAGGTATGCGGAAGAGGGTGTAAAGTCCCGCAAACCTGCATTGAAAAGGGAGGACCTGCCGACAATACGGGTGTTGTGTCTGATCATCTTTATTTTTTCTTATTTGAGATCGGTTTGCTCTTGACTCAAGTCTAGGTCAGAGATGACAGAAACAAAGTCGACGACGATGGAGCGAGCTTACCCGTCTGGTGGGTAACTGCCCGATAGTTGCTCTTCGGGCGGTTGTATACGTTTGAATCTTTTGTTTTTTTTTTTAGGATTTATAGGCTCGCGTTTGACCACTATCTCACCTGACGGTAAGCGATGATGTGGTCGAAGATGGAGCACGCTTGCCTAGAAGTAACCTATTCGCTTTTGACTTAAACACTCCCAGGTTATAGCTATCAGGAAACACAGACTCCGGCAGGGAATTCCACTCCTTAGCTGCACACACTATGAATGTGTTCCCAAAACGTTTTGTGCGTGTGGGTGGGATGTCCACCATGTATCGGTGGCGCATCGCCGTTCGTCTTGTGGTCCGAATCACGCGGAGAATGTTGATACTGCGATGTAGGTTTGTGTGACGTCAACTCTTTAGTTCTTATGTGGCGGGATAGATGGCGTTACAATGTTACAATTTTAAAGTGGCACTAATAATAGAATCACAATAAGGTACAGATTACGAACATTGCAAGCCCCTCCACCTTTCGATAGGAATCCGGCGCAGAAGTGTTTGTTGGTCACATACTGCCTGAAATTAAATAAAAATAATCACCAGATTATTGTTTTATTCTATTTAATATTAATTACGTGGATACTTTAGAACATTAGTCTTACGTGGCCGCAATTTTTTAATCTGTGGGATTCGCGATTACTCTCCTGCCATGGAATGTTTGACATTATACTGATAATTGGATTGAGGTACTTAGTGAAAAATATAATGAAGTAAACAGTGCCCTCCCATCTCTCCCAACCCCGAAATCGCGAAAAAAAATTAGCTGAACAGTACATTTTGTTGAGTTATGCGCACAGAAATGTATGGGGGAGTCGATGTTTTTTTCACGGTTTCATTGTTGGTCCCATACTTAATGAAAGTTGCTCTTAATGGCCCCTTAAGAGGAATTGCGTTTATTCTGTTACAGGTTGTCTAAAGATGCCTTCTCAATCCCGGGAACCGTAAGTAGGTAATATGGCCGACAGTACCGCGCGAAACTAGCTTATACCGGAAATTAAGTAGTTTGATATGTCGTCGTGCGTACTCATGAATTCATGATATTTGAAACAGTTGGTTTAAGTTCATTTAATATCTACATCAACATTCAGAAAAATATTCCCGAAAACCCCGGGGCATGGTCTTATAAACCTTATAATTTACTAGCTGATGTCCGCGGCTTCGCCCGCGTGGATACCTCCAACAAATATCATTATATTTTAGCCAATGTACACTACAACCTTCCTCGAGAACCATTCTATCCATTGGTGAAAACAGCATGAAAATCGGTGCATGTGTTTTTGAGTTAATCGCGAACAGGCAGACAGACAGCCAGTCGCGGCGGAAGACTTTGTTTTATAATACGTTGTGAAATTCATTGACCTAAAATAGCACTACCTACGCCGATCACTGATCATTAGTCTATAAAGTTCCCACTGCTGGAACTACTGGATCCTTACCCAGTGAGAACACTGGGTAAGGATTTGGGCCGTACTTAATCTTCCACGTGGGCCCAGTGCGGGTTAGTAGATATAATATGTCTTCGAATTTTGGTTTCCTCACGATGTTCTCCTTCACCATTTTCTAGCAGTGCATGGCTATGAAATAAATGACACAAAGTAAAGTGCTTGACTAGGTTCGAAACCACGAACTACAAATCGTAACACAGCTGTTATCTCTGGGCCACCAGTGGCTGTTCCTGCCACTGTTTTTACTTGCTACTCGCAAGTAACAACTATGTAAATTGACTGTAATTTTAATATAGGTACGTTAGCTGACAATGGTCACTGATTACTTTAATTAATTATTTCTAATATTTAAATTAGATTATCATTTCAAATATGTTTCCATACCATAATATATTTAGTGTTAGCATACATGTGTATCTGAGAGACTTGCCAAAAAGACTTAGTCTAATAAAAATTGCATTTATTACAATATTTTAATTAGTGATTGTCAAAAGTGTGGGAAAAGTAATATTCTATGATAGGTACAATCCATAGAAATATAATATCTATGGATTGTACCTATCATAGAACATTACTTTTACTTCTACTTTTATGAATAACATTTGTTATTGTAATTCGGCCGATTTTTTATTTTTTGTCTGTCTCTCTGTCTGCCTGTTCCAGCCAATCTCTAAACCGGCTCAACCGATTATGACGGTACATTCTTTGGATGATGTTATAAGAAGTAACAAAGGCTATTTAAAGGTAAATAAAGACGCGGACAACAGCTAGTTTATAACATTAATAAAAAGGCTTACAAAAAAAAACCGCCCTAGTGCGAGTCGAACTCAGACACCGAGGGTTCCGTACAAATTCGTAGCTACAAATTACTTTAAATAAAGAATATATTTTTTTATAATTCAATTATAAATGTAAAGTTTTCAGACCTTTCTCTATATTTGTAGTATAAGACGGTATTACTTGCCAAATTTCATAGTTCTAGGTCAACGGGAAATACCCTATACATTTTGAGTCCCTTGAGAGTGTCGTAATATACGTCTTTTGCAGCATAAACGACCGCATCTTTTTTTTACGTTAACTCAGAAGTTTGATTTTTTCACAGCTATAAGGGGCCATTGACCTGAGTTTATGGTTTTAATTTCAACTCGAAACCTCCACGTGTTCCCGAGATAAACGGTCTTGACAGACAGACGGACGGACAACAAAGTGATCCTATAAGGGTTCCGTTTTTTCCTTTTGAGGTACGGAACCCTAAAAACACTAATCAGATATGAAAGCCATTCTAGTTTTGGTAAGGGAAAGACATAGGAACTGTAAGAAATATATATAACTATTGGTGCTCACACTAAATATCTTACCTAGAGTAGATTTGAGCGCATTCGTCAATGTGGTAGATTTCCAGATTGGATGTCATCATTCTCTCGTACTGGTCTATCACGTTGCTGCGCTGTGAAACAATATTATGTATGGTCAATAGAATATTGGATTCTCCTGTTATCAAAATAAGACAGTATGATGCACAGGACACATCTGTCAAAGCTGGCATTTTTTATTACTACCTATAGGCACGCGTTTGACCACTATCTCACCTGATGGTAAGCGATGATGTGGTTGAAGATGGAGCACGCTTGCCTAGAAGTAACCTATTCACTCTTGACTTAAAGACTCCCAGGTTGTAGCTATCAGGAAACACAGACTCCGGTAGGGTATTCCACTCCTTAGCTGCACGCACTATGAATGTGTTCCCAAAACATTTTGTGCGTGTGGGTGGTAGGTCCACCATGTCCGAGGGAATATGCATGCGACTTTTTTATTTGCAAAATGAAATACTTATATATATTAGCTCTAATAAAGAATTATGAAATTATTTTTTAAATACCTTCATCAGCGATGAAGTTATAAAGCTTCAAAGATAACAATTAGACAGAGAAGTCCGACATGAATTGTGACGTCAAAGTTCTTGGCGCCTATACAGCTGCCATAGAAAACAGCGTTTTTGCGAGAGGGAGAGATATATTTGTTTAAAATAATTAAATCTCGTTTGTTTTTTGAGCAATTTTGATTCTATTTTCACTGTTAGTTTATTATATTTGTGTATATTTTTAGATAAACTGTATAGATAACAAATATTTTTTCGTGCATATTCCCTATTATGTCTAGAGGCCCGTCCGCTCCACCCAGAGCAGAAGGAGTCATTTGACGACATCCCACGCTAAAAAAAAAACAATTGCGAATAGGACACGAAGAGTTCCGTACCAAACAGAAAAAAAACACGTTTCTTGTATGGGAGCCCCTTAAATTATTAAATTCATTTAATTTTTATTATTTGTTATTGTAGTGGCAATAGAAATACACACTCTGTAAACGTTTCAATAGTCTGCCTATAACGGTTCTTGAGATAGAGCTCGCTGACAGACGGACGGACGGATATCGGAGGTAATAGAGTACGGAACCCTAAAAAATGTTGCTCGAACAACAAGGCTGAAAATATACAGCTCACCTTCCTAGAGCCCCACCCGACCACAATCACGCCATCCGTGTTAGCCGACAAGTTTTCCGCCGACCTGTCGAACTTGACCCTCTTCACCCTCATTTCCTTCCTCCTGAAGCTGATCTGCCTCGTCAGCCGCAGGAGGACCAGGTTGTTGGCCAGTGTCCTGGGATCGTATGACGGGTGGAAGAACGACTCCAAGACCGCTATCAACTCGCCTCTTCTGCTGAAGTAATCACTTCCGATTCGGATTTGGACGCTGTCCGGATTCTCTCTGAAGAATCTGTTGTTATGGAGTCTGGGAAGTACAATAGTTATAATGTTTTATCCAGTTTGTCAAACCCCTTTGTTTTCTGCTATGGTCGAGTTTGGCAACTAAAAACTTTTTACAAACAAAAAAAATATAACCGCCTTCCAAACAAGACACTACAACGGAAGTCGGTGTTCTTGGTTTTGTTTCTTTGTTTTTTTTAACACCGACTTCTGAAATTAAGGTTATTTTATACTTTGTAATGTTTTGTTTGGAATTCGGTTATATTTTTTTGTAAAAAGTTATTTTTATTTTCATTCACTTTTAAGTGGTGAATGGTGAATTTCTTCAACGCAGAAATTGAATAAGCAAAAATGCTCATAAAATAAAAACTACTGAACCAAACTGAATCAAATTGTTACGGGACCAAATGGCAAGTATATTGCATCGAACTAAAAAAGAATCACAGAAATCGGATCAGAAACCTCAGAGTAATCGGTGCACATACATAAAAAAAAAATACTCGCCGAATTGAGAACCTCCTCATTTTTTGGAGGTTCCGGCAACGGCAACCACTTCATCTATCCAAGGACTACTAACCATTCATAAAAAAATGATATTTATGAACATTTAATTATTAAAATAATTCAAATTTTATTCATTACTATGACGCATGACGTAGTTTGAAACATCTAGGAGCGAGCTCAGTCCGAGCCATGTGTTCCAAGGACGGCGCGGAATGGAACAGCGACGTTGTTTTGATGCGTAAACATTATTAACACGGTGTTTCATAATTCTAATGCATTATTTATTTTTATTGTACCTATTATCTTAAATTGATACATACATGAGCCACAACGGGATCCGGGACAACAAAAATAACACCAACAACTTGTCGACTGTTCACGTGACCAAAGGGCTGAAATTTCTTCGACCAAAGAATCAGCATTGTCATTCAACGCGGCAATGCTGCCTGTGTTTTGGGCACTTTTGCCATTGACAGCGATGTGGATTATTTTTTTGGTGCCCAATGATTAATTTTGTTTTTATACGCGTTTTTACATAATTTCTTGACAATTAGTGTAGTTGCTTAAGTCTTCATGTATATATTGTTACGCGCCAGAATTAATGCTGGGTACATAACGACATTTACGTATTAGTAGCGCCATCTAGTATCGAGTAGTGGAATTAGTGGAGTCAAGATGTTTATAGACTTTTCTATGTTAGAACATTCTCGATGTTTCGACACCTGGTCAATCAGGGCCGGAATGTACCCGAACTTTCAAAATGTTTCCATACTAGAAGGTTCTAGATATAACTGTCGGTATATAAAGGGCGGACATCCGGCGACTGCAGTCAGTATTGAATCGGCGATACAACCGATAACTTCGAGAGCGATCTTCAACTGCTAATTATAGTGAAGTGAAGTGTTCAATAGTGCGATTGTGTGTTTTAATTAGTGTGTTTTAAAGTGTTAATTAGTGTTGTAAATTAAAGTGTCATTTTTGATTAATTTATCGGCTGTTTTTATTGTCACGAACCCCAAGCTCGTAACAATATTAAAAGTAAAACACGGTTGTTTTTTTGTGTGGAAGAATAACGAATTATTTATGAAAGCAGACGATGTTTGTCTTAATGAATTATTTTAAAAAAAATCGTGCCTAGAGGTAGTTGATGTCGGGTACATTAAGTGGGCCGCCTTAGTAAGTTGAGCTACACGACTGCTGACAAATACTTGCACTGACTGGACAGGTTCACTCAAATCTGTGTGGTTCTTTCTTCTAAAGACCATCTCAGACAATAATCTGCATGGTTCTTAAAAAATGATATATTGTAAGTGTGAGGACTATGTAGGTCGTTATTTTAAGGATTGATTTCATGACTGTCTGGCAGTTTGAGTATATTATGCGGCTTACCCAAATGTCCTTACTTTGGCATTGTTCGTCGGTTCGTTGAGCTCCTCAAAGTTCTGAGTTGAGCTGCACGATAACTGACAAATGCTTGCACTGTCTGGACAAGCCCACTCAAACCTGCGTGGTACTTTCCTCAAAAGGCCACCTCAGACGTTAACCTACATGGTTTTTCATATGTTATTGGCGATTGTATGTAAAAAAGAATAAAAGAATGTATTATTATTAAAAGAGACTATGACCTCTGAGTTTGTTTCGGTGTTTCTTCTCAGGGTAGTCAGCTAGGAAATACCGGCCTCATCTAGATTAATATGAAAAAAAAGACGTGTAAAAAAGTTCCTTGTAACCTATTTGCAAAATAAATATCATTTAAGACTACTAAAATGTCACCGTGTATTGATCGATAATATAAGTTGAAATAGTTGAAATGATTGTCTGACTTAGCCGAGCTGGCTGGATGATAAACATCTTCGAGCTCACTCAGCTAAAGTTGATTTAAATATTTAAATCTTTCTTCATTAAGAAAAAAAAAATCCAGCGTATCTGAAGTGAGCACTTAATTTTCGATCAAGTTTTAGCAGCTCTAAAAGAGCTTTTTAGGGTTCCATTCCTCAAAATTAAAAAACGGAACCCTTATAGGATCACTTAGTTGTCCGTCCGTCCGTCTGGCCGTCCGTCCGTCCGTCCGTCTGTCTGTCAAGACCCTTTATTTTGAGAACGCGTGGAGATATCGAGTTGAACTTAACCCCCCTTGCAGCGGTGAAAAAATCAGACTTCTAAGTTAACGTATAAAAAAATACGATCGTTTATGCCGCAAAAAACGTATAATTCGACACTCTCAATCAAAATGTTTTTCGTTGACCTAGAACTGTGAAATTTGGTAAATAATACCGTCTTATACTACTTGTTTAGGGAAAAGTCTGAAAACTATAAATTTGTAATGAAATCATAAAAAAGTATAGTCTTTATTTAAAGATGATTTAAAGTGATTTGTAGCTACGTACGTAATCCTCGGTGGGCGATTCCGACTCGCACTTGGCCAGTTTTTTTATATAGGTATCGCCTGTGCACATGGAAGACTTTCCGAAAAAAATTAAAAATCAAGACTGTATTTTGAGGGCTGTGGGACGCTGGATCGTAACTGACTATGTGAAAATGAATTCGGCAACTATTATCTCGAAAACCAAAATAAAAGAATAGGTTTGGCTAAAATATTTGATACAAAACAAGCTATTTTGAGTATTTGTCTCAATTTACGTCGTAAGGTTTATTCATGGGCGCCGGGAGGGGGTGCAAGGGGGTGCTCTTGCACCGCCCTGGGTTTCAAAATATACGAAATCATGCAGAAATTAAATATATATATATATACTAGTGGACGTCACGCGTTTTCACCCGCGTAATTCCCGTTCCCGTGGGAGTACGGGGATAAAATATAGCCTATGTTACTCCCTGATAATGTAGCTATCCATGGCTGAAAGAATTTTTCAAATCGGTCGAGTAGTTTCGGAGCCTATTCATTTCAAACAAACAAACAAATCTTTCCTCTTTATAATATTAGTGTAGATTAGAAAAGCGTAATATAGTCAAAGATCATCATCATCATCATCATATCAGCCGAAAGACGGCCACTGCTGGACATAGGCCTCCACCAAAAGGGGGGGTTTGCCATAATCGCCATGCTTGGCAGGCGGGTTGGCGATCGCAGTGTATGGTGTTGCGTATTACAGGGAACGCTGCTGCCCATTCTCTGGTGAGTTCCTTAGTCGCCTCTTACGACACCCACGGGAAGTGATGGGATGGTATTATTCTTTTACCATACAGCACCGGCCGACACCATACGGCGGATGGTTAAAGATAACCTATCAAAACCTAGGCGAAGTACTTCGAGCTCCCTCGCGCTCGGCCTTGCACCCATCTTCTTTAGTTCTCAAGTCTCTACATAAGTCCACCAAGTTAGTTCTATACGTGCTGCCATTTCACTTAATGTACCCGACATAAATTACCTCTAGACGCGATTAGTTTTTTTAAATAATTAATTAAGATACATAAGTATACAAATAACTAATGGGTTAGAATTATGAAACACCCTATTAATAATGTTTACGTATCAAAATAATGTCGCCGTTCCATTCTGCGCCGTCATTGGCACACAAGGATCGCATTGCGTTCGCTTCTGGATGTTTCAAACTATACATGTTAAAAAATGCTCATAAAATAAAAACTACTGAACCAAACTGCATCAAATTTTTACGGGACCAAATCCCGCATCGAACTAAAAAAGAATCACAAAAATCGGATCAGAAACCTCGGAGTAATCGGTG
Source organism: Lacanobia wlatinum (assembly GCA_947578705.1). Lineage (NCBI taxonomy): Eukaryota > Metazoa > Arthropoda > Insecta > Lepidoptera > Noctuidae > Lacanobia > Lacanobia wlatinum. Next base: position 25,565,567 of record OX388038.1, read on the forward strand.
TAAATACATAAAAAAAAAACAAAAAAACACCCACCGAATTGAGAACCTCCTCCTTTTTTGGAAGTCGGTTAAAAATGAATAATATTTTATTTTTTTAATAATACTAAATTGGCACCGTGTATGTCTCTGTGTGAATGGGCAAAAAAAACCTTTCCTATGAAGATGCACCCCCTGAAAATTACCCTGCCGGCGCCCATGGGTTTATTCCATACATCATCACTTACATTTGCAAGCAGGAAGCTGCAGTGAGAATGAGGTCCCTGGACACGATGGAGCCGGCACAGACAAACGTTTCCATGAGGTGAATGCTGACGACAAAAGGGTACTTCTTTGCTCTGCTCCGTTTGCCCTGGAATATTCTCCTGGTGGCATTGATGTCATCAAATGCTGGCGGTTCTGAAAACATTTAGTATGGGAAGACATGTAAAGGTATGCTCCAAAAAGCGGCCAAGTGCGAGTCGGACTCGCCCATGAAAGGTTCCGTAGCAGCAAGTAACACAATATAAAAGTTCTTGTAGTTCGTTGTAACTTTATAATTATTATTTACTTAGGCACCATTATTAGAAAATAATGGTTCACGGTTTATGCCATTAAATATAAAAAAAAAATCATAAATATAAACCTTATGTTTATGTTTATGATTTTTTTTATATTTGAGTTGATTGAATGAAAGGTAAATTGCGGTTTACGATTTACTTACTAGATCTCGTTCAAACCAATTTTCGGTGGAAGATTGCATGGTAATGTACATCATATATTATTTTAGTTTTATCATTCTCTTATTTTAGAAGTTACAAGGGGGGGCACATTTAACCACTTTGGAAGTGTCTCTCGCGCAAACATTCAGTTTTGAAAAAAATTACATTAGAAACCTCAATATGATTTTTGAAGACCTATCCATAGATACTCCACACGTATGGGTTTGATGAAAAAAAATTTTGAGTTTCAGTTCTAAGTTTATTTTTATTTTTGTTTGAAAATCTTAATGCGGTTCACAGAATACATCTAAGTTTCAACAGGATAGTTTTTTATAGTTTCGGAAAAAAGTGGCTGTGACATACGGACGGACAGAGAGACAGACAGACATGACGAATCCATAAGGATTCCGTATTTTGCCATTTGGCTACGGAACCCTAAAAATATATCTTCCCTTTTACGGCAGTCCATTTGAAGAATGAAGTCTGTTCCTTTTTTTTAAGATAAAATACTTTCTTCTTACCCCAAAAGTCAATAAATGGCTGAGTAGTAGCATCTCTGATAGGCGGTAACAAGGGTGTAGATTTAGAGAAATCAGTTTCATTTAGCTTGTCAACTTTTTTAATAAAGTCCCTAATAAATTTCTTGAATTCTCTGCTGTCTGCAAATACAGGATCAGAAGGACTGATGTTTTCCGGAGAGCTGTTGATTTCTGATGACGTACTTGCAGCTCGTTGATCTATTGTATTCTCATCAATGGTGAGCTCAAGTGACATTTCGTTTTCTTTAACGGACAGGTTTAAGGATTTATCGTTCAACGTTTTTTCTATCAATTTGAACAATGCCTGACCTTTTGAACTTTCATTGCCAGTATCAGGTCGGGCAGTTTCTTTCATCTTATCGAACACTTCATAGTTTTTCTCTGCCATAATATTTAAATCATAATGCATTGTTAACAACAGTCTGATTCTCGATTTTTCATGGAAGGTTGACGCTAAATTCAGGCCGTCGAATAGATTGTTCATCACGTTTTGAACATCGCTGTCTACTTTGGCGTACAAATTATCCTTAGACTTTAATAAACTCTCAAGAACTGTCCTATGATTATGTCTAGCTACCACCACAGGAATAAGAAACAGGATAATTGCGATTAACTTCATTTTATATTAATAAAAATAACTTAAATAATTACAAAAATAGATTGACTTAGGTGTATACAACAAAAAGTTTAAATTAACAGTAAAAAAAATGTGTTTCAAATAGCGTATTTTACTGCTTGGTTGGGCAATTTCTTTATGTGCGATTTCTCAATTTTAAGGAAATAAAACAAACGCCATAAAAATATTTCAATATATTGAGTAACTACTTTTAACACAAAAACATTTTGATACCGTTGTGAAATCTTCCATCATTATTTTGAACTTCAATTCTCTGATACAAAAAGTATCTTTCTTTACATGTATTCCATTAAGAATAATATCTTATATTTTATTGTTTTAATAGCTGTCATCCAAGTTCAGAGTCTTGTTGAACTTCGTGAGGAAGACAAAGATTTGGCTGTAACTGAGGCGGCAATCCGGAAGACTGTCAACAGAATATTCTCCATCCTCAAACTTGATCACTTGAAGCATAAAGCCAGGTTTCGAGAGTTCGCAGCAATACACAACTTGTTCGTCAGCATAACCTCTCAAGATGACGACCTTCTGAAGAAAATTACCAAACTAGCGAGAGTTGATAGCATCGATAACAACACACAACATTTTATTACACAATTAAATGAAGTATTGAATGAAGATAATAAAAGCAACGAACCAGTAGAAGATGAATATGTTACTGCACATATAGACACTTTTATAAGAAAACTTGAATATTTGAAACATAAGTACGGCTTTGCTACCAGTGATGCTAAGTTTGGTATCAATACACAAGTGTTGAACCATTTGAAATCCGATGATTTGCAAAATATTACGAAAGAAGCCCGGGAAATAAACGATACGGATGGTAATCTTCTGAGTAATGATGAATTTTGGAGTAAGTATAACTCTGTTCATATAAATATTTGTAAGAAAAAATAATCGTTACTCCAAGCTTTCAAACACAGTTCAGGTTGCTTTATTTTTCTTAAGTAGGGATAGGTAATTGAATCGGTATATTCGTGTCATACTTTCTAGCGCTGACATGACTGTATACGAACTGCAGTTTAACGTCAATAAATTTAAATCAATAATTTAAAAAACCCCAGAAAAAAACTTTAAAAACCGGCCAAGTGCGAGTCGGACTTGCACACGAAGGGTTCCGTACCATAAACCTTATTTTTTATTATTTATTGTTATAGCGGCAGTAGAAATACCTACACAATCTGTGAGATTTTCAAGTCTCTACCTATTATGGTTCTTGAGATACAGCCCGCTACGCGTACGGAACCCTAAAAAGTAAAAACCGGCCAAGTGCGAGTCGGACTCGCCCACCGAGGGTTCCGTATAAATTTTTAGCTACAAATTACTTTAAATAAAGACTATATTTTCAACGGGAACTACCATTAAGGTTTTCGACCCGAAACCTATAGGGATCGATGGCCCTATATGGGGCCCCGATCTGGGCGGCTGACCTGACGGCCAGCACCATCACTGTACTGCGAAAGCCGCAGAGGGTGATGGCCGTCAGAGTCATAAGGGGTTATCGCACGATCTCCTACGAGGCGGCTTGCGTACTGGCCGGATCTCCGCCCTGGGACCTGGAGGCAAAAGTCCTCGCGTCACTGCATCGGTGGCGCGAGGACGCGCGGGCGCGTGGCGAGCGACTGATGCAGCGACATATTGAGCTGCGTCGGTCGCAGCTGCGCGAGGTCCTGGTGGCGGAATGGCGGGACAGGCTCTCACGTCCTTCCGCCGGCCTCGTCACTATCGAGGCCATCCGGCCAGTACTCGATCTGTGGCTCGGGAGAAGGCACGGTTCCTTGTCGTTTCGTGTGACGCAGGTTCTCTCGGGGCATGGGTGCTTCGGGAGGTTCCTGTGTCGCATAGGCAGGGAGCCGGACGCTCGGTGTCACCACTGCGTCGATTGTCGGGAGGACACGGCATGGCATACGCTGGCAGAGTGTGCCGCTTGGGAGGAGCCGCGCTGTGCCCTCATCTCTGTGGTAGGCAGTGACCTCTCGCTGCCGGCTGTAGTTCGTGCTATGGTCGACGGCGAGGAGTCCTGGGACGCGGTGGTCTCCTTCTGCGAAGTAGTTATCGCGCAGAAGGAGGCTGCTGAAAGGGAGAGGGAGATCTCTACCTCCTTCCCGGCCCGCAGCAGACGCACCGGGCGTCGGAGGAGGGCATACGCTGCCCTCTTCCGGCCCCCCTAACTGGGTCCAGAGGCGGCGGACTTGGGGATGTCCGTCGCCCCCCATTCTTTCGGACCCGAGGTGGCGGCGCGTGGTGTTCCCGTGCGCCCCTCTTTGACGTCGCGGGGGGAGTCAAACACCTCACTCCCCCCGCTGACCCGAGGTGGCCCGCAGAGGCAGGCCGGCACCATCCGGGGATCACAGAAGTCTCATAAGTTTCCCGCGATCCCCGGTGTATGTGAGAGATAGAACACCGGGGTGGTTTTAGTCAGTAAGAGTCTGACAGACCCCTCCGCCCGCCCCAGGGCGGAGGACATCCATGAGGATTTCCCCCCGTAAAAAAAAAAAAAAAGAATTGTCAGTTTTGGTTGAAAGCAAGGTCTTACAGCACAATTAAAGGGAAAATTCCGAAACATAAAAAAAGTTGAAAGTTAAGGTAAACTTATAAGTTTTAGCGAAAATCAATGTCAACACGACAAAAAGATATGGGCAAATTTATGCCCATATCTTTTTGTCGTGTTGACTCAGGAGCTTGATTTATACACCTAATAGGGATTAATAGGCCTCAGTATCTGGTATAAACATCAACTTGCTAGGTCCAGTTTTCTTAAGAAAATCGGTGGTGACACACGGACAGACAGACTTTGTCTGCCTGTCCGTGTCACGGACACGAGAGTGATCTTTTTACTTTTTGAGGTGCGGAACCCCTAAAAATAGTTTATACTGATCCATTTAGTTTAATATAGGTAGGTCTTTTTGCGGGGTTTCTTTTTAATTTTCAATTTATTTTTTTTTCATGCTTTTTAGACTTAATTTTCATTCCGTTAGTTAATATTCCTCATTCCCTTTCAGTATAGTGTACATTATTCTACCAGTCAAGCCCTTTCATTTGATACCCATATTGAGAGAGTTGTGAAAAAATGAAATCGCAGAAAAATCTGAAAAGCAAAAAATAATAAACCTTTTTTATTTAACCTTAAAAAGTAAGTTCTTTAACTAATGTTAGTATACCTAAGTAATTTTGAGTTGGCGCCAAACAAGCAAATTAATTAATTACTTACGTAAAGCGTGTTGCGCGGCGGCGCCGGCGGCGCGGTGCGGCACGCCCCTTTGCCGGTAAATACCGAGCACAGAACATTATGTAAGAGTGAATAGGTTGCTTCTAGGCAAACGTGCTCCATCTTCGACCGCATCATTGCTTACCATCAGGTGAGATTGTGGTCAAAGCATCAAGTGAGCGTTCGTGAAGTTAACATCAGCGAGACAGCAACCCGAACGGGCACACACGTGAGGTAAACGCCGTTGCGAAAGTCGCCGACTCAAAATTACTTAGGTATAGTCACATTAGTTAAAGAATTTAGTTATTAAGGTTAAATAAAACAGGTTTATTATTTTTTACTTTTCAGATTTTTCGGCGGTTTAATTTTTATGTTAAAAAGTTTTTATTTTATAAAGTTTTGTGGCTATAATCTACTAATTTACTACATGCGCTACAATCAATCGCTAAATCACCCCTAGTTTCCCAACTTTAGGATACGATTTTTTTTTCCAAATTCGGATCAGAACCAGGGGGGCTACTCTCTAACGAAATCCGTTGTTTCGAGCTTAGTTGCGGGCGGGTGTATTCTACTCCGTATCACCTACAGACTTACGATTAGTCCCGAACCCGAACTGAGAATGAATGACAACACGATTTCACAGTAACTGTCAAATCGTGGTTAGTGGTTAGGTGATACGGAGTAGAAAATGCCCGCCAGCAACTAAGCCCGAAACTACGGATTTCGTTAGAGAGTAGCCCCCCAGGCCCGGGTCGATGGCGCGTTGTGTTCAACGTTCGCCTCAAAGAGCTGTCAGCACAAAAGATGGGGTCCGCTAGGGCCAGTGCCTGCCAGGGTTGCGGAATTTATGTGAAAGAGTCACCGCGGCCCTGGAACGCAAAGGGCACTAGGAGGAATACGGATGGGTTTTATTCAGTAGGAGTCTGACACTCCCTTACGCTCCGCCCAGAGCGGGAGGAGTCATTTGATGATTTCCCATCCATAAAAAAAGGGTTGGATTTTGTTTTCCAAATTTATATGGGACCAATTTCGGGGTATACCCTTTCCAATAAAAAAATAATTCTCAAAATGACAACTCGAAAGGACAACTCTGTAAAATCTGTTTTTTCGTCGGTTAAAAAAAATATGCAATCCGCCATTTTGTGGCGGCAGCTAAGATAGCTAAGATCTAAGAACACTCCCGACTAATTTACCTTTCAAACAAAAAAAAAAACAAAATCAAAATCGGTTCATCCGTTCGGGAGCTACGATGCCACAGACAGACACACACACACACACACATAGACACGTCAAACTTATAACAACCCGTCGTTTTTGAGTCGGGGGTTAAAATGTACGAAATTGTACGCTACAATTGATTTAATATTTTATGATTACCTTTAAAGATCCAAGCGCAAGTCGTCGCATTTTCGAAGGACGCAAAGAAACGATCAAGCGATTTCCCTTCATGGCAAGCGTCCAGTTCTTTAAAAAGTTCCAATGTGGCGGCTCCATCATAAAATCAGACCTGGTCATCACTTCAGCCTCGTGTTTGCAACTGTAAGTTTTCAGTTTAGTTTGTTTTGGGAGGAGGAATGCTGCTTTCAATAATGCTAGAAGCGAGTCTAGAAAGAGGGCCAAAACCTGCCGCTTGAAAACCAGCGTCAGGCAGCTCCTAGTTGTCTGGCATTTTGCTGAACTGGACCTATTTGGCGCAGCCGCGTGGCACACGATGTTATTGTTTTGTTTTTAAAATTCAGTTTTTTCTTGTACCTACCAACATTGTGTGTATTCGTGTGTGCCAAATAAATTAGTTTCTTTCTTTCTTTCTGTGCTTTTCGCATCCAACGAATCCCGGGGTCCTCACTGATGTTCAACCGATAATATAGTATTTTCTACTGTTTTTTTGTATCCATTAGGGCCTGGAACAACCGCTTCTTCAGAGAGAACCCAGCCTTCCTCTCTGTGCAAGTCGGTTCCGATTTATACGAGGGTGGAGATGAGAACATTCCTATCCTGGAGGTCTACTTTCATCCTGAATACAACCCAAAGAATTTGAGGAACAACCTCGCTATCATGCGTTTGGTCAGGATTCTGAAATTTGGGAAAAAGGTCAAGAAAATTAAGAAGATTGATTTTGATAGGCAGCCTCATCCGCTGTCCGAGTATACTCCTGGCATCATCATCATTGGTTGGGGTGCGAGACACGTAAGTGATTTTGTTGTTTAGGTTTTTATAGAGCTGTGAACTCATGGGAAACCGTACCGCATTCTATACCGTACTCAACGTAAACGGTAGCGTACTCCAAACCATATAAAGAAAGAAGAAGATTTTTAGTTTACACGCACACCAGATTGACGGAATTCCAGGTTGCGGTATTTTTTCGAAAGCGTCACCGCGGCCCTGGAACACAGGGCATTAGGAGGAACACGGATGGGTTCTAGTCAGTAAGGCCCGTATTAATAAACGGCCCTCAACAACGTACTCAAATGCGTTATCATTTGATACGGCATTATGACGTCATCAGCATCTCAAGATTATTGCTTATTAATAGACACATAAATACAATATCTCAGTAACCAAGATCAGCATCTCACCTAGTTGTACTTGATGCCTTGATCGCGTGAACGATGACGTCACATTGACCGAAGTTTTAAATGAGACTTGTCGCATTTCGTTATTGCTATGTTATAAGATGTAAAACTTGATTTAAATACTTTTATTTCATTAAATCTTTAATGAATAGCGCTAATACACGTTATAAAGTTGGTTGCTAAACAAGAAAGCGTTAAATTGTCAAAAAAATTGTGTATTTATTTCCCAATATGACATAATTGTTTACCACTTAACTCAGTAAGCATAAACAACATAACGCAATGTAGCATCAGTGTCAAAAAAGGAACGCCAAACATAAACATCTGTTCAGCACGAACATCTCAAGAATATAAATTAATCACGTTAGGTACATTATCATATGAATTAATGGATTTTTTTCTATTAATATTAGATAAAAGCTATTTTTTTAATAGGTACACATATTAGTAGTAGTTAGTAGTTCCGTACCCCAACGATAACCAACGGGACCCTATTACTAAGCTTCCGCTGTTCGTCCGTCCGTCCGTCTGTCTGTCATCGGGCTGTATCTCAAGAACCGTAATAGGTAGAATTTGAAATTTTCACAGAGTGTGTATTTCTATTGCCGCTATAACAACAAATACTTAATAAAAATTAAATTAAAAATTATAGGGGCTCCAATACAAGAAACGTGTTTTTTTCGTTTGTAGTACGGAACCCGACTCGAACTTGGCTGGTTTTTTAACTAGGTAACTCAAAAGGATTTGAAGCATCTCTTATAAATATAAATTTTTGGTAAACGAAATCCACAAAATATCGTCATAGTTATCTACTTCATCGTAATAATTCATTTCACTTCAATATTTTCAAACTCCATGTTTAGCGCCACGCTAATCCCTCCTCAAGTCATGGTCTGTCTGCACTCACGATATAGCATCTCAGTAACCCGCGCTCGATGTATACTTAAGGGTTGAGTTTCGTTTATTAATCAGTCCATCACTCAGTTGATGACGCAAACCTAATCCGCAACTTGAGAACATAAATAATCATGTTTATTAATACGAACAGCATCTCAACATTCAAATCAAGTGCGATCTCATGGGTTGAGTAACGTTTATTAATACGGGCCTAAGAGTCTGACGCTCCCTTCCGTTCCGACCAGAGCGGACGGTGTCATTTGATGATTTACCATGCTTAAAAAAGGAGTTAGCAACGAAATACGACAAGCCAGTACTGACACCCAAAGAAAGGCATACTCTCTGTGGTGCTATCCAGTAATAATTTGACAGTGAAAACATAGCTCATAGGTATAAACTTGAAGCGTCAGTCCATCCAGTCAAGTTGGAATGACAGTTCCTTTCAAGCTCACTCCGCATGTATTTTGACGGTGTGATGTTTGCGACATCAGCGTGATTCTGTGAACATCTCACCGTGTAAACAATTCCAATTCATTAATTCAATAACGATTGAAATGTTTTAATTATACTTTAATAATCATCATTCATGCAATCCATTAAGTTGACGCTTCGCGTGACCCGAGTGCTGGCTTTTATCTCGGTCAGAGGATAAGCATTGCCTTACAACGTGGCAATGCCGCCAGTCTTTTGGGCTCACTTCCAGTGGACAGCGATGCGAACGAATTTTTTGACGCCTTATTTTAGATAGGATTTTTTATTTTAAGTGTATACATTTAGGATAGTTTAATTGAATATAGAAAAAATCCCTTAGTTAAAATAAAATCAGAATAATAAAAAAAATAAAAAAGGATATAATAAAGATAAATATAAAAATGAATTTCAAGTCAATTCATAAAATACAATCATCATGATCATCATATCAGGCAAAAGACGTCCACTGCTGAACATAGGCCTCCCCAAAGAAGGGGGGTTAGCCATAATCGCCACGCTTGGCAGGCGGGTTGGCGATCGCAGTGTACGGTGTTGCGTATTACAGAGAACGCTGCTGCCCATTCTCTGGCGAGCTCCCTTAGTCGCCTCGTACGACACCCACGGGAAGTGATGGGATGGTATTATTCTTTTACGGCACCATACGGCACCGGCCGACACCATACGGTGGATAAAATACAATAACATTTCCATTTCAAGTGAAATCAAGTAGGAATGACAGTTCACTTCGAGCCCACTTCTCCTAAGCTTTATAGATGAGATGATTTCAGAATTGACTAGCAGAATAGATGGGCTGTTGTCATTGAGATCACTCGGTAGGACATTGCGATGCATATCTACCTACATTTTTTTTTGGCCCAACTTTTCTTTGTTTCAGAGCTCAAATAAAGTTTTAAATATTTGGAAAAATCGACTAGCATACGCGATGCTGGATTTCTATCCGTTGAAGGAATGTCAAGAAGTTTATTCTAAGTAAGTGCTATTTGTGTTTGATGGTTTTTATTTTTTAGTAAAGACAGGGTCCTCAGGGTTTCAAACTGCACAGGACAGAGGCAATTGGAACCTTTTGAGGAAGGCCATTCGAGGAGAACATTATTTCTATTTTTTTATTTATTTTCATTACATATCGACTTTCCTCCGTGCCTCGGAAAGCACGTTAAGCCGTTTGTCCCGGCTATTATTTGTAGAGATCTTTAACAGTCGTTACGGATAGTCAGAAGCCAGTAAATCTGACTCCAGTCTTGCACAGGAGTACCGTGTTACCCAGTTAATGGGGTGTGGAGGTCTGGTAGGCAGCCGCTCCACGTAAAATACTGGTATTCAGCTAAATCCGGTTCGACTGGAAGCCAACCCCAATAAATTTGGGAAAAGGCTAGGCAGATGATGATTTTTCGTAACCTATTTAAGTTTTTTTTTCAACTAATAAATTAACATTACCGTTGCCATACAACGTGGCAATGCCGCCAGACTCTTGGGCACATTACCAGCTGACAGAGTCGAGGACGAATATTTTGATGCTATCTTTTAGTTTTAATAAATATATCATTGGCATAAAATTAACATAGGCAGGTATTTAGTCGTTTTTCATTGTTTTTTTTTTACTATTGATAGGCACGCGTTTGACCACTATCTCACCTAGTGGTAAGCGATGATGTGGTCGAAGATGTAGCACGCTTGCCTAGAAGTAACCATTCACTCTTGACTTAAAGACTCCCAGGTTGTAGCTATCAGGAAATACAGACTCCGGCAGGGGATTCCAAGCAAGAAATATTTGCAAGGAACAAAAAGCAATTTTTATTTTAAATAAGTATCGTAGGATGACAAAAAACCAATCATCTAGGCAGGTACCTAACTACTATAAACATTATAAGTATATCATTACTTTTAGGGAGTTCGTGAGCAACAAGAATTTTTGCGCTGGATTCTTTTCGAAAGGAGGTGGCGCGTGTAACGTAAGTTAATAATCTGCCGGTCGATTCTGAATATGTTGAAGTGAAGACCTTGGTGAATTGATCACGAAGAGAGCTTGTCAATCCAAGTTTCTTTGCATTATTGTATTAGCAAACTATACACAATAAAGCAGACTTCTTTTTTTTTTCTTTTCTTAGTTACTTGAAACCATAGTTTTGTATAACGTAGAAGCATATTTTCATTTTTTTTTTAATGTGAGCACTATGGAGCCATTCACATATGTAATTAGTTATAGATTTCGTTATAAAATTAGTTTGACATGAACGAGCGTGGCAGTTGAGAGCTTATCATGCTCACACAAATGTTTTGCTGATGGTGGCGCGTGTTTTGGATCATTTGATTCCCTTCAAAATGGTTGAATTAGATGGTGCTGATGCACGCGTCATGTTCGTGAACGGGCGCCGTCAGTTGAGACTGGTCATCTCTTACCTGCCACTGGCTTATTTTAATCTGTACCTACATTTTAAATTGTTTATATATTTTCTTGTTCTTTGCATTGCCCTCACATATAGAAGCAATCAAAGATAATGTTAACAAGATTTTTGTAATACATCACATGGTTTAAAAGAGTGTCCGTGGAGTTTCTTGCACGTTCTTCTCCATAGAGATCTACGCTTTGGAACGTGCAAATAGCTTCTTGTTTTTGACTGACCGACTTGGACAATTCAAAAGTGCCTGTAAATGGTTTATTTGAAATATACGATTTGATTTGAGTATTCAAGTTGGAATGACAGTTCACTTCATGATCACTCCACTAAAGCCTTCATCATCATCATCATCATTTCCATAATTTCAGCCAATATCCGTCCACTGCTGAACATAAGCCCCCTCCAAAGAGCGCCAACTATCCCGGTCCTGAGCACTCCGCATCCAACCGCCACCGCCACCACTCCCAACCAACCCCAAAGCCTTCACTTCGACATATTTACAGAATAGCACTGCTCTTCCCCTGTCAATAACATGCCGTCATGAGAATATCTAGAGCTATGCGTCTTGTATACTAGTCTTGTGTAGTATCATCCCTCCCACACTGGAACCTTGATGGTTTTAAGACATAATAAATCTGGTGTAACCAGGGTTGGGCAGTATTTGAATGACTTGTAATTAAAATACGTAATTGAAATACAAATACGTATTTGGTATTTGTATTTCAATTAGGTACTTGCTTAAAATGTAATTTGTATTTTAAATACCTGACGCTGAGGTATTTTGTAGTTAGTATTTCAAATACTTATGACTTCAAAATACATTTTAACATAAATACATTTAACCTTCATTTAGCGATCTTATTAATGGGTGCGTTCTGAAGAAAATAGCGCTCGATAGCTTTCGTAAGCAAAATGGCGACCGCAAAATATTATATATATATATATATATATATATATACTTTGGAGTTGGCAACACTGCACTTGTTACTGTACGGCATATTTTCAATGTCTAGTATCAGGTAAAAATCTAGTGTTCATGAAAGGCAACTCTGGTTTTACTGATAAGCCCATGCTGGGCTGGATAACTTTTTATTCGTAATAGTAATTTGTATTTCAATTAAAGCAAAGCATGTATTTTGCCCAGTCCTGGGTGTAGCTCATATTATAAAGTATCAACTGTCAACATACTAGCTGAAGCTGAAGAGCTAGAACTTGTTTTACCATATATAAAAATGTCCAAAAAAATAGCCTACCTATTCCTAGACATTTATTTTTATTTGTGATGGGTTTGCTCTTGACTCTAGTCTAGGTCATAGAGGACAGAGACAAAGTCTAAAATGGAGCGAGCTTACCCAGAAGGAGCCTGTTCACTGTAACTTTGAAGAGATAAGGGTTGTATGCGTTTGGAAACACAGACGCAGCAGTTCCACTCCTTAAACGCTTAGTCCTACCAAATATATACAAAAATTTCATAAAAATCGGTTAAGCCGTTTCGGAGGAGTTCGAATAACTTCGATAACAAACACTGCGACACGAGATTTTTATAAATTAGAAGATAATAAAGAGGAAATATATTTTTTTTGTGTTTGTTTTTACTGAATAGGCTCCGAAACTACTGGACCGATTTTAGCCATATTTTCATCAATATAATATATGCTATAATAAATTGACCGCGTGTTTGCACTATGACAATTTAGTTTTAGAACGGCGCGTCCCTCAGGGTTTGCTTAGGGAAGCTGAGTACTATTTAATCATCACTCTCCTCATCTCCTGCCCTTAACTCAATTTTATTCACACGGGGCCGATGAAGCACGACTCTACTCGATGCTTCTCGACGTGCTCGACACTCACTCTTTCTAGCCATTCATAATGAAGGCTATCGCGTTTGAATTCCCCGCTAGAGGCGCTAGTGCAGCGTGAGGTTTTTAAACACTCTACCTATACTACACGATTTATCGGGCCCGATTTCTAGGGCGCCCTGTCCCTGCGGCAGGGAGCCGATTATTACACTACACTACAAATCGCTCCCGATCTCAGTCTGAACGCGTACGTGGATAGCGTTGCACGCCACTGCGTGCAACGCTATCCACGTACGCGTTCAGACTTAAAGTGGGGGCGGAGGGGGCTGGTCCGCCCAGGGTGCCAAGCACCAAGATGACAACGACAACTCTCTCGTACATCCAAAAAAGGGACACAAAATCTCCCTCTTTAAAAACATACCTACTCTTGTACCTAACTATACTTACATACTAATATCAACGCATCGCAACTTTGTTTTAATTATTTTTTCGAATTTAATTTCTGATTCCCTAAAATAATTAATTCATATTGCGCTTGGTCTGATCTTATACCGCGCGTAACATTTCGATTTTATCAATTGAAAGAGACAGGGAAGTCAATTTTGATAATGTGATCGAATATTTCAGTAAAATAATCAGTCGGAGATCTCTCAATACAAAACCGCCCATGGTGCCAATCTACCCTACGCCGCCACTGCGGCAGCGCCCTAGTTAGCCATTCATTACAGTTCGCGTCAGCGTAGTTTGCCCCTCCGAAGTTAGGTTTTAGTGACGACCGCGCAATCGCGTAAAAAGTTTTACGTTCCTAGAATATTTTTTTGTTTATACGTATTGTATTATAAACAAGTAACAAAGACTACTAGTAACAATAATAATATCAAAAAGTAACACCACAAACACATACACCACAAAAAATAAATCAAATAACCAAAATAATTAATTAAAAAAAATAACAACGTGTAACACTTATCGCATCAACAGTCGTATTGCATTGAGCAAGCGCGTCAATCGCGTCATACGTATGCATCAAATGTATACGAGCGAGTGAGATGCCATTACACCCGCCATCTTGCGCGCAAAACGCGCATGCACGACCTACTCGCGCATGCGCTGTCCTATGTTTTTTGTCAAATTGACATTCTGCGCATTCGATTGCGACGTACTTCGGGGAGGTAAACTTGCGTGACGGGAACTGTACTTAATATTGTATTGTTGTCTATCTTGTGGAAGTTCCAAATAATCATCAATCTTTATATTATGTATGACAGCGAGACGCCGGTGGTCCAGGAGTAGTTGGTGGAAAGCTGATGGGAGTCGTCAGCTTCGGCGCTCCAAACTGTGGCGCCCCTGACGCGCCCACTGTCTTCACCAAGCTCGGCTACTACACGGACTGGATCAAAAGCATCTTAGAAATGGTCAGTCTTCTTATACTGTTGGTTTTTAGGATTCCGTACCTAAAGGGTAACCAACGGAACCCACAGAACCTTATTATTAAGCCTCTGCTGTCCGTCTGTACATACGTCCGTCCATCCATCCTTCTTCCGTCTTTCTGTCTCTCAGCAGGCTGTATCTCAAGAACCGTAATAGGTAGACAGTTGAATTTTACACAGTGTGTTGCCGATAAAACAACAAACCATAAAAAGTAAATCTATACTAATAATCTATCTATACTAATATATAAAGCTGAAGAGTTTGTTTGTTTGTTTGTTTGTTTGCTTGAACGCGCTAATCTCAGGAACTACTGGTCCGATTTGAAAAATTATTTCAGTGTTAGATAGCCCATTTATCGAGGAAGGCTATAGGCTATATATCATCACGCTAAGACCAATAGGGGCGGAGCAGCAATGAAAATTGTGACGCAGACGAAGTTGCGCGGGTCAACTAGTACTAATATATAAAGCTGAAGAGTTTGTTTGTTTGTTTGCTTGAACGCGCTAATCTCGGGAGCTACTGGTCCGATTTGAAAAATTCTTTCAGTGTTAGATAGCCCATTTATCGAGGAAGGCTATAGGCTATATATCATTACGCTAAGACCAATAGGAGCGGAGCAGTAATGAAAAATGTGACCCAGGTGAAGTTGGGTGGGTCAGCTAGTTAAATTATAAATTAAAGGGAGGAACGGAACCCTTCGTGTGAGAGTCCGACTCGCACTTGGCCGGTTTGACAAGTGAGAGGAGGTCGTGACTCAGTTATTATAACAGCCACGCGGGCAAAAGAGAATGGGACAAGGAGAGGCGGCGGCGCGGCTGCGCAGACCCGGTCACGAAGCCAGCGGGCAGATCGTGCGGCGCAGAGCGGCCAGTTTTGTGTTATGATAAATGACTGTCTTGTTTGCGAACAAAATGTCTAAACAGCGACGAAAATATCTTTTTGATACAAATTCTGAAACGCATTTTGAAACGTCGGTCGTTAAAACAAAAAAATAAATGGCGCGCCTCACTCGTTCGCCGCGTATGCATTTGAATGCGCCGCTGCCCGCGCCGCCGCCGCCGCTCCGCGCCCGATGACTTCGTGTCCGCTGACTTCGTGCCCGCGGCCTATGGGTTGTTGAGGTCATGGTAGTGACTTCATGTAAAGCATTGGTATTCAGCAGACCTGCGGTACAATTCTGTAAACGTCGAATTGAAGGCTTGAGTGAAGTGATCACGAAGTGAGCTGATCTTGTATCTTGATTACATTGGGTTGACAGCTCCCTTCGCGATCACTTCCGCTAAGCCTTCACTTCGACGTGTTTACAGAATCGACCGGCTGGTTAGACTGGAAGTTCCCTGCAACAGGCAGCTTTAATAAATTTAAATTAATAATGAAGAATTGACAGGTGAAATTGAAAAACTAAACACCTGGAAAGGAATCTCTAAACAAGTTTTATAAAATTTTCACTTTGAAACCAAATCTGAAATTACGAAAAAAAAAAACACCTGTTCCCTTAGTCGGGATGAGAGAATAAAGCATTTTTTATGCTATTCCAGGAACCGCCGACCGGTGGAAGAAGCACCACACCTCGGCCGACCCCAATGATCTACGACGCGAATAGCGTCATGAAAAGTACGAAGGAGCACTTCATAGTCACACCTATCGCAACACCTTTACGGTCGGCTCCTATTCCGAGCTCAGACGCCTTGAGAAACTTAAATGAAAACGATGTATTCAAAGAATTTATAACTACAATGTTTGGTAGCGAAGAAGTAAAAGAATATCTAGATCAATTTGAATCTGACTCAGACACATCTGTTGAGGCTACTACGAGAGACGCTGCCAAGGTTGCTATAGTCAAACCGACTACTGAACCAACCACAGAAGCCAATACCGAGGAAGACAGTGCTGACAATTTCGAGTTCCCTGATAACCAGAAGGGATCAGTAAGAATGGTAACTTCAATAGACAACTTTGATGAGGCGGAAGTAAAAAGTGAACAAAATGAAGAAACGACGCCGGCGCAAGTGGATCTACTACAGGATGCAGATATTGACGAAGAGGTACAGGCGGAGCAAAATATTGCCAAACTTATTGATGATATTGACATACAAGAACTGTTAGCTTCTGATATAGAAAACGAAAAATCTGCTTGGGAAGATAATGAGAAATATTCCGAAGCAGAAGAGGTAGTTAAACCTGAAGAGCCAAAACGCTCAAAAAAAGAAAAAAGAAAACCCTCAAAACAAAAGAAGATACTCGAAATACAAAAAAGTGAAGAAGATACAGTAGAAAGTACGGTTGAAATATTATTAGAGGCAGATGAAAGTCCTAGTAAAAATACTAATGATGATATAACCTATAACCTCGCTGGTGATCAGCCACAGAGTAAAATTGAGAAAATTATCCCAACTACAACAAAAGCCAAACCGAAAGTAAAAAAACAGAGAAAGAAAAAGAATAAGTATAAAGACGTAACGTTCAGACAGAACAGTACTGGTGGTATTTTGGATATATTTTCTCGAAATGATCTTCTGAAATTGTTCCATGAGGCTGTGGCTGACGCCGCAGCTCAAAATGCTAAGATTGCTACGACTGCTACGACTGCTAAGAATGCTAAAACTGCTACGACTGCTACGACTGCTACGATTGTTACGACTCAAACCCAATACCATATGACACAAGGCATTCTCGATCGTCGAGAAGCCGATTTGTTCAGCTTGTCGGCTGTGTAGATTTACGCTAGACCATAAAATGTTATCTCTATTTCTTCATCTAAGCAAAGATAACCAATCAGTTCTACATTCAAGCGAGAAACAAATACTTACTCGACTGTACGTCTGTACGATTTCTCATACGAGAGTAGCCAAGCGATGTGCTCGAATAGCTGTTACCTTATACCTACTTATTTGATCATTTGAAAAATATTTACTATACTGTAATGTTTTCTAGCGTCTACTTTTTCTTTCTCCTAGTCGCAGAACGGTCCTTTTGTCGTCAAATAAACTGTAGAATACCTAATTACATAAATATAAATCTGGAATTTATGGTTTTAGTTTTACCTACCTATCGGAACGATCAGGGACAGTGTCTTTAGACCGAATTTATCAATGTAACATCTCTACCTACCACAGTTTAAACGATTTGTATGATTTATTTAGTTGAATGTTCATAACATGAGAAAGTCTGATATTACGAATTAAATTACAAGTTACAATAGGTGAGTTGGCCATAAGCTAAAAAAAGCAAAAGGAAAAAAACGAATTTGCCCTGTAATGGGACGACATAGTTATAAAAGACTAGCTGTTCCGGCAAACGTCGTTTTGCCATATAAATACACACAAAAAAAGTCATAAAAATCGGTCAAGCCATTTTGGAGGAGTTCGATAACAAGTTCTGAGATTTTTATACATTAGAAGATTAGAAAAAGGTAGATTTTATGATTGCCCTCGACTTTGTTCGCGTGTATGTTGTATAGTAAAATGATGTCGCTAAGTAAGATCGCTAAGCTAAGATATACTACGAATAGTCAACTTCTAGCATTGCTTGACCCCCTAAGAATGGGCATTGGTTGTATCACCTCTTCTTTTCAAAACGCCGTCAGCCCTAGTAATGTTACGTAATGAGAAACGTTTTAAAAGTTTTAATGATAACGCTTTTCTATACACGATGTTGAAGGAAGGTTCTAGGGTTGTTAACACGCGATAGAGCTACTTATAGTCGAAATGGGAAACTATCCAGAAGAAAAGACTACCCCCGCAAGCAACGGAGAGAGTAGAGTTGAGATTCCGTTATCCGCACTTACCGTATTAATAAACGGCCCTCAAAAACGTACTCAAATGCGTTATCATTTGATACGGCATTATGACGTCATCAGCATCTCAAGATTATTGCTTATTAATAGACACATAAATACAATATCTCAGTAACCAGAATCAGCATCTCACCTAGCTGTACTTGATGCCTTGATCGCGTGAACGATGACGTCACATTGATCGAAGTTTTGAATGAGACTTGTCGCATTTCGTTATTGCTATGTTATAAGATGTAAAACTTTTGATTTAAATACTTTTATTTCATAAAATCTTTAATGAATAGCGCTAATACACGTTATAAAGTTGGTTGCTAAACAAGAAAGCGTTAAATTGTCAAAAAAATTGTGTATTTATTTCCCAATATGACATAATTGTTTACTACTTAACTCAGTAAGCATAAACAACATAACGCAATGTAGCATCAGTGTCAAAACAAGGAACGCCAAACATTCGGCGACAAGAATTCGGCGGGAGGATAGGCCCGGGTGTCAACACTGTGAGGATCGCCCGGAGGACACGGTGGAGCATACGGTGGAGGTCTGCCCTGCTTGGGCGGAGCACCGCCGTGTCCTCGTCGGGGCGATTGGCGGCGGCGCGTTCGGCCCTGTTTCAAGCCATGGTCCGGAGCGAGGAGACATGGGAAGCGGTCACCTCCTTCTGCGAAGCAGTAATGCTAGCGAAGGAGGAAACCGAACGTGTGAGAGAGAGGGAAACCTCACGCCCCAGCCGCCGCAACAGAAGAAGACGCCCCGGGCGTCGGGAGTCGCAGGCGATTCTCGGCCACCGTAGGCGCGAGCCTGCGGACGGCGAGCATTGGGTGGCTCGCCGTCTGATCAGAACCAGCTAGTCTATTCTGTAAGAAACTATTTCGATATCGAGCTTCACCTGAGTGATCAAACTCACAAAGTGAGCTTTATTGCACACAACATAAAGGTCTTCATTTGAAACTCACCTCGAATTCTACTGTCGAGATACGAAAATGTTGTTAGAGAATAGCACTACAGGCCCGGGCGCTATGTTCCACGCACGCCTCAATGAGCTGTCAGCACAAAAGATGGGGTCCGCTAGGGTCAGTGCCTGCTGGGGCTGTGGACTTTATTCGAAAGAGTCACCGCGGCCTTGAAACGCAAAGGGCACTAGGAGGAACACGGATGGGTTTTATTCAGTAAGAGTCTGACACTCCCTCCTGCTTCACCCAGAGCGGGAGGAGTCATTTGATGATTTACCACACTTAAAAAAAAGGATAAGTTTGTTATTTACAAATGAGCCATAGTTACTTGATAAATAAATTGAATTGATTGATTGAATGACCCGTACTTATAGCTTATATTATTCGGAGGGTATTTCTACTTAGGTTGAGAAGTCGATCGCGATCGATCGCGATGCACGGAATTCTACCTTTAAGACGCGTACGGCCGCGTGCGGCTCACTACATTCTTCGGCCGCGCGCGTCTGTCGCGGTCCTCGGCAGCGGTGCCATACATTTTCATAGTTTGACTATTGTCGCGAGCGATCGACGACAGTCGTAGGCCGCGCGCGGCCGCGATCGATCGCGATGCACGGAATTCTACCTTTGTATAGGCTTGACATTGCCAGTTTTGACTGCCTGAAATTTGTAAACCGTGACCATTTGTTGTCCTAAGTTCAGTTGATCTCTGGCAAATTCATGTATGAATCTGTGAGAAAGGTAGGAGAAGAAGTGGAAGGAGTCCAGTAGTATCGTCTCGAAAACTCTCTTCGCGAGTTCGTCTCTGGCGTCATTGCCTGGGGATCTACAGTTTCCCATGATCCACTGGAGGGAGAAACCCGCAACGGATAATTTCTAACCC
This sequence comes from Lacanobia wlatinum, assembly GCA_947578705.1. Taxonomy (NCBI): domain Eukaryota; kingdom Metazoa; phylum Arthropoda; class Insecta; order Lepidoptera; family Noctuidae; genus Lacanobia; species Lacanobia wlatinum. The sequence goes on from OX388038.1 coordinate 25,585,863, forward strand.
TGAGCTGGTCATGACGTATCATGAGCTCACTGCAAAATGAACAGTTTTTAGCCATGTCGTAGCAATCAACCGAAATCTTATTTCAGCTACTATTACAGTTTGTTGGAAATATGTGACTTTCAACCGAGTTCCTTTGCAAAGATTTTTAGAAATTAAATATGTAAATAGAAATAATAAAACTTAATCGGATGGTATTTATTATTTTCTTCCACGGGCGTTTTCATGGAAATATGGAAACATTTGTTAATATTATGCGTATTGATGGTCTGCTTGGTCGGTGGGTTCCCCGTTCACAGAAGTAATGAATTAATGCTGAAGCAACGGGACAACACAGGCATCTTCTAAAACAACCTAACCATCTTCTTGATTTTGGTGTATGCCATCAGCAATTTTTAACAATATTCGTAAAATAATGCGCATTTGAGTTGCCTTCATACATTATATTCGCATTTTTCTTCTTCTCCGTCTTTCCTTCAATGCTGAGGTTCGCGACCACACACGATGCATATCCATGCGGTCTTCTGCTGCGTGGACCATTCTGTGCATACTGCCTTTAACAGCCTTCTTTATGGCGTCGGGCCATAAAAAAAGGTCATATGTTTGCATATTTGAACCTTAATGTGCTGATATTATTTTGCGCTATATGAATGGTGCTATTCTTCAAACTACAAAGTTAAGAAACTATTTGATGAATCAAGTTAATTCTCAATTTATTTCGAATCAGGAACGCAAATCGAAACGGTTTTAAGTTTTTAGAATATAGTGAGACATTCGATTAACTAATCTAATTCAGCTCTTTTCGCGACTCCTCTATCATGGGACTTCGTCAGCTGCTCGCGCGTGGTTTACGGACCAAATGCGACAAGCGTAGACCGAAACGTAAAATCAATTGTAAAAACTTACATCACTAACCGGCAGATGTCGCCTTCGCTCTAAATTTTCTGTCTTGGGTGGTGATAAGATTATTTTGCAAGCGAGAAACCACATTTTCGAGGTAAAGAAACCTTATTTTACTAAAAATTGCTGTGTTTTGTGATCTGTTACTTATTGTTAGTTTCAAATTGGTGTTGTAAGCTTTTTATAAAAAGGTAAGTTGCAAAAAATACCATTTTTAAGTACTACAGTTGTCAAATTATACGTAAGTGGATTCCGAATTTGAAATATATTTTTTCCGTACTACTTTACACTTAGTCTTCAATTGTTTCTCGTGGTTCAGTTAATTAGAAGAGTTATTAGTTATTTCGTTTTATTAGGTCGTAGCCATTGATAAAGCTATGAAGTTCATGACGTTATGTAACTCTTCATATTGATCACTGCGGGCATAACCTCTTTATGTCAAGTATTTTCACTAATATTATCCTGTATTGAATCAAATCTTTGGTTCTACGATTACTGGGCAGATACGTTGCCTATAATAGATTATAATTATTACTATAAACATAGAAGTACACTCTGTAGATAATTCTTGGAAGTAATCAATATTTTTTCAAAATCTCTGGAAATTAATTCCTGCTTTCCGCTACAAAAATAACTCGAGGTAGGTAGGTAGTACTTATTGTGAACATTCCTATTTGACCCTTTTAGTAAGTCGGGAATATAATGTTTTAAAGACATTGTTATGAATATTGTCATGATTTTGGTGTTAATCACACAAATAATAAAACCTTTATTTTACTGTCAATTTTTCATTTATATGCGAAGCACTTAGATATATACTATAAAATCAACAATAATCAGCTACGTACCTACTTATAATAATCATACTTTATCAATCAGATAATAAGTAGTTTTGTAATTCACCCACATTCGTCTTTAACCAGACAATGACGAGCCATGATAGTTTACACATTGAACACTGAAACAATGATGTTTACGAATGAAACCTAAAAATGATCATACTGTCAATGACAACATTGAAACAAAATAATAAACATTTTATATGGTCTTGTTCTAAAATCAGTAACATTTGAATTGAGTTGTTTTTGTTGTTCCGACCATCTAACATACCAAGACTTCTGTTTGCCTCGGAAAGCATGTTAACACTTTCAGTGCCAAGTGCAAAAGTGTTTTTACAGTTTTAGTGAAAAGCACTCAACACATGGGCCGAACAACAATTCGTTCGTGTGCCCACAACCCGCGCATGAACACAAGTCACATATAGCTACTTAAAACAACGACTCATATATGGGTTGTGGGCACATAACGAATCACTACTCGACCCATAAGCTGAGTTCTTAGCACTAAATGTGTTAAGACATTGGTCGTAGCTGTCATTTGTAGATCTTTGGTAGTCATTATGCATTGTCAAAGTTAGATAATATAACAGTCTTTCCAAGAACTGCTGTGTTACTGGGTAGTGGATGACAGTAAGGCACGTTGCCATGTAAAATACTGGTATTCAGGTAAAAAGGGCAGGCAGATGATGACACCGATATCAAAATAAAGACACTATCATTTGCCAATATGTTTTTATTGGATTTTGTCAAGAGTGAAATGATTGCTTTTTAAGACCATTTGACGTGGTATGGTGATGATGTTTGCTTCATTAATACAATATAAATATTACAATGTCCATGTATGCTTTTTTATTTTGTTCCAAATAAAACCTAATTTCGATGAAATTAAAGGCTTTCTGCAAGTTACGCTAGTAAACTAGTTTTCTTCTAACATAAAGCATTCTTTGAGGTTATATGATTTGTATTGATTCTTAGGCTCCATTTCCACCACACATCTGCAAGGATGAGTAGCGACAGATGTTTTTTTTTAAGAACCAATAGAATCGCCTTATTTACCTACCTATCTCAGCACGAGCAAATCTATTGGTTCGTAACAAACATCCCTCACTATCACGTCTATCTCTGGTGGAAATGCACCCTTAAAATCCCGTTTGCAGTCCCTTGACACCTAATACCTATTGTGTTTTGTGTCCACTTGTCATTCCACATCCAAGCAGTGTTTTAACACACATGACAACAGTACAGGTGATTTGATGTCTGATTGAATCAATTAAATATTTTTCTGATCGTGTTTCTAATTTTAAAGAACTTATTCGTTTTTGAAACTTTTTTTTAGCACGCAAAATACGCGCTAAGTCGTGGAGTTGCGGAAATCAGACCGATTTACATACATACATAGCTTCTGAAATAAACTTCAAATATAAATACTCTTTTGTGCATGTGTAGGAGATATTTATTTGAACCTTAGAACACATTTTTCCTCATCCTATAACACATTTGCTATGGTAAATAAATATGTTTTATCACTACTCTAGTATTAATGGATTCTATTAGTTAAAGGTATTCACAAGGTACAAGGTGTTTGTAATAGTATCTAAGTTTTAACATAATTATATGTATAGACTGTAGAAACGGTCGAAAGTAGAAGTATAAAAAAAATATATGAAAATTATGTACTATTCTTGCTCCATTTAATATATATTAATTTACTAGTAACCTGGTCAATTCTTTTAATTTTAAATTAAGACCTTAGTGCATAATGTCATATTTTTCTGCCAGTTTGATTTTTCATTTTTTTTGTTTCTAATTTTATTGGTATTTTCCATTCCCCAGCAACATGGCAAATTTCCTGCTGCGCCGTGCGGTGCTTGACGCGATCCGCGTGCCCGTGTGCGCACGCGCATCCTCTTCCCTCGGAGAAGTTGCCAAGGTAAGGAACCATCTGGTTGCAGAATTTGTTTGAAAGAGTCACCGCGGTCTTAGAACGCAAAGGCCACTAGGAGAAACACGGATAGGTCTTAGTCAGTAAGAGTCTGACACTTCCTTCTGCTCCGCCCAGAGCGGGAGGAATCATTTGATGAATTTCCATCCACAAAAAAAAAAGGTAAGGAACCATCTATGTATTGACATTAGATATCGACACATAGGCCCAATTGCGCAAGCTAAGGTAATCTTTTAACTCAGAGGTAGTTACTAAAATGAGATTAAATAACCATTATGTCATACATAATGACCCCGGGTTAGCAATAACTTGGAGTTAAAGCGAGGCAGCGGAGCGGAGAAATGGAGTAATATTAACCAATCATGTCATTCAAAATGTCAGTGACTCACATGGTGCGGAGATTTTATGCAATTGTATTGGTTAAAATTTCTCCGTTTCTCCGCTCCACTGCCTCGCTCCGCTGTAATGGACAGGCACCCTTATTGGCTTATTAATAAAAAAAATCTAACGATACCATTGATATATAAAAAACCTCAGATGCACAGTCTCGAACAAATGCAACACTCGAAACTGTCGTCAAAAACTGACATGTATCAAGTGTCATGTGTGAGTTGTGTGTAGTTATACTATAAACAATTTTTTTTTTGCATATTCAACCTTACAGGGATCGCGTTGTTTTTACAAAGCAGTGCAGTATGGCGAGCGATGCGAGACTGTTTGAAAATAGCGCACAATTATACATTGTGCTCTTGTTTTTTACGGACGTTTTTGAGATGCTGAGTGTGTATCTTGGGTTTTTTATATATCAATTAACGATACGCTTAGTTTTAATATTGATTAGCAAATTCTAAATTCAAAAACTCAATAAAAAAGATTAAAGAATCAGCTTATTAGTATTTTAGCTAAGCATATACGGTAAAAAAGTTTTCATTATGGGTGCGTTTCCACCAGAGGTGTTTCATATACCTAGACGATATGGACTCAATCTCTTTTGCATTGTATAATTTCAGTCTATAATTATTTTGTAAACACTGATTTAAAAGAGTGTCCATGGAGTTTCTTGCACGTTCTTCTCCATAGGATCTACTCTTTGGAACGTGCAACTGCCGCGCTGGAGATAGGGTCGGTGAGTGCGTTTTGCTGCAGAGCAACTTGCTGCTCTTGTCGCTAGCGCGGCAGACTTAGCTTCATCTATGTAACTGACATAACTTGATTATTTAAAAAGTGCCTGTGGCTGGTCTATTTGAAATAAAGGATTTTGTATTTTGTTTTGTTATTTTTTTACCTAGCCTGTAGCGAGGCTACACAGATGAACCGATTCCATTGGTTCTCACAAACATGCTTCTACGCATTCTTGCACAGCTCCGGTGGAAACACACTCTAAAAGGGCCATTTATGTTGTATTATAATGTCGCGTGAAGCCTTCTAACGCAAGGGGCATACGAGAAAGTGTTTTTATAAACTTATAACTTGTTTGCAGATCGGCAACCGCGAGTGGGTGGGCTACGGCTTCAACGGACAGCCCAACTACATGGACAGGCCCGACTTCCCCTTGCCCGCCGTGCGTTTCCGCGCCGACACACCCGACGTCAAGGTAAGCATGCACACCATCTGCTCAGCTTTCTAGGGTACCGAAGACATTGGACCTCACCGCTATCGGGAACAGGGTCCATGCTACCAGCCAGGGCCCAAGAGGAACTTCCTAACAATATGAGCCGTGTCCAGGAGTAATATTTTCCGAATCAATAACTTACTCGGGGTTGGGCCAAGTGGGCATTATGTGCGTCTGTCACATCGAATTTTCTCCGAATCTACTGGACCGATTCAGTTGAAACTTGTTTCACATATGGACTTTTTAAACTACACGATCTATCGGGCCCGATCTGCAGGGACAGTGTGGTGTAATAAGAAACAGGGAGTTAGGATCCTGCCGCCGGGCGATCGGGTGGGTCCGATCTCGCAGTGGAGGCGTAGGGTAGATTGGCACCCTGGGCGGTTTTGTATTGAGAGATTTCTGATTGATTATTTGACTAAAATATTTGATCACATTATCAAAATTGACTTCCCTGTCTCTTTCAATTGATAAAATCGAAATGTTACGCGCGGTATAAGATCAGACCAAGCGCAACATGAATTCATTATTTTAGGGAATTAGACAATTTTATATTCGAAAAAAATAAATAATATATAGTTGCGATTCGTTGATATTAGTACGTAAGTAAGTAGTTAGGTATAAGAGTAGGTAGTTATTTATCGATATGTCTTTAAAGAGGGATATTTTGTGCGCCCTCTTAGGGTGTACGAGTGAGTGTTGTCGTTGTCACCTTGCTGCCGTGGTATAATTAAAATGCCGTTATCCGACATCTGGTCGATTTCTTACTTTTGGTGATATATTAATGAGAAAAAAATAGCTATCGATCTGCGTTTGCGAACTTCCAAAGCTATTCAACACCTTGACTAGCCACGGCAGCGTGGTGCTTGGCACCCGGGGCGGGCCAGCCCCCGTCGCCCCCACTTTACGCCGCCACTGCGTGTAACGCTATCCACGTACGCATTCAGACTGAGATCGGGAGCGATTTGTAGTGTAGTGTTATAATCGGCTCCCTAGAAACCGGGCCCGATAAATCGGGTAGTGTAATAACCGCTTTAGAGAACCAAACACGGATGCGTAACGAAAATAAACAAATTTCGGATACTGGGTCTCTTTGGCTGTTGGCTGCGTTACTGATTGTAAGAAGCCATATATAGCCGTACAGTCTTTATATTTTGTTTACGTGAAAAAAAAAATAATACGTGTCCAATATTTTTTAGTAAGTAATACACTACATTACACTAACTACATATTTTCACGCAAGTACTCAATTGTCATGTTGTCTTTCCCAGGTCCTCCGCGAAAAGGAGAAGGGCGACTGGCGCAAGCTGACCCTGGAGGAAAAGAAAGCGCTGTACCGCGCTTCCTTCTGCCAGACCTTCGCAGAGTTCCAGGCGCCCACAGGCGAGTGGAAGGGCGTGCTGGGCTGGTCCCTCGCGGGCGCCTCCCTCGCCCTCTGGATCTATATGGCCATGAAGCTCTTCGGTAAGGAACTGCTCAGTAATATACTATTTTTTTAGCCTATTCCATCCTACGTGAACAAATCCTTGGAATGGTGAGGTCGCTCCGCGAAGGTTGTGAAGCTCCCAGGAAACTTCTGTGCTTTTGGGCGGAGCTAGGCTGGCTAACTTAGCCAGGACACCCACGCACATCGGACCGAATGAGTCTCAGTGTAAAAAATAGAGTCCCTACTCTACTGGTTACCGGGGCCCTGAAACGCAAAGGGCGTTTGGAGACAGGTGGGTTTTAGTCAGTAAGAGTTCTGACTCTTCCTTCCTCTCCGCCCAGAGCGGACGGAGCCAGTTGATGATTTCCCATCCAAAAAAAATAGGGTAAAGATCTTTCTTTCATTCTTCCCAGCTTTGGGCAAGTTTGGACCAATCCTGTCGATAGACGATAGCAGAATAATAACTCCTTTTTAACAGGAAACATACTCCCAGGATAAAAATTAAGCCCATGTGCCATTCCAGACCAAAATCTTCAAATTTCATCCACGTCTGTCGAGCTATCCATCCTAACTTTCGCTTTTATAAGTACTTAGTAAAATATTTTCATAACTTACTGTGCCTTTTAATCATCAATTTCCAAAGTGTATGGTTAGTGAAGCATTTAAACGAAATTGTTTAGTTGTACTTTTAAAAATAAAGTTAAAAATGTTCTGCAGTGAGATTCTGTAAACCAACCCCTCACTGAAAACTTAGGTGGAGGGACCATGAGGGCCTAGCACGAATATTTTTACGTTATAGTACCGTTAACGTAAGTGAATTTTTAAAATGAAAAACTACAACCCCATAGTATTTTGGATTAATATTATGGAACATACACAATTTATATCATTCAAAAATATGAATATAGTATCTAATTCAAATAAATATTATGTTCGAAACGAGTATTGTTGCTATGGTAAAATTTTACGTTATGTTAGTAAACGTCAAAAATATTCGTACTAGACCCCCTGAAGTGAGCTGTCAATATTCGTGCTAGACCCGCTGAAGTGAGCTGTCAATATTCGTGCTAGACCCCCAGAAGTGAGCTGTCAATATTCGTGCTAGACCCCCAGAAGTGAGCTGTCAATATTCGTGCTAGACCCCCTGAAGTGAGCTGTCAATATTCGTGCTAGACCCCCTGAAGTGAGCTGTCAATATTTGTGCTAGACACCCAGAAGTGAGCTGTCAATATTCGTGCTAGACCCCCAGAAGTGAGCTGTCAATATTCGTGCTAGACTCCCTGAAGTGAGCTGTCAATATTCGTGCTAGACCCCCTGAAGTGAGCTGTCAATATTCGTGCTAGACTCCCTGAAGTGAGCTGTCAATATTCGTGCTAGACCCCCTGAAGTGAGCTGTCAATATTCGAGCTAGGCCCTCTGAAGTGAGCTGTAAATCCATACAAACAAGATGGAATGACAGATCACTAATTCATGCTCATTCTACCTAAAATGATATGGTGACAGAACAGACCGGCTATCATCACTCAAAGGATTGAAAGTGACACTGTCCTGTAACTGCACAATCACATTGTCTCTCTCACACTTAGTCCATTTTAAGGTTCCATACCCGGATCACCAACGGAACCCTATTACTAAGCCTCCATTGTCCGTCTGTCTGTCTGTCAGTGAGCTGTATCTCAAGAATTGAATAGGTTGTAGACAGTTGAAATTTTCAGATTGTGTATTTCTATTGTTATATCAATTAATAATAAAAATTAAAGGGGGTACCATACAAGAAACGTGTTTTTTTCAGTTTATGGTACGGAAGTCTTCATGTGACAGTCTGACTCGCACTTGGCCGCTTTTTACTCCACAACCAGTAAAGGAGTCCATTCCTTGGTGTCTTTGATTGCGAAGCAGCACACCTTTTGTTTAAAAAGTAGTTTTCATTTAAAATAATACAGACTCCAGTCTGTTATAAAAATTTCATTTTTAAATTAGAATCAAGTGAAATGTTGACAAAAGAGACCAACTGTTTTACCAACAAATCTTTGTTCCAGTGTACAGCCCCCTGCCTGACTCTCTAAGCGAGGAGAACCAGAAGGCGCAGCTGAAGCGCATGCTGGACCTCAAGGTCAACCCCGTGGACGGGCTGGCCTCCAAGTGGGACTACGAGAACAACCGCTGGAAGTAAACTGCTTGATGGTATGTACACTACAGGGTTACTCTCTAAGCGTAATGCCGTCTTTCGAATCTGTGCAAGTTTGAGTAAGATAGACATAGTTAAAATTAAAAAAAAAATATGTGGGGAATTTGACAAAATACCCGATGGGCTTTTTCAACAGCTGAGCGGTACTATTGATATCATATTCATGTTATTTTCTCTGTTTTCAGGTAACAGGAGGGTGCTACGCCTGCAGGACGCTGTTACTCCGGGCATAGAATAGACAAATGTAATATAAGTGATAATATCTGTGTAAGATACATAAACTGCAATTCCACACAATTACTGCATTTTATTATATTGGCCTAGCTCTCTCTGCTTGATATGCAGGGAAGTGAAAATTATACATTTCCCCACTCCGCTATTATTTTCTGATTAATGTCGTTGCGGGATCCAACGACGATCGACTGTTGAATCGTTTCTCCAGGACTCATCGGGCTTCATTGGCTCGGCGTTATTCTGGTGGTCGCCACTGTTGATTCTGGCTTTCAGGAGTTGCAGTGGTTGGGAATAGTGTGGCGGGATTGTTTCAATAAAAAAATATGACATAATTAGTCAGCATTCCAAGCAGATTCCCGGGTCAGTAAAAGCGTTTTTCTTATTGACTGGCTTCTGCCCATGACTCCGTCGGAACGTTCTTCAGATTTGGGTCCAGAGAAAAACGAAAAATTTGCTATCCACTACTAAAATTTGTAAACTTTTTGTAACGGAAGTAAGCTCCGGGTCCGGTACTTTTTCTTCGTTCTGATCTCCGACGTGGATCAATAACAGGAGCGCGGAGCGCTAGAAGTTCGCAAACATAGTGGATAAGCCTTTACCACTCATGATTCTGGTCGGTCTGTGGATTGGTGACCATCTTAAGGAAAGCGCGTTAGGGTATCTGTCCATTTCAGCGGAGCGGAGAAATATTAACCAATCATCATTCTATTCTAAACTATTTTAAAATGTAAGTGAGTGGTGCGGAGATTTAATGCAATTCCATTGGTTAAAATTTCTCCGAGTCTCCGCTCCACTGTAATGGGAAGGAACCCTTAAGCCGTTGGTCCCGGCTAACATTAGTATGTTAGTCTTGTCAAGAAGCGGGTTACTCAGTTACTGGGTTGAGGTCAGATCAGTCGCCTTATGTAAAATACCTACTGGTATTCAGCTGAATCGAGTTTGACTGATAGCTAAAGGCTGTTTTTTTTCTTCTTCCTTAATGGCAACTGAGCCGGTTCCAACTATTTTGCCAGTGTCACGTCGTGACGGAGGGTTTTTTAATCCCGGAGATTAAATTGACAAGTACAAATGTCAAAACCATAGACATATAAAAAGTATGGACTGGAAATACCTACAAAAAAAGGTGCATACCTACAAATCAAAGTGGCGCATAAAATGGCTGCCAATGCTAGGGTTGTACCAATCAGGGAATATAGTGTTACTATAACGATACTAATACTACATACTAGTATTACGAGTCTTACTAGACATCACGTTTGAATCAAAAGTATAATTTATATTCTTACAATCTGTTGTAACGAAACAATGAGTAAAGGCTTACTCCTTTCTGTTAATGACAGTTAATGTAGAGTTTTTTCTGCACAGATTTTAAAAACACTTTTACTTGCATCACTTTTGCGCTTTCGCTTATTTTATATCTGGTCTGTAGCTTCTGGTAGGTATGTGAACTAGGTTTGCCAGATACAGTCATTTCATTTCCGGGACAATTCGAGGGATACTAATTTGGTGTGTACGAAAATAGATAGTGGTCTTTGTAAATTGCATTTCTAGTAATATTTTACAAACGTACCAATACACCTATTTCAGAAACGAACTTACCAGCTTCCATTGCTCATACAATGCAGATTTTTTTAAAATTTTAAAACAACCATAAATTTATTGTGCATCGCACCTCGCTTTTACTTATTCATTAAATAAAACTTCGGTAATAATGAAATGAAATGTTTATTTATTCAATAAACATTTGGTATGACACTTAGCACTTCATTGCACTTTAATTTTAAAACAAATGCTTCTTTCGTTAATACCGGTTCCCAATTTACATGCTGGTACCATTTGCTCAAAGTTCTTGTGTGAGTAAGCATGTATTGTAAGTTCACCTTATATAATTATAGGCGGGGATAAAAATGCAACGTTAATGCGGACTTTCGGATTTCTTCAGAGTATCCTTTCGTTGAAGCGCTTAATTTTCTGTTTATTGACATATTTTTCAGTCTTAATTTTTCCAGTTTGTGCAACCTGAAAAAGAGAAAAAAACTACTTCAATCCTTAAGTTATATCGAAAACGCTGCTTTGTAGCCGTAGTTTAAACCTGTCTGTAGAACCTCTACAGAACAGAGAGGTTAATCCTTCATTTTAGGAAACCTAAAAAAAAAAAAAAACAACACAACATTTCAACATTTGGTTCGAGTTGTTACAATACGTTATTAAAAAATTAAAACAAATAACAAAATGATGTCTTATTTCCGGATCTTGTATAACCAATCATCATAAAAGTCTGCGGAACGATCTCTCAGTGCTGTGAACAGCGAGCCGGACCTGACAAGGTCACTCGAACCGATTAGAACGTATTATACCGATGTTGTATCAGCGCAGCGAAGGAACTAGTATCGGAAAATATTACGGCAACGGTACTACACTATTCCATCATGACATATTATTGTAAACAAACTAATGAAACTATGAAATTAAAAAAAGGTCTGTTGGACGAGAATAAGCCCAAATATGAAAACTACAACCATAAATATGTGGTAGCTTAGCATTTTTTCATCGAAAATGTATTACTATGTGTAACATTGCATGAAAACCGGTTACTAACCTGTGCAAAGACAATTCAGGTTGATTTTCCTTCTTTCTTGCACCACACTCCATAATACAACGCACAGGCATTTTGAATGGCTGTTTTCCATCATATACGTGCAATTTGAAAGATAAAATTCTCGTAATTTTCTCACAAATCACAATAAATACAAAAGTAAACACTTATCTGACAGCAGAACTACCACGAGACTTGGCGCATAAAATGGCGAAAACGGCACTTACCTACAACTGTCACAACGTCACAAGAAAATGTTGCCATTATGACCAACAGCTGAAATACTGTTGTCTCTTTTATCAAATACGATTACCACATTAGAAAGAATGAAACAAAACGATATTTTACAATCTGTTTCGTATTTCACCCATATTTGTATAAGCAAAGGTAGATATAGATTGTCGCGGCGCCTCCATATATTTTCTATCTCTATGGTCAAAACTGACTTAAATGCTATTGTAATCTGTCAGTTGGCCATCTGCAAGTCTTGTCAATTTAGTCTCAGGGATTAAAAGTACCCTTTAGGCAGATTCATTGTGTTGCATATTTTATTATTATTAGTTTAGTGTTACATAAATAACCTTACTACTATTACATAGTTAAAATATCTGTAACGAACTGAGGTAACGAAGTATATTTTGTTTCATGATTTTGTGGGTGGGCCCCAAACTAGGTAGAACCTGTATCTAGTTCTGAAACCTACCTCATACAAGGGTTAGAATAAATAAAAAACCATATCGGAACAAATTTTCTCTATATTTTTTATAAAAACAACGTCTTAACATAAACAATGCCGTCCACTGAGCATATACACAAATATCACCACTACTGTGATACTCTGCTATGGGGATACATCGCGGATATCTACGTGCATCCTTTTATATACCTTTACTATCACTTAGGTGCTCACACACGTCTCAATTTTATACCCAGTCTTGGATCTGACTTACAAAATTAGCTCGCTCAGCTGGATACATTGACTTTCATAACACTTATGGCCCGGCTACATGCTCCGTCTGACACATCATTTACAGTCATCACTGTACAAAAAGACGGAACTTCTGGGACTGCGCGAGCTGCCGTCTTGCCGTCCACACGCACGCGCTTACCTCCCCAAACTCGTTTGTGCAGGAATGCTCGCAGGCAAGACGGAGAGTGTAGCCGGGTCATTATATAGCAAGCATAGGGAGGCCTGCACGTTATTTGACGCCACCAATAGGCATGTAATTCGCCCTTATATTCCGAAGCAAACTGGACACGCGGTCGTCCATCTTGGGGAGCGCACCGTGTGTGCGAGTCATTAAAATGTCGTGTTTCTTAGATGGTGAACGCGTATAAGTAAACGTGTGGTAGGCCCTAATTTTACCTACTATTTAAATGTATGGATAAGATAGATCAAGGATCTTTCTATTGGCGTTAGTGGTGGCAAAATTGGAACTTATCCGTCAATCGTCATTCGCCGCCATCTTGTTTTTTTTAATACTTTATCGACAGATAATTTTACAAAGGTTAACTTTACTAAGGATCAGCTCAGACCGAGATTCGATTTGACAATATCGCGGGGTGAATTGGATTTGTCTCACTTGGTTAAGGAAAAACACCCAAAGGGTAACCAACGGAACCCTATTACTAAGCCTCCGCTGTCCGTCCGTCCGTCCGTCTGTCTGTCAGCGGGCTTCACAGATTATGTATTTCTGTTGCCGCTATAGCAACAAATAATAAAAATTAAGGTTTATGGTACGTAACCCTTCGTGTGCGAGTCTGACTCGCACTTGGCCGGTTTTTTTTGCATATATTTTACCTATAGAATAGTCCTTCAGACCGAATTTCGGCCATGGCGGCCAATCTCAGCACCTATAGACTAACCATCGTCGCTAGAGATATTATAGTGCATTAGTGTGTGGTAGTGGTGAGTGTGTGTGTGGTGTGTGTCGGATCGGGCAAAAGTATTATTGGGTCTTTTCCACTAGAAATTTCAGAGTGGAAGTCCGGAGGTGACAGCCCCGTGCCTCGGAAACACTTATAAAGTTTTATTTTCTATCGAAAGTGCGAGCAGCGTAGTTGTCGAATAGAGCTGACCCTAACAGCGACCCTCTGACAATGTCATTCTAGAGCCAAAGATCCTTGTAGCGCCGTACCCTTTCCAGGGTTGCAGAGTTTGTTCGAAAGAGTCACAGCGGCCTTGGAACGCAAAGGGCGTTAGGAGGGACACAGGTGGGTTTTAATCAATAAGAGTCTCACACTCCTTTTTGGTCCGCCCAGAGCGGAAGATTGATTGATTTCCCAACAAAATAAATCTGTACCCATTGATATATAAAAAACTCTGTACCCTTTACTTTTTAACTCTAGACAAGTGACATTCTGTTAGCGGTAGCGTGGCGAAGTCGATTGTCAAAACGTCAAAAAAGAATGGGATTGACAAGCACCGTCGAAACGTCACGTGATCAGTCACTAACATTTTGGCATTTCGACGACAATCGCCATTGCTAATAGAATGGTATTCTGTGAGAGAGAGAGAGTAGAACCTCAAGTTTCTAGAATTTGTTAACATTTCAATTCATTGCCTTCGTTTAATCCCGCATAATGACTGGGTGTAAAACTGGCACGTCGCAAGCGTATTTAGAATTTGTCCGTTTAATATTATAAAGTTACCAAGTTCTTCGTATATTAGAATTTTATCGAAAATATTATATTTTGACATGACGCCATCTGGAATTTAATCGTTATTTATTAAGTGTCGTACGACGACGAAATTTTAACGAATCTGTCGTATTCACGTAAAGTTATTTGTGTCTTTATCGTACCTTCTTTACAAATAGCTTTTTACCAAGGACCACTATTTGATGATTAGATATGCATACAGGTATACTGTTGTTTCAATCTCATTAGCCTGCCTCATTGGTCGCTTGGTCGAAAGACCGGCCGCTGATTTGCTGATATAATTCTGATTAGGCGGTTATTCTGATCCATTCGTAAGTAGACCGATTAAGAATATTGGAAATTGTAACTTTATAATATTAAAACTTAATTTAAGATCTTGTTCATTAATTACAAAAATACTGTTGGACAAATAGTAGGAATAACCTACATTTTAACTGCTATGTTACCCGCCAAAATGGTTACATAATTAAAATGTAATAAATTCCAATTAATCGTTACAGTAATTATAATATAAATTATTTAAAAACACCTATCACATTCTTAATAATTTAAGTCTCAACATCGATCGAATATTATTTAATTTATTTTTTAACAAATTCATATTTTAAACGTATTTTTTATAAGTTCAAAGTAAAATAAATAGGATTTAAAACTAATTATAAGTTTTAAAAGTGTGGGAAAGGCGCAGGAGGTGAAGAAATGTTTGAATGCCAGCCAGTTAGGACAGTTTACGATACATGATTTAAAATACGACAACGAATTCACATGACAGAGTCATAACGAGTATGACAGCACAAATGTTATAGTATTTCAGATTTTTTGCACATAAATGAATTATGAGGTAGAGTTTGACAATAATAGGTAAACTACTGGCATTCAGATATACATATTATGTCAATCATATGCAGTACAAATGATTACCCACTATTTTGTTTTTGATATAATATGATTCACGCAGGATGTTGTGGTCCAAGTTATAGTTACATGCCTACAATTATCCATGCCGTGAGGTACCTAAATAGTTATATTTATGATAAGTAGTTTACTACAAACCATTATTGTACTACATATGAAGTAGGTAAGGCCTAAAGACATAATATTTGGAAAGAGATCAAGACATTGTGCCCAAATTATATAGATACATAGATTTTAGACTAAGTGACTAGATTTTACGACTAGAATAGTCAAAACTAAATAATCTCATTTAGACATAATGTGCCTATGTATACTTTTAAAGCTACTTCTCTGACATTGAAAGCGACATAGAAATATATAGATAGATAAAAGTTGATACATTATAGGTACACTAAAATAAGTTATCTTCTCCTTATAGTAATCATAAGAAAATTTTCAAGGATATTTTTCATCCCTTTTGTTTAGTTCGTGGACAATTTTGGTCTACAGAAGAGACAGTAAACGTAACGTCGTATTATTTAATGGAATGTCGTATTGCATAATCATTTGTCGTATGCAAATTATTGTTGAAATATAAATAATTTTTGTTGAACATTTGTATTACACATTTAAATTAAAAGTAGAGGTATAGTTTATAAAACATTATTTAAAAACTAAAGGATCCTTTTATTTGTTTATTCACGATTTTTTTTTTACAAAATTGTCCACGCACTATTTTCACGTAATATTTTATTTAAAATTAAATACGATAAAATGTTTCTAACACACCAACATTCGTAAACATTTATTGTTTTTTTTTTATTATTTTTATCTAGTTAGCGACGTATTTAGGCTTATACAATATAAAGTATTATTTTATAACTGCAAACACAGTTATGCACCATTACTGAAATATTTTAGATACGCTTAAAACCATGTTTTAATAATTTTAAACGAATTGGTTTTAATGAATCTATGCCTGATTTTATAATAGGGTATTTTACTAAAAAAATCTAATTAGTCCGTCAGATAGATTTAAAAAAATATTGGACACGTATTTTTACTTTTTTCACGTAAACAAAAAATGAAGACGATACAGCGCGTTGAAGACACGCGTGGCGACATTTGGGTTGGTAAAATTGTACCATCATAGTGACGTCACGCGTGTTTTATCATCTCATCGTGGCACTATATCATCTTCATCTTTTGTTTCCGCGAAAAAAGAAAAAATACGTGTTTAATATTTTTTGAATATCTATCTGACGGACTAATTAGATTTTTTTAGTAAAATACCCTATTCAAGATAATTTCAATCCATTCGTGTGTATGAAATAAGCCTCCCCGAGTGGCGTTAATATAAATCGTACTGCGACTCCAAACGCCCGGCGCACCCTGGACAGCCAGCATTCGGTATCACATCATTTAATCCTTATTATCACTTCAATTAATATCGAAGGGTTCTCGGATAGTAAGTCCCAAGACACTATTTACCCGACTGCCAAGGTAGGGTTATGCTTTTCGCGTATCTTGTATGTATGTTTAGAAGATACGAGGTAATAAAGAATGCTGGATGGATTTCGACGTTAAAATGTCATTACCTATATTTGTCTCAAAAACCCAAGTGTCCTTAGATAGGTTAAAAAAAAACAAACAAATAGGCGGGTTTTTGGCGTCAAATTGTAAGTCGTTAATAATTTTTTTTTTAATCAAACCTGTCGAGTATGGTATTAAAAATGAAGGAAATTAAAAGAAAACATTTGCTTCGGTCTTCTTAGTGCATTGTTTATTAGTGGACTTTTTGCAGGCGGGTTTTTTGATTTTATTTAAATTTTTGCACTTGTTCAAATATCGGCTTTACCGTTGAACATTTTAAGTGACCTCGTAATAAAACAGCCATACAAATGGTTCTAATGGAATTCGAACTTTGTCATAAATGGAATTTATGACAAAAAAACAAATATTTAAATAGAGTTTTTGTCCTAAAATTTTATAATTATCTCGAATTCTGAACACACGCTGCTTAGTTTTAACTTGAAATGAACATCGTTCAAAGCCGGTTTTTAATTTTCTATGTTAACACTGAAAATCCATATTTCGGGTTCAAGTAATTATTGTCAAAACATGGTTTTATCGGTTTAATTTCCTTTTTACTTCACGATATTTTACGTGAGTATTTACACAAATGAATCCGTTATAAAGAACATTCTAGCTAAAAATATAGAACCGCCCTGTTGTAGGTACAGAACGAGATCATAATTTCATCAAAATCATTTTCTTTTAGACACAAACACGCTTTCTAATTTTTATAATTTTTCAAATCATGGAAGTCGAAATTTGGCATTTTAATACATTTATCGAATCTTGCCAAGCGCTAGATAAATTATTTTAAAACTTTCGTCCACAATATTTATTGCATTCAAGAGTTATCCTCACTACCCGATTTGAGGGAACTTCTTTCAATGAGCGCCATCTCTTGTCAGAAAGTTGAAACTATTTTCGATTTTATTGCATCGCACCAATTATTTTATTCTAGACAACTTTTCGCATGAAGACTGGGAGTCAAATAGGTGCTTTAATACTCTTTGAACAATTTCAATGAAAAATAGTAGTCGCATCGGTATTCAATTGTCGCGTCACATCTGTCTGCATCTTTAACAATGTTTCTGAAATCCACAATTTTAATATTGCTGTGAATACCTAAATAAATTAAAAAAAAGAAAAACTGTGTGCCTATCGCAGATTTTACCAATACCAATTTCACATATTCTGACTCAATCTTCACCCAGGAGGAATAAAACAATCTTCTCAAAACCCACTCAAGAATCGATTAACCGTACCGATTTCTTCGCAAATGTCTAAGGGGAGGCCTCGCCAGTCCCCTCATCGTAGGACTAGTCTCTGAAGGGGAACAGTCCGCCAACGCCGCCGGTGTCCCAGTCGGCCACCTCGACTGGTCCGAAGCATTCGTCGAAGAACTGCTCCATCGTCTTGTGGAGGTGGATCGTGGAGCGCTCGAAACTGTGGCCTTCGTCGGGGTACACCTGGAACATGATAATATTATGTAGTTATTCTTCTGGAGAAACGTACAGAACGTGTGCTTAGGATCTCAATTTTGTGTATCTCAAACGAACGAAAAAGAAAAAATTAACGAAAAAAAAAATATTTGCGCCTAGCATGACGCATACCATAAAAAACCGACCGCGTGCGAGTCTGACTCGCACACAAAGGGTTCTGTACCATAAACCTTATTTTTTATTATTTAAATAGAAATACAAAATCTGTGAAAATTTCAACTGTCTACCTATTACGGTTCTTGAGATACAGCTCGCTGACAGACAGAAGGACGGACGGACGGATGGACAGACAGCGGAGGCTTAGTTATAGGATTCCGTCGGATACCTTTTGGGTACGGAACCCTAAAAAAGAATTAAAACAGAATAAATGAGTTATGCAAGCTACTATACAAGATATTATAGTCAGCATAACGGTGGGAACGGTGGTGGGTGGGATCAGTGAGGTCTACAAACAACAGTAAATATCTTGGAGATCTTTTGAACACATTCAGCTGAATGATTTATGCTTACGTCAGAATATTTGAAGTGAACAATTTTCACGAGTTTACCTGCCTTAACACCCGTAGTCGACTGGTTAATATCGGATTATAAATACCAGGAGTTCAAAAGCTTACCTGATGTGTATACAGCGCAGTGTTCCTTATCAACGCTCTAGCCAACGCCAACGCATGATGCGGTGGTGCAGTAAGGTCTGCTGCGGCATGAGCGAGTAGAACTCTTCGAGGTGGAAGGTTCCCCGCCTTGCGCCACACAGCGTTGACTCCCAAAGTGCCCGCCCACGTTGAACCGTAGCCGCTGTACCGCTCCGTCCAGTACGAGTCTGCAAAATGATGAAAGTCAAGGTTGAGTCACCCAAGCGTATTACAGAATTTTAAAACTTGAATTCTGAATTTTAGCAGTGGTTGCAGTTCCTGGCAGGGTTGCGGAATTGTTCGTAAGAGTTACTGCGGCTCTGGAACGCAATGGAGGAACACGGATGGGTTTTAGTCAGTTAAGAGTCTGACTCTCCCTCCTGCTCATGGTGGAGTGTGAGGGAGTGTCAGAGACATTTGATGACTTCTCATTTACAAAAAAGGGGTTGCAGTTCAAGCCTAGCTCCCCCTGTGCACACACGCTAAACAACTGACTGTGATGGCGCAGGTCGGTGAGCGGCGCGACGGCGGCGAGGCAGCGCGTGACGTTGCGCGCGTCGTCCGCCGCCAGCGCCGCCGCCGCGCCCGCGCCGTAGCCGCGCCCCCACACGCCCACCCGGCTGCCATCCACCATCTTCAGGTTGTCGCGGAGGTAGCTGGAAAGGCAAGAAATAAACCTGGTTTACTATGTAGAATTTGAGAGACTTTTATTACTTAACAAAATTCTAGAGCCTAACCTAGAGCCTAGCAATAATTCGAAGACATGTGTCGTCCACGAATCTGCACTGGGTTCACGTGGTGGATTACGGCCGTAATCCTTTCCCAAAGAGCAGACCTGCGTCTCAGGAGTGGGAATGATATGGGCTCATCGTCATCATCTGCCAAACCTTTTCCTAACTATGAATAAATGACAGCTGGAACCAACAGCTAAACGTGCTTTCCGAGGCACGAAGACTTGGCAGACAACGAGATATCCAAGAGGCAAAACCGTATTCAATAAATTTTAAAAACCTTTTAAACAAAAATTAGAAGACCTCAAAAATGCTCTCCCCATCCAACCATTTATACAAAATATTCGCTGTGGAAAGTCACCAAAAAACTTTCAGCAAATAGACACCAATTCGGATTCCGTGAAAGGCTTTGAATAATCAAACAAGTTCAACATTGTAGTCGACATCATCAGCAGAAGCCTAGAAAACCAACTATATTGCGGCGGCGGTCTTTCTTGACGTCAGCCAGGCGTTCGATATGGTACCTATCTATGTCAAGATGGCCTTGTCGCTAAACTAAAAAAAAAGTCTACCACACTGTTTTCTTCAAATACTTAAATCGTATTTTAATAAAAGGAGCTACCAACGAGAAATGCTCCGACCTCTACGAAATCAAATCGGGTGTCCCGCAGGGTAGCATATTGGGCCCAATCTTAAACCTGATCTTAACAGCAGATATACTACCAAACGATCACACGTCAGTTCTTATGACCCTTGAGATCCCAAGTGTCCAAGTTTCACTGATTTATATCGGACACAGTAATAGATACCAAAAATACTTACGATAATACTGCTATCTGATCCTCAACATCCACTGATAGAAGTTTGTGATAGATTTCTGTTCTAAGTTCCTCGCCCTGCGAATAAAAACAATAAATTGATGCTGATCACTCCATCTTTGCGTGGTCACTAACTATTTTTCAAAATACTCTAATTCACATTTCTTACGTTTTCTAAGCTTTTTTTTCTCTAAACATATTACAACTAGTTCTTGAGTATGTCATCAGTTCTGTTCTCGTATGTTATGATAAAAATTCAGCCACGTCGTCGTCAGCGTTAGCATTTGCCTTGTAACGGTCTTTAAGAGTGCAGGTGTTGTTGCACAGGGAGAACGATGGGGTGAGGCATTGTTTGGGACGCAGTCACATAGTGGCTCATTGGAGCACCCTTTCTGGCTAAATTGTGCCTGCAGCGGTCCACCTGGTGCTCTAGATACATTGACATTCTTTTATATATTGCATCAGAAGGTTACCTGTCCACCAGAGCCCCTGGCGTCTATCTCGGCAACAATGAAGTTCCTGGCGGCTGCGAGGTACCAGCCCCAGCTTGGCTTCCACCGCTCTGTCACCAGCTGACCACCAGGTTGAGCAGACCTGGACAAGACATACAAGAAATTACAATCTGTCTCTATATTTATAACGTGTAACAGAATAAACGCAATACCTGAAAAGGGGTCATTGTACTCAGAACTGTAACTGTGTGATTGTACTTAGAACTATTTAGCGTGGGTACTTACACATGCAGCACCAGCGGTAGAGGCAGGTCGTCTGTTTCTCTGAACCCTGGTGGCAGCAGCAGACGTACACGGGCTGCCCTGTAAGCTTGTACCTGGAAACATTTATCCACTAAGTTAGCAAAATAAGGTGACGTCAGTATTTGATAGAGGTGAATCAAACTTCTGGTTGGGGGTAAGTTGCTGTTACCAACTGCTGATTGCTACCAACCGGACACAAATCCAGATTTAAGCTATAACTGAGAAACTGATCTTGGTATCCAATCCAGGATGTAAATTCAGCAGTACCTAAGTAGTTTGTGACCATAAGTCACACTGTGAAGTCATTTATAGTTCAAAGCTTCTAAAGATGTTTATATGACATGGAGTGGTAAAAAAGCATGAGGCCCACTGATCATAAACGGTCACCGCCTCTTATGAATAGCCAGGTGCAGCACAGGCCATCTGGCCTGATACCTGTTTTCTTAAATAGGTATTAAATAGGTAGATACCTATTTTCGAAGAAGGTTTTTTTTTTGTGTTGATCTCTTCCACATGGTAGTTCTGGAGAAAGCCCTTAAAGAATTATGAAAAGCCAGCCGTCCCTCCTGGGGCCCAGGCGCTTCCGGGGTCTAGGCTCTCCTGGGGCCCAGGCACTCCTGGGGTTCAGACACTTTTGGGGGACAGGGGTTCTGTACATACCTCCACGCGAAAGTCCTTGACCTGCGGGTGCGCGAGCGCCTGGAAGTGCGTGCTGAGCGGACGGCCGTCCCACAGCACGGCGCGCCGCGCGCCCCAGTGTGACACCACGAACGTGGCCGGCGGGCCTGGGCCGAGGCACTCCTGAAAAAAAAACAGTATGAATCGCCCCCCTGCAGTATCATAAGCAACTGCTTATGATACTGCCACAAAACAAAGTTTACAGGGAACGTGCACAGCGTAGACTATGCCATCTTGCAAATTCGAAACATTTTCGTTAGACAAACTTTAAGGTGAACAGTTCTTTTATTACTTGACAAAAATCATCCAGGCCAGGGCCCATGTGCTGCACTTATTCCAAGCGAGGAAACCACCATCCCAGCAGTGAGAACGATCTATGTTGATTATGTTTATGCTTATTGTAAAGGATTGGGCCAACAAAATTTAACTGTACCACGAGGAAGTATTTTAAGTAAGCTTACATGGCAGTTCTTACCTGAACATAATAAGAGAAGTTCTTGCTGAACAGAATACGGTTGTAGAGGCACTCAGTGGGCAGCGTGTCGTTCTCATCAGCGATGTGGGGCAGCACCGTCGACGTAGGCCACGCTGGTAGAGCCGATGTTGCGTTCTCGAACTCCTGGAGACAGTTAAGACAACAGATAAGTCGACAGTAACATAACATATCATAGTGTATATTTAAGTTTAGAAAAACTTAATAAATACGCAGCGATATCCAGGGAAATAATTCTTGAATCTTTTTAATAAAGTTTAAGGTTTGGATAGGTGTTGCCTGAATGTCTTCGATATTGTGTTGCCGACCTAAAACTTTCATCGCACAACAAATCATTATTAATGTCTGAGTTTTTCTTTATATCGAAAGAAATAGGTACCTACACAAATTACGCGTAGCGTCCTGGTCTGCCCCGACGACCTTCAGTTGCCGGCACCCCGGGCGGCTGCCCACATTGCCCGGCCCTTAAGCCGCTACTGATTCTACGCCAGGTCGCAACAAATATGTCGGGCGGTCGGTGCCGGGGAGGTGCAGGTGAGGCAGACATTATATTATGCTCTATTGTGAGTGCCACTCACCGGGTCGTCACTGACAAGCTCGGCCGTGGCGTCGGGCGGCAGCAGGTCGGTGCTGGGGCAGGTGAGGCAGACATTATATTATGCTCTATTGTGAGTGCCACTCACCGGGTCGTCACTGACAGGCTCGGCCGTGGCATCGGGCGGCAGCAGGTCGGTGCCGGGGCAGGTGAGGCAGACATTATATAATGCTCTATTGTGAGTGCCACTCACCGGGTCGTCACTGACAGGCTCGGCCGTGGCGTCGGGCGGCAGCAGGTCGGTGCCGGGGCAGGTGAGGCAGACATTATATTATGCTCTATTGAAGTGTGTATGTATGTTACTTTATATTATTTAGTAAGTATGCTCCTTTAGAATTACGTCTCATGTTATTGCTTACGTTGCGCTATGCATTACTTGTATGCACTAATGTATATTTTTAGATTCAATATACTACTTCTATGGGAACCGAGCAGTAGCCTTCTTATTTTATACCCAAACCTTTTTACATACATCTCATGGCGACCCTGCCACGGGCTACGTTATTCGGTACCTAGCTAATTGAAAAGCGACTACCAAAGTAAAATGTGTCGGTCTACGGTACAAAAAGACGAAGTCTTCATCACCCAGAACACGGCTGGGAACAACGAGGCAACATTGAAGGGTGTCCATGAACACGTGGAGCGAATGAGCATCGTCGTCTACATAATGCTGGCTGTGCTCATCGCGGCGGTCTGCTATTTTTTGGTACGTGTCTACAAACGGTGCCATCAGCGGTGGATCCAGGACGAAATTGGTCTGCAGGCTATCCAACGTATCCGCGCATCTCTACGGGGACGACAGACTGCTGAAGCTGCGGCATAATGCTCAGTGCCATCCACCTAAACTGTGAGTTACCATCAATATACTTAAGTGAAAAATAACAATGTGAAAATAATTGATAAACATCAGTGAGTTTAAAATATCGCGAGTGAAAGTTCAATATAATATTCGGCTTAAACTATGAACTTTAAGTAAATTTAAATACCTAGTTCTAAAAATAGAATCGAAATGTACAATTAATTTTATTATATTCTACGGTTAATTGTCTAGAATCGTGCACAAACACTCATGCAATTTGATACTGCGCTACAAATATGGAAACGTATGACATTCTTTCGCCGGTGCATGTAATTTTACACTTTTGTTTTTACGTAGTTATTAGAATAATGTAATTGGTGTTAATGATGAAATATATTTTTAGATTATGATTGAGACGTTGGAAGAAAATTGTAACAAATTGAAAGAAATAAGAAAATACTTAGTTAAAAAGGGAAAATCCAGGTATATAGGAAAAACTATAGAAATTAAGTTAAGTGAAGCGAAAAACATTTTTGATAAATGTAGCGAATTGTTATTGCTTTTAAAATCAAAACAGGATACCAAGATTATATCATCAGCATCAGATATTTTCAAAAATATTAGATTACTCTACGAGGAAATCAATAATTTGTGTACGTATCCAAATAATAAAATAGAAACAATGGAATTCGATTTAAAAACGGCTTGTAGTTTATTGCCAGTTATGGATGGAACGGAGAATGTAACGAAACGATTGATTGATGGTATTGAGAGGTATTCAGAAATGATTAATGCGACAGATAATGGTTTATTAATAAAATTGGTTTTGAAAAATAGAATAACAGAAAACGCGAAATTAAGAATGGCTGCGACTTATACATCTATTTCAGAACTTGTCAAGGACATGCGTACTCATCTTATTACTAAAAAATCGTTCACGGCAATTCAGTCGCGACTCCAAAATATATCTCAAGGCTATAGAACAATTGACGAATATGGGACTGAACTCGAACAACTATTTACAGACTTGACAGTTTCTCAAGCAGATGGTGAGTCAACTAAGTATGACGTTTTAAAGCCAATTAATGAAAAACTTGCAATTAGAAAGTTTGCAGACGGTTTAAAAAATTCTAGGTTAAGCACTATAGTTGCAGCTCGCAATTATAGCTCATTAAAGGATGATATACAGGCTGCAAAGGATGAAGAGTGTTTAATTTCATCAAATTCAGGTGATGTCATGCATTTTACTAATAAGTCAAATTACAGAGGACAAAGAGGTAACTATTCCAATCATTCGAGGTACCAGCAAGAACATGGAGGAAAAGGTGCTCAAGGACGAGGACAACCATCAAATAGGTATGTACGAAGTCAATATTTTTCTAAGCACCATAATTTTCGCGGTAACTCACGGGGAAATCACAATCCCAGGGGATCACAGCAATCTTACAGAGGCAGAAATTCTCGAAATAACAACTATCGAGGAAATTCACGCAGAGTTTATTCAGCACAAGTAACTGAGACAACGAAAAATACTGGTCAAGAAACAGAACACAAAGACCAATCAAAATTTTTTCGTGAATATAAGTGAAATTTTTGCTTTTAATGGATTAACGAAATTAATTACATTAAAATTAGGAAATAATGCATATTACTGGTTATTAAACACGGGAGCTTCTTTGTCAATTATACGAAAAGAAAGTTTGCCACAAAATATAGATATTTATAGAAATGATGTTTTAGTCAATGGCATAGGCGGGCAAATTCACTCACAAGGTCATGTTTATCTTACATTGTCATTGGAAAATGGTGAATCATTTGAACACAAGTTCCATATATTTAATAACTTACCTCTTAAGGCCGATGGTATTATCGGGTTAGACTTTTTAAGTACTTACCTAGCAAAAATAAATTTAGAAACGAGGGTTTTGACATTAAAAATAAATAGGAAAGAAATAACAACGCAAATATTTGATAATACAGAATGCAATAGTGAGTTTTTAACAATTCCAGCGCGATGCGAATCAATCCATTTCATAAAAATAGAATCATGCCCAAAAGAAGACAGTATTGTTTGCGCAAAAGAATTAGGGAATAATTTATTTTTAGCTAGTGCTATTGTGGAAGCAAATAAAGATAAAATACCAATTAAAATTTTAAATGTAAGTGAAAAGGATATACGAATCTAACAACTAACAACTTACAACCTTACAACCTTTATCTTTATACGAGTGCTATAAGTGTGATAAAAATAAAGCAAATGCCACTAGAGCAGAAACATTAAAAACATTATTAAAATTACAACATCTTAATTTTGAGGAAAAAGCATCTATCGAGTACATTTGTGAAAAGTATTCAGATGTTTTTCATTTGCCAAACGATAAATTATCAACAACTAATATTTATGATCAAACAATAACATTAAAACCTAACACTAATCCTATATACACAAAACCATACAGATTACCACAAAGCTTAAAGAAAGAACTAAATGAACAAATAAAAAATATGTTAAAAGATGATATTATTGAGGAAACGCAAAGTGAATGGTCTAGTCCAATATTACTAGTACCAAAGAAAAATAATGAAAACAATGACAAGAGGTGGCGATTGGTAGTAGACTATCGTAAACTTAACGAGAAAATTCAAGATGACAAGTTCCCTTTACCCAATATAACTGAAATTTTAGATTCTCTCTCAGGAGCTATTTTATTTAGCCATCTTGACTTACATTCAGGATATTATCAGGTACCTTTAGAACCTTCAAGCAGGAAATGTACAGCATTTAGTACAAATTCAGGACAGTTTCAAATGAAACGTTTACCGATGGGTTTAAAAATTTCACCGAGTGCTTTTAGTAGGGTAATGACAGTCCCCACCGAGGGTGTCCCCACGTTGCCGTCGTGGTGGGGCTTGTGTGTCTCAATGATCTTGGAGCTCTGCCGGTAGAGTTACTCATGCCGGAAAGGTTCAAGTGAGAGACCAGACAAAGAGGGACACGAGAGGGGTGCACCGTCCGAAAATCTGAGCTGCAGTGCTCGGGTTTTCGGACGGTGCTCTTTTCATAGGAAGGAATCTTGCTCGCTGTTCTCTGGTACGCGTCTGCTCATCAGACGTGACTTTGAGGGCAGTGAGCAAGCAAGAAGAGAGGGGAGAAAGGAGGAGGGAGAAGGGAGGAGATAGGGACCACACCCTTTAAAAGGAACAAAACATTATGGAAAAGACAGACGGAAAAGTACTACCCCAGGGCGGTACCAGCTGCTCAGCAGCTGGAGAATCCGCCACGTCTCCTTCGGAGGCGTCATGCCCCTCGTATTCTGGGGGGGGCAACGGATGTCTTAAACCGCTTGCCAGTGGCAACAAGAGCCGAGGAGGCTCCCGATCCGCAACGTCCTTTAAGGAGATGATCGGCTTTAATTTTAATAATGTAATTACGCCCGACAAGGTATCGGGCGAGTGGAGCGCGGAGGCTCCCTCCAAACATTGGAGGAAGGGCTCGCTTGAGCGTCAAGGAGATGCGGGGTCTGACTCCGACTCTGCGTCTGGCATCAGCTCGGCGAGCTCTAAACGCGAGGGTGCCGGGGCTGCTTCGGAGAACTCCAAGTTCTTCCGTAAGCGTCCCAGGCCGGAGGATGACCAGGGGTCGTCTTCTAACGGAGAGGCAGTCTCGGCCCGTAAGATCTCCACTAGTGTGCGGGGTAGGGGCCGAGACGGAGGCAAGGGGAGGGGGCTCGCATCCCAGGAGGCTACCCAACGAGCCGCGAAGCTCGCCGAGGAGGGGCGACACCCCGGAGGGAGCAGTCGCAGGGCCTCTATCTCGGGGTCTTCTGGCAGTGAGCCAGACGCCGCTGGCGGCTCCAAACAGGAGCGTAAGGCTAGGTTTGTGCAGATCGTGGAGGCTGCCGTCCGCGATGTGGCCTTGAAGAGGAAGCAAGCCTCTAAAAACAAGGCCATAAGCGCGGCGGCGGCCTCCATTGTGGCGGCAGCAGAGGCCAACTTTTGCGGGCCCCCATTGGACGAAATGTCCAATTTGCGGGCGGAGGTCACCCGTCTGGCGGCCGCCACGGAGCTTCTCCAAAAGGAGAATGAAAAGCTCCGAGCAGACCTGGCCGGGCTCCGAGGAGAGGGCTCAAAGGAGGTGTCTCAAGGAGTGCGCAAGCACGGGCAAAGCCCGTCTGCTCCTGGGGAGAACCAGGTTCTGAACCAGGTGCTGAACCTGGTACGACAGGAGCTGGCTCCTATCCGGGAACGATTCTCCGTCCTGGAGGGCATCGTCCTGCGACCCCCGCTAGCGGCGAGCCAGACAGCCTCAGGCAAGATGAAGGCGGCCTCGTACGCAGCTGCCGTGGTTGCCAAACCGGGGCCGTCTAGCCAGGCCCGCCGAGGGGTCGAACCGGCACCAGTGAAGTCATCACCTGCTAAGCCAGCACCCGCGAAGCAGAAGAAACGTGGGGCGGCTGCACAAGCGGCGAGGGCTCAAGCGCCAGTGGGGCAGCAGACGCCCCCGCCTCCTAACTCTCCTGCGGCCGAATCTGGATGGCAAGTGGCCGGTGATAAGAAGAAGGCGGCCAAGGCAGCCAGGGCATCCAAGAAACGGCGGAAAAGGCGGCAGCGGAAAGCGCGAAGCGTCGCGGCTAAGCTCCGCGCCCCGAAGACCGCAGCTGTAGTGGTAACGCTACAGCCAGACGCGGAGAAGAGGGGCGTGACATACGGCCACGTCCTCGCGAAGGCGAAGGAGGCGGTGAACCTGCGAGAGCTTGGCATTACTGGGGGCCTCCGGCTCAGGTTGACCATGACTGGGGCCCGAATGCTGGAGATCCCCGGTTCAGCTAGTGGCCCGACCGCTGACGCTCTGGCCGAAAGGCTCAGAGCATCCTTAAATGCGGAAGAGGTCCGAGTGTCCAGGCCCACCAAGTGCGTTGATATGCGCATTCTAGGCCTGGACGACTCCGTCACGGAGGAGGAGGTAGTGGCCGCCGTCGTCAGGACTGGGGAGTGCTCTGCCGAGCAGGTGAAGGCAGGCACGATACGTCCTGACCACACGGGCATGCAAACCGTCGTGGTGAGCTGCCCCGTGACGGCGGCCAAGAAAATCACGGAGGGCCGAAGACTCCTGGTGGGCTGGGTATCAGCGCAGGTCAAACTGCTGGAACCCAGACCTCTGAGGTGCTTCCGCTGCCAAGTGGGCAACCACGTGGGAACTCAGTGCACCTCGGAGGTGGACTGCAGCGGTCTTTGTTTCCGCTGTGGTCAGCCCGGTCACAAGGCCGGCTCGTGTAACGCCACGCCGCACTGCGTTGTATGTGCGGCAGCTGGCAAGCCGGCTGATCACTGGGCTGTGGGCAAAGCCTGCGCTCCGCCCGCCAAAACCGGGGGCAAAAAGAAGCCCTCCACCACCGCCGTCTCCGCCGCCGCCGCCACTGTTGCCGCTGCTGCCGCCACCACCGCCGTCACTGCCGCCGCTGCCGCTTCGGTTGCCGTGAGAGAGCCCTCACAGGGGACTCAGGAGGAGGCTGAAATGGAGTGCCAATAACGGCTCCATTACGCTTCCTCCAGGCGAACATCAACCACTGCGCCGCCGCTCAGGACCTATTGGTCCAGAGCATGGCACAGTGGTTGATTAACATCGCCGTGGTTGCTGAGCCGTACTTTGTCCCGCCCAGGGATGACTGGGTGGCGGACCTGAACGGCTCGGTGGCCCTAATTTCGTCGGCCGCTGCCGGTACCCCGTCCCTCGAGAGCGTCAGGAGAGGACAGGGGTGCGTAGCAGCACGGTTCGGGGAGATCGTCGTGGTAGGGGTGTACTTCTCCCCGAACAGAACTCTCGCCGAGTTCCAAAACTCCCTTACAGAGTTGGGCGTCGTCGTCGCCGGCTATCGATCCCTCCCCGTGCTCGTTCTCGGGGATTTCAATGCCAAGCACTTGGCTTGGGGTTCCCGTTATACCGAAGCGCGGGGCAGGATGGTGGAGGACTGGGCTCTGGAGACAGGCCTGGTCGTCCTAAACCGGGGTTCTGTCCCCACGTGTGTGCGGATGCAGGGGGAGTCCGTGGTGGACATCTCGTTCGCCAGCCCTGCTCTGTCACCGCGCGTCATTGACTGGCGCGTATTAGAGGAGGTGGAGACCTACTCCGATCACCGGTATATCCGGTTTGACGTCTCCGCCCAGACCTCAACCGCGCCAGTCCGACAGGCCCCAAGTGGTCCGCGGTGGGCGCTGAAGCAGCTGGACCGGGAGCTCCTCCTGGAAGCCTCGATCGTGCAAGCCTGGGTGTCACCACCGGACAGGCCTACTGACATAAACGACGAGGCGGAGTGGTTCCGGGAGGCCATGTCCAATATTTGTGACGTGGCAATGCCCCGGGTTAAGCCCGGACGCGCCCGCCGCCAGGTGTACTGGTGGTCGCAAGAGTTGGCGACGCTGCGTCAGGCGTGCGTTGCCGCCCGGCGCCGGTACACCAGGCATCGCAGGCTGCGCATCCGCCCTCCGGATGCGCCGGCTAGAGAGGCGGAGCTGTACGAGGAGTACAGAGCGGCGAAGGCCACCCTCCGAGCGGCGATCCTGCGGGCCAAGGATGTGGCTCGCAAGGAGATGCTGGAGTCTCTGAACGGGGACCCGTGGGGAAGACCCTACAAAATGGTGCGGAATAAGCTCCGCACCTGGGCCCCACCGTTGACGCAGAGTCTCCGGCCCCAGCTGGTAGAGGACGTGGTGAGCGCTCTGTTCCCCTCGCGAGGGGAGCATACTCCCCCGCCTATGGCTCCGCCACCTGCGGCGCCCGATGTGGACCACATTGAGGACGACGATGACGACGCTCCTGAGGTGACTGAGGTAGACCTGAGAGTGGCGGTTAACAGGCTGATGGCCAAAAATACCGCCCCAGGACCCGACGGCTTACCTGGAAAAGCCTGGGTCCTGGCTTCGGAGGCTCTCGGGCCTCGACTAAGAGGGCTCCTAAGCGCATGCTTGGAGAGGGGCCAGTTCCCACTTCGTTGGAAGACGGGGAAACTGGTCCTAATTAAGAAGCCAGGGCGCCCTGCGGACTCTCCGTCCGCATACCGGCCCATCGTGCTGCTCGATGAGGTGGGCAAGCTCTTTGAACGAGTAATTGCAAACCGCCTCGTCGAGCACCTAGTGAGGGTGGGGCCGGATCTGGCGGAGAACCAGTTCGGTTTTCGCACGGGCCGCTCGACGGTGGACGCCATCATGCGCGTGAGAGCCCTCTCGACGGGGGACGCGGTTACACGGGGCGGAGTCGTCTTGGCGGTGTCTCTAGACATCGCCAACGCCTTCAACACCCTGCCATGGAGTTGCATCAGGGAGGCACTCCGGTATCACCGGATGCCGACCTACCTCCGTCGCGTAGTCGAGGCTTACTTGACGGACAGAGCCGTCATCTACCCCGGTCACCTGGGAGAGTGGAACCGGCGAGAGATGTCGTGCGGTGTTCCACAGGGTTCGGTTCTGGGGCCGCTCCTGTGGGACATCGGTTACGATTGGGTGCTGCGCGCCGACCTTCCTAGTGGCGTCAGCATTGTCTGCTATGCTGACGACACGCTGGTCCTGGCGCAGGGGGGGTCGCACCAGGCGGCGGCCGACGCTATGACACGCGGAGTTGCGATAGTTGTTGAGAGGATCCGGCAGTTGGGTCTCGAGGTGGCCCTACACAAGTCCGAAGCCATGTG
Organism: Lacanobia wlatinum; assembly: GCA_947578705.1. Lineage (NCBI taxonomy): Eukaryota > Metazoa > Arthropoda > Insecta > Lepidoptera > Noctuidae > Lacanobia > Lacanobia wlatinum. The sequence continues at coordinate 25,617,409 of OX388038.1, forward strand.
CTTTCATGGATCTCGGAACAGGCCACCATCGGGATCCCAAATAACGGTAGGAGGGGTTCACATCGGTGTCGGGTCGACGATGACGTACCTGGGTCTCGTCCTTGACAGCCGGTGGAACTTCGTCGAGCATTTCCGACGTTTGGCTCCCAGATTGGGGCGGGCCGGGGCTGCCTTCAAGCGGCTTCTGCCCAATCTAGGGGGTCCAAACGCCTCCTGCCGGAGGCTTTACGCAGGGGTCGTGCGGTCTATGGCCCTTTATGGGGCGCCGGTGTGGGCGCCTACTTTGAGGAAGCGACCTGCCCGTTACCTCAACGCGTCCCAGAGGGTCATGGCTATCCGGCTGGCCCGGGGATACCGCACGATCTCCGGCGAGGCGGCGAGCCTCCTTGCCGGACTGCCACCATGGGATCTGGAGGCGAGAGCCCTCGCGCTCATTTACGAATGGCGCGTGGAGGCGCAACGCCGGGGCGAGACTCCTTTGCCGCGGCAAATCGCGGCGCAGCGGACGGAGCTCCGGCAGGATCTCATGGCGGTATGGAGACAGCGACTGTCGCAACCCAGCGCTGGGCACGCCACAATCCTGGCGATAAGTCCCCTCTTTGAGGAGTGGCTAGAGCGGCGCCACGGCGTCCTCACCTTCCGCTTGACGCAGGTACTCACCGGACACGGTTGTTTCGGGAGGTACCTGTTTCGGATTCGGCGGGAGGATACGCCCGGTTGTCAACACTGTGAGGATCGCCCGGAGGACACAGTGGAGCATACGGTAGAGGTCTGCCCTGCTTGGGCGGAGCACCGCCGTGTCCTCGTCGAGGCGATCGGCGGCGGCGACCTCTCGCGTCCGGCTCTGATTCAATCTATGGTCCGGAGCGAGGAGGCATGGGGTGCGGTCACCTCTTTCTGCGAAGCAGTATTGCTAGCAAAGGAGGAGGCCGAACGCGTGAGAGAGAGGGAAACCTCACGCCCCAGCCGCCACAACAGGAGAAGACGCCCCGGGCGTCGGGAGTCGCAGGGCGATTCTCGGCCACCGTAGGCGCGGGCCTGCGGACGACGAGCATTGGGTGGCTCGCCGTCCGATCAGAACCAGGCCCGAGTCGACGGCGCGCTGTGTTCCACGCGCGCCTCAAAGAGCTGTCAGCATAGAAGACGGGGCCCGCTAGGGCCAGTGCCTGCCGGGGTTGCGGAATCTGTTTGAAAGAGGCACCGCGGCTCTGGAGCGCAAAGGGCATTAGGAGGAACACGGATGGGTTTTAGTCAGTAAGAGTCTGACACTCCCTTCTGCTTCACCCAGAGCGGGAGGAGTCATTTGATGATTTCCCATACTTAAAAAAAAAAAAAAAAAAAAAAAAGGGTAATGACAGTGGCTTTATCTGGTCTAACATTCGACAAATGTTTTGTATATCTTGATGATTTGATCGTTTTCGGTCGTAATTTAGAATCTCACAATCGTAATCTTATAGATATATTTGAAAGATTGAGAAAAGTTAATTTAAAATTAAATCCTACTAAGTGTCAATTCTTGAAAAAAGAACTATTATATCTTGGTCATGTTGTGTCTGCGCAAGGTGTCTTACCAGACCCAGAAAAAATTAAAGTTTTACTTGATTATCCGGTGCCAAAAACTTCTGAAGAAGTAAAACGATTTATTGCCTTCTGCAATTATTATAGAAAATTTATACCATATTTTGCTGAAATAACAGCACCACTAAACAAATTATGTAGAAAAAATGAACCTTTTATTTGGTCAAACAGTTGCCAAAAATCATTTGACAGCCTAAAGCAACACATGACTAACCCACCAATTTTACAATACCCCGATTTTGCAAATGATAGTGAATTTATATTAAAAACTGATGCTTCTGGAATAGCAATTGGATCTGTTCTATGTAACAAAAACATGAAACCAATTGCATATGCGAGTCGACCATTAAACAAGGCTGAAATAAATTATCCAACAATACAAAAAGAATTGCTAGCCATTGTATGGTCTGTCAAATATTTTAGGCCATATCTTTACGGAAAACATTTTATCATTGAATCAGACCATAAGCCATTAATATATCTATTTGGGATGAAAAATCCTTCAAGTCGTTTGTTAAAATTTAGATTAACTTTAGAGGAATACGATTATGAGATAGTGTACGTAAGAGGAAAAGACAATGTCGCCGCGGATGCATTGTCAAGAATTGTGATAACATCGGACGAACTAAAACATATGCATAATGATGTAGTAGCTGTATTAACTAGAGCTCAAAAGAAAAGAATGACAGATACAGATATGGGAAATGCAGAAAGTACAGATTTGTTTAGTAGGTCCGACGACACGAGGTCTGATCAACCAAGAGTTGCGGAAATATTAAAGAAATCAAACGATTCTGTCGAAATGAGGTTAATTGAAGGAGATGAATTAAATAAGTTAATTAAAAATAATAAGATATCATTCCAAGAAGAATGTTTTGCTTATGTAGAAAATAAAAAGATTTTATACATAAATCTCAATTTTAAGACACATTTTACGCGAGTCGAATTTGTGTCGAAGTTGAGCAAATTTTGTAAGAAATTAAATATCAAAGAGATATGTATAGTTAAAGATAAAAATAATGAAAATTTTCTAAAAGAGTTGTGTAAAGAAATCGATTCAATAAAAACATGGTCCGGACCACGAGTACATGTACTAAGAGGTATTACGAGAATTACTAAAGATGAAGATATAAAGTTTATCTTACACGATTTTCATTTACTGCCGACCAGTGGTCATGCTGGTATGCGCAGAATGATAAACAATATTAAAAGACAATTTTACTGGCCAGGACTTGAAAAAGACGTTCAAGATTTCGTAAACACGTGCGATAAATGTCAAAAGATGAAGCATGGTAAATACATTAAGGAACCCATGTGTATAACTACCACTGCTTCGTATGCATTTGAAAAAATATTTTTGGATATTGTAGGTCCACTACCTCAAGATTATGAAGGTAATGTATACATTCTGAGTCTTCAATGTGAGCTCAGTAAGTTCGTAGAGGCATATCCGCTTAAAGCTAAGGACACTGTAACTGTAAGTAAAGCATTAGTAGATAATTTTATTTTAAGATTTGGTTTACCAAAAACATTAGCAACTGATCGAGGTGCTGAATTTATGTCGTCAACAATGGAACAGGTTTGTAAGCTTTTAAATATAGAAAAAATATCATCAACGGCATATCACCATCAATCAGTTGGATCGTTGGAAAATTCACACAAAAGTTTAGGAGCGTTCCTTAGGATTCAGTGTCAAAACAATCCACAATCATGGTCACACTGGTTATCATATTGGTGTTTTAGTTATAACACAACCGTTCATTCAGCAACTAAATACCAACCGTTTGAGCTTGTTTTTGGAAGACCATGTAATGTTCCCTCTAGGTTATGTAATGAAGTTGAACCATTGTATAATCCAGAAAATTATTGTAGTAACCTTAGATATAAACTTCAGATAGCTAGTAAAGACGCTAGAAATAATTTAATTTTAAGTAAATGTAATCGAAAAACTAATTACTATGATAAAAATTTGAACTCAATTCACTACCATAAAGATGATTTGTTATTGGTAAAGAATGAAGTTGGAGGAAAATTGAGTCCTTTATTTCAAGGTCCATTCACTGTTCTAGAAGATTTAGGATGCAATGTAAAAATAATAAAAAACAACAAAATAGACATTGTTCATAAAAATAGGACCAAACCATTTGTTACAACAATTAGATAGGAATGTAAAAAAAAAAGCGTACGATATTTTTTTTCTACATTGCCGGAGGTGAAGTGTGTATGTATGTTCCTTTATATTATTTAGTAAGTATGCTCCTTTAGAATTACGTCTCATTTTATTGCTTACGTTGCGCTATGCATTACTTGTATGCACTAATGTATATTTTTAGATTCAATATACTACTTCTATGGGAACCGAGCAGTAGCCTTCTTATTTTATACCCGAACCTTTTTACATACATCTCACTATTGTAAGTGCCACTCACCGGGTCGTCACTGACAGGCTCGGCCGTGTCTCGGGCGGCAGCAGGTCGGTGCCGGGGCAGGTGAGGCAGACATTATATTATGCTCTATTGTGAGTGCCACTCACCGGGTCGTCACTGACAAGCTCGGCCGTGTCTCGGGCGGCAGCAGGTCGGTGCCGGGGCAGGTGAGGCAGACATTATATTATGCTCTATTGTGAGTGCCACTCACCGGGTCGTCACTGACAGGCTCGGCCGTGGCGTCGGGCGGCAGCAGGTCGGTGCCGGGGCAGGTGAGGTAGACATTATATTATACTCTATTGTGAGTGCCACTCACCGGGTCGTCACTGACAGGCTCGGCCGTGGCGTCGGGCGGCAGCAGGTCGGTGCCGGGGCAGGTGAGGCAGACATTATATTATGCTCTATTGCGAGTGCCACTCACCGGGTCGTCACTGACAGGCTCGGCCGTGTCTCGGGCGGCAGCAGGTCGGTGCCGGGGCAGGTGAGGCAGACATTATATTATGCTCTATTGTGAGTGCCACTCACCGGGTCGTCACTGACAGGCTCGGCCGTGTCTCGGGCGGCAGCAGGTCGGTGCCGGGGCAGGTGAGGCAGACATTATATTATGCTCTATTGTGAGTGCCACTCACCGGGTCGTCACTGACAGGCTCGGCCGTGGCGTCGGGCGGCAGCAGGTCGGTGCCGGGGCAGGTGAGGCAGACATTATATTATGCTCTATTGTAAGTGCCACTCACCGGGTCGTCACTGACAAGCTCGGCCGTGGCGTCGGGCGGCAGCAGGTCGGTGCCGGGGCAGGTGAGGCAGACATTATATTATGCTCTATTGTAAGTGCCACTCACCGGGTCGTCACTGACAGGCTCGGCCGTGGCGTCAGGCGGCAGCAGGTCGGTGCCGGGGCAGGTGAGGCAGACGGGCGGGTCGGGCCAGCTGGCGGGGTCCAGCGGCACCTTCACGCGGTACAGGTGGCGCTCGCCCGCCTTCTCGGGGGCTGTGCCTATCACATATCTGTGGGGGGGGGGAAATGTTTTTTGAGAAGGTGGAAAACATGATTGTGAAGCACAATAAAGTAATCATCGGCAAGCCAATACCAAGTTTTCACGTATAAAGAACAGGACCTTGATAGGAGTAGAGTTTTTCATCAGAATTATAATGGTAAATAGACATCATCTGACTAGGGTAAGCTTCTAGTCCAGCAGTTGAACCGGTTCCAGCTGAATACTAGTATTTACGTGGAGTGACTGCCTATCAGAACTCCAGTAGCATGGTACTTCTTGACTGGTGTCGGATTTTCTGGCTTGAGACAATTCGTAATGATTGCCAAAGATCCACAAATGACAGTTGGGATTAATAGTTTTAAGTTCTTTACGAGATACGGAGGATTCTTGGTATGTTAAGTCACACATCCATAGTGCGACCTTGGAAAGCGTTGCTAGACCTTAAAGATCGAACAGAATCGATTTTTTGTTGGGTTGGAAATCCACAAATGACTTCTCCCACTCTAAGCGGAGCAAGAGGAAGTGACAGACTTTTATTGACTAAAACGTGCCCGTATTCCTTTTACATGCTTTTTGTGTTCCAAGGTCGCGGTAACTCTTACAAACAATTCCGCGACCCTGACAGGACGTAGCTTGAATTGAGAAGCCAGAACTAAAGGCATACTCACAAGAACCTCCTCCGCTCATCCCAGCCCATCAGCTGCGTGATCTCATAGCTGCCCAGCGTCAGCGTGGTGCGGGAGTCCTGTGTGAGTCTGACGGCGTGGCGCCACCAGCCGCCCGCGCCGCCGGGGGGCAGGTCGGCCACCGGCATGCTCGTGTAGATGGTGGCCTTGGAGCCCATTAGTGCCATGCCGCCACACCAGCCGCAGTCGTCTTCCACAGGCTCTGCGCCGAGACCTGACCAGCGGGAGCCGTCCGACTCGTCGCGATAGATCTGGGGAAGGTGGAAGGATGCTTGTTTATTTATTGATGTACACACATTAAAGAGAAAAGGACAAATACAGATAAAGGAGAGTAGAGAGAGAGCTGAGAGGAGCGAGGGGACACATGGCACATGACTACATGGTGTTAAACCTTTTTGAAACGAATGGTCTGATGAATGAGCTTTGGCCGGGCTTAGATCTGGGTAATGCTGAATGGTTTAAAAATGGTTAACTGTATCTTTTGTTTTATCTCGGCACATAAGGATGACACAGTCAGCAATATCAGAGAGTTCTTTAATCAGTGCAATAAAAACTAATAAAGACATTAAAATGCAGGTGTCACGATTTATGCATCGTTTGTCGGATTTCTTGCTGGTTTGAAAACGACTTCTTTTGTTGTCATGTTTAAACCAAAGAATTACTTAGACTTTCACGATGTTCTGGCGGCAAGACTGTCCAGACCAAAGATGCAGGAAGAAGGGTGGTTGGTAGCGAATGAGATATGCCGAGGATCCAGTTAAAGGCTGTGTGACTTGGCCCTTACCAGCAGTGGAATACGCCGATTATGAGGATGATGACACAATAAACACTCACATCCTGACAGTTATAATGCACGGCACTGCAGACGCTGATGATGGACACGTTCTGCGGCCGGTTGAGTAGCAACACCGCGAGCTGCTTTTCCGATGTCCAGCCCGTCCATTTCACGTACCAGCCTGTAACAATACGCGAAGTTTGTTTTCCGATTAGGAATTAAGATTCGGAATTCCATGATACTACGGTAGACGTTCGATTTTCCGTTCTTTTGACCCGAACGTAAGATTTGTTTTCGAAAGAAACGTCTGTTTTATAGTTAGTTGGACATTAATTTGTTATGTAAGGCAAGCATTCAGGTTTTACAATCGGTTTTCATAATAAGCAAACCGCACGAATGCAGATGGCCAAATTTGCTGAACTTCTTTCTTGAAACAAGGATGTTCTACTACAATATACAGTTGCGTATACGCTTGGCTATCATGTATACTATCTACTATCTCCAGTTGCTTTTCAATACACTAAACGCCTATAGCTATCATCTTGCGGGCCCCTTGATAATCTTAGACTCTACAGTATTAGCGATAACGATAGTCAAAATAATGGATGGAATTTACATCTATACGTCACGTGGTCGGTCACTCACAATTTGGCTTTTGGGCAATCGCTAGACACTTGGATTAGATTTCCGTTACAGGATAAAACTATTTCACTAGAGATTCGCCTAAGTTTGAAACATGATTCACTGAAGATCTATGTTAACTCACCACCGTGCGGTAAACATTATAGTAATTGTGCTCTTCAATCTTTAATTGTTATTCATGTTTTAAAAGCAGTGTTAGACGAAGTTTTTCATATGAAAAGACTAGTGACAGCTCTAGGTACAAAAGTAATTAGTGAGTGAACAATTTCAGAGTGTTAATCTGCTATTAATTTGCAATATTGATCAAAACTCATAAACTTAAAATAAACAGATACCGACAGTGACTGATACCGCTGAGTGTTTGCCCGGTACGCGTAAGCGCCGCGATATACGCATCACTTACGACGTTCTTCTCGCGGGCTCACTGGTGCGACACAGCGACGGCGTTTTGATTTTTTAACCGACTTTTACTGTGTGAACTACCTAATTTTACCTGCCTCCAATGTCGACTAAGAAAGACAGTACTCCGGAGCGTAACGTCTCAGCTTCAAGAGGTAACAAGAGGCCTGCCTTAAATTCTCCTCCAGAGCCAGCTCCTTCGGTTACCGGTGAGGAGGTGCGATCAATCGTACAGGACGTTATTAAAACGGAATTTGCTACTATGATGAAGCAGATAAATACTACGATTATAAACATTGTCAACAGCGAGTTGGCCCCTATTCGTGCGGATCTTGAAGAATTTAGAGTGTCTTTGAATTTCCATTCGAGTCAATTTGACGAGTTTCGATCGGAGTATGCCGAGTTTAAGAGTACTTCAAAAGAACTAAAAGGCGATAATATTAAACTGCAGAAAACAGTGGCGGATCTTGGTCAACGTCTAAATTATTTAGAGCAGCAGGCACGGGCCAACAACCTGGAGCTTCAGTGTTTACCTGAAAATAAGCAGGAAAACCTGTATACCATTGTAAAGCAGTTGGGCTCAGTGGTCGGTTGTAAAGTTCAAGATAGCGATATTTCACACTGCACAAGAGTAGCTAAACTTAACACGAGTAATAGTCGCCCTCGTTCTATTGTGGTGAAGCTTTCCTCGCCGAGAATCCGTGATCAACTGTTGGCCGCTGTAATCAATTATAACAAGAATAAAAGCCATGAAAAACTCAATACCGTAGATTTTGGTATAGCTGGAAATAAATCTCCTGTGTTTGTCGCCGAACATTTGTCCCCAACATCCAAAGCTCTTCACGCTGCAACAAGACTTAAAGCGAAGGAAAAGGGATATAAGTACGTATGGGTGAGGAACGGCAGGATATTTGCCAGAAGGACGGACGGTGACGAGCATGTCCTTATTGGAAGCTTGGACATTTTGAATAAGTTAAATTAATGTGTACTTGAGAAAAACCAAACGATTTACCTTTTATTGCGTGCACTTGTAAATTTAATAATTTAAATTCAATAATTTGCAAATATATTATCAGAACATTCGAGGGTTAAGAACTAAGACACATACTGTATCTCGTAATATTGCCTGTAATAATTATGACATCATAATTCTGTCTGAGACTTGGTTGAATGCCTCTGTGTTGAGCGGCGAGCTGTTCGACGATAGGTACGTGGTATATAGGAGAGATAGAGAAACTTCACATTTTCAGAGTGGTAAGGAAGGGGGTGGTGTTTTAATAGCCGTTAATAAACAAATCAAGTCTAAACGTATTAAGAACTGGGAAAGTAGCTGTGAAGACGTATGGGTAAGTATTAACTTACCGTTATCATGTACTGTTCGCCGAATGGTTCTCTGCGCAGTATACCTGCCTCCTCCTATACGCCGTTCTTCTCTGGAGCACTATTTGGATCAATGTAATGCTGTTTTTGAGCAATGTTCAGATTCAAGTGTTTTTATTGTGGGTGACTTCAATTTGAGCAACATTGATTGGAACTTAGTGGGAAAATCGGATAATAAGCTTAGCTTGCCTGGTACTAGTGAAATGTTAATTGATTTCACTCATGTGAACAGACTTGGTCAGTTTAATTTGGTGGCAAACGACGCTGGTCGCATTTTGGATTTAGTTTTGTCAACGCATTCCTTGTGTAGCGTGAGCGAAAGTGTTAGTCCAATAAGTAATGTCGATAAACAGCATCCACCTCTTGACATAGTTGTTTTCTTGAGTGGGGACGCCAGTCTGGCATACAACAGTGACAAGATTGGACTTAATTTTCGTACCGCGAATTATGAACCAATTCGTAATTTCATAAAACAAATAGATTGGGTTAAAACATTTGAGGGTAGCGACAGTGTGAATGAGATGTTGGATGTTTTTTACGAGACGCTTAATGACGCTATACATCAGTTTATTCCCTCACGGATCCCAAAGAAGCGTAAATATCCTCAGTGGTTTAACTATAAACTTATTAAAATGTTAAATTTAAAAAATAATATTAGAAGGCGATACAATAAATATAAAAACCCAATGGATTTGATTGAGTTAAAATTAATTAGTAAGCGTTGCGATGGATTGGCTACTTCTTGTTACAAGGTTTATATTGAAGGTCTTGAAAATGAACTGAAAAACAACCCTAAGTTATTTTGGACGCACGTAAAAAATAAACGAGGGGGCTCTAGTAACTACCCAATGACCATGAAAAATGGATCAATATCCACATCTGATGGTACAATAATATGTGAGATGTTCGCTTCCAACTTCTCGTCTGTATATAGCCCCGAGCAAGTGGTGGACAAGGAAATTGACACTAGAATATTACTGAAAACTGTTGAAAATAGTAGTTTATGCTTAACAAGTCCAACGATAAGCAGTGAAGTTTTGCTTAAAAAAATTAAAAGTCTAGATATTAACAAAGGAGCTGGCCCTGATGGCATACCACCGATATTTATAACGTCTTGTGCAGAGGAGTTAGTGTGCCCTCTTATGCTTATATACAGTAAATCCTTATCTTCTGGTGTATTCCCTCTAAAATGGAAAATGGCTAAGGTGGTTCCTATACATAAATCGGATAGCAACGATGACATTGCTAATTATAGGCCTATCTCAATCCTTTCAACGTTTGCTAAAGTGTTTGAATCTCTGCTCTGCCCGTATTTCCAAAACCATCTAAAATTATTCGTTAGCGATCATCAGCACGGTTTTGTTGGATCACGATCTACAAGTTCTAATCTGGTCCCTTTCACGGAACTTTTGATTGAAGCTGTTGACTCTGGTCACCAAGCTGATGTCATTTATACTGACTTCAGCAAGGCCATTGATAAAGTTTCTCATAAAATCTTATCTTGTAAGTTGCGTGCATATGGTATCACTGGTGGCTTGCTTGAATGGGTGATTTCATACTTGAGAGATAGATCTTTTTTTGTTGTGGTAAACGGTTATCAATCTAACGTATATAACATCTCATCAGGAGTCCCACAGGGCTCGCATCTGGGTCCAATATTGTTCAACTATTTTGTTAACGACATTCCCAACTGTCTACGGCACTCTAAAATTTTTATGTATGCGGATGACTTGAAGTTTCTTAGAATTGTTGAATCTAACAGAGACGCTTCACTTTTACAGACTGACCTTAATACTTTAATTCAATGGTGTAAAATTAATGAAATGTACTTGAACTCGGAGAAATGTTACCATGTTAAATATACAAGAAAAAGTAATCCCATAAAGACAGAGTATTTCATAAATGAGGACAAAGTTAACGAAGTGGACACTATACGTGATCTTGGAGTTTTGTTTGATCAAAAGCTAACATTTGCACCACACCTGGATCACATTTCTAAAAAAGCATCAAGGATGATGGGTTTTGTTATAAGACAGTGTAAAGGTTTTCGTCAAATTAAAACTAAAATCTTGCTTTATCAGAGTTTAGTACGTAGCATATTAGAATATTGCAGTGTGGTGTGGCGACCACACTACGCTACAAATAGTTTGCGTCTAGAACGAGTTCAGAAACGCTTCGTTTGGCATCTGACTTTTTCTTCGGGGATAATTAAGAAAGTACGTTCTTACAGAGAAAGATTGAAATTCTTCAACATGCACACCTTGGAAGAACGAAGATGTTTGAACGACGCAATTTTTGCTACCAAAATCTTGAAGGGAAGAATCGACTCACCGCCGCTGCTCGCTCTCATCAACTTTCGAGCTCCGTTGAGGATTCCGCGCAAACCTATTACTCCATTTCGTCCTCCAATGAGAAGAACGGTGTTAGGATCTAACTCTCCATGTGCTAGGTTTTGTAGGGTTTTGAATAGTTGCAGTGATGTGGTTGATTTTCACTTTGATTCTCTCAACAAGCTAAAATTTGACTTTTTAAGATGTTTACCAGATTTAATGTAACAGTTTTTAGGACTGTTGTGTACGTTACCTTTCAAAGACATTATGCTTTTAATGTTTTGCATGTAAAGCACTTATACAATATGTAATTTTATTAGTAATAATAATATTATTATTAATTACTTATCATGGTTTTCTTTTTGTTCATGTGGTGTTTACCTATAAGTAATTGTTGCACTGTGTAGAGTTTTAACGCATGTATTATTTTTGTTTGTAGATTAGTGTAAACAATTGTTGGTAGACCTAATAAATAAAATAAATAAATAAGATCGGCGCCGTGCTTTGGGTTCACATGGACACAAAACATCCATTTGCTTAGTTTCTGTACTTTCCTATTTCTATCTTTTGTTTGGGCCACAAAGCTACTTAGGATACGTACTGTCGTCGACCTGCGTGTTGAACTGAATGGCGTGAGAGAACAGGTACTTGGGCGTCTTCACGCTGACCACGTTCACCGTCACCACCGGATTGTTGGTGTTTACCTGGAAAATAAATAGTTCTTGTTAAATATTCTTGAGAAGAAGACTGTGTTGGTGGGTTGTATACAGAGATACACAACATGTTACAGAATAAACGCAATACCTGTACAGGTGTCATTGTAGTCATCATTATGAACAACATTTAAAAGCCCTATCACAGAATTGCGTTTTCACTCACAAAACTGCTGACTCATCGCATTGTATAGAAATTAAACAGTTGCAATTATGTTTATTTATTTATAGTGAATATTTATAAAATTTCTTATGAAGTCTGGTTTATTTTGGTATAAATTTTACGTAATAATATCAGTTTATTTGAATGGGATTTTTTTTACGGAAATTCCATTCTTATTTCAAATTTCTGAGGCCGCTATGACCGAAACCACTATATAAGAAATATTATGATATATTTTTCATTTCATTTGGTTAGTACAGTAGTTCAATCCACGAGAATTTTGGCTTTTTACCTATACATAGATAAGAGAACAATGCAAAAAGTGAGGCCGCTATGTTCGATACTAATAACTATTGTCAACTACCCAATAAGCCAAAGTTGTCTAAATATTTCAGTTTCTCATTTTACGTACGTAAAGCGTTGGTCATTTTACGCAAAAAACACAGTCAAATTGTATTAGGCCTCTTAAGGACTATGGGACAAAAAATGGATTGTCCCATATATTTATTTGCGCATAACTCGACGAAATATACTGAACAACTGTTTTTTTTTCGCAATTTCGGGCTTGGTCCCATAGTAAAAGTAATTCATAATGACGTACATTCTGTGACACATTATATGTCTGATCGTAGAAACATACACAAAGAAAAAGACTTCGAAGGGAAAAAACTTATTTGAAAAAATCTTATCACACCTACCGCGAATCGTGATAAGAAGCTTCGAAAATAATAACCAACTTTTTTTTTACGGGTGGAAATCCTCATGGATGTCCTCCGTCTTGGGGCAGACGGAGGGGTCTGGCAGACTCCCACTGACTAAAAACGGTGTTCCACCTCGTCGCTTTCGTTCGCATTCGTCACTTACCTTAGGATACCTCAGCGCCCGTATGGTGGGGTACGCAGGCGGCTCCTGTAAGTCGAGCCCGTACCACGGGTACTTGTGCGACTGCACCAGCGAGTCGTTGTACGTCACGTACATGAGGGTCTGGCCGTCCGGACTGAACCAGAGAGCCCTGTCCAGGCGCAGGACTTCTGTCTCGTATAGGAAGTCCGGCATGCCGTTGAAGATGACGCCGGGTACTCCTGGAATTGTGGATAGAAGAGATCATTATATTAATGTTTCATTTTATGTGCAATGATTCACGTAAGACTCATTTAGCATCGCCGATTGGGGCCGAGGTCATAGCTAAGCAATAAATAAATACCTCTTACCATTATTAGTGATCCGGCAGACCAGCGTCTTGAACACTTTCGGCTTGTAGTAGATATCATTGTCGTGCACGAACACCAGCGCGGCCCCGACCGGGGACCACTCCGCGTACTGGATCAGCGGCGCTGAGCGGTCGTCCTCGATTGGGGACACAGGGATCTTGTTCCTGAAGGTTAGAAAATTTTGACTTTGGTGTTGGATGCTAAATTGGGTGCATTTTTAGTACATATGTGGTATGCAGAAGGTGCGAAACTTGTTATACTTAGAAAAATAAAGTGCTTTGAATAAAGGATATCGCTAAATAATACCCAGAGGTGATAAAAACTTCTTATGTGCGGTCTGAGTCTGCTTATTGTCGCTTATTGTGATTTGCACTCAAAAATGTGGTACCCCACCGTCCGTTAGTACTGGACGTCGGAGATCCGTCAGAATTCGTTCATTCCGTTTCCACGCCATGATGATTCCGTGAAAAAGGGATAATGTTACACGGCTTGTATAGCTTCGTCTGCCTTCCACTCCGGAAATATGATGGTTTTAATAGAGACTGGTGATTGGACTTTGTATTGTGTTCATGATTATGAGAAAACAATTAAGATATTATTATAACTGACCTGTTAATGACGTCATACACGTGGTACCGGGCGAGACGCGCGTGCCTCCAGCCGGGTCTGACGTCAGAGATCAGCAGCACAAACTTCAGGTCCGCTGACACTTTGAAGTCCACCGCGTTTAGCTCTCTCTGTAAAGATATTTGAACAAATCACATACTGTTTCAATGACTGAAAAAAAAAATGTTCAACGTACTGTAACTGAATGATCATGATCATTAAAAAAATAAACGTCTGCCCCATATTTTTGTATGTACGTATCACTCGACAAAATGTATTGAGCTGCTGAATTTTTTTTTCGCGATTTCTGGCTTGATCCCACAGTAAAAGTTGTTCATAATGATGAGTACAATGATCGGTGGCGTCGGCGGCGCGACTAGCGGCGCATTCAAATGCATGGATTTATATGGAGCAGTTCACGAAGAGAGCGGTGCGGGAGCGGCGCGGCGGCGGCGTATGAGCTGTGCGCGCCAATCGAGTGATGCCCGCGCGTCTGCAGTGACGTAGTCATAATAAATAAATGAATAAAATAAAAATAAAAAAACTGGCCAAGTGCGAGTCGGACTCGCGTGCAAAGGGTTCCGAACGAATTTAATTTTTTTAACATGTTATTTTAACACTACAGACTTCTAATAGGTTTTCCTGTAATCTTTAGGTAAAGATCTATTAGTTCCATTTTTTTTCAAAATTTTTGGCTCAGTAGTTTCGGAGATAAGGGGGGGGGGAATGGTCATTTTTCGTCTAATTTCTTGAATAACTTCAAAACCATTTATTTCAAAATTATGAAAAAAATATAATTAAAACCCTCACAGTAAGCCCTTTGATTTGATATGTCACACGATATTGTTAAAAATTTTTTTTTTTTAATTTTCTCGTTTGACCCCCAAAAGTGACCCCCATATTAAAAATTTAATAAATTATGTAATGCGTCCGTGTTTGGGTCATAGAAGTCCATATGTGTACCAAATTTCAACAGAATCGGTCCACTGGATCCGGAGAAAAGTGGCTGTGACAGACGGACAGACAGACAGACAGACACCCGAGTGATCCTATAAGGGTTCCTTTTTTTTTCGGAACCCTAAAAATAAAATTTGGTTATTCTTAGACAACAATGATCCATAGTTTAAGTAACAAAAAATACTTAAAAGCTATGTTAGTAGGTTGATCAGGTATTACATGTACATATGTTGACATTGTTGATACGTCAAGCCGCACCTCTCACATGCAGCTTGATGAACCGGTTGAACACCAACGCGTCTAACCATCTGTTATCATGTTCAGGATCCCGTTGCTACTCCCCCGCACAGCTTTCATGACCGACGCCGTTTTCTTTCGCATAATTGCATAGAAATCGTGTACATGCGCGTCAGCAAAAATGCCTGAAGCATTACAAAAACGAGGGAGGCGCAACAGTGCCCTGAAAATGTTATTGTACTGAACTCTGAGAGCACTGTAGGCACTTTGCGTGTACTTGACCCACAGACCGCTCGTGTAGAAACTTTGACAGTAGGCTTTAAAAAGCGTCAATTTGTCGTCAACCCCACAACGAGCGAATCTATGCGCCAGCATGTTTCCCGTGCAGACAGTGCCCTCCGTTCCCTCTCTATGTCCTGGTCGTCCTTTAAGGTTTCAGTCACGATATGACCTGGAACCATACTGCATACCGGTGACCTAAACTGAGAAACACGGTTCACGGTGTTATGAGAAGTTCATAGATTGGCAACTTCTCATAACATAACACTACGCGCCGCTCTAGCGCCGCGCGATTCTGCCCGCTGGCTTCGTATGCGGGTTTGCGTCGTCGCGCCGCTGCACGCTTACCGCGCCGTCGCCGCCGCCGCCACCGCCGCGCCGCTGAGTTCGTGTCCGCAGCCTTACACGTTAAATAAATAATAAAATTGGTCTTACATTCATTCAGTTTCGGAGAAAAGTGGAGATAGAAACACAAGTGTTTGGGTTCCGCTTTTCTAAACGCACGTTCGACCCTAAAAACATGTGTTTTCATCACGTTTGCTCCTTGGATTTTAATTTTCAGACTTCCTCTCAATATTGTTTCTTTTACCAAAAACTGGCCAAGAGCGAGTCGGACTCGCATGCAAAGGGTTCCGAACAAATTTAATTTTTTCAACATGTTATTTTAACACTATAGACTTCTTATAGGTTTTCCTGTAATCTATAGGTAAAGATCTATTGTCTCCATTTTTTTCAAAAGTTTCGGCTCATTAGTTTCGGAGATAAGGAACGGTCATTTTTCGTCTGTTTTCTTGAATAGCATCGAAACCATTAATTTTCAAATTATGAAAAAAATACAAGTAAAACCCTCACAGAAAGCCCTTTTATTTGATATGTTACTCAATATTGTACAAAAAACTTTTTTTTTAAATTTTCTAGTTAGTTTGGCCCCCAAAAGTGAAACCCATACTAAAAATTTAATGATTTGCGTAACACGTCCGTGTTTGGGTCACAGAAGCCCATATGTGTATCAAATTTTAACAGAATCGGTCCAGTGAATCCGTAGAAAACTGGCTGTGACAGACGAACAGACAGACAGTCACATTCAATCTGCCTAGCGTTTTCCCAACTATCAACACAGCATGTCGGCTCTCCGTATTACTGGATGTACCAGCGGGTCTGAAAAGATCACTTTAGTAGAATCAATGATTCTTAGGATTTTGAATAAGGATTTAGAATTGATTATTAGGATCATAATATTAATCACACAACAATCTTTCAAATTTCATTTTCATCTTTATCGCTAAAGCATTAGGTTCAAGGTTGATTGGGAAAATTTTACAGTGACGGGTAGCGTGATGTGCTTTCTGATTCTGCTAAAGTGGCCGTTTTAGAACCGCTGTAATTTATATACATGAAGTAACTGCTTATGTAATCTCTACAACCTAGTGATAGGTATTACGGTACCACTTGACAAGACTGGTGTCAGATATTTAGGCTTCTAATAACCTCTGAGGACTGTCAAAGACCGACAAATCTTTTTAGGGTTCCGTACCAAAATGGTAATAAAGGAACCCTTATGGTTTGACTAAGTCTGTCACAGCTGGATATCTGAAGAACTACTAATGCTATCAACTTGAAATTTGGAATAGTTATAGACGACGTTTGTTCAACTATTTTGTAAATAAGAAAGAAATAAAAATGTTTATATTTTACAACAGCGAATGAAATGGGTTCTTAAAAATTCGAAGTGGAGCTAATACAAGTGGGTTATCATATGAAAGAGCGCTATTTGCACATTCACAAATATTTATTTTTATTTTATAGGTCGCTTAGTTTTCAACTTTTGACGAAAAATTTAAAAATATTGCTTAAATAAAATCTGAATCTGAAATTATTCTATGTGATAGAAAATGTAAAGATTGCAGGAAAAATAAAACGATGTCTCTAAATAGACACACAATTTTTGAGAAATTAACAAACAATACTTACATTAGTTCTACTATCGGTCAATAAATGGCACTGATCTAAAACCGCAATATACACAGCTGTGTTAAAATTCTCTGACGAATATAGGCTTCGCCGATGAAAATTTAAAAACATTTGACGTTTTATATGATGGTATGGAACAGAACCCTTGGTGCGCGAGTCCGACTCGCTCTTGACCAGTTTTTTATATTAATAGGCTCGCGTTTGACCACATTATCAGTTGAGATTGTAATGATGGAAGCGATGATGTGGTCGACGACGGAGCACGCTTGCCTAGAAGTAAACAGTTCACTCTTGACATAAAAAAAACTTTAAAAATAATTTCTATTGAACTTTTTAGTTTAATATAGGTAAGATTCTTTGGGCGTCTTCACCTCGGGAGACCGCAAATCTTTTGTATTTACTAAGTATAAGAATTATTAGCGGTCTCCCGACGCGATGATGCTTGGCCCAAAGAAACTCATCTTTGAGTTTCTTTGGGCCAAGCATCATCGCAACTCACCTTTATTAAACTAAAAGGTTCAATAGAAATTATTTTTTACTTTTTAGAGTTTTTTTTTGTCGGAGGTTCTTTAAATTTTTAATTTAATTTTATTTCATGCTTTTTAAAATCCCCTTCAATATGTGTACATTATTCTACTAGTCTAGCCCTTTCATTTGATACCCATATTGAGGGAGTTGTGAAAAAAAATATGATTCGCCATTTTGTGGTGGCGGCCATTTTGGAACTGGAATTTTTTATAGTGCCAGCGGCTTCGCCCGCGTGGTCCCTAGGGAACATATACCCGGGATAAAAAGTAGTCTATGTCTTTTCTCAGGCTCTAGACTATCTGTGTACCAAATTTCATTTAAATCGGTTCAGTAGTTTTGGCGTGAAAGCGCGACAGACAGACAGACAGAGTTACTTT
Source organism: Lacanobia wlatinum (assembly GCA_947578705.1). Taxonomy (NCBI): domain Eukaryota; kingdom Metazoa; phylum Arthropoda; class Insecta; order Lepidoptera; family Noctuidae; genus Lacanobia; species Lacanobia wlatinum. Next base: position 25,635,662 of record OX388038.1, read on the forward strand.
CGCATTTATAATATTAGTAAGGAAGTATTCTACTAGTCAAGCCCTTTCATTTTCTTTCTCACTTTCAGTAATCCACCATTTTTTGGCGGTGGCCATCTTGGACCAATTTTCATCAAACATAGTTAAGAACACTCCCGACTAATTCTCCTTTCAAACAAAAAAAACAAAAACAAAATCGGTTCATTCGTTCGGGAGCCACGATGCCACAGACAGACACGCACACACACACACACACACAGACAGACACGTTAAACTTATAATACACCGTCGTTTTTGCGTCGGGGTTTAAAAACGGTCAGGCGCAGGGCTCCGGCAGGGAATTTAACTCCCTAGCTGTACGCACAGTGAAAGAATTCCCAAAGCAACAAGTATGGGTGGTTGTATCCACACGTCACATTCGTTTGGGTTTGTATATAGATTTTGAAACTACAACTGTGGGCCTTCAGGCATCCATAAAACTTCGAATTAAAAAGTGTAAAGATAAAAATAATTCAATCAACCCTCCGCTTCGGAAATAACGAATAAATTTAAAATAAAATATACTTACGCACGTCGCCGACGCTCGACAACTCACGGTTCATTAACCTCCACATTGTTTCCCGCTCAAATTAATGGACGCTTGCGACAAGCCATTTTGACAGCTCTTAAGTACCGTGACTGTTTCGCGATTTATCTTTTAAATGTTCGCTTTTGAGAGCCTCTCGCGAGGAGAGTGGCTTTTGTTTAGATATATACCTATGTAATTATGTGAACTTGCTCATTAATTAAGGTTATGCTTGGGAAAAGTAACTGCGATTTTTCAGATGATGACATTTATGTATTTCGATATACTGTCATTTCTAAAAGTATGTCGGTCAGAGGGCAGTTTTTGTATTTTTAAGGAGCGTTCTAGCGCTAAAACTTCCCGAAATTTCTACGTGAACGGGTAAAAACGGGATATGCGCGTACAAAGTGACGGGCAAAAGCTAGTTGAACATACAGGGCGTCCCAGGACTTTGGGTCCAATTCCCAGTTCAGCAAGGCGATTATTTTAAATTCTTTAAATGCAGTTGGTATTGTTTTTAAAATAAAAATGAAGTCTTCATTCAGTATTTTTAGGGTTCCAAACATAACATCTGTAAAAAACGGAACCCTTATAGGATCACTCGGGTGTCTGTCTGTCTGTCGGTCCGTCCGTCACAGCCAGTTTTCTCTGGATCTACTGGACCGATTCTGTTGAAATTTAGTTTGCATATGGACTTCTATAACCCAAAACGGACGCTTTACGTTAATAAAAAAAATATTAGTAGGGGATCACTTTTGAGGGTCAATCTAGAAAAAAAAGTTTTACAAACTGTTCTGTGTATTTTATCAAATGAAAGGGCTTACTGTGAGGGTTTTAATTATATTTTTTTCATAATTTTAAAATAAGTAGTTTTGAAGTTATTCAAGAAATTAGACCAAAAATGACCATTGACACAAGCTCAGTAGTTTCGGAGATAAGGGGGGCCTTATCTCCAAAATTACTGAGCCTAAAATAAAAAAAAATGCAGATAATAATTCTATACCTAAAAATTACAGACAAACCTATAAGAAGTAAAATAAAATGTTAAGAAAATGAAATTGGTTCGGAACCCTTTGCATTTGCACGCGAGTCTGACTCGCACTTGGCCAGTTATTTTTTCTATCTAGAGTGTTTAAGGTAGGTACATACTTTCCTTGTATGTGGCAAAGTCCTGGGTCACCTGAATACACCACGTAACATTAACGTAATTCTCAACATACCGACAGCACAGTCCCTTTTCACCACTCAACACAATTCGACTAACAGACTACCAGTCGAGGCTACAAATCAACTAGTGTGATAAAGTAGCTATATCCAACGTGTGCACAATGCTCGCTGTATTTCAGCACGGCTGTCTATTGTTGATAAATGTGTCACACGCGCTGCTCCTGGACTATTTGGGAAGTTAGGGCTGCTACGTAGAGTAAATAGAGTAATGTTGTCATTTTTAGGGTTATCCAAAGGGTAACCAACGGATGCCTATTACTTATATTTCATGATTGATTTTAAAGACAAAATATAGTAAATTTCTTATATTTAGATAGTGTAAGTGATTCCTTGATTTACAGTCTTGGGTTAGGCTGCGGTTTCTTCAAGAAAACACTGAACAACACGGAATTCTTATATATTGTCACGATCGCGGTCAAAAGCGCACTAGTTCGCCGAGACGACCATTTGCCTATAATATGCTCAATTTGAGCATGTGGCGCGGACACGGACACGCCCCCTTGCCACTTCTCCTGTGTTTTACATTTCTATTTCTTTCTAGTTTTATATTTATTCAAAGTTAGTTTAGTATTTAAAATGTACATTTCTACTTGGAAACTATAATGTTAATGTTGTAAATAGTGCTTTAAGTAAGTATACAACCTGTAACAGAATAAACGCAATACCTCTTAAGGGGTCATTGAACTCATCATTATGAACAACTTTCACTATGGGACCAACACTGAAATCGCGAAAAAAAATCGACTCCCCAATACATTCATGTGCGCATAATCCGACAAAATGTACTGAACAGCTGTTTTTTTCACGATTTCGGGATTGGTCCTATAGTAAAAGTTGTTCATAATGATGAGTACAATGACCCCTTGAGAGGTATTGCGTTTATTATGTTACACGTATACAAAATAAAAAATCCTAACTAAAATAAGGCGTCAAAAATTTGTCCGCATCGCTGTCGACTGGAAGTGAGGCCAAAAGACTGGAGGCATTGCCACGTTGTATGGCAATGTCTGTCCGAGGTAAAAACCAGCCCTTGGGTCACGCGAAGTGTCAACTAAGCGTTTAGAAAGATATTTAAATAAGGCATGAGCACTCGCATCTCGGACAAAAATATAATTGCCAACATGGTTATTATATTTTCGCCGCTTGAGGTTCTCAGCAGAGGTTTAAGTAAGTTTAACTCCATAATGAAAAGTTAAACTCAATTATCAATTTCAATAAAACATGGCCGCTGTATTTCCCGCCATTAATCGAAGCGGCCCGCAAAGACCGAGAACGTTAAGCGCTCATTTAAATCGTCACTATTAATGTGCCTGGCTGCATAATTGGTTTCTCTGCTACGTGCCCTTGGTACGGTGCGCATTTTCAACCGTCTGAACCGCTGAAAACCCGTGTTCTGTACTGTAACTTCCTCTCACGTGTATACGCCTTTTCAATAACTACACATAATAAAGTTAATGGAAAAACGTGGATACCTCATCCGTCTACTGTTAATGCGTGGATGTTCTGAATTCTGATTCAAAGGAAAAAAGCAATAAGAATATCTTTTATACTCGATATTTTGTAATTTGAGTTTTAGTATTACAATATCGATTATTTATTTATTTTTATTTGTTAAAGCTTGATGCACTAGTAAAAACACAGTACAAAGGCGGATTTAATGCCTTAGGCATTTTCTACCAGTCAACCTTAGGATGGTGCAGTGGCAACATGGCAGGTGCATCTTAAAGGAAAGATAAATAGAGAGGAAAAGAAATACAATCATAAATACATAGATACATACATACACATAAAAAATAAAAATAACGACGCTGTGATGATTCTATCAACTTTTTGCGAATGAGCACACGTGCCTTCACCTGCGACTGGATGCCGTCCTGATGTTTAGAGGGAGCGCATTTCAAAGAAAGATTGCTCGGACAAAGAAAGAGGAGTGGATAAACCCAGAGCGGTGTGTCGGACAGCGTAGGAGATTATTGGTTGAGCGAAGATTTCTACTGTGCGCAGAGCAGATGAATTGAATTTGTGAAGTTAGATAACAGGGAGAAGAAGGATTATTAAGAAAGGTAAACAGACTAGTCAAGGCCCTCAGCGTTCTGCGCTGACGAATGGGTAACCATTTTAATAATGAACGATGCGCGGACACATTATCATACTTACAGAGGTTGAAGACGAATCGAATGGAGTTATTTAGAAGGCGGTCAAGTTTATTGAGGAGATCAGCATTTAAGTCGTAATAGCACACATCACCATAGTCAATCATGGGAAAAATTAGGAACTGTACAAGCATTGCCTTTATGAGAGCTGGGAGAAGATTTTTCAATCGATAAAGCGACCGCAACGTTCCGGTAACTTTTTGACTGACACTCGTGACTTGCTTTCGCCAGTCAAGACGGGTGTCGACATACAGACCAAGATCCTTAACGTCGGAACCAAACGGAATGACTGTGTTGTCAAACATTACGGGTGGTACAGTTAAGCCATTCAGCTTTCTCAAGCTATAGGTTAACTGTCACCCCAAATCGGTCTGACCAGCTCTTAATCGACTTTAAATCTTGGTTGAGCTTCTCAATCGCATCCGATAATTTGTCAACACCTTCTTGACAATACAGCTGAAGATCATCAGCATAGAGATGATACGCACACTGAAGCTCAGTAGTTATAAGATTAATAAAGACGGAAAACAAAAGAGGAGATAAAATACCGCCTTGAGGGACGCCAGCAGCGAGTTCATACCAACCGTACGAAGAGTCTCCAGCACAAACCGACTGCTGACGCCTCTGAAGATAAGAGGAAAACCATTCAAGCGCTTCGGGAGAGACCAGAAGATATGAAAGGATAGACAAGAGGACTTCGTGACTGACGGTATTAAACGCATTGGAGAAGTCGATCAACACCAAAATAGTAAATTTAGTGTCTTCCATTCCCCGCCTAATATCGTCAGTCACTTTAAGGAGAGTTGTCACGGTACTGTGCCCAGGCTGATGAGGGAGTTGTGAAAAATATGATTGGAAAACTGTTTATGAACACAGGCCTCGAGCACCTTGGACAGAAACGGAAGGATGGAAATGGGACGAAAGTGATTGGAAAGAGTGGGATTGGGAATCTTAGGGGGTAAGTTATTTAGTTAAAATTCTTTGTCATTTATATAAATAACAGACATTGGTCAGTATTCGCCTCTTTGCTCGTGGCTTAATAATAAAAGCGTAAGGGTCGATCTTCAAGGTTAAGCAACGATTGCCGGGGTCAATCGATAAATGGGTGACTATCTTAAAATATCGAGACTCCTCCGAGCCTCGGAATGCACGTTATGCCGTTGGTTTCGGCGGCTGTCATTTCTAGATCGTTGGCACTCGCCAGAAAATCTTATTCAATATAGTTGGGAAAAGGCTAGGCAGATGACACGTATAAAGGGGAGGTAGATTATTAGGGAAACCAATTACGCTGCCTGGCTCGTGGCTTCTCATTTACAATAGCGTTAATTATTTCTGTGGCTTACATTAACGACATGTCGTGGACGGACATCGTTCATGCTTTTTGTGCTCATTAATTATGAAGTTTTCAGAAGAGATTTATTTATATGTCCTTACAAAACGTTTTTGTAATACTTTCATTGTGCGTAACAGCTAAGGAGTGGAATTCCCTGCCGGAGTCTGTGTTTCCTGATAGCTACAACCAGGGAGTCTTCAAGTCAACAAAGTGAATAGGTTACCTACTACTAAGCAAACGTGCTCTGTTGACCACATCATCGTTTCCCATCAGTTGAGATTGTGGTCAAACGAGAGCTTTTCAATAATAGAAAAAAACTTTCATCTGGAATCACCGATTTGGGTTACAAGGGTGCCAGGATGAAGTGGGATTGGGCGAGTCATATCCAGGGTGGAATTTTGTAATACCACCTGAAGGGAAAGTACTCTTAATACTGCAGATAGAAAAAACTTTACTCAAAGAAAACATTCCTTTATTTTTTACTAGTAGACGTCACGCGGTTTCACCCGCGTAATTCCCGTTCCCGTGGGAGTACGGGGATATTATATAGCCTATGTTACTCCCTGATATTGTAGCTATCCAATGCTAAAAGAATTTTTCAAATCGGTCCAGTAGTTTCGGAGCCTATTCAATTCAAACAAACAAACAAACAAACAAATCTTTCCTCTTTATAATATTAGTGTAGAAAAGAAAGAAAACTGCATTAAATTTTTTCGAAAATTCGCTTGCCACACCCGGGAATCGAACCGACTAAAATCTTTAAAAATTACACCCTGTACTTTTATTGCATCAATCGTTAGGGTCAGTTTTAAGGATGGAAATCTCTAACAAACTTTATAAATGAAAGGAAAACCATGGCGGAATAATCGCTCGTTCATGGAGATTACCCAATGATAGATGCGCGGATTCGTAGCGATTTTCTCGCTCGTGGAGACGGCCCCTAAGAAACTGACAATCCCACCGCGAGAAGACATTTGATGATTTCCTATGCCAAGAAAACAGGTGTAAGAGAGTCATACCAACCCAACAAAATATGTAACTGATGCGAAAACTCCTGGTTTTCCTACCATGTTTGTAACAAAAATAAAGCAAGTTAGGAAAAACACCCGTTGCGAAAAGACTAGCAAGGTAGCAAGTTTAATAATAAAGATACTCGTATCTATCTTCAGCGACCACAGACACGTACTTCGATGGCCGCCATATTTAATAAAGCCGACAGTTTGGCGCCAAAATATCGGCGGAACGTTGGCAGACATGTGTTGTAGTTCCGCACGGAATACATAATGAAATGAACGGATATTAAAACGGAACGGAAAAACAGGTGCTGGGGTCTGAAGCACGCGGGTTTTCACTTAAAACGGGTGAAGGATACGTAACGTTATGGTAAAGTGCTTTTCAATAACCAGCTTTTGCGAATTTCGTAGGAAAATGTCCGTGACTGCAACCAGATTTTTAAGTATTTTTAACAGACTTCAAAAAAAGGAGGAGGTTCTTAATTTATGTTTGTTACCTCATAACTCCGACATTAATAAACCGATTTGAAAAATTCTTATTTTATCTGAAAGGATATACTTCCCATAGAAATTTTACCAAAATCGGTTAGAAAGTTTGGCTTTTAAATCAAAATAGTGAAATTCGTTAACTTGGATGACGGTTTCTTGTCATACAAGTAAAAAAATTGCGTATTTTGCTTTCCTGCGACTTTCCAGTGGTGTTGTTAGGTGTAAAAGCTTTTTTATTTTTCACTTTTTAGTGGGGGGTCCCACTAAAAAGTGAAAAATAAAAAACTTTTTACAAAAAAATACAACCGACTTCCAAATAAAAAGAAAACACTACAAAGTACAAAAATAACTTTAATTTCGGAAGTCGGTGTCAAAATACGAAGAAACTACCAGAAAAACCGTACTTTTACTTCAAATAAAATCAATATGACACACACTTTTAGAGTCAATAGATAAGTAGGTAGATGTTGCTCTCAAAGTGTGTGTCAACGTGTTATAGAATAAACGCGATTCCTGAAAAAGGGTCATTGTACTTATCATTATGAACAACTTTTCCATGGGACCAACACCGGAATTGCGGAAAAAAAGACAACTGTGCCCTTAGTGCGACTTTTTTAAAATTTTCGATCGCGTTAGCGTAAAAGTCAAAATGTATTGAAACTGAATAAGCGCCTTCTGGTGACAATAACGGAAAACCTTTTTTTTCTATACATTTTGACATAAAAGCGAACGTTCGTTAAAAAACGCGATCGAGTGCGTTAAAAAACTTACACTAAGCCCTCTGACCAACATGTTTGTATAATTCGTCAAAATGCACTGCAGGATCAAACAAAATGTTCTTCCTTCTACCCATACCAACATAAGTCGCAACTCCCCACTAGCGAAGATGTGTGACAACCTGAATTCACTTATTAAGTCCATTCCTGAGACAGATATATTTGGTGACTCTAAGGCGAAATTTAAATCGAGAATCCTGGCTTCCCTACGTGCTATCAAGTCTCCTGATCAAGACAGTTATCCAAAAAGTTAACTTTGTTTGTATATGTATTCCCTGGTCTACTACTGTTATGTCTTCCGTTTTACTGTATGTATTGAATGTATTGTATGTTATTGTTTTTAAATCGTATCTCTTTGTAGTAGTGTGTAAATAATCTGGCGTGTTTTTGTCAATGCTGTGTTTGCCCGTAATTGGCATATATATTAGAATATTACCATAAGACTCAATGTATCAATGTCCATATATGTGCTGTGGGTAAACCTTATATAAATAAATAAATAAAATGTTATACCAAAAGGACTGCAATTGAGTTTCGAGATGGGTTCAGTCTAAACTCTGGTCAAGTCAGCCAATCGCAACAGAGACTAAATTCCTAATTGTGATAAATTCCAACAAAATTTTGACCAACCTGAGAATCGAACCCAGGACGCTCAACAGTCAAACTTGGGACCGCGAAACCACCAAGCAAGATACATTAGCAGGGATTTCAAATCTTTTGGCGCCACCATTTCGTAAGTACCGAATTTATGCCAATACAACGAAAACATAATTCCTGATACCCAGACACAATAAAATACTCGATCAATAAATCCCCAAAGAGCTTCCTGCTTTCAACAGAAAGTACTCAAGCCGTTCAGCGTGCGTACACCGAAAAGCAATACAATACAATAAAGCTAAGAATACAATACAACACACTTGCCGTTCACGAAAAATACTGATAAATCTGTATCAAGTGTTTTATGTTGGTGCGTGTGATCGGCCTTCGGATTAGGCGTGTGTTACACCGAAGCGAGCGAGCGAGCGAGTGGTTGCGAGTGACTTAGGCACATAGTATAAAACAATGACAAAACTCTTGGCAGATGAATGCTGGGGTTCATCTGCCAAGGGTTTTGTCATTGTTTTATACTATGTGCCTAAGTCACTCTTACTTGCCGGCAGAATTAATGAAAACACTGGTGGTTCCAGTAGTTAAGAATAGGACGGGCGACATGTCGTATAAGTCAAACTATCGACCTATATCTCTCGCAACCACTATGGCAAAAATGCTGGACGGTATGATTGATTCTAGTTTGAAGGAATGTCTATCCGTGCATGACTCACAATTCGGGTTTCAACCTGGACTGTCAACGGAAAGCGCCATAGTAAGTCTCAAACAAACGGTCCAGTATTACACTGCCGGTGTACGCCTGTTTTCTGGATCTCTCCAGGGCCTTCGATCTGGTTAATTATGAAGTACTCTGGAGGGAGCTTGAGGATAGGGGTGTACCGACAGGAGTCCTCAGGATCCTACAATATTGGTATGGAAACCAAGAAAATATTGTAAGGTGGTCCAATGCACTCTCTGAGAAGTATAGGTTAGAGTGCGGTGTGAGACAGGGTGGTCTGACATCTCCTAGGCTATTCAGCACATATGTAGATGGCCTAATCGTGGAGCTCGGTAATATGCGGGTCGGACGTAGCGTCCATGGTGTAAAATAAATAGTATCAGCTACGCTGATGACATGGCGTTACTGGCGCCGACGGCAGGTGCCGTGAATGAAATGCTGAGGGTCTGTCAGGCGTATGCTGTCTCGCACGGACTTATTTATAATGTAAATAAGTGCGAATACATTGTCTTTAAGGCCAGCGGTGAATGCCCAGATACTATGCTAGACATTACCCTAAACGGCTTGAACGTCAAAAGAGTGACGAAATGCAAATATCTAGGGCATTGGCTCACTGACGACCTTAAGGACAATGTTAATATTGACAGGGAGCGTAGGGCAATGGCGGTCCGAGGTAACATGTTGGCCCGAAGATTCGCTCGATGTAGCAATCAAGTAAAAGTAACACTTTTTAAAGCATATTGCCAGGGTTTCTACACGGGGAATCTTTGGGTCAACTATACCAAAAGATCGCTGGATGACCTACGCGTGCAGTATAATAACATTTTTAGGATGCTGTTGGGACTGCCACGATGGTGCAGCGCTTCTGGTATGTTTGCGCAAAACCGAACCGACGGCTTCCACGCCGTCATTCGCAAAAAAAACCGCGTCGCTGTTGTCAAGGTTGCGGGCGAGTGGCTACAGCATACTTAAAACTGTGGCGGAGAATATCGACTCTCCGATTATTAAAAGTTTTGTGAGAAGGACAATCACTAACCATAAGATTGGGGTTGACCTTTTCACAATAATATTTATTCTGTTCTGTCTTCTTCTCTGTTGTATTTTAGCTACTAACACTAGTAATAAGTTATAATATTTTTTACTAACACGCTGGATCATTGTTGTCCGAAAATAAAGAATATTATTATTATTATATCAGTAACTACTAGTGGCCAGTGCCCGAAATTCGACAGAAATGCCTTTTTTTCACTCTTATTTATATAACGTGTAACAGAATAAACGCAATACCTGAAAATGGGACATTGAACCCCTTCAATGAACTCATAAAAATGAACAACTTTTACACTTAAATCGCGATAAAAAATCGACTGCCTCCTATATTTCATCATCATCATCATATCAGCCGAAAGACGTCCACTGTTGGACATAGGCCTCCCTCAAGCGTCGCCACAACGACCGGTCCTGCGCGTCTCGCATCCATCGGCTACCCGCGACCTTTACAGGTTATCGGTATCTTGTGGGAAGCCTTCCAACGTTGCGTCTTCCGGTACGCGATCGCCACTCCAGAACCTTTCGGCCCATCGACCATCTGTTCTACGAGCAATGTACCCTGCCCACTGCTACTTTAGTCTGGCGATCCTTCGGGCTATGTCGGTAACCTTGGTTCTCTTGCGGATATCATCATTTCTGATCCGATCACGCAAGGAAACTTCAAGCATTGCCCTCTTCATTACCCTTTGAGTGACTTTGAGCCTTCTGATGAGGCCTCTTATATTTAAATGCGCATAAATCGACAAAAACGTACTGAATGGCTGATTGCTTTTCGCGATTTCCGGGTTGCTCCCACAATAAAAGTTGTTCATAATTATGAGTACAGTGACCCCATTTTACACGTTGTATAGTTCAAAATAGCCGAAAATAAGCAATTTATTTTAAACTCTCCTAATTAATTCAACGTTTGTACAATAATGTGTCGCACCTAAAATTACTTGTATTCATCGTTGAAATAATTAGCATTTTGCCGAACAACGTGTTCGTTAATTTATGCATGTTACAAATGTGTTGATATGAGTATACGCATCAATCATGCTGTCGCTTTCATTGTTAGTTTAATGAAAATAATATCTAATCTATTTGTTGGAAGAGTAAAGTTATAATGAAATTATGCATAAAAGATAGACTAAAAATGAATTATGATCAAGGTATATTTGAATATTTGACTCGAGATCATTTGAATCCATCGCCACCAACTCAAGCTTACTTTAGCGTTGTGTAGTATTTTAATTTGATTTTAAGGTGTTATTTTTGGATTAAAATAATTCTAAAATGTATGTGTCGCAAAGGAATTAGAACCTAGACCTTATACGCATAGAGTATGCTGTACCAAAACATTATAAAATAGAGAGGAACAAATTAAGCACACAATAACAATATTAATTAGTATATAAATTAGTATTATATTAGTATTTAAGTCAAGAGTGAATAGGTTACTTTTAGGCAAGCGTGCTCCATCTTCGACCACATCATCGCTTACCATCAGGTGAGATAGTGGTCAGACGCGAGCCTATAAATAGTAAAAAAAAAATTACCAAAGTTAACCAATGAGCTCATTGTTTGGCATTTAATTGGCATACCACCGATTTCTGAGTTACGAAAACGAATTTTAAGTTAAGAAGGTACTTGTCAAGCAGTGGATACTTCAGACTGAAAAGCTGTAAAACTTTTTTAATTAGAGAAGGGTTTGACACATTCTTAGCTCCAAATTGTCGATTCAAGAAGGTCGAATAGCTTAGGGCCAATTCTACGAATTTAACGTTCACATTCGCATGTCAGTCGCAATCTGTCAAAAATGTATGGAAATTGAGATATTTTTGACAGATGCGAACGAATTCGTAAAGAACATTGCAAGTTAAATAAAAGCTTGTAACTAGTAGAATTGCTGCGTGGTGTCGGCCGGTGCCGTATGGTGCCGAAAAAGAATAATACCATCCCATCACTTCCCGTGGGTGTCGTACGAGGCGACTAAGGGACTCACCAGAGAACGGGCAGCAGCGTTCTCTGTAAAACGCAACACCATACACTGCGATCGCCAACCCGCCTGCCAAGCGTGGCGATTATGGCAAACCCCCCTTTGGAGGAGGCCTATGTCCAGCAGCGGACGTCTTTCGGCTGACATGATGATGATAAGTAGAATAGGCACTGTTATTAACTATTTTTATTTTCATTCTGCATTTTCTAAGTTCGAAAGTTCGCGTCGGTGTGAAAACTACTTCTAGCTTCTTATAAACGCCCCAGCAGATGAGATACACAAAATATATCGCTTTCGTAAAGAATGCGATCGGATCCGATCGTACGCGGATTACCTTTGTGTTCCACAGCACTTTGACAAATAATATAATATATGGGAGATTCGTATTAACTTCATCCGAAGCCTTTGAGATATATGTCTGGCTGTTTCTTCTTTGGATAAAGAATAGGCCTATTTTTCAGCGACTTAGCTCAAGTGAGAATTTTTTATAAATTGCTTGAAAACTTAACGCATTTATTTGTTTCTGGAACTGTTTTCTTGCCGAAGACCCTTTGGATCAAAACATGTTAAAGCACATTGATTTTAGTTGGACCCCAGATCAATATCTGGGGCTTAGTAGGCGATTCGGCCGTTACGGCCGAATCACATTTGGGACATTATTTTGATACGTAATATTAACAGGTTGCAGTATGAGTAATGCATGATTTTTTTATTGTTCCTATTATCCCTATGTCCCTTGAAGCTCTGAACGTAAAAAAAAGATAAGGCAGTTTATGCTGCAAAAAACGTATATTTCGATATTCTCAAGGGAATCATAATTTGTAGGTATTTCCCGTTGACCTAGAACTATGAAATTGGGTAAGTAATATAGTTTTATACTACAAGTAGGTATAGGCAAAAATCTAAAAACTATGCATTTGTATAATCGAAAAATAATATTAATAATAATATTAAAATAGTCTTTATTTAAAGTTATATGTACCTACAAAGTACGGTACCCTTGGTGGGCGAGTCTGACTCGCACTAGTCCGGTTATTTTTAGTATCTCTAAACATATATAAACATAAATACAAGACTCCCACAATTTGCCTTTACTATTGCTGGCTTCCTCTATATTTAAGTGGCGTCCCTCAGTTTCTGTGGATTTTCCTATCCACAACAAACGAAGCACCGATTAAAAATATCGCAGTTAAACTCAATTGTGATGAAAGCCAGATAGTGCAATCTTTTAATAGCCACTTACTGAGCTGACAGAGAAAAAACGATAAACAGAAAATAACAGAACAGAGGGGAGGCTTGGGCGGTAAGGTGCTCTAAACACAAAACGCAGTGCGGTTTGGCGCGGTTTTTATAATGTTTCATACAAATTACAAGAAATACAACACACCAAACGTTCAGATAGTCTATTCTGTAAATAACCATTTTGATATCGAGCTTCACCTGAGTGACAAAGCTCACAAAGTGAGCTTTATCACACACAACATAAAGGTCTTAAGTTTATACGAATTTGATACTCACCTCGGATTCCGCTGCCGAGACACGAAAATGTTCTTACGGAATAGCACTACTGATAGAAATTTATACAAAGTGCATCAGAAGCGCAGTACCTGAATAGGTAACATTGTACGGTACATCTTTATGAACAATTTTTATAACGGGACCAACCCCGAAATCGCGAAAAAAAATCAGCCTTTCATTTATTTATTTTTATTTTATTTATATTAAGTACAGCCACATCACATACTATATTTCTAATGCACATGACAATTAAGGCGTACATAGCGCTCACCAGAACTATAGTGCTTGAAATAATAAGATTTATTACAAATTTTTAACAAAGCTTTCTATTATAACTAAAAATACAATTTGTTATAAGAGTTTTTGCAAAAAAAAAGAGTAAATTATACAAATGAAAAAAATATGTTAAAAAGTATCAAAATTAAAAATGTCAAAATATTAAATATAAAAATTAAAATTGAATTCATAACATGTCAACGGAATGAAAATTAAAATAAAAATTAAAACAGAATTATAACATGTCAAACAATTAAAATAGAATTAAAATTAAAATCATTATCATATAAAATAAAATAAAATAAATTAAATTAAATCATCAAATAATAATCGAAGCTTTGGGTAGAAATAAATGTAAATAAAATAAATTAAAATAAAACAAAATAAAATCAAATCAACAAAATACTATCAACAAAATACTATCAACAAATTTCAGTACATTTTGTCCAGTTACGTGCACAGAAATAAATGGGTCAGTCGATTGTTTTTCGCGATTTCAGTGTTGGTCCCAGTGTCAAAGTTGTTCATAATGGGGTACAATGATCCCTTTTCAGGTATTTCGTTTATTCTGTTACACATTGTAGATAATAGGCTTGTCCATTGAAAAAACCTAATTAGTCCGTCAGTTAGATTATAAAAAAATATTTGACCCGTTTTTTTTCTTTTGTTACGTAAATTCTCAATACGTCACGCCGATGTATAATTTTTAGTGCGTTCTGACGTCACGAGCCCCCACTCCCGAGTTTTGATGCGTTTTATCTTTGTCAATATTCATTGATTTACAAAAACAAAAAATATGTGTCCATTATATTTTAATGACGGACTAAATAGATTTACAATTTATTGGTGGTGGAAACTAGCCTATTGACATTAAACCCCACTCAAAGAGAAATTCTATCAACGTGAATCACCAAAAACTTTAATTCACGTGCTCAATCACTTACATTCTTGACAAATGACAATCGATATCTTGCTAGAATCCTAGGCATACCCCAACACAGTGATATCGCGAAATTGAGATCGACTTCCTCATACATTTATGAACGCATGAACGCATAGCTTGACAAAATGTACTGAACAGTTGTTTTTTTTTCACGATTTTAGTGTTGGTCCCAATGTTGAAGGTCATAATGATGAACACAATAACCGTATTTACGGCATTGTGTTTATTCTGTTACAAGTTTTATGTGTGCCAAGTAAACAGGCTTTCTTTCTTTCTTTTTTATTAAATCAGAAAAAAAACAATAAATTCAGTTAGGTACATTGATAATAACACCAAGAAATGAAGTGTTTACACCGATAGCGACGAAAACTTGGTAACACGTCCACCAAAAGTATTGAAGAAAACGTTCGCTTCGTTCTCATTTCCTTTGAGTTACTTTCGAAGAGTAGCTCTTATCAGCAAATGCGATCGTGCGATAGCGTCAAACATTCTTGTAGGTACATTCTTGTACCTATAACTTTAAGGGGGTGTTTAGAAATGGAGGAACATAACATGAATGAAGTAGGTACGCGTGGTTACATTACGTTCCAAGTCTTGTCGCAATTTCAACACAGTGACAATAATATCTATCCGTGTAGACCTTTTCTAACTATATTGACCCCAGTATAGTTGGGAAAAGGCTTAGCAGATGGGTTTCAGCTAGGCCGGATTCAGCTGACTACCTATAGAGGTAGTATGCGGAACAGAGAGTTAAGTCCCGCAAACCTCCATAGAAAAGGGAGGATCCTCCGACTAGAAGATTGTTGTGTTCGGTGGGCGACTGCCTAATAGTTGATATTTGGGCTGTTGTATATGTTCAAATCGTACGGAACAATGATACCGCGATGCAGGATTTCGTGGAGTAGTTCGCTGCTGACGGCATAGATGGAGCTGCAGAAGATACTTTTTGGTGCCGTACAAATGTCGTAGTTTTTGATTACGTCGTTATTGTCAAAACGCCAAAAATGTATGGAAATAGGGAATATGCACGAAAAAAATATCTATTATCCATACAGTTTATCCAAAAATATACACAAATATAATACTAAAAGTGAAAATAGGATCAAAATTGCTCGAAAAACAAACAAGATATAATTATTTTAAACAAATGTATCTGTCCTTCTCGCGAAAACGCTGTTTTCTATGGCAGCTGTATAGGCGTCAAGAACTTTGACGTCACAATTCATGTCGGACTTCTCTTTCTATTAGTAAATATTGAAGCTTTATAACTTCATCGCTGATGAAGGTATTTAAAAAATAATAATATTATAAGTATTTTTTAAATACATAATTGTTTATTAGAGCTAATAAGTATTACATTTTGCAAATAAAAAATTCGCATGCATATTCCCTATTGGGACATTTTGAGAGATTGCGACTAAGCTACGAATGTGAACGTTACTTAAAATAGTAGAATTGGCACTCAGGTATCAAATAAAGTCAACGTCAACTAAACCTCTGTCCACATGCTTCGTGTAAATAGCGTCATAACCTCGCAAGCAGCTTACCTCGCAACGTAGAAATAGCGTGCAGATAAGAAACACGTACGATCGCGCCACAGATTACTACTCACCGTGTCGCAGGAAATGAGACTGCAACGATACGCTGGGTACGTGACTACCTTAGATAATATTCAGACATGTGGATATTTTTGTACAAATTCAAGGATCTGAATTTACTAAGGGTGAGTTTTTTGATCCTCTGTTAAGTCAACCAATTGTTAAAATTACATTCTGACTAATACAACCACATCCCGAAAGAAGGCAAGGTTTGATGGAACCTAGGGCACCACGAGAATAGGTTAGGTTCCAATGGAATGATGGGAGCCAGAGTTAGCGAGCGACTTAGCTCCCTTTATACCATTCATGTTAGGTTCCTTTAAACTCTTTTTTATCAAGGATGGGAAATCATCAAATGACTCCTCCCGCTCTGGGTGAAGCAGAAGGGAGTGTCAGACTCTTACTGACTAAAACCCATCCGTGTTCCTCCTAATGTCCTTTGCGTTCCAGGGCCGCGGTGACTCTTCCGAACAAATTCCGCAACCCCGGCAGGCTTTAAACCCTGCATACCGTCGGTTATATAGGTTGGTTTGAGGTGGCCGAGAATGTCATTACCATGTCTGTACAACGCATGTACTTATTTCTCGATGCGGTTGCAGGTCAGACCAGTCAGGGCTCAGAACGCCCCATGGCTTTTATTTCTTTGCCATAACGCATTGTGGCCGTTTTCTTAAATGTCACGAAGCTAAAATTGGTGATGTGGAATTTTAGAACAAACGACAACGTGTTGTGAGCTGTTTTTTTGATCAATGGGCGTTTTAGGTCTTCGGCGTAAAATAGATTTATATCTAACAACTTTGTTTTTCTCTTGTTATTCAGTCGTTTTTAGTACTTAGTTGTGATTTTCCCGCTTAAAGTAAAACGGCACTTAGTATTGCTGGGTACTTACGAAGGTCGAATTGTTCATGAGCAGTCTGGTGGTGAAGTTCTTCACGTTGAACAGCGTGAGACCCCCCCACCGGTCTCTGAACACCAGCTCCTCGTCTGAAACAATGAAACCAAGGTTGAACAAAAATCGTTAATGATTATCGCAATATTGACAGGTTCAGGAACAGGAGTTCAAAAAAACATTAGAATCTTTTTATTTAGCAACTAGCACTTCTTCCGCGCTGGTATTTTCTTAAGGATCGCAAATTTTTTTCTAGACAAATTATATACTAAAACCTTTCTCAAGGACCACTCTATCCATTGGTGAAAACAGCATTAAAATAGGTGCAGTAGTTTTTGAGTTTATCGCGAACAGACAGGCAGACAGATGCGGCGGAGGACTTTGTTTTTATAATATGTAGTGATAAAATAAAATTATTTTAGAGTAAATTCTAGATAAGTGCCATAGAATTTGATGAATCGGAGATCGGTTTTCATTTTTGCTTTTTTTTAATTGAATATTTTTAGGTCATAGTGATTTTATTGAAAATTTGCAAAATAGTCAGAAATACCCACTTTTATTTCATAAAATTTTAAAAAAGAACAAATATTTATTTCTAACAATGGAAAAGGCCGCTGCTGGAGGTCAGTACCACGAGTTTTATCAATCTATACTCGATAGCGTCTGTAGTTAAAAAATGTATGTAAACTTTTAAAAATAAGTTTCCAATTTATTTTTTTAAGTTGTTAACTAACAAACAAGCAAGTTTCAAGTAAAAATTTAGTTAACAACTAAACAAATAAATTAGAAACTTGTTTTTTAAAAGTTTTAATTTTTTTT
Source organism: Lacanobia wlatinum (assembly GCA_947578705.1). Classification (NCBI taxonomy): domain Eukaryota; kingdom Metazoa; phylum Arthropoda; class Insecta; order Lepidoptera; family Noctuidae; genus Lacanobia; species Lacanobia wlatinum. The sequence continues at coordinate 25,653,595 of OX388038.1, forward strand.
TTAACTACCGTCACTAGCGAGTATATAGACTGATAAAACTCATGGTAGACGTAGTGATACAAATAGACAGTCGCTCTATATAAAATAATAGTGGACGTCATGCGGTTTCACTCGCATAGTACCCGTTACCGTGGGAGTACGGGGATAATATGTTAGCCTATGTTACTCCCTGATAATGTAGCTATCCAATGCTAAAATAATTTTTCAAATCGGTCCAGTAGTTTCGGAGCCTATTCAATTCAAACAAACAAACAAATCTTTCTTCTTTATAATATTAGTGTTAATTGGTGCATCCAGTTATACTGAAAGCCAAATCTAACATTGTCGGTAAAATTAGGCAGATTTTCAATCACAACGTTTAACAGAAAAAACGCAATAAATAGCTGAAAAAGACACTGACACTGACTTCTTAAGGCTTGTATACATGCCAATGACCTTGTGCATATAAACGGAGCTAACTACTCCATTACGCGCCACTCCGCTACCCGCATTTTTCATTTATTATAAAAAAATAACACATATTTAAAAAAAGTAACAAAACCAAATTATTTTCGTTTGTATAGCAAAGCAGTAGATTTTTTTTTTTTAGTCTTTTGTTAAAAATACGTACGTGGGGCCAATTTGTCTCTCGCTTTGTGGGACCAACACCGAAATCGTGAAAAAAATCTGTTCAGTACATTTTATCGAGTTCGAGTCGAGTTGTCGAGAGTTGTGCTCATAAAAATGTATGGGGCAATTGATTTTTTTTTCGCGATTTCATTGTTGGTCTCATAGTAAAAGTTGTTCATTGACCCTTTTTCAGGAATTGCGTTTATTCTGTTACTAGTTGACCCGCGCAACTCTGTCTGCTCCGCTCCTATTGGCCTTAGCGTGATGATATATAGCCTATACCTTCCTCGATAAATGGAATATCAAAAACTGAAATAATTTTTCAAATCGGACCTACTTGTCCGATTTGAAACATTATTTTGGTTCCTGAGATTAGCGCGTTCAAGCAAACAAGCAAACAAACAAACTGTTCAGCTTTATATATTAAGTATAGAAGTAAAGATACGTTTTATAACTATATAAATATACAAAAACCCGGACAAGTGCAAGTCGGACTCGCCCATCGAGGGTCCCGTACGTAGGTATATTTACTTTAAATAAAGACTGTATTTCTTTTATGATTTAATTACAAATGTATAGTTTTCAGTGCTTTTTCCCTATACTTATACAGGCAGCCTAAGACGGTATTACTTGCCAAATTTCATAGTTCTAGGTCAACGGCAAATACCCTATAAATTTTTATTCCCTTGAAATGGTCGAAATATACGTTTTTTTTTTGCGGCATTAACGCCGTATCTTTTTTTACGTTAACTTAGAAGTTGTGATTTTTTCACAGCTTCAAGTGAATGTAAACCTGAGTATATGGTTTTAATTTCTACTCAATCTCCACGCGCTCCTGAGGTAAAGGATCTTGACAGACAGACGGACGGACGGATAACAAAGTGATCCTATAAGGGTTCCGTTTTTTTCCTTTTGAGGTACGGAACCCTAAAGAATGAATAGCCAGATAAGTAAAATCGGTACATTTCTACTAATATAATCTAACCTTAATAGAGGAAATGTTGGCGGCGAGACTTTGTATATAAAAAGTCATAATTCGGTTGGTTTGGCTCTCGACTGTTTTCTCCTCCAATATTGGACCAATGTTAGAAATATTTCACAAACTGAATAAGAAGGATGTATACTGTGTCTCTATGTTTTCCTTTTTTGATTAATAGTTGCCAAATTTGTACACTAGGGCTCTGTTGACAGCGATTTATTGGACAATTTTGAGCATTTTGTGAGAGTTTTAGTGCTTATATGGTTAATAAATCATCAAAAAAGAAAACATAGGGACACAGTATATATCCTTCTTATTCAGTTTGTGAAATGTCTCTTAAACCGGTCCAATATTGGAGGAGAAAACAGTCGAGAGCCAAACTTCGAATTATGACTTTTTACATACAAAGTCTTGCGGCCAGCATTTCCTCTTAAACCTTCCAACTACCTTAGAAGAGCGATCCGCACAACAGTCCGGAAACAACGAGGGTTTTATTGCAGCTTACATGTGATAAGGGTTCCTTACAAGTGAAATCGAGAGTGGAATGTTCACGCTTCAACTGATATTGGAAGGTATAAGTTTATGCGGGATATCCAGTGTTATTTGACCCGCTACAAATAGGGATCGAGTTCTGCTGGATTTTTGTTTTATTAAGCGTTGTTAAAAAAAACTAGCCAAGTGCGAGTCGCACATGAAGGGTTCTGTACAAAAACCTTAATTTTTATTATTTGTTGTTATGGCGGCAATAGAAATACACAATTTGTGAAAATTTCAACTGTCTACCTATTACGATTCTTGAGATACAGCCCGCTGACTGACAGATGGACGGACGGATGGACGGATGAACAGCGGAGGCTTAGTAATAGGGTTCCGTTGGTTACCCTTTGGTTGCGGAACCCTAAAACAGTGATTGTTGGTAGTACTGTTGTAATTGGTATTGGTTGCCTTTCAGTAGCTATGAATGTGGGTGACTTTGCTATGAGGCGAAGACCAAAGAAACGCTGTATACATGATATACGTGGGTCAACGGACAGGTAGCCTTAAGACTGTACCTGACGGGGTGAAAATTGTTTGTAGTTTGCGTTTTGCGCAGATGAAGTCGTGGGCGAATTACTACTCCTTTATAAAATGTATGTGGAGCATGTAATGTATACATAGTGTAACATATGCTACTGCACTGCTTTTTAAAAAGTATAATAGCGGTATAGAAATGTTGTATACATGATATACGTGGGTGTCACTACACCAACATCGAACATACAGGTTGCTATTGAGAAATATCCTAATGGAGAAACCCAGTAACTTAGAGTTTAACTTTTTAATCCAACTGTGTTATTGAACCCAAGATCTCACGGTCGGCAGTCGCGCTTGCGAACCTTCCAGTGATGGTGATCATTGGGTTGATTTAATGAGAACAATTCCCACAGTCTCTGGTCTTTTTCCCAAGGCGCCTTTTTGAAGGCGCCTTGGGAAAAAATCAATGTTCAACTGATAGAAAGGCACTAGATCAAAACCCTCTGAAAAGGTTTATAAGCCCATCTAATACTTGTACTCGTATGTTAGGTTTTTAATTTAGAACGCATCAAAATTTTAAACGAGTAATAGAAGTATGAACGCAGCGATGAGTGAACGAGAGCGTATGTGTGTGAAAGGGAAGGAAGAACATGAGAGACGACCAAACGTGAACATTGTAATTTGCATAGTTTAAGAAGTAAACGAGGATGTTAAGAAACGAAACGCTTTTGATTTGGGTCTACCGCATCCCCCTACATATACATCCTATAACCATTGATGTACAAAAAAACCCAAGATGCACAGCCTCGAACAAATGCAACACTCGAAACTGTCGTCAAAAACTGACATGTATCAAGTGTCATGTGTGAGTTGTGTGTAGTTATACTATAAACAATTTTTTTGCAAATTCAGCCTTACACGGATCGCTTAAAGTTGTTTTTACAAAGCAGTTCAATATGGCAAGTGATGCGCAGTTTTTTTTTGCGAATTCAACCTTACACGGATCGCTTAAAGTTGTTTTTACAAAGCAGTGCACTATGGCGAGCGATGCGAGATTGTTTGAAACTTGCGCATATTGCGCTTATTTTTTGCGGACGTTTTTGAGATGCTGAGTGTGTATCTTGGGTTTTTATATATCAATGCCTATAACAGAATAAAAGCAGTTCTCTTAAGGGGTCATTGTACTCATCATTATGAACAACTTTCACTATGGGACCAAAACTGGAATCGCGAAAAAAAAAAATCAACTGTCCCATACATTTATGTGCGCATAACTCGACAAAATGTACTGAACAGCTGATTTTTTTTCGTAATTTCGGGATTGGTCCCATAGTGAAAGTTGTTCATAATGATGAGTTCAATGACCCCTTAAAAGGTATTGCGTTTGTTCTGTTACAGGTTGTATATTTAGAAAAAAAAACCTAGTTCTTCAAAATGTATACTTACCATAACCGTGTTTACGAAGCAGAGGTTCAATTTGGAGGCTGTACCGAAAACAAGGGCGTCACACAAAGTAGTTTGTTTGCGGACCGTACCTCAATCAATCACGGGGTAGGTACACAGGTCGGCTCTTACGCAAGGCGCTGACATACGGCCGTTCGGTTCCGACGACTAAGTAGAGTTTGTATTGGTATTAACGGGTGCAATTTTTTCTTGGCTGGTCACGCACAGGTTTGTATCGTGAGATACATGGAATACTGTTTTTTGTTCGTAAAAAGGGAAAGCTAATTTATTAATATAGCAACGATATTTCTAGGAAACCTTAGGTTGACTACAAATATGTAGTTGTTATGAAAAATAGTTAGGAGAACCGGTGTGATAAAAGTATAACAAAATATTACCTATACAGGGTCTTTTTTTTTCAAAAATCTATGATGCAGTTTTAGCTATCATCAATATTCGACTCGTCACTCCTTTCAGTGTTTTTCGCAAATCCTCATAGTTTTGTAATTGGTCATCCACACACGTTTGAAAACTTTGCCTGTATACTGATAGTATAGGGGAGAAGAAGTTCGATAAAATGAGCCATCTTCGTACTTCTACTCGACGTATAATGCTCAATGTTGGTCAACCAGATTGTCGGTACGTATTCAATTTTAGCTAAAAAGCGAGGAAGTGCTCGCACAAGACTGCCTGTGATCCAAACAATGTAATTGAGCGAATTACTTCTGTCTTTAATGGCCTCACAATGTTTTGAGAAACTGACGGATTACACACAATTTTTAAGCAAAGTTCGCATCCGCATCTAAGACGTTGTCCTAATATAAAGCGATACGCGATACGCGATAGCGCGAATACGCGATCGTCGCGTTCATTTGTACGGCAAACCCGCACGAGGACTTGATGATTTCCCATCCTTAAAAAAAGCCAGGTACTACGCCTGCGTCGTACTAAGTAAAGTTTATTTCCTTGAGAATAGACGGACTCCTTTTATGATGTAGGTGAGTACTAAAAAGGGATTTTTGGTAATTCAACCTTTAGGCTGACTGTCCACTGGAGCGGAGAGGAGAGGAGCGGGGCGGAGCTGTGCCAATATTAACCAATGGAATACACATTTTTTTTTTTTTTTACTATGTATAGGCACACGCTTGACCACAATCTCACCTGATGGTAAGCGATGATGCGGTCGAAGATGGAGCACGTTTGCCTAGAAGCAAAAGTAGACGGGGATTTGGGAAATAGTTTAAGAATAAATATAAAACCGGGAAGCGGAGCGAGGCTACGAAGACGGGAAGCGGAGTGGGGACGTGGAAAAAAAACCAGCCGCCCGCTCAAATTACACCCTTCGCGTAAACTCATTACTCCACACAGTCCGCAACTCCGCTCCGCTGCCTCGCTCCGCGTCAACGGACAGGTAGCCTTAAGACTGTACTCTGACGGGGTGTTTGTTTGTAGTTTTGCGCAGATGAAGTCGTGGGCGAATTACTAGTCCTTTATAAAATGTATGTGGAGCATGTAATGTATCCATAGTGTAACATATAATGCTACTGCACTGCTTTTCAAAAAGTATAATAGCGGTATAGAAATGCTGAATGTCAGAGTAATGTTATCACGCGGCCATCTGTCAGCTGACGTGTCTCGGTAGGGCTGGCATGCAGTTCTAGAATGATAACTATCTCAGTTAATAGGGGTACTTGATTTTTTTTATTATATTTCTCTAAACCTAAAGAGTAGACACGACGCAGTAAAAAAATCTTGCTTAAAAATCTCGAAAAATGGCGCTGTTGGTATCGTTTTAAAATCTGTGATAAACAGAGATAGAACTAATGGCGTGTGACATCACTCACAAGTTCCGCCATATTGAATTGAAGCCATCCAGTAAAAACGACATTTTGTGTGACAAGGATGGAAGAATAACTTCAAAAGCGTGTAACTTCTCAGTTTCTCCACCAATCATCATCATCATCATCATATCAGCCGATAGTCGTCCATTGCTGAACATAGGCCTGCCCCAAGCGTCGCCACCACGACCAGTGCTGCGCGTCTCGCATCCCAATATGGTTGGGAAAAGGCTACTTTCTTAGTGTGATTACATTTTTCATTCATTCATTTTTGCCATAACGTGCCATCCTTCCCCCTGACGTCATCCGACATGATTGATAGTCGGGTGATAAGGGTAGAGTTATTGTTTGGATAGGTAAAACTCAATTATTATGTTGTGTAGTATACGACAACACCCCATGGCATCGGAAATCTATAACGTCACACTTTAGGGCATCATTTTGCTATTTTTAGAATTCCGTACCAACATTGTAAAAAAGAACCATTTTGTTGTGATCAAGTCTGTCTGTCTGTCACAGCTGGATATCTGAAGAACTACTAATGCTATCAACTTGAAATTTGGAATAGTTTTAAATAACGTTTGCTCAACTATTTAACAAATAAGTAAGAAATAAAAATGTTTATGTTTTTTTGCGACAGCGACTGAAATGGGTTCTTAAAAACTCGAAAAGGGGGCTACTATAGGACATGTGGGGTATCATATGAAAGAGCGCTATTTACACACTCTCAAACATTTTTTCTTTTTTTTTCCTTCCTTATCTCCGAAGTTTGCATAGAGAAAAATCTGAAATGATTCTATGTGATGGAAGTTTATGTAAAGATTACAGGAAAAATAGTACGATGTCTCTAAACAGCACACTTTTTCAGAAATCAACAAAAAATACTTTAGTTCCACTATACGTCAAGAGATGGCGCTGATCTTAAACTGCAAGATACACCGCGGTATTAAAATTCTTTGACGAATGTACGCCTCGCCGATGAAAATTTAAAAACATTTGACGTTTTATATTTTTTTTGTTGGGACCCATGTTTGGATCCAAGTATCCAAACATGGGTCCTTCATTCAGTGCCACGAATTTGAAAAAAAAAAAAATGGCAGCCTTTTATGGGTTTGGGCATAGCTACCTAGCTAAGCCACATACGTGCTCCCCTTTGTCCGCTAGGCAACATAGGTACTAAAATATTCGTTTAAAATCAAGTTAAAATCAGTCCGTACCAACCCTACAACAGCATAACGTAATACAGTAGGCAGCACTTGTGTCGCTCAGCGCGGCGAATCATTTTAAAAGCTTTCCGCTTTGTCTCTGGCTCCATCCGCCCTAGCCCCCCCCCCGCTCCGTAATGAACGTTTACTTTGTAGCATTTTGTTTTAAATTTTTGACATTGTTAGTCTTTACAATAAAGACCTTTTTAATTTTTTTATAGATTTTTTAAATATTTTTTTTTGCATTTTTGGTAAGCTCGCTAGCTTGTGGCTAAATAATCAAGGGAAAGTAAGCAACGCTTGCCAGGGTCGATGTATGGATGGGTGACCATCTTAATGTATCGTGCCTCGGAAAGCACGTTAAGTCGTTGGTCCAGCCGTCATTTGTAGATCTTTGACTGTCTTTACGCATAGTCAGAAGACAGAAAATCGGACTCCAGTCTTGCCAAGAAGTACCGTGTTACCCATGTTATGGATTGTGGAGGTCTGGTAGGCAGCCGCTCCACGGAAAATACATTTTTTTTTCCCTGTGGGGAAATCCTCATGGATATACTCCGTCTGGGGAGACGGATTATTATGTCGGACTCCTACCGACTAAAACCCCACAGTTTCTACCGTTACCATAAGTGGAGGGCCCGGGATATAGTAAAATTCACGCGCGCCCCCGACTGGTATCAGACCGCCATTACTAGCGAGCTCCACCTCTTAGTGTGGCCGCTTCAACGACCGCACATGCTCCTATAAAGGCGCGCACGGAACTGCGCACCACGTCCTTCAGGCCCGGCTGGTCAGGCGACTACTCGGCCCCAAGTTAACCGCCCGCAGGCCCCTCCACGGAAAATACTGGCATTCAGCTGAATCCGGTTTGACTGGAAGCCGACCCCAATTTATTTGGGAAAAGGCTAGGCAGATGATAATTATTGAAAGTACGCGTTTAGCCATAATAGTGATGTGCACATCTGTGTGACGAAATCACTATACTCAACAACTATGTGTGATTTATGTTTGTGTATGTTTTAGTGAGTAAGTCGTTGAAGTGCCTTATAAATTAATTAAAAATAAATATGTTTATTTTAAAATAAATAAAAACAAAATAATCTCACCTGATGGAAGGTGATATGTTAACGACGATGGAGTACGCCTGAAATAACCTATTCACTTTTGACTTAAATACCCCTAGGTTTTAGCTATCGGGAAACGCAGACCCCATAGGGAAATGCACTCCTTAGCTGTACACACAATGTCCCTGCCTCCGCGCTGGCATCGTGGCGAAACCTTTTCACAAAGATAGCGAAATATACCGTACCATATTAACAGGGTACTGGGTACTGGCTCTGGGTACTGGCTACTGGGTCTGGGGTTTGGTGGGCCTGGGTTACTGGGGGCTGAGTGTTGTGTGGTACTTATTTCTAGGGTGTGGGGTCGTTAGACCTTACTGCCCACACGACAAGAAGAAAAACTGGGCGGTACGCCGATACTGGTTTCACTTGAATCGCTCGAGCCGCGGAACTCAAGTTACCGGGATCAAAATCATTGCAAATTAGCTCTAGAACATCCCATTTGAGTGAACGCACTTAATAACCAATGACCCTGTATATTTCCATTTACTTTTTCAGCTTAGACTGTGTTTAACCTATAGGCACTTACGTCAGTCACAGAAATCCCTGAATCTTTACGACCCTGCCAATCAACAGCAACCTTTAAGTACACCTAAAATTACTCATACTACCCTTCGAACACCCTTCATATTTTAGCACCTTCCCTTAAGTACGTGAGTGGCTTACCGACGAATGTAATTCGTTACGCTATGGGCCAGAGTAAAACCTTTTTTTGTTACTATGCAGGGGTTTTCTTGAAGATTTCCTTTCGATACACTTTTGGTTAGAAATAACAATTTCACTCGTCAACCTTTTGGTCAGAGTAGCAATTCTACTACATATTTTTTAAGGTTCCGTACCTAAAAGGCAAACGGAACTCTATTACAAAGCCTCCGCTGTCCGACCGTCCGTCCATCCGTCTGTCTGTCAGTGCGGAGATTTTCACAGAGTATGTTTTGTATTGCCGCTATAACAACAAATAATGATTTTTTTTATTAAAAAAAACCGGCCAAATGCGAGTCGGAGTCGCACACGAAGGGTTCCGTACCGTACACCTCAATTTTTATTATTTGTTGTTATAGCGGCTATAGTAATACACAATCTACGAAAATTTCAACTGTCTACCTATAACGGTTCTTGAGATACACCCCATTGACTGACAGACGGACGGACGGACGGACAGTGGAGGCTTAGTAATAGGGATCAGTTGGTTACCTTTTGGGTACAGAACCCTGAAAAATTAAAGGGGACTAAAAAATTAAAGGGGAATAAAAATTTAAAGGGGACTAAAAAATTAAAGGGGACTAAAAAATTAAAGGGGAATAAAAATTTAAAGGGGACTAAAAAATTAAAGGGGACTAAAAATTTAAAGGGGACTAAAAAATTAAAGGGGACTAAAAATTTAAAGGGGACTAAAAAATTAAAGGGGACTAAAAAATTAAAGGGGAATAAAAATTTAAAGGGGACTAAAAAATTAAAGGGGACTAAAAATTTAAAGGGGACTAAAAAATTAAAGGGGACTAAAAAATTAAAGGGGAATAAAAATTTAAAGGGGACTAAAAAATTAAAGGGGACTAAAAATTTAAAGGGGACTAAAAAATTAAAGGGGACTAAAAATTTAAAGGGGACTAAAAAATTAAAGGGGACTAAAAATTAAACGGGACTAAAAAATTAAAGGGGGCTAAAAAAGTAAAAATTAAAGGGGGCTAAAAAATTAAAGGGGACTAAAAACACGTTTCTTGAATGGGATTCAGAACCCTTCGTGTGAGACCCAGACTCGCGCTTGGCCGGTTTTCGCATTCGCATGTCAGTCGCAATCTGTCAACTTGTGTTTGGAAATTGAGGGCTTTTTTATTTATAGATTGCGACTGACTTGCGAATGTTAACGTTCCTTAAAAAATTGTAGAATTGGCCCTCAGTTTCAACTAGTTGAGGCTGGTATTCCCTAGCTGATTACTCTGAGAAGATACACCAAAACAAACTCGGACTCACGTGTGTGCCATTGGGCGTCGACTGAAATTGACGCATAATGATTAATGACATCCCACATGCGATACCAAATCACGCAGTTTAAACTTCTTTTTTTTAAAAAAAAAAACGCAGTGTTTAATAATCTATGGCCCCCGATCGACCAAAAAACATGACGGCCGCCGATTTTTTTACAATAAATTATTCAATTGCTATTGCATCGCGACGGCTATTGCGATCGAATGCTCACAGGATCTGTACTGGTCACACCATATAAGAACCACGTAGGTTCATGTCTTTTTTTTTTTTTTTAAGGGTGGGAAATCATCAAATGACTCCTCCCGCTCTGGGTGAAGCAGGAGGGAGTGTCAGACTCTTACTGACTAAAACCCATCCGTGTTCCTCCCAATGCCCTTTGCGTTCCAGGGCCGCGGTGTCTCTTTCAAACAGTTTCCACAACCCCGGCAGGCACTGGCCCTAGCGGGCCCCATCTTCTATGCTGACAGCTCTTTGAGGCGCGCGTGGAACACAGCGCGCCGTCGACCCAGGACTGGTTCTGATCGGACGGCGAACCACCCAATGCTCGCCGTCCACAGACCCGCGCCTACGGTGGCCGAGAATCGCCCTGCGACTCCCGACGCCCGGGGCGTCTTCTTCTGTTGCGGCGGCTGGGGCGTGAGGTTTCCCTCTCTCTCACGCGTTCGGCCTCCTCCTTTGCTAGCATTACTGCTTCGCAGAAGGAGGTGACCGCTTCCCATGCCTCCTCGCTCCGGACCATGGATTGGACCAGGGCCGGACGCGAGAGGTCGCCGCCGCCGATCGCCTCGACGAGGACACGACGGTGCTCCACCCAAGCAGGGCAGACCTCCACCGTATGCTCCACCGTGTCCTCCGGCCGATCATCGCAATGTTGACACCCAGGCGTGTCCTCCCGCCGAATCCGAAACAGGTATCTCCCGAAACATTTATGTCCGGTGAGTACCTGCGTCAGGCGGAAGGTGAGGACGCCGTGGCGCCGCTCTAGCCACTCCTCAAAGAGGGGACTTATCGCCGCAATTGTGGCGTGCCCAGCGCTGGGTTGCGACAGTCGTTGTCTCCATACTGCACGTAGGTTCATGTCTGAGGTTATCTTATGACAAAATACTACAATTCCGCGAATGGAGAAATGTATTCAATTCTATAAAAATAAATTCACAAAACATAAACTGATTGGGACTACAAATCCACTAGGCTGATCAAAAAGTAATGATAATAATCGTTTCTAGCGTGATGTTAAATAGCCTGTAGTCTTCCTCAAGAACTGGGACCATCTATCTAAGTATCAGATGCAAAAAGATTTATTCCAATGTGACTGGTAGTTCCAGAGATCAGCACGTTCAAACATACAAAAAAAAACTCTTCATCTTTATTCAGCACAGTAGGTATAGAAAATATGCACCGATTATTTTATTTTTGAATCAGCCTGATATACCTACCAGCTGTCTAAAATTGAAACCAGTTTGGCAGCTAACAACAGTTCCACCAAAACTAAAGTTTTAAAACAATTTCCTGGGAACCGGGAAGCGAAAATTTCGACGAAAACAGTGAAGAGTGGAACAAAAATTAACTGCTGTTTTAGTAAAGAATTTGATGAAAATACACAGTGAAAAAGTTTTACAAACTAAATGAATTTATCAACAGATTCTGTACGTCAAATCTTATGCTAATTTTCGTTTCGTGATTGTTTGTTTTAATTTTTCCCAACCAATCATATGCTGTTTGTCATCGCGTTTGGCAACGTATCCAAGTCTTTTTATGGTTCCGGATCACTCGGTTGTCTGTCACTGTAACCAGGATGTAACTAAATACCATTATTCTAAATGGAGTCCTAGTATGATTGCGATCCTTAAACAAAAACCAAAACACAATATCAATTAAAAGTTTTAACTTGTTCAATGTTACCTTTGGACATTGACTCAGCACTCGGCTTTCTGACGCGCGGCCCAGTTAAAATAATGTTTGGTTGGATATTACACGCATTGGAAATATTTGTTTCCTAATTCGTACATTGGTATGTATTAAGAAAAAGTAGTATATAAGCTGTTACATGTTGTAAATAAATCAGATTTAAATTCTAAATTCTTGTCTCATTACCCCTCACTGTGGCCAAGACACCTTTAGCCATCTCTGATTACTCTTGTGAGTCTGCGGAACAGGTTGTGAGTGTACCCTTCCCGAACCTGGAAATCCTGCCCACTATCCGTCTGTAACCTTAGGTCGCATGATGCATACATCCTGATCTTATCGATATATTTATTTATCACATACCAGGTTAAGGGTATGTACATGGAATTATATGAAAGTTAAGATCTATATGTTCATGTAAACACCGTTAACATTACTGCGGCCTCACGTGACGTTTGTTAGGGTGGGTGTATAAATTACAAACAATTTTATATAACAAACGATTAAATAATTACTTGTATTCACAGGGACATAAACTTGTAACGCTGCTATCAGAAACAGAATATTGAACACCCTATTACACGGACACGGTGCGGCGGCGCCTGAACGGGTATGTTCGGGTAAACCTAAAGGGTTGTTTACAACACCATTATAAGGGGTTCAAACATTTTTCTGTGAAAGCTGGCAGTCCCCTGAAGCCTTTTTAGTTTTTTTTTCATAATCATGGCGCACTATAAAGCGGTTATAAATACAAGGGTTGATGATACTTAAATAAATAAAAAAAATTAGCAACATGGTGCCCTAAAGTGTCACGTTGCCGATATATGTGAAGGTAAACACGTCAAGCGAGAACAATGGCAATCATAAAAAAATAACGCTGCTGTATGCAGAAGACTGAAGATTGGCTTGATTTAATAATTGGAAAAAAAAATTGTAAAACCAAATGGGTTCACATAAATTTTGGGCTCTGTCTCCGTAGTAACAATGTATAGACAGGCCCTAACAGCCATCTATCCATATAACTCACGGGGTGGGCGTGGCTTATCCGGAGTAAAACCCGGTTAAGGACACTCTAGCCGGGTAGGGTTTTTAAATTTTATCCGGATGTGGGTCGTAATAATTAAAGTGGTTTATAAGAGTAATGGGTTCAGATTTATTGTACTGTTGCAAGCAATTTGGAAGGCCGTATTAAAGAGGAGTTTTTTAGGTAATGTTTGTATGGAATGTCGGGTTTTAAAAAGCGTTTGTACTTTGTGTGTTTGTAAATCCGTTTACTTGCATTGACCCGTGTCGGCTCGTAATTGGCCCGTCTTGACCGAAGCGAACACGTTACGCGGTCGGCAATCTTCGAATGCTGTCGTGTACGCCAGATATTTATTAGAAAACCGTCCAAGTGCGAGACGGACTCGCACACGAAGGGTTCCGTACCACAAACCAAAAAAAACACGTTTTTTTATGGGAGCCCCCTTAAATTTTTATTATTTGTTGTTTTGGCAGCATTTGTGAAATTTTCAACTGTCTACCTATTAAGGTTCTTGAGCCTAGGGTTTCATTGGTAGTAATAGGCTTAATAATAGGGTTTCATTGGTAATAATAGGCTTAGTAATAGGGTTTCATTGGTAGTAATAGGCTTAGTAATAGGGTTTCATTGGTAGTAATAGGCTTAGTAATAGGGTTTCATTGGTAGTAATAGGCTTAGTAATAGGGTTTCACTGGTAGTATTAGGCTTAGTAATAGAGTTTCATTGGTAGTAATAGGCTTAGTAATAGGGTTTCATTGGTAGTAATAGGCTTAGTAATAGGGTTTCATTGGTAGTAATAGGCTTAGTAATAGGTTTTCATTGGTAGTAATAGGCTTAGTAATAGGGTTTCATTGGTAGTAATAGGGTTTCATTGGTAGTAATAGGGTTTCATTGGTAGTAATAGGGTTTCATTGGTAGTAATAGGCTTAGTAATAGGGTTTTATTGGTAGTAATAGGGTTTCATTGGTAGTGATAGGCTGAGTAATAGGGTTTCATTGGTAGTAATAAGCTTAGAAATAGGGTTTCATTGGTTATCCTTCGGGTACGGAACTCTAAAAACTAGCGACCTGCCCCGGTTCCGCACGGGTAACATTTACTGATGCGCGCCCGAAAATCGCTTACTGGATACTTGGCAAAACGTAGACTTTTCTACATTACTTATTTATAATTTTAACTATAATAACTTAAAAACCTTTCAGAAGAAATCCTCTAAATGAAAATTATATTAAAATCCGTTGCGTAGTTCAAAAGATCTTACCGTACAGAGGGCGGGAAGCGACTTTCGTTTTGTACTATGCAATAAAGATGCAGTCTTTCTTATGGTTAACGAGTCTTTGCAAACGTTTAGACGTTGTCTTATCTTTACAGTAAGTAATTTATGTCCTATTTCAAGCCTATCTGAATGCCGAGTTTTATCCAAATCCATTCAGCCGTAACGACTCGAAGAACAAACAAAATTACTTTTTATATATTTGTCATACTAGCTTCTGCCAGCGGCTTCATAGCATAGCATAGTATAGTCGGCCTTATAATGTTCCCACTGTTGGGACTCAGGTCTCCACTCTAGGAGAGGGAATGGGCCGTAATCCACCACGCGGGCCCAATGCGGGTTGGTGAATGTTACATGTCTTCGAATTTTTGGTTCTAGGACATGCCGGTTTTTCCTCACGATGTTTTCCTTCACCGTTATGAGAGCAGTGGTGATGAAATAAATTACACAAAGTAATGTGCCTGGCTGGGTTTGAACCCGCGACCTACAACTCGTAAGTCGAAGCCATTACCACTCGGCCACCACTGCTCCCTCGCTTCGCTTCGCTGCGGCTTCGCCTGGTTGAAAATCGAAAATTATCCCAAAGGATCATATTACTGAAATGATCGAGATTCATCCAAATCAGTTCAGGCCAATGACCTTGTGCATATAAGCTAACTACCCCTCTACGTGCTACTCCGCTACCCGCATTTTTATTTTTATAATAAAAATAATACATGTTTTTAAAAAGTAACAAAACCAAATCATTTTCGTTTGTATTGCAAAGCAGTTAATATTTTTTTATACTCTTTTGATAAAAAATGAAGGATTAAAATGGTTTCATCTCAACGATTTGGAGGTGATTTGGCGGTTTTTATTCTTACTATGTGATACAGATACATAAATTCTGGCTAAACCAAATTACGAATCATATCATGAAGCTAATTATTTTTTTCAGACGTAATCTCTCTGTTAGTGCCTACGAAAAGCTGCTTCATCTGCACACTGTTTTAAGTTATTTTCGAGAGAGCAGCCTTCAGTCGTTACTACGTGAAGAGGTAACAAATAAACATACTCACTTTAGAATCAACACATCGCGCGCTGTTACGGCGTAGCTGACGAAGTGACGTCACAGCTACGCTTACTACGCGCGTAGCACTCGTACTACGCCCTCGTAGCAAGGAGGTTTCTCTCTAGAATATTACTACTACGCGAACGAAATATTTTCTCGGTTCCTGTATAATTTGAATAATTTGTAAGTAAAGCTTATCTTAGTGACGTTGCTCTATTGTAGGTATGATTATGTACTGTATCTGCATTTTGAAAGATACCTGGAATTCCGAGTTCTAACGCTGTTATAACAGTCAGGAGAGCTACGTTTAGTTTTAAAATTAAAAAGATTATTTAAACTTTTAAACTATGGATTTAATTTTTAAGGCCCTATTGCAAAAAGCAGAGTTATCTTAAATCCGAGCTCATTCTGACCCGGGTCCTCTATGAATGAAGTATTTATTATACCTCGTGTTAGGAACTAGCTCTGACATAAAACATTCCTAATAAGAAATGCCACGCTGTGCTCAATAACGGACATCATAGACATTGGCACTCCTTTTTGGGCAGTAGTCGCCTTACTAAAATAGGATTGGACGGGTCTCGACCGCCGCACGTCAGGTTTCATTTTACCACAATCTAACTTGGTGGAAGTGATGAAGTGAGCAATAATTGAGCACGCTTGCCACGAAGTAACTTGTACACTCTCCACTCAAAGACCACCAGGTTGTAGCAATCACGTTGTTTTATCGTCTACCAAAGATCGAGGGTAGCCGATGGCGCGAGACGCACAGCACCGGTCGTTGTGACGACGCTTGGGGGAGGCCTATGTCTAGCAGTGGACGTCTTTCGGCTGATATGATGATTATGATGATCTTCTAACATAAACACATTTTAAAACTACTAGTGGACGTCACGCGGTTTCACCCGTGTAGTACCCGATCCCGTAGGAGTACGGGGATAATATATAGCCTATGTTACTCCCTGATAATGTAGCTATCCAATGCTAAAAGAATTTTTCAAATCGGTCCAGTAGTTTCGGAGCCTATTCAATTCAAACAAACAAATCTTTCTTCTTTATAATATTAGTGTAGATAAGCGATAACTTAAGAAGCCACCACGATCCCAACATCCTAAACTAATCCACTGCTCCATTTACTAATGAGCGTCCATTTTGTTTGCAGCACAACATGGCGGCATTTCCGGCCATGTTGGAAGTGGCTCGCTCACACCGGAAGTCAATTTGTCCGATGCATCACGAACGGAATACTTTATGAGCCAACACAAATGGAGATCGGTATTTTTAGAATGTAATCATATACATATGTAATCATAGGCAAAGTATTTCGAAGATTATGAATGTCAAGCATCGAATCGTTATTTTCCCCCACCGGTATTTCGATTTTTTTTCAAAGTTGCGGCATACGGTTTTACATGCATATTTGGGTAGAGGTTACTACTAACCCACTAACTTTACTACTACTGGTATTCAGCTAAATCCGGCTTGACTGGAAGCCGACCCCAATGTAGTTGGGAAAAGGCTAGGCAGATGATGATGATTTGGGTAGAGGTTAGTTAAACAAACTAAAAATATTAGCAACATGGTGCCCTAAAGTGTCACGTTGTCGGGGTATTTGGAGAACAGTTCTCGGCTTGATTTAGACTGACTGTCCACTGGAGCGGAGTAGAGAGAAGTGGAGCGTTCCGTGTCAGTCACTGAGGTTTTATGCAATTCTATTGGTAGATATTTCTCCGCTCCTCTCCTTTTCTCTCTGCTCCAGCAGACAGTCAGCCTTAGCCCAGCACAGATATAGATTATAGCTTGGAATATGACGTAATACTATGTTACTTTTTATCCCGAGAGTATGTTCCCTTGACATAAATTCCACACATTCACGCGGGCGAACCCGCTGGCTTTAGTAATATCATAAATCTTATAAAATGCACCCAACACCTAATTTCTTTATTAAACGATAAAAACCCCCTTCCTCAAAAACAAAAGAACGTCCCACTAATTTCTTTAATTCCGCAGTTAAAAGACTTTTAAAAGTCTTTGAAAGCTGTTTGTCTACCGGTAATCACAGACAGCTAATTATGTACCTTTGAGATGAATAAAAGAAGTTCGTCTTTCTTATCGCTCACTGCTCAGATTTATCTTTTTATCTTTTCAAAAGGGGTTTTTGTTCAAAAGGGTAATTGCAGTGTACAGGGATGAAAAGTTGTTACCGACTGTTTTATTATTCCTCCTCCGTGCATAGGTCTGCAATAGGGTTTTCGTAAATTATATTTTAACCGACTTCAAAAAAAGGAGGAGGTTCTCAATTCGATTGTTTTTAGGGTTCCGTACCCAGAGGGTGACCAACGGAACCCTATTACTAAGCCTCCGCTGTCCGTCCATCTGTCTGTCAGCGGGCTGTATCTCAAGAACCGTAATAGGTAGACAGTTGAAATTTTCACAGATTGTGTATTTCTATAGCCGCTATAACAACAAATAATAAATGAAAAATTAAGGTTTATGGTACGGAACCCTTCGTGTCTGACTCGCACTTGGCCGGTTTTCTTTTTTAGATAATTTGAACTAGATAAGGCAGGTGTTTCCTACTCTCAGAAGATACCACGAAAAAATCTACAATCTGTAGTGGTCAAACCATATGCGAACTGCCTATCTAATTTTCAGCCAGTACCTGGGAGACACGGCATTTTACCAGTAGTATAATTTTCGCTGCACATAATATATATAAATCACGTGACACGTTGTTTGTCCGCGATGGACTTCTAAACTACTCAACCGATTTTGATCAAACTTCGTAACTATCTGTTATTTGATCCAACTTAAAAGATAGGATAGTTTTAAGGGACGGGAAAAACGGGATACGGGAAAAACGGGATACGCGCGTACGAAGTCGCGGGCAAAAGCTAGTTTTTTTTTATAAAAAAGTACTTTTTGTTACATGACAACGCAAATGAACTCGTACCTAGCTAAATTATAACAATCACACTGGTCGATTTTCAAGGTTAAGCAACGCTTGCCAAGGTCGGTCTGTGGATGGGTGACCATCTTAACATACCGAGACTCCTCCGTGCCTCGGTGCGCACGTTAAGCCGTTGGTCCCGGCTGTCATTTGTAGATTTTTACCAGTCTTTACGGATTATCAGAAGTCAAAAAATCTGACACCAGTCTTGCCAAGAAGTACCATAATACTCAGTTGCTGGGTTATGGACGTCAAAATGCTGTCACTTCATGTTAATACTGGTATTCAGTTGAATTTCATTTGAGTGGAAGAAGCCGAGCCTAATATTGTTCGAAAACGGCTACGCAGATGATGATGATCGTGCAAGATACCATTTACAAATATGTAGTACTAGTGGACGTCACGCGGTTTCACCCTTGTAGTTCCCTTTCCCGTGGGAGTACGGGGATAATATATAGCCTATGTTACTCCCTGATAATGTAGCTATCCAATGCTAAAAGAATTTTTCAAATCGGTCCAGTAGTTTCGGAGCCTATTCAATTCAAACAAACAAATCTTTCTTCTTTATAATATTAGTGTAGATTATCAAAAAGCTTACTAAATATCTTACGATAAATAAATCGTATCAAAACGGGACTCACTAGGATATGATATGATCCATTCATATCATCCCGAAGGCAATGTTCGGAAGTACTACATCCAACACATACCCACGGTAAATAGAATAGAATCTATTTGAGGCGTTCAATTACCAGAGCATGGTTCGCTAACGCAAATACTGCTCATTGAGTCAACGCGGTGAAAACATACGGGGATGCGGTTTGGACTGGCACGTTTTATGCGTTTTAGGACGAGTTTTTTGGTCCATACTTAACCATTGATTAACGCGATGTAACGATACGCGTTGACGGCAAGACATAGCGCTCATTTTATTAACAATGACATCTGTATCTTTTCTTTATCTATACTCTACTAATAAAAGTATAAGAATTTGATAAAAATTTCGTTACTCGCCCTTAGTATTGGACGGCACGGTTGGCGCAGTGGTTGAGCGATTGACTGCTGTGCTACGTATCGTGGGTTCGATTCCCGCACGGAACAAATTTTTGTATGGCCTACAGATAGTTGTACCGGGTCTGGCTATGTGAGTTCGTATGTTTGTGAACGTACCCACGATACAGGAGAAATTCCTAGTGTGGATCAACGTTTTTCTAAGAGAAAGAGAGAAAGTATCTTCAGCGAGTTTTTTTTTCTAAACTCATATTCTTCTTCATATCGTGTCAACGGTTTATCAGAATTATATTGTTTGGGCCTAGTTGGTGGCCACGTTTAGTGCTTCGCTTGAAGCGTTATTTAAGTCATCTAGGTTGAACTCATAGAAATACGGTAGAATCCGCTTACAATGGCATCGAAGGGAAGTGACAAAGACGTCATACTAAGCGGACGTCATACAAAGCATAGTCTTAGAAAATAAATAACTTCCTATCTTTAAATAAATCCAACCAAAAGTGAGAGATCAATCAAAATAAGGAGCTCAAAAGAATCATGTCACTCCATGTAACCGCATATGTAAAAAAAAATACGTTAAAATAAGCGACATGTCAATAAATGCAGTCATTATAACCGAACCTTTTGTTAATAGTTTTATATGAAAACCAAGCTTCGCTCTGTATTAACTTCATATTAAGCGGTTGGTCAGTATAGGCGGAGTCGTAGTAAACGGATTCTACTGTAATAAATAAGCTGTTTTTTTATATTTCTATGGTTGCAGGTGTATGGACCATAGAAATATATCTATGGTATGGACATTCGGTGCACTCCAGTTAATCAGACATATTTGAACCGCACCAACTCACACCGAGCGTTTGTCACTACAATGAAACAATTATTTCTAGCGACGTGACGTCATCACTCTACAACTTTGATGCGTTTTATCTTTATCATTTTTTATCGATTTGAAATGGCAAAAATAACAAAAAAAAAAAATACAAAAAGAACTTGTCCAATATTTTTTGAAAATCTAACGGATGGATTAAAAAGAATTTTAATTTATCTATCTAGTAAATATCCTATTCATGTCATATAGCACGATATATTGCATTAGACACATTTAGACCCAGATTTAATTTCAAAATTACAATCGCCGACGTCGCGGGCCTGCTACTTCACCCCGCCCGTACTTTTCGCCCCGCTAGCAAAAGTCATTAAAATGATTACGCCACGCTGGCATATCGAGCTATTGAACAGACTCTATTAATGAACACTAAGTTCGAGAATATGCCAGTGCCAGAAGATAATCTCTGACTCAACTTTGTAACGACTTTTTATGAACAGAGATGAGCTGTTTGAAATTAGTAGCCAGTCTATCTTCCCTAGGACTTAAAAAAGTGATTTTGTTTTTCTCAGTTTGAGAAAAGGTTTTCGTACTAGAAAGAAAGTTTTCTCATAGAAATTCTTGTGAGTCAATTTTGAGAATTGATTATAGGATTTTGTTTCTCCAAACATCTTGATTTTGTATCAAGTCTTTGATTGATTGGCAACCCTGTAGGGCGAAAGTATTCATGTCACCGGATAGTTGCAAAATCCGTAAGATTGTACAGTGGTACCCAACTGATAAGGCGCGTTGTGAATCTTCGTTCGCACAGAAAATAAAGTATGGCCCCGAAGATTAACGAAAGAAAGCAAACTTACAATCAACCTTATATCAATATACTGCAGCTGTTAGTTCCGTCTCACTCGTAAGTCACGTGCATGCCACGCGGCGCGCGCTAACATGGCGGCAGCTGTCGACCAATAGCGGTACAGGAAAAAGAAGCGCGTTGTGTGGAGCATGCCGATTGGTCAATAGCATTTCCCGCGCTTAGAAAATTCATCTTCTGCGCAGGTACATCGGTAAGCCATATCAGTTGGGTACTACTGTACCTAATAAATCTTTATTAGATTATTAACTTTTAATATACTTGAAATACAATAAATTCCATCCAAATCCAACAGTTTCCAATTTAAACGCGTCTTAGAAAATGTAAATATTATTTTTGAAGAATTAGCATCACGTTTCTAGTTGTTTAGTATCGAAAAGCGTGACTGTGACAACTTTATTTTCGATGTTTTTAAAGTTCCGACCATCCGTGAAAAACGGAACCCTTATAGGATCACTCGGATGTCATCTCGGGTCACTTTTGGGGGTCAAACTAGAAAATTAAAAATAAAAAGTTTTCCAAACTGTATCTTCTGATATATTAAATGAAAGGGCTTACTGTGAGGGTTTTAATTCTATTTTTTCATAATTTTAAATTAAATATTTTCGAAGTAATTCAAGAAATTAGACCAAATATGACCATTCCCCCCTATCTCCAAAACCACTGAGCTTAAAATTTTGTAAAAAATGCATATAATAGTTCTATACCTAAAGATTACAGAAAAAACTATTAGAAGTCTGTAGTGTAAAAATAACATGTTGAAAAAATTAAATTAGTTCGGTACCCTTTGCACGCGAGTCCGACTCGCACTTGTTTTGTTCGAAACACGGCAAACAGAAAAATACATATCTATAGTTAGCTCCTACGTAAAATTTGCACATTAGGTATCTCCGAAGTAACCCGGAGTTTAGTTTCCACACTAAGTCCTGCAGTGCTATTCTCTAAAAGACAATTTCGTGGCTGTAAGCTGCGACGAGCTCGTCGACAAGACAGCCTTGAGATCGCCCGAGCGTGTGGCGCTGATTCAAACTGTATTCACTAGCGTGTTTCGTAGACGAATTAGGGCCTTGAAACAAATTATTTTAATCATAATCGAGCAATCTCGACTGAGAATTTTAGGGGTTTAAAATTTGAAATAAATGTCTATCTTTAAGTATTTTAAGGAATAGAGTAAAACTATGCACAAATTCCATAATTATAAGAATTTATTGCTTATAATTGTTACATTTAAGGCTGAATGACGATTCCTTTGCCTATTTCGAGCAACGCAACGCGACGATGAAAACGAACGTGTAAACAAAAAACAATAGATGAATAGACGCAACGCTAACAAAACCATCTGAGTTTTAAGTTTGGAAACTTTTATTTGTGTCGGCATCAGCAGTTATTGCTTTTAATTTTATAAATAGTTCTGTGACCAAGAGGAAAAAATAAATAAACCTACTGAAACGTGAGTATACGTATTTTCACTGTTATCAAACATGGCTATTACATTAAAGTGCCACGAGATATTAATAAAATTATGTAAATTATGTAACTAAATAGGTATTATTTTATAATATTAATGTAATGTACCTACCTATACCTATATTGTTGTAAAGGAACATTGTGTAATTTAAGCATGCCAGTGCGTTCCATCCCGTGTGCAAATAGAGATGTTAGGTTAGTAGAGTTTGGAAGAGCGACGTTGGAGCGACAAATCGTCACTTTTCTTAGCTTCTTCTAATAAATTAAACTTTATAATCAACCGATCTGCCATTTTTATATACTTAAAAGAAAAATAAATGTAAAATGTAAGAGTCGAACGCGCGATTATTGTAGCTTTTGGATTTGACAGTTCGAAGCGAGGCTGTGTGCGAGGCTGTAAGCGTTTTCGTCGCTGTTTTTTCGTAGGGAATACCAAAATGTATGAAGAACTGTCAATAGTGTCAATTTGTTCGCCGTTGGGTAGGTTTAACTCACGGCCGTCACAGCCTTGAGCGCTAGTGTAGCTTTACGTAGCTTAGAGAATACGAAACTGAGTTTCACCGCTGCAGCAGCGCTGTACACAAGGCTGAATCTTTAGAGAATAGCATAGCTGATGTTAGACCATTGTACGTGCCCATTATGGAAACTATATATCAGTTTCGATTATGTCCCCCGTAATACGCTAACTAATCTAACCTACAACTATAAAACACGCCTTCCCCTAAGAACTCAATTAACAAAGAAAAGTACTTCCATTAGTAGCTAGTACTTAGGCAGAGTTTATGGTAATAGTTCCATAGCACTGGGAAATTGCTATGAGGCGGATTAAGCGTATTGTGGACGTAATTGCAGAGCGCCATGTTTTTAGAACAGCGCCATCTAGTAGCACATGCACGAACTACTTAGGGGTTGTAATTTTGTATCTTTATTGGCTGCTTGGCGAATTATTCGCACCATAGTGTTATTTTATTTTAAAAACATTTTCTGTATAAATATTGTATTACAATATATTAAAAAAATAACTTACGCTATGGGACCAACGCTGAATTATGTAAAAGCCATTTTTTTAAATTATATATATTTTTTTGAAAAATAAATCTAGATGAGACCGTTAAAACTGAAACTGAAAGTTGTCATCTGACAGATTGTGGTAGCTAAAAATGCTGGCGTTTTTACAATGCATAATTATTTTATTAATTAATGACTCATTTTTTTTCAACGTCTAGTCAGGCGTTCTATTGTTTGTATTTGAAATAATAAATAATACATACATTGCTAATCAGGACTGATTAGCAATGTATGTATTATTTCATTAATTTCTCACTCCCTACTTTCTCACACATTCTCTTCTAAAGCATCCGCCTCCGATTCCGTATCCGATTCCGATTCCGATTCCTGTTCCGATTCCGATATATCAAATCCACAACCTCCGATTCTGATTCCGGTTCCGATATCATCACATCCGTTACATCCCTACTACCCACTACAGAGCACAGGCGTAATTAATAACTTTGATAATAACTAAACCATGTCTAATTCTACTCCTTGATGGTATTCCAATAACATGATCCACGAGTAAGTTTACGTAATTATGTGCTCAAAGTGTGGGGTCTGATAAACAACTAAGTTTATATATAAGCTTGAGGCACGTGAATTTCTTCGATATGGCGGCACCTGTTACACGTTCTTACTGTTTTGTTTTATGAGGTTGGTAGATTAGGTCTTTATTAGCTTGGTAATAATTTTGTTTTTGTGAGCTTTAATAGGTAGACAGTTGAAATTTTCATAGAGTATGTATTTTTATTGCCATTGCAACAACAAATAATTAAAAAAATAATTTAAAATGAATTAAAGAGGAGAAAAAATGTATTTATTTCGGCTTATGCTACGAAACCCTTCTTTTGAGAGTCCGACTCGCACTTCGCCAGTTTATTTTGCTCTGGTACATATTTGTGTACCTTGTATAGTTCTATCTCCCTCCCTCAACGGAATAATGATGTTTTTAACACCTCGTAGTAGGCCCTGTGTTGTATTTCGTCAACTAATTTCAATTAAATTAATCTCGACAACTCATAACCCATAAGTTTCGAGTTGTGTCTGCCGCAGGGTGCGAGCGATGTCTTCCTTATGGGAGGGTATGAGAAGGGTCGACCGCAAACTTCGCTGATTGTATCTACGGATGAGGATCAGTTGGACCCGTTAATGAGACACCGAGTGAGTTTTCAATTCTAGATAACATCCGATTTCGATGGTATGCCTGTAGGCGGTTTACCCTTCGTATCTACGAACACCTGCCAATTATTCTTGGTGAAAATATAGCTAAATCAGTAGGCACTTCATAATTTTCATCTTAAGGGACATCAGGAGGGAACATTCTAGGTAAGTTCTACCCATCATGACAATATAATGCCACATTTATTAGGTTACAATAATAATAATAACTAAAATAATACTACGTTGTCTGGAAGAGATCGCGGAATGGGATAAGGCCGCCCATTGTATGTGTTTAGTTTAAAGTTTCCTTTTTGTTCATACTTTTGATGTACAATAAAGTATATAATATATAAATAAATAAAATGAACAAATACACTAAACTAACAACAAACTTAAATATAGCATCAAAAAAATTCGTCCTCAACGCTGTCAGCTGGCAATGTGCCTAAGAGACTGACGGCTTTGCCACGTTGAATGGCAATGCTTAATCTCTGCCCAAAGTAAAAGCCAGTTCTTGGGTCACGGGAAGTGTCAACTAGCCGTTTCGAAATTTCTTTGAAAAGGCTGTGAGCACAAGGGCCCCACGGCCCGAGGGTTTCAACCCCAAACGGATCGAAAATAAAGTTACCAATAAGGTTACCAATAAGTTACCAATATTTACGCCGCTTGAGGTCTTAGGACTATGGTGAAATATTTACAGATTATTTGTAAAAAACTGGCCAAGTGCGAGTCGGACTCGCATGCAAAGGGTTCCGAACTAATTTTATTATTTTAACATGTTATTTTAACACTATAGACTTCTTATAGGTTTTCCTTTATCTTTAGGCAAAGATCTATTATCTTCATTTTTTTCAAAATTTTAGGCTCAGTAGTTTCGGAGATAAGGGGGGAATGGTAATTTTTCGTCTAGTTTCTTTAAAAACCAATTAATTTAACTTCAAAAACATTTATTTTAAAATTATGAAAAAAATATAATTAAGACCCTCACAGTAAGACCTTTCATTTGATATGTCACACGATATTGTTCAAAAAACTTTTTTTTTAATTTTCTCGTTTGACCCTCAAAAGTGTCACCCATATTAAAATTTTATAATTTACGTATCGCGTCCGTGTTTGGGTCACAGAAGTCCATATGTACCTATACCAAATTTCAACAGAATCGGTCCAGTGGATCCGGAGAAAACTGGCTGTGACAGACGGACAGACAGACAGACAAATCAAATCAAATCGTATATTTCAAATAAACCATTTACAGGCACTTTTGAATTGTCAAAGTCGGTCAGTCAAAAACATGAAGCTATTTGCACGTTCCAAAGCGTAGATCTCTATGGAGAAGAACGTGCAAGAAACTCCACGGACACTCTTTTAAACCATGTGATGTGTTACAAAAATCTTGTTAACATTAACATTGATTGCTTCTATATGTGAGGACAATGCAAAGAACAAGAAAACATATAAACAATTCAAAATGCAGGTACAGATTAAAATAAGCCAGTGGCAGGTAAGAGATGACCAGTTTCAACTGACGGCGCCCGTTCACGAACATGACGCGTGCATCAGCACCATATAACTCAACCATTTTGAAGGGAATCAAATGATCCAAAACACGCGCCACCATCAGCAAAACATTTGTGTGAGCATGACAAGCTCTCAACTGCTCGTTCATGCCAAACTAATTTAATAACGAAATCTATAATTACAAATGTAAATGGCTCCATAGTGCTCACATTTACAAAAAATTGAAAATATGCTTCTACGTTATACAAAACTATGGTTTCAAGTAACTAGGAAAAGAAAAAAAAAAGAAGGCTGCTTTATTGTGTATTCTTTGCTAATACAATAATGCAAAGAAATGATAAATAAATGATTGTATAGGAGAACAAAAAAAGGGTAAGCATTTCTTCCAATTATCGAAAACCTAACAAGTGGACCCATGCTGCTGTGGCTGTGGAGCAGGACCGGCATTTAGCCAAGCATTTTTATCAAGGACATAATCTTCCAGTTTATAATATGCTTGTCTACATAATGTGCGTTTTATACATGTTTTAAATTTTCTCTCATTCAGTTCGAGAATATTAAGTGGTATTTTATTATAAAATTTAACACAGTACCCCATAAAAGAAGTGTGTACTTTAGCTAATCTGAATCGGGGTTGATCTAATTTGTTCCGATTTCTAGTATTAAAATTATGCCTATCGCTAATTTTACTAAAAAGATGAAGATTTTTCCGAACATACATAATGTTTTCATATATGTATTGACAAGGTACCGTCATGATGTTAATATCCTTAAACAGTTCCCTTAGGGAATCGCGCCGGCGGAGATTGTAAATGGCTCTGATAGCTCTTTTCTGCAGAATAAATATAGACTCGATGTCTGCCGCACGTCCCCATAATAAGATACCGTAAGACATGATACTATGAAAGTAACTAAAATAGACCAGCCTCGCGGTATCTATATCAGTAAATTGACGGATTTTTCTGACAGCATATGCTGCTGAACTTAGCCGTCCCGCAAGAGATGTTAAATGAGGACCCCATTGTAGCCTTGAGTCAAGCGTGATCCCCAAGAAAACTGTGTCATCGACGAATTCAAGTTTCTCTTGGTTCAATACTATGTCACAATTAATACTTTTCACGTTCGGTAATGCAAATCTGATACACTTTGTTTTTTTCTCATTTAAAACTAAATTATTAGCAGTAAACCAATTTTGGACCTGCTGAAGGGCGTTATTTACATCGTCAAGACTTGTGGCACGCCTATCTATCTTAAAAATTAAGGACGTATCGTCTGCAAATAACACCATTTGAGTTTGATTTTTTGACAGACAGACAGACGGTCAGACAGACAGACACCCGAGTGATCCTATAAGGGTTCCATTTTTTTTTCGGAACCCTAAAAGTGGTAACAATTAACGCAGGGTGGCAAAAATGTTGTGGAATGAAGTCACCGCGGCCCTGGAACGCAAAGGGCATTAGGACGAACACGGATGGGTTTTTAGCGAGTAAGAGTCTGAGTTACTTGAAGATTTCCTATCCAAAAAAAAACCGGCCAAGTGCGAGTCGGACTCGCGCATTAAGCATTCCGTACCATCTTATTTTTATTATTTGTTGTTATAGCAGCAACAGAAATACACACTCTGTCAAAATTTTACTCGTCTGCCTATTACGGGTCATAAGATACAGCCCACTGACAGACAGACGGACGGACGGACAGCGAGGCTCAGTAATAATGTCCCGTTGGCTTTTGGGTACGGAAACCTAAAAAAAGGAGGCAAAAATAAGTCTGGTCAAACAACTTATACAAAAAAACATAACTAGATGTTGGTACTGTAAAATCAGGACACAAAAACCACAAATGCGACCAAACCAGCCTGTCAAGACATTAAACAAAATGGCCGCCTGTCAGTTACTCTGTCTTTTGTCATGTTCCTGCGTGGACTAGGATGTTCATTGATTTGTGCCTGTGGTCCCACTGATTGATCGATGTCCCTTGTCGGGAGGCTCTGTAATTGGTTGGCATCTTCAATCAATCAAGTTGCGGAATTAGGGGAAAACTTCGAAATGCCTCGATGTTAATTGAATTGGTACGAGGAAAAAACAATTTTGAATTGAACGTTCTTGTTTTTGTTTTTCATTATTATTGATAGACTCAGGCTAGGTGGAAAGATTTTCGCAGGGGTGGCTGGTAGCAGCTGGATGAGAGTTGCCAGGAATCGAGTCAGATGGCGTGAACTAGGAGAGGTTGTGGTCTGCTGGCTGATAATGATGATTGATATTGGCTCCCGTTTGAGTAGAGTCTCACCTGATGGAAATCGGTGATGTATGTGGTCGATGGAGCACGCTTGCCTTGAAGTATCTTATTCACTACTGACTTAAAGACACGTAAGTTTTAGCCATCAGGGAATAAACTGATTACGCTATGCTAATGGTTTTGCGAGCTCAGGTAGTTATTCAATAAAACCCGAATAAATTACTTCTCAAGAACACCGATTTGTATACTAAATCACTTTATCGAAACTATTCCTTAAATAGCCTACACCCGAAATGATGTTAAAATTATTAAAACGCCGAAGAGCTTTCCGCCTAATCTGTCACTTAAAACAAAACCAAAAACAATCCGACACCATGCAATAAAAAGTCAATAGCATCATTGCTGCTCCACTAGGCCTACGATGTCAAACCATCGGAGTAATCCCCGGCAATGTATATCAAAATAGGCGAAGTTCTCACATGGCTGGCTGCCGACCTAATTGCTCAGTGGCCAGTATTTCGTCCTATTTTTTTCTGAGGCTGTGCGTTACTTCAAAGGTGAGGTTTATTTATAACAGGGTCTGATGTGACAGTTTATATGATTAGAGTTTGTTGGGAAGCAATTTAAAGGCTTAATTTTTAGAGTTCCGTCCCAAAAGGGTAACCAACGGAACCCTATTATTAGGTTCGCTACTTATTTTATAAATGCGAAAGTAATCAATGTCTTTTGTAACCTTTCACGTCTGAACGTATTTGTGTTTTTTTTTTTTTGTTTTATGAAACTGCCACATGAGTAGAATAAGTCCTGGGTCATCATCTGCCTAGCCTTTTTCCCAACTATATTGGGATCGGCTTCTACAAACTAAATTCAGCTGAATACCAGTCCTTACGTGGAGCGACTACCTACTTGACCTCCACAACCCAGGAACTGGGTATAGTTGTTTTATCTCAAGAGTGCGGGCGAGCCATAGTTGTGTAGGTAAATGTACGTGCACATTGTCTTAGTGTGCGTAAGCTTAACTGTTTGCTGCCAAGCTTACGCACACTAAGACAATGTGCACGTACATTTACCTACACAACTATGGCTCGCCCGCACTGTAACTGTAACACTGTACCCGTACTTCTTTGGCAAGACGTGGTGTGTCAGATTTTCTGGGTTCTGACTATCCGTAACGACTGCCAAATGACATCTGGGACCTACGGCTTAACGTGTTTTTACGAGGCACGGAGGAGTGTCGATATGTTAAGATTGTTTACAGACCGACCTTGGTAAGTGTTCCTTAGCGTTGAATATCGAATATCAAATTATTTGGCCACGGGCTCCTCATCATTGGTCACGAGACTATGTCCTGGATAAAGGCATAAAATACTTTTCACACCACCTGCACAAAAACGTCAGATTAAATGACATGCAAACTCAACCTAAAGTAAGTCATTATTGCACGGCGGGTTATAATGAAATTCAGTACAATAATATTGCCCGGAGGTCAATAATGTGATCTGAATTTGGAACTCAACTTGGAGACCGACGGGAACCGTTCGCGGCCAGCCACCTCTCTTCATGACTTGCGAACAATTTTCTTGCGGTAGTTATGAAAAGTAGAGTATGCTCCTCTGGTATAAAGGTGTCTTTGCTTTGGGCTAGCTTGAATACCTCGCTGCATTCAGGATTCTTCTATAAACTCTCTCACTTGGTTCGTGAGTTAAATTCTAAACTCCCTCGCTATGCTCGTTAACCTGCGAATCCTTCATTAGGTTTGGGATTCAATGTAACGCCCGTGACATAAAACAATGCTTTATCCCCTAGGTGCATAATCAACAATATATTATCCCGGTACAATGTTCTCTATGCATGTTTTCCATTATACACGCGGACGAAGCTGCTAGCAGAGTCTACATCAATGTCAAGTTCTAAGATTTAAACCAAGACGACGAAGAATGGAGCTAAAAATAAAAGTCAGGTCGATCCGGGCTAAAAGCATTATCTTAAACGGAGTGAAGGCTGCATTGCACGCTCATACGTTTGAGCAGACGAGCGTCCAAACGCTGCGATTGTAAGACAATGTTGTGATAGATGTGGAGAGTGATGAGAATAGATAATGTGGGAAATAATCATTCATTAACTTTAGAATACTTTTATTCAAGCTAAAAAGTAATATTAAATAAGCAATAAATCCTAACTATATACATATTAATATACAAAAACAAATACACTCAGGCGTCGAAGAATTCCTCCGCATCGCCGTCATCCGGAAACGTGCCCAGAAGACTGGCAGCATTGCCACGTTGAATGGCAATACTAATTCTTTGAGCACTTCATCATACATTTGGGTTTATTTATGAAATTGACGATAAAACATCACGTCAAATTAAGAAGGTTGGCAGAAACAATACGTTTCCTTACGCAGTTGCAGATAGGAAGTCGGATAAAAAGGACAGTCTTCGTCCGTACATTTTTGGATTAAATATAAGTGCCAGCCAAACAGAAATAGTAATATTCGGAAATAATACTTTATTCACATTTATGTTCGGATAACTCGATATGTACCGAAATGTCGATTTCAGGAGAAATTTTAACCAATCGAATTGCATAAAATCTCCACACTACGTGACTCACTGACATTTTGACTGACATGATTGGGTAATATCTCTCCGTTTCTCCACTCCGCTGTTATGGCCAGGCACCCTGAAAGTAGTTTATAATGATGAGTACAATGATCCATTTTCAGGTACTGCGTTTATTTTATTACACTTTGTATGGTTAGGATTTGTCGCAAGTTATTGGAAAGTCAAAGCCCGCTCGTCTAGCCCCGCTCATCGCATTAACACTAACTGGATCGCTCCGAGCGCATGTGGGCCGCGATATGAGAGTGAGCCTCTAGGATTGTGCTCCAATTCCCTTCAATTTTACAGGATAACTTAAGTTTACTTTAATATTTCATGAATTAATAAGATTGTTTTTAGGATTCCGTGCCAAAATGTCTGTCACAGCTGGATATCTCAAGAACTACTAATGCTATGAACTTGAAATTTGGAGTAGTTTTAGATGTCGTTTGTTCAACTATTTTGCAAATAAGAACGAAATAAAATATATATGTTTCTTGCAACAGCGACTAAAAGGGATTAGATCAATCTAATATATAAAATTCTCGTGTCACAGTTTTCGTTGCCATTCTCCTCCGAAACGGCTTGACCGATTTTGATGAAATTTTTTGTGCTTATCCGGTATCTATGAGAATCGGCCAACATCTATTTTTCATAATAAAAAAAAAAATAATAGGCGGTAGGAGTAGGGTAGGAGTAGGGTAGGAGTAGGGTAGGAGTAGGGTAGGAGTAGGGTTGGAGTAGGGTTGGAGTAGGGTTGGAGTAGGGTAGGAGTTATATCCGTTGTGGCGGAGCCCGTTGTGGCGGAGCCGTATTTCATACCACCCCGCCCTGATTGGGTGGGCGACGTGGATGGTTCCGTCGCCATCATCGGCTCTACGACCTCTCATTCCCCACCCCTCTCTTTCAGAGAGAGGGGTCCGGGATATGTTGCGGTCGCGCGGGAGGACGTCATACTCGTCGGCGTATACTTCTCCCCAAACAGGAGCCTGGCCGAATTCGAGGACTTCCTGGATCGATTGGGAGCCTCGGTGCGGCGAATGACGCCGGGCCATGTAATGGTCATGGGGGACTTCAACGCAAAATCTATCGCGTGGGGTTCCCCAAGAACGGATGTCAGAGGAGAAGCAGTCGAGGAGTGGGCTGTAGCTACAGGCCTCTGTCTCCTAAATAGAGGCTCTGCTAATACGTGTGTGCGACAACAAGGGGGGTCGATAGTGGACCTTTCCTTTGCTACCCCTGCCATCGCAGCACGTATCCAAGGCTGGCGAGTCATGGAGGGTGTTGAGACCCTATCGGATCACTTATATATCCGTATGGATGTCTCCACCTCACGGGAGTCGGGAGTGTCTCAACGCTCAGAAGATCGGCACTTTCCACGCTGGGCAGTGAAACGGCTTGATAGGGACCTGTTGGAGGAGGCAGCCATTGTCCAGGCATGGCTACCTTCAACGTCTTCCACTGAAGAGGTTGATGCTGAAGCTGATCGATTTCGCAATGCCATGACGGCTGTCTGCGACGCCTCCATGCCACGTACGCGTTGTCGGCCCCCAAAAAGAGAGGTCTACTGGTGGTCCCGGGAGTTGGCGGACCTCCGCGAGGCCTGTATTACTGCCCGGAGGCTCTTTTCGCAAGTGCGCAGACTACACCGTCGTATTGAGGAGTTGGAATCCCAACGGTATGAGGACTACCGAAGTGCCCGAAAAGCTCTACAGGTGGCGATAACTCGAGCAAAGGAGCAGGCGAGAAGTGAGATGTTGGACGGTTTAAATCGCGATCCTTGGGGACGCCCTTATCGTGCGGCACGGAATAAACTCCGCGCCCAAGGACCCCCATTAACGGAATCCCTCCAGCCTCAGTTCCTTGCCGAAGTCGTGGAGGCACTTTTCCCGGCCCGGGCGGGGTACACCCCTCCGATGATGACTCCATCGGCTGATGACCAGGACGCCGAAGAGGAGACTCCTGCGATCACAGATGTGGAAATGGAGGCCGTGATTTCACGGGCGCGTTCAAAAACCACCGCCCCGGGACCGGACGGGGTGCCTGCAAAGGTACTGGCTCTTGCGATGGATGCGATGGAGGATAGTCTCAGAAAACTGTTCGACAATTGTTTGACGTCGAGACAGTTCCCTAAGCCTTGGAAGGAGGGTCGTTTGGTTTTACTGCAAAAGGCTGGACGGCCTCCAGAGTCTCCTTCGGCCTACAGGCCAATAGTGCTGTTGGATGAGGTGGGGAAGATGCTAGAGAAGATTCTCGCTACCCGCATCGTCCGGCATTTGGATACGGTTGGCCCAAATTTGTCGGACGCCCAGTTTGGTTTCCGGGGTGGGCGTTCGACCGTGGACGCCATTATGCGTCTCAAGACTCAAGCCAAAGATGCGGTCAGACAACGGGAAGTAATGTTGGCGGTGTCATTAGACATCGCCAATGCGTTTAATACTTTGCCATTCGGCTGCATCGCAGAGGCGCTCCGTTTTCATGGGGTGCCCGTGTACTTAAGGCAGCTGGTGGCAGACTATTTGAGGGGGCGATGTATAAGTTACCAGGGACGCAATGGCGAAATCGTACGGAGGCCTATCACGTGTGGTGTCCCACAGGGGTCAGTCCTAGGACCACTACTGTGGGACGTGGGTTATGACTGGGTCCTTCGCGTTGCTCTCTCACCCGGGCTGGGCGTCATTTGTTATGCTGACGACACTCTCATCACAGCCCGGGGAGGAAATTTTGAGGAAGCGGCGCGCTTGGCTACTGAAGGAGCGTCTCTGGTCATCAGTCGCATCGAAGCGCTAGGTCTTAGGGTGGCGCTCGAGAAGACTGAGTCCCTGGTGTTCTATGGGCCGCGACGTCGACCACCGGCGGGTGCTCACATTACTATAGGTAGTGAGCAAATCATGGTGCGCGCGCACATGAAATACCTGGGCCTCGTCCTAGATCGCAGGTGGAACTTCGGCGAGCACTTCTGCCGACTTGCCCCAAAGCTAATCGGCACAGCTTCCGCCCTAAGTCGGCTATTGCCGAATCTAGGTGGAGCGAGTGTGAGCTGTCGACGGCTTTACACGGGGGTGGTTCGTTCGATGGCACTGTATGGCGCCCCAGTGTGGGCGGACTCACTGACTGCCCAGAACAAGGCTCATCTGCGGCGACCGCAAAGAGTCATGGCAATCAGGGTAATACGCGGATACCGCACAATCTCAGCTGAAGCGGCGTTTGCATTGGCAGGAACACCCCCCTGGGATCTGGAGGCGCGAGTGCTTGCCGAAGTTTACCAACAAAGTGTGGAAGTTCGGGCGGAGAGCGGCAATGGTCCGCTGCCTGAAGTGATGATGAGGTGGCGGAGAGAGGCGCAGGCTGCTATCGTGAGGCAATGGGCGGAGAGGCTGGAGACGCCTAGTGCTGGACACTGGACTGTTGGGGCTATCCAGCCAATTCTAGAGGAGTGGGTACGGAGGCGACACGGGACGTTGTCCTTCCGTTTAGTGCAGGTTTTGTCGGCGCATGGCTGTTTTGGCAAATACTTGCATACAGTGGCAAGACGGGAGGCGACTCCCATGTGTCATCAGTGCGGCTGTAGCCAGGACACGGCTGTTCACACTCTCGTGGAGTGCCCAGCCTGGGAAGCGCAGCGCCGTGTTCTGGTGGCAGAAATTGGGGAAGATTTGTCACTGCCGGTCGTTGTCAGGGGTATGGTCGGCAGTGAAACGGTATGGGAGGCGGTTGCGTCTTTTTGCGAGGACGTGATCTCGCAGAAGGAAGCGGCGGAGCGGGCCAGGGAGGAAGACTCTCTCGCTGACCCGATTCGTCGAAGAAGGACAGGACGGCGCAGGCGGCGGAATGCCGACTTGATGCCGCCATAAGAGGGGCCTGCAGACGATAGATCGGGGACTCTATCGTCCACGCTGTAAGGTCCCTGGAGTCGTGGTGATGTCCCAGTGTATCCGGACATCGCTGAAGGAAGAGGAAGCCCGGAGGCGGGCATAGAAGAGGGAGCCCAGAAGTGGGCTACGCTAGATGGGTCGCGAATGTCATGCATAGCAGTTCTCGCCACCCATCCATCAAGGCGAAAGTAGGTGCACAGGCGAAGTTTTTAGTGGGTGCAAGTCCCACATAACCACGTCGTCTCCCCGGATGACGTGGTATGCGATAGGCATTTTCTTCGCCAAAAAAAAAAAAAAAAAAAAAAAAGGGTAGGAGTTATATTATAGATGAAAATTGTGACGCAGACGAAGTTGCGCGGGTCAGCTAGTAAAACATAAATTAGTTACCAATTTTATAAAGAGGTAAAGTTTGTAAGGTAATCTTTGGACCTACTAAACCGACTTTGAAAATTCTTTTACTAATAGAAAGCCCTGTTATTTGTGAGTGTCATAAGCAAAGAAACAAAATTCAGTTCTAATTTTTTTTTATAGATGGCGCGATATGTATCGATTTTCATTGAAGTTTTTTTTAAATGAAGTTTTTTCTTTTAATTATATTAAGAATGAAATGTTCTTCTATACTAATTATATAAAGAGGTGAAGTTTATGAGTTCGTGAGGTAATCTCTGGATCTGCTAAACCGATTTTGAACATTCTGTTGCCAATAGATAACCCCGTTATTTGTGAGTGTCATAGGCTATATATTTACCCGAAAAATACCGCCCAACGAAGTGAGCACGGGTCAGCTAGTATTTAGTATCAGCCAGAGGGCGATGTTTAAAGTTAAGAGATTTTCTGTTCAACTCATTCATTAAAATTTGTATAAATGAGTACTTTCTACTACTCGGGCGAGTTAACTTGATAAATGGCTCGAATAATGTTAGTGCAAAGTACAGTTAGTAAAAACTTTCGTTAGCATTTCATATGCGTACCGTACATGTATATTATTAAATTGAATACACGAATCTGTGTTAGGTAGTATTAATATAGCATTTACTTAAGTACCTAGGTATGTATTTGGTTTTATAGCAAGTTTCAAGACCGAATCACAAGTTTGCGTTATACCTACCACAGATATAAAATTAATGCAATCTCAAGTTAACAACGAGCCTCAAGTAGGTATCAACTTTAAATTGAATGAAAATCCTCTTTTTATATTAAGGGTTCCGCACCAAAACGGTAACAAGGAACCCTTTTGGTGTGACTAAATCTGTCCGTCTATCACAGCTGGATATCTCAAGAACTACTAATGCTACCAACTTGAAATTTGGAATAGTTTAAGATGACTTTTGCTTAACTATTGTGCAAATATGTAATAAATAAAATTGTAGGTATACATTTTTTTGCAACAGCAACTGAAATAACCCCTTTCTTAAACAACGAAGTGGGGCTACTAGGGCATGTGGGGTATTATATGAAAGAGCGCTATTTGTACATTCTCAAACATTTTTCGTTTTTTTTTTTGTAGAAAAATTGACCATCCCCCCCTTATTTCCGAAGTTTGCATAGCAAAAAATCTGAATTATTCTATGTTATAGAAGTTTATGTAAATATTACAGGAAAAATAATACGATATCTGTAAAAGGCGCACTTTTTCAGAAATCTTCAACAAACAGTTCATTAGTTCCACTAGCGGGCAAAACATGTCGTTGATCTAAGACTGCAAGTCTTAGATTAGCGACATCTCTTTATAAGATGGTACGGAACCCTCGGTGTGCGAGTACGACTCGCTCTTGACTGTTTTTTTTTCTTATTGATAAGCACGCGTTTGATCACAAACTCACAATTTCACCTGGAGGTGAGCAACGATGTGATCGACGCTGGAGTACCTACGCATGCACAACAACTTTGAAAAAAAAAATTCAAAATGGCGGCGGGGTGTTATGCCAGCTCCCATAGAAAAAACTTCGAACCCCTTTATTTTATTCTGTTATAGTTTCAGGAAATTAAAACTATTTTAACCGTTCGGCAGAAGAATCCTTGGGGCACTACTATTATGCAAAATAACCTCAAAACCATATAATACCCTCAAAAATAACCTCAAAACCATATAATACCCTCAAAAATAACCTCAAAACCTTTAACATCATGAAAGATAAGCGCAAAATCTTGGAAATTTCACAAAATTCAAGCAATGCGGTCTCATGATTTGAGGAATTTGATTCCTCCAGGCATTCTGGAATGTTTCTCAAACCCTTAATGATAATCTTGCGCTTAGTCAACGTACCCTCCTGCTTAGGACGAATTAAATTCTTCAAATTTCTTGGGAAGGGATCTATGGCATCAGGCAGATTGATCATAATAATATGAACATTGTATAGCTGTTTTACAAAAAAGCCACGCTTGTGTTGTACCTGGGGAAGGTAGCGGTATTTCATGTTTTGTTGAAATCCTAAACTAATAATATATTTTATTATACGGGTTATGGTATACAGCAACTGTACAAACGCCACCAGCTACGATCCTTTTGTTTCATATATCGTAAAATCCATTAACTTATAAATTACTTAGGCGCGGCGCCCATTATCGGTGGGCATCGGTGCGGTTCGGTACAGCTCGGGCGCCTTGCGGCGGCTTCGGGTACTTGAAGGCTGCTTAGGGCGGCTTCGAGCGCCTGAGAGCTGCCTCGGCAGTCGTAAGCATACCTAAAGACGCCTAGGCTGATTTTGGGTAGCTTCGGCAAAACTAAGAATAGTTCGGGTGGCAGATACGTCGCTGAGCAGTTACGTGAAAACCGTTGTGCGTGTTTGGTGGATTGGGACTTAGTATTCTCATTGTTCATCTTGCTGAAGAAGAAGAGAACTACTCGAGCTACCCGAAGACAACCTCGGCGTCCTTAGGTATGCTTACGACTGCTGAGGTAGCCCGAAGCCGCCGTAAGGCGCCAGAGCTGTAACGAACCGCACCGATGCCCACCAAAAGTGGGCGCCGCGCCTTAGGTTGTGACCCAGTCTCAGGCAGCCGATCCAATCAATTTCCAAAACTCCTTTGCTTTTAAATCCTATTACAATTTAGCTAGTCGTTGCGGCAAGCCACCCAACCATTTTGAGAAAATTTTCAGTTAAATTGTAGGCGAATTGTTCTAGTTATTGCGCTACGTTGGAAGGGAGCCAAGCAGAGGTATCCAGCTGACGAGCCAGACTCGAGACTAACTTTGACCATAAATTGTGGAATGCAGTACGAAATGCTGTTTATTTCAGAATTTACGTTTTCGACTTATTTAGTTTGAATTTAGGTGCCAGTTTAAAATAAATAGTTATGTGGGATATAGGGTTGTTCCAATAAATACCAATCTTGAAAATATTTTAACGTCTTTCATTTTTTGAGCACAATCGTCTTCGTGATTTTAAGCAATATCGTGCTCTCTCACTTACACATAGCACTATCTCTCTTACTTCACATTTCTCACAGATATATATACAACGTGTAACAGAATAAATGCAATACCTCTAAAGGAGTTATTGCACTCATAATAATATGAACAACTTTTACAAAGGGTGGACACTGAAATTGAAAAAAAAATCGACTGCCCCATAAATTACTCTTTGTTTTTTTGTTTTTACTATAGATAGGCATACGTTTGACCACAATCTCACCTGATGGTAAGCGATGATGCGGTCGAAGATGGAGCACGTTTGCCTAGAAGCAACCTATTCACTCTTGTCTTAAAGACTCCCAGGTTGTAGCTATCTGGAAACACAGACTCTGGCAGGGAATTCCACTCCTTATGAATGTGTTCCCAAAACGTTTAGTGCGTGTCGGTGGGATGTCCACCATGTACCGGTGGCGCATCGCCGTTCGTCTTGTGGTCCGATGAT
Source organism: Lacanobia wlatinum (assembly GCA_947578705.1). Lineage (NCBI taxonomy): Eukaryota > Metazoa > Arthropoda > Insecta > Lepidoptera > Noctuidae > Lacanobia > Lacanobia wlatinum. The sequence continues at coordinate 25,692,452 of OX388038.1, forward strand.
GGAACAGGCTTGGCGGAATTAAATCATGCAATTCCGTCGCTCCCAAAATACAAGCGATAGAAAACCGACAGGCCAGCAACTCGGCGTCGATGCTCAAGACTTTGGAGCTTCGACTCGACGAGCCTGTCATTACCGATGATCCTCTTGGCTCGTTTCTCAATTGACTCAAGGGCATCAAGCTGGTATTTGGCAGATCCGTCCCAAAGATGAGAGCAGTACTCCATACACGATCGAACTTGCGCTTGATAGAGTTTGAGCAGCTGTTCCGGCGTAAAGTACCGAGTCACCTTTGCTAGGACCCCCAACTTTCTGGCAGCCACTTGAGCCTTTGCCTCTATGAAAGGGCCAAAATTGAGGGTAGATGTTAACGTAACATCAAGAAGCTCAAGTCGGTCGGTTATCGGTACGGTTACACTACGAAAAGATGGAGCTGGGTGGAATTGGCTCCTTTTAGCGGAAAAAAGACACGCTTGGGTCTTAGCAGCATTGAATTTGACCAGATTGGCATCGCCCCATCCAGAGACAGCCTGTAAGGACACGTTCAAGCGCTCAACCATAGCCTCCCGGAGAGACCGGATCTGCGACCCATCAGCTCGTGCGTCGAACACGTATCTCTCAGCAACAGTGCTGTCGTCTGCATACCCAAAGGTATCGGCTTTTAGCAAATCATTAATATGCAGCAGGAACAATGTTGCCAAGAGCACCGACCCCTGAGGAAGCCCGGCATTAATATCCAGCAGTCCGGACGAGCAGCCATCTATGACCACTCGGATAGACCGATCCCTCAGGAAATCTGCAATCCAATCACACAATCCGGCGGGCAGACCGAAGGAAGGAAGCTTACTTATAAGGCTATGCCAGACCCTGTCGAAGGCCTTCGAGATATCAAGGGAGACCGCAAGTGCCTCCCCGTGCTTCTCTATGGCTTCACTCCAGATGTGAATGGCATACGCTAGAAGATCCCCAGTAGACCGATTTCGGCGGAACCCGTATTGTTGGTCGCTAAGGATATCATTCACTTCTAGGTATGCTAGGAGCTTACGATTCAGCACGCGTTCGTTACTCTTACAGAGTATGGACGTTACCGAGATGGGTCTGTTATTCGGAGGGTCAGCTCGACTACCCTTCTTGGGCACGGGCTGCACGTTAGCTTGCTTCCAAGCATTCGGTACTTTTTCAGTCTCAAACGAAAGGCGAAACAGTCGTGTCAAGATTGGAGACAACTCAGGCGCACAAGTTCTCAAAACAATTGCCGGTATCCCGTCGGGGCCCTTACCTCCGAAACTAATGAGCCTAAAATTTTGAAAAAAATGGAAATCATAGATCTTTACCTATAAATTACAGGAAAACCTATGAGAAATCTATCATGTTAAAATAACACGTTAAAAAATGAAATTCGTTCGGAACCCTTTGCACGTGAGTCCGACTCGCACTTGGCCAGTTTTGAGAGTGAATTTAATTTAACTTCTAAAAACACACTTATTTGTCAAAAAATAAGAGGCCCGTTTTGACAGCAGGGTACAACGTTGCTTTAGTATGTATGAAAGAGACATAAAAATAAATCTCTTTCGCACTTAGTGGTAAAGCAATCTTCTATCCCTGTCTACTCAACTGTCAAATTAGACCTATTAGGTTTTGGTGACTTTAAGAGAGTTCTGTTGACGATTTGGTTACTAAGCACAATCCTAAAATTGTTCAACTGCTCACAAGTTATTCAAACTTTATTTTTTCAATATTGAAAGGCTCCCGTTTGACCACATTCTCGCCTGATGGAAAGCGATGATGTGGTCGATGATGGAGCAAGCTGGCCGAGAAGAAACCAGTTCACTCTTGAATTAATGAAAGACCCCCAGGAAACACAGATTCCCTTGCAATGAAAGTATTCCCAAAACGTTTTGTTTGTATGGGTGGAATATCCACCACGTACCGGTGGTGCATCGCCGTACGTCTTGTAGTTCTATGATGGCTACAGATTTATTTCTTTGTTTGACTGTACTATAGTACTCAAAAAGGTGCCTTTCCACAATGCCAGGCGCCAAAAAACACGATAAATCCTTGAAGTCTTTAGCGCTCGCGAAGTTGTCGAATTGCATCATCAATATAAAGTTTTTGAATCCAATTACGAAGTTTGAGGCGGGGTCCTACGACCAGTGTTGTTGGAGCCTCGAAATAGCGTCCACTAGGGTTGTCGGGAAGTTACCAGGTACCTGGGTTGTAGAGGTCACAATACTGGTATTTAGCGGAGCATAACTTAGTTGGGAATAGCCTAATTTGGTATCACTATCTTGGTCTGGGCACGAAATGGACGATTATAAACCCATTATAAACATTATGGAGTTCAAAAGTAGATGAAATTTTCCCAGTTTCACTCCTACCTCCACCGACTATTTCATCCACCGCAGTCTGAGTGACAATTCTACTAATCTATACTAATACTAGCTGACTCGACAAACGTTGTTTTGCCAAAAAAAAGTAGCCTACCATCTATTCTCATACCTACCGAATACACACACAAAATTTCATGAAAATCGGTCGAGCCGTTTCGGAGGAGTTCGGTAACAAACACCGTGACACGAGATTTTTATAAATTAGAAGATTATAAAGAGGAAAGATTTGTATTTTTGTATGTAACGAATAAACTTAAAAACTTCTGGACCGATTTGAAAAATTCTTTCAGCAATGGATAGCTACATAGTCAGCAAGTAACATAGCCTATATTTTATCCCCGTACTCCCACGGGAACGGGAACTACGCGGGTGAAAGAAACCGCGTGACGTCCGCTAGTATATTATACAGTCGCAATTTGTCAAAAGTCTATGGATGGAAGTCTTTTTAATCGACTTCCAAAAAAGGAGGAGGTTCTCAATTCGGTGGGAATTTTTTTAATGTATGTACACCGATTACTCCGAGGTTTCTGATCCGATTTCTATGATTCTTCTTTAGTTCGATGCAGTACACTTGTCATTTGGTCCCATAAAAGTTTGATTCAGTTTGGTTCAATAGTTTTTATTTTATGAGCATTTTTGCTTATTTCAATTTCTGCGTTGACGGAGACGTCGTCTAAGTATGACCACTTAAAAGTGAAAAATAAAAATACCTTAATTTCGGAAGTCGGTGTTAAAAAACAAAGAAACAAAACCAAAAACACCGACTTCCAAAATTAAGGTTATTTTATTCTTTTTAGTGTTTTGTTTGGAAGTCGGTTATATTTTTTTCTAAAAGTTTTTTTTACAGATCGCGGCTGATATGCGAATACGAACGTTGCGTTGCTTTTAAATTAGTAGAATTGCCCCCTGATCGTCGCAGGTCACTCTATACTGGCGCTGACTCTCGGCTTTGTTCGAGTTCTACCCAGTCATTAGACTATTGTGTCTTATGACGATGACGTGGCGTTTGCTGGAAAAGTTGCGCCTTGTAATTAAAAACATGCCGGTCATGCATTCTGCGGGGGTTAGCCTTTTCTATACAACGTTTAAAGGAATGAACGCAATACTTTTACTATGATCAAGACTAAAATCGTGATCGATCGGTCACATAAGTTGAAAAAATGAAGCTGATTTCTTTTGGCGATTTCGTGGTAAAATAGGTTCACAATGATAAGTACCACGACCCCTTTTAAGGCATTGCGTTTATTATGTAACAAGTTTTATATATGTTACGGCTAATACCCGAAGTGCGGCTACACCTAGTTTTAGCCGGTTAGAACTAGGTGTAGCCACTTACTCTTGGTTAAACCTAGTACGAGCCGATTGTTTTCGGGTAAAACTAGGTTTAGCCTTCATCATGCCGGCTACAACTAGGTCCAGCCATTCCCTGTTGGATAAAACTAGGTCTATCCGATATCATTCCGGCTAGAACTAGGTCCAGACAATCCCTGTTGGATAAAACTTAGATGCGTGTCCCGCCAAGCCTTCCGCCCCGCGTCACACTCATGACTCACAGCAGCTGCAGCAGCGGCGCGGGGTAGAGGGCATAGCGAGGCACGCGCCTCTGCAGGTTGTGAGCGCCAGGTGCTGCTGATCTACTGCAGGTCTACTAGCGAGTGTGACTCACAGCGTCTGCAGCAGCAGCGCGTGTCTTAGTTTTATCTAACAGGGATTGGCTGTACATAGTTGTAGCCGGCATGCTATCGGCAGAGCTTTTTTAGATATTAAAAAAACATCCAATAAAAAGAAACGTAGAGAGTTTTTTATTCTTATAAATCACATTGTAATAATTAACACAAATTATTAGGAGTACAATTTTTAATATAATAGGAACAATCAGGAACATTTTTTTAACAACAGACAATAGTTGCATATTATAATTTAAAGAATGTTATTATAATTATAAATCACACTTTTATAAAGTAACATAAACTATTTATTAGAACAACTTAAACTTGAGTGACATTTTGAGTTGCACAAAATACCAGCAGCTTTGCAGAGGCACTTTTTGTTGCCACATTTGGTTTTGCAGTGGCATCTTTTATAGCCTTGCCCACCAGAGGTCGATTGAGCATTGGCTATTTGGCATAGTGATTTCTTTTCGGGTGAAACCATGTCAATATCTAAAAATTTTGAGTCACACACAGTGAACTGATTTCTTGAAAATAGTTCTGTTATAGTGCCGTATTTGTGTCCTAATTTGTATAACCCCTTGTCGTTACATTCAAGTACAACCATTAACACATTGGGAAAGTCGCCTCTACCTCTGTCCACGTCAGGAATATTTACTCGGACTGTATCACCGACTTTACATGGGGGAAACTTTTCATTTGATGAAGCCGTCATTTTTATAGCTTGTTTTACCAAACCTTCCTGTGCGCCTTTTCTTTTCACACAGCTTACATTTTTTCTCATTCTGGTCACAGAGCCCGCAATATGTCTTTTCGATTTCTTTCTGGCAACTTCCTGATGTCTTCCTGATTCTCTTTAGTAGCTTCGTCGTGAACTGATTTCTTGAAAATAGTTCTGTTATAGTGCCGTATTTGTGTCCTAATTTGTATAACCCCTTGTCGTTACATTCAAGTACAACCATTAACACATTGGGAAAGTCTACCTCTGTCCAAGTCAGGAATATTTACTCGGACTAGCCAAGTCCAAGTCATAAGCATTTTTTCGATGTCTTGACTGCGTGCCAGTCAAGACATCGAAAAAATGCTTCAACACTACCTTGTGACTGGCTGTGTCGTGGTTGGGAAACCACGACACAGCCAGTCACAAGGTACAGGCCAGGCCAGGTTTGAAGATTATGCATTCCCATGCATATGACTTGGTTGACGAGAACTGCCAAAAATTGTCAGAAGGCTTACGATTTATTCAGCTAATGAAAAATAGAGCTTACCATCACGGAATTAAAAGATCGCCGTACCAGGCAATGTTCGGTTCTGATGTAAAGGTCGGGCTGAAATCATCTAATCTACCACCTGAAGTCCTTGCAAATATAGAAAGTGAGGAAGATCTTGAGAAAATTCTTAGAGAGTTAGTTGATGATGAGAGTGACGAAGCTACTAAAGAGAATCAGGAAGACATCAGGAAGTTGCCAGAAAGAAATCGAAATGACATATTGCGGGCTCTGTGACCAGAATGAGGAGAAAAAATGTAAGCTGTGTGAAAAGAAAAGGCGCACAGGAAGGTTTGGTAAAACAAGCTATAAAAATGACGGCTTCATCAAATGAAAAGTTTCCCCCATGTAAAGTCGGTGATACAGTCCGAGTAAATATTCCTGACGTGGACAGAGGTAGAGGCGACTTTCCCAATGTGTTAATGGTTGTACTTGAATGTAACGACAAGGGGTTATACAAATTAGGACACAAATACGGCACTATAACAGAACTATTTTCAAGAAATCAGTTCACTGTGTGTGACTCAAAATTTTTAGATATTGACATGGTTTCACCCGAAAAGAAATCACTATGCCAAATAGCCAATGCACAATCGACCTCTGGTGGGCAAGGCTATAAAAGATGCCACTGCAAAACCAAATGTGGCAACAAAAAGTGCCTCTGCAAAGCTGCTGGTATTTTGTGCAACTCAAAATGTCACTCAAGTTTAAGTTGTTCTAATAAATAGTTTATGTTACTTTATAAAAGTGTGATTTATAATTATAATAACATTCTTTAAATTATAATATGCAACTATTGTCTGTTGTTAAAAAAATGTTCCTGATTGTTCCTATTATATTAAAAATTGTACTCCTAATAATTTGTGTTAATTATTACAATGTGATTTATAAGAATAAAAAACTCTCTACGTTTCTTTTTATTGGATGTTTTTTTAATATCTAAAAAAGCTCTGCCGATAGCATGCCGGCTACAACTATGTACAGCCAATCCCTGTTAGATAAAACTAAGACACGCGCTGCTGCTGCAGACGCTGTGAGTCACACTCGCTAGTAGACCTGCAGTAGATCAGCAGCACCTGGCGCTCACAACCTGCAGAGGCGCGTGCCTCGCTATGCCCTCTACCCCGCGCCGCTGCTGCAGCTGCTGTGAGTCATGAGTGTGACGCGGGGCGGAAGGCTTGGCGGGACACGCATCTAAGTTTTATCCAACAGGGATTGTCTGGACCTAGTTCTAGCCGGAATGATATCGGATAGACCTAGTTTTATCCAACAGGGAATGGCTGGACCTAGTTGTAGCCGGCATGATGAAGGCTAAACCTAGTTTTACCCGAAAACAATCGGCTCGTACTAGGTTTAACCAAGAGTAAGTGGCTACACCTAGTTCTAACCGGCTAAAACTAGGTGTAGCCGCACTTCGGGTATTAGCCGTAACATATATAAAAGGGAAACTGACACATCAACGCACAGCCGAAACTACTGGGTCTGGGAACATGAAATGTTGCACAAGGATTCTTTTTACATATATGTAAAAAGAAGCCACACCACCATGCCAGCACTAAGAAAAGATTTTTGTTTTTTGTCAAAATGAGGAAAATCTTGTGTGCTAAATCTGTACAGACGAAATGCTATTTTTAACCGACTTCAAAAGGGAGGAGGTTCTTAATTCCACGAAACCATTTTTTTATGTATGTTCCCCGATTACTCGAAGACGCCTGCACCGATTATTATTTTGTTTGAAAGGGTATACTTCCCAGGTGGTCCCATGATCATCAAATCAGGATCTAATGATCTGGAATCCTGGAGAATCAAATTTTATAGGAACATTTGAAGCGATTTGAGTAGTTTTTGGAAAAGTACTTTTGGAGTGGTTCCATTTCAATTTAGTGAAGATCTGATGAAGAACTTCGGAGATAAGCAACGGAACTCTGCAGTAAATGATAGCAAATGGATCGGGATTGCTGATAACTCGTGTCTGTCTATTGTTTACACCAGTTCATAACATAACATCACGCCGGTACGCTGTGAAGGGGTAAACACATGTGAATGTCAATTTATTTGCGGAGAATCATCACTAAAAAGTGAAAAAAAAATGCAACCGATTTATTGTTTTTCTTTTTTGTAAAAAAGATTTTTTTTTAAATAAAAATAACAATAATTTATTACACCAAAAAAATTAACAAAAATTCTCATAAGGGCTAAAACAAGGCTTGAAACACTTGTAGGTAATTTTAAATACCCTGACTCCTAAACTAGGTGTATGTACCTGTGTCTTAGGAGTCAGTGATCCTCCGTGGTAACAAAGCCACAAAATATAAATGTTGCTGTCATTTTTTTTTCCTTCATTCTTCGGAAAGCACGTTAAGTTGTTGATCATTTGACCATCTTTGTCAGTCGTCTTGGGTAGAGAGAAGCCATGTTTGACACCAGCCTTGACAAGGGGTATTTTGTTACCTAGTGACTGGGTTGAGGAGTTTAGGTAGGCAGTCGTTCTATTTTAAATACTGGTATTCGGATCTGGAATAGGGCACAGGATTCTTTTAAAAACTACTACGGACTATTAAAATAAGGAGAAAAAATGTTTTTTTGATAGTTTGTTACGATTTAACTCAAAAACTACTTGACCGATTTTAAAAATTCTTTAAACATTAGAAAGCTACATGTTCACTGAGTAACATAGGCTATATTATATTTTAAAAAACAATTACAAGCCCCTACAAAAATTACAATAGTATACCCGAGCGATAGAAGTCGCGAGCGAAGTGCTAGTATTGTGTAATATTACAACGATTTAATATTGTGCCGGTGTGACGCAAAAGTTACAGAACACCGCTCGTTTTGAGTCGCTGTATAATTAATGTGACGTAAATTAAATAGGTATGGCAGCCTCGCTGCCTCCAAAGCTTTCAGTCGGCGGCGAACTGAAGAGTTTACTCCTGAAAGGGTACAGTTCATTATTTATATAAATTGGAAATAATGGTGGTTTCATACAGGAATAATATTCGTGAATATAGGAAAACCAGCCAAGTGCGAGTCGAACTTTCGGTTCCGTACCATAAAAAACATGTTTGTTGTATGGCAGTCCCTTTTATTTTATTTTATAACGTTTTTGTTGTTACAGCGGCAATAGTAATACACATTCTGAAATTTTCAACTGTCTACCTATTACGGTTTTTGCGATACAGCCTTCTTCTGACAGACAGACGGACGGACAGCGGAATCCTAGAAAATCGTTCATTCATATCGATCTTGTTTGGGAAATAGAGTTGTGTTTTGCAGTCGGGTTTATTGTCATTTCAAGTTTTTTTTTCTAAATTCTCTATTGTACACCAAAACACCACATAACTGTTATTTGAATGTACGAAGGCAATCTTAAAAACTATGATATTTTCGTATATTTCTGTATAGCTACATTTTTGGAATTCTCTTTTTGAACGCACCAAAACAACTTCTCTTTACGGTGGCCGCCACCTTATTTTTTTTTTGTTTAAAATTCTTATGGCCTTTGTTCATATCGCATGATTTAAAAACTAACTGTTGATACCGCATTTGTTAAAATACATCCAAGCCCAGAGCGGGCCAAAGAAACACACATACATACATTATCAGAGATTACCTCCTTCTGAAGGTGAGTAAAACACTTAACTAAATGTAATTAGGCAGGCAGAGTAGCTGTCAAATTAAAACGTTGTCAAACAGCCCGGCGGCCACTTTGAGAACATAATAAGATTCTTTAAGACAATCAGTCGACGGCCGTGTTGAAACAGATCTCGAACGAGGTAAGAATACTTGAAATTTTGAAGATATCACTTTCCAAGGGAGGAGGGAGAGATACCTCCGGGAGCTTGTTATTTCTACTCTATTTAGTTCTGAAAATCCGGAATAAACGGAACCCTTCTAAGATCACTCGGGTGTCTGTGTATCTGTACAATTTTCTCTGAACCTGGACCCAAATACAGACGCTTTACGTCAATAAATAAATTTATAGTACAGGGGTCACTTTTGGAGGTCAAACTAGAAAATTTCAAAAAGAGAAATTCTAACTATACTGCGTGGCATATCAAATGAAATAGCTTATTGTGAGGGTTATAATTATATATTATTTTTTTATAATTTTTAATTAAATTGTTTTGAAGTGATTCAAGAAATCCACCCTTGTCTCCGAAACGACGGAGCTAAAAATTTTGAAAAAATGCATTTTCGCAGAGACAGTTCTTTACCTATAGATTACAGGAAAACCTATACGAAGTCTGTAGTGTTCAAATAACATGCAGTAAAAGTAAGATTCGTTCGGAGCTCTTTGCACGTGGGTGTACTATGCCTAATCGAATGCCAAATAATAAAATAAAAAAAATAAAAAATGTTTATTTCTTCACTTGAGGATATAACTATGTTTGGTTTGGAGTCACCTTTTAAGCAAAGATTTGCTTGTATTAGGTGGTTCCGCTCCTCCAGTTTACAATCATTCTACAGGTGTGTGTGAGAAATAAGCAAAAAGATTGACTTAAAACTAATTAACTTTTATGATTCTTATATCAGTAAGGGAGCGCACTGGGTGTAGAATATGCTTGTGAGTGTGTGTATGTGTGTGTGTCGGGATGTAGTGGGTGGGTATGTGTATGAGATATGTGGTATGTGTAGCGCGATGATGTGTGGGTGTGGTGTGTATATGAGTGCAAATTATATGTGTAATAATCGAATATCAATTGATCGAAGACTGTGAATTGAACATCTAAATATTCGAACGTTCATAATATGGTTAATAAATCGAACATTCAATATATCGTACACTCAATACATCGAGTATTCCAAATATCGAATGATTGTTTGATGGAGCGTTCAACGTTATGTAAAATATAAAAAAAAACAAAATTAACTAATAAATCACATTTTATTCTGTAACTACTTATCTTTCATACACATACGGTACATTTCATTTATTAACTATATTAATAATTTTATATAACTTAATTTTGTGTTTTTCTTGTATTTTACATACTAGAAACACACACACACAACACACACATGGGCAGTTTTTTTTTGAGTCACTAGAGTTCTCACACGCCAACCTAAGAGATTGTCTCCTTCCCACCGACTCCGTAAGGTCCACGACTCATTTGTGGAGCTCGGTATCGGTTTATACAATAAACTTCCACTTTCTTTTCTTGACCTCCCTTTTAACTCATTTAAAGCTAAAGTTAAATCTAACCTCTGTTCGAAGGCATACTATTCTATTAATGATTATTTAGACGATAAGAATAGTTGGTCGCTGTGTTAAACATGTCATAATTATCATGTTCTTTCTCTTTAAGTAATTAGCTTATGACAGGATATATGTATTCATATAATATTGTTTTTTTTTTATTTTTATTTATCTGACTATGTAGGTCAATGCGTTATTTTTTTTAAATATAGGTACATTTCTATCATTATCCGTATCATAGTGTGCTAGCTAACAAGTAAATTTCGTGTCATGTATAATTACTTAGCATACTTTTATATAGATTGAAGTTCTTAAAACGTAACAGAAGATGTGTTGCTGGGGAGTTTGTTGGCCACTTCTTCTCCACAGCTAAAACACTAGGAAGTGGTGACGGGCGGGCGTTTTTGGGGACTGTCTTTGTAAAATTGACGTTCAAAAAGTGCTGGCTCTCAGCCTAATTTGAATAAACGACTTTTGATTTTGATTTTGTCATCTGCTTCTACTGTACAAGTAGTAGTAGTATACATATAAGTATGAAACTGTTGTCTCGAACTTGAAGTATTTTTTTTACTATTGACTAGGCTCGCGTTTGACCACTATCTCACCTGATGGTAAGCGATGATGTGGTCGAAGTTGGAGCACGCTTGCCTAGAAGTAACCTATTCACTCTTGATTTAAATATTCCAGGTTGTAGCTATCAGGAAACACAGACTCTGGCAGGGAACTGCACTGAAAAATTTTACCCATTCCAATCGTCAGTTATAAAATATCGTAACATCCTTTGTATTTAGGTGCCAGCATCCCAAACCTACAATAAATGGAATGTATACAAAAACATCCACAAAAATAAACTTATACGCAAAACAACGAAAACTGCGATCGTTTCATATCCACGCACAATTGAATGAACAACGCGAAACGTTTACACGGCGCGGGGTAGCACGGCCCCAAGTGAGCCGCGCCATCCGTGTAGATGCGGCTCGGCTAAATCCGAACGCAAGCCTACTCGTAAATACGGCGCGTATCAAGCGATGGATCGTACGAACTTTGCCGAGCCGTGACGAGCCACGCCGAGCCATGCCGAGCCGTGTCGAGCCATGCCGAGCCGTGTCGAGCCATGCCGAGCCGTGGCGAGCCGTGCCGAGCCGTGCCGAGCCGTGCCGAGCCGTGCCGCGCCGCGCCGCGCCGAGTGTGGGCTGTTTAAACGGTGCGTGGCAGCGTGGCGCGCTGAATCACGCGCCTTTAGCCTTTTCCCCCCGTCCCGTGCAATGCAAACATATAGTTTTACCTATAATATTGTAACTTTTTCGTTAAGGACCACGCACACCGCGACGGAATGGTAGACGATTTTGCCAGCGGTCAGAGGACACTAGCCGCTTAGATCCCGCGGTGGGGTGCCGTCGGCCTATCAAGACATCCTTTAGCGCGCTCTTCAATGCCGTATCAAGAAATCCCCTTCGATGCCACGGAAACAATTATTTACCTCTATAACATTGGCATTTATATCGTACTAGCACTTCGCCCGCGACTTCGCCCGCGCTGCAATTTTCTTAAGGATCCCTAATTTTTTCTAGACAAATTATATACTAAAACCTTCCTCGAGAACCACTCTATTCATTAGTGAAAATCGATGCCGTAGTTTTTGAGTGTATCGCGAACAGACAGACAGACAGACGCGGCGGAGGACTTTGTTTTGTAATATGTAGTAGTGATAGTGATTCCTATTAGATAAGTTTGAATATTCTTTTGTGAACATTTATATCCTTTGCCATTCCGTACCAGTTTGCGTTGGCCATTACTCTACATCTACCTACCTTTATCCAACTATGTTGGGTCGGCTTCCAGTCAGACCGCACTGACTTCTGACGTGCGAAACCCAGTAACTGGGTAGCAGTGTCTATAATAGATAGATAGATAATCTATCTGTCTATCTAGAGTTTCGTTAATTATCCCTTGGGTACGAAACCCTAAAAAGGTAATATAAAAGGGGAGTCTTTTTGAGAAATTTTACGATTATTGTATAAATTATCAAAAAAACATGTTTATTTTCAATGAAGGGTACTTCTTACCCCACTATTTTCATTTTATAAGGCCGCCTAATTACTTCCAATAATTATGGAGTTTGTTTCATCGCGGTACATACGAGTTTAAAAGTTACACAGTTTTTTTTACACATTGGGTCACTGTTGCAAAGAAAAAAAAAACCATTAATATACAAAAAAAGGTTAAATTTTTCCGTCGGTAACATTATAATAATAATTAAGAGTCACACTGTATACAAATAAACGAGATACTTCTGAAAGGGTGCATATCACAGCACCTTACATTGCACATCTGCTTCTAAGCTGCCCGATAGTCGTTGATTACAGGGAAACATTACCCATAGTTGAAAGTTTCCCTGATTGCAGGGAAACTTCGGAAACCCAAGTACCTTCTGTGCGATAGCTAGTAACACCAAGGTGTTTCTAGCCCTCTTTGGGAAGCTGCGGTGGATGTAACAATACATTTGTCCCACCTTTTAAGGATGGGAAATCATCAAATGACTCCTCCCGCTCTAGGCGGAGCAGAAGGGAGTGTCAGACTCTTACTGACTAAAACCCATCCGTGTTGCCCTTTGCGTTCCAGGTGACTCTTTCGAACAAATTCCGCAACACATTTGTCCCACCTGCACGCAGAATACGCGCTTAGTCGTGGAGTTGCAGAAACCAGCCAGATTTACAACACAATCCAATGTTGCCACACTGCATAGCTAGTAACGAATATTTTCAGTTTGATTAATCGATCAGTACTTGAAAATATCGCAGCTACATACCAGCTGTAAAACTATGTTCCATTTAGAGTCGTTTTCACGATAATAGAGGTATTTTAAGACAATTCTATTCCCACCTATAGTGAAGTGTCTTCTATACAGATTACTCCTCACATATCTCGAACATTACACGCATGATCAAGCCCTCTAGCCCGCGTATTTTGTTGATAGCTCGCGTCGTTTGTTCAATTTTCCGAGTCAGCGACGCGGACCCGCCCTAGCTGTTTTTTCAATAAAGCAAATTTGGCCTATCTACTATTCACGGATAGGTATTGGTTAGAACGCTGATAGCGTCAGTTGATAAGGGTTAAGCAATAAAGTAGTTATTATAATTTGTGAAAGTAAAAAACCTTGTCTTTGATATTTTCAGTGTATTGGCGATTTTTGCAGACTTCTCAATTTTGTGACATCTATCACGTACAGGGGATAGTTGCCTTAACCATATAAATTACGTTAATGATAGATGCCCCACCGAGGAAGAGGACTTATATCCTGCAATAACTTTGAGGCAACATGCAACAAGGTCAACTAAGTGATAGTTGTAGTCTCTCGATTGATAAATCAAATAAAATGTGATTAATCCGCGAAAGAAGATGACCAGTTTTTGCCTAGACGAGTTCCGGATCATGTGCAGGATTACAGTTTTTACATCAAGATTTAAAAATAAAGATTTAAATTGTCGTGTTTATATTATTCCGAATAAGGCCAAGATTAAAATATCTAAAGAAAACAGTATTTTAATTGCTTTCGCCATTGTATCCATATATAATCATCCGGTAACCATAGAATAACGAGTTATTTTCGATCAAGTGAATAATGACTACAAACAACACCATAATTTTTTTTCAAAAAGGTAATCACTGCGTATCAACGATTTTAAGTTCTTTCACAATGCATCTGACATCTGACAGTGGCGGATACCTGTGTAGGGGTGGCCAGCAATCTGTTTCTTGAAATTGATAATTCTATCGATTCTTGGCAAATCGATTAAAAAAAAACCAAGACTCAAATAGATTTTTGGATTGATATTTCATTTGACCGTTTTATCTTTTTATTTATGAAAAGGTAAATAGTTTATAGTTATGTAAAAAAACGACATCTGGTAATTTTTATAGTAAAAGAGATTTACGAACTTATACCTACTGCCTATTAATGTCATTGCATACTGATGTAACAAAACTAAGTGTAAATTATGGTTCCACGGTTGAGTTTGATTGGTCAGTTTTCTAATAAAAAACTGATTTTAATCTTAAGATCGATTTATCGACCTCAGATCGTCATTCACCACAATCGCATCCCTACTGGCACACCGATCTTGGCGTATCGTCCAATTTCTGACTAGAAAGGTTTAGTTAGTTAAATAAAGGTAACTAATCTTGATGTGAAACAACTTTTACACAAACACATATTATACAAATAAACTTATGCTTAAACTAATGGTTCAATGGATTGTTGTTGTTGTATTTACACTGGTTTTAGTTGCATTTTTATTTTTAAACTGTTTTTTTTTTTTCACCAAAAAAACTGGCCAAGTGCGAGTGTGCGAGTCGGACTCGCGTGCAAAGGGTTCTGAACGAATTTAATTTCTTTTAAAATGTCATTTTAATATTATAGACTTCTCGTAGGGTTTCCTGTAATTCATAGGTAAGGACCTATAATCTCCATTTTTTTTTTTAAATTAGGCTCAGTAGTTCCGGAGTTAAGTGGGAAATGATCATTTGAATACCATCAAAACCATTTATTTTAAAATTGTGAAAAAATTATTATTAAAACCCTCACAGTAAGCCCTTTCATTTGATATGTCACACAATATAATGCAAAAAACTTTTTTAAAATTTTCTAGTTTGACCCCCAAAAGTGACCCCCATAGTAATAATTTTATGATTTACGTCGCACGCCCGTTTTTGGGTCATAGAAGTCCATATGTGCACCAAATTTCAACAGAATCGGTCCAGTGGATACGGAGAAAATTGGCTGTGACGGACGGACAGACAGGCAAATACCTGAGTGATCCTATAAGGGTTCCGTTTTTTGTTCGGAACCCTAAAAATACATCAAGTTTACCTTTATTCTATTACCTTTCTAGTATAGCACCTCGATGCGATGGCGTGTCTAATAGTAGAAATTCATTCGCAACGCCTAGCGCCATCTCTTATTGAACAGTAGAGTTATTTAGTGAAAACTTATCTTTATTTTTCTCAGTTTCCTTAGCTTTTAGACTCGTGAAACTTTTTTATCTGTAAACTACAGAATGTAACAATGCCAAAAATATAACAATATTTGCTGCACATTGATGTTGATACCTAGGCACGCTCCCATAGTATCACTGGTCATGTTTTTTATTGTATAATTAAAATGGAGGCCACTATACCCCTATAGCAACTATCCTAGTTTTACCCTATTAGACACTAGGGTAAGGTAAGGGTATCATACCACCCCGTTATTGAGTAGTGAAGCTCAGATGAGCAGTCGCTCCATGGTAATACAATAAATACTGGTATTCAGCTGCTTTCGGTTAGATTGGAAACCGACTATGACATTGTCGCTCATAATAGCTCATTTTATTCAACAGTAATATCAAACATATGTAATTAACACAACATAAGTAATTCTCACCATACGTTTTTTCCAACAGTCGGGTAAGTAGAGCCGAGAAATAGAACGGCCGTCACCACTTCCTAGTGTTTTAGCCGTGAAGAAGAATACCGCAACAAACCCTCCAGTAAAATATCAGTCTATTAAGTTTTAAGAACTCAAACTCAAAACGTATTTCAAATAAACCGGTCGGTCAGTCAAAAACATGAAGCTATTTGCACGTTCCAAAGCGCAGATCTCTATGGAGAAGAACGTGCAAGAAACTCCATAGAGAAGAACTACATAGAACTTATATACAAATGCAAATAATCACAGTCTATCTTATATTGCGTTTTCTCATGTAGATTATATTATACGTAACATTTATCCACTTTCCTGCTTATAATATCAGACCGAAACAGCAAAAAACAAAGTAATCAGCGAAATGGCTTTGGGAATATTTTATTTTTCGTAGATGCCTCTAAATAGCAGCCTAGGAGTTCTTGAAAAGCTGTAAATAGTAACTTTGCACGAGCAAAAGTGTTGATTGTTAGCTAAAATATTCAAAGCTTTAGTTTACTATTTTCAAACAGCAGTTAATAACAGGAAAATTGTTTCTGAATAAAAACTGGCCAAGTACGAAGCGGAATCGTACGTCAAGGGTTGCATGCCAATGTGATTTTAAATTTAAATTAGTTTATGTCCGCTATTTCGTACGCCGCCGTATGTTGTCGGCCGGTGCCATATGGTGCCGTAAAAGAATAATACCATCCCATCACTTCCCGTGGGTGTCGTAAGAGGCGACTAAGGGCCTTGCCAGAGAATGGGCAGCAGCGTTCTCTATAAAACGCAACACCATACATTGCGATCGCCAACCCTCCCTTTGGGGGAGGCCTATGTCCAGCAGTGGACGTCTTTCGGCTGTTATGATGATGATGATTTCGTACGCGCATATCCCGTTTTTTCCCGTCTCCGTAGTAATTTCGAGAAATCCTCTCTTAATGCTCCCATGCACTTCCCAAGAAATCTACACGCCAAATTTCAGCTTTCTATGACCAATAGTTTCAGCTGTTTGTTGTCTGTCAGTCACTCACTCAGTTACGGAAGAATTTTATATATTTGAAGTTTTGACGAAAAGATAAGTAACATTTAAGAATAAACTTTACTTTGTAGTTGAAAAAACGTTTTCCCTTATGTTAGGATGAAGCCCAAACTAAGAATGACAGGCTTTTAAGTAGTGTGTAGTGTTTTCGGATTTTACGCTTGAAGGAAAATTTTCTCTCATGTTTTGTTAATATACTTATAAAATTGAATAACCACCTTTCTGAAAATACTAACTGTTTTTATTTATGTACTGTGATTAATTTTGAAAATATAGTTGAATAATTTTTTTTTTGTTTGTTTTGTATTTAGTGAGAATACTGATTGGATTTTAGTGAGAAACTGGGTGTTTTACCCTACCTACTATGGAGCCATTTAGACGGTCTCCCATAAAAACTCAAAACTCAAAAAACTCACAGGCACTTTTGAATTGTCAATGTCGGTCAGTCCAAAAAGATGAAGCTATTTGCACGTTCCAAAGCGTAGATCTCTATGGAGAAGAACGTGCAAGAAACTCCACGGACACTCTTTTAAAAATAATAAATTGTCACATAGTTTTTTTACATCATGTTGAAATTATACATATATGTGAGAACGATGTAAAAGATGAGCAGCATAAAAGCGTCCGGAAAAAAAGGAGCAATTCAAATAAATGTTTAAAATAAACCATGGCAGCTGAGAAATGACCAGTACCAACTGACAGCGCCCGTGCATGAACATGACGCACGCGCTAGCACCATTCGGCTCAACCATTTTGAAGGGAGCCAAATGATCCAACGCATTCGCCACCATCAGCTAGACTTTTGAGTGAGCATGACACTTCCAGCCGCCAGGGTACATAAAAGTCAAAAACAAGCCTAAAACTGAAACTAGCCGAAAACTGATAGCTATAGCTTAAGCTTAAGATACACAGTACTTACACAGTTGCCGTTAAAATGGATGAAATTATACAATGCTAAATAAATTGAGTCATACACAGAGTAACCACGGCAAACGTTACTTTACCCTGAAGATCGACCCGAGTGGCTGTTAATTTAGCCATGAGCTCCTCTACATGGTACAATGTGAGTATACGATATCCTTAAGTTTGCCTAATCCGTCCGTTAAAAACAACGTCTGTTTTTTTCAAAAAAATACAACCGACTTCCAAATAAAAAAAACCGGACAAGTGCGAGTCGGACTCGTCCACCGAGGGTTCCGTACAAATTTGTAGGTACATAATATTACTTTAATGAGAGACTATTTTTTTATGATTTAATTACAAATGGGTAGTTTTCAGACTTTTCTCTATACTTGTAGTATAAGACGATATCACTTGCAAAATTTCATAGTTCTAGGTCAACGGAAAGTACCCTATACATTTTGATTCCCTTGAGAGTGTCGAAATTGACGTTATTTGCGGCATAAACGACCGTATCTTTTTTGTACGTTGACTTAGAAGTTTGATTTTTTCAAAGCTTCAAGGGACTGTAAATCTGAGTACATGGTTTCAACTCGATACCTCCACGCGTTCTCGAGATAAAGGGTCTTCACAGACAGACGGACGGACAACAAAGTTATCCTATAAGGGTTCCGTTATTTTCTTTTGAGGTACGGAACCCTAAAAACGCTACAAAGTGTAAAATAATTTTAATTTCGGAAGTCGGTGTTTTTGGTTGTTTCTTCGTATTTCATTTAACACTGACTTCCGAAATTAAAGCTATTTTATACTTTGTAGTGTTTTTTTTTATTTGGAAGTCGGTTGTATTTTTTTGTAAAAAAGTTTTTTAAGTGGTACCTAACAACACCACTGGAAAGTCGCAGGAAAGCAAAATACGCAATTTCGTTTACTTGCATGACAAACCAAATATGTCATCTAAGTAAACAATTTCTAGCTATTTTGATTTAGAAGCAAAACTAATGGAAATATGGGACCAATCGGGAAGCATATCCTTTCACAGAAAACAAGAATTTTTCAAATCGTTTCATAAAATACTAATTATGAGGTAACAAACATAAAAAAGAAAAAAAAAGAAACAAACTCGAATTGAAAACCTCCTCCTTTTTTGAAGTCGGTTAAAAAGACTATAAAACATGTCTTCTACAGTTAAGTTCAGCTTAAATTTGTTGTAGGGAACATAAATGTCAGTAGGATGCGAGGAATATACAAGTAAATAGTAGATAATGTTCCAGTTTGAATAACTTATGCTGCTTGAATAACTTATAGCTAGAAAGGACCAAATTTGTTTGCGAGAGCCAGTGTCTGCTGGAGTGGTAGGACTTAGGTATATAGTAATTATGCCATATGGGGTGATGTTTGAGGTTAAGCAAGGCGTGCCAAGGCCAGATTGTGAATGGGTGTCCATGTCGAGGACTGGGAACCGGCCAAGGCATTTTAGAGACGGTCAGCCCTCCACTAGAACACTCTCAAGAGAGAGAGGAAAACTACTGTGTCGAATTAAACCAGCGCGGGACTTGTAGCAAATTTGACCAAAACCTAAATACTTTTAAAATGAAAACGAAAACTTTCTAATTAAAACTTCATTAATTAACAGAGTTTTTGAGCAACTAATCTTTCCATATTTATTATAAACTTTATTTTATACTTCTCTATTAGTCGTCAACTAACTAGCCAGACCCTCTCTCGACAAATCAGGTTAAAAAACCGGTCAAGAGCGAGTCGGACTCGCGTGCAAAGGGTTCCAAACGATTTTTTTAAACATGTTTTTTAACACTATAAACTTCCTATAGGTTTTCCTGTAATTTATAGGTAAAGATCTATTATCTTATTTTTTTTTCAAAATTTTAGACTCAGTAGTTTTGGAGATAAGTGGGTGGAATGGTCATTTTTCGTCTAATTTCTTGAATAACATCAAAACCATTTATTTAAAAATTTTGAAAAAAAAAATGTAATTAAAACTCACACAGTAAGCCCTTTCATTTGATATGTCACACGATGTTGTTCAATAAACTATTTTTTAAGTTTTCTAATTTGACCCCCAAAAGTGACACCCATACTAAAAATTTAATAATTTACGTAACACGTCCGTGTTTGGGTCACCGAAGTCCATATGTGTACCAAATTTCAACAGAATCGGTCCAGTGGATCCGGAGAAAACTGGCTGTGACAGACACACGGGCAGACAGACGGACACCCGAGTGATCCTATAGGGGTTCCGTTTTTTGTTCGGAACCCTAAAACACCTCACGATCATTACCTAGGTTCACACGATCGCTTCCTTACAGTCACATCTCCTCTCCCCTAGATGGCGCCACAGCACGCCACAATACTTGCCGCCATTTTAGCATTAAAAAATAAATCGGTCTCGTCTAGACGAGGCCGTAAAACTGTTGTAACTAGGCACCGAGACCGACTGGCTTGGGCACAGTAATAAATGTCTCGACTACAAAGTTATATATGACTTGGAACATACGTGATGGCAAGTTTCGTACCTTTTGTCTTAAAAAAAATTACAACAGAACATCGTGACTGAAAAGGTATAGGTAGAATACCTATAATACAGTTGGGTAGTGGAATTCTCTGCCGGAGTCTGTGGTTTCTGATAGGTACAACGTGGGGGATTTAAGTCAAGTGTGAATAGGCTATTTCTAGGCAAGAGTACTCTTTTGTCGACAGACGGACAGACAGACAGACATACACACAGACAACCTGGTGCTCCTATAAGGGTTATAGAAAATAGCGACTTTTCTAAGCACAAAAAAAGGACATAAAACCGCATTTTGTCGATAGTAACGAACGACGCAACTTTTTAACAATACAACAAGCTTTCAATGTACGTAAGTAAGGCTCTCAACAATGCCGCTTACAATAACTACCCACCTGTTGTATAAAGGTGGTTCCTAGTTATTGTAAGAACGTAGCAGATTTTGTATTAATAAAACATTGCCTACTTTGTTGGTAGAAGAAAACTTTAAGTCAGGTTTTCGGAAAATAATAGGCCATCCAGATTACGCACTTAAGATCAACTCCTACATCATGAGTTCGTTGTGAGAGAGAGACGAGACGAGAATGATAACTGTATGATTGACAAAGTACCTACATAAATGACCAGGATTTTTGTAATACTGTATAATTAATATTGCATGATCTAAAAGAGTGCCCACAGAGTTTCATTGAAGTTCTTTTCTGCAGAGATCTTCTCATTATATTTGAGGCTGTCAGCGTAAAAGCGGCCCAACCCTCAATTTTTCGTATTCTGACTTATCTACCACTTATAAATTACTAAAATTTAATGCAAAACTGTCCTATCTCTGGTTTCACGTATCGTCAACAGATGGCGTTGCCAAAGTTCTTTATTATTATTTATTTATTTATGTACACACTATAAACTTAAAAAAGAAACTTACATATAGACAAAAGAGCACAAAAGAACTGTTCTTTATTTTCTTTTTGCAATTTATTATTTTAAATTAATGGAAATAAAATCTCCATTATTTTTATACGGCCTTTTGCGCTGACGGCTTTATTTCTGTCTGACCGAATGCTTGACCATTTAAAAGTAAAAGGTTTAAGAAATTGCTACTTTTTCCCAAAAAAAAAAGACAATTCCTAGCAGCGAAGCTGTGGGAACAACTACCTCTACATAAATTTCATTCGTATTACTTTTTATCAGTATCTGACCCGTTTTGTTCAACTTCCATTTCAATTCTTACCCCTCGAGTTCTTATTGCCCCAACAAATCTCTAATCTTGCTGTTGTACGCCACTAGGTAGGGTTTAGGTTTCCCGTTTTACTTCGTTCATGAATATTATAAATGTTTTTGAAACGGGTAGAACCGGCTTATGAATGCCTTTGGGGATGAAACCTGTCTATTTTTAACTGAGAATTTGAAAGAAAACTTGCTCTTCATCGTCTATGAATAAGTTATTGAAAACTGAGCTGCTTCGCCTTTACCTTAGAATGACTTCGAAATGTAAAATCTACAGAAAAATATTTATTTTTGATCCGATACAAAGATATTAATATTTAGAGCAGCCAAGCAAACTTTTGAGCTTTTTATTTTTACCTTCAAGCACTACCGCGTCACCGGTCCTGATGTTTGGGATCAAATCTGTGATTGCTTTCGTTCAGTTATCAGATAAGTCAGAAAATAAATAAGGAGAAAAAAAAGAAAGAGAAATAAAATGTGTACCTTATATCCAAAATTTCTGAGCCAAAAAAATAAAATAAAAATAGGTAAACCTACTGGATGATGGGTGGTAATAAAGAGAGCAGCAGTAGTCTGATAGTTTCAAGCTATATTCGTGGTCAATATTTTACATGCAAGTGACAAGCATATAAGACATAAACAAGTCGTAACTATGCTTATTTAAAATCTTGACAGACATACAGGCCAGTACTAACATATATGCGACCTCCAATAAAACCTGTAGGTAAACCTGTAAGTAATATCTTTTATTTTGTTTTTCGACACCGACTTCCGAAATTGAAGTTATTTTATACTTTGTAGTGTTTTTTGGAAGTCAGTTGTATTTTTTTGTAAAAAGTTTTTACAAAAAAATACAACCGATGTTTTTCACTTTTTAGTGGTTCACATGTGCTTACCCCTTCACAGCGTACCGGCGTGATTTTATATTATGAAATGGTGTAAACAATAGATAGACATGAGATTTCAGGAATCCCGATCCATTTGCTATCATTTATTGAGGAGTTCCGTTGCCTAACTCCGAAGTTCTTCATCAGATCTTCACCAAATTGAAATGGGACCACTCAACACGACACACAGAAAGTACTCTTTCAAAAACCCAAATCACTTCAAGTGTGCCTATAAAATTTGAAGAGTTCCCTCTATTTCTCCAGGATTCCATCATCAGATCCTGACTTGATGATCATGGGACCACCTAGAAAGTATACCCTTTGAAACAAAAAATAAGTAATTCCAAATCGGTCCAGCCATCCTTGAGTTATCGGGGAACATACATAAAAAAAAGGTTCTGACTAATTGAAAACCTCCTCCTTTTTGAAGTCGGTTAAAAAATAGGAACCGTTTGAAGCCCTTTGCACGAGAGTCTGACACGCTCTGGTCCGGTTTCTTGCTTATTTATTATTCTTCCATCAGATTAACACTGCCTTTTAAATCCCCGATCAGGATCGCCAGACATCACTTGTTACAATCGTATATACATATTCTCATAAAAAGGGGTAAAAATGAACGGTTCCCTAGGGGTTGAAACACGTTAATATTAACGTCTATTCCAACCCGTTTCAACCCTCATAACGGATCGGCTGGGGGGTGATTTGTTTATTTACAGAAATATATTTGTATTGATATTATGTGTATTTTTTGCGTAAACCATTGGATACACACGTTGCCATTTTTGTCGTTTAACAACGGCAGGCCACTTCATCTATCCAATGACTACTACACATTATTAAAAAAAAAACTGGCCAAGTGCGAGTCGGACTCGCGTGCAAAGGGCTCCGAACGATTTTTTTTAACATGTTATTTTAACACTACAGACTTCTTATAGTTTTCCTGTAATCTTTAGGTAAAGATCTATTATCTCCATTTTTTTTTTTTAATTTTAGGCTCAGTAGTTTCGGAGATAAGGGGGGAATGGTCATTTTTCGTCTAATTTCTTGAATAACTTCAAAACCATTTACTATAAAATTATGAAAAAATATAATTAAAACCCTCACTGTAAGCCCTTTCATTTGATATGTCACACGATATTGTTAAAAAAACTTTTTTTTTAAATTTTCTAGTTTGACCCCCAAAAGTGACACCCACACTAAAAATTTTATAATTTACGTAACGCGTCCGTGTTTGGGTCATAGTAGTCCATTTGTGTACCAAATTTCAACAGAATCGATCTAGTGGATCCGGAGAAAACTGGCTATGACAGACGGACAGACAGACAGACACCCGAGTGATCCTATAAGCCTTATAGGATCACTCGGGTGTCTGTCTGTCTGGAAATGGAACCCTTATAGTATAAGGGTTCCATTTTTTTTTCGGAACCCTAAAAAGAAGACGAGAGTCAAGAGCAAACCCATCACAAATAAAAAAAAGAAGATATTTATGAACGTTTGAATTATTAAAAAAAAATACTGTTTATTATCAAGCATGACGCATGACGTAGTTTGAAACATCAAGGAGCGAGCGCAATCCCCGCCTTGTGTTCCAAGGACGGCGTGGAATGGAACAGCGACATTGTTTTGATGCGTTAACATTATTAACAGGGTGTTCCATAATTCTAATGCATTTGATTGTTATTGTACCTATTATCTTAATGAATTACCTATTTAAAAAAAATCGCCCTTAGAGGTAGTTTATGTCGGGTATATTAAGTGGGCCGCTTTTGTAAGAGGACTAAAATGGCAGCTTGTATTATAATTCAAAAGTATTTTCTTTTAGGTTTTTATGTCATTAATATTTAAGTTAGTACGTATGATTTTACGTACATATCATTAATATTTTGGTTAGGACGGTTATTTATTCAGTTTCTTTTTATTTTATGTTAATACATTATCAATTTATAAATTCACGCTTTTTATGTTTATTTTTATAGATTTATTTAATCTGTGTTCCGTGAGTGTATCCGTGGCATTACAGGCATCGCAATACTCCAGCGTTGCATTTTTTTTTTATTAAACATCGCAGCATTTTTTGTCTTGTTATCTTTTTATTTTATTTTGTTACTTGTCCTGTGCGAGTCCCAAAAAAACATATTTTCATTCTTGAAATCAGAACCCGGGAAACGAACTCAAGTCGCCACGCTCAGCAGTCGCTTTTGCAACGATGAGACTGATTGAGTTCCCCATAACAAGCATAATAACATTATTAAAATTAAACTTAACGAATTTAGCTGCTATTCCATGGATCCTATAATAATTTCGTTCCCTGCAGTTCTGTAAAGCAAACGTTTCTTTGCCTTTGAACCCACTAACTACGACAGCAAAAGAACAGAGAGTTGAAATAACAAAGGAAGAAAAACCTCATTATCTTTCTTATCAAATAGTGCTCTACATTCGAGCACAAAGGGCCAAGTTAGGCGCACTGGGGCCTATTTCGAGCACTCCACCAGAGTTGTAGAGATGGGCAAATACGAAAAATATCGGTCATCGATATTTTTGTCCTAAGCCATTGCTGTTTATTTTAAAGAACTGCAAAATAATATTGAGATCCATACAGATATCCTTACTAATATTATAAATGCAAAAGTAACTCTGTCTGTCTGTCTGTCGCGCTTTCACGCCAAAACTACTGAACCGATTAAAATGAAATTTGGTACACAGATAGTCTAGAGCCTGAGAAAGGACAAAGGCTACTTTTTATCCCGGGAGTATATTCCCTAGGGACCACGCGGGCGAAGCCGCTGGCAAAAGCTAGTTGTTAATATAAAAGTAAAGGTTTTGTCTGTCTGTCTCTTTGTTTGTTAGGTTTTAATGTTGCTAAATGTATTCAAAATGGATTTTGGAAACTAAATAGGATACTTTTAACCCGGAAGTATGTTTCATTGGGATAATTTCTGACATTCACGCGGGCGCCAGTCGATTCTGCCTATATTTCACTGTGTTAACTTCATACTCACTCCGAGTATGAAGTTAACAGATTATTGACAGCTCACTTCACCTAAGCTTACACGGTGGGTCGCTAAAAAAAACTATCGAATTCGGTACTTAAATATTGTAACTCGAAAATAAATTTAATATCGATGTTTTGATTAATAGAGATAAAAAATATCGATTATTCGATGATAAAATAACGATAGTTCGATATATCGATAAATAATTTAAGATTTTGATACTTTAAGTTGGTTAAAAGTAGCCCATTTACACGTAATTTTTTTTTGTTCATTTAATTCTAGGCGCAGGATGGTGTTTAGTTGACTACTCTGAGAAGAAACATTGAATCGATCATAATCATCGTTGTAAAGTATCGATATATTACAGTCAACACTACCGAGTCTGCTCGAGCAGCAGCTTACACCTCTTTGTGTCGGAAAGTGTGCCGGAAAGCGACATCTGTCGGCAACATGTCCAATTAAAAGTCCCACTTTTATTCCAGTGTTAGAATTAAATAGTTTGCTGAGTTTAGAGTGAAAATTGTGTTTTGTCTTCTGCAAGTTAAAAACCTCAGTCACAAGAAAAGTGAAATTCTGTCAGACTGTCAGACTGCCGATTTAACGAAGCTACTAAGCTTCGTTAAATCGGCAGTCTTGCTGACAGGAAACCCGATTGACGCCCGCTACAATGTGGCAGGACACTAACTCCCCCATCTTGTTGCTATTCCACCAATTCGCACTAAGCGCTTCCAAACGTCTTTTAAAATGCGCACAGCAAAGGAGTGGAACTCTCTGCCTGCGTCTGTGTTTCCGAACGTTTATAACACTAATCTCTTCAAAGTTAGAGTGAACAGGCTCCTTCTGGGTAAGCTCGCTCCATCGTAGACTTTGTCTCTGTCATCTCTGACCTAAACTAGAGTCAAGAGCAAACCCATAACAAATAAAAAAAGAAAATCTATGAAATATGTATTTATCACGTACAATGTTCAGAGGTATCTATATATACGTTTATCCTTTAACACGTTGTATTTTTTCTTTCCTATTTCTTTCTTTACCTATTCCGATCACTGGTCTGGATACCGATAAGTACTTATCACGTACATCTGTGGAGTTTCGCTGGCCTATATTCCTACAAACATTTGAACTCCGTGGCAAGAGAGAAAGCTGCCCACAAACGCAAGCCAAAAATGTAATAAACCAGAAACAATACGCAAAATAAATATACCCACATTTATCTAATTTCAGGATCCGTACGGTATTTCAATATTAATGTTGTTCAAACATTGTTGCGTATGCCAGTGTAACTTGATCCGTGGCATTATGGGGAACTAAATCGGAATGTAACATATTATAGAGATATGCCTTTATAAGTGGCGCCATCCCGAAGTGTCAAAGTAATTTGGTTTTCTTATATATTTTGGTTTGTTTACCTGTCCGCCCGTCACACTGTTAGGCAGAGGGTGTTATTAAAAATGGCTGGGATATTTTTGTTAACAGAGGCGAAAAGAGAACACAATAGTCTAGGGAAAAATAACGCGTTAGAAAAGAAACTCTTTTCTTTAGTTAACTATTCTATGATAATTCTGATGGAGCAGACATGACTTGTGTTAGAGTGGAGACTGCGTATGGGCAAACATAGTGTGGGACGCCCTGCGGCACGATTTTTTTTTTTTTTTTTTTTTTTTGATTTGGACCACTCGTAGTTCACCTCTAGACGGGTGGTTACTACTTAACCGGGCTAGCCTGTGGTGGCCTCAGAATGACTCTAAAGCCCCCAGCCAAGGCAACTAAAAATACTTAACCTACAACTCTGCTCACTGGGGGCACCCCCTGTGGGGTTCGGGCCTCGGCTCAGTGGCATCGTTATCGGGAGGGCAGCAAGGGACAGGCTGGGTCATGACATTATTTAGGGGGTTTAAAGCTAATGGCTCAGCGACGCGGGCTGGCTCGTTAGGCAAAAGACGGGGAGCAACAACAACATTGCTATTATTACTGGGACGTCGCGCGGGGCCTCGGCGGCGAGGCCGGAAGGCGGCGGGTCGCGGTTTGTGTGCTCCCTGCGGCACGATGCGGCAGCGATGATTTATAGAAGGTGGCTGTCAGCGGATGGATGCGGACTGCTTAGGCGCCGACTCTACTGCGCGCGGTCCGTTCCGCGGTCCGTCCCGCGTCCACACACGCGCACACTGCGAGTGGTCTTAAACAGTGATAACACGTCGCACGCTCTTTATATTGAAAACCAAATGTCACTCTCAACCAAACGTCTCGCAAATCACAAAGAAAACGTTTTTCTCTCACTAATTCAAACAAACAAACAAAAAAAAAAAAAAAAAAAAAAAAAAAAACAAAGCAACAAACAATTACAACAACAACAACAATACAACAACAACAAACAACAACAACAACATTACAATTATTAACATTTCGATCTCGTCAGACATCGTGACCTTCCAGCTTTTGCGAAAATATGGAACGCCGACAGAACGCGCGTCCACTTTGACCGTCGCGGTCTAACAGCTTTGTGTGTGTAGGATTCTTAGCCACCGCATAGATTACAGTGGACACGGAACACAGAACTCTGAACTCTGACCGTTAGACCGCGTGCAGTGGGGTCGGTGCCAGACCGTGATGCTTTGCGTTCTTTAAGAGAAGCTTACGTCCAGCAGTGGACGGCAATTGGCTGATATGATGAGCTATGCTGTTCTTCCAGAGTTTACCCTTTACAAGCATACAAACTAACATACAAAATATCAGCTTCAACATGAGTAACACATTCCTACTCTTTATAAAACTTCACATAATTTGTTTCGGATGGCCTAGCACTAATATTTTGACGTATAGTAACGGTAACGTAAGTGAATTATGAATGTGAAAAACTACAACCCCATAGTATTTTGGTTTAATTTTATGAGACATACACAATTTATATCATTCAAAAATATTAACATAGTATCTAATTTAAATAAATATTATGTGCGAAATGAGTATTGTTGCTATGGTAAAATTTTACGTTACGTTACTATACGTCAAAAATATTCGTGCTAGACCCTCTGGCCTATGACCTTTTCAAGTAATTATATTTTTAGGGTTCCGAAAAAAAGGAACCCTTATAGGGGATCACTCGGGTGTCTGTTTGTCTGTCACAGCCAGTTTTCTCCGGATCCACTGGACCGATTCTGTAGAAATTTGGTATACATACGGACTTCTATGACCCAAACACGAACGCATTACGTATATCATACAATTTTAGTATGGGGTCACTTTTAGGGGTCAAAAAGAAATTTAAAACAAAAGATTTTTGGACAATATCGTGTGACATATCAAATGAAAGGGCTTACTGTGAGGGTTTCAATTATATTTTTTTCATATTTTAAAAATAAACGGTTACGAAGTTTTTCGAGAAATTAGACGAAAAATGACCATTCCCCGCTTATCTCCGAAACTACTGAGCTTTCAATTTTGAAAAAAAAAATGGAGATAATAGATCTTTACCTAAAGATTACAGGAAAACCTATTAGAAGTCTGTAGTCTTAAAATGGGTGTTCGCTTGTTTCGCAGACAGAAATTTGATAGAGTTTCATTTCACTGAAAATGTTTCACATAGTATTTGATCCTTATAATTTTAGGTCGAATATTATTGTTTCAACAACTATTTACTTGAATGAAACATATTTCACAGAAACACAATTCAATGAATTTCTATTCACATTTTTTTATTTGACAAACTTATCAAACAGTAGAATTATTTTTTAACGAATATTATTTGATCGTTATATTTTTCCATGGTATTGTATTTCAATGAAAATGTAAACAATACTTAATATTTTTGTTTTATATGTCCGAATTTACAATGGTATACTTTGAAGATGGCAGATTTTTTTTTGGAA
Organism: Lacanobia wlatinum; assembly: GCA_947578705.1. Taxonomy (NCBI): domain Eukaryota; kingdom Metazoa; phylum Arthropoda; class Insecta; order Lepidoptera; family Noctuidae; genus Lacanobia; species Lacanobia wlatinum. Next base: position 25,721,856 of record OX388038.1, read on the forward strand.
TAATTTTACTAGGCACAGTGCCATTTTTATAAAATAGCATTTGTAACCCCACTTTAAAATTAAAATACGTCTTAAAAATTCAATATTTTGTGCTACAGAACTTAGTGACAGAAACAAATCGCTGTAAAACCGACCCCACGTAGTCTTGTCTGCCCTACCCCTAGAGTGTAATTTAAGCCCGAGAAGGCGTGGAGGGGCGAGGCGGCCCGCGAGCTGAGGAGCAGGTCTTATAACGCCCGCTGCCGCGACTGAGGCTGGCGGTTGAGCCGAAGCTGCGGTGGTGAGCGTTAAAACCATGTGCGCCGATAAGTTCGCGTGGGATCGCCGAAGCCCCGCAGCGCCGGAGCTGTGACAGAAAACATGCTTGCTGCATGTTGCATGCTTGCTCGTATGCTGCATGTTGCATGCTTGCTGCATGCATGGTGTATGCTTGTTTGTATGTTTGCATAGTTTTGTCTTTTATCCCCATCGCCATTTCCCGCCACCATCGCTTCGAGGGGCTCTATCGACTGGGCCCAAATGAAAAGTTTTGGCTTGACTAGAATTTACCCGCGTTGTTTTTGTGAACGCGGTGTAGGAGGGTATGCACATTGACAAAGGGGGGAATTGAAACATTTAGAAACTGTCACTTGATAAAATATTTTTCTTTGTAACAAGTTTTATATTAACTATGTACTTTGTTTGTGTGTGTACTGTTTTATTCTGTTTTGTCCAATATCTTTGACATTTTTAATTTAATTTAATCCAATCTATTTTCAATCAGACATTGTTATTTATACTATTTAATGTGATTATATTTTACCTTTTAAAATCTTTAGTTTACACCTTTTCTGCAATAGTGTATAGTAATGTTGTGGTTGTCTGTAAGTGTTGCAGCACTAGAATATTTTATTTTTTGTAATGATTATTAGCTCTAAGCACGGTGTATGTAATGTTGACGATCCTAATGAATAAATAAATAAATAAATAATCAATATGAGGACAAAGAATATTTGATTTGTTATTCGATGATATGATGATTTTGTTTTTTATTTATTCAAAGTGAGTATTCTGCGTATTGAGTGTTCTATGAAATGATAATACGAGTAAAATTTTATGTGAAACGAAATTCTATTAAACTATTTTCTATAAAACAACGTACAACCCTTAAAATAACATGTTAAAAAAATTAAATTCGTTCGGAACCCTTTGCATGCGAGTTCGACTCGCACTTGGCCAGTTTTTTTTCAAAAGGTCTTTATTATCGTGTTTCAGTGTTTGGGAACATAAGCCTCCCCAGCTTAGGTTCAGCAGTGGACGGCAATTGTCCGATATGATTATCATTCTGAGGACCTTGCGGCCAAATCATAACAGCCTCACGACCGGATTGTCAAGGTGAAGCAACACTTAGGTACTGGATCAGCCCGTGGATGGGTGACCATCCGACTTACCGGACTCCTTCGTGCTTAGCAAGCACGTTAATCCGTTGGTCCCGGCTGTCATTTGAACATCATTGACAGTCGTTACAGGTAAAAGGGAAGATGCAAATACAGAATTTATGAGAATGTTGTCAGTAAAATGATAAAAAAGTACTATAAAATAAAGGCCATTGCAACGTTTTTATTTTAGTTAATATCGATTTTTAACAAAAATGAATTAAAGTAATGTGAAACGGAACGTAATTAAAAACAACAATCAGCGTTTAATGACGTCACTGCTGTTATGACAACGAAAAGGCAACCTTATGTCTTTGAGTTAGGAAGTTCTTGACCAGTGGTAGACAGGAGTGACGTCATCGTCCGTTTGCGCGACAATTTAAATTGTCGGTTTAAAAACGCAATTTTGGCAAAAAATTAAAGCGTTTTCATTTCTTATTGATGTGGTGGTCTATTCTAGATGGAGTTCTTTAAAATTAAAGCAAAAATGAAAATATTGCATGTTCCCTATTGGAAGCCAGAAAATCTGACATTATTTTTGCCAAGAACCAAGGAGTATAGTGTTTCTCCATTACTGGGTTCGGAGGTCAAAAGGGCAGCCGTTCCATGTTAGATACTGGTACCTAATCAGCTGCATCAGGTTAAAATGGACGCCTATCCCGACATAGCTGGGAAAATGCTTAGTAGATTGATGTTGATCATCCCGATTTATACTAACGAATCTCAATATATCAAACTAGCTTTTAGCCGCGACTTCGTTCGCGCTTATCCCGTTTTTTTCCCGTTCCCGTAGGGATTTCGGGAAATCCTCTCTTAGTGCTCCTCTACAGAGTGTAAGGAAGCTTCATGCCAAATATCAGCTTTCTGCGACTAGGAGTTTCGGCTGTGCGTTTCTGTCAGTCACTCAATCAGACAGCAACGGAAGAATTTTATATACAGTAGAATCCGTTTACAATGACATCGAAGGGAAGTGACAAAGACGTCATACTAAGCATAGTCTTAGAAAATAAATAACTTCCTATTTTTTTAAGTTTTTGGTGTAATAGAGATAAGTACTTCAAATGGTATGTATCTTTAAATAAATCCAAACAAAAACGAGAGATCAATCAAAATAAGGAGCGCAAACGAATCATGTAACCGAACATATTAAAAAAAAAATACGTCATAATAAGCAACATGTCAATAAACGAAGTCATCATACCTGAACCTTTTATTGAGAGTTTTATATGGAAACCAAACTTCGCTCTGTATTAACTTCATATTAAGCGGTTGGTCAGTATAGGCGGAGTCGAAGTAAACGGATTCTACTGTATATTGATGATTGATTCTTCTGTTACAGACAGACAACTCACAGCCAAAACTCCTGGTCGCAGAAAACTGAAATTATGCATGTAAGTTTCTTGGGGAATGTAGGGGAGCACTAAGAGAGGATTTCTCGAAATTCCTACGGGAACGGAAAAAATCGGGATTTCTGCGTACGAAGTCGCGGGCAAAAGCTAGTTTTATAATAATTATCTTGCAAAATTTTGATTTTTTCAAGATAATTATTATGTGTCCGTACCCGATGGGCAAACAACGGAACCCTATTACCTAACCTCCACTCTACCGTCTGTCTGTCTGTCTGGGCGTCTCATGACCCGTAATAGTAGACTGTTGAAATTTTGACGGACCGTGTATTTCTATAACCGTCAAAAAACGAGGGCTCCTTAATTTTTTAAGCCCAGACAAGAAACGAGTCAAATCAAATCGTATATTTCAAATAAACCATTTACAGGCACTTTTGAATTGTCAAAGTCGGTCAGTCAAAAACATGAAGCTATTTGCACGTTCCAAGGCATAGATCTCTATAGAAGAACGTGCAAGAAACTCCACGGACAACGAGATTTTCCATTTTATAAAACGAAACCCTTCGTGTGAGCGCAACTCGCACTTGGCCAGTTTCTTTCTATTAGATCAATACGTACATCCATCTAATTCAGTTCCCAAAGGAAATCCTAGAAATATTTCCAAATTCAATCTTACACTGCTTTTGAGGAGAAGGAACGCGGGCGACAAATCAACTGATATCAAACTTTGTTATGTATACAGAGGAAATTTACGGAAACAAAATATGTACCGTCCGACGTACCTAACCGAACTTGCTTTGTTCCACCAATACTTTATATCAACTCAATTGGACCTAGTAGGTAAGGTATGGATTTTATTCCAAAAATATGTGACAGAACAAAAATACATTCGAAAACTTACTACTTTTTTTGGGAGTAGATAGAAACTACAGAGCGCCTTTTGCTTCGTGCTTCATAAAATGTTCATAATACAAATGGAAGAATCAATCTAGGTCTACGTAATTGTTGTGTAGTTTCAAATCCTAATATATAAAATTATTCCGTTACTGATTTGATAAGCACAACTGAAACGAGAGGATTTCTCGAAATTCCTACGGGAACGGGGAAAGACGAAGTTGCGGCAAAAAGTAAGTATTATATAATTCGTTAATTTTTTCGGGGGGTAAAACTGACTCAATATTTGAATAATTTTTATTATATGACTAACTTCAGTCAACTCCAGCTGTCGCTGAAACCCAGCGCTGGGGCTCCGTCTCGCACGTATCCCAGCATTACGCTGAGCGATGGCCATTTTGCGCGGATGTGACGCTTATCTTCCTAACTCGTATAACTCAAACTAGTTTTCGTTCTGCTTTCTTTCATCTAGATAGAAAAAGAAAGGAAATATGTTTATTTAGGACTTCACGTGAACACTCTATTCCCTGTATACTCCTTGGTTCGAGTATATTGCACAAACAATGTTTAGTACGGTCTCGGAGAAGTTCCACTCCTGTCAATATTGATTTTTGATGGAAAAGGGGACCAACATGTTTTCTTAAAAATTGGAAGCTCTGTTTTTTTTTACGTCCTCTGTACTAAAACCCATCCGTGTTCTTGCAAATGCAATTTTGCGTTTCAGGGCCTCTGGTGGTGACTCTTTCGAACTATTCCGCACCCACCCGGCCCCCTACCGTACCCCGTTGTACCCGTGCCCCCTGGGTACGCCACTGACGGTGAGAGATTCATTGGCTCAGTGCATTTTTGGTAAAAAATTGAGTTCATTCACTCATGAAAGAGCTACAAGACAGTGTAAGTGGTACTGGGAATAGAGGGCGTAGCACCAATATTTTGACGTATAGGTACTAACTTTAACGTAAGTGAATTTTGAATATAAAAAAACTACAACCCCATTGTATTTTTGTTTCATTTTATGTTACATACACAATTTGTGACATACAAAAACATGAATATAGTATCCAATTCAAATAAATATTTTGTGCGACGCGAGTAACTTAGGTATAGTAAAATTTTACATTACGTTACTGTTTTTCTTTACGTGAAATTTACGTTTAAGTCATAAACATTCGTGCTAGACCCGCAGTAGAGAAAACTTCTAGAAATTCCCTTTACTTCACGTAGTTGATTTCACATTTGTATCATTTCTGTATCATACCCTTTTTTGTAATTTTTAATGTGTAATTGTTTGTTTTCCCGAATAAATAAAATAAAATAAAGACGTAATTTTAACTGCCTAACTATAAATATAAATTAAAGAGAGTTTGTATGTTACGCTCTCACGCCTAAACACCTATTATTGATGAATTTTGGTACAGTGACAGATGATGAAGATAGGAAGACGTAACGTTGGAAGGCCTCCCACAAGGTGAACCGATGTCCTGGTGAAGGTCGCGGGTAGCCGATGGATGCGAGACACACAGGACCGGTCGTTGTGGCGACGCTTGGAGGAGGGCTATGTCCAGCAGTGGACGTCTTTCGGCTGATATGATGATGATGATGATGATGATAGATGATGTGGATTATTTATAGGCTACTTGCGATCGAAGCCACTGGCAAAACCTAGTATATGTGTATAAAATCATCTTATCTTCAGTTTGTAATATTAGTTAAGGTACTCGTAAATCGACCCGGTACACAGACAGACATCATGGTGATAAAATATTGATATCAAACACTAATCTAGTTAGAAAATATTCAAAAAGATGTGTTATTTAAGGGCGTGTGCTCCCCGAGGTGTCCTGACCGTGTCTCGGGTAGAGGCATACAATTTTCAGATCAACACAAATTTTCAGACGAGGCCTGGTATATTTGGGTCGGTGTAACGGTAAAGAGAGGCGGAACTATGAATTTATTATGTACCCGCATGGGTCTGTGACTTTCTTCAATTTAAAATATTTCATCTATAGCTAATACAGATCTCTCCGCGGTTCTTTGCTGCTCAGAAGTTAGTTTTAGTGACAACCGCGCAGGTGCAATCGCGTAAAAACGTGTTACGTTCCTAGAATATTTTTTTGTTTATGCGTATTATATTATAAATAAGTAACAAAGACTACCAGTTACAATAGCAATATCAAAAACTAACAGAACAAACACATACACCACAAGAACACACAAAACACAAATCAAATAGTAAAAAATGACCAAAATAACTAATTATAAACAATAACAACATGTTAAACTTTTCGCATCAACCTTATTTATTATATCTATGGCAACAACAGTCATATTGCATTGAGCAAGCGAGAAACAATTACACATCGAACGTATACGAGCGACTGAGACGCCATTACACGCGCCATCTTGGGCCCAGCGCATGCGCTGTCCTATGTTTTTTGCCAAATTGACATCCCGCGCAATCAATTACGACGTACTTCAGAGAGGTAAACTTGCTTGACGCGAACTGTACTTCATCTTCTTTTCGTATCGATTGACTCATATCAAATTTTGTCCGACTAGTATTGAGCAACCTGTACAGCTCTATCATTGGCTTCGTTCAATTCTTGGATGGTGCAGGTGGTTGTGCACGACGGGCAATTGAGGAGGTGATGCTTGTCCTGTGATGGGGCTCCAAACTGGCACTGGGTTGGTTGGGTGCAGAATGCCCCAAATGGCTAGGTTATTTTTACAGTGGCCAATCTGGGACTGTCAGATTGGCCACTGCAGTTCGCGTCCAGGGGGTAGTGTTCTACCGGGGTGATGAAGTATGAAGGGGGAAGGTGAATTATAATTATATGTACATATTTACTTACTAATATTATAAATGCGAAAGAAACTGTCTGTCTGATTATTATCTCTTTTTTTAAAGATTTTGCAGAGGTCGCCAACATTTTTAAACACAAAGTTGCGTCAATGTATCACGCTAAAAATCCTTGAACATCGTATTTTATTTCTAATGACTCATAAACTCTGAGATAACACCTTTTTACGACTACCCGCAATAATTTATGTACTAAGTTTTATTAAAATGCATTTGATCTGTACTGAAATTCTGAAATATATTTATTTTTACGTAAAAGACATTAATTTTTTCTTGTTAACTTTATGTTTTGTTGAAAATAAACTGTAGGAAGTACACGTGAATTACTTTGCACGGTAAAATTATGTAGATATTTTGAGATTTATAGTTCCAGAAAAAAAAAACAAAAATATTTTTAAATTAAAAAACATGTTCTGCCATAGAAATTCACACAAATTCAATTTTGTCATCCACTCTCTAGGTAACGAAAAAGAATCATAAAATATGTAAGTTTGTTCGACTCGCTAGTTTCTCGTACGAAATTATCGTATACTTAAAACGTCAAATTATATAAATGTGTTGTCAACAGCCAATCTCACATTGATTTTGGATTTTCCGTCAAACTTCAAGTCGGTCAACAACTCATAGATACTGGTCAAGTCCACTACCATTTAGAACCGATGAACGAATCGGCAAACGTAAGGTAGAACGCCCTTAGGATAGGTGGAGCAACGATCTTCACAGGGTGGCTGCTAGCAGCTGGATGAGAGTTGCCGGAGATCGAGCCAAATGGCATGCACTTGGGCCTATGTCCAGCAGTGGACTGTTGCAGGCTTATGATGATGATGATGATGAAGTCCACTACACAAGAAGACCGGTTTAACGAGCAGTAGTCCAAATGTTAACTGCTGCCATAATTGAAGGAAGTATAAACAATGACACCAACATCATGGTTTTAAAAACAGTGCAAGCGCTATCGGTAATAATTAATTGGTAGCTATCTGCTACGTAGCGTAAGCTAAACGTCGCGATGCTATACCCTGTGCGTATACGTATACGCACGGGGTATACATAGCATGGACTCTAGTCGGTAACTCTTGGGTCTTTCTCCATACAAACGCATTCCGCTGTTTTCTTCGTGGAAAATAATAATAATAATTAATGATTTTATTTTTATATAGATATATTTAAAAATGTAAATTTATATGTATTTAATGTAATAAATTGAATAATAATAATTTATTTACTTCAGATATCAATTATCCATATTTAAAATTCTCACACGTCAACTTAAAAAAAATACACAAAATAAAATTGAAATTAAAATAATACAACTCAAACATAATTAACTAAATAAAATTACATAAAATTAATTTCATCATTAAAATAAAATCAGAACGAAATTAAATCAAAATCAAAAACTAAAATAAATAAAAATTGCAATAATAATTCAAAGAATTTCAAAAATTCTAGATCGAATTAATACCTGCCTCTAGCATTTTCTTTTTTCATAACATAATTGTTAACTGTAGGAATCTATGTGTCTACCTATTTCACATATTATATTATTTTGTACCTTTTTGTTTACAAATAAACGTATGTACGTGCGAGGAGCTTGTTAGGGTGCGGGGGGGGGGCTGAAAACGAGGCGCGGGGCAGGGGAGCGCGGGCGACGCGAGCCGCGACCCACAGTAATTAGTCATTGATGCCTTCTAAGCAGCGCGCACGTACAAACTCCTTGTACGCGACATTTTCGAAAGTCTATCTTTACTTTTTGTTGGTTTCTTCGCTACCTCCCCTACAATCTGGTCTTCGAGCCGAATCTGCTGGATGTTTCATACTCCACCGAAATCGCGAGCTATGGTGAATACACGGAGCACAGCGAAGAAAAATAAAGAACTATATGGCGAAATGTCTAAGGGCGCTGAAGGCTTGGAAACTGCTGTTCAAGATGATTCCAGGCAACCAAACACTAAAAGTGACCGTGATGAGAGAAAAAAGGACCCAAAACAAGTCGTAAAACCTATATTTCTAGCTGAACAAAGCGAAAAAGTGAAGCCGAGTTCTGATATAGGTCTACCCTCAAAGTCAGAAAAAATATCAAAGTCGATATCTCTGCCGAAGTCCGCTTCGTCATCAGTGTTAGCTAGAAGGAAAAGGCTGGAATTAGAAGCAGCAGAAGCTAAGGCAAAAATACAAATGGAAATAATAGATAAAAGGCTGGCGGCCGAGTTGGCCGAGCTAGAAGACGAAAAATACAGTTCACAATCGGAAGGAAGAGAAGAAGGAGATCATACTAAAGTTGAAGTGGAGAAGTGGCTAGAACGAAGTCATCGCGAACTGGACGCAGAGGCTGCCCAGCCGACGGATACAAAACTGGGCAACCTTGACCTGCCGCTACCGCCGCTGGCGCAGCATACAGCTGCCCGAGGTAGCACTGATGGAACGGTCCACATGTTGGCAAGCGCTCTCAAAGATTTGGCCGCTGCTACCACAGCTAATGGATCGCATGCTCATATGCTCAGCCGATTGAGTACACCTAAAGACTTACCTGGTTTTGGAGGTGACCCGTTGGATTGGCTGCAGTTCAAGCAAGCATACGAAGACTCAACAAAAGTGTGTAACTTCAGCAATCAGGAAAACTTATGGAGACTACGGAAATGTTTACATGGAGCAGCTAAAAATGCTGTAACAGTACTGTTAATTAGTGCTACGTCACCGGATGTTGTGATGTCAACACTGGAGCTACAATTTGGAAATCCAGATATTATCATAGCTCAAATTGTGTACGAGTCAACAGCTGTTCGATTAACAAAAGAAATTGCACACATTCATAAATGCGGAGGTTTTGAGATAAGAAACTGGAATAGCAACAGCGCGGCTGTGTTAGAAAACTTACCAAAAGAAACCTTATGTTCTACTGCAGTACGGTTTAAAATCGGCCAGCAGGAAGCTGGAGAACGAACTCTTGGATTAATCTGGTACCCGAAAGAAGATACGTTGGGATTCGATACATCATTCAAAAGAATTCCTGAAAACATAATAAATGGCCTGAAACGTCCTACGAAAAGGGAAATGTTACGATTGATAATGTCAATTTTTGACGTCTACGGATTCCTGTCACCATTCACGATTAAAGCTAAAATACTATTGCAACAAATGTGGAAGATTAATTTATGCTGGGATGATGAAATACCCGATAGCATAAATACCAAATGGTTAAATTGGCTAAAACTTCTAAAAAACATTGGGCGTATTCGATTACCTCGCTGTTATCATGCGAGCGTGCGTAAGAACGAGACAGTGATAGTTGCACCGAACGCACTGGATAGCGGCTCGTCGTCGGCGCGCGCGCAGCGGCAGCTTATTACAAATGAATCATGCGCGCTTGCCTCCGCTACGAAATTAAGTTATGCAAACCTACAACTACATACAACGTTGATACGACAGAGGGGCATTAAATTACACTACGTATACTATACGTGTTTAGTATTAATCCGATACGGTATAAAAATAAAAAGCTACAAAATTGAGATTTTTTTTCTTTCAAACAAACTAAATAGCTTACAAATCAGAGTAAAACGCAACCACCCTGTGCAAATAAATTCAACTGACCTAGGGAAAAGCGGCAACGTAGCGCGCGCGCCTGAGCGCGGTGTGGGTAGGTATAATAAAATTGTGGTCGGGCGGGCGGCCGGCGGTGGCGCAGGCGCGAGCTTAGGCCTCCGCTCGCGCCCGCTTTTATGATAGGTAAGGTTTTGAAGTAGGTACGCACACAACAACAATCACAACAAAAACACTAAATTTTTAAATTCTCGATGTGTGGAGGACACATCGACAATTTAAAAATTCACAATTCACAAAAAAAAAATCACAAACATACCTAATTCACAATTAAAATCATGTCCGTGTAGTCTGCCGCCGTGTTAGTTACACGAGGCATTGTTGAACACTTTAATTACACGCACACACAACCAAAGTTTAATTACGTGTCCTATCACAATAAAAAACACTCGATCACAAAAAAAAAAAACACTAACACTAATAATAGTAATCCCAAGTTACGTGACCTGTCACAATAAAAAAAGAAATACTGTCTTAAACTTATTTAGTATCTTATCACAATAACAAAACAAAATCAATTGTTTGCGCGCGAGCTTCCGTGTTACGTAACATACGTTCCGGAAGGAAGACATCGGCACACTGAGGCCCCACTTACCGATCGCAAATATCTAGAATGCAATAACAACACACTGACCTATTTCTATTTCTTTTACGCGCGGTATGTTTTGCTATGATTGTCACTCTCGTAATGAAAGTGCAAGTGTGTGTTTATTGCTTCCTTTTTTTCATTGCCATCTTTTTAGTGAAAATTTGGTTGTACTTATGAATTGCGTCGGAGCGGCAACAACGCATCGTAGGTTATACTCGATTTATCGTTTTAAGGTGCATGACCGATGCGTAGGCATAATCAGCTGTTAGGAAAAAGATACATCGTGTTCAATTGAGGCAAAAACTTAAAAAATTATTTGCGACTAAACTACTGCTCCTATTTAATTGATTTTTGGTACAGAGCTTGGAAATGGTACCTAGTATAGGCAGTTTAAAGGAAAGCCTCTCTGTCGTATCAACTCGGTATATTCAGCGATAGTTCAACTTACGCTATGGCCGCCGTAGCATTCTGGCGCTGGCAAGATAATGACGCTCAAACTAAATTAGCGTTCATTTCGAGTAAGTGCAGAGTAGCACCACTGAAACATACGTCTGTACCGCGATTAGAACTGCAGGCGGCGCTCCTTGCTGCTCGGCTTGCAAACACTATATCAAAAGAACACAGAAATATGGTACCACAAGAAAGATATTTCTGGTGCGACTCGTCAACGGTTCTATACTGGATTAGGAACAATGCGCGAGATTATAAAGCGTTCGTGGCGCACCGGCTTGGCGAAATTGACGAGCTGACACAAATAGAGGAATAGCACTTTATACCTACTAAAATGAACATAGCCGACATCGCCACGAGAGATACCTGTGAATTAAATATGCTACAAAACGAATGGTTATATGGCCCCAAGTTTTTGTACAAAGGAAAAGAGACATGGCCAGCGGATGTGCAACCGGAAGTCAGCACCGATGTCTTGGAACGCGTTTCTCTAGTTGTCACTGAAAAGTACTTACCTGCTGTGCCGGAACCCGAGAGATTTTCATCTTGGCTACGCCTCCTGAAAAGTACCTGTATGATTTTATTATCCATTGATAAATGCAAGAAACTTACCAGTGCAATCGATGGTGATATGATGAGGAGAGCAGAACGCCTGTTGATTATGTACTCCCAGAGACAGACATTCGCTGAAGACCTGGAACACCTGAAACAGAAAAAACCATTAGATCGGAAAAGTAAGCTACTCACCTTAACTCCTGTGATTGATGAGTACGGAGTCTTACGCGTTGGGAGCCGTATCGACCAGGCACCTGGAATACCACCTGAAACTAAATATCCAGTAATACTTGACGGCCGCAACTACGTCCTCCGTTGATAGTCAAGCATCACCACGTGAAGGCCGCACACGGGAACCAGGAAGTTCTCGTCAATAATCTGAAACAACATTACTGGATTATACGTTTGAGACCTATAATTAAACATGTGACCTCAAAATGCATGTTTTGTAGAATAAGAAAAGCACAGCCGCAACCACCCAGAATGGGAAACTTACCTGAGGCCAGAATGGCTTATAATCAACGGCGTTCACGTTCTGTGGAGTGGATCTTTTTGGGCCCATGGAGGTGACAGTACAGTACAGGCGACGAGAGAAAAGATACGGCGTTCTATTTACTTGTCTGACTGTTCGAGCCATACATATTGAAGTTGTTTCGAAACTTACCTCTGACGCATTTATTATGGCTTTACGTCGCATGGCCGCGAGGAGAGGGTGGCCACAACATATGTACTCGGATAACGGGACTAACCTGAGAGGGGGTCTAAATGAAATAAGAAAGTCGATAAGCGAACTTGATGAAGAGACACTAAAAGGAGAAGCCGCCAACTACGGCACTACATGGACTTTCTCCCCGCCTGCCAGTCCACATTGGGGTGGGGCGTGGGAACGCTTGATACGTTGTGTGAAAAATTCACTGAAGGTCGTTCTGAAGGAACGAGCACCCCGCGATGAGGTTCTACATACCCTGCTGGCAGAGGTGGAACACATGGTGAACAGCCGTCCGCTGACCCACGTGAGCGTCGAACCGCATTCCGATGAGTCACTAACGCCTAACCATTTTCTTCTTGGCTCTTCATCTAACTTACCTACGATCGGTACATACGATGAGTCAGATACATACCTACGAAAGCAATGGCGCATCTCCCAAAGACTCGCAGATTTATTTTGGAAGCGTTGGGTGAGGGAGGTACTACCAGATATGCGACCCAGAACCAAATGGCACCAGGAACTAAGGCCCTTGAAAGTGGGTGACCTTGTATTAATCGTCGATCCTGATTCCCCGCGCAATGTCTGGCCGCGCGGCCGCGTGCAGGCAGTAATGGCAGGCAGAGATGGACGCATAAGAGTTCTTGATGTAAAAACCAAGAATGGTATGTTGCGTCGGTCAGCCGCACGAATCGCTCGAATCCCGACGGAAGATGAGTGCTGACGCACTGGGGTGGGGGATGTTAACTGTAGGAATCTGTGTCTACCTATTTCACATATTATATTATTTTGTACCTTTTTGTTTACAAATAAACGTATGTACGTGCGAGGAGCTTGTTAGGGTGCGGGGGGGGGCTGAAAACGAGGCGCGGGGCAGGGTAGCGCGGGCGACGCGAGCCGCGACCCACAGTAATTAGTCATTGATGCCTTCTAAGCAGCGCGCACGTACAAACTCCTCGTACGCGACATTTTCGAAAGTCTATCTTTACTTTTTGTTGGTTTCTTCGCTACCTCCCCTACAATAATTACTTAAAGAATTACGACAATCTAAAACCCGAAAAAACAACCCGTTTTTACCGCCATGTTCAGACGACTGTCAGACAAATTTGATAAGTTTTCAACAAAATAGAAAATAATAGAAGCATAGATATAGTCTTCCTTTTGAAGAGGAGTCTCTTCAGTTTTGAAGAAGAAAACTGTGGAATACAAAACGTCTTTTGGTCGAGGTTTTATAGGTTAAATCAGCCTCTGCTGCAGTTGTCGCTTTCGCACTTTACTTGATAGGGCACAGTGCGACGCATCGGCAATAGTTTCTTCAAATACCTATTTTTCAAATTCCTCGGGACTAGAGTCCTCTCTTAACACTGGCGTTAAAAATCGGATAGCACTGTCAGGGCGTCCATGCGTCCGAGCGTGCTCCGGGATACTGACCATCCGGATCCTCTTTACACGGATATGTGTGGGCAAGTTCGTACAAATAGTATAATGTAACCGATTTTTCTCCGTCCCTGCCGTGTGCCGTCAGGGACGGGAACCCGGTCGCCGGAAAACTGTGTGGACGGCCCTTGTCGCATCTATTGTTTATATGTCATTTAAGTTCACGTTATTCTATTCAAATAAGGTAAAAAGTTCATGTAGCGAAGCATGCGGACGATCTATATCCAGTAGTGGACGTCTTTCTGCTGAAATTACGAACAAAGTCAAAGTCAAATGATTTATTTCAACTAGACCAATAAAGGCACTTTTGAACGTCAAATTAAAATAAAATAAAATATTATAGTGACTCTAGTCGTCCGTTCGCAAAAGGTAGATTCTTATGGAGAAGAACGGACAAGAAACTCCATAGTTACTCTTTTCAAAAAATAAGCTTTACAATATTTGCATACATTAATCAGTTGATTATATGTGAGGACGATGCTCCCAAAAAAACACTTATATACTACTAATAGGTACAATAAAGAAATGCCAGCAGAGGTAAAATTAATAAGTTTGCTAGTAAGGGAACATAATACTCACATACGTACAAATTTTTGCCACTGTTGATTTATATGATCAGTGTGTGAGTTAAATTAAATACAAAAATCAGTAAATACACCTGTTTACATAGTAAATATTAATACAATAAACACAAACATATCAACCAGTTTCACTATGTCTACTACACCCTAGATTGTCCTATGGAGCAGGACTAGCATGTTTCCAAGCATTCTTATCTTGAATATAATCATCTAATTTGTAATATGCTTGTTCACAAAGTGTGTATTTTACACACGTTTTAAAACGTGAACGTAACATCTTACCTGTAAGCCAAGTCCCATTGAAGGGCTTATAGTGGTCTCCCAAGACGTCGTGTAGCGTGGGTCGTCTACCTCTGACCCTGCCGCCGTCGCCCGCAGGGGTCAGCAGGGCGATGCTGAACACGATCAGGCCCAGGACCGCTGCGATGACCAGCAAAGCGATCAGGATACCGCGCCAGTTCCTCTGGGTTGGCGTCGCAGCTGCCAACTCCTGGAAAGAAAAAAAAAGGTTTTTCATTTAGGTGATTACGCAAGACAGGTGTCAGATTTTTTGGCTTCTGAATTCAGAGCCACACAGCAGTGTTGCCAACTCTAAATAAATATTCCTCCTAATACCTGAGTCGAAAACCCTAAATCGGCAGAATTACTTCAAATCCCTTTAAAAAAACAATAATAAATGACAATACCTAAAGCAGTAAGACTTTGACTTTCGTTGAAAAATTGCTTGTCGTCGCAGCAGTTCAATTACTGCTATGAAACAAAGTAAATAAAGTAAATAATAACAAACCTATGTATTTTTTATTTTCAGTAAACATAGACGAGTACTTTTGCTGTGCCCTACAGGGTCCGTAATTGGTTCCTAGCTTTAAGCCTATTGTAAGATCTACACATGACATTATGGAATGCAAATAAAGATGAATATGAATATGAAGTAATTGCAGACGATAGAAAAACAATCCTTGTTATGGTTAACACGAGCATTAATTGTTTTTTTCTTGATTAAACTCCGTAAAAAGAAACTGCACTAGATGTCACTACCTACGTGTCACTAGTTCAATCCTAGTAATATTATAAATGTGAAAGTTTGTGAGGATGGATGGATGGATATTTGTTACTCTTTCACGTCAGAACGACTGAAAGGATCTTCATGAAATTTGGCACAGAGGTAGATTATAGTCTGAAATAACACTTTTATACCGGGAGTATGTTCCCTAGGGATCACGAGGGCGAAGCCGCTGACAGAAGCTAGTAAATAAAATAGATTAGCTGGATTGGGTTATCTCAGGGTCGAATGGCCGACGCTTATAAATATAAAAGCCCCTAAAAAAATCCCATCCCACATTTTACCCCCTAAAGCTGCGTCTCTACCAGAGATGTACGAGAATGCGTAGCAAAGGATGTGTGTTAAGAACTGGTAGAATCGTTTCATTCGGAAAATTGGGAAACCTGCCACACAGTGCCACTACACTAATCAACTCCTGCGGGAATGCCTGAGTCCGTTGACGAGCACTTAGGCCTGACATACACTAGAGGACTAACCAATTAGCAACGCCGGATTTTAGCGCCTCCGATATGGTCGGAGCGATTAGCTTGCGACCATTTTAGACATTCATTTTGTTATTTGACGGTCATAACGGTATTCAAAAGCCTGGATGGAGACCTCCAGTTTTACCACACAGTTGCTGGGGTGTGCTCTGATAGGAGTAGAAATTAGGTATATGTATGGAGCTTAATTAGGGTTCTGAACAAAAAACGGAACCGTTATAGGATCACTCGGGTGTCTGTCTGTCTGTCACAGCCAGTTTTCTCCGGATCTCTTGGACCGATTCAGTTGAAATTTGGTACACATATGGACTTCTGTGACCCAAACATGGACGCATTACGTGAATCATTATTTTTTTAGTATGGGGGTCATTTTTGGGGGTCAAACTAGAAAATGTCAAAAAAAGTTTTTTTAACAATGTCGTGTGACATATGAAATGAAAGGGCTTACTGCGAGGGTTTCAATTATATTTTTTTATAATTTTAAAATAAATGGTTTTGAAGTTATTCAAGAAATTAGACGAAAAATGACCATTATCTCCGAAACTACTGAGCCTAAAATTTTGAAAAAAATGGTGATAATGGATCTTTACTTATAGATTATAAGAAGCCTATAGTATTAAAATAACATGTTAAAAAAATGAAATTCGATCGAAACCCTTTGCACGCGAGTTTCGACTTTTGTCATTGGAGTCTCTCAACTCCGGCTATTCCGGAGAATAATGGCTGCGACAGGCGGACAGACAGACGCATGAGTGATCTTATAAGGGTTCCGTTTTTTACGGATGTTCGTAAAATTGATACCCTAATGAAGAAAATAAACATCAGCCTTGTTGAATAATCTTTTTTAGCTCATACTAAATGCATGAATATGAAGACAAGCCACAGAAATCAGTTTTCTGCAGCTGTAGAGGTATGCGGTACAGAATGAAGATAAAGTCCTGCAAACCTCCATAGAAAAGGAAAAATCCTCCGGCGGACGGTTGTTGCGTCCGTTGGGCTACTGCCCGATACTTGATATTCGGACAAACCACACGGAAAACTATATACCGCGATGCAGGATTTCGTTAGTAGTTCGCTGCTGGCGTGATAGATGGCGTTGCTGTTCTTTTTGTTACCGTATTTCACTATGTAACTTTTTTCTTGTGGCGGCATTGATGCCCCTGCACAGCCAATAACTACCAAGGACCACCTGAAAATCCTTTAACCATCTACGGCTATTTTTGTCGCTGAGAAATGTAATGGTGCCTTTTAAAAGGACCAATGAGCAAGCCACTACGTCAAACTGTCCGTCATACTTTACATATCTCGCCGTTAAGCCCCGAGCCGACCAGAAAGGACAATTAGTAACTAATTGACGTGTGTGGAGTGCTTCCGACCATAACGTAGTGCGGTGAGCATGCCCGTCACGCGTCAGTCCAGACTGACCAATTAGAGCAGCGGATAAGCGTCCTTTGCGGTGGCGACATTGCACCGCAGCTTTGGCATTGGTTCGGTTTAGATCGATGTATGCAGCTTAACCATTTGCTTATATTGGCCATTCGCTCGTGACTTCGTCTGCGCAGATTTGGTGCAAATAGTTTGTATCCTTTTAACTTCCTTAAAGATTGAATTTGTTATCATCATCATTATCATTATAACCGCCGAAAGACGTCCACTGCTGGACATAGGCCTCCCCTAAAAGGGGGGGTTTGCCATAATCGCCACACTTGACAGGCGGGTTGGCGATCGCAGTGTATAGTGTTGCGTTTTACAGAGAACGCTGCTGCCCATTCTCTGGTAAGTCCCTTAATCGCCTCTTACGACACCCACGGGAAGTGATGGGAATTTGCAATAATCCCTTCTTAATGCTCATCTACTTAAAAAAATAAACAACCCCCGACAAAAAAGTAATAAAAATATAACTATGGCGTATCATGCCCGTGATGATGAGCAATGAGTGTTGTGCCAGTTTATCATGTGGGTCTTTTAAAAAGCTAACAACGTAATTTTTTTTTTAATTAGAAAGATATCTTTGCTTTATCTGTAGGTTTAAAGAAATGTAATTAAAACATCCCCTATTGTTCGATATGTTCTCGACATATTTATCCTATTTTATAATAAAATAAGAGACAATAAAGAACCTGTTATAGATAACATTTTGCATCATCGATAAAAATAGCCTATAGCTATCAAGAATTTCCTCGAAATTTCAAGAGGAAAGTAAACAAATAAATACATAGAAATGTACTTACATTGAACCATATCTATGCATAAAGTATCTTTCACATTATGAATACTGTAAAGGGGACCCATGCAATATAAAACGTTCTATTCATCAGGTCGCAGCGGATTCGAAATGAGGTTTTTGAACGGATCGTGAGCCTATTGAACGAAGTTTTTATTTGAATGAACTGTTTTGAATGAGAACGGCTTCAATACATTTGAATTTGGCGTTCGTTTCCGACATCTTTCTTTCCCGTTATTATTTTGCCGTCATCATCAACATCTGCCGGTCTGTTCTGTCAACGTCTCATGGTGTAGACTTAGGTAGAGTGAGAGTGATGTGAACTAACATTCCATCTCGTTTGTATGACAGCTCACTTCATGTTCAGTTTACCTAAACCTACACGGTGAGATGTTTATGGAATCGCACTGCAGATATGCTTTAAACTAGTTTTTGCCCGCGACTACGTACGCGCATATACCGTTTTTTCCCGTTCCCGTAGGAATTCCGGGAAATCCTCTCTTAATGCTCTCCTACACTCCCCAAGGAACCCACATGCCAAATTTCACCTTTCTACGACCAGTAGTTTTGGCTGTGCGTTGTCTGTCAGTCACTTGGTAACGGAAGAATTTTATATATATTGATTCTCCACATTGCACTTAGGTACCACTATTCTCTGCATCAACCAAAGGTTATTGAACTTTTTTAACTTAATACCTTTAGTCCGCCTGTATACATTTATTTTGTGAGCTGAAAGTGTAAAATCACTACATAACTACATATTACAAAACAAAGTCCTCCACCGCGTCTGTCTGTCTGTTCGCGATGAATTCAAAAACTACTGCACTGATTTTCATGCTGTTCACTAATGGATAGAGTGGTTCTCGAGAAAGGTTTTAGTATATTTAGTCTAGAAAATTGCATCCTTAACAAAATGCCGAAGTGCTGGTAAATAAATATATCTGCGTTATCTTTTCTCAACAATATTAGGGTCGAACCAACTTAACGAAATATTGAGTCTAACCAAATGCAGCTGGAATTAACTCTTTTTCTTTCTTGCTTTCTGAGTACCAGTATTTTACATGAAGTGGCTGCCTATTTGACTTCCGTAACCCATTAACTGGGTACCACGATACCCCATTGGGAAGACTTTTGTCAGATTTTTCTGGCTTCTGTCTACCCGTTGTCAAAGAACTGCAAATGACACCGGTACCAATGGTTTTCCGCGGTAAGGTATCTTGGTATGAAATGGATAATTGAAAAAACTGGCCAAGTGCGAGTCGGAATCGCGTGCAAAGGTTTCCGAACCAATTTAATTTTTGTAACATGTTATTTTATCACTATAGACTTCTTATAGGTTTTATTTATTTATTTACTAGTTAACCCGCGCAACTTCGTCTGCTCTGCTCCAATTGGTCTTAGCGTGATGATATTTGTATATATAATAATGGGCTATCTAACGCTGAAAGAACTTTTCAAATCGGACCAGTAGTTCCTGAGATTAGCGCGTTCAAGCAAACAAACAAACAAACTCTTCAGCGTTATATCTTAATATATTTAAATCACGTGTTACGTTGTTTGTCCGCGATGGACTCCTAAACTACTGAACTGATTTTGATCAAACTTCGTAACTATCTGTTATTTGATCCAACTTAAAAGATAGGATAGTTTATGGAACGGGAAAAAACGGGATACGGGAAGAAACGGGAAATGCGCGTACGAAGTCTCGGGCAAAAGCTAGTATTAGTATAGATTTGTGAACTCAACAGCTAATTATTAATTTATATAAATTATAAATATTTATCTCACTATCAATGAACAGCCCAGTACAGTTTCGTCAAAGTTACTACTGTTACTAGCATCTTCCATACAGTCTGCACACACTGCACAGTGACAGTGAGATGATGACAATTATCTCTTCAGCCAATAATAGAGTTACACGGCATTGGTAAAGCTAGGTTCGCTAGTAAGTGGCGAAAGAAAAAACAGAAAAACAAATGTTATACAAGTACAAGTATCAGTAATAATGTGCGATTGTGAACACAATGTTCACATTAAATATGAGTTAAAAGTATGCAAATAATATGGCTTTATTAAATTAGACAAAGGGAAAAACAAATAGAATATTGAGAAATCTAACATCGTGAATTTTCGTGCTTAGTTGAAATATATACATTCCTCATATAATATTATGATTTTTTGTAGGTAAAGAACCATTATCTGAATTATTTTCAAGATTTTCAGAAGTCCATATGTGTACTAAATTTAAACAGAATAAGCCCAGTAGATCTGGAGAATACTGGCTGTGACAGACGGAAAGACAGACAGACACCCGAGTGAAAGGGTTCCGTTTCGTACAGATGTTCGGAACCCTGAAAATTAAAAAGCAAAAGTTAAAAGCGGTAACGATTTAAATTATTTATTTAGCAGTGCCCATTATCAATCAACTTTCGGAACAGAACCGAATGAAATGAATCTGAATCAATCAATCATTCATTTAGCGCGGTAATAAAACCACCCAATAATTGTCTTTGACGATTTATCAATCTTTATCAATTCATCAATCAATTTGTCATACGTTACTTTACGCCTTTTATTTTGGAATGGTTAGGCAGAAGTGTAAACGTACAATGTGTAATTGAATACACGCAATACTTGAAAAGGGGTCTTGTATTCATCATTATGAATAACTTTTATAGACCAGTCATTTAAGCTTAAATTAGGTAAGAATCTCGGAATTCGAGATACCCAGCTGTAAGTCTGTAAATACTTGTATATTGATAGGTTAGGAAAAAAATGATAAAATATAATATAAGAGTTAATAAAAATCGACAAATATTTATAATCATTGATTTATCGATAGTTCATTAACTATATATGGCGCGTTTTCGCCCGGAGGCACCGGTAGACCTGAAGTGATGCTGTGACCGCGCGCTCTCCGCCCTTTATCTCGAAAACGGTTCACCGTATAAAAAAAAAATTAAACAAAATTTGTAGAGAATTTTGTATTCTACAATATTGATAAGAAATACAAATAACAAAAAACCCATAGGAAATGAGATATTTACAAAAAAAGCGCAAAATACCGATTTTTGTGACCTTTGACCTTGAAATTTAATATTTGCGTACACCCTACCATATGTAGGTTTTGAGACAACTTTTAGAGTGTCATTATACAAGTATTTACAGACTTACAGCTGGGTATCTCGAATTCCGAGGTGAACTTACTATAATGACTAGACTATTTAACCATGTTCCGTCCTATGTCGACATTAAAACAAAATTTGACTTGTACCAAAAGATCCGACCGCAAAAAACGACTCCAAATGGCAAGGGGAATCAAAATAAAGGGCTCAGGCAGACTATTCAAAAACAGTCAAGCTAGAGACAAACTGGTCCCACGTACGCAACGTATGCAACGCATTATGATATCTGGACTATTGATTTTGTATGAAAAACTATGCAGTAGGAACACACTTATCGTATGCAACGCAACATACGATACGATAAAAAAGCGTTGCATACGTTGCGTACGTAGGGCCAGTGTGTTTCTCGTTTTACTCACTAAAATTTTTAAAATAAAAATGAAGTTGTGTCAAGGTGGACCGATGACCTGATGAGGATCGCGGGTAGGACAGGCTGCTGTGGCGATACTTGGGGGAGGCCTATGTAGAATAGAATAGAATAGAATAAGAATAGAATAGAATAGAAAACATTTATTCAGCATAGACACAAACTCACAGCAACATAGACAAAATGAACTACTATGTCTAACAGTGGATGACTTTCAGCTGATATGATGATGCTGATGTGTCAAAAATGCTACCCGCAAAAATGAAACAAGTCACTTTTCAAGCAGTTCGATCAGAAGCATCAAATCTGAGACTGATTTAAAATAATTGCTAGCAGCCGCTTGGTTATTTTAATACATAGGCTGATAAATACATGGTCCTCCTTTGCGACGCACAGTGGGGGTAAAAACTACATAATCTTGTCATACAAAACCGCCTCATTTGTGACTAATTTCACACCTAGTCACGTCAACTGTGACTTATCTCGCCCCCAATTGTCGGGCCGACCACGAGGAATTGGCATCGTTTGTACCCGTCACACACAGGCGTCTACAGCCTTGTCTCGCGGTTATTGTAAAAACCCATGCTTTGGTACAAAGTTTTTGTGCTGACTGTACCAAAATTAATTTATGGAAGGGAATATATTAACTCGGTAACCAAATAATCAATTTTCCTGTGTGTTTGAATTGAATTCTTGTGTATAAATGTTTTTTTTTGTTGTTTGTGCCGAGGATGGACGGGTTCGCCGAGGCCGGCCCAAAAAGCGGTGTTGGATAACCTGGACGCGCACCATGAAAGCTGATTCGAGGTGGCGCAAGAAAAGAGTGTCTAGAATATGGAGGAGGCTTCTGCCTAGCTGTTGGGCATTGTGGCTGGTAAAAAAAATGGTTGTCTGTAAATTCAATTTTACGGACGATAATTTTACGTAACAACGTCATAAGAAAACATTAACAAACAAGCCGAACGCTTTAGGCCGATCGTGCCTCTCTATCGCTTGCTCCGCGCTCTCGTTTGCACGCTCGGCTCAGGCGGAACGTGACACTGGCGGAGCGTGACACTTTTTCGTGCGCGCAGCCGGCGTTCATCGATTTACAAGACGTTATCACGTCAAAAAATGTCCTGTGCGAGACTCAAATAAACATTTTTTCTTTCTTCAACACAGTGTCTGAACAAAAAGGAACTTGTCCAAACTTTATCAATAAGCGAAGCCGTGACATATTGTCACTTTCTGATTGGCAGCGCGACACGTTTCGAACAAGCTCTTGAGAAAACTTCTTGGTACAATAAAATAGCGAGGGCCCTATATTATTCTGTGTGGTGACGACGATCGGAATCCTTATTTTTAATGCGAAAGTAAAATGGTTTGAACTTTTTTCTATAGGAGCTGGTACGGCGCCTCCGCCGCCATTTTGTTTTCTTTTTTTAAGTTGTGGCGCACGTTCTAACATGCAAGTATGGGTAGAGAACTCTTAAACATTAAAAAAGTAAGCAACATGGTGCCAGTACGCGTATTTCTCATCATTGACACATTTGTGCAACAGGTGGTTTTTTTTTAAACATGAAAGTTACTTCAAATATAATCATCTTTCACCTGTCAGCTTGACTAAATCATACATTTAGATGTCCAATTTCCCACCAATCGATTTCGTTCCCACTATGATGGACCGTCTGTTTAGCGAGATAATCGCAGTCAAACATACATACAAACATACGGGTCGAACTGAAAACCTCTTTTTTTATAAGTCGGTTAAAAATGGAAGACGGCGGTCGGACGTGTGCGTTCACACTTAGATGGACCGCCAAAAATTGTACTGCCGCTGGCGTATCCATCTCTTAATACCGGGAAAACAGACGGTCCACCATATTAAGAACTTAGTTAATTTGAACTAGGAAGATTGCTACTGTGCTTAAAAAAAACTGGCCAAGGGCGAGTCGGACTCGCGTTCAAAGGGTTCCGAACCAATTTAATTTTTAACATTTTTTTTAACACTACAGACTTTTTATAGGTTTTCCTGTATTCTTTGATAGAAATATTATCAGCATTTTTTTTCAAAATTTTAGGCTCAGTAGTTTCGGAGATAAGCGGGGAATGGTCATTTTTGGTCTAATTTCTTGAATAATTTCATAACTGTTTATTTAAAAATAATGAAAAAATATAATTAAAACCCTTACAGTAAGTCCTTTCATTTGATGTTTCACACGATACAGTTTGAAAAACTTTGACCCCCAAAAGTGACCCCCATACTAAAGATTTATTTATTTACGTAAAACGTCCCTATTTGGGTCACAGAAGTCCATATGTGTACCAAATTTCAACAGAATCGGTCAAGTAGATCCGGAGAAAACTGGCTGTGTCAGACGGACAGACAGACACTTGAGTGATCCTATAAGAGTTCCATTTTTTACGGATGTACGGTAACCCTAAAAATAATAGAATTGCCCATCTAATATAGTTGTAAGCGTTTATTTTTGTTCAATCAGATTCGTAGCCACCTACTGCTCGAAATGTGATTTTATTGATACGTTGTAGCCGTTATTTGTGGCACAATTAAAATAAAAATAAAAATTAATTGAGATGGCTTTGCTCTTGACTCTAGTCTAGGTCAGAGGTGATAAAGTTGATGATGGAGTGAGTTTACACAGAAGAAAACTGTTCACTCTAACTTTGAAGAGATTAGGGTTGTAAGCGTTTGGAAACACGGACGCAGGCAGAGAGTTACACTCCTTTGCTGTGCGCATTATAAAAGACGTTTGGTAACGCTCAGTGCGAATTGGTGGAGTAGCAACAAGGTAGAGATGGTAGCTTTTATTTCGATATTGTTTTTTTATTTTTATTATTTGTGATGGGTTTGCTCTTGACTCTAGTCTAGGTCAGAGATGATCGAGACAAAGTCTACGATGGAGCGAGCTTACCCAGAAGGAGCCTGTTCACTCTAACTTTGAAGAGATAAGGGTTGTAAGCATTTGGAAACACGGACGCAGGCAGAGAGTTCCACTGCTTTGCTGTGCGCATTATAAAAGGCGTTTGGAAACGCTTAGTGCGAGTTGGTGGAATAGCAACAAGGTAGGGATGGTAAGATGCAGTGCGTCTGGATGCCCGATGGTAGAAGGGGGCCGGTGGGATGAGGTCGTTGAGTTCTTGGACACACTCATCGAAGTACAATCTGAAGACCGACAAGCAGGCAACCTTACGGCGATGAGCCAAGCTATGCAGCCTGGCATCCACCAGTTTTACGTCACCGATGAGCTTCTTGCGTTCCACCGAGTCAAGCGCGGCAAGCTGATACTTAGCTGAGCCATCCCAAAGGTGGCTACAATACTCCATGCAGGATCGGACTTGCGCTTTATATAGGGTTAAAAGCTGTCCAGGCCTGAAGTATCGCTTCACCCTATTTAGGATGCCCAGCTTTTTGGCCGTGGTTTGGGCTTTGTACTCGATGGTGGCGCCGAAGTTGAGACTGGATGTCAAATCCATGCCTAGGAGCTCGAGCCGATCAGTCACAGGAACAGATGCACCCGAAAAGTAGGAGTTTGGTCAAAACGACTCCTTTTTGCGGTAAAAAGACACGCCTGTGTTTTGGTGGCGTTAAAAGTGACCACATTGTCATCACCCCACTGGGAGACACATCGTAAGGTCAAATTTGTCCGCTCTATCATGGCCTCCCTCAAGGAACGAACTTCATCCCGCTGGTTGTTGCGCTGAACAAGTATCTCTCTGAAACCGTACTGTCATCTGCGTACCCAACAAGACCAAGCTGAAGTAGGTCATTGATGTGCAGCAGGAAAAGAGTTGCAGAGAGAACAGACCCCTGAGGAACTCTGGTATCAATAACCATGAGGTCAGAGGAGCAGCCGTCAACGACCAATTGTTCCTTTACTGTACAGAAAACTACCTTTGACCAACATTGTGACCAAGCACTACTTAAACATTCAGTACTATAGACATGGTGAAATAATTACAGAAACTCATCATGGTAACGTATAGATACGGTGATGGATGAGGGCTCCTATTATTAGACCCCCTCCCTTCCGATCCCTCCCGTGCCAGTGGCGATCAATAGATATATAGATAGGTAGCTAGAATAATATACTTTACCTACTAGCTGACCTGCGCAATTTCGTCTGTGTCACATTTTTTATTACTGCTCCGCTGCTATTGGTTGTAGCTTGATTTTATATAGCCTATAGCCTTCCTCAATAAATGGGCTATCCATACTAAAAGATTTTTTCAATTCGAACCTGCAGTTCCTGAGATAAGCGGGTTCAACTAAACAATCATTTTTGGGATAAGTTATATTCATAAAATGTCAGGAATATGTTCCTTGGTTTTGTGTAGATACGTTCCTTTTTTAGGGTCTATCCGTCCGTCCGTCCGTCCGTCCGTCTGTCAGCGAGCTGGTATAATCCGCATCTCGCAATGCCAGTGAACTAAGCAGATCATATCCCGGCAGAGCAAAAAAATAAGAGTTATATTCGCATGCAGCATAGTTCTAGAGTTCCTGATACTTTTTGGAAATAGTTCCAAAAAGTACCATCTAAAGAAAGAAAAAGAAAGAAAGAAAATCAATAGGAATATATTTGAAATTATAGGGGGCTCCCATACAAGAAATGTTTTTTTTTTTGGTACTTAATAAAAATATCGTTTATTTTATAGTTCGGATCCCTTCATGGAGAGTCCACAGTTTCTTCAATCAATCTTCAACCTAATGCTTTAGCGATAAAAATGAAAATGATATTTGACAGATTGTTGTGTGATTAAAATTTTGATCATAATATGATTATGAACTAAGCCTCCGCTGTCCGTCCGTCCGTCTGTCTGTCAGCGGGCTGTATCTCAATAACCGAAACAGGTAGACAGTTGAAATTTCCACAGATAGAGTATTTCTATTGCCGCTATAACAACAAATAATAAAAATTAAGGTACGGAACCCTTCGTGTACGAGTCCGACTTGCCCTTGCCGGGTTTTTAGACCAGCTGACCTCCTCAACCTAGTAGCTAGTTATCATGATATTACTTGGCCGTTAGCAAGACTGGTGCTACATTTTCTGGCTTCCGTCAAACGTATTGACTGTCAAAGATATACAATTAAATGACAGCCGGGACCAAAAGCATAACGTACTTTCTGAGGCTAGAAGGAAAAAAATTCTTTAAAAAAAAACTGTCCAAGTGCGAGTCGGACTCACGTGCAAAGGGTTCCAAACGAACTTCTTTTTTTTTACATGTTATTTTAGCACTATAGAATTCTTATAGATTTTCCTGTAATATGTAAGTGAAGATCTATTATCTCCATTTTTTTTCAAAATTTTAGGCTCAGTAGCTTCGCTGATAACTATGAACTGATACTAATTTCCTAAAAATATTTATTGTAAGAAAAAAATGTAAGTAATTAAAATCCTCACAATAAGCCCTTTCATTTGACATGTCACACGATACAGTATGAAAAATATTTTTAAATTTTCTAGTTTGACGCCCAAAAGTTACCCCAATACAATTTTTTTTTTAGTATTATTTTGTTTTACCATAGAAAGGCATACGTTTGACCACTATCTCACCTCATGGTAAGCGATGACGCGGTCGAAGATGGAGCACGTTTGCCTAGAAGCAACCTATTCACTATTGTCTTAAAGACTCCCAGGTTGTAGCTATCTGGAAACACCGACTCTGGCAGGGAATTCCACTCCTTAGCTGTACGCACTATGAATGTGTTCCCAAAACGTTTAGTGCGTGTCGGTGGGATGTCCACCATGTACCGGTGGCGCATCGCCGTTCGTCTTGTGGTCCGATGATGGAACGAGCTTGCAACCGATAGAAAACCGACAGGCCAGCAACTCGGCGTCGATGCTCAAAACTTTAGAGCTTCGACTCGACGAGCCTGTCATTACGATGATCTTCTTGGCTCGTTTCTCAATTGACTCAAGGGCATCAAGCTGGTATTTGGCAGATCCGTCCCAAAGATGAGAGCAGTACTCCATACACGATCGAACTTGCGCTTCATAGAGCTTGAGCAGCTGTTCCGGCGTGAAGTACCGTCTCACCTTTGCTAGGACCCCCAACTTTCTGGCAGCCACTTAAGCCTTTGCCTCTATGAAAGGACCAAAATTGAGGGTAGATGTTAACGTAACACCAAGAAGCTCAAGTCAGTCAATTTATTTATTTACGTGACGCGTCCGTGTTTGGGTCACAGAAGACCATCATCATCATCATATCAGCCGAAAGACATCCACTGCTGGATATAGGCCTCCCCTAAGTGTCGCCACAACGACCGGTCCTGTGCGTCTCGCATCCATCGGCTACCGCGACCTTCACCAGATCATCGGTCCACCTTGTGGGAGGCCTTCCAACGTTGCGTCTTCCGGTACGCGGTCGTCACTCCAGAACTTTTTGGCCCCATCGACCATGTGTTCTGCCACTTTAATTTGGCGATCCTTCGGGCTATGACGGTAACCTTGTCTCTTCTGCGGATATCAACATTCTTGATTCGATCACGCAAGGAAACTCCAAGAATTGTCAAATCCCTCTCCATTGCCTTCAGAAAGAAGTCCATATGTATACTAAATTTCAACAGAATCGGTCCAGTACATCCGGAAAAAACTGGCTGTGACACACGGACAGACAGACAGATACTCGAGTGAACCTATAAGGGTTCCGTTTTTTATGGATGGTCGGAACCCTAAAAACCGTCAGAAAGTTTTCTAAAAAATATATTTTCTTTTTTCACGTAAATAAAAAATGATGACGACACCGTGCGTTGAAAAATCAAGTGACGTCACGCTTTAGTTCATGTTTTTCTAAATGATAATGTGATATCGCCAGCCCCACTCTTGATTTTTATTTAATTTGCTTTATCTTATAAATTTTTATCGATTTGAAATTGCAAAAAATACCCCAATATTTTTTGAAAATATTATCGACGTATTCAATAGAACTATAATTTAGCAATCTAGGAAAACACTCAATTCAATGAGCGTGATACAATTAATGCTACTCGTATCATCAATAAAATTAATCAATACGTTACGTACGAGTCACCCATCTCCATGCCAACTTTGGCAAGTGTTGCTTAACCTTCAACATCAGCCTGTGCGTCTGTCATTATTTAGCCACGACTTCCTGGTTTAAGGCTGCCTGTCCATTTCAGCGGAGCGAGCGAGGCAGCGGAGCGGAGAAACGGAGAAATTTGAACCAATAGAATTATAGCATAAAATCTCCGTACCACGTGAGTGACTGACATTTTGACTGACATGATTGGTTGTAATGGACAGCCACCCTAATGCGGAGCCGAGTTGCGGACTGTGTCTGTCCATTGATGCGAAATGAGGTAAAGCGGAGCGGAGTTGCGGAGCTAAGGCGAGTTCACACGACGAGTTATTTGACCGACCAGCCGGTTTTATCCGCTTCCCCGCTCCCCTGCCTCGCTCCGCTTCCCAGTTTTGTATGAATTTTTAAACCAGTTCTCAAATCCCTGTGCACTGAAGCGGAGCGGAGATTTTATGCAATTTAGTTGGTTAATACTGGCATAGCTCTGCTCCGCTCATCTCCGCTCCAGTGGACAGTCAGCCTTAGACTGCCTTCCCGTTGCGCCCTATTTAGTCGAAATTACTGTAACAATATAGGCGACAGCTGTTGGCTCCCACGGGTATACACATCTCTTTCCTTACGAGCTAAACGAGGTACGTAGTGTTACCAGCGAGAATGGTTATTGTTGATTTGAAGCCGTTTGGAGCTCGGTTTAGGTAGGTTTGCCATCCGTCCGGGTTTTCCCAATTTTCGTCCCATATTTGACTGTTTTTTTTTACATTTCTCAAAACCTAGAGAGCAGGTAAAAATATTGCTTCATAATTTAAAAAAAATGGCAGGATCTGGATGGAACCTGTGATAAATAGAGACAGTACTAACGGCGTGTGACGTCACTCACCAGTACCGCCATATTGAATTGAAGCCATCCAGTACAAATAACATTTTGTATGACGGAACCCTATTACTAAGCCTCCGCTGGCCGTCCATCCGTCCGTTTGTCCGTCAGCGGGCTGTATCTTAAAGACTGTAATAGGTAGACAGTTGAAATTTTCACAGATTGTGTATTTCTATTGCCGTTATAACAACAAATAATAAAAATTAAGGTTTATGGTATGGAACCCTTCGTGTGCGAGTCCGACTCGCACTTGGCCGGTTTTTCTTTTTTTTCTTTCTTTTGTTGAACTAATCTATACTAATATATAAAGCTGAAGAGTTTGTTTGTTTGCTTGAACGCGCTAATCTCAGGCACTACTGGTCCGATTTGAAAAATTCTTTCAGAGTTAGATAGCCCATTTATTGAGGAAGGCTATAGGCTATATAAGACCAATAGGAGCGGAGCAGTAATAAAAATTGTAACGCAGACGAAGTTGCGCGGGTCAGCTAGTGTGATAATAATATGAAAGTCTGTATGTTTGAATGTTTGGTGAATCAATCACGCATCAACCTTATTCGAATGTTTGTGGCGCAGCCAGAAGCATATGTGTATCCTGTTTGATCCAGGTAATATGTTCACGCGGGCAAAAGCTAGTTTTTATCGCTGCACTTCGCATAAGTAATGCAGAGATAACACTACCATAAGCTATTGATAACGACATACCTATTATTGGAGCACATATCAGAGCATCGGATCCTCATTTGCGATACTGAATTAAAGCGCGACTGATTGTAACAAAGTGTTCGTCATCGTTAGAATAGAATAGAATAGAATAATACTCTTTATTATGTACACCATATAAGTTACAGAAAGAATAGATGAAGAAACCGTATCATTTTCTTCAATCAAGCTTTTTTAAAGTGATAAATACCTGCGTCTGTATTTCCAAACGCATACAACCCTAATCTTTTCAAAGTTAGAGTGAACAGGCTCCTTCTGGGTAAGCTCGCTCCATCGTAGAGTTTGTCTCTGTCATCTCTGACCTAGACTAGAGTCAAGAGCAAATCCATCTCAAGGACAGGACTGCTTCAAGGGGGCGCAAGTGTGCTTCGGAGTGATTGCATGTTGGACACAGAACGACCTTATTGCCATGAGAACCCCTGATGGATCACACAGAAAAGCGAGGAAGCTCCAACTCAAGTGTATTTTATTTATTTATTTATTTATGTACACACAATATACATATAAAGAAAATTTTGAACATAGAAAAGAGCACAAAGGTACTGCTTATTTCCACAGACATTTCTTCCAGCAGACCTGCGACAGAAGAATTTGATTAGAAAAGTAGACACAGTGTGTAAAGAAACAGAGAAGGAAACTTAAAATAAACTATACTAACTACTAACTTATTTCTGGTACGCAGTTTATTGTATATCATTCAATAAAAACTTTTTGATTTGATTTTTTTATGACTTATTACTAAATGCACGTCAAAAAACTTAACACCTGTCAATTTATTTTTAGTTTATTTGTGTCAAATAAATATAGTTTCATATCATATACATATACTGATTGAACATCAAATTAAACAGAGGCAAATGGCTTGGCTCAATATCTTTTAATCACTTGCCTACTCAAGTAGCGGAAAATGGCGCATAGGGAGCTTAGGGTACCCCGTCACAGATAGATTAGGTTCGAATGGTATGACGGCAGCTAGAGTGAGCAAACTTAGCTCATGTCATACGATTCATGGTAGGTTCCTGAAAACTCTGCAGTCAGAAATAGGAACCCTGCACAGCGGGACTCTATCGTCGAGGTTGCTCCACATTTCAATTAATAGCGATGCGTCACGAACTCAAATTGTTGCTAAAATAATAATAACTTTGAGGTAACTGTTTGGCTGTGCAATCAGAATTTTCAATTTTGATTTTTTAGGGTTCCGAAAAAAAAACAGAACCCTTATAGGATCAGTCACTCGGGTGTCTGTCTGTCTGTCCGTCTGTCACAGCCAGTTTTCTCCGGATCCACTGGACCGATTCTGTTGAAATTTGGTACACATATGGACTTTTATGACCCAAACACGGACGCGTTAAGTAAATCTTTTTTTTTTAGTATGGGTGTTGCTTTTGGGGGTCAAACTAGAAAATTAAAAAAAAAATTGAACAATATCGTGTGAAATATCAAATGAAAGGGATTACGGTGAGGGTTTTAATTATATTTTTTGATACTTTTAAAATAAATGGTTTTGAAGTTATTTAAGAAACTACACGAAAAATGACCACCCTTATCTCCGAAACTACTGATCCTAAAATTTTGAAAAAATGGAGATAATAGATCATTACCTAAATATTACAGGGAGATTAGAAGAAAAAAATTAGATTAGTTGGGAACCCTTTGCACGCGAGTCCGACTCGCACTTAGCCAGTTTTTTTTATATAAAAAGGAAGATGCTTTGATTTACAGTTAAATACTCCCCACTTCGGCGCCACCATCGAGTACAAAGCCCAAACCGCTGCCAAAAAGCTGGGCATCCTAAATAGGGTGAAGCGATACTTCAAGCCTGGACAGCTTTTAACTCTATATAAAGCGCAAGTCCGATCCTGCATGGAGTATTGTAGCCACCTTTGGGATGGCTCAGCTAAGTATCAGCTTGCCGCGCTTGACTCGGTAGAACGCAGAGCTAAGAGGCTCATCGGTGACGAAAAACTGGTGGATACCAAGCTACATAGCTTGGCTCATCGCCGTAAGGTTGCCTGCTTGTCGGTCTTCTACAGATTGTACTTCGGTGAGTGTGCCCAAGAACTCCACGACCTCATTCCACCGGCCCCCTTCTACCATCGGACATCCAGACGCACTGCATCTTACCATCCCTACCTTGTTACTATTCCACCAATTCGCACTAAGCGTTTCCAAACGTCTTTTATAATGCGCACAGCAAAGGAGTGGAACTCTCTGCCTGCGTCTGTGTTTCCAAACGCATATAACCCTAATCTCTTCAAAGTTAGAGTGAACAGGCTCCTTCTGGGTAAGCTCGCTCCATCGTAGACTTTGTCTCTGTCATCTCTGACCTAGACTAGAGTCAAGAGCAAACCCATCACAAATAAAAAAAAAAAAAAAAAAATATTTCGATCCGTTAATCTGAAAGTCGACTCCCATATAGTTGAGAAAAATCCAGATAGATTGACGAATAACGATGTACTTAAAAACAACTGAAAGATACTTGAAAATAGCGTGTAAGATTGCGCATGTGCAAAAAAACAGGACGTATCTACACAAAACGAACTAACCGATTTCCAACGTTAAGAAAATAGCATAAAGTCGGAAATCGGTTACTTCGTCTAGTGTAACGTTTTTTTTTACGGCATACTCAAATTTATTCATTTACGTAACTTGTCCGTGTTTAGGTCGCAGAAGTTCGTTATTATGTAGGTATAACAAACTTCATCTGAATTATTCCTGTAGATACGTAAAACATTGGGTGTGATGGACAGAAAGTTAGGCAGGCAGACTAGCAAGTATTCCTAAAGTGAATGGTGCGACTGTTGACGAAGAAGAAGAAGGGAAGAAGTAAAGTAGAAAACGTTTGGATAACAAGATTATAATGTGAGTCACACAAGAGAAAAAAGCTGCTGAAGAACCACTCTTCAAACATAAATGTTAGTATAATTTATGGGTTATAAATATTTGCTCAAAACATACTTTCCATCATCGCATGCGTGGTTGGGTATATAAATTGTTTACACACAAAAAATAAATATCTCATAATTATGAAAACCATGCTGCATGAATGTTTCTGTAATGTCGGATAAAATATGCAAGCACGGAGTAATACAGGTAATTTTGCTCTGACTAAAAATATTACAAAGGTTATTTTCCAGCTTACATTGTACAAAGACGTCCTCTGCTGGACATAGGCCTCCCCCCAAGCGTCGCCACAACGACCGGTCCTGTACGTCTCGCATCGGTCCACCTTGTGGGAGGCCTAGCATTGTATAATGTCATGCATTAACGCCACATGCGTGAGTACCTTAAAATTTCTTCTTTCCCTTGTGGTTGGGAGTGTCATGCTCAATCAGAAGTCTCTCTGATGGTAGCTCGTGTGTCTCATCATGTGAGAGCGGTCTCTTTTCTTAATGACTCACTCGTCATCCAAGTGGTTAGCGGTCTACCTCTCGCTCTCTTTTGTGTCCACATAGAAGGCCACTTTTTCATCAGGTCTCTGCATAACATGACCGTTCCATCTTAGTGCGGTTAGCTTATCGGCGATTGGTGCAACTTCGAAAATACCTTCTATGTAATCGTCGGGAATTTTTATCTCTGAGAGTAAGTGCACCTGTTCAACGCAGCATGCGTGTCCATTTGTTGATTTATGATACTCGTTATGGGTAGCTAGAAGCTCAAAAGCTTAGCAGTCTTGCCCGTTCCGTCATTGGGCCACAAGACGAACGGCGATGCGCCACCGGTACATGGTAGACATCCCACCCACACGCACAAAACGTTTTGGGAACACATTCATAGTGCCTACAGCTAAGTAGTGGAATTCCCTACCGGAGTCTGTGTTTCCTGATAGCTACAACCTGGGAGTCTTTAAGGCAAGAGAGAATGGGCTACTTCTAGGCAAGCGTGCTCCATCTTCGACTACATCATCGCTTACTAACAGGTGAGATAGTAGTCAAACGCGTGCCTCTGAATAGTAAAAAAAAAGTCTTGCCCTCGGGTACCGTGTTACCCAGAAGGAAAGAGACAGACTGACCTATAGAAGCGCAGTGTAGAACAGAATGACCGCGGGCAAGTTTGTCCAGTGAATCCCGCTCAAGACTATCGACAGGTATCTCGCCGAACATTATTTATATTTAACTACACAGTAAACCCATATCTATTTTCAAACCTATAAACTTGCAACGTTTTGTTTATTTAGCGCGGACTTCAAACGATTGTATTGTTTCTATCGTAGCCGTATGTTAAACAGCAGTATTTCCAACATTTACATTAAAGTAAATAATTTAGTGTAAATGTTGGACTGTACTATTGATTTTGACATGTTCTTTGTTTATATCTGCACTATTATTAAAACCGTAAATAATAGTATTATCAATCAATATCCTAATATATAAAATTCTTCCGATACTGATGAGTGACTGACAACGCACAGCCGAAACTAGCAGTCGTAAAAAGCTGGAATTTGGCATGTAGGTCTTTTGGGGAAGAGAGGGAAACATCACGCCCCAGTCGCCGCAACAGAAGAAGACACCCCGGCCGTGGGGAGTGGTAGGGCGATTCCCGGCCACCGTAGGCGCGGGCCTACGCATGGCGAGCATTGGGTAGCTCACCGTCCGTTCAGAACCAGGCCCGTGTCGACGGCGCGTTGTGTTCTACGCGCGCCTCAAGCAGATTTCAGCATAGTATACGGGGCCCGCTAGGGTCAGTGCTTGCCAAAGATGAAATTTGTTCGAAAGAGTCACCGTGGCCCTGGAACGCAAAGGGAAAGGAGGAACACGGATGGGTTTTAGTCAGTAAGAGTCTGACACTCCCTTCTGTTCCGCCCAAAGCAGGAGGAGTCATTTGATGATTTACCATCTTTAAAGAAAAGGCACCTGCATCTGCTTATTTGAATATACCTGCTGATAAACACATGACCTTCCTCTGCGTTGTGCAGTGGAGTAAAACCACGTAACCTCATCATATAAAACCACGTCAGTGTGTAGGGGAGTACGAAGAGAGAATTTCCCGAAATTCCTACGGGAACGGGCAAAAGCTATTAATTACTATAAGTACATTTAATTCCAAACGTCAAATCGCAGGTATAGGCAAAGCAGATGCCAAATTAAAATGGAACTCGTAATGGAATCTAACATAATAACTCGAATTATATCTGTCGTATGTCACGAGAGAACTTGGGGAAAGTAGCCTCGGATTGGTTTCCAAACAGTAGGAACTGGCGACGCGGTAGACCGAAAAGGAAAAAGAAAGAAAGCAAAATATTTATTTCGGACCCGCACAAGACGACAAGCAAAAAAGTAAAATAAATGAGAGAATAAATAAATAAATGTTTATTTCCAATAATTTGTTAACAAAGGTTACAAGTACAGTAATATGATACAGCATAAAGTTCAAAAGATCTGATCTGTGAGTATACTGTGCCTGCTCACTGCCACTTGAATTTGGCGATTCTTCGAAATGTGCCGATAACCTTCGTTCTGTAACAAAGTCTCGATAAACTGTAATGTAGAAAATAAATTCTTTGTTAATATGGATACCTTTACTGCAATTGAAACAGATTTGTAGTAAACGTAAGAAGTCGCAAATTAGAAAAATTAAAAAACCCGACTGCAAAAGGTCAACCGGGACACTTATGAACCAAAACTGTTCCCTAATTGAATTGAAACATATAGCTTATATATATTTTTGTAACCTCCATTTATTTTCTTCATTTTGATACCCTACTCAATTCATAGGTTTGGTTAAAAAAATATTAACGACTTACCTGCAATTTTGCGCCCAAAATCCGCCATATTGCTTTCAAAAAAAAACTATCCAAGGACACTTGGGTTTTAAATGAATCTAACGACACCTTAATAGTCGACATCCATTCAGTCGTTTGGAAGGTACGAGGTAATAAAGAAAATTACAAACAAACATACATACAAGATACGCGTAAAAACATTACCCTTCCTTGGCAGTTGGGTAAAAACAACCCATAAGAAAAGAACACTAAACAAGCTCCTTAGGCTGGTCATAAACTAGGCTATAAGCTCCTAAGGCTGCTCTCTCGAGAAATGCTTAAAAACAGCGTGCAGATCATTGCTATATAAAAACCCAAGATGCACAGTCTCGAATAAATGCAACACTCTAAACTGTCGTCAAAAACTGACATGTATCAAGTGTCATGTGTGAGTTGTTTGTAGTTATACTATAAACAATTTTTTTATTTATAATTCAGCCTTACACGGATCGTTTTTACAAAGCAGGGCAATATGGCGAGCGATGCGAGACTGTTTGAAACTAGCGCACAATTATACATATTGTGCTTGTTTTTGCGGACGTTTTTGAGATGCTGAGTGTGTATCTTGGGTTTTTTATATATCAATGGTGCAGATGAAGCAACTTTTCGTCGGCATTTACTGAGAAATTACATATGAAAATATAGGTAGTAATCTAGATGATATGATCCGTAATTTCGTTTAGCCAGAATTTATGTATCGGTATCAAATAAGAAAAAAAAAACACCAAATCACCTCCAAATCGTTGAGATGAAACCATTTTACTCCTTAATTTTTTAACAAAAGTCTAAAAAAAAATATCTACTGCTTTGCAATAAAAACGAAAATAATTTGGTTTTGTTACTTTTTTGTAATAAATTAAAAATGCGGGTAGCGGAGTGGCGCGTAGAGGAGTAGTTAGCTCCGTTTATATGCACAAGGTCATTGGCATGTAAGTATACAAGCCTTAAACCAAATCCTACGCTGTCGGATTGGTTCAGTGCGGAAGGGACGCGTGCGGGAATCCTATCACGTAAGTAGTTTGCTATACCTAATGGCAGTCTGGCCCGGCCGATCTGACGATGCTGATGAGCCAGTGATGTTACTAGCTATTTATAAGTCTAGTAGTTAGTATTGTATTCGATATTAATTGAAAATAATTAATCTGGTTTCATAAAACCGGCCAAATGCGAGTCGAACTTGCAAATTAAGGGTTCTATTCTATTCTTTTTTTGTTTGGGTCACAGAAATTCATAACTGTACTAAATATCAGCTGAATCGGTTCAGCATATTCGGAGCAAATTAGCTATGATAGACAGACACACAAATAATCCATTTTCCCAAACGGACGTTCGAAAACTAAATTACTTATTTGATTAACTAACTATAGTAAACTTGAGATGCGAATTATGCTTAAAAATTAGTAGAATTGCCCCAGAGGCTCAACAACCCGATATTCAATCAAAAAATTTTCACATTTACCTATAATATTAGTGGGATAGTAAGATGAGTGGAACAGGAAATATAATTATGAACCAGTGACTGTCCCCTCCCTAGCTACTGAGCGGGTTAATTGCAACAGTTCTCAAACAACTAGGTATTGAACATGTACACCGAGTATCGATATCAGCATTATCGAGTACATCGGTATACATGTATATACATGAATGTATACGGAGTGTAGTGCAGCAGATGCCTTTACTTAGTGTTATTAGTTTAGCTAAATGACGTATCATCTACACTAATATTATAAAGAGGAAACTTGTTTGTTTGTTTGTTTGTTTGTTTGAATTGAATAGGCTCCGAAACTACTGGACCGATTTGAAAAATTCTTTTAGCATTGGATAGCTACATTATCAGGGAGTAACATAGGCTATATATTATCCCCGTACTCCCACGGGAACGGGAGCTACGCGGGTGAAACCGCGTGACGTCCACTAGTGAAAAAAAACCACATAAGCACAAAACGTTTTGGGAATACTCTCATTGTGCTTACAGCTAAGGAGTGGAATTCACGGCCCGAGCCTGTGTTTCCTGGGACCTGTTCCATAAAGCTGACAATTCGACATATATGTCAAAAATGTCAAAATTGTAGAATTGTCGCGTTTATGCAGTTTTGTTAAGGTGACAAATATGTCAAAACTCGACAGGTGAAATTTTGACATATTTGGAACTAGCACTTCGCCCGCGACTTCGTCTGCGTAGAATTTAGAAGTGGCGCGCAACTTCTCTGTCCTATATTCTCATTCTGGAAAATTCATCATCATGATTCTTTATTCTGATAGTTTGTGAGTCACTTTCCGTACTTTCAGCCTCGGAACTACTTAGACATGTTTCTAGTATTCTGGTACTAATCTTTAGCGCTTATAATTCCAGCCCAGAAAAAACTTCGATATATTTGTTCTCCTGGTATTTTTGAATCCTAGCCACTCACAATTCCAGTGCCCGCCGGAAA
Organism: Lacanobia wlatinum; assembly: GCA_947578705.1. Taxonomy (NCBI): domain Eukaryota; kingdom Metazoa; phylum Arthropoda; class Insecta; order Lepidoptera; family Noctuidae; genus Lacanobia; species Lacanobia wlatinum. The sequence goes on from OX388038.1 coordinate 25,760,438, forward strand.
TACTTCGACATATTTCTGGTATCGATATATATAGCGTTATAGATTAACAAGTACCAGTACTTGTTAATTATTTAAAGTTTTGCTGTGCTCGACAGGGTCCATAATTGTTTCTATTTATTCATTTTACCACCTGTATGTGTACATTATGGATTGCAATTTAACAATTAGATTTAAAAAATTGAGATTTGAGATTTATGAAATGAAGAAAGGGAGTGTTCCTGTGTCTGCGCACATACTTGTGCACTCTAATATTTCGCGCGCCGATGCACGATGGCTAATCTTAGCTGAGATTGCAAATTTCTCCAGACTAGCACTTTGTCCGCGCTGCAATTTTCTTAAGGTTCTTTTTTTTAGTAATAAATATAGCCTAAGTTACTCATGGATAATGTAGCATTCTAATGGTGAATGAATTTCTTAAATCGGTCCAGTGATTTTTGAGTTTATTGGTTACAAACATACAAATCTTTCCTTAGGTAGTTTAGATGAACAGATCAATATTGTTCAACGCAGGCAGAACCGGGGCAGGCAACCAGTTACTAATAAAAGAAACATGTCACATTTTCCAGTAATACTCTATTCAAGAATCGTTCCATCAGAAACGAATCCTACAAAGATTTCCGCCAACTCGGTAACCTAAGTTCTCCGCCCTGAGGCGGGCAGTCATAAATTTCCCAGACTTCAGCAAGGGCAATAAATCTTCCAAGTGTCATTTTGAGCGTGAACCCAGCCTGATTTAGTGCTTCGTTTGGAGACCGTCTAGAATTCTAGATAGACAGTAATATGCGAAAGAACTAGTTTTTTGTTAGTGCTTAAAAAGTTTTCTCGGCGTGGAAGTTCTTCAAATTTTGTATACAGAGTGTCCCGGAAGTGTGTGGTCAAATTTAAGCGTTTGACGTTCTGAATCTGATATACAGTAAGTAAACGATAGCAAAAATAATTATTATCAACTTTTTTCATTTCCGACTACAATAAATACTGAAAAGTTTCAAACAAGCCAGTTTCATGCAGTTACTGGCATCAAATCTTGTGATTGAACTAAAACTATTGCCATTAACTGCCTCCTTTTTACAAGCTTTTATTTAATTTGCAATATAGTGAATAGGTAACTTCTAGGCAAGCGTGCTCCATCTTCGACCACATCATCACTTACCAACAGGTGAGATAGTGGTCAAACTGTGCCTATCAATAATAAAAATATATATAGATATATGTATGTTTGTCCGGGTGGAATCTTGCAACTGGATTTTAAATCAGTTATCTTTAACCGATTGAGCTGAAATTTGGTATACACGCTTATTTTGGATGACAATGCACGCTTATTTATGTGACGTCATTCTAATTCCAATATGGCGGATGATTGGGGAATTGTTATTTTTGGTCTAATTCTTGAATAACTTCAAAACAATTTATTTTAAAATTATGGAAAAATATAATTAAAACCCTCACAGTAAGCCCTTTCAGTAATTATACTAACGCTTCGTCCTAGAGATTAGTACGAATTATTACACATAAGTGACACCACTCAGACACGATAGTTGAGAGTCTTCTTTTTTCTTTTTTTTTTTTTTCAACTGTGGGTACCTCGATTTCTCCTTATTAGTCGACTTGGAATCTCTCGTCATTCACATTTTAGTGTTCAACCGCTCAACACGTTCAACATTTTATTGTTACTGTACCGTTAATATAATGTCGAAGAGAACGAGTAATGTGGATTACGAACACCTAACGAAGAAATTTCAAAAATACGAACGCAGATTACGGCGTTTGTATTCACTTTCGCAAGACGTAACTCCTTCGATCGCGCATACTTCGTATGAACAAACAGATATGTTACCTAGTGATTGTGTGTGTTGCTACTGAGTATTAAAATAACGTATTTACGTTAAAACTTAAGTTTTGCACTCCGGGCTACCTATGGGTTTTCCGACGCACTAACTTTACTACCAATACTCAATAAAACAGTTTTATTTCACGGGTTTATGGCTAAACGTATTTACGTTTAAACAAGCCTTGCACTCCGGGCTGCCTGTGGGCTGTCTCGACGCAAGGACTACTACTATAAAACACCCGTTACGTCATGTGTACCTTTTTCCTAAAATTTGCGAACGAACATTGGTAACTACCAATGTTCGTTCGCAAATTTTAGGAAAAAGAATACAACATCTATTCTAATCCGTTTTACCCATCGGTAAAATAAATAAGTCGGTAGATATTTTTCTACTTTATTTCCTACCTACCTACAAGTAATTATTTATAAAATTGTAGGTTTCTAACTTATGAGTTAGGTACAATAGCCTATTTTCAATTACTGTGTTTCTTTTAAGAATACACTGGTATTGAGCCTGAAGATTGGTTACAAGACTCTCGGGAGGTCAGTTATGAACCCGACGAGACAATGACCGTTGTTCCTGTCGACCTGGCCGAGCCTGTTATTGTAGCTGACTTATATGGTGTCCATAATAAAGAGTATTCTATTCTATTCTATTCTGATCACATCGTACCAGCAATGGATCCGGTCATACCAAGCGACCCTGTACCGGGCAAACCTAATACCTCGCATGAGGTACCAAGTGACATTATTAACGTGGACCTAGACCAGGATACGATGGTGATCCTGGGAGAAGTCCCGCCGACATCAGTTAAGTACGGTCCAGACTTACATTAAGACTTAATTTAAGCAAACGCTTCGAATACATTGCCACCGAGGATCTTGAAAATGATTGCAGGAAAACAATAATTACAAAATATTTGGTACCAGCAACTGCCCGCTGCCCCGGCCCTGAACGCGGAACTGAAAGCAGCGATACCCGAAGCCGCAGCAAAGCGCGATAAGGCCATAGTTGTCAAGCAGGATCAGATTTCGAGCGTAATCTCCTGCTTGGGGCAGGCCAGTCAACTCGTTGCAAAAAGCAGAGTTACTCCCTGAACTAATTGACGCTGCACGAATCCTTTGTGATATCTAACACTACGATTCGGTTACCCGCAGAAACTTTATTTTGTCTGCACTAAAAAGGGACATGAAGGAGGCTTAAGTACTTAGTACTAAGATTGATGAATTTCAATTTGGCGACAATTTATCAGAAACAATCAAATCAGCTAAGGCTGTTACCAAATCCGGCACAGAACTGAAGCCTGATACCGTCAATAGAAACCCAACAAAACGACCAAGCAACCCAATGCCGCAGAGGCATTTAAACCGACGAGCTCCTGCTCCAGCGCGCAGGCCGCTGGCAGCCGCGCCGAGGAGCCGCGAGCCTGCAGTGCCGCGCCCGCCAACCCCGCCGCCGCCCGCCAGCTCCTCGAGGAGGTTGCCGCCGCAGCGCCAGCCGCAGCGCCGCTACTAGACCCAGTTAAGTACGCCGAGCGCTTGTCATACTTTAGTAAACAATGGTCGCTTATAACGTGATCGATCGATCAATCGATTGTCGTGGATTGACGGATGCAAACTTATCTTTTCCTCTCAGGTAATACAAAACGTAATACCTAACGAGCAAAGTTATTAGACTTCAGAATTTATTTGTTTTGCCGAAACTATTAATAGCCTTTTAGATATCGGCGCCATTTCAAAATGTGACCCATGCTCAGGTCAATTCATATCTAGCGTGTTTCTCACTCCTAAATTAAATGGAAAATGAGGTTCACATTAAACCTCAAACAATTAAATAAATTCATTAATACACTCCATTTTAAATAACAAGATCTAAGCACCGCTATAAAACTTGTAACTAAGGACTGCTATATAGCGACCTTACTTTAAAGACGCTTATTTTTCTATTAAAATGCACGAACATTCTCGTAAATATCTTAAATTTTTATTCAATAACCAATTACACGAATTCAATGTCTTGCCATTCGGGTAAGTACAGCTGCATACTTGTTTACAAAGTTAATGAAACCTGTTGTAAAATTGTTGCGGTCAGCGGGTTTTTTATCTACCCTCTAGTTAGATGATTGATTGTTACTAGGCGATACCTACATACGACTATTGCGAGATTAATGTTGCAAACACAAAGAAACTGCTTTGCGCTTTAAGCTTTATTATTAATTATTATAATAAAAGCAATCTGTTTCCTTCTACTATGTGCAAATTCTTAGGAGTTTTAATAAACTCGACTAAATTAGAAATTAGTTTACAGACTGATAAAAAGCGCGCATGAAAAACGAAATTCATAAATTTATCAACATCAAAAGTTGCAAAATTAGAACCTTCATACAACTAGTAGATATTTTAGTGTCAGCCTGCCCAGCTGTTGAATACGGCTGGGCACACACCAAACTATTTGAACGATGCAAATTCTTGAATCAAATCCGTGATGAAGATTATAGTAAACAAATGATTCTCCCCGAATCGTTAGACTGACTTTAATTGGTGGTTAAAAATTATTGATAGATCAAAGCACCCTACTAGGGATGACCACTATAACATCGAAATATTTACTGACGCCTCAACAACGGGATGGGGCGCCTCCTGTGGTAGTGAAAAGACAAATGGACAGTGGTCGACCAGCGAGCGAGCCAAACATATTAATTATTTAGAGCTATTAGCTGCATTCATTGCCCTTAAAAATGTTTGCCAAGGATTTATATGATTGTCAAGTATTACTTCGAATTGATAATTCGACTGCTTTAGCATTATCATCCGGATGGGCGGGGTTCAATACCCCCAAACAAGTATGGCAAGGGAGATTTCGGATTGGTGTGAAGAACGCAAACTGTATATTTTTGTTTCTTATATACGATCTTGTGATAACACCATTGCAGACGCCGAGTCACGTCGTAATCATCCAGACGTAGAATGGGAGTTGTCAGAGCGGGCCTTCAACACTCAAGTGTAGGTTTGGATTACACGATATACCAGATATTGTTTGCCAGTCGTATCACCAAAAAAGTGCAAAATACGTTTCCGGGCATGAAGACTCAGACGCTTATGCCATTAATTCTTTCACAATCCACTGGGGCCCTTCTTATTTCTATGCGTTTCCCCCCTTCTCGGAAATTTTAAAAAGTCTTAAGAAAATTATCAGCGATAAAGCTCAGGGAATTTTCGTTGCTCCTTTATGGCCCATGCAACCATAATATCCTCTATATAGGTCTCATCTTATATCGGATCCAATTATATTTACCCCTAACGAAAACAATTTGATATCTCATACCCCGGTTGCTGGGGTGTTATCCGAGAGGCGTTTTCACGAAGATGCCTGCCGCCTTCGTCAATAGATATCATGATAGCTTCTTTGTCAGATAGCTCGATAAAACAATATGACGTACGTCTAAAAAAAATAAAAAAAATGATAGATTTTTTGCAAAGAATTCGGTGTTAACACTTACGAGGCGTCAGTTCCATCAGTAATTTATTTTCTGACGCAATTTTTTAGCAATGGTGGTAAATACGGGACTAAATTCTTATCGATCAGCTTTGTCAGTGATTTTGGGACCACATATTTCTAAAGATGATCGAATTCTCAGATTTTTTAAAGGTGTTTTCGCTTACGCCCGCCTAGGCCAAAATATAACGTAACGTGGGAAACAAATTATGGGCTAAATTATTTGCGGTCTCAATATCCCAATGACCAACTTTCACTAGATGAAATTTCAAAGAAATATGTAAGGTTACCTACTGGCCCTTACCATGGCTCATAGGGTCCAAACACTTTCGAATATTAGAATAGAAAATATAGATAGGTATATTATCACCTAAAATTGTCATTACAATTCCTGATTTGATAAAAACTTCTAGAGTGAGGTCTAAACAACCCCTTTTAACTTTGCCCTTTTTTAACGAGAGTGTAGAAATTCGCCCCGCTAATACACTAGTATTTTACATAGAAAAAACCAAAAACCTGCGCAAATCTGGCATACTTTTTATAAATAAAAAAAAAAAAAACCGCACATCTCTGTAAGTACGCAAACACTTAGCTGCTGGATTAAGTGCACATTATTCGATAGTGGGTTAGACGTGTCCCTGTTCTCGGCGCACAGCACACGTCACGCGGCCACGTCGCGCGTATGCCTGCGGAGTTAGCATAGACGAAATTCGCAGAACTGCAGGCTGGAACGGTAGTTCTGAAACTTACGCTAGGTATTACAACCGCACCATCATCGATTATGATGAGGGTTCTCTAGCTAGGTCGATAATTAATTAGTAAGAATGAAAATAATCTTCTTTTCTCACAGTTGTCGTTGTTGCAACATTTGTGTAATAAATTGTACTCATGCATAAAACAAGAAATAAGTATTTAATTTGTACGATTGTTTATTTCTTATGGAAATGTTTATGATTTATGATCTGACGCATTCATTTCATTTGAAAACATTTTTATATTAAATAATAAAGGAGTCTGAAGTTAAAACACTGCGTTGTTAATATTTCCAGAAATAACTCTCAAAGTCTACATGTGTAATAATTCGTACTAATCTCGAGGACGAAGCGTTAGTATAATTAATGATTAAACGAACTTACCTGTAAGCGAAGTTCTATCATAATTATACGAAGCGCTTCGTCCGAAGAGATTAGTACTCCCGCCCTCCCACGCTTCCGCTATTCCCTTACATTTTTTCTGAAAATATTAAGCAACGCTGATTCCTCTAAACTTTAAACTTAATGACGAAAGATTCCAAGTCGACTAATAAGGAGAAATCGAGGTACCCACAGTTGAAAAAAAAAAAAAAAAAAGAAAACTCTCAACTATAGTGTGACTATAGTGTCTGAGTGGTGTCACTTATGTGTTACTACATGTGTAATAATTCGTACTAATCTCTTCGGACGAAGCGCTTCGTATAATTATGATAGAACTTCGCTTACAGGTAAGTTCGTTTAATCATTAAGTATATGTCACATGATGCAGTTTAAAAAACTTTTTTTAAATTTTCTAGTTTGACCCCCAAACTAAAAAAAAATCTTTATTAACGAAACACGTCCGTGTTTGGGTTACAGAAGTCCATATGTGTACGAAATTTCAAGAGAAACGGTTTAGTAGATCCGGATAAAACTGGCTGTGACAGACGGACAGACAGACAGACAGTCACCCGAGTGATCTTATAAGGGTTCAATACTCAAAATATTTATTTCAAATAAACTATTTACAGGCACTTTTGAATTTTCAAGGTCGGTCTGCATTCTGCGTTCTGCGTTCTGCTTTCTGCGTTCTGCTTTCTGATTTCTGCGTTCTGCGTTCTGCTTTCTGCGTTCTGCGTTCTGCGTTCTGCGTTCTGCGTTCTGCGTTCTGCGTTCTGCGTTCTGCGTTCTGCGTTCTGCGTTCTGCGTACTGCATTCTGCGTTCTGCGTTCTGTGTTTTGGATTTTGCGTTTTGCGTTTTGTCTTATGAAAAAGATTTGTTATTAGTACAGGGTTCTTGTTGGATACAATTGTTATGTATAGGAACCATGAATTTTTCTAGGATATAAAAGTAGCCTATGTCATTCTAGGACCCCAAACTACCACTATGCAAAAACCACGCCAATATCTTGCCCCTTAAAAACAAAAACAAATAATCCAATGGGAACTTATTCTTCCGGGATAAAAAGTAGCTCACGTCGTTCTCTCCTCAAAATGACCGTTATGCAAAGAATCATGTTAATCCCTTGCTCTCTGAAAAACAATAATAAATCTATTCCACGGGAACCGTAAACATTTTCGGGATAAAAAGTAGTTAGACAGACAGAGTTACTTTCGCAATTATAGTATTAGTTAGGATTATTACTAGCACTGTTAAATGAGATTAAAGTTCCGAAGTCTGCGTGAAGCCAGAGCAAAAACTAGCATCTAGAGCTATAGCTACGCCCGTGCAGATCGTGCTTAAGAAACGCACCAGAAAAATAGAAGAAAAAAAAGCAGGATACAGTGCCACTCTTTCATACCTAACCCTTAAAATTCTCAAAATACCAGACAGTCTAAACGTAGAATTTAAGTCCAGTAAAATATAATATTTGCGGACTTCCAGTGCAAAGTACTGCCAAAGCATTACTCGGAACCACATTTAGCATAAATCTGAAGCTAAAATTCTATGAAAACCGCAAAATGTACAAAAGCAGAATATCAAGACTTTTGTGTGCAACCAAGTGTATACAGAACAAGGAATCACGTCGCTGGAAGCGACTAGTGAGAGCATTTGTTACTTACTAGCTTTTGCGGCGACTACGTACGCGCACATCCCGTTTTTTCCTGTTCGCTTAGGAATTTCGTAAAATTCTCTCTTAGTGCTCCCCTACACTCTCCAAGGAACCTACATGCCAAATTTCAGCTTTCTATGACCAGTAGTTTCGGCTGTGCGTTGTCTGTCAGTCACTAAGTAACGGAAGCGTTATAAATATTAGAATATTTTGTAACTTGTAACGTTCGAAAATCGACTAATAATTGCGGAACATATGACGAGGCAAAAAGACTCGTTACAATCATGTTACAATTTATAAAATTATTCACCCTTTTCGAGAGTATTTTCATATTTATATCGTTTTCATTGACCCTGTCCTGTAGCCAAAATAGCTGTAGTGCTATTCTGTAACAACATTTTCGTATATCGACAGCGGAATCCGAAGTGAGTTTTAAATTAAGCCCTTTATGTTGTTTACAATACAGCTCACTTTGTGAGTTTTATCACTCAGGTGAAGCTCGATATCGAAATATTTATTTACAGAATAGACTAGCTGGATAGATTTTAACAGTTGACGTATCGTTCGATTTTTCTTAAGTGCCGAAGTGAAATAGACGGTATGAATTTAAAAAAAAAATAAGATGGCGGTCGCCGTTACGAAAATAAAATCCTATTTTTCGAAATAGTTATGTAAGGAATCAGAATTGTACCAAGGAAACGATTTCAAACGACTAGAGTCACTATAACATTTTATTTTATTTTAATTTGACGTTCAAAAGCGCCTTTATTGGTCTAGTTGAAATAAATCATTTGACTTTGACTTTGAAAAATGTAAGTCACTAAAATTCAAATAAGTATTTTTTTTTGCGCCTGGACGTTTCTTTTCTGGTATAACAACATATTTAAAAACCGGCCAAGTGCGAGTCGGACTCTCACACGAAGGGATCCGTACCATAAACTGAAAAAAAAACACGTGCTTCGTATGAGAGCTCCCTTTAATTTTTAATTATTTGTTGTTATAGCGGCAGTAGAAATACACACTCGGTGAAAATTTCAACTGTCTACCTATTACGGTTCTTGAGATACAGCCTGTTGACAGACAAAGTCAAAAGTTAAAACGTTTATTCCAATTAGGCTATTAAACGACACTTTTGAACGTCATTTACATTTCAAATAATGTAAAATACTAAAGTGACTCTACTGTCCATTCGGAAAGGTAGATTCTTATGGAGAAGAACGGACAAGAAACTCCATAGTTACTCTTTTCGAATAAATCTGGTAAAACGTTTATTCCAATTAGGCCATTAAACGACACTTTGGAACGTCATTTACATTTCAAATAATATAAAATACTAAAGTGACTACTGTCCATTCGGAAAGGTAGATTCTTATGGAGAAGAACGGACAAGAAACTCCATAGTTACTCTTTTCGAATAAATCTTGTATACAAAAATTTAGTTATATGAGAGGACCATGCAACTAGGGTATGCAGAGGTAGATTTTTTAATTTTCTAAATAAGTACGTGGTACTCACACATTTACAAATGTTTGGAATCACTAATTAACAGTGTGTGAGTTAGCAGAAAAATACAAACAAAAAAAAACAGTACATCTATAAAGTTAATACATAAAGCAACAGGATCCTCATAAACAAAGGCTTAGTAATACGGTTCTTCCGTTGGTAACCCTCTGGGTATGGAACCCTAAAAACTATTTACAATTTCTATCTTCAATCTTTTTACCATTATTCCCCGAAATATTTCAATAACGTAATTTTAGATATCGCCAGACTAGGGATGTGTCAAACTTGTCCGAAACCATACCTAATGGAATAAAAAGCTCGGAATACTGGGCTTTTACGTCGCCTATATCCGGACCTTTTATTTACATATTGAATATTTAATGTAAGAGTGTATGGTTTGTCCTTTATTTTAGGCTGGTTAAAGGCGATGTCATCTTGACTAAGTTTTTTAAAACTTCGTAGGTATGCAAAGCAATTTTTTTTAAACAAAAAGGTCTTATTGCCGTAACCTCAAAAGTACGTGGTCATATTTAAGTATCTGATAAACAACTTGTAATAGAATAAACACAATACCTCTTAACGGGTCATTGTACTCATAATTATGAACGACTTTTACTATGGGACACGAAATCGAGAAAAAAAAATCAACTGTTCAGTGCATTTTGACGAGAAGTGCCGCCTGCCGCGTGTACTCTCCATGTTTTATAATTTATGTTTATGTCACGGTTATTTGCCGGAAGAGCTGACGAAAACTATTATAATACCGGTTTTCAAGAATAAGAGTGTTGACATGTCAGATAAAGAAAACTATCGGCCCTCTCTGTTCGAAAATTGTTCATTCTAAATCTAATTCTAACAGTCCACTCCCGAAATTCCTATAATCCCGAAAAGTTCAATGCCTTGAGACGAAAGCATACAGAGTGTTCGTCCATTTCTGTCCATTCAAAGTTAGCTCAACGTTTCTTTTATTTCCTTGGTCCTTATGTATACAACAGAGTTAATACAATCTTACATATGTATTCAATGGTTAAATGGAAATGCAAAACGACTGTAAAGAACTGGTTGCTGGATTTGGACTATGAAGAAACAGAAAATATAAGCCAAACCATTAAATAATCTTAACACAAATATTCCTCTCATTTTTACTGATAAACATGAACCACAAGACTTACATGCACATACAACACACAACACCCTCACACACTACACATACAATTCTACAATAACATCACTTAACGTTACAAATATAACCAAATTGTTATTATATAAACTTACCTCTCGATCAAAATTGTTTGCTAATAGTGCTATGTATAATCTGATTGACGCCGTAAAATATGAAAATGGTTAAAGGGGTGCGAGCCTGGAGATCTGTCATACAGGTCCTGAACCTAGTTCAGACTCCAGCTCTCACAAAGGTTCTAGCGTAAGGCAAAGATGTATGTTATGAATAAATTACCTACTGAAACAATGTACCTTTATGAGAGAAATAAATAAACTATTATTATTATTATCTCACTGGCTACAATAATGGCCAAGGTGCTTGACAGCTTGCTTAGCAACATTCTCCTGCAGCACATTAAGCTAAATGATGCCCAATTTGGGTTCAGGAGTGGGCTGTCAACAGAGAGCGCAATCTTGTGTTAAGCAGGCTGTCGGGTACTACACGGAGAGGTGTATGCGTGTTTCCTGGACCTTTTCAAGGCCTTTGATAGGGTGTTATATAATAAGCTGTGGCCCAAATTGGAAGGCGCGGGTGTGCCGGCTGAAGTCAATTCCTTGTTGCGCCATTGGTACACGTGTCAGAGTAACCAGGTGAGATGGGCTGGTGCGCTATCTGGTGAGTATGGCATGGACTGTGGCTGCGGCAGCGGGGGATAACCTCTCCTCTGTTATTTAATCTGTATGTGACCTCATCGGCGAGCTCAGCAGTACTCATGAGGGTTGTTTTGTAGACGAAGTGAGCGTAAATAACATCAGTTATGCGGATGACATGGTACTGCTGGGATCGTCAGTGGGGGCGGTGCGTAAGCTTGTGGCAATCTGTGAGGCGTATGCGACGGAACATGGACTGAGGTATAACTCGAAAAAGATCAAAGTGCTCGTTTTCAAGAGTGGAAAGCGTGGTCCAGTGCATGTTCCGCCTATTATGCTTGATAGTGCGGTTTTGCAAGTGGTCAGCAGCTTCAAGTATCTGGGGCACATTGTGACAGAATATTTGCAAGATGACGCAGATAGGGTGAAAGAATATTTGCGAGATGGCAGTCAGGGGGAATATGGTTGCACGCCGGTTAGCACGCTGCTCGAGGGATGTGTGTGATTTCTCTTTTCAAGGAGCACTGCCAATCGTTATACTCGAGCAGTTAGTGGGTTAACTATACTCGCCGGGCTGCTAGTGCTTTGCGTGTCCAATACAACAACATCTTCAGGATGCTGATGCGGCTGCCTCGCTATTGCTGCGCGTCCGGGATGTTTGCAGAGGCACCAACGGACGGCTTTCATGCGGTAATACGTAAGAAAGTGGCCTCCTTACAGCAGCGCGTGCGAGGCAGTAGCAACGGTATCCTGCAGATGTTGTCGTGCGGATTGTCCTATCCAGTACAAATGGATGCTCATTTTGATGGATATTGACTAACATAGTACTTAAGATTTACTAACACAATAGGTAACGATAATGATTGATATTGTAATTTTAATAAGAATTTTAGTTTTATTTATTTCTCGGATTTTTAACTTCTAATTGTATGGATTGATTATTATCTGAATTAAACTGATTAATAATAAAAGACAGTAGATTTTTTTCGCAATTTTGTGGTTGGTACCATAGTGAAAGTTGTTCATAGTGATGAGTACAGTGCTCCCTTAAGAGATATTGCGTTCATTCTGTTACACGTTTTATAGTAAAGAAGTAATAGTGAGGCACAAAAAAATACATTGACTTTTTCAACATACTGACACACTGTTCTGTTTGTTGTGTGTGTGCTCATACTGTTTATTACTTGTAAGTTAAGAGCCATGAGTTGTGTATATTCTTTGTTGGAGATCCTTAATAAATAAATAAATAAATAACATAAGAGTCCCCAAAAACGACAGTTGTCTGGTGCAGTTGCTAGCATCAAACTGAGATTGAACTAAAATAAATGCCATAAACTGCATCAGACTGTCTCAAACGTGCTTTTTTGAAAAGTCTATAAGTCTTAATTTTTGCTACAGTTTCTTAACTGTAGCAAAAATTAAGACTAGTATCATTCATTGTGCGTTCAGCTAAGGAGCGGAATTCCCAGCCAGAGTCGGTGTTTCACGCCCTGTGTAAGCAAAGACCTATTTTCTGTTTTTTTTTTCACAACTTTAGTCTCATTAGTATCGAAGATAAGGTGTACTGGTAGGTACCTAATTTACTGTCATTTTCTTAGTAACTTCAAATCTGTTTATTTTAAAATAATGAAAAACATCATCATCGTCATCATCACAGCCGAAAGACGTCCACTGCTGGACATAGGCCTTCCCCAAAGGGGGTGGGGGGGTGCCATAATCGCCACGCTTGGCAGGCGGGTTGGCGATCGCAGTGTATGATGTTGAGTTTCACAGAGAACGCTGCTGCCCATTCTCTGGTGAGTCCCTTAGTTGCCTCTTACGACACCCACGGGAAGTGATGGGATAGTATTATTCTTTTACGGCACCAAACGGCACCGACCGACACCATACGGCAAAAAAATACTGTCATAATATACCTGTAGCGGCACCAATAAAAACCATCGTAGCAAAATCTTCATCGCAACAAAAAAAAACCGCAACGCCATCTGTGCAACAAGCAGCGAACTACTACCATGAAATCCTGCATCGTGGTATCAGACTTTACCGTGCGAATTATACAATAGTCCAAACATCAACTATTGAGCAGTTGTCCGATAGACACATTAACAACCATCTGGTCGGAGGACCCTCCTTTTTCAATGGAGGTTTGCGGGACTTTACCCTCTGTACCGCATACCCCATTCCTCATTTGAATATGTCCCACGGTACCAACAGATTGAAAAACTTTTTTCTTTAATTTTTTTATACAAAAAAAAAAGTGTGGATTCAACCTATACCTAAGCACTCTCTTCTGCGATAATAAAACACGAGGTACATGTTGGACATCCCACCGACACGCACTAAACGTTTTGGGAACACATTCATAGTGCGTACAGCTAAGGAGTGGAATTCCCAGCCAGAGTCTGTGTTTAGTGATAGCTACAACCTGGGAGTCTTTAAGACAAGAGTGAATAGGTTGCTTCTAGGCAAACGTGCTCCATCTTCGATCGCATCATCGTTTACCATCAGGTGAGATAGTGGTCAAACGTATGCCTATAAATAGTAAAAAAAAACAAAAATGATTAGCTTAATGGAAAAAGGCCGAGGTCGTAAATGATCTAGAAACTTGGTACTTAGGTACATATTTACGTACCTACGTAATAATAGGAGGTCTGCCTAGGGGTGGCCCGGCTGTCAGATCACAAATTGTAAGTAATGATGCGACGCAGTTACGCTATTGTGCCAAACATATGACTTATTTGGGCTAGCGGTGTGATTTACGCACTCGGTGGAGTGAGAACAAGAAAATGGTATAAGGTTTATGCTACTTTTTTACCTTAGTTTTGTAAATGATTAAACATGATTACAACTATTTTTAATATACAAACGAAGGATATTACAATTTTGATTGATATAATTATTTTCATTTGATAATCATCTATTGTTATTATAACCATGAATTATGATATACATCCAAGGCTTATATTTTCATTACAATTGATATATTAGCTTCAATTGACATATTTTGTTTTATGGGCCTCAGTTGCCTGAAATAAAGGATAAATAAATAAATGTCGTACACTTGAACTGGTGATTAAAACCTATTAGGTTCATATCGTATCTTTTTTTTAACGTCAACTTGAAATGTCAAACAGCAAGGGACCTAAGACCTGAAACTCATGCATGGAATTAATTCATGCGTCCTGCTTACTTATGGCTATGTTGCCGTCTTGAATAAAATGTGACGTTTGCAAACGCCACAGATTTAATAATCACTTTATAAAATTTAGTGGAATGTACATTTGTGTATATAGAGCAAATATTTTTATACTAAATGAGGTTTGAACGACTCGACTGTTCATATCTCACCCACACAAAATATGTAGTTAAAAGTATTTAGACAGATTTATTTGAAAGAACATGCGTATTTGCGTAATGAGGTTGAGTGAAATGAATTCTAGTGATAAAATATTGTAATGTTTGTGTAAACTGTCAATTACCTGGAAATGAATTGGCTTTGGCACAGACACAGCTAAATTTATTATTTCTATTTAAATTAACAAATATATATATTGCCACGGAAAGGATACCTAATCAAAATGATTGATGTAAATATACTTAAAGATGTAAAACTAACACATTTTTTTTAAATTATAACTAATATTTATAAGTCTACTTATATAAGACTAGGTTTTCCCCGCGACTTCGTACGCGCATATCCCGTTTTTTCCCGTTCCCGTAGGAATTATGGAACATCCTCTCTTAGTGCTCCCTTACCTTTAAATTAGTTTTCTTTCTTTCTTTATTCCTTGACACTCTCTAAGGAATCTACATGCCAAATTTCAGCTTTCTACGACCAGTATTTCCGGTTGTGTTTTGTCTGTCAGTCACTCAGTCACTGAATCGGTCAGTAACGGAAGAATTTTATTTATATGTTAGGATATTACTTGGTTATTCCTTTTTTATTCGCTAGACGTGGCTCAGAAGGTTGGTCAGCTCAAATAGGACTTCGCTGGGCATTTGTATCTGCCTCATACCGATCGAGTGGTGTTATTGAGTATTTTTCACATTTTAGTGGTACCCCACGCCTAACAACACCGCTGGAAAGTTAAAGCAAAATGCTACATTTCGTTTACTTGGATGACAAACAAAATACGTCATCCAAGCTAACGGATTCCAGCTATTTTGATTTAAAAGCCAAACTACTTATCCGATTTTGATCAAGTTTTTTTTTAATCGGTTTATAAATGACGGATATATGAGGTAAAAACATAAAATAATACAACCGAATTGAGAACTTTATCCTTTTTTGAAGTCGGTTAAACAACACAAAATTGGTGTCCTGAAGTCGCGAGACGGGGTCGCGGCGGCACAGGCTAGAGAGGCCTTGCCCAGCACTGGGACGATTCATGCTAGATCTGATAATAATTTAATCTAAAAGCACTTCAAGGTGCTTAATGTATCAACGTGGTATATAAGTAACTTGTAGAGAATATCTTACTCAGGTGCAACGTCTGCTGTTTCTCCAAAATCGCGTAACTTACCTGAAAAAAGAAAAACGTTTTTTTAGTAACTAAAAAACATTAGCGTATTACTCACACATTTTATTGTTTAATTCTATTGAGTTCGATCGTTTAGAATCAGAATCAGAAATCGTTTATTTGCACAGAATAGTAGGTAACAAAACGTAGTTTTGATGGGAAAATAAACCATGTGGATCCAGTAAAAAAAAAGTCTGAATTTTTCACAGCTTCAAGGGGTACTTACTCAAGTACCCCTTGAAGCTGTGTAAAATTCAGACTTCTAAGTATATGGTTTTAATTTCAGACGGACGGACAGCAAAGTGATTCTATAATGGTTCCGTATTTTTCTTTTTGAGGTACGGGACCCTAAAAGTAATATTAACCTGTCTTGCCAAGAAGTACTGTATTACCCAGTTAACGGGTTGTGGAGGTCTGGTAGGCAGCTGCTCCACGTAAAATACTAATATTCAGCTGAATCCAGTTTGCCTGGAAGTCGACCGTAATATAGTTGGGAAAAAGGCTAGATGAGATAAGAAGATCATTGAATGGTAGCTGCTTAGAGTCCCAAACAGACATTAATTTGAATAACTAGGTACTTTAGAAATAAGTGCAGGTAACCAACTCGTAAGTCCATGTGTGCTCATCTTGTCCAAAGTTCTAACATCTCTCAAAACTTTCCGCGGAGTGTCGCCCGAAGAATTTGAGAAAGTTGAACTTTTCAAAAAGGTATGCGCGATTTTTCTCTACTTCAAAAATCTTGGAATTAGTAAAACATTGCAAAGACGAGTGGCGACGGAAAACATATTACTAAACTTGAAAAAAAAAATCTAGATGTGTCTATTATTTCAGACAAAGTCCATTTGGTTTTTGATGGCAAAGTGGAGTATGCTAGCGTACAAGTCTGTCACACTTATTTATTTTACACTTTCGGCACACAAATGTACTTAAGGGACGGACTTAAGAGCTCTATCACAGAATTGCGTTTTCACTCACAAAAGTGCTGACTCATCGTATTATGTAGAAATTAGGCGTTGCAATTACGTTTATTTTAGGGTTTATTATTAATTTATTCAATAAATATTTATTAAATTTTCATTTCTTATGAGGTATGGTTTATTTTGGTATAAATTTTACGTAATAATATTAATGTATTAAGGAGAAATTTACAGTTAGTTCTGAGCATTTTTGGTAGTTTTTACACGACTGCCTAATTATGGATTTGAATAGGATTTTTTTTACGGATACTTCATTCTTATTTCAAATTTCTGAGGCGGCTATGACCGAAACCACTATAAAAAGAATATTATGATATATTTTTAATTTCATTTGGTTTGTACGGTAGTTCAGTCCACGAGCTCGAAAAAGTGCAGTCGCGCTTTTCATGAGAAATTTACTTCGGAATTTTGGCTTTTTACAAATAGATAAGAGAAAATGCGAAAAGTGAGCTATGTTCAATACTAATAACTATTCTCAACTACCCAATAAGCCAAAGTTGTCTAAATATTAAATTTTCTTAGAATAAGATAGCCAAAGTTGGTCATTTTACGCATAAAACACAGTCAAATTGTTATAGACCTCTTAGGCCCGTATTAATAAACGTTACTCAGCCCATGAGATCGCACTTGGTTTGAATGTTGAGATGCTGCTCGTATTAATAAACATGATTATTTATGTTCTCAAGTTGCGGATTAGGTTTGTGTCATCAACTGAGTGATGGACTGATTAATAAACGAAACTCAACCCTTAAGTATACATCGAGCGCGGGTTACTGAGATGCTATATCATGAGTGCAGACAGACCATGACTTGAGGAGTGGTTAGCGTGGCGCCAAACATGGAGTTTGAAAATATTGAAGTGAAATGAATTATTACGATGAAGTAGATAACTATGACGATATTTTGTGGCCTTTGTGATTTCGTTTACCAAAAATTTACATTTACAAGAGATGCTTCAAATCCTTTTGAGTTACCTAGTGAAAATTAAAAAAAAAAACGTACTACAAACGAAAAAAACACGTTTCTTGTATTGGAGCCCCTTTAATTTTTATTATTTGTTGTTATAGCGGCAATAGAAATACACACTCTGTGAAAATTTCAACTTTCTACCTATTACGGTTCTTGAGATACAGCCCGCTGACAGACAGACGGACGGACGGACGAACAGCGGAGGCTTAGTAATAGGGTTCCGTTGGTTACCGTTGGGGTACAGAACTACTAACTACTACTAATATGTGTACCTATTAAAAAATAGTTTTTATCTAATATTAATAGAAAAAATCCATTAATTCATATGATAATGTACCTAACGTAATTAATTTATATTCTTGAGATGTTCGTGCTGAATACAAACAGATGTTTATGTTTGGCGTTCCTTTTTTGACACTGATGCTACATTGCGTTATGTTGTTTATGCTTGCTGAGTTAGGTAGTAAACAATTATGTCATATTGGGAAATAAATACACAACTTTTTTGTCAATTTAACGCTTTCTTGGGTAGCAACCAAGTTTATAACATGTATTAGCGCTATTCATTAAATATTTAATGAAAAAAAAGTATTTAAATCAAAAGTTTTACATCTTATAACATAGCAATAACGAAATGCGACAAGTGTCATTCAAAACTTCGGTCAATGTGACGTCATCGTTCACGCGATCAAGGCATCAAGTACAGCTAGGTGAGATGCTGATCTTGGTTACTGAGATACTGTATTTATGTGTCTATTAATAAGCAATAATCTTGAGATGCTGATGATGTCATAATGCCGTATCAAATGATAACGCATTTGAGTACGTTGTTGAGGGCCGTTTATTAATACGGGCCTTAATGCTATGGGCATTCTCTACCAGTCAATCTTTAGATGATGCAGAGAACAGTGGCACACTTGTCTATATATCTTCATCTAAAGAATCTAAACAACGTGAAACAGAATTAACGTAACACCTAAAAAGGGGTCATTGTACTCATAATTGCGAACAACTTTTACTATGGGACCAACACCGAAATCGGAAAAAAAATCGACTTCCCCAAACATTTATGTTCGTACAACTCGACAAAACGTACTGCACAGCTGATTTTTAGGGTTCCGTAGCCAAATGGCAAAAAACGGAACCCTTATGGTTTCGTCATGTCTGTCTGTCCGTCCGTGTCACAGCCACTTTTTTCCGAAACTATAAGAACTATACTTTTTTCCGAAACTTGGTAAGTAGATGTATTCTGTGAACCGCATTAAGATTTTCACACAAAAATAGAAAAAAAAATTGGGGTTTCCCCATACTTAGAACTGAAATTCAATTTTTTTTTCATCAAACCCATACTATGGATAGGTCTTCAAAAATGATATTGAGGTTTCTAAAATCATTTTTTTTCTAAACTGAATAGTTTGCGCGAGAGACACTTCCAAAGTGGTAAACCCCTGTAGCTTGTAAAATAAGAGAATGATAAAATTAAAAAAAATACATGATGTACATTACCATGCAAACTTCCACCGAAAATTGGTTTGACTGAGATCTAGTAAGAAGTTGTTTTTTAATACGTCATAAATCGTAAACCGCAATTTACCTTTCATTCAATCAACTCAAATATATAAAAAAAAACATTTAATTTCATAAACATAAACCTTATGAATAAACCGTGAACCATTATTTTCTAATAATAAATCTGTAATAGGTGCCTAAGTAAATAATAATTATAAAGTTAAAACGAACTACAAGAACTTTTACTTGCTGCTACGGAACCCTTCATGGGCGAGTCCGACTCGCACTTGGCCGCTTTTTTTCACTCCTTTTCAGGTATTGCGTTTTTACTCAAAAAGTTACATGCTTGTTGTGTTGTCTCGATTTCTAGTTTCTGGTTGACGAAGGTGGCTAGTGGTGTGTGGGCGAGGCGTTGCGCTCGCGTTGCCACTGTGGGGCGACGGGCGGGGCCTTTTGAGGGACTGTCTTCATGTACATTTTAGATGTTCAAATGACAAATGATATTTTATTTTGTAAGTAGGTTAAACATAACATTTTTGCACGTCAATCTATTTTGGTCATTTTAAGCTAGATGAGGACGGTGTTTCCTATCTGACAAAAAGTGCAGAAACTCAATTTTTTTTTATATTTTATTTGTGATGGGCTTGCTCTTGACTCTAGTCTAGGTTAGAGATGACAAAGACAAAGTCTATTGTGAATAAATGATATAAAACAAAGTCGCTTTTTCCGTATGTTTTCTTATAATTATCTTTTAAACTAAGCAACGGATTTTATTGCGGTTGTCATCAACAGACAGAGTAATTCAAGTTCGTAAATTTGTAATGAGTCCCGAAATTCCTACGGGAACGGAAAAAATGAGATATTCACGTAGGAAGTCGCGGGCAATAGTTTTGAATAAATGAGTTTTGATGCTCCAGTATGGGTCTGTCCAATGTGTCCGCTATAGTTTGCTATGTCATGATGATTAACGCTCTTATATCATTTATCCTATGATACACCAAACCAGGAAAATACAGTAAAACCTTGCTCATTCTAGACAAAGCATTCTCATTATCTTCATAAGGAATCTCTCGTATTTGTTCGACGACAGCCATACGACATGGATGTATGAGAGCATAAGACATAATGATGACGTAATAACAGTGACGTAATAACGCGAGATAATCCTGTGTGATGAATACCGCACATAACTTTGTTGTCTTTATTAACGTCAAAGTTGTACACGTGTACTTACATATTGTTTTATATTTTATTTTTACCTATACAAGGTGGAATTTTGTAATGCCACCTGAAGGGAAAGTACTCTTATTACTGTAGATAGAAAATTTTACTCAAAGAAAACATTCCTTTGTCATTGAAAGAATGAAAACTACATTCAAAGATTTTCAAAAATTTGGCTCGGCGTTTTTCTGATGGTCGCTACTGTTGATTCTGGCTCTTAGGAGTCGCAGTGGTTGGAAATGTGTGGTGGACTTGTCCCATGAAAACAATGTACATGAACTGTATCTCTATATCGAAATTTATAGCGGCAATAGAAATACACACTCTGTGAAAATGTCAGTTGTCTACCTAGAGTTCCGATGGTTATGAAACCGCAAAAAGATTTCTTAAAAAGTAATGTTACAAGAAAATTATTTTTCAGGGTTGCTATAAAACATCAGTATTCCAAACGACAAACAAGCTAAGTCTCAATTCCACTTACTTGCACAATGGCTCTTAAAATCAACAAAATAAAATTCACTTTACATTCAAATGAACTTGCCAATCTGAAATCTGTGACAAGAGAACAATGGAGGCACTTGTACAGAAGAGCCACTCGAAACAACGTTGTAACGAGATCAAACTCGCATAGATAGTGTAGAATTGAAGATGATGGCTTTAACAATCGCTGAATCAAAGATTAAATAATTGTATTTGTGCTGGATCAAACGCTTGTTGTCGTGTTTGTATACTTCTTTATGATATGGAATATTTATTAAATAAAAAACTGCCTCCGTGGTCGTTTGGTTTAGGCGTTTACCTTGTGTCCCGGTGGTCGTGGGTTCGATTCCCACGGGATGCATACTTTGTAAAGTTGTTTTCCAATTTGGCTAAGACATTGCAGGCTTGAATCCCCTGATTGTCTGGTAAAAAGATGATTCCGTGCTTCGGAAAGCACGTATAAGCCGGTGGTCCCGGCCGCCAAATGGCGGTCGTCAAATAAAACATGTCAGAGGCCCTTGAGGCGGTTTAGGAACTCTGACACTAGGGTGTGTTCTCTCTCTATCTACTCGAGGGTTCCAAAGTAACATGCTTGAGGCCCGGACTCCACCGACGCGGAGACGTGCGGAGATGTCCGAAGCGGAGACGAGAAGAGATGTTTTTCAGCTAGGGTGTCTCCATCAAAACTGTGCAGAGATGCGTACTGGCTTGGTAGCGAAGATGTGTGCTGGCTAGGGTGGAGATGTGCGCTGACTATACTGCACGCCGCACACATGTCTCCGCTGCGCGCCATCGTCAGCGTGCGAAGCAAAGCGCACATCTCCGCCGTCTACTGCGGCCCAGCTCAATTTCAGTGAGGAACAGCTCATATCTCCGCTTCCATCGCGCCATACAAATATGATACATCTCTGATCAGTGGTATCCACTAAAGCTGAGTGGAGACGAGATGTATGAACAACGAAATTCTATTGGTTTTTTAAAACACTTCTCCGCTCTGCTCGTCTCGTCTCCGCTTTGGTGGAGTTCGGGCCTAAAGATCAAGATTCAATGTTCGAACGAATCTTTGTTGTTTGTTACGCGTGTCCGACTCGCACTTGGCAAATTTTTTATTTTATTTCGTTAACCTACCCATTTTCATTCATAGAGTCACCGCAATCGTAAATAAAGTCATTATTTTAAATGGTTGCGTTTTTTCTGTTTCATACAATAACTAGTGGTAACATTGTATATTGTCTCGTTAGGTTTTACGTTTTACAGTTCATTGTAATGGCCAGGACGAGAGTCGGGTAGTTATATCAGTAGTTACCATAATGCCTGGTGATTTTTCATACGTTTTAAAAAATGTGCCGCGGTTATTTTTTGTGTGGAGTTTATTTTTTATTTTATTTTTGTAGTAGCTTATCGTTCAGGTTTATCTTGATGTTTTCGTGGATTTCGGTTGTCAGACTACTTTTGTATTGTCATTCAGTGTCTTGCATTGTATAATCAATCAATATATGTCATAAAATCAAAATATATGAAAAATTAGAAGGCTGCCAGGCTCAAGTGGGATTGGGCGGGTCACGTAAGCCGCATGTACAGTGACCGTTGGGCAAAAATCTCCACACGCAGGGTGCCCGAAGATGGACGGCGCCGCCGAGGCCGGCCCAGAAAGAGGTGGCGAGACGAGCTGGACGCGTACCGTGAGGGTTGGTACGAGGTGGCGCGGGGAAAGAATACTTTAAAGGATTTGGGGGAGACCTTTGCCCAGCAGTGGGACAGTCCAGGCTAAATAAAAAAATGTATATATATAAAATTCTTCCGTTACTGACTGATTGAGTGACTGACAGACAACACACAGCCGAAATTACTGGTCGTAGAACGCTGAAATTTGGCATGAAGCTGCTGCAGCTAAAAGTCAAGTAGCCTATAAATCGATCTCTGTAGTTCGATTGTGCACGAAATATAAGAAGCAGTACAGAAGCGTCATCTACACTAATATTATAAAGAAGAAATATTTGTTTGTTTGTTAAAAAAAAAATCACTTGGCACTTCGGCATTTAAGAATATGGCCAAAATACGTTATGGCAAGCCCGCCACACATTCCCAACTTGATACAACCATGTTGTGAAAGAAAGTTATGTTTGAGGGAACTTCGGAAACTCCGACACGGATTGGTTAGGTTCAAATGGGATGACGGGAGCAAGAGTGAATGACTTAAGGGAGCTAACTTAGTTCCCGTCATACCATTCATGTTACGTTCCTTTGGAACTTGCAGATAGAAATAGATGCCCCGCGAAGCGAGATTATACTACACAGAAATGTCTAGAGTTTTGTCCGTTGAAAAGTTACAAATTTGGGCAGTGCGGATTTTTTAATCTTGCTATCTACACTAATATTATAAAGAAGAAATATTTGTTTGTTTGTTTGCATTGAATAGGCTCCGAAACTATTGGACCGATTTGAAAAATTCTTTTAGCATTGGATAGCTACATTATCAGGGAGTAACATAGACTATATATTATCCCCGTACTCCAACGGGAACGGGAACTACGCGGGTGATCAAGTAATAAAGGTACAAGTTTTGAGTTTGCAACGCTAGATGGCGCCAACTAGCGTTGCAAAGTAGGTTCCCTATTATCGAGATCAGTAATTCGCATTGAGCAATACCTACTGATGAAAGCTCATTGCCTCTCTGAATGAGGAGAGGCCATTGTACTGCCGTGGGTCACATACAGGCCGATCCATTTTCCCTTGACAGCCAACTGACAGCTAACGTCAGTTGGTCGGCCAATATCATCGTTATGAATAACTCATCATCATCATCTTCCTTCCCTCATCCCATGTTACTTGGGGTCGGCGCAACAAGTTTTTTTCTGAATAACTAACAATGAATAAATAACAATACTATCTCCGAAATATTGAAATAAAAACTGGCCAAGTGCGTTGGGCCACGCTCTGTGTGGGGATCCGTAGTAAGGTGCTAGTACCGAAATTTTCGACAAAAAAATTTGCTAACATTACAAAATTGCATGGCCTTAGTTTTAAGTAATTTTCTAAGGAATTATTACGAAATTTTTACTTCATCATCATCATCATAACAGCCGAAAGACGTCCACTGCTGGACATAGGCCTCCCTCAAAAGGGGGGGGGGGTTTGCCATAATCGCCACGCTTGGCAGGCGGGTTGGCGATCGGTATGGTGTTGCGTTATACAGAGAACGCTGCTGCCCATTCTCTGGTGAGTCCCTTAGTCGCCTCTTACGACACTCACAGGAAGTGATGGGATGGTATTATTCTTCTACGGCATCATACGGCACCGGCCGACACCATGCGGCGAATTTTTACTTATCCAGTTACATTTCATGACAAGCCCGCCACACATTCCCAACCACTGCTACTCCTGAAAGCAAGACTCAACAGTGGCGACCACCAGAAAAACGCCGAGCCAATGAAGCCCGACGAGTTCCGGAGAAACGATTTAACTATCTTGGATCCTGCAACGAATTTATTCAGAAAAGTACAGCGGAGGAGTAGGAAAAAAAAAACATTAATTTTTTTTTTTCAATTCATGAGTTGGTCAACTATAACTCATTAACATGGAAACGGTTATAGATTTCGTCACATTCATAGTGCGTACACAGCTAAGGAGTGGAATTTCCTGCTAGCTACAACCTGCGAGTCTTTAAGTCAAGACTCAAGAGTGAATAGGTTACTTCTAGGCAAGCGTGCTCCATCTTCGACCACATCATCGCTTACCATCGGGTGAGATAGTAGTCAAACGTATGCCTATCAATAGTAAAAAAAAACTTCGTTATAATTATTTTCCGACATCGTGAATACTTTTCACATACCCGAATATAAGGGTTTCTTGTTTTACTACGGATATCTAAAAATCTGTTATTTATTATATTTTGTCTCCTTTATATAGTATCATAATAATTAAGCTTAGCGTCAACTCAGCTAAATCAGCGCCAAAATTTTGTACGAAAAGATTCTCAACTAAATCGGATTACTCCAATTATTTCAGGCACAAACACTTTTGTTTTTTCGCTCTAATTTCTTTGATCCAATTACTGGAACACAGCAGCAAAGTGGGCATTAATAAAGCTATCACTTATTACCTTTGTTTGTAAGGATTATCCTTTTTCCGAGTTTTTTCCGCTCAGCCCCTGTGTGTTTAGCCTTTAAGCTGTACAAATGGTGGCGGTTTAGCGATCGCTATGAAGGATAGGGGTATAAGATAATCTACACAATTATGGTGATTAATAGGTAATTTTGTGTGTCAAATAAAAATATTTTAGGAAATTCTATACTTACAGGAAAATAGCTTGTAAAATTGTAGCATTTTGAGTTCTTTAAATATACCCAAAAAAAAATAACAGAACTTTTCAAAACCTCATATGTTTTATATTGAAAACTTATTCTTTTTTATTTAAATGTCGGAGAGTCAGATCATTTTTCCCTTATTTCCTATAAATCTCAATTATCTAAAGTTACATAGGCGATTAAATTCTTAATATTTCTTATCTGTGGTTCGACTAACTGCTACCTCACATCGTTGTGGAAACCAAGATATGACAATAAAAAAAACCCACGTTCAGCCATGGAACCTCCGACTAACCATGACAAATTATGTTCAAAGGAATCACTCTCACTCACAATTCGACCTCTTCACCAAGCAAAAAATCTGCGGAATCCTTTCCTGAAATATGATTAATATTCTATTGGGTACACATGAAACGGCAGAAGCTAATGCACTATGTCGGGTTGGCTTTCAATTTGACCTGATGAAGCAATACACCAGTATTTTGAGCTGACTCTTGGTGTCAGATTCTCTGGCTTCTGACTTCTCCAGAACTGTGAAAGATCTAGAGATGACAGTCGGCACGAACGGCTTACCGAACGTGCTATTCCAAGGCACGGAGTAGTTTAAGTATGTAATGAATAGTTTCTCCTAGTTAGTAAAACCTTGTAGATCGACCTTTGAAGCTGTGATTATTTAGCCACCAACAAAATCTAAACAAATGCTTATAAAAAAAAAACATTTATTTCAGACAAAAAAGTCCATATATTGGCAAAGTTGTTAGTAACAGAATTTTGCTTATAACTAATGTTAGTAATTAAAAATTAAAAAGAAGAAACTAGACACAGTCTACCCCTACACAGTAGGCTCACCAGTCCCGCAACACATGGAGTTCAGTGAACCTACTGAGCAGACCAGCCGGTTAATTCTGTGAACATGCCGAAGTGAGGCTTGGGTGAAGTGATCACGAAGTGGGCTGTCATACCATCTTGATTACATGGATTGACAGCTCACTTCGTCATCACTTCACCCGAGCCTTCACTTCGACATGTTTTCAGAATCGAATCTTTTTGGGAATACTTTCATTGTGCGTACAGCTAGGAAGTGGTACTCCCCTACCGGAGTCTGTTTCCTGATATTTACATGTCTTTAAGTGAAGAGTCGACAGCTTACTTCTAGGCAAGCGTGTTCCATCTCCGAACACATCATCGCTCTGGTGAGATAGTGGTCAAACGTGAGCTTATCAATATTGTAAGAAAAATTAATGATGTGCCTTCTGTAATACCAAGCTATGGTGGTTTTACATTAGCCTTGATTTCCCCGAGGCGGCGTTTGATCACACCGCTTTGAGCCACATCCGCAGATTCTAGCGCAAGGGAACAATGGCTAATTGGTCTGCTATCATCTTGGACTATCTATGTTCGATTATTTACTGGGTTCGTATAGGAACATAATATTCAGTTCTTTTACGAGTAGACTACAGAATATTGCTGAAGTAAGGACTTTTTAGGGTTCCGTATCCAAAGGGTAACCTACAGAATCCTATTACTTAATAAAAGCCTTCGCTGTCCATCCGTCCGTCTGTCTGTCTGCGGGCTGTATCTCAAGAACTGTAACAGTAAGACAAAGAAGAAATTTTCACAGATTGTGTATTTCTATTGCCGCTTTAATAACAAATAATAAAAATTAAGGTTTAAGGTACGAAACCCTTCGTGTGGGAGTCCGACTCACACTTGGCCGGTTTTTTAAATAGCCTAGTCAGTTCTTGTTCTACGTTGCTCCCTCATCGCTGAGGATTGCGACCACATACGACGCATCCCCAAGTCATGTGGTTCTCTGCAGCGTGGACCGCTCGGAACATGTTGCCTCTGACAGCCTTAGTAATGAGATCTCTTCATCTTGCTGGTCTTTTAACTTGAGCGCCTTTTCAGACTATACTTAGGTGTATGGCTGAGCAGGATTTTGACGTAATAGTTCGCTGCTAGTTGGATAGATGGCGTCCCGGTTCTTTTTGTTGCGGTGTAGATTTGCTCTGTGGTTTTTTCTTGTGGCGGCATTGATACCGCTACAGGCTTGCTCCTGGCATATTCTAGATAACCATATGATGATGTCGTTAACGCAACTACTGAGCATTGACTCTTGGGTTCGATATCATCATCATAAGAGACGTCCACTGCTGGACATAGGCCTCCCCCAAGCGTCGCCACAATGACGGGTCCTGCGCGTCTCGCATCCATCGGCTACCCAGGTTCGAAATACGTACAGAAAAATGGTTTTCGGGTTTCTTGTTATTACCTACTTCCGTAATTTATCGAAATTCTAACTAACGGCAAAAAATTGTCGAGTTTGGTCAGTCAAAAACTTAAAGCTAATTGCACGTTCCAAAGCACAGAACAGATTAAAGAGTTCTGTGTTCCAAGGCGTAGATATCTATGACGAGAAGAACGTACGTTATAATGTTTATTGGATGCTAATTTAGGATGATAAGGGCAGGTGAATAATATTGCATTGCTTGTAAAAGGCTGCTAAGTCAAAAGTACTATCACAACATGACACCAACATTGTACACTTAGTTCGCAATAAACGTCTTGACTGTGACTTTAACGTACCTGCAAGATATTCGAATTACTATAGAATGAATATTTCGATGACTTATCGTTGTTCTATTGATAAAAAACGCAACTACTGCGCATGGGTCCATCCCAAGTTTAGGACATCTTAGGTTTTTCAGAATTTTTAACTGAGCACAGCAAACTCTGGTATTTGTTTTCGGTTGGTTAAAACTTGATTCGAGTTCATGTACTTGTATAATAAAGATAAATTGGCGACAGGAAAGCGATTAGACACTTTTATTGTGGAAGTATATTTCACGTGGGCGAAACCGCCGCATAAGCTAGTTAAATAGACAAAATAAGCTGTCAGGGCTACACAGAGTAGAACATTACACGTACGTTCACGATTAACAACTTTAATCCCTTGACAATAAAAGCGTATTTGGTTTAATCTGCTTTCAAATGTCGTGTCCATTAATATGATTGTTTGTTTTGGTTAGCCAATCACAACAACAGATTAATATAATTGCGGTCAGAGACTCAGAGGGGCAATACTGCTAATGTTCAAGCAATGTTCGCATTCACATCTCAATCGCAAACTCGAAATCTATCAAAATATATCAAAATATATAGAAATCTATCAAAATATATCGAAATCTATCAAAATATATAGAAATCTATCAAAATATATCGAAATCTATCAAAATATATAGAAATCTATCAAAATATATCGAAATCTATCAAAATATATAGAAATCTATCAAAATATATCGAAATCTATCAAAATATATAGAAATCTATCAAAATATATCGAAACACTATTGATTGAAAAATGTTATTATTCAGTAAATGACTTTTTAAATGATAATAACGTATGTATTGAATAATTTAATTTAATTAATATTGATATGCCTAATGATCTCATTCTCCCAATTTATATGATTTCTATTCCAATTGTTTTATGTAGGTTTTATTTATTATTTTATAAATGCGCTATGCCGACTATTGTTTTTACTGTAAATTATAATTTAATTAATTTTTAATTTAGTAATGATTGCTTGCCTTGCTTGCCATTGTCCACTAATGTTTGCATGCCTAATGTAAGGTAGATTGTACATGGCTCATCCATCTCTCTGTAACACCTTATTTTAAGTACCTGCAATCTTAGCAAATAAACTCTACTTTACTTTACTTTTCGAAAAAGCCTGAATGAGGTCTATCGCGTTTGAATTCACCACTAGAGAGCGCTAGTGTAGCGTGAGGTCTTCGTAATGTCATATTTCACTGTTGGTTGGCTTTTAACTCGAGTTTATTTACTAATTTGTTTTGATTTTTGTGAATATTTTACTAAAACTGCCTAACTATAGCAGATTAAGTTACGTTTCTACCGACCACACCATTGAACTTTCTTTTTTTGTTGGAAATATGTTATCTCCTTGTTTTTCCATTGTGATGAGTCCACGTAACACTGCGACACTATTTATGTTGTATTAAATCGCACGTTTACGGCATCATACATTATTTTATCTTTTAACTTGGTTCACATGCGCGTAATAACAACTTTAATGCCATGATTAAGGACCATACTCGACAGTGGCGCCAACTGGTGAGTACAAAAACAATAGCCCTTATTTCCATTCATTATTTGACAGATAGCGGCTGAACGTTGCTTAGAAGTGAGTAGAATTGGAACTTTGATTTTTGAGCGAATTGCCTATTAAATTTAATGAAAAAAAAAAAAAACATTTATTTCAGACAAAAAATTCCACATATAGGCAAGGTTGTTAGTAACCACCGGTTGTAGACACCGTCTATCCCTCACCGGTCCCGCAACACATGGAGTTCAGTGAACCTACTGAGCAGAACAGTATCGGTTCTCTCGCCAATCATCCTCAGGACACTATTACACACACTATTACTAACTACTACTATTTATGGTTGAGCGTTTGAACGTGTCCTTACAGGCTGCCTCTGAATGGTACGATGCCAATCTGGTCAAGTTCAATGCTGCTAAGACCCAAGCGTGTTTATTTCCGCCAAAAGAAGCCAATTCCACCCAGCTCCATCTTTCCGAGGTGTAACCGTGCCAATAACCGACCAACTTGAACTTCTTGGGGTTACTTTAACATCTACCCTCAATTTTGGCCCTTTCGTAAAGGCAAAAGCTCAAGTGGCAGCAAAAAAGTTGGAGATCCTAGCGGAAGTGAGACGATACTTCACGCCGGAACAGCTGCTCAAACTCTATAAAGTGCAAGTTCGATCGTGTATGGAGTACTGCTCTCATCTTTGGGATGGATACGCCAGATACTAGCTTGATGCCCTTGAGTCAATTGAGCCAAGAGGATCATTGGAAATGATAAGCTCGTCGAGTCGAAGTTCCAAAGTCTTGAGCATCGACGCCGATTTGCTAGCCTGTCGGTTTTCTACCGGTTGTATTTTGGGGAGTGTGCGACGGAATTGCATAATTGAATTCCGCCAAGCCCGTTCCATCATCGGAACACAAGACGAACGGCGATGCGCCACCGGTACATGGTGGACATCCCACCCACATGGACAAAACGTTTTGGGAACACATTCATAGTGTGCTGTGTACTGTACAGCTAAGAAGTGGAATTCTCTGCCGGAGTCTGTTTCCTGATAGCTACAACCTAGTAGAATTTAAGTCAAGAGTGAATAGCTTACTTCTAGGCAATCGTGCTCCATCTTCGACCACATTATCTTACCATCAGCCATTATCTTACCATTAGCTTACTATCAGAAAAGATAGTGGTCAAAGGCGTGCAAATAAAAAGTAAAATAAAATTGTTCGTTTATTCAAGTCAGAATTGACAAAACTCTGTCACAATATGACTATTTCACACGATGGTGTTTCATTCTAATTTTGAATTAATTGACTGGCTTCAACTTCAAACCGGATTCAGCTGAATACTTGTGCCTATTTTTACTAGGATCGATTGTGTATCTCACCTCTGCAACCGTGTAACACGGTATCCGGCAATCCGTAACGATTGCCAAAGCTTAACATGTTTTTCGAGGCTCGGAGGAATCTCGGTATGATAAGTTGGTCACCCATCCACAATCATTGTGGATGGGTGACCAACTTGGGTGACCACTTGGGTGTGCGCCTGATATACGTATTTTAATCACGAGGTCCTGCCCATACTACGTCATAAGTTTTAATAACTTCTTAATGCTTCCATGTACATTCAAAATCATCTATATTATAATTTCCATGAATAACTTACTATTCTCTGCAATTAGTTTCATGCATGTCGTATTACACCGAAGTTTGGAGAATTGGAATGTCCCTAGACAGTTATAAGCTAGATAATAATCCGGAGAAAAAGCTACAAATATAACCTCGCAAACTTTATAAGCAGTGAATAATGAATAGTGCAGAAGGTCAGTCCATACAACGAGCGAACAAGCACGCATACGTGTGTGTGACACTTTCGTTTAATTATACTACTTATGTAGAATGACAAATTTCTCAGTTTGCACAGTTTTATTCTGTTCTCATATTCTCATGATCTGGTCATTGTTTGTGTTCTCACACTTGGCAACTTGTGAGAACGCAAAAATTGGTTACACAACTTGACCTATACAGATAGGTCAAGTTGTGTAGCCAAAATTTGGTTTAATGAAATATAATGTCAATAGATTAGTTGAACGGATGTCGATTAAATTTGGAATATAGTTGCCGGCACGAGTCGTGAACACAGATGAATGCAGCGGGGTGATCTCGACACAGTACGGTGGCGAACGAAGATTGCAAGCGCGATAGTCGATGAGCATTGACTGACGAACCAATAACGTGACGCGTCAGAGCTGTCGTCGTTCAACCGACCAATGGAGAGTGTGCTCACGACTCGTGCCAGTTATAATACCCGTATGAGAATTTTCAATTTTCTCGCGAATTTTTTTTAAATTATTTGTTACTCAATTACGCCAGCACAGATGGATGTGGCACAGAGATAAATTATAGTCTGGAATTGAAGAAATGTTAAGTTTTGTCTTAGATGTTTGTTCCCTTGGGATAATGAACGGGGGCGAAGCCGCAGACAGAGGCTAGTATAAACTAAAAATAATAGCAAACGATAAAGAACGGCTGAACCCGCAAATTTAAAAGTTTGAACCACCATAGCTATACAGCTTTAAACATGAAAAATTTGGCAAACTATTGTCAACTAGTTCAGCAAACTTTGCCGACGGGATCATTTTAAAACCACGTCAGTCGTGTAGCTCGCGTAGTATAGTGAATATGAGGTGAGCTGTCAATCTATACAAACAAGATGTAAAATGACGGTTCACTTCATGCTCACTCTCTTGCTAAGTTTAAACAATAACTTTAAACGGTGAGTTTGAAGTAATATTGTATGCTTTGTCCACATTCACTTGTCACGTCTGTTCTGTATCTAATCCATCAACTAGCCTGTTTTATATCACTGAAAGGCAAATTCTCCCTCTCCCTTTTCCACGTGCTCTGTTCTCTGCCAGTTCTTTAGGTGAGACCCGAGTCTGCTTTTTTTTAAAATAATGAACAAATACGCTTATTTATAGGTTCGTGTGTACTATCCTTTAATTAAGATGCATGAAGATCTGTAATTTTGAAGTGAATTGTGTGGGGTAGGGCTGCTTGTAATTTTGAAGTATTTTGTGTGGGGTAGGGCTGTGCTTATATTTAGTTGGAAGGCCGTATTAAATAAATAAGACAAGTTACCCAATGTAGACCAGACGCTTTGCTAGAATCTGGTTTACCCACCTATTTAGCACCTAAAAACCATCAGCCTTGAAAGTATGACGTCTTCTCGGCTCGGCTTGTCTTATTACAGACCTATTTCCTCGCTTCTATCAGGCGATATTTATACCAAAATACGTAATCGAAGATAAACAAATAATCTTCGATAAACGTATTTTAATGTTAGAAGTATTAAAAAAACAACAGGACAACAAAAATATCATCCACATTGCTCATAACTTTTGTCTCTTTCTATTATCATATTGCAGTAAAAGACATCGATATTTTAACCAGAACCGTTGTGAAATTCGATCAATTTTGCGTTGTCTGTTTATTTTACAACCGTGTGATTGCACCGCAGAACAATGCTGGTTTATGGGCGACACTAGCGTTTGTTTGGATGTGGATAGTAGAGATTTTATCGCATTGTTGAATTGCTCCAACAAAACATAGATGTCAGAAGGTCGGTCGTCATAGAACCAGCGAAGACAGTTGCACGCAAAAATAGGACCAATCGCGCGCTTGAACTCACTGTACGTGAAGCGTGTCTATGTGTGCGTGCGTGTTCGTGCGTGCGGCGATCTCAAACGTCGGCCGGTCGCGAGTGCGCTTGCACTCGCTGTATGTGAAGCGTGCCTATGTGTCCGATGCACGCTCTACGTACGGAGCCATTTTCTGTAGCTAACAATTCTGTGGTAAATTTTATGGCGTGGTTGAATCACTGCAATGTCTGTTTTGGTGCACGAGTTATGGAGTTTTGGTGGATGTTTCGATGAGTGTTTATATTATTGTTCGGCTGTCTTAGTATATCACTGTATTATCTATTCTTGTGAAATAAAAAAAGTACTTATAATAGATTTTGCTACTGCCAACAGAAGTCACCTCTTTGTACGACATGATTTTGTCACAACAAGAAGTCGAGGCAAGTACAGCGAACTTTATATAAATAATGACAGTGTAAAATGAACAGCGCACACTACTTGAAAGTGGCGTGCCGTTGGGAAATGCACGCTGCGACAGTGGTAAGGCTGTCGCATGAAGTTATCAACTAGCTAAGTATGAAAACAATGCTGGAAGTTACAGCTGCTTTACTTGATAATTTTGTAGCTTGCTTTCGATGTTTGGTGCATTGCCGACTAGGTGAGTTTTTGGTTTTAGAACGTAACATATATGTTACGTTCTAAAACCAAAAACGCTCATTGAGCGAAAAGACAGCTCATAACGCATTGTGCGTTGTTCCAAAATTTCACTTGGCACTTAGGTATTTAAGAAAATGGCCACAACACGTTATGGCAAGCCCGCCATACATTTCCAACCTTATGCAACCATATTGTGAAAGAAAGATAGGGAACTTCGGGCACTCCAACATGGATTGGTGAGGTTCAAATGGGATGACGGGAGCTAGAGTGAATGAACTAAGGGAGCTAACTTAGTTCCCGTCATACCATTCATGTTACGTTCCTTTGGAACTTGCAGATAGAAATAGATTCCCCGCGAAGCGAGATTATACTACACAGAAATGATCTAGAGTTTTGTCAGTTGAAAAGTTACAAATTTGGGCACTGCGAATTTTTTAATTTTGCTATTTGCACTATCTACACTAATATTATAAAGAAGAAAGATTTGTTTGTTTGAATTGAATAGGCTCCGAAACTACTGGACCGATTTGAAAAATTCTTTTAGCATTGGATAGCTACATTATCAGGGAGTAACATAGACTATATATCGAGGGGTGAAAGGCTATTTGGTTTAAGCGACATTTTTGCAACTTTACAGGAGAGCCATTTAAAGTTTAAAATTTCCGAAAAAAAATCATAACAAAAAAACTTCTTCAGCTATTGGAATGGAGTAAACTTAATTTAAATTAATTTGAAAACGTCAAGGTGTTGATGCTTATACCATATAAAACGGACCTTTAATTAAGAAGATAAATGTCGCTTAATACGAATTGCCTTAAGCCACTATTTTTCAGGGAACGGAAAAAAGATTTAAGTGACTTCATAACTACAATTGGCTACAGGAAAAAAATACTAAGCGACTCTGCAGTATATTTTCAGAATAAGCCAAAAAGCATGAAGTGACGCAGCCCAAAATTAACTGTAGCAAGCTATTTATCTCACCTGCCAATTGAGATTAAATTGACTGACTGGCTAATTCACATAAGTAACATAATAGTATTGAAAATGTGACGTTGGATGTAACATTTTAAGCGTCTAAATCAGTCAATGGCTGTTGAAGCAACCTGAATATACCGCTATCACCGAAAATTTCGGGTGCTGATATTGAATAAATAAAGAAATACACAGAATCAGTTCAAGTATTTATTAAGTCACGTAATAATAATAAAGTAGAACTCTTGTACGAAACGTCTCAATGTAGGAACATCAATATTTTTATTTATTATCTTTCAGTCTTAATCAACCACATCAGTTAAAATAAGTATTACTCGCTTATTCATATTTAACAATATTAGGCGTAAATCTGCATATTTTAACACCATCCTATCCATCACATTTGTCACCCTTATGACGATGAGATAACAATCATAAGTTTTTTTGTGGCTATATTCTGCTTAGTCACTTTCACACATTTGGCAGGAACTGTCAATGACAAAGTGACAAAGAAGAAAATAGCTATAGAATAAATATTTTTATGAATTACACCACACACTGTGGTGTATAATGTGTGTGGTGTAATTTACCTAAGTATAATAATCATGTAAAATCAGTCTCAATGTAGGAACATCAACTATAATTATAATTAACTTTTAGTACAAACAACAAAACTTCTAGCAATTATATAAAATACAATCAATGCTTGATAATAAAATGCAATAAAAAATAACGAAAAAGTATTTAGTTATCATTTTCTTCGACTGTATCCTCTACATCAGTATCGAGTAGAACGTCTTTGGAATTGCAGTATTGCAGATTTAAATATTCTTTATGAAATATCTTGGGTACAACCCCTGTGTCACATAATTTCTTTAGATCCATGTATTTGGCTTTGGTAATCGGCAAACTTGAATTATATCTACGATTGATAGCTCTAGGTTTCGCAATAATTTGTATAGTATCTTCCGGTGCATTATCTTTCATTGAAAATTTTACTTTCATCTGATTTGTATGAGATTTCTTAAATGTTGCTGTACGTATTTTACTTATCTTACCTACAAGGTTTCCCTTAAAATATTTATCAGAAATATCACCAAAATTTAAGAAATCCTCATGTGTCAGATTTTCAACATTATAAGGTGCCGGTTCTTTTCTTGCTAGCTGGCATATTGTAGCCCATTGCGATGGAGCCCATACAGTAATATTTCGAACGGATTGCTCTATTGTAGAATGTATGCTATCTACTGACATTCAAATCATCAGGTATATATTGTGTCGTTTTTGTCTGAAATAAGTAAAATTTAACGTGTTAATAACAAATGGCTACTATTACAAGTATTACAAATATGAATAATATACCTACTTCTATATCCACAGAATGTGCATAAAAGTTCGATTCATCATTTAAATCAATTGGATCATCAATCAAGGATTCCGGTTGTTGATCTATGCTGTTCGAATTAAAAATACTTAAATCGTTGACTTGTTCATGATAGGTGGCACTTCCTAAGATTGTTTCTGTAGATTTGGTGGTGTCGCTTTTATCAGTTACGGAAGACGTATTATCCTCTTTTGACACACTGTTTCGTTTGATTTTGTGTTTGTAGAATTTCTGTCTTTCTGTCTCCATATTTATCTGAAATAGTAATTATAAGGGAAGTACATAAGATGATCCTTTTACAACCACAAGTATGTACCTATATCATATTCATAGTTGGCGCTAAATGTTAGTACTTAACAGTGTACAAATAAACGACAAATCTATTACATAATAGATCACTGAAAAAGTAATTTGCATGTCGCTTATCGGTAATTTTATTGTATTAAACAAACTAGGTGTACCTAAAATGCATCTAAAGATACGAGTATTCAATAATTATAAGTACAACTATATTAAACAGTGTGTATATCAATAATGACAATCATGTATTGTTATACAATTATACCGAACTTAAATGAAGACAGTTAGCCTAAGATTGCAATAATTCTCTTAAAATAATGAATTAACTACGTACTTAATAGAATTAGTAACATAATTAAACTAATAAATAATAATAACAAATAAGTAAACGTATTACATTTCATCTCAATTTGAAATCTTACATAAACAACACTTACGATTTGTTTTGGAGAGCACTGTTTTATAAACACTGGAGGCAACTGTGAGTCACGTCACACCTTGATACACTCTGGAGTTCGACTGAAGCGCCGGAGCGCTACAGTGTCGTTGAATGATCACGATTTTTAACTCCCGGGTGATAGAATAAATAATGGTATTATATGACATGAATGAAATGTATCATATTAGAATTGAATGATTTAAAGGTCGACTTTTCTTTTTATTAAAATTGAAAAAATGTTTCAAATTCCATCAGTTCATTTTACCGTCTGTTTTAAGAGTCATTCATTTAAAAAAAAAATAGGACCAAAATGTTTTAACGAACATGCAAAATAGCTAAAACAAAACGGCTATTTAGTTTAAGAAGCACCCTAGGTAGAAAATAGATGCAGCTGAAAGAGCTTAAGCGACACTCCATGTCGTATTTTGTTGACGGACAAATGATTTAAGCGACATCGCGACATGTAAATCGTGGATATCAAAATGATTTAAGTCACATGTTAGTAAAAAATAGCAACAAGAAAAACGCTTTAACCGATATTGAATCTTTCTTCTGATAAAGGCTTACTGATTTATGTCTCGGTTCTTTAAATCATTGTATAGTTCAAGTACACTAGTTATAAATTAATGCAAAAACGACGTCAGATAATACAATGCCACTTTGGAAACAACCCAAAAATAGAGTTGTTTGAAGCGCCAAAAAAGTGCTCAGATTTAAATGAATCCGGCATCATCCGACGGAGAAAAAATTGCTGATTCCGAATATGTATATAACTTAATATCGCCCAAGATGTCGCTTCAACCAAATAGCCTTTCACCCCTCGATATTATCCCCGTACTCCCACGGGAACGGGAACAACGGGTGAAACCGCGTGACGTCCACTGGTTCTAGATACGAGACGTAAAAGTATCTAAATAAAAAGATAAAAATTTCAAATGAATTTTATCTGTCGGTAACATGTATCGTTAACGTGTTATAAAACCTCTTTATTTATTTCTACTAGCGGTCTCGGGTTCGATTCTCGGAGCTATAAAATCGGCAATGAAAGTTGCTTTGAACACCTGCGCCTACGTTTATGTTAACACATTATTACGCTTTTTATTATTATGTTCGGTTAAGGATTTTCAAATAAAGATTATCAGTCGGTTGCAGTAAAGAAAAACTCCTCAGGTGGGGTTTCTGTTGCGAAATTTGTTCGAAAGAGTCACCGCGGCCCTGGAACGCAAAGGACATTAGGAGGAACACGGATGGGTTTTAGTCAGTAAGAGTCTGATACTCTCTTCCGCTCCGCCCAGAGCGGGAGTCATTTGATAATTGATGATGATGATCCTTAATTTCTTTTTTTTTTTAAAAAACGTTGCCCCACACTAGGAATTTCTCCTGTATCGTGGGTGCGTTCACAAACATGCAAAGTCACATACACAAACAGCCAGACCCGGAACAACTATCTGTAGGCCATACAAATATTTGTTCCGTGCGGGAATCGAACCCGCAACACGCAGCGCAGCAGCCGATCGCTCAACCACTGCGTCAACCGTGTCGTCATATTGGATTGTTCCAATATTCCGTGCTTGTGTGGCGTCTCTTCGCAGTCCATGGCCCACCTCTTTTTGCGCCACATGCCTTCACCTGTACATGTGAGCACCTTATGGCTGCATCCGTGAGTACTGGCTGATACCGCTGTTGAGTACTGGCTGAAAATTTTTATTGCCGTGAGCACGCTAATAGGAAGACATTGGACATGCATTGGACTTCTTTTAATTCATTTCTTTTCTGTCACATAAAAATTCTTTGTTCACAGTACTCTCAAGACACCAGAAGGTTCAGGGAAGTGAGATTCTGTTAGCAGTAGCGTGGCGAAAGCGATCGTGAAACGAGCCAAGAGGATCATTGGTAGTGACAGGCTCGTCGAGTCGAAGCTCCAAAGTCTTGAGCATCGACGCCGAGTTGCTGGCCTGTCAGTTTTATATCGGTTGCATTTTGGGGAGGGTGCAACGGAATTGCATGATTTAATTCCGCCAAGCCCGTTCCATCATCGGACCACAACACGAACGGCGATGCGCTACCGGTACATGGTGGACATCCCACCCACACGTACGAAACGATTTGGGAACACATTCATAGTGCGTACAGCTAAGGAGTGGAATTCCCTGCCAGAGTCTGTGTTTCCAGATAGCTACAACCTGGGAGTCTTTAAGACAAGAGTGAAAAGGTTGCTTCTGGGCAAGCGCGCTGCATCTTCGACACATCATCGCTTACCATCAGGTGAGATAGTGGTCAAACGTATGTCCAGCTATAGTAAAAAAAGCGATATCGAAATGTCACGTGATCAATCCGTTACATTTTCGCACTTTGTCTGGAGATTCTTGCCACCAGAGGGCTAATTCTATTATTTAATTATATTTGTCAGTGAACGCACAACTCTCCAGGTTACATCAGCCAGGATATTAGAACTACAGTAGGCGTACTATGGGAAGTGTTGGTTATTGCGCAATAGAAACACCGGTTGCTTTTAAATCAAATTATTATTCACACTCGAAATTCTCAATTACAATATTCTCACACAATAGGTACACTGAACAAGTATACGGAACACGCAGCGGTTTCTAGACGTGTGCACGTCTACACTGCTCGACCGCCACCAGTAGACTGAGCTCAGCCTCTGTCGAGCACACCGTCCTAGACTCCGCCGAACGCCACTAGATGGCGTTGGTGTCCCGATTGTTCTATTGACTGACTTATTTCCGACATATTTATTTAATTACTAAGCAAGGTTACCGACATAGCTCGAAGGATCGCCAAACTAAAGTGGCAGTGGGCAGGGCACATTGCTCGCAGAA
This sequence comes from Lacanobia wlatinum, assembly GCA_947578705.1. Taxonomy (NCBI): domain Eukaryota; kingdom Metazoa; phylum Arthropoda; class Insecta; order Lepidoptera; family Noctuidae; genus Lacanobia; species Lacanobia wlatinum. The sequence goes on from OX388038.1 coordinate 25,800,186, forward strand.
CAGATGGTCGATGGGGCCGAAAAGTTCTGGATTGGCGACCGCGTACCGGAAGACGCAACGTTGGAAGGCTGATATGATGATGATGATGATGATGATGATGAATTACTAAACAACATTCGCATTCGCATCTAAGTCGCAATCTTTCAGAAATGTTTGGAAATTGAGGCTTTCTTGAGAGATTTCATCATGCTTCCTTAGATTTCACTGCTTGCGGTAGCGTCGGAGGTCGGGTTACCTCTTTCCCTCAAATATGGCGAAGGGGGTTCTCTGCTTTTTCGCCAAAAATTGTTTGCCAGATTTTCACTTGCCAACCAACGTTTCGCAGAATTCATTTAGTTGTTTATTGTTTACCAAATCTACAACTTAATGAATATTACGCAAACTAAAACATTCTGCTACTTAAAAGTTGGCATTTTAAAAAGTGTCATTATGAAAAGCAGACCAAATGTACAGTTGGTAACTGTGAGGTTGGGAAATAAAACAAAATTATATGATAAGTTGGCAAATGATTATTCGGCGAAATAAAATTCTGCGAAACGTTGGTTGGAAAGTGAAAATCTGGCAAACAATTTTCGGCGAAAAGACAGGACACCGGCGAGGGGGGTAATGGCTGATATTTGCGTTATGCTCGTGAACGGGTGCTGCTTGTGTTGAATGGTCGTCTTGTTAGCCATGGTTTGTTTTTTTTTTATGATACAACGATTAACTGCTTCTTGTTTAATTTGGTGGCCCTAGTTTATCACTTGTGGCGTCGAGTCACAGATATATTGTTAGATTCTACCCCTGCACGTGTAGGCGGGCACGCCCTTTATGTCTGGAGGCTTACCTATTAAGTTTGGCTTACATTGTTTTTATACTCGAGTTGTCTGATTATGATGGCGTAATGGAGTGTGCTAGCTTACAAGTGGCAAATGATTTAGTTTTTAGATTGTACGTGTTACCCATGTTCTATTATTTTCTTTGTAATAAAACTTTGCATACTATTGTATAAATACGAGCTCTTCTAACTCAACAGACAGATGTGTTGCTGGGGAGTTTGTTGGCCATTTCTTCTCCACAGCTAAAACACTAGGAAGTGGAGACGGGCGGGCGTTTTGGGGGACTTTCTATTTGTAAACGTTGACGTTCAAAAAGTGCTGGTGCTCAGCCTAATTTGAATAAATGACTTTTGATTTGGCTTTTGACTATTACGACTGATAGCATATGGGGACAAAGATAAGCCTAACAGGTCTCATAGCCCTCATATTGTTACAGCCTATACCTATACCTACCGATAACATAAACTGGGTCCCATTGTGTGAGAATAAACAGTTAGGAGTTAGGAGCAAGCACTTGGCCAACTGTAATCTGTAGTTGTTATCTTGTTTATTGGTATTTGAGGTTTCAAAGGGTATGTTTGTGAAGTTATAGGAGAAAACTAGGAATTTTAGTAAATCCTCTCTTAGTGCTCCCCTACACTCAAGGAACATGCTAAATTTCAGCTTTCCGTAGTGCGTTGTCTGTCAGTCATTCACTCAGTAACGGTAGAATTTTTATAGTAGGATTTAAGATAGTGATAAATATAGTATTAAATCTAAATATATGTACTAGAACTATGTTTAATCTTATCTTTACATAGTATAAAACAGTCGCTTTTTCCGTTTGTACGCTTATATCTTTTAAACTTCGCAACGGATTTTAATGCGCTTTCATCAATGGACAGAGTGATTCAAGAGAAAGGTTTATAAGATAAGATTTCTTTATATGTTTAAACATGGTGTACATACATGAGCATGCAAGATATTACATCGTTTTAGTCCAATCATGTTTAGCCTTGAGTAGCGGCGTACAAATATTTCTATAAAACATGAAAGAATTAACAATTAGAAAAAAAAACAACGAAAATTTACCTAGAATAGGCACTTACAAAGTTTATAATTTAAGAACTTTATAAATTATGTTAAAATGTCAAAAAATATTATTATGTTATAATGTCAAATGTTATTATGTTACAATGTCAAAAATATTATTATGTTGTAATGTCAAAAGTATTATTATTTCATAATGTCAAAACTGTTATAATGACAAAATTCCATAAAAAATAGTATTTATGTCAGGAGACAGATAAAATTATTCAATTAAACAAAAAATCCTTTTCGGCTAGAAATTCGGAGACACTATAATATGCTTTTTGCAAAAGAAACATTACTTATATGTATAATTCGTCCCGAAATTCCTACGGGAACGATGAAAATGGGATATGCGTGTACGAAGTCGCGGATAAAAATTTAGTTAAAATTATATTGCGTAAGTTTGCTTGGATGTTTGTTGCTCAATTACGCAAGAACGGCTGAACGGATCTCGGTGTTTGGCACGGTCCACAGATATAGATTATAATATCTGGAATAGCACATAGGCTACTTTTTATCTCAGGACTATGTTCCCAAGGGATAACTTCCGACATTTATTTGCGAAACCGCTGGCTGAAGCTTGTATTAACATTATAACCACAGAGTCAAGTTAACGAGGAAACCTCGTAAATTCCTGGACACTGGTAGCGAACACATTTCTTAATTAAGTAGGTCAAATCTCTGGAATGAGATCTTTGAGTAGTATTCTATGTCTCTGGCTCCCAGTTAAAAGTCCTTGGTAAGGTGTAAGGCGAGAATTGCGGATTTAACTTCGAGAATTGGAAACTTAAGTCAGGACACGCCTTTATCCGGAATATCGATGCCTTAAACCGGAATTTACGGGCTTAGCACCGGGAATCTTAATTCCGAAGAAGGAGCTGATAACTTGGTCGGATTTCATTTTGTATTCCTACAATTTGTGTACTGATCTAAATAGTTCTTTCAAAAATGATCTTTTCGTAGTGTTTTAATACCAAGTTTTATTTTAAAAGTGATATGTATATTTACGAAACTAACACACGCATAAAAAATATAAGTATCGTATATACTATTATATTCATATAGCTATTAATTTGATATTACGAACATACATTGATACACAAATCGTCAAATGGACTATCGACTATTTGCCCATCCATAAAACCATTTCATATTCAGAATAAATCGACCTACATTCCCCGGTAGCAGATTTCTCAAACACTGTCCTATAAAATTCTGAAACAGCTGACTCTGTAAAAGCTGCGACAAAGAAGTATTCATATCTGTCGGAGCTCTTGATGTAGCTCCATCGCAGAAACAATAGGACGGAAATAAAGAAATGAATGTTATTAATATTCATACGAATGTTCCACAGTAAATATTTAAGCGCAGAATGACCACTCTGAACGAGCCGCATTGAGAAACAATAGGGTATTTGACTACTATGAAAAATGTAAAGAAATAAATACTTATATGATAGATGTTATTAAAACAGTAATTTATTTACAGTTAAAGTACATTAGTTACAGTTATTTATTTTTTCAATTATTGTTGAAGAAATAAATAAAATTGGTGGAACAACATAGAAGTTATACGCTTTTGAAGTCATTTTTTTTAACCTTGTCACACAAAATGTCTTTTGTACTGAATGGCTTCAATTCAATATGGCCGTACTTGTGAGTGATATCACACGCCATTAGTGTCTGTCTCTGTTTATCACAGATTTTAAAACGCTGACAACACCGACTTTTTAGCAAAATTTTAAACAATGTGTTGTCTGCTCTTTGGGTTTTAAGAAATGTAATAAAAAATATCCAGTCAAATAGCCTATTCTGACATTGTATAGGCAGTCCTTAACTTTAAAATCAATGGTTATAGACAGGTACAAGTTGTGTTCTGTCTTTTATTATAGATTTAACCCACTATGGGTCAGTAAAGGTGGACGAAACAATGATATATTCAGGGATCGCAACAGAACAGGTAGCTTTCTGCAGTTTCTGTCTACTTTGCTTCTTCGGTTTTACACCATTTACTAGATTGTTAGAAAATGTAACGAAAGTAGTTTTGACAAAAGTAGGTCTGTCCGATATAAGCTATTAATAACTGTGAAATTTTCATCAATATCATAATTTCAGCTGGAATACGTCCACAGCTGGGCAAAGGCTTCCTCCAAACGACGCGACATAAACTGGCCTTGCTGATGCTTCTCAAATTCTGCGACCCTGACCCGTTTGTAGAATCTTAAAATCTAATATATATATATAGATAATATTTTTTCTTTTTCTATACTTTTGCAATGTTAGCAACTTTACTAACGATCTCTTTATCATTATCTCATGGACTTTTTTTTTTCTGCAACTTATATGGAGCATAATAAAAAGTATTCTAATTCATTCTAGCTGCAAATACTTAGTTATAAATATCTGTACATTGGTCTTGCCTAAATATATGATCACATGCACATTGAACCTTCTGATCCCTTCTCTGTTGTATGACTTTAGTCCGTAGTACAAAGGAGATTGGGACTCGGGAACGAGCTATTTGAGAGGCTGCACTGTAATGCATCGAGGGAGCCTTCTTATCATTCAAAGCAGGTTGAGCGATAAATCCAGGGTATTTGGAAATTATTTGGTGATAGACATGCTTTGAATAAAAATCTTTGAGATTGAAAATTATTTTGTCATAAATTTCGCTTTCGCAAGACTGTTGCGAAATTCAGGTGTTTTTGACAAATTGCAACAGAAATGCGAATGCGAACGTATTTTTTTACCATTGTATTTTTTTTTTGACAATTTTCATCGCACGCATTACGTTGAGGTCGACCGGTCCTGTGCGTCCCGCATCCAGCAGATACCAACAATCTACACCAGGTCTTCGGTTCACTTTATGGGAACCCTTCAACGTATGTAACTCCTTCCGATACCATTTCAGAAATTGTTTAGTCTTGGAGGATTGAATCAACTTTTCAAATTTTGTCCGACCACTAAGTGGCCACTTGAACCACCTTAAAAACGCAATGATGCGGTTTTAGTTTCTTTTAAAACCAGGTCCGAGATTCTTTTGAGTATTTGTCGCTATTCCTCATAGTTTCAGATTTGGCCATCCACGCCCACTTGGATAAATTCAAGGGTGAATTTATCCTAAACGCATCCTTATACGAGCACGAAAATACAGGAGCGTTTTCGTGCTCGTATAAGGATGCGTGTACACCAAAGATGTGCGAGGATGTGTAGCGAGGGATACACATCCCTCGCGCGTTTGTTAAGGGTGCTTTGTAAAATCGAGCGCTTGGCCTGTACTAAAGCTAAAGACCACGTTTCTCGAAATTTATAGTGATTTTAGGCGCTTTATACTATAATTATTGTTTAAAAATATTGTTTTACATTTAAATAGACATTTTTTTTTCAAGTAAGGTAACATCGTAACCTTAGTTATTAGTTAATTTTTGTTTGAATTTGGATTACATTTTCATAGAAAAAAATATATAATTTCGGACGAAAAATTATCAGTGACTCCCTGATTTACGGAATTATTTTTGGTGTATTACTTTGTGAAACATAATAAATTGATTAAAGCACTCCAAAGTAGAAGATACAATTGTACCATAAACGTTTTTATTAATAACTAAATTATTATATGTATCTTCGATGTAACAACGCATCAAAAGATGCCTAAAGTAAAATTTTATGAAACATCCTTTGCAGAGACAAGGTTTTTACTAATTTACGTAAACAAATTGAAATATGTATTTAAAGCACTCCCAAGAAAAAGAACCAAACTTTCTTGGCCATATATATATTTTTTTTTAAATTTGTGGCTATATATAATCCATAATCACACATCAAAACTCGAGTCAAACGCTCAAATCCAAGAAAAAATGTAATACCCCTCTTAAGAACCAATAGAATCGCTTCCTTTACCTAGCCACTTTTGTGTGCGCATATCGTGACAAAATGTACACTGAAGAGCAGACTTTTTTTCGCAATGTCTCTCTCTCTGGGTTGATACAATGACCTCTCTTCAGGTAGTTCGTTTATTCTGTTATACGCATTGATATATAAAAAACCCAAGATACACACTCAGCATCTCAAAAACGTCCGCAAAAAATAAGCGCAATATGCGCAAGTTTCAAACAATCTCGCATCGCTCGCCATAGTGCACTGCTTTGTAAAAACAACTTTAAGCGATCCATGCAAGTTTGAATTTGCAAAAAAAATAAATTCGCATCACTTGCCATATTGAACTGCTTTGTAAAAACAACTTTAAGCGATCCGTGTAAGGTCGAATTTGGAAAAAAAATTGTTTATAGTTCAACTACACACAACTCACACATGACACTTGTTACATGTCAGTTTTTGACGACAGTTTCGAGTGTTGCATTTGTTCGAGACTGTGCATCTTGGGTTTTTTTGTATATCAATGGTTATACGTATTCGTTTCACGGCTGTTTATTTACAGCTTCCTAACTCCGTTACTAGAAAAACCTTCATAAAATGTATGAATTCCTAGTACCTATCGGTTAGAGAACACAGTTTTTATGTCACAGTTTTATGAACAAAATACCGTTTTCACAAACAATACAATATGGCGCTTCCCGCTCAAATATGTAACAGCCTAATTTGAATATGAAAATGTGGCTATTAAAGATCATTATAGCTTTAATTGAATTTAAAATGGTGGCTCAAAACCGTGGCCTGGCTGCGTGTAAAACAAATGACATACGAGGCACGAGGCCACTGTTTGGAATATTCTAAACAGTGGCCTTTTGCAAGCAGATTATGTCATTTAATGTTAATATTTTATGTTTAGTCAGGTGAAAGCTAATAAAAATCGTCAAAACGTAAAAGAAGCGCCAAGTACGAGTCGGACTTTAACTTGCTGCTAAGGAAGGGTTCCGTAGCAGCAAGTAACATAATATAAAAGTTCTTGTAGTTCGTTGTAACTTTATAATTATTATTTACTAAGGCACCTATTACAGATTAATTATTAGAAAATAATGGTTCACGGTTTATGCATAAGGTTTATGTTTATGAAATTAAATGTTTTTTTTTTTATATTTGAGTTGATTGAATGAAAGGTAAATTGCGGTTTACGATTTATGATGTACTAGCTTCTGCCAGCGGCTTCGCCCGCGTGATCCCTAGGGAACATACTCCCGGGATAATAAGTAGCCTCTGTCCTTTCTCAGGGTCTAGACTATCTTTGTACCAAATTTCATTTAAATCGGTTCAGTAGTTTTGGCGTGAAAGCGAGACCGACAGATAGACAGACAGAGTTACTTTCGCATTTATAATATTAGTAAGGATTAAAAAAAAACTACCAATTTTCGGTGGAAGTTTGCATGGTAATGTACATCATATATTTTTTTAGTTTTATCATTCTCTTATTTTAGAAGTTTCGGGGCACATTTTACTACTTTGGAAGTGTCTCTCGCGCAAACTATTCAGTTTAGAAAAAAATGATATTAGAACCCTCAATATCATTTTTGAAGAACTATCCATAGATACCCCACACGTATGGGTTCGATGAAAAAATATTTTAACTTCAGTTCTAAGTATGGGGAAACCCCAAACTTTCTTATTATTATTTTTTTGTGTGAAAATCTTAAATCTTAATCACAGAATACATCTACTTACCAAGTTTCAACATTATAGTTCTAATAGCTTCGGAAAAAAGTGGCTGTGACATACGGACGGACAGACAGACAGACATGACGAATCCATAAGGGTTCCGTTTTTTGCCATTTGGCTACGGAACCCTAAATACACTTGTTTCCATGTCTGTCATGTTATTTATTTTGCCAATGGGTTACAATAACAGTAATAATTTATAAGTCATGTTTTTTTGGGTCATTTTAAACTACATAGATGAGGCCGGTGTTATCTAGCTGACTACTCTGAGAAGAAACACCGAAACAAATTCAGAGGTTAAAATATCTTAAAATTCAGACAAAGGTCAAATTTGAGAACCGTGTAAGTTAATGTCTGAGGTGGTCTTTTGAGGAAAGAACCACACAGGTTTGAGTGGACCTTTGCAGGCAGTGCTAGCATTTGTCAGTAGTCATCATGCATCTCAACTCAGGACTCTACTCTCGGAAGGAGACTATCGGTAGGATTTACATCTTATGACATTTGCTTCTTTGTTCTACTGGTTAAAAGCACTACTACTGTATTTAAGGTACTGGGTTAGATTCTTAGGTCTTTTAGACGGGCAGACGGAATGACAATGACACTTCATTGTCATTCCATCTGCATTTTCTCAGTAGCATACCGTATTTAAGATTTGTACCCTTGTTAAGGCAATAGGCTTGACCCCTTACTAAAAAGCACTTAGTCCACTCATTGCAGGGTCTATTTAATAATTCTACCGGTGTGTACCTCTAACTAACCCTTTACGGGTCCCATACGTGACGGACTTTGTACAAATGTTTCCCAGTTCTGGATATTTATGTTTTCGTTCAAAAAGCGTATACTTTCTAAAAATATATATACTTTCCTGTTAAAGTATATATATTTCCATACCAGTCCCAACACAATGGTTCTGCTTGATTGTAGCTAATCATCGTCAACCAGTCGATATGTTTTTTTTTAAATCAATTTTTTTATTTGTAGAACATAGGTAAACAAAAGGTACATATGTCAATATTAATAAATAAACGCTATATCATGCAGACTCCTCCACGCCTCGAAAAGCACGTTAGCCATTGGTTTCGGTTGTCTTTTGTAGTTCTTTGGCAGTCGTTACGGATAGTCAGAAGCCAGAAAATCTGACACTATTCTGGCCCATAAGTAGGTATTGCGTTATCCAGTTACTGAGTTGTGGCGGTTGTTCTACGTAAAATATTGATATTCAGTTGAATCCGGTTTGGATGGAAGCCGACACCGTCATAGTTGTACCGTTGTTGTATTTTTTTCAGCCTCAAATGTAACACTCCAGCCTTTAATCTTTCTTAATCACCTCTCAAGAAACCAAAGGAAATGGATAAGAAATACAACATCTAAGTAGAAAATCCATCAGCTTTCGTGTCACAAAAATCCGACATCAAAATCACTTAGGTACTGTTTTTCTAACATTACTATTGGTCAAGCCAGACGGAATAAATGCCGGCGTTCTTAGTGAAGACCTCGTCTTAAGGCCCGCGCAGACGAGAGCCTTTGGTCTGCACAGGACAAAAATCCCTAAGTCGTGAATAAAATGTCCGCCGAGAACTTGCCATGGACTCCATGTACACGTTGTGCTATCATTTGTTGCTTCACTCTCAAGTGCTCAAAGCGGGCTAATAAAGTTCGCTGTGTGCGTTACTACGCCTAGTTACGTTAGTTCTATATATTCGGGTCTAACCCGTATTTTTGAAGTGAAAACTTCTTTAGCGGCGCTGAGCACTTTTTGTTGGATGGGTAAAAACTTCCAAACTCGCGTCAGGGTCACGTGATGCTGATCGAAAAAGCGTAAGATCGAGGGGAAGGGAGAGGAACTAGTATCTCCCACTCTTTCTACCGTGCCTGAGTGTGCTGCTCCGCTTAGGCGGCACAGGGCGCTTGCGCGAATGTCCGTCTGTGTTTATGTACAGCGTGCCACGCGTATCCAAGGATACGAAATTACGGAATTACGAAATTATGGATGAAAGTTGATTTTTCTAAGAGATATAAATTAATGTAATATATAAATAAATAACGATATAATATTATGAATAATAACATGTAAATTGTCATATTTGTGTACGATAGCGCAATAAATAAACATTGTATTCTACCTCATAAATGATAGTATTTTTGTACTTGTAATTAAACACAACGTTAATACTAAAGTTTTTTTTTCTAGTCCGGTCTATCGATGTCCTCGGTTGATCGGGGGACTTTTCGTACGCGATAAATTAAAGCTATTGTGTGCGTTATTCAATACAGTTGTAAGGGATCTTTTTTTTTTTTTTTTTGACATTGACCACTCGTAGTTCACCTCTAGACGGGTGGTAACTACTTAACCGGGCTAGAGGTGTAAGGGATCTATTTTGAAGGACGAAAAAGTACGCCGGGGATTGTCTCTCGTATGTGTAGGCCTTTATCCTCACTCCATTAGTCCTTCATCCGCAGATTATTATCGTCGCATTTATCTTCAATGAGATAATGACAGCTCAAAGGTCAAATGTGTCGTTAAGACAATTGGGGGACTGAGCTGTGTTAGTAATGGACTTACATTACCTCTATATACCAATTAATCATATCCATTATCACTGACAATTGATGCCTAGCAACTAACACTTTATAATAAATAACATTATTATCAGGCCATTATCGAACTTACCTACTAAAACATGGCCTGGCCTGACAACTACAATTGAGGCCACAAAATAGTCATTATACTCGTAGTCTTGTTAAACGTAGCGGTGACCCTTTGCGAGAACATGGACGCAGAAATGGACTTAGTTTATTGTTTTAAGATTGACGTGTGTTATGGTCGGCGCCATATTCGCTTTTGTTTTTATATGACTGATGTGGAATGAGTAAGCCATTAGGCACTTGTCTCACCGCCGACGAGGAAGCGATTAGCTATCGACTATTTTCTCGCTGAAGAAACGGACAAAAGATATAGATCCCGTGTGAGTAAAAGAGACACATACATTTATAGTCGGTAGCTGGTTGTTTACATTGCCGGCGAGAACTCTCTTACCACTATTTTGTCGCAGCGACAAGAGTTATCAAAGTTAATAGTTGCTCAGCTCGCTGCCCGTCTGGAAGGCTTAGTAGGCGATTCGGCTGCTGAGTTTTGTCCGATCCGTTCGAAACAGGAATTTCATTATTATTAATATTTTTTAATGGTGTTTCAGCCGAATCCACAGTAACAGACACCCGAGTGATCCTATAAGGGTTCCGTTTTTTTTCGGAACCCTAAAAATTGTCTGTTGTTGATCTGCTTTATTCAGCTCAAATTTTCTGAACCTTCAACAATATAGCTACCTGACATTTCACCTGACTAAACATAAAATATTAACATTAAATGACATAATCTGCTTAAGGCCACTGTTTAGAATATTCCAAGCAGTGACCTCGTATGTCATTTGTTTCACACGCAGCCAGGCCACGGTTTTGAGCCACCATTTTAAATTCAATTAAAGCTATAATGATCGTTAATAGCCATTTCATATTCAAATTAGGCTGTTACATATTTGAGCGGGAAGCGCCATATTGTATTGTTTGTGAAAACGGTATTTTGTTCATAAAACTGTGAAATAAAAACAGTATTGTGTAGCCGATAGGTACTATGAATTCGGAAATTTCATGAAGACTTTTCTAGTAACGGAGGTCATTGTATCAAACCAGAGAGAGAGATTGTAAAAAAAATCTGCTGTTCAGTGTACATTTTGTCGCGATATGCGCACACAAATGTGAATTATTTTGAAAAAAACTTTAATCAAGTAATAAATTAACAATAATAAAAACTAACCTTAACAAATACACTAAACTAACAACAAACTAAAATAAAACATAAAAAAATTCGTCCTCAATGCTGTCAGCTGATAATGTGCCCAAGAGACTGGCGGCATTGCCACGTTGAATGGCAATACTTAATCTCTGCCCAAAGTAAAAGCCAGCTTTTGGGTGTAAAACTTTTCTTTGGAAAGTGATTTTTTTCGCGATTTTATTGTTGGTCCCATAGTAAAAGTTGTAACAGTAATGAGTACAATGAAACTTTTTCGGGTATTACGTTTATTCTATTTCACCGTTTCTTCTTTTTTCTATGTAATTTGTATATAGCTTTGCCGTAACATATTTAGCTACGTATGGTTTTTGACAGAAACCCCACTACTGAGAGCCTACCACGCCTATTTTGACGTATAGTAACGTTAGCGTAAGTGAATTTTGAATGTGAAAAACTTCAACCCCATATGGTATTTTGGTCTAATTTTATGGGACATACAAAATTTATATAATTCAAAAATATGAAGATAGTATCTAATACAAATAAATATTATGTGCGAAACGAATATTGTAGCTATGGTAAAATTTAACGGTACGTTACTATAACGTCAAAAATATTCGTGCTGGGGCCTCTGATCGAAATGGAAAGACGTTACGTCACAAAACCAAGTCCACAAAAAATTTATATCTAATAAAACAATACCAATTAATAAACCACCCAAAGTATTCAATTTCATACCAAAGAATAATATTTTCACTTTATCATTGAAACTTCTCCGGAGCCAGGAAATACGAAATCCGTGAAGCTATCCAACGTTGTGTTATCTATCGGCACTAGGTAAACGTAGTAAATCTCGCCCGGATCGTAAACTCTTACAGGACAGAAATGTACAGAAGGTGAGCTCTGTTGAAGAAGGAGAGATCGGACATCGAGAAGATTTCGTGGCATATCATTTAGCTCTTCTTTGAGTCGATCTTAAAGCCTCGTATCCTCTAGGCAACTTTTGACGCGCGACATGATGCACAACAAATTGCTCGTAGTGTTGAACGGCGACGAATAACTTTAATTTAGTAATATTATAAATGTTGCCTGCCTGCTGGCAACGTCGCGTTCCGCGTTGTTGTACAACGTTGCTGATCGATCATGTTGAGCGTACCGTGTTGCGCGTCAAATGTTGCCTAGTGTATACGAGGCTTTAAGGGTGAGAAGGCTAGTCGAGGTAGGTCCGTGGATACGTGACCATCCAATACCGAGACCACTTCGTGACTAAAATGCATGTAAAGTCGTTGACGCACTTGTCTCACCGCCGGCGAGAGAGCGATTAGCTATCCACTATTTGCTCGCTGAGGAAAGGGACAAAAGATATAGATCTCATGTGAGTAAAAGAGACACATACATTTATAGTCGACAGCTTGCTGTTCACACTGCCGGCGTGCCGGCTCTTAACATTAGTTGATCGCAGCGACAACAGCTATCAAAGATTGTACTCGCTCAGCGACACTCGCTCGGCGATGCTCGCTTGGCGGTCAGAACTCACCAACCAGCGGTAATTGCTACCTATAGTGCGGGCCGGAGCGAGTATTGCGAATAATCGCCCGGCGCACAAAAGCACTCGCTGAAAGCCGAGCGTCAAAACTATCGAAACGTTTCACTCACTACTCGCTGCTCGCCAACTCGTTTCGAGTTCCAAGCTTTACTAGCTACTCGCTGATTGCCGGCGGTGAGACAAGTGCCTGTAGTGCTATTCTGTAAGAACATTTTCGTATCTCGACAGTGGAATCCGAGGTGAGTTTCAAATTAAGACCTTTATGTTGTGTGCAATAAAGCTCATTTTGTGTGTTTTGTCACTCAGGTGAAGCTCGATATCGAAATAGTTGTTTACGGAATAGACTAGCTGATCCCAGTTGCCATTTGTAGAGCTTTGGTAGTCGTTACGGGTCAGAACTTTGCAAAACGGACAATCTCGGTCTTGCGATGGAGTATCGTGTTATCTGGTTGGGTTTTGACAGTTGGATTAGCAGTCGCTTCATGTAAAGTACTATTGTATTTAGCTGGATCTGGTTTGACTAAAAGCCGACTACAACTTGTTTGGTGATAAACTTAAATTCTCAATTACTGTTAAACTGTTTTGGTAAGAAGATCGTTAAAGATATGAAAAAAATAATTTCAATTAAACACAGCCTTGAGAAAAAAAAATTAAGCAACCCCTTGCTTTTACTTTTAAAAATGTTTTATTTAATTAAAATAGGTTTCAATCAGTTTCCAACTTGATAAGTGAAGGTTGGAGCAACCTATTGGCATATTATATAGTTTGGCAGATTGATTGATTAGCATGGCTAAAAGACCGAACACATAGACTCGCTTCCCGTACGCAACCGGCTGATGTTTGAGATCGCCCCACGTACGAACACGCACATATACAGACACGCTGCACGTACAGCGAGTGCAAGCGCACTCACGATCGGCTGACCTTTGAGATTGCCACACGTACGAACACGCACGCACACATAGACACGCTTCACGTCCAGCGAGTGCAAGCGCACTCACGATCGGCTGAGCTTTGAGATCGCCGCACGTACGAGTCTATGTGAACGTATTCGCTCACTGTATGAAGTCGACCTTCTGCACTATTCCCTACTTATCCAACACTATTCTTGTACACCTATTATATTACTATTCGTAAAATTGATTAGTGATTTCTCAAGGTTTCCCTCTTTTGTTTTGCGTTAGATTAATAGTGTGAGCCGTAACTGAGCAACAAAATCGAATGTGTAAGGCCGGCCATACACGGGCTGCTCGAGCACATGCTATAAAAATTTTTGGGGAGTGTGCGACGGGATTGCATAATTTAATTTCGCCAAGCCCGTTCCATCATCGGACCACAAGACGTACGGCGATGTGCCACAGTTACATGGTGGACATCCCATTCACACTCACAAAATGTTTTGGACCACACACATTGTGCGTACAGCTAAGGAGAGGAATTCCCTGTCAGAGTCTGTGTTTCCTGATAGCTACAACCTGGAAGTTATCTAGACTGAATAGGTTACTTCTAGGCAAACGTGTTTCATCTTAGACCACATCATCGCTTACCATCAGGTGAGATAGTGGTCAAACGTGTGCCTATGAATAGTAAAAAAAAGAAAAATACTCGGACCACTTGAGAAGTCATAGTCAACAGCACATTCCCAAAAATGCAACCGGTAGAAAACCGATAGGTTAGCAACTCGGCGTCGATGCTCAAGACTTTGGATTTAAAGACTTTTTATCCCGGGACTAATGTTCCCTTGGGATAATGTTAGAATAAAATAGACAACAACGTCTAAGTTGCGTTTAAGCGTCATCTTAGCAGTCCCTACACTTACTACAAAGCCCGAAGTCGACCGCGCCCTGCGTCCGATACCAAACCTGTACCCAATCTAAATGTGTATCGATCTTTTTGATTGGCTCTTACATTAGCCAATCCCGAGCCCGTAATAATTCTACTAAATGGCTCGCCGCTTCCCGGATAAAAATAATGAGATTTTGCCTCTTTGGAGCTTGCGGTGATAAATAAGTTAAAATGATTATAAATTGGTCTTTAAGTTAAATGTAGGACTGCTCTCAATGGCCAGGGGGTCGATAAAATGTTACAAACAGAGGCTACAGAATTCTATTTATAATTACGGAGGGTCTGTCCGTGATTTTGATGCTCAGAGGTAAATTCCATTCTGCTTAACCGTCTAAAAGGAATACCTGTGATTTGAGGTTTACCTGTGTTTCAATTACTTTGAATAAATGTCAGTTGGTTAGGTACAGACTATTTTTAGCAGCAGTTATACAAATTACCAAGAGTTTTAAATATATGAATAACTATTATCCTTTAATATATACAATTCTTCCGTTACTGAGTCAGTGAGTGACTGACAGACAACGCACAGCCGAAACTACTACCTCGGGGTTTGTAGGGGAGCACTAAGAGAAGATTTCCCGAAATTCCTACGGGAACGGGGAATAACGGGATATGCGCGAACGAAGTCGCGGGTAAAAGCTAGTTTCGACATAAAACGTGTAAATACGACCTGAAAAAGGGATCAATGTACTTATCAATATGAACCACTTTTACTATGGGACCAACACCGAAACGCGAAAAAAACGACTACCCAATACATTTGTGTGCGCACAACCAACAAAATGTACTGAACAGCTGATTTTTTAGGGCCTTGTCAATCAACTCACTTAGTCAATTAATAATCATCTTAAAATTTACTACATTAAAGTCGATAATTGAGTTGGTGAATACAAATTATCTTGAATTAAAAAAAACGGCATAATCAAAAAAGAAATACCTCCTTAAAATCAATATATAAAACACTTCCGTTACTGACTGACTGAGTGACTGACAGACGACGCACAGCCAAAACGACTGGTCATAGAAAGCTGGTAAGTTTCTTGGGGAGTCTAGGGAAGCACTAACAAATGATTTTTAGGGTTCCGAAAAAAAAGGAACCCTTATAGGATCACTCAGGTGTCTGTCTGTCCGTCTGTCACAGCCAGTTTTCTCCGGATTCACTGGACCGATTCTGTTGAAATTTGGTACACATATGGACTTCTATGACCCAAACACGGACGCGTTACGTAAATTATTAAATTTTTAGTATGGGGGTCACTTTTGGGGGTCGAACTAGAAAAAAGGGCTTACTGTGAAGGTTTTAATTATATTTTTTCATAATTTTAAAATAAATAGTTTTGAAGTTATTCAAGAAATTAGACGAAAAATGACCATTCCCCCCACTTTATCTCCGAAACTACTGAGCTTAAAATTTTGGAAAAAATGGAGATAATAGATCTTTACTTAAAGATTACAGGAAAATCTATTAAAAGTCTGTAGTGTTAAAATAACATGTTAAAAAAAAAAATTCGTTCGGAACCCTTTGCACGCGAGTCCGACTCGCACTTGGCCAGTTTTTTTTGGAGGGAATGCGATAAGGCCGCCCATTGTACATATGTGTTTCAGTTTGTAATTTTATTGTCAGTGTACAATTAAGTGTATAGAATAGAATATTTATTTATTTCCTCAGAATGTAGGAAAAAAAAGAAAAAAATAAAAAAAAAATATAAATATATATATATTTCCCGACATTCCTACGGGAACTGGAAAAAACGGGATATGCGCGGACGAAGTTGCGGGCAAACCAGCTATCTTCTATACTAATACTAATCAGTACATAGTATAAAACAAAGTCGCTTTCTCTGTCCCTATATCCCTATGTATGCTTAAATCTTTAAAACTACGGAACGGATTTTGATGCGGTTTTTTTAATAGATAGAGTGATTGAAGAGGAAGGTTTATACGTATAATAACATTAATGGATGTGGAGAAATACTGTTATTTTTGAGGTTTCTAATGTGATGTCGTAAATAATTACATTTTATGACGCAGACGAAGTTGCGCGGGTCAGCTAGTAACAAACGAAGCTGAAGAGTTTATTTGTTTGTTTGCTTGCTTAAACGCGCTAATCTCAGGAATTACTGGTCCGATTTGAAAAATTCTTTCAGTGTCAGTTAGCCCATTTATTGAGGAAGGCTATAGGCCTATATATCATCACGCTAAGACCAATAGGAGCAGAGCAGACGAAGTTGCGCGGGTCAACTAGTACTAACATAAAATAGGAGATCAACAGAAGATAAGTCCAACAGAACTCACGTACGGGTATCCCAGGAGACTCGTGATTGTATACCAACACCGCAGACTTAATTAAACTTGGCTTAACTTCCAACAGACGAATGTCATTCTGAACATAATATCAGTTCGTGATTCCAGCCTTGAATATACAGCAGACAATAACAGAAGACTTTGGTGAATAAAATAAAAAATAAATAAGTAGGTACTATGGAAGAATAACAAATCAAACAGATTCATTCATTCAAATCAGACACCATGGCCTGTCCTGTAGTGGACACCATGGCCTGTCCTGTAGTAGGAACGCTGGACGGTTAGCACGGCACGCCAGCATTAATGACATTATCTGTCTGGCTTTTGTCACCGCCGGGGTGCCAGCTGTTTTAGAACCCAACGGCTTGGCACGCGACGATGGGAAAAGGCCAGATGGGATGACCATAATGTCTTGGAAGGTGGGTAGGCCTTTGGTGTGGGATGCAACATGTGTCGATACCCTTGCACCATCCCATCTTCTCAGCACGGCGGGCTGTGCTGGAGCGGCTGCTGCAGGTGCAGAAAACTTAAAACGGCGCAAATATAACAACTTAATTGGGAGTTACATATTTGAGCCGTTTGGCGTTGAAACACTAGGCCTATGGGGTCCGAGTGCGCATCGAGTCTTTCGGGACATTAGCAAACAAGTTGTCGACTGTTCACGTGACCAGAGGGCTGGGCTTTTTTTCGGCCAAAGAATCAGCATTGCCATTCAACGCGGCAATGCTGCCAGTGTTCTGGGCACTTTTGCCACTGACAGCGATGTGGATTATTTTTTTGATGCCCAATGATTTATTTTGTTTTTATATATAATTTCGTTTTAATGAGTGTATATAGTTAATAGATTATTTTCCTACCCTGCTCAAAGTTGTAATTTAATAAAATTCGTTTTAAACAGATCAAGATTTATAAAGATTATTTTATGGGCCCTCGATGTTTGAAATAAAGGATTAAATAAAATAAAAATAACTTATAATAATACTCCTCCTAACCCACATTCGAGATGCTATAATTATTCCGTTTAGTGTATAGTATGATGATTTTACTTTGATAATAATCAAAACATTTGATTAATTTGATTGACATAGACATCTTGTATACTGTGAATTAGATAACTAACATACAATAATTCTTTAATCAATCAATCAATTTTTTATTTGCTGCATAAAACATGGTGTACAAAGTTGTTTTACAGACATTATAGAGCATTTTAATCTATACGTAAAGAACTATTTGACGGATTTTTTTTAAATTTTAGTCTCATATATTTGTAAGTGTCATCATCATCATGACAGCCAAAAGACGTCCACTGATGGACAAAGGCTTACCCCAAAAGGGGGGGTTTGCCATAATCGCCACGCTTGGCAGGCGGGTTGGTGATCGCAGTGTATGGTGTTGCGTTTTACAGAGAACGCTGCTGCCCATTCTCTGGCAAGGCCCTTAGTCGCCTCTTACGACACCCATGGGAAGTGATGGGATGGTATTATTCTTTTACAGCACCATACGGCACCGGCCGACATCATATGGCATATTTTTAAGTGTGAAGTAAGTTTAATTTTAACGTACCCTATAATTATCCGAGTCACCCTAATACGTCCCCCATTCCGCAAAACTGTGACCGAATTCAACTCCCCCATCCCCAGGATGTGCAGGCTTCTTAATAATTGCCATGAATCAATAGATATTTATTCCACATCACTACAAAGATTCAAGTGCCAAGTTCATGAAAACTAGCCACCATATTGACCTCTTCTTTTTTTGCTTTGTCATTTTTGTATCTGTTGTGTTTCTGAAGCTATCCAATAGTTGTTGTGAGAGTTATTTCTGCACTATTATTGTAATATTATTCGAGTTTTTTTTACCCGCTGTGTCTATCGCATCATATTGTACACTATGCTTGTATTATATTGCTTGTGTTATTAGTACAAACAGTGTAACAATTGTAGATAGGCCAATAAATAAATAAACGAGTGTTTGTTTTTTACAGTTGTTTCTGGTAAGAACTGATATTATAGCATAGGTGCTATTTATAGTCGCTGCATCGATATTTACTCGTGAGAACCCACAAGTGCAACACGAACGAAGCTGGTTGGCTGACTAGCCTGGGACTTTAGCCACCTGACTTAAGACCTTCAGTATTCTTAGAACTGGTTATAATTTACTACGTGTATTTTTTATTTATTTATGTGTACATGCATAAAATTACAAGTTAAAGTCTAAGGCATTTTGTAATGAATTTAAAAAAAAACTAATTCGCATTGCATTCGCAAAAGGGTTTAGTGTAAAGGTAGTCATTCCATTATCATTTTAGGATGTGAAATCATCAAAAGAAGAGTCATTTGATGATTTCACTCAAAGTACAAATTATTTAATGTTTTTTTTTAAAAATAGGTCTGACTTGTTGTGTATGTTATTTAGAGTGCGAAGTGTGCGCGTCAGTGGCGACTCCTTGAGCAGGTTTGTGTTTGTTCTCGCCCTCGGCACCTTCAACAGTGGTCGCGGCAGTCGGCGCCAACTGCTTCCGCTCTGGGCGGAGCAGAAGGGAGTGTCAGACTCTTACTTACTAAAACCCATCCGCGTTCTTCCTAATGCCCTTTGTGCTCCAGGGCCGCGGTGACTCTTTCGAACAATTCCGCAACCCTGGATGGTAGTCATTCCTTGGACGAGATCATTAGGAGTCACAAGCCACGAATATAAATATATAAGTTTAATGAATTGGTTCTTTTGTCGAAAACAGTCATATCATACAGTCAAAGCATTTGGGAACGTTCATAAATGCTCTCTGAAAACCCTCAATGACAAAACATTTATTTCAGTTAGACCATTTACAGGTAATTTGGAAAGTCACGAGTTGTAAAGAACTGCTCTCTGAAGTTTAATCTGCTAAGTTATGTAGTCGTGATATCACTGGCCGATTTGTGGGAGTTCTGTGTAATTGTGCGTTCACACGAAATAGACTTATATCTGCGCAGACTTTGAACACTGAATAAAAAAATACACCCGACTTCCAAAAACAAAACACTACAAAGTATGAAATAACTTTAATTTCGGAAGTCGGTGTTTTTAGTGGTTTCGCTTTTTGACACCGACTTCCGAAATTAAAGTAATTTTTTTTGTAAAAAAGTTTTTTTCGTTTTATTTCTGTCTCGCTGATATAAAAATGTCTTCTAGAAAAAGGTCGAATCTTTCACAATATAGCAAAATTCTCAAAGTCGGGTTTGTTCGAACACTATTCTAACTAACTCGAGAACGGAACGAGAGAAAAAAAAAATGAGTATGTAGGTAGGGTAGGTAGGCAGGTAGGTAGGGTAGGTAGACAGGTAGGTTTTAGTGGTACCTGCGTACCCATTCACAGCGTACTGGCGTGATGTTATGTTATGAAAATAAAACTTACGAAGTGCTTTCGGTGTAAAGGTCTTGTCAATACGAATGAAATAAGCCCAAACACTTGGTAGTTCCTACATACCGATGTGAAGTTCCCTTGACTCTCTGTCGTCTCCATCCTCAGGTCTGATCCAAACTTTCATTCTTTTGTATCAGTGTCACCCGATATACACACGAATATCAAGTTTTTACCAAATACGTGCCTACAATTTTCGAGAGTTGCCCTCGATTTCTCAGAGTTTCCATCATCAGATCCTGACGTGGTGGCAATGGGACCACAAGGGAAGCACCAGCTTTCAAATAAAAAAAGAATCATGAAAATCGGTTAATATAAATAGGGTTCCGTTAGCAACCTTGGTACGGAACCCTAAAAATCGACTTGGTTCGCACGAATCAAGATCGTAAGCGAAGGCTTAAATAATAGGGTCCCATTAGCAACTTTGGCACGGAACCCTATAATTTGCCTTGGCTCGCAAATCGAATCGTCTGATACTTAGCACGAATTAAAAACTTAGTTGCGGGCAACCTGGGAGTCTTTAAGACAAAAGTGAATAGGTTGCTTCTAGGCAAACGTGCTCCATCTTCAACCTCATCATCGCTTACCATCAGGAGAGATAGTGGTCAAACGTATGCCTATCTATAGTAAAAAGAAATCTACTCCGTATCACCTAACCACAGAGAACTAATGATAACCCGATTTGACAGTTACTGTGAAATCGTGTTGTCATTCATTCTTAGTTCGGGTTCGGGATTAATCGTAAGTCTGTAGGTGATACGGAGTAGAATACGTCCGCAACTAAGCCCGAAACTACGGACTTCGGACTTAGAGAGTAGCCCCACCAAAATCGATCGCTCCCGTCACCGTGACCACCTTTGGTACGGTACCTTATTATTATTAGCCTTGTTTCGCAAATCGAACCGTTCGTTGCTTCGCTCTAAACGGAATCAATCGCGGAGGCCTCAGAAGTAGGGTCCTGTCAGCACCTTTGGTACGGAACCCTACAGGCCTGATCCGCAAGTCGAACCGTCCAGTACTTCACAAAACTACTGAGTTCTAAATCAGTTTAAGACTCTACAATAAAAGCACTTTAAACGAAACCAGCACAACTCAGAGATTTAAGCAATTTTGGCTCCTATTCGTTTAAGACCTTCCAGAGACCAAACCGAAATTCCTACGAACTACGACAGTGTCTAATAATCGTGTGAGGTCTTTCTCCAGCGGAAAATCTTAACACCGCAATTCAGAAAATCGCGTCATCAGTGCAACGCCATCTATCGACCATGTAAACTGACAAAATATTTGGCAGCAGAAGACGTTAAATAAGAAGCCCGTACGTAACGATAAATAACGATAAGGTATTAAAATGTTTACTTTTATTTTGCTACTTCTACGTATTAAAAGTTTCACAAATAACTCAATGAATGTGTTTTGGTGTAACATTCATGCTTTCATGCATTTTTGGTTCCTCAATAGATGGCGCTCTGACTGATCAGAACACAGTAGGAAGTTTCTTACTAAACTAAATATTCAATATATTTTGATTTTGTGGATCGATTGTAACGATAAATAACGAAAAGGTATAAAAATGGTCACTTTTATTTTGCCACGTACTAAAAGTTTCACGAATAACAGAACAATTTTGAATGCTTTCGTGCATTTAATTTTTTTCTCAATAGATGGCGCTCTGACTCATTAGAATACATTAGGAAGTTTCTTCCTAAACTTAAAAATTCAATATCTTTTGATTTTGTGGGTCGATTTTGATGAAATATACGCTAAATGTTACTCGGGTTATCACTTAATATTTTTAAGTACTTAGGTTTGCAATCCAATCTGTGGTTTATGCGTGATGCTCCCACAAACGCACAGACATCAGACAAAAATTTCAAAAATTGCATTTTTGTGTTTTATACCTTTTTCCTGAGTTTTCTGTGTAATTTTCATGGAAAAATATTCAATGTACAGACACGGTTAGTCTACGATTTTATTATATGTATAGATTGAGAACCTCCTTTTTAAAAGTCGGTTAAAATGGTATTGTATGTCCGCGCAGACTTCAACAAAGTCTGTAAAGACAAAATATGTCGGTGTGAAATGAATTCTGTATCGTGTGGACCGACTAGGAAAAATAATAAAAGTGGCATTGTGACTTCTTTTGATATACCTAGTCGGGGCTTCCTAACGAGGTATATTGCCTAGCCTCTGACTAGATAGACAATGAATCAAAAAGCTCGTCTTTGCGGCTTCATTTTGTTTTTATTTATTGTTTATTCCTCGCGATAATTCATACAAACTTGCAAGTCCTTAACTTTGGTAATGACTGAGAAAACCTTTTAGAAAAGAGTTAAGAGAGAAAGAAATATTGTGTTTTTTTTACAAGCTTTTAGATGTATTTATGTTTGTCCGGGTGGAATCTAGCAACTGAGTTTTTAAATTTATCTGTAACCGATTGATCTGAAATTATATGTATATAAGCGTGTATACCTATAATTATATAATAGGTATACTTCTACTATAATTATATTACAGGTATACACACTTATTTTGGATAACAATGCATGCTTAGCTATGTGACGTCATTCTAATTCCATTATAGTGGATCTATTATAGCGAATGAAAGGGCTTGCTGAGGAGAACACGAAAACTAATACAACGTCACTTAAATCCAAAAAAGCTTGTTTTTAAAAAGTTTTTTTTTTTACCGCTAATGTACTCACATTCTAAACAATGTATGACAGAATCTCTTTTAGCGATTTCAGTGTAGGTCCCATAGTTAAAGTTGTAATGATGAGTACAATGACCTCTGTTCAGGCATTGCGCTTATTTTGTTATACGATGTAGAATTTTAAAATTACTCCCTCTGTATATGTAGAAACTAGCTTCTGCCAGCGGCTTCGCCCGCGTGATCCCCAGGGAACATATTCCCGGGATGAAAAGCCTATGCCCTTTCTGAGGCTTTAGACTATCTGTGTACCAAATTTCATTTAAATCGGTTCAGAAGTTTTGGCTTAAAAGCGCGACAGACAGACAGACAGACAGAGTTACTTTCGCATTTATGATATTATAATTAAAGTAAGGACAATACCAACTGAGGGGCTCTGGAGTCTCGGTAGTAGGCAAAAAGTGGTCTGACATCTGCGGGCTGATCTAAGCTTTGTTTAACTGGAAGATCGACAACTTTAACACCAGAAACAAGCACAAGCTACATGCTCCTTCCCACCGTCTTTGTAAGGTCCACGACTCATTTGTGGGGCTCGGTATCGGTTTATACAATAAACTTCCACTTTCTTTTCTTGACCTGCCTTTAACTCATTTAAAGCTAAAGTTAAATCTAACCTCTGTTCGAAGGCATACTATTCTATTAATGTTTATTTAGACGATAAGAATAGTTGGTCGCTGTGTTGAACGCAAAACATATTTATCATGTTTTTTTTTCTATGGTAATTAGCATAAGACAGGTTATATGTGTTCATATAATATTGTATTTTTTTATTATCTGACTATGTAGGTCAATCCGTTTTTTTATTTTTCTTTTTTATTTACTTTTGTATCAGTATCATAGAAAGTGCTAGCTAATAAGTGACAAATATTTTTTTTTTCGTGTTATGTATTAATTACCTACTTTGCATACTATTATATAACATAAATTTAAGTTATTAAAACGTAACAGACAGATGTGTTGCTGGGGAGTTTGTTGGCCACTTCTTCTCCACAGCTAAAACACTAGGAAGTGGTGACGGGCGGGCGTTTTGGGGGACTGTCTTTTCTCAAACTTGGCGAATAAACGACATTTGAATTTGAATTTTTCGACCCGTGGGACTATCATAACTTAGCCATGAGACCAAAAAGAATACTAAAACAAAAGTAAATAAAAACCTCCAAGGTGACATAAAGAATGTCATTGAGCCAGTCAAATCGTTCATTTTATCACCACCCCACGTTTTTATGTGCACAGCTAGACATAAACACAACTACATGATATGCGTGTCTTCTAACAATGTCGCAGTTTTTTAAGATATTTCTGTATTTTTCTAGTAATTTTGTAGAGTAAATCTATGTGGCTGGCACCGGGGAATACCGTCGGCGGCTGATTTATGTTTGCACGGCGGCGGCGGTAGTTCGACATTTTATGAGATTCGTAGTAAAGTAGATATAGTAGGTCAACATAGATCGGAATCTGAAAAAGTTGGAATAAGTATAACAACGTTGTGTAGACTTTTGAAGTCTGCCAGGGTTGCTAAATTTGATTGAAAGAGTCACCGCAGCCATGGAATGCAAAGGGCACTAGGAGTAACACGGATTGGTTTTAGTCAATTTGAGTCTGACACTCCCTTCCGCTACGCCCAGAGCGTAAGAGAGAAGAAGTAATTTGATGACAACCCATCCTTAAAAAAGAGACTGTTGAAGTTTTTGTTTCTACGTCTACGAGAAAAAAACACTAAAATAATCTTTATGTACGTGTATTCTGTAAGCAGCTAGTCGACTCTCCACGTGACTTAGGTTGGTCTTTTTTTCAGCCAAAAAATCAGTATTGCCATTTAACGTGGCGTGGCAGTTTTGTCAGTTTTGGATGATGATTTTTTCCGCTTTCCTTTTTATCTTCGGCTGTATGATTTCATTCATGCAATAATTATGAGACCGACTTGATATTATTTTTCATACATTTGCCTCGCTTAGTTAACAATAAAAGCGCTGTTTTTTTTAAAATATAGCAGCATAATTATGCTGAGATATATATGAGACTTTTTGGCCTCGCACAGCTATTTTATGTTGTTACGAGTATCTTTTATTATTATCAAGTTATCAATGTTAGTTATTAATGTATTTGTTCTATGTGAGTCCCAAATAAACATAATAATATTTTCCTTCTTTATGAAGGAAAATAGTGGATAGTGTTCAGTAAAGGAGTGGAACTCTCTGTCTGCGTCTGTGTTTCCAAACGCTTACAACCCTAATCTCTTCAAAGTTACACTGCACAGGCTCCTTCTGGGTAAGCTCGATCCTTCGTAGACTTTGTCTCTGTCATCTCTGACCTAGACTAGAGTCAAGAGCAAACCCATCACAAATAAAAAAAATATTAAAAAATTACAGCCTCGTTTAAAATTGTTTTAGTCCTCGTGGTACTTCTGAAAATTTCTACTTGATCTCGAGGGATTGTGGCTTATTTAGTATGTGTGGTCTGTTTATCTAGGAGGCTTTCGTTCTGAAGGGAGGATTATGATGGGATTGCTGGCCTCTGATTGTTTAGGTCCGGTGTTGAAAAGTGGCATAACTTTGTGTGCATAGGCCGTCGTTGTACATGAATTTCAATAGCTTCATTTGTAAAGATTTGTTCTGTGAATATATCACCTTCAAATCTTTCCGTGGAATATGAGAAAGAGAAAAGATTGTCATCTTTTAGATTCGTTTCAGGTTGTAACTGTTTGCTTTGCAAGTACAGTAAAATCTCATCGAGAAAAACTGAGGTTAAGTAGCTGTTAATCCATACAATCTCAGGAACTACTGTTCAAAAGATTTGATTTGATTTCGAATTGAAAAATTCTTTTAGTATTGGATAGCCCATTTATCGAGGAAGGCAGTAGACTTTCTTTCTTAGATGTAACGTCTAAAAAAGAAAGGAGAGAAAGAAAGAAAAATCATCACATCACGCTACGACCAATAGGAGCGGAAAATGAATAAAAATATGACGCAGACGAAGTTGCGCGGGTCAGCTAGTAATATTAGAAAGCTGAAGAGTTTGTTTGTTGGGTTAAACGAGCTAATCTCAGGAACTACTGGTTCAAATTAAAAAATTCTTGACGCAGACGAGGTTGAGCGGGTTAGCTAGTATCAGGAATGTTATGGAACTCCGTAACCGTAACCGAAACTATCGGATATCCGAAATAAAAACGTAACCGTAAACGTATCCGTTTCACAACTTTCGGATAGTTTCGTATAAGGGGGGCGTCTGAATATAACATGTTTCGTTACTTACCTATATGACTGATTATAATACCAAATGATAACCTAAATGAGATAAAACCTATGAATGAAACCAAATTATTACATACTATTTGTGTTTCTTATATTTTACTTCAATCCGTAACCGAAATTATCCGAAACTAACGGATAATCCGAAATAATTACATATCCGAAACCGATATAATTTTATTCCTATTTAGACCAGAGTCGATAACGTTTGAAACCAAAAAAAATAATAGTAGGATGAAACCCATTGGAAAAGGAAGAGAATATAACAACAATGAGGTTGAAGGTGGTGAGTTTTTAAGGGTAAAAAAAACAGTTTATCTTGATTTCCGGCAAAACTAAAAGTCTTATGGAAAAAAATTAAATAGCAAAGTTGTAGGTAATAAAAAGATCTACAACTTTTGTATTTTTACACTTTTTTCACATAACCTCATTTATGTGGAAAATTCAAATAACCAAGTTTTTGATTTTTATTTTTATCTTTCACGAAATTTGGTGAAAACTTACCTTTTTATGTCCCAAATACACAGTCATTTTTTCAATTAGAAATATTTATTTTTTTACCTTATTTTGTCTTAATGTCGAAAAAGCACCCTAATTTTCAATCGAAAATTCTCCCGTCAAATTATGTGCTGTTTTGAAAAGTCGGTGGTCACCAATCCACTTCCCGACCTCAGATCGCCCGTAAATATTTTTTTCTTTAATATTTGTTACATTATCTTCCTTTTCCAATGGGTTTCATCCTACTATTTTTTTTTTTCACTTTTTACCATTTTAAAGGCTTCAGCCCTGGTCTAATATCCATATCCATAATATCCCTGGCTAGTGCCTACTATAGAAAATCGAAAGTTTGAATAGACGGCTGGATGTTTTATACTCAATCACGCTAGAACTGCACGGATCTTGATGAAAGGCGTTTGAACTTTTTTCTATGGGGACTGAGATGGAACCGCCATTTTGTTTTTTTTTTCCAAAGTTGCGGCGCACGATCTAACATGCAAATATGGTCAAAAGACACTTACACAAACAAAAAATATCAGCAACATGTTGCCCTGAAGTGTCACGTTGTCGAGATATTTGAAGGAAAAGTCCCATGTGAGAACAATGAAAAATCATTAAAATTACACTTATTACGCAGTAGATTGTATTCTGATAATAGTTCTTGACTTTATTTAACCATTTACATCAAATAAACACTATTATTTTTCGAAATTCTTAATAGGTAAATTGTTTTTCACGTGTTTTTATTTTTACTTTTTTCCAATAAATTATTAAATCAAGCTGAAAACTATTATTTGAATTAAATATAATGCATGTTAGCACATAATTAAGAAATTATTATGATAATCAGGATTGTCACATGGTGACTTCACGTTGAAATATCTCGTCAACATGACATTTTAGGGCACCAAGTTCCTAACATTTTTTGTTTGTTGAAGTGTCTTCTAACCAAATATATTTGTTAGATCGTGCGCCACAATGGTTCTAAGCCCTTTGGTACAGAGTTGAATCATAGTCTGGAATAGCACATTCATCATCATCATCATCATATCAGCCGAAAGAAGTCCCCTGATGGACATAGGCCTCCCCCAAGCGTCGCCACAACGACCGGTCCTGTGCGTCTCGCATCCATCGGCTACCCGCGACCTTCACCAGGTCATCGGTCCACCTTGTGGGAGGCCTTCCAACGTTACGTCTTCCGGTACGCGGTCGCCACTCCAGAACTTTGGCCCCATCGACCATCTGTTGTGCGAGCAATGTGCCCTGCCCACTGCCACTTTAGTTTGGCGATCCTTCGGGCTATGTCGGTATCCTTGGTTCTCTTACGGATATCATCATTCCTGATTCGATCACGCAAGGAAACTCCAAGCATTGCCTTTGAGTGATTTTGAGCCTTCTGATGAGGCCCATTGTAAGCGACCACGTTTCAGTTCCGGATGTCATCACTGGCAACACGCACTGATCATAGACTTTCGTCTTGAGATACTGTGGTATGTGGGACGAGAAGATACCGCGCAACTTCCCGAACGCTGCCCAGCCGAGTCGGATTCGACGGTTGACCTCTTTCTCGAAGTTGGCCCCGCCTAACTGGACCGCTTGTCCTAGGCTCTTCGGTCTTCTGTATAACCTGACGGAGCGTATGTATGTGGTCTACGGTGCTGAAGCACATTAGCACTTTTAAACTCGGGATAATAGCCGATCTTCACGCAGGCGAATCCGTTGTCAGAAGCTAGTAAAATAATAATCCTTTAATCTGCCGAACACGTGTAAGCAAAGGCTTGGAAACTATTTGCAACCTTCAATAGTTGAACAAAGCCTAAACAATTATAATATAAACCATTTGTACCACAAACTTGTAAATTAACTTCTCTAAATATTGGAACGTTTCTGAACTGATATGGTATCGGTATTAAATTACTTGTGCAAATAATATTTAAATGGGTTGTTTTCCTACGAACCGTCCGTGATTAAAGGCCTGTTCAGACCTACGCGATAATCGTTACCTAGAGTGGTAGCGAAAGCCGATTGGGTACGCGGTAATCCTACTGTTCAAACCTAAGCCGCGGAACTCCAAATAAAATACCCGGCGGGATACCGCGTGAAATCGAGCGTCATTTATCGCTACTGCTCTAGGTAACGAGTATCGCGTAGGTCTGAACAGGCCTTAATGTATGTGCTAAATACATAGGTATTATTATTTTCTTTTTTCTTTTGCTGTCTACAATGTTTAACAGAATATTGTATACAATTTTTACAAACAATTTTTACTTTTGGGACCAACCCCAAAATCGCGAAAAAAAAACTGTTCAGTACGTTTTGTCGAGTTATGCGCACGTAAATGTATGGGGCAGTTTATTTTCTTCGCGATTTCCGTGTTGGTCCCATAGTGAAAGTTGTTCAAAACGATGAGTACAATGCCCCTTTAAGAGGTATTGCGTTTATTCTATTAAAGTTGTGTAACGAAGCCGTTTTATTTAAATCAGAAAATTTTCAAAGTTTGCTCAACCGAATTGAGGTGAAAATGTTCCATCTACCCTCATTAAATCAAAGCAAACTTCACTAATAGCTACATTGTATCGAACCCAAGTTCAGCCAAGTTTTAACAAAAACGGGACCGATCTGAAGTTAAAAACAAGTTTAAACATGTTTTGTTCCACTTTTAGTTGGTATCAGGTAACAATGCTGCTTCGAGAAGTTGCTGAACATTGGTATGTACAACATGTATTTTGTTGTTGGTGTTCATTAAAATAAATTTTCCGTTATAAAATAACCTGTATTTTATTATGGAAAATTAAATTATTGGGGTAATAAAAATAGTATTAATGTATGCGAAAATTAATACAATAGCAACTGTAATATTACATATATTGTTAGGGTTCCGTACCAAAATGGTAAAAAAGAACCCTTATGGTGCGACTAAGTCTGTACGTCTGTCACAGCTGGATAACTCAAGAACTATTAATGCTATCGACTTGAAATTTGGAACAGTTTTAAATGACGTTTGCTCAACTAGTTTGCAAATGAGAAAGAAATAAAAAAGTGTATATTGTTTTTGCAACAGCGACTGAAATGGTTCTTAAAAATTCGAAGTGGGGCTACTAGGGCGGGCATGTGGAGTATCATATGAAAGAGTGCTATTTTCACATTTTCAAACATTTTTTTTTGTTTATTGCGCATGATTTTCGACTTTCGACGAAAAAATTAAAAAAAATACCATTCCCCCCCTCCTTAACTCCGAAGTTTGCATGGAGAAAAACCTGAATTTATTCTATGTGATAGAAGTTTATGTAAAGATTACAGGAAAAATAAAACGATGTCTCTGAACTTTACATCAGAAATCATAAACAAACATTTAGTTAGTTCCACTAGCGGTCAAGAGGTGGCACTGATCTAAAACTGCAATATACACCGCAGTGTTAAAATTCTCTGACGAATATAGGCCTTGCCGACGGAAATATAAAAACATTTCACGTTTTATATGATGGTACGGCACCCTCGGTGCGCGAGTCTAACCCGCTCTTGACCAGTTTTTTTTAAATCATTTTATCTGGAAATTTTTAACTATGGCATTTCTTGTCCGTTCTTCTCCTTAAGTCCAGTTGCTTCGGAGCAAATTGGCTGTGACAGACGGATAAATAGATCAGACACAATTAATAATTATAATACTTTATTGATATAAAACCTTACAATAGCTTTAAGCTAGTTACAGTTCTCAATAAAATTAAAGGCGCACAAAAGTTGAAACCCGGTCAGGGTTTAAACTAGAAATACCTGTGACTTAGGAGTCAGTGTTCCACTGCTACTTGGACACTATAAACCTTTATGGAAAAAAAAAAAATTACAACTTGAAGTAAAATAACTAAAAATTGAAAATTGATCCTATAGCGAACGTGCACAATTTGTAGATGCCAGCGCAGAAGTATTTGCGGAATTTCTTCGAGAGAGTCACCGCGGCCCTGGAATGCAAAGGGCACTAGGAGGAACACGGATGGGTTTTAGTCAGTAAGAGTCTGACACTCCCTTCCACTCCGCCCAGAGAGGAAGGAGTCATTTGATTGTTTTCCATCGTAAAAAAGTGTCAATGTATAGTATTTATAACGTTAATGTTTTAATTTAGCAACACTAGATGACATAGTATGGCCGCCGTATGGTGTCGGCCGGTGCCGTAAAAGAATAATACCATCCCATCACTTCCCGTGGGTGTCGTAAGAGGCGACTAAGGGACTCACCAGAGAATGGGCAGCAGCGTTCTCTGTAAAACGCATCACCATACACTGCGATCGCCAACCCGCCTGCCAAGCGTGGCGATTATGGCAACCCCCCCCCCCCCTTTGGGGGAGGACTATGTCCAGCAGTGGACGTCTTTCGGCTGTTATGATGATGATGATGAAATGGCATTGTAGACGCCGAGCACGTTCTCTATAAGAGTTCGTTTTTCAATTAGCACGTTGCTAATCCTAAAACCAAAAATTACTCAGTTCAAAAGCAAGCAAGGGTGATTCCCACAAAGATCCCTTTAAAATTTATAAATGAAAATCCATTGTACGACCATAATCCTCGTCCAATAAAAACGAATAAACCTGCTATGAAATGAAAGCCCCAAGTTAAAATAACATATTATAAAAAAGGCGGGCGACTCAAGATACACAGTCTTTGTAAAAAAAAATACTCGAATGTACGGGCATGGCTTGCGGGACTGCGGGAGGAATCTCATTATTATTATTTTGTCCTATGAAGCGGAACACTTTTGTTCGAAGAGAGGAAAATAAACTTGAGTATTATGACTCGATTTTTTATGTTTTTCAATTTTATTTAATCGTTTTAATAACAATCGAAATCTTGGTTTCACAGCTATGACTGTGAAAGATGAAAATTAACCTTAATGAGTAAGTAAATTAGAAATTAAAGAGCAGACGCGGCCCTGGAACGCGAAAAGCATTTTGAAGGAACACGGATGGGTTTTAGTCAGTAAGAGCCTGACACTTCCTTGCGCACTGCATCACTTTTGGAGGTATGCGGAACAGAGAGTAAAGTCATGCAAACCTCCGTTGTAAAGGAAGGATCCTCCGACCAGATGGTTGTTGTGTCCGGTGTGGGCAACTGCCCGATAGTTGATATTCGGGCTGATGTATATGTTCAAATCGCACGGTAAACTCTGCTTGCGCGATGCAGGATTTCAACGTTCGCTGCTAGTTGGATAGATGGCGTCGCGGTTCTTTTTTTTTTGTTGCGATGTAGATTTGCTCCTTTGGTTTTTAGGGTTCCGTAGCCAAATGGCAAAAACGGAACCCTTATGGCTTCGTTATGTCTGTCTGTCCGAATGTCACAGCCACTTTTTTCCGAAACTATAACAACTATACTGTTAAAACTTGGTAAGTAGATGTATTCTGTGAACCGCATTAAGATTTTCACACAAAAATAGAAATTAAAAAAATAAAATTTGGGGTTTCCCCATACTTAGAAATGAAACTCATAATTTTTTTTTCATCAAACCCATACGTGTGGGGTATCTATGGAAAGGAACGGCTCAACAGTATACTGTTTTATTTATATTTCAGAACACAGCCAATGTAGGGACATCAGAGGTATTTTTGACAGTTTTTGCGTATTCGATTGCTCCTTTTAAAATACGAGAATTGCTCCTGATTTACCACAATAGCGTTTCTTTTAAACGTTTTAAGGTCTATAATCCCCTAGCAAAGGCAACAATGCATACATACGTAACTAGTTCAGACTGAAAGTGCACCGAGCTTATAGTATTACCTACTACCAACAGTCCCTGCACTGCAATAACGTGTCCATTTTAAACTCAGACCAGTGTTGCCAGTGGTCGATAGTTTCACGAGAAAAGTAACACTATTTTAACTTAGGTAGATAAAGATGATTTTATGAAAATATGACACTTAATTATTACACAAAAAATGGTTGAGTGTACGCAAACACAGATGCACAATCTCTGCCATCACTCTCATGGTTCGATGGGACGGCAATGCGACGCGATCTGTGAGAGATTTGGCGTAGGACCTGCGGATTAACGTGCTTTTAGAGGCAAGAGGGTGTCACACTATCAACTTACTCCAGGCTGTTACAGAGATATTTCTAACTAGCTTTTGCCCGCGACTTCGTACGCGCATAATATCCCGTTTTTTCCCGTTCCCGTTAGAATTACGGGAACGGGAAATCCTCTCTTAAAACTACACTCTCCAAAGAACCTAAATGCCAAATTTCAGCTTTATACGACCGGTAGTTTCGGCTGTGCGTTGTCTGTCAGTCACTCAGTAACGGAAGAATTTTGTATTATAGGATTTGATTTTTCTAATGAGATTTTTTGCTCAACCTAGTAATCGAACCCAGAACTAAACGCTCAGCAATCGCGAGACCAAAGGAGCAGCTTAAATGTAACAAAAGTAACGTTCTGGCAACACTGGCTCAGCCCCGCTGCAGTGCCATTCATAAATATTGGCAGCTCGCTCCGATCGCCCTCGGGCTTTAAAGTAACGAACAGTTGACTTTTACAATCCCTGGCCAATGGGATGAGCGTGAAACTGTACCAGTGTACCTGTGTTTACTTTGTTTGCCCTTTAAAATGGATAGTGAGCGCTGGGAAAGTAATAGGGTAACTGCCCGACGGAAAACCAAATTAGGCCGGCCGCAATTTGGACGCGTTTTCGGCGCTCATCCGAAAACATACGAATATGCACAAATGATCCTGAAATTCTACGTACTATGGGAGCGCACAGACTGGATGCGAGATGGGGTACGTAAAACATTGCGAACTGGGCATCTAGACAAAGTGCCATTTTACAAGCGAATGCGATTGTCGAAATGCTAAAATAATGGGATTGAATGATGATATCCGCAAGAGAACCAAGGTTACCGACATAGCCCGAAGGATCGCCAAACTAAAGTGGCAGTGGGCAGGGCACATTGCTCGCTGAACAGATGGTCGATGGGGCCGAAAAGTTCTGGAGTGGCGACTGCCTACCGGAAGACGTAACGTTGGAAGGCCCCCGCAAGGTGGACTGAAGACCTGGTAAAGGTCGCGTGTAGCCGATGGATGCGAGACGCGCAGGACCGGTCATTGTGGCGACGCTTGGGGGAGGCCTATGTCCAGCAGCGGCTGATATGATGATGATGATATGATGAACAAGTCAAGCTCCTACATTTTTGACATTTCACTTGTCTAGAGCCTCTTGTAGGCATTTTTATATAATTTCAGATATTTAACGTGTTTCATACGTATTTCATACTTCTTTGTTTCGTATACCAATACAACGACAAACAAGGTCTTTTCACTTTGAACCGTTTGGCAAAACAAAATGACTGATATCAAATGCATCGTTTTGACCTCCACGTGGTGTAGTAATTTTGTCATTCGAAAATAATGAAAAACTCAAAAAATCGGAAACATGAAAAAAACCGGGTTCTTTAGCCACTAAAAATATGCCGAAAAACCGTTTTTTCGGTTTTCGTTCAAACCAGTTTGCCTTTGCTCAAGTTTAACTAGAAGTCGTTGTAATTAGCAAGTACACTGACATTTCCTTCATCAATAATATTGCATGTTGACTTACCACAAATTACCACAGAAAAACCACCGTCATTTGCTTGCGATTTTGAATACAATTTGTTTTCTGAATAATATTGGGTCCACATGGACTTTTGTCTGCATATGCTTTGAACTCTGAATAAAACAATTCTATCACTTCGATGTTTGTCTACACAGACAAGATTCTATATAAGTTTCTGGGAGTCTGTGTCGTGTGGGGGGTCCTCGCTTTACTAACTCAATTTGAATGTACAATACAATACAATACAATGCAATACAATACAATACAATACAATGCAATGCAATGCAATGCAATGCAATGCAATGCAATGCAATGCAATGCAATGCAATGCAATGCAATGCAATGCAATACAATACAATACAATACAATACAATACAATACAATACAATACAATACAATACAATACAATACAATACAATACAATACAATACAATACAATACAATACAATACAATGCAATGCAATGCAATGCAATGCAATGCAATGCAATGCAATGCAATGCAATACAATACAATAACAACACTTACATTGGGTAAATATGCAATGTAAGTACTTTTTCCTGTGTTTAGCTTTGTATATACTAATCTTAAGATAATACTCAAAATATAAATATTTAAGTAAGTTACAATTTAAATTATTTACAGTAGAGTTATTAATGGCTGTCGTCAAATAAACCATGTCAGAGGCCCTTGAGGCGGTGTAGAAACTCTGACACTAGGGTGTGTAGGGTCGTTGGACCTGACTGCCCACACGATAAGAAGAAGTTAATATATGTGAAGTATTGTAACCTATAGTGTGGTGTGGTAAATAGTGCAGTGTTGTGCGTGGTATGTGGTGATGCGCGCGATGTGGTGTGATGAGTGGCGTGTTGCGTGGTGTGGTGTGGTGTGTGTGATGAGTTGTGTGGTGTGGTATGATGTGCGGGTGTGTGGTGTTTTAAGTTATGGTATATATGTAATACATTTCGGCTACTCAACGTGTTCCAGGAGTGCCTCGGTTTCCTCATACGTAAGTGGTTTTATACAGTCTATAATCCGTTTTTTTACAGTCGTGGTAACTTTTATTATATACATAAACCTGTTTGTTAATTTTGTTATACAGCTGAGCAGAGCGTTTGTTGAATTGATTGCATGCAAATCTAGTTTTAGTTTGAGGAACTTGAACAACTAAATCTATTCTCCTTTTAGATTTTTCTTTTTCAAATGGTAGGGTTTTATGTTGTTTGGGTTACATACAGTTTCCTTACAGAGAGTAAATTACTAAGTTGGTATAAGTTTGCAGTGCAGAATCAAAAATGTAATTAGTACATAACTTCCCTGAAGATACCGTACGCAGTTGTTCCATTGGCGTCTGTATGGATGGAAGTATTTGCGGTCGTTGAATCGTCCTCAATAGGTGATGGTGTGATGGGGCGCGTTTGCAATGGTGGACTGATGCCAGTCGCGGGTCCGTGTGCATCCTGGATCTTCAAATTATGGTGTGAAAGCGGTTGAAAGTATGGGGTTTTAGTCGGTAGGCGTCCGACGTTACATCTCATTTTCTCTAAACGGATTATAATATATATGAAGATTTCCCAAAAAAAAGAACATTTCCTTAAACGGATCCAAACGGAGTTTCCTTCGAGCATTCTTACGGATCTCTGTGAAAGTCACAAATACAATCATCATCTGCCTAGCCTTTTCCCAACTATATTAGGGTCGGCTTCCAGTCAAACCGGATTCAGCTGAATACCAGTATTTTACGTGGAGCGGCTGCCTACCAGACCTCCACAACCCATTAACTGGGTAACACGGTACTTCATGGCAAGTCACAGATACAGTAAACAGACATAATTAGGCTATCTAAACCTGACTGTAGTAGAGAGGTCGCGACATGATATTTTCGACAGGAAACAGAATGCTTTAGATATTTTACGGTACGGAACCCTTCGCGTGTGAGTCCGACTCTTACTTGGCCGGTTTTTATTCAACAGTTCAGTTCCCTATTTTTAGGGTTCCGAAAAAAAAGGAACCCTTATAGGATCACTCGGGTGTCTGTCTGTCTGTCTGTCTGTCCGTCTGTCCGTCTGTCACAGCCAGTTTTCTCCGGATCCACTGGACCGATTCTTTTTTTTTTTTTATTTGTGATGGGTTTGCTCTTGACTCTAGTCTAGGTCAAAGATGACAGACACAAAGTCTACGATGGAGCGAGCTTACCCAGAAGGAGCCTGTGCACTCTAACATTGAAGAGATTAGGGTTGTAATTTTGAATTCTGTTGAAATTTAGTTCACATATGGACTTTTATAACCCAAACACGGACGCGTTACGTAAATTATTAAATTTTTAGTATGGGGGACACTTTTGGGGAACAAACTAGAAAATTAAAAAAAAAGTTTTTGAACAATATCGTGTGACATATCAAATGAAAGGGCTTATTGTGAGGGTTTTAATTATATTAGTTTTCATTATTTTAAAATAAATGATTTAGAAGTTATTCAAGAAATTTGCCGAAAAATGACCATTGCCCACCATTATCTCCGAAACTACTGAGCCTAAAATTTTGAAAAAAATGGAGATAATAGATCTTTACTTAAAGATTACAGGAAAACCTATTAGAAGTCTATAGTGTTAAAATAACATGTTAAAAAAAATAATTCGTTCGGAACCCTTTGCACGC
This sequence comes from Lacanobia wlatinum, assembly GCA_947578705.1. Classification (NCBI taxonomy): domain Eukaryota; kingdom Metazoa; phylum Arthropoda; class Insecta; order Lepidoptera; family Noctuidae; genus Lacanobia; species Lacanobia wlatinum. Next base: position 25,837,242 of record OX388038.1, read on the forward strand.
GAGTCCGACTCGCACTTGGCCAGTTTTTTTTAAGGTACGTAGCACAGCCAAAACCCATATTTCGCTCAGAAATCCACTAACCACGTATCCACCGGACCATTTAAATGTAGCAGAAAAGCTTACCAACCGATTCTCAGGAAAATGTACTGTGAAAACCGTCGAATTTAATACGATCTTTTGATAATGCAATAAACTTGCCTTAAATTCTAAGGCGGGGGCGAATGAACAGGCTTGTCTCTTTCGCAGTGAAAAGGGGCTAATTTAATCAGTTAAGTCGTTTATTACGGTGTACGAGGACCTGGGTTCTAGTGTAGCCAGAAGGGGTAAAATGGGGTTGAAACTGCCGAGTTTATTTCGAAAGTTTCGGGGCGAAATAGAAGTATTTGTATCGCGTTTTATTTTAATAGGTTGAGGTTCTATTTTGGGTTACGAACGGAATGGAAGTTGTGTTTAAATTATGATATTTTGGCGACGTTTTCTGTGACTGGAGATTGACGAAACACCTGTTTTTGTAAATGAAATGTCAATTGAAAAAAAAACTAATTATAAAAATCTCTCCCTCCCTATCTTTTTTGTTCTCATTTTGTTTTTTTCTTTTAAGGATAACCTCTGTATAGAAAAACGGAATCCTTTTAGAATTACTCTCAGTCACAGGTGTGTCTGTCTGCCCGTCAATGACATTCAATTTTCCCGAATCTACTTAACCGATGCAATTTGGTACACATTGTGTTATTTTGTGACCCACGCGACTTTTGAATAATAAGTATAAATATTGTGAAACATATCAAATGAAAGGGCTCATCGTAAGGGCTCGTCGTATCGTTTTCATAATTTTAAAATATACAATTCTGAAGTTATTAAAGAAAACTTTTTACAAAAAAATATAACCGACTTCCAAACAAAACACTACAAAGAATAAAATAACCTTAATTTCGAAAGTCGGTGTTAAAAAACAAAGAAACAAAACCAAAAACATGATAATTTATTTAACCAAAAACACGGTTATATTTTTTTGTAAAAGTTTTTTTATTTTTCATCACTTGTAAGTGGTGATACTTGGACGACGTCTTCGTCAACGCAGAAATTGAAATAAGCAAAAATGCTCATAAAATAAAAACTACTGACCCAAACTGAATCAATACCGCATCGAACTAAAAAAGAATCACGGAAATCGGATCAGAAACCTCGGAGTAATCGGTGTACATACATAAAAAAAATACCTGCCGAATTGAGACCCTCCTCCTTTTTTGGAAGTCGTTTAAAAATAGACCATTTCCTCGGCCTATCTCTGATATAAATTAGAACAAACAAAATAGAACAGATAAAAGTGCCTTGCCTTTAAATGGACTTTTTTGTCTGAAATAAAGGATTGTTATATTATTTTATTTTTTAAATAGTTCTTCACTTTTAGATTACAGGAAAATCTATTCAAGTCTATGGTTTGAAAATAGCATGTCAAAAACATATTTTGTTCGGAACCCTTTGCGCGTGGATCCGACTCGCTCTTGGCCAGTTTTTCCAATGTATGGAAAATAGAACAAAATGTTGCTTAAGGCTTAAAATAAAACCCAATCTTCAAAAGATGTTCAATTAAAAACGACGAATAGAAAATTACTGAACTAAATCATTTAAGGCGTCCATTAAAGGTGAAAATAACCTAATTTCTATGCTAATATAGTCTAATTTTCAAGAACAACGGAATAAATTGTTTGTACCTAAAACTCTCACGGGGAACTGAAGAAGTCTGCAAAGCGGAGATAATGTTGCTCTGAATGATTGCGTCGCAAAGTAATTTAAGTATCTGTTATTAATTCTAACTCATTCACTTACAGTTTTGATTAAATACGCAAAAGAAGACTTGACAATTTAATTCAATTCTGAAAAAGTACACACAGTAAATTTTATCATTTTTGATCCTGAAAGATTAGTGCTTTCCTTTTGAATATAATGTAACCAGATACCTGTGGAGTTTCCTTGCGTGATCGAATCAGAAATGATGATATCCGCGAGAGAACCAAGGTTACCGACATAGCTCGAAGGATCGCCAAACTAAAGTGGCAGTGGGCAGGGCACATTGCTCGCAGAACAGATGGTCGATGAGGCCGAAAAGTTCTGCAGTGGCGACCGCGTACCGGAAGACGCAACGTTGGAAGGCCTCCCACAAGGTGAACCGATGAACCGGTGAAGGTCGCGGGTAGCCGATGGATGCGAGACGCGCAGGAGAGTTCGTTGTGGCGACGCTTGGGGGAGGCCTATGTCCAGTAGTGAACGTCTTTCGGCTGATATGATGATGATGATGATGCAATACCTATTGAACATTAGCGTTAGGTGAACAGAGTATTTGGCTGGATTTTTTATTACATTTCTTAACTCAGAGAGCAGACCAGACGCAGTTAAAAAATATTGCTAAAAAATCTCGACAAATGCAGTTTTATCAGCGTTTTAAAATCCGTGATAGACTTCTCTATCAGATGCTTTGTCCTTGTCTAAAACTCAATGCGCCCGTAATGTACGTGGCTACTTCAGAGGTACTATTCTATAACAGACTCACTGTAAATAGTTAGGTGAAATGAAACCGAGATGAACAGTTATTCGTTCCGCGCGTTCTGTCGGAGTTCTCTTTTTTTTGCAAAATCTGGAAGGTCACGATGTCCGACAAGATCGAAAAGTTTATTTAATTAGTGAGAGAAAAACGTTTTCTTCATGATTTGCGAGATATAGGTCTCTCATATGATGAGCGAATCTCACCTGATGGTAAGCGATGATGTGGTCGAAGATGGAGCACGTTTGCCTAAAAATAACCTATTCACTCTTGTCTTAAATACTCCCAGGCTATCTGGAAACACAGACTCTGGCAGGGAATTCTGCTCCTTAGCTTGGTTTTCTGCAAAAAGACTGTGTGACAAGATATCACTACTTAAGATTAACTTCAGATTATTAGATCGCTCGCAGTGTGCGCAATTGTGAACGCGGAACGCAGAACTCGGAACTCTGACCGCTAGACCGCGCGCAATGTGGTTGGCGCCTAAATGCACTTTAAACTCAGTGATGTTTTGTAGAATAACACTACAAATCCCTAAAAAGCGTATCACGTCACCAACATTTATCATAAAACATGTGTTTAAAAAAGTAGAGTACCACTGAAACGTCAAAACGAATTAATGTCCTTCACACAGCAGGTGGCCGTGACAGTTTTTGAAGAGAGGAACAAAATCCACTTTGTCCCACTGAACCAACGAACAAATCTTTGTTGACCCAGCAACACACTCCGGCAGGAAAAGCAAAAGAAAAAACACACCTAAGTATATTATTCTTCAATTCCCGCTATATGGAAATTGGGGTAGCGTCAACCTTTATGCAAAGTAATATTTTGTTACTTGCGTTGTTTTGGTACACGGTGGCAGCGGCGGGTTGCCAAAATGTGGTTTTAGTAAACGTCAGTCAAGTGTCCGTACACTGCAATATATTAGAGTAGGGTAGAATGCGCTTTGTCGAACGCCAAATAGATGGGGAATAGGGGAATTGAAACTAGGTTTAGACAGGATTTTACGATACAGTTTGAATATTTTTTTTAGATTTTCGTCCAAACGACGTTAGTGATACTCAAAATGTATTTATTTACACATCGCGTTCGTATTTGAGTCACAGAAATGATTATGTGCATTTTTGAAAAAAAAAAAACAGCATTGACGGCATTCTTGATACAGGGTAATCCTAGTATGAATGCCAAAGCACTCTTTGACCCATTAAGTGTACATTTAATTTTAAGTTATTAGAATTGGTCTAGTAGATCGGAGAAAATTGGCTGTGACAGACAGACAGACAGATACCCGAGTGATCGTATAAGGGTTCCGTTTCTTACGGGTGTTTGGAACCCTAAACATGCAAAAGATAGGTCTATAGATTACTTTAAAGAAACATGTCACAAAAATTAACTTTTTTGGTTTAAAATCACAAATGATCTAATTGTCAACTAGCTTCTGCCAGCGGCTTCGCTTGCATGGTCCCTAGTGAGCATACTCCCAAGATAAAAAGCCTATGTCCTTTCTCAGGCTCTAAACTATCTGTGTACCAAATTTCAATAAAATCGGTTCAGTATTTTTGGCGTGAAAGCACGACAGACAGACAGAGTTACTTTCGCATACTATTAAATATTATAATTATAATATTAGTAAAGATTTACATCACAAAAATGAATCCCGAAAAGGCCTCATAAACTCCTTCAAGCACATCGCCATGACACCTAATATTCACACTTTCGAACTACCCTCCGTCAAAAGAAATCGAAGATGAAGGGTACTTAAGATTCACATCGTCAGCATTACCCAACCCCGGGGTTCGGCCCGTCCTAATATCGGCAAAAAGTCCTTGATTTACGTACGAACTTAGATCCCGATGTGCCTATCAGATGGAACTTCCGAAGATCGGATCGGCGCCATTACGCTCTTACTTTAATGAGGTCATTTGAGTGAGGAATTAAAAGTAATATAAGTGGAATATCATGTACTTTGTTATTAGCTTTTTGTCATCATATTTCAAGGAACGCACTCAATCACAAATCCCCTATCCATTCTTAGCATCAAAACGAAAAATAAGAACTAAAGTCATCATCCCCAACTATATTGGGGTCGGCTTCCAGTCAAACCGGATTTAGCTGAATACCAGTATTTAAAATAAGAATTAGAGTACAGAAGAAACATATAGTCTTAATCAAAAGACAACAAGAACTAAGCACTTTTCCATATGATACTCATCTGCCTAGCCTTTTCCCAACTACATTGGGGTCGGCTTCCAGTCAAGCCGGATTTAGCTGAATACCAGTATTTTACATGGAGCGGCTGCCTACCAGACCTCCACAACCAATTAACTGGGTAACACGGTACTTCATGGCAAGACTGGAGTCAGATTTACTGGCTTCTGACTATCCGTAACGACTGCTAAAGATCTACAAATGACAGCCGGGACCAACGGCTTAACGTGCTTTCCGAGACACGGAGGAAACTCGGTATGTTAAGATGGTCACCCATCCACAGACCAACCTTGGCAAGCGTTGCTTAACCTTGAATATCGACCCGTGCGGCTGTTATTATCTAGCCAAGAGCTCCTCCATATGATACTAATACCAAATATACACAAAGAAAAGCCTGTAAACTCCAACAAGAGACGGTGCGGGTAGCAAAATAAGTCAGTAACAGTTTGATACGAAATTCTAGAATTAGTATCGAAGGTATATAACCTGTAACAGAATAAACGTAATAACTCTTAAGGGGTCATTGAACTCATCATTATGAATAACTTTCACTATGGGAACAACACTGAAACCTTGAAAAAAAAAATCGACTCCTCCATACATTTTTGTGCGCATAACTCAACAAATTGTACTGAACAGCTGATTTTCTTTTTCGCCATTTCGGGATTGGTCCCATAGTAAAAGTTGTTCATAATGATAAATACAATGACCCCTTAAGAGGTATTGCGTTTATTCTGTTACATGTTGCGTAAATCTATACTAATATTATAAAGAGGTAAAGTTTGTGAGTTTGTGAGGTTGTCAGGGGTATCTCTGGATCTAATGAACCGATTTTGAAAATTCTTTTAACAGTAGAAAGCCGAATATATGTATATATATTAACCCAAAAGATACCGCTGGTCAGCTAGTTTATGATTAACAAGAGTTCAATTACTCGAAAACAATCCAATTCAGCCCCAAGTTATTGAACAGGTGGTCAAAATCGTTGCATATTAGCTAATATGCAACGATTTTGACCACCGTATAATTTTCCATATCTTAAGCTAAGGAGACTAATGCCAAATATACACAAAGAAAAGCCTGTAAACTCAAACAAGAGACGATGCGGGTAGCAAAATAAGTCAGTAATAGTTTAATACGAAATTCTAGAATTAGTGTCTAAGTTAGACGAACTTTCGGTCTCAGAGGTCGCGTCAGACAATTTAAGTTTCTAACACAACTTTTGTCACTCAGTAAATGGTAGATGAGCTGGCTCACTCTGATTACTGCAATGTGAATGAACTTTACATTTACCAGCTTCAGTGGAGATTTTTTTTTTCTTATAAATATTCTGAAGGTAAATTCGAATGAAGGTTTTCTGGTTTTTATAGAAGTTAACAATAGAGAGTCTGATAACGGAGTACTGATTGAACGCCGAACCCGAATGTATTCTTATCTCCTTTGAAATAAGATTATTTTGGGTTGAAACTTCTTAATTAAAGTCTGAGAATACTCGTATAAATGTATTCTGGTGGAATGAATGTTCTTTTAAATATATCGAGCGGTTATTCATCACCCACACTCCTTTGATTCTGATAAATTGATCTCTAAGTTTTATTCCCAACGTAACAACCCATTTGGATGACTTTTGTTTGTTCATCATCATTATCATTTCAACTGAAAGACGTCCCCTGTTGGACATAGGCGTCCCCCAAGTTTCGCCACATTGACTGGGCCTGTCCGTTACGAATCCAACGGATTCCAGTGGCCTTCAACAATTCATAGGTCCTACTTGATCTATGCTGTGCCCGATAGGGTCCATAATTGTGACTGATATCATTATTTCCCTACCGACTATATACATAAAGAATTGAAGATTAAACTAATGAGAGGCTTTTCAACCACTTTGTCATTTATTACTAAAGCCAAAGTTTGCTAAAAATAAAACAAACTATACAATTTAACCTTTCTAAAATTATCCCTTTTCCCTTTACAGCTTTAAGTTTTCTCTGAAACGTAACTGGAGCGCAACCCCGCACACAATCATCCCTTCTTATTGCCCCATTTAAATATTGAGCACTTACCTCCGCGTTGATCGTCGGCGGCATTACAATTTTCTTCTGCGGCGGCGACCTTAACACCACATTCTCATCCCTTATTATGATCTGTGGCTCCATCGCCAACAGTTTCTTCTTGCATTCTTGCATTTGGAGACATTCCTTCTCTTTTCTTGACAATACTGATTCTGATGACGCGTGTTTTGATGAGCACACTGATGTGTTTTTACTTGATAGTTTTAAACTGTCTATTGAAGCTGTCATTTTAGCAGTTTCTTTGCCGTTTGAGGACGCCATCTTGATTTTACTTATTTGCACTTTTTAATGTTACATTTGCGTTACAATTTTGTTGTTTCGTTTTTCTTTAGGGTCTTTGGTATTGGTTATGCAATTAGTTCTATCACTTTGGTTTCGTTTTTCTCTTATCACTTTTTGGAATTAAGTTTAGATTTTAGAATCATGAAGATTTTTATGGTATTTGTTTTTTCTCATTTTAATATTTACTAAATGATTTTAATAAATAATTTATTTGATACACTTTGCTAAGAAACACTTTAAAATTCTACTGAAATTCAGAAACAGGTTAGTACATAGTTGATTAGGTTAACCAATTAAAACAGCCAAGTACTTTGCCTTCAAAATGACGAAGAAATTCACCAAAAAATATCAATTCAGGCAACCATTAAAATAATAATATTTTAAATGGTCCTTTGAACAAATTTAGCGGAAAAACATTACCGACCCGACCGTGCCAACGATCATTTTTATTTCAAGAATGAATTTTGGTCCTATTTTTGTACCTTTTGGCAGAGGTCGCCGGGGTATTACCGTAATGAGTTGTATTAGTGGAATGGGGGTAATAACGTCGTCAGTGGGGTAATTACTGTAGTTTGTGATACACGTTTGAGGCTCGAGGGAACTTCCTCGGTCACTTTGTCCTTTGTTGTCGTAAGCAAGTTGAGATTTAGTTTAGTCTTCTACATATCACAATTAACTATATCATAAAACAGTAGACTAAGGCTGAGTGCTGTTATTATAAACATACTCGCTTCTACCAGCGACTTAGGAGAGGGGGAAGGAGCAGCTGCCTGAGGGGTGGCTGCTCTGACGACTGTTGGCTGGGGGAAGGGAGGGATGGCTACATCCATAAGGGCCGGGATGGCCCGGGAGGGCTTTGAGGTCGCAGGGACCGGAGTGGTCGCTGGAGCCTGGGTAGGTGCGGGTCTTAGCGCCGGAAAATGGGCCATATGATTCAGCGCGTTCCATGGGCTGGGACGCTGATGATATATGGCCACGGGGGGTTGGGTCGTGGGGGCTTCCCTCTGCTGAAGACGAAAATAATGAAAGTAAAGAAATGAAAATAAAGGCGCAAAACCCACCGCTGTGCACGGAGAGACTACGCACGTGTGTAAGGCTTCGCCTTGCATGAAAATGTATGAGATTGTTTCCACTGCAACCCACGGACACGCTACGCATCTATTGACGTCATTGGCACACACGTGGCATGCTCGAATATGGCGCCCACGTAGCTCAACGCTGTCAACGCAACGCATGCTGTGCACGCGGTACACGCTATACACGAATGAATACCCATACGACTATGTGAAATCCATATCCTTGCAAAAAACGTGCGTAGCCTCTCCGTGTACCGCAGTGGGTCACGCTACGGTTGTACGTAGTCGTGGGCATGTAGCGTGTAAAGCTGTGGAAACGTAGACCCACGTTGTCAAACAAATGAACCCACGCAGCTAAAATGCGCCGCGTGGCCGTGGATAGCGTGCACCGCGGTAGGTTCGCACCCGGGATGAAAAGTATCCTAAGGGCAAAAATAGGGCTATTTGAGGATATAGGGATGATAGGGACACTTTTGCCCCAGTTTAATTTGATCCGAATCCGTTTTGCCATTAAGTAACGAAGAGGTGACAAACAGACAGACAGCTTAACAGACAGATATAGTTACTTTCGCGTTTATATTATTACGTATGGAAGTGTGGATTTTTCTACAGGAGCTGTATTTTTTTTTTCAAAGTGCGACGCTCGACGAAAGTTTTAGATATGGGTAGAGTGTCTTCTAAGTTTAAGTGTCCTTAAATAAACAAAAAATGTTGTAACTTGGTGCTCCTAAGTGTGACTTGGCTGAGATATTTAGAGTTAAAGTCATTTTTAGGGTTCCGTACCCAAAGGACAACCAGTGGAACCCTATTACTAGCCTCTGCTGTCCGTCCGTCCGTTCATCCATCCGTCCGTCCGTCCGTTTGTCTGACAGCGGGCTATATCTCATGAACCGTAATAGGTAGACAACTCCAATTTTCACAGGGTGTGTTATTGTGTGTATTTCTGTTGCCGCTATAACAACAAATAATTAAAATTTATCGATTTTCTTTTTACTCTTAAAAACAGTTTTAAGAGTAAAAAGAAAATCGGTTATATACCTACAGATATAACATATTAGTTGGCACGCGCAACTTCATCTGCTCCGCTCCTATTGGTCTTAGCGTGATATATAACCTCAATAAATGGGCTACCTAAAACTGAAAGAAGTTTTGAAATCGGACCAGTAGTTCCTGAGATTAGCGCGTTCAAGCAAACAAACTTTACTGCTTTATATATTAAAAAAGCCATACACATATTTGCACATTCAGCAATTTCAAACCAACCAAGTGTGATCGATTTATTTCGTGACAGCTTTTTTCTAAACAATTACACCGAGCACTTTTCAATTCGAAAAATCAAAACGTAAATAATTAATGGTTTTACTCGAGTACGGTAAAACTACGAGCTCTTTTGCTTTCATCAGTCAAACCTTTTAACGTACAATATTCAAACATACATTAAAAACCAGAATTCGTCGAAGCAGGTATATTTCCAGTAATTTCCCATTTGCGGGTTTTCCGGGTATGTTCCTATTTTTAGGAATAACTTGGTGAATAAAGCAGCGGTGAGCTTGCTTGTGTTCGAAAAGGGGTTTATTTCTAAGAACTTGTCTATAGCAGGGGATTTCCTAGAAATCGCTCTTAGGCTGCGTTTCTAGCAGAAATGAGCGAGGTTGCATAGCGAGGGATGTGTTTGTTATGAACTAATTCTTTTTTTCTTTCTTTTTTTTTCTTTTTATTAAAAAACGTTGCCCCACAATATCGTGGGTGCGTTCACAACCATACATACTCACAAATATGAACAGCCAAAACTGGGATAACTATCTACAGATAGTTATTCCAGTTCTGGCTGTTTCTGTAACTATCTACAGACAGTTATTCCAGTTCTGGCTGTTTCTATAACTATTTACAGATAGTTATTCAAGTTCTGGCTGTTTCGGGCCTACAGGCCATACAAATATTTGTTCCGTGCGGTAATCGAACACACGACACGCAGCGCTGCAACCAATCGTTCAACCACTGCTAGTCTATTCTGTACAAAACCATTTCGATATCGAGTTTCACCTGAGTGACAAAGCTCACAAAGTGAGCTTTATAACACACAATATAAAGGTTTTATATTTATACTACTTTGATGACCTCGGATTCCGCTGTCGAGATACGAAAATGTTGTTACAGAATAGCACTACCGCGCCAAACGTCGTCAAAAATGGCTTGCGCTGAGCGAGGCTAGGTCAATGAACCGATTATATTGGTTCCTAAATAGGGTGAAGCGATACTTCAGGCCTGGACAGCTTTTAACCATATACAAAGCACAAGTCCGATCCTGCATGGAGTATTGTAGCCACCTTTGGGATGGCTCAGCTATGTATCAGCTTGCCGCGCTTGACTCAGTGGAACGCAGAGCTAAGAGGCTCATCGGTGACGTAAAACTGGTGGATGCCGAGCTACATAGCTTGGCTCATCGCCGTAAGGTTGCCTGCTTGTCGGTCTTCTACAGATTGTACTTCGGTGAGTGTGCTCAAGAACTCTACGACCGCATCCCACCGGCCCCTTCCACCATCGGACATCCAGACGCACTGCATCTTACCATCCCTACCTTGTTGCTATTCCACCAATTCGCACTAAGCGTTTCCAAACGTCTTTTACAATGCGCACAGCAAAGGAGTGGAACTCTCTGCCTGAGTCTGTGTTTCCAAACGCTTACAACCCTAATCTCTTCAAAGTTAGAGTGCAAGGGCTCCTTCTGGGTAAGCTCGCTCCATCGAAGACTTTGTCTCTGTCATCTCTGACTTAGACTAGAGTCAAGAGCAAACCCATCACAAAAAACAAACACATCTTTCGCACCTCCTCCTCTCCATCCTCCCACATCTCTGCTGGTAATGCACCCTTATAGGCTTGGAACGTCTATTCGATAGCGATGGATGTATTTTATCATCGGTTTTGAGATATTTACTTTTTACTATTTATATTCGACTAGCTTCTGCCAGTGGCTTCGCCCGCGTGATTCCTAGGGAACATACTTCTACCTTTGTGCCAAATTTCATGAAAATCCTGTCAGGCGTTCTGACGTGAAAGAGTAACAAACGTACATCCATCCTCACTAAATTTAAACTTTCGCATTTATAACATTAGCAGGATTAGTAGATAAGTAGAATGGTGCAGTTAATATGAGGAGTTCGTGACTGAATGTCAACGGTACGAGTCGATCTTCAAGGTTAAGCAACGCTGGCTGAGGTCGGTCTGTGGATGGGTCACCTCATTACATACCGTGATTCCTCTGTGATTCTCCGAAAGCATATAAGCCATTGGTCCCAGCTGTCATTTTAGATTCTTTGACAGTCATTGCGGGTAGACAGAAGTCTGTTCCTGCCAAAAGGGTATGTACTACCCAGTAATTGGGTTGCTGTGGTCAGATAGTCAGTCGCTTGATGTAAAATACTGGTATTCAGTCACATCTGGTTAGACTATAAGCCGACAGCAAAATAGTTGGCGAGAGGCAGGCTTCCAGTCAAACCGGATTCAGCTGAATATCAGTATTTTAGGTGGAGTGACTGCCTATCTCACTCTGTGTGACTGAATACCAGTATTTAACTTAGTAACTAGGTAACACGGTACTTCTTGGTGAGACTAGTCTTAAATTCTCTGGCTCCTGGTAATCCGAACAGACTGCCTAAGATCGTCAAATGTCAGTCAGGACCAACGGCTAATCGTGGCACTGAGGAGTGTCGGAATGTTAAGATGGTCACTCATCCAAACACCGACCTCGACAAGCGCTGTTTAACCAGTGTACGACTAAACGCCGACAGACACTACGCCGACAGACTGAACACCGACAAGAATTTACTTCGACGGGACTCTTCGCCGAAAGGAAACTTCGCCGACAGGACTCTTCGCCGACAGGGCTCATCAGCGACGCAACTTATCTCCGATAGTCAGATTTGGAAATCGATTATGGTTTTCTTGTAATTATACAATTCATAAAAAATAAAGATCTTGCATTGTTTATGTATCGGCATCAAGTGTGCTACTACGTGAGCTCGACAAATGGATGTGTGGTGCGACACACTGAAGATCGACAACACCCCGACTCAAAGTACCCCGACTCGGATAGGTTAGGTTAGAAGGCTAAGGCTAAGGCGGGAGCTTCGCTCCGCTTCGCTCCCGCCTTAGCTTTCGTGGTTATTTTTTTTATTGCGTCGCTGATGAGCCCTGTCGGCGAAGAGTCCCGTCGAAGTAAAGTCTTGTCGGTGTTCAGTCTGTCGGCGTAGTGTCTGTCGGCATTTAGTCGTACACTCTTGTTTAACCTTGAAGATCGATCCAAGCAGCTGTTATTATTTAGCCATTAATTCCTCTTACATGACTACTACGTATGAACGCTAAAACCGCAAGTTGTTTATTTTCGGATTATTTATTGTTAAATTTATAGTGAGTGATGTAAAGCAGGTATTAATTTGATATTGAAGATATTTTCATCCAATCAAGGTTAATTTTAGGTGAGCAGATTTTTCTTACAATTGGTCTTTGTGGAAGGAAGATAGTGAAGTTTCAAAATTACTTCATCTTTAAACTTTTTTTTCTTCCTTTTTTTTACTATTTATAGGCGCGCGTTTGACCACTATCTCACCTGATGGTAAGCGATGATGTGGTCGAAGATGGAGCACGCTTGCCTAGAAGTAACTTATTCACTCTTGACTTAAAGACCTTACCTTCATCATCATGTTTCTGCCCTTATCCCACGTTACTTGGGGATGGCGCAACACGTTTTTTTCTTCCATTCGGTCCTATCAGCCGTCACGCTATCACTAACTCCCTTTTATTTCATATCGCTCCTCACATCATCCATCTCTTTGGCTTCCCTCTCCCTCCCCATCTATCCACATTTATATTTCTACCCAGTAACTGGGTTGCAGAATATGGAGTTCAGATATGCAGTCACTCCATGTAAAAAATCTGGTACTGAGCTGGATCCAGTTTACTGGATGACTGTTAGGCCGCGGATACGAACTTAGCGGCGGCGGCGGCAGCGGCGCGGGCAGCGACGCGGCGACGCAGAACCGTTCACGAAGCCAGTGGGCAGATCGCGCGACGCTAGAGCGGCGCGCGTAGGTATGTGTTATAAGAAGTTGCCTATCCATGAACACGTGACTGCAGACGCGCGGTCTCCGCTCGACTGTCGCGTGCTGCTCGTACGCTGCCGCCGCGCCACTCCCGCGCCGCTGCCTTCGTGAAAAGTTCCATATAAGTCTATGCATGTGAACGCGCCGCTGGTCGCACTGCCGCCACCGCCACCGAGGCGTCCGCTGAATTCTTGTTCGCGGCTTTACACGTGCGAAGCCGGGCGGGTCTCTAGTTTTTATTTTAAATGTTAATTTGTTATTCAAATTCCAATGGTACGGTTTGAAAAAAAAGTAACTAAGGACACGTCTCTCCCCAATTACGTGGGCATTAGGTTTTGCTTTCCGTCGAATTTTACGAATTTATAAGCACGAAAAACGTGTTTTTCGGTTATTATGTTTTAAGTACTTCTTTATGTCTATTTTATTAACCTAGTTAGTTTATTACAATAATCTTGATTAATTAATAAAGAGGTAACCTGTATGTTTTGTATCATCTATTTCTGGAAGTACAAACTACATGGTACAAAAGATTTTCTTACTAACATTCACATTCGCATCTCAGTCGCAATTTGTCAAAAAATGTAGGGAAATTATACATAGGTGGTTTTGATAGATTGCGAATGCGCACGTTGCTTAAAAAACTGGCCAAGTGCGAGTCGGACTCGCGTGCAAAGGGTTTTGAACAAATTTAATTTTTTCAACATGTTATTTTAACACTACACACTTCTAATAGGTTTTCCTGTAATCTTTAGGTAATATTATCTCCATTTTTTTTCAGTTTCGGAGATGAGGGGGGAATGGTCAGTTTTCATCTAATTTCTTGAATAACTTCAAAACCATTTATTTTAAAATTATGAAATAATATATTTAAAACTCTTACCCTTAGCCCTTTAAATTGACATGTCACACGATATTGTTCAAAAGACTTTTTTTTTGAAATTTTCTAGTTTGACCCCCAAAAGTGACCACATACTAAAAATTTAATGATTTATGTAACGCGTCCGTGTTTGAGTCACAAAAGTCCATATATGTGCCAAAATTCAACAGAATCGGTCAAGTGGATCCGGAGAAAACTAGCTGTGACAGACGAACAGACAGACAGACACCCGAGTGATCCTATAAGGGTTCCGTTTTTTGTTCGGCACCCTAAAATACACAATCTTACAAGCATTTATAAGTAGAGAACACTTCAACAAACAAAAAATTTTATGAACATTTGTGTACATAGTTTCAACGTGAAAATTTTAGGACCAAAAGTGTCACGTTGGCGAGATATTTCGTGGTAAAGTCACCATGTGACATCATAATATCATTAAAAATGACTTAATTATGTGCTTATATGCATTAGATTAAATCTAAATAATAGTTCTCGGCTTGATTTAATATTTTTTTGGAAGAAAGTAAAAATAAGAACACGTGAGAAACACTTTATTAAGAACTTCGCAAAATAATAGTGTTTAATTTATGTAATGGCTAATACAAGCCTAGAAATATAATTAGAAAACAATCTACTGCATATAAGTGCGTAGTTAATTTTTAACGATATTTGTTCTCATATGGTGAGTTTACCTTCAGATATCTCGGCAACGTGACACTTTAATGTTGCCAACATTTCTTTTGCTTGTTTAAGTGTCCTCTATCCATATAAATGCTTATATGCTAGATCGTGCGTCGCTATTTTGAAAAAAAAATTGAAATGACGGCGGGGGTGCTATGCCAGTCCCCATAGAAAAAAGTTTGAACTCCTTTATCCCAAAACAATACACGCAGTCCTGTAGAATATTTCCCGGGAGCTAAGTCGTGGGATATGCTAGTTAAATGTTTAACCACTAAAAAGCCCGATAAAAACTGAATCAGGAATCTAAAATCATTTTGCTATTTGCAACAATGAAGCAAATGCCACAGAGTAAATATTACAGCTAGTTGACAGGCACAGTTAAAATATTTGCAGCGTAAAAAAATAACCTTTCAGTCATCGGCGGGATTCGGAGCCCATCGGATATCGTCGGGAAAAAAACGTGTAATTTATTCCCCATTTGCTGTTGTTCCACTGTAACGCGTAACGTTATTGGGAAGGGATATTTTCTGGTCCTTCGAGTCGAATTTTGATTTAAATTGGTTAATATGGGTTGATGTAATTTGAAGTTCCTAATATTTTATGAATAGTTTCATTTTATTTTTCTACTATTGTAAATTCGAAAATTTGGATGGATGGAATGGATGTTTGTTAGTCAATCACTTCAGAATGGCTAAACGGATCTAGATAAAATTTAGCACATCGATAGTTTATAGTCTGGATTAGCTCACAGCTATCTTTTTATTGCGGGAGTATGTTCCCTAGGGATAACTTCTTACATTCACACAAATATTTACCTCTAACGAATATACTGCTCTAAAAAGATATAATTTTTCATTATAAATGCACATTAATTAATACTAGCTTCTGCTCAAAGCTTCACTCACTTCAAAACCTTATAAAAACCAACATTATTTTTCGTAACTGTCTTAAAAGCCTCATCTTTATTTTACCAAAATTCATCAAACTTGGTTCAGCAATTAAGGCGTGGAAGCACGAACTCACTGTCGCATGTATAACATTAGTCTCAGGCTAGCATTGCTTTATGTTTACCCGTTTCAACAACGCCAGATCCATAGAGTAATAGATATCTATCTATATTCCAAAATTAAAACATCCTACTTATGATTTTATTCAAGTTCCAATAATTCCAACAACGGATCAGACAACTTTGCAATCGATTTCCAACTTAAAATCGCTTTCATCAAAGTCCAGATTTCCGCACACATTAATCCAAAAAGTCCGAATACAGACAACATTATTCACGATAATATCTACGATTTCCTTTCATCTGAAAAGCTATTCATCACCAAGAAATATCCAAGGATTACAATTCACCCCAAGGAGGAGTACCCACATTATAAAAATATAGTCAGACCCCTTTGTGACTTTGACAAAGGGATGAAAGTGGGTCCTTTCGCCCCGCGTCAGGTGCCTGTCATATACGAAAAGTGAGTCAATAGCGAGGAACGGGGTATCGTGGGGAGGTACGGGTTGACTGGCCACGCTAAATATAGTCTAGGCTATTTTAGTTTAAGGTTGTGAAGAGAATTTATCAATATACTAGCGTTAGAGTCGTCCCGTTTATGTTTAATTTTGTATTTCGTACATCATCATCTGCTTAGCCTTTTCTCGACCATATATTTTGGATTCGAATTCCAGTTAGACCGAATTCAGCTGAATACCAGTATCTTACGTGGCGCGGCTGTTTACCAGACCTCCACAAACCATTAACTGGGTAACACGGTACTCCTTGGCTTCTGACTATCCGTAACGACTGCCAAAGATCAAATAGTGCTTTCTGAGGCACGAAAGAGTCTCGGTATTAAAATGGTCACCCATCCACAGAACAACCTAGGCAGGTGTTGCTTAACCTTGAAGACCGACCCGTGCGGCTGTTATGTTTACGTCCCATACAATAGGGGCGAGCCTAACTGCTGTCAACTGAGATGAGATCTTGACTCTGGGCTGCTTCTGAGAAATTTTAGATGGATGACCCTATCCTCGATGGAATGTGAGTTAGGTTCTGGCTTTATAGGGTTATGTCCTAATGAAAAAACTGAACTCATGTAGGATCATTGTGTGTGTCTGACCATCAGTCTTCCCGTCCGTGACTTGCGAACCCACCATAAAAAAGGTATTCTGTTTAAAAGTGCAGAGGGTTCCGAACCAATTGTTTTTTTAAACATGTCATTTTAACACTACAGACTTCTTATAGGATTTCCTATAATCTTTAGGTATAGAACTATTATCTGATTTTTTTCCAAAATTTTAGGCTCAGTAGTTTCGGAGATAAGGGGGGAATTGTCATTGTTACTCTTATTTCTTAAATAACTTCAAAACTATTGATTTTAATATTATAAAAAAATATAATTAAAACCCTCACAGTAAGTCCTTTCATTTGATATATCACACGATACAGTTTGAAAAACTGTTTTTAAATTTTCTGGACACGCAGACACCCGAGTGATCCTATAAGGGTACCGTCTTTATAGATGTTCGAAACCCTACAAAAGCTTAGAAATATCAGTGTATTCCCGTTTTCAGCTTACTATGAAAAGTGTTCAGGCTACGTTTATATTTCCTTTATAAAACGAGATACGGTAAATTAACTCTCATTAATGGTTATTAAGCTCAATAAATTTGCGGATTGGTTTATTTGTACAATATGCATTTAATATTTGACTGGCACTTATAAGGTAGGTACTTACCGGATGTTTTACATGAATTTAATTCGGTAATTTATTCTTTGTTAACGGACGAGAAAGTTATTAATGTGAAATAAATATTATTTTAATAAGCCGCGTTTAATTATGTTGATACAAAAATATTTATTTAAATCCTTACTTTCATGCTGAATGTACACTAATTATAAAGGTAAAAGAATTGTATTTTTGTATGTTTGTAACGAATAAACACAAAAACTCCTGCAACTATTTCAAAAATTCTTTCACCATTATAATGCTACATTATCCCTGAGTAACATAGGCCATAATAATTACTAGAAAAGTTTAGAGATATTTAAGAAAATTGCAGTAATATCTATACTAATATATAAAGCTGAAGAGTTTCTTTGTTTACTTGAACGCGCTCATCTCAGGAACTACTGGAACGATTTGAAAAATTCTTTCAGTGTTAGATAGCCCATTTATTGAGGAAGGCTATAGACCAATAGGGGCGGAGCAGACGAATTTGCGCGGGTCAACTAGTATATTATAAAAGCGAAAGTAGCTCTATGTGTTTATCTGTTTGTTACCTCATCACGTTCACGATGAAACTTGGAACACGGGTAGACCATATCCTGGAAATGGGATACTTTTCGTCTCTGGAATAGGTTCTCTTGGGATAATACTTCAACCTTTCTTGCGGATGAAGCCGCTGGCATCAGCTAGTGGAAAATATAATTAGCTTATGCTTCCACGAGCAGAGATACTTAAATTATAAATTTGGCTTAGTTCTGAGAAATCGAAACTTACTCTTATATAATTGTGTTACTAAATTGATAATTTATAAAACTATGTTAGCAACCATCGTATTTTGCATCAATTTGTTTTGGGTAGGGCAATCCAGTTCGGGAAACAACTATCTAAATCAATAAATAACTTCTTATTACCTTTGTCCTTCAAGCAGAGCTTTTTAAATAACACACTGAATACTTTTTCCAAATTTTCTAATTTCCCCCCAAAAAGTGCCAACAATTTCCAAAATTTCGTTACACGAACTTGTTTGGGTCACAGAAGATTATAATATGTGTACAAAAAATCAGTGAAACTCGACTATTACCGACGGACAAACAGACAGACAACCGAGCGATTCTTTAACAAGGGTTCCGTTATTCATACAGAGGTTCAGAACTCTAAAAACTAAATATCGTATCGTGTTCTACAATGTATCCGCTCTTTTAATTTTTAAACGCCGTCACGTCGGAAAATCAGCGATTTCTTTTTAAAAATGAAGCCAATCTATTTTCTAATTGAGTCCCACTGAGACCTATCAATATTCATAACGGTTTCTTTCGGGTTCTTACTTTCGTAATGCCTTTAAAATGTTATTTTTTACTGAAACATCGAGTTGATTTCATTGGTAGAATTGGTAGTATTGCGCTTTGATAGTAAAGACTATTTTCATATACAAAAAGAAATGGATCATGTCGTAGTAATACTCTACTTCCTGTTTAATATTATAAAACTGAAAATTAGTCATGGCGTAGTAATACTCAACTTCCTGTTTAATATTATAAAACTGAAAAATAATCACGGCGTAGTAATACTCTACTTCCTGTTTAATATTATAAAACTGAAAAATAATCACGGCATAGTAATACTCTATTTCCTGCTTAATATTATAAAACTGAAAAATAATCACGGCGTAGTAATACTCTACTTCCTGTTTAATATTATAAAACTGAAAAATAATCACGGCGTAGTAATACTCTACTTCCTGTTTAATATTATAAAACTGAAATATAATCACGGCGTAGTAATACTCTATTTCCTGTTTAATATTATAAAACTAAAATTAATCATTGCATAGTAATACTCAACTTCCTGTTTAATATTATAAAATTGAAAAGTAATCACGGCGTAGTAATACTCTACTTCCTGTTTAATATTATAAAATTGAAAATTTCTAAGGATGGATGGACGAATGAACGTTTGGTACTTGATCACGCAAAATTACCGAACGGATTTGAATGAAAACTGGCCCACATTATGTAGTCTCTGTTTCCTGATAGCTACAACCTGGGAGACTTTAAGTTAAGCGTGAATAGGTTACTTCTAGGTAAGCGTGCTCCATCTTCAATCACATCATCGCTTACCATCCACCATAGGTGAGATAGTATTCAAACGCGTGCCTACCAATAGTAAAAAAAAAATACTAGTCTTTTTCTGCGATTTCATACGCGCTTATCCTGTTTTTTTCGTTCTCGTAGAAATTTCAGGTAATCCTCCAGCTTAGCTTTCTATGACCAGTAGTTTCTGCTTTGCGTTGCCTGTCAGTCACTCAGTGATGCAAGAGTTTAATATACATTGATAACCTGAATTAACACACATCATATTTTTTATCTGGGGAGTACGTTCCTTTAGTATGATTTCCAAGATTCACGCGGGCAATGCCGCTGGCTGAAAGTATCGTGACATAATGTCTTTTTACCCGACTGCGCCAGAAGGAGGGTTATGTTTTTCGAGAGTATGTATGTATAAAATTGTTTGGCACGCTCTGCGGCCTGAACGGCTCGATAGATTTTAGCTTGATGTGTGTTTTGATTGTGAGAGTGACACTGGGTATATAAAAATTAAAATGGCCGGTTTTTGGCGCCATTTTTTTTTTTAATTTTCAAAACCTATTGAGTGGGGTATCAAGATAAAGAGCTCGAGGAGATTTCAAAGTGTAACTCACTAGAATGTAGGAAAAAAAAATACTTTGTCAAAAATCTCGACCGCTAAAAACGACTAAAAAGTTCGAAATAAGTCGGTTTTCAAGCAGTCTGATGCAGTTCAGTCACTGATCTGATGCCACCAACTGCATCAGACTGCTTAAAAAGCGACTTGTTTCGAACTTTTTATTAGTTTTTAGCGGTCGGGATTTTTTACTACGAGGCCGACATCTACAGAGTACAGACATTGCTTGGCATATACTTTGGTTAAGCATTATTCCTGTCACTCTCGCAAAAATGTCAAACTACTGGTGCAAGATAGAGACGGGAACATGTCTAAGTTAAAGCAATGAACTTAGTAACGTTTAAAGATCTTGATGTGAATGTATACTTACATTTGAGATTACCTACATACCATCTTCTTCAACGTCTAGATATTGCTTACGTTATCTTTGCATAGAAAATAAGCGTTCACCAAACGTAAACGCTGCAGTAACGCCGCGTCGACGTGACGTTAGTTTCGATTCAATGCCCTGCTGGAGTCTGTGTTTCTCGTTAGCTACAACCAGGGGGTATTTAAGTCAAGAGTGAATAGGTTACTTCTAGACGTGTTCCATCGACAACTACATCATCGCTTACCATCAGGTGAAATAGTAGAAGCGCAGCAAGGATCGGAAATCATTATATGAGTCCTTCGGCTTCCGCTCTGGGTGAAGCAGAAGGGAGTGTGAGACTCTTGCTGACTAGCACCCACCCGAGTTCTTCCTCATGCCCTTTGCGTTCCAGGGCCGCGGTGACTCTTTCGAACAAATTCTGCAACGCGGCGTAACTGCGACGCTTCACGTCAACAAAGCGTATCTCAACCCTCTCATTCTTCGTATAGTTATAACAGAATTATGCTATTATAGTATCAGATACCCCAGTTGAACAGTGACGTCATTTCAGCCCACGTATGCAATAGGAGCCTGCCAAGAATTGTCGCCAAATTACGCTACCTATCCGCCTACATTTTGAGCAGTTTAGTTTGATATTTGGATCATGTACCTACGCTCAAGCGATACGACTATCATCTGGCAAGGCTTATGAGGAGTTTACGTTCATAGTATAAATTGAATCTACCTATAAAATATCACTGGCTTTCGTTAAAGCGACCCTGTATTTTCCGCGACGTTTTTTGAAGCCTAGAGCAATATTTTTTATGTTCCTGAAAACCAATGCGTGATTAAGTTAGGAATGATTCCAGGACTTGCCTAGATTACTAAATAAAACATTTTAAGAATCTAACTGTAGCTTTCAGTAACATTAATTATTTATTTAAAATTTCCTGAATAACACCCTCATCATCATCATCATCATCTCAGCCAATTTGCTGCTGAACGTAAGCCTCCCCCAAAGAGTGCCAACTATCCCGGTCTTGAGCCCACACACACACACACACACACCATCACGCCACACCACACCATACCACGCCACGCCACATGAACTAATCCTGTTTTTACCACCTAAGAATACATGTGGAATGCGATAAAGATATTGAGTATTGAGCAGTCCGCATCCATCCGCTGCCAGCCACCTTCCTTAAATCATCGATCCATCGCGATCGTGCCGCAGTCCCACACTACGTTTGCCCATACGCGGTTTCCACTCTAACACATGTCTGCTCCATCGACTGTCTGTCCGAATAACACCCTAATAGCTATTAATACGCCAGTGCGATGTTACTCCTAAAAAGGTGCAATAAATACGTGCATGTTACTTAGGTATGTTAATTATCAGAAATTACAATGCATTCGAATAATGGCAAATAACAAAAAAAAATATAAAACATGTCCAATTTTGGCATTGAAGCAGATTTTGATACATTCTTTACTCCAAATTTTCCTCTTCTTCGGTTTACGGTACGGAACCCTTTGTGTGAGAGTCCGACTTGAACTTGCCCGTTTCTTTATCACGGCGGTTAACTGGAAATCGACCCCAACAGTTCGGAAAAGTCAAGACAGATTGATTTAATTCCTAGTATTTAGATGCTACATTGGGAAAGGTAATCTAATGGAAAATACCAGATAAGATGCCAAACGGAAATTTCCCAAGCCATATTTCGAAAGGACCGCGTATAAAACTGGTATCTAAACAAAGAGTCGGCTTGTTTGTCCGATGTCGTCGATAACTATCAGTGAGCCGTCACTTTAATAGTGCTATAACTCTTGTTTGGGTCTGTGAGCAGCTGGTGTATTTGTGTGGCTAGCTTTTGGTTTGCGTCTGCGTTTTCGTTCACATCTATTTTGCGTCGTAAGATATTTAAAAGTGTGGGGAAATCAATTGTATGGTAACCTTTTCAACAGTGTGGACAAAATATCCTTGATTGAATGTTAAGTAAATATTAAAAAGTAATACACATAACAATATAACATTACTCCTGTTTCCCTGAAGGGTTATAGGCAGAGATGTTCATCTTTTACAATCATTTTTGCAATTTACGAGTATGCGATAACATTATTTTAATATAGCTGACCCGCTCAACTTCGTCTGCGTCACGTTTTTCATTAATGCTCCTATTAAGAACACTTCAGCTTTATAATATTAGAATAGATTAGACGTCCTTAACATTGTATTTTGATAAATAAAAATAACAATCAGAAAATGGCTCATTCACCCCTTTTGGGCTGATTTTCCAATAGTTAAATAGCTTCTATCTGAAAACAAATAAAAATATAACAATAATCAATTTATTTATTCAGATAAGAAGTCCAAGCTCTGACACTAGGGTGTGTAAGGTCTAAACCTTACTGCCCACAAGACAAGAAGAAGACAAAAAGTCCATTAAAAATAATTATGTTTGACATATTCCCTACACGAAATCTGTCAAATCACTGATTATATGCACTGCAAAAAGTTATCTTAAGATGCTATTACAAAATCGAGCGCTTGGCCCGGAGTAAAGCTACAGACCGCGTTTTCCGAGATTTACAGTGATTGTAGCGCTGTATACAACAATTGTATAAAAAAATTGTTTTACATTTTAATGGACAATTTTGTTTGTCAGCCAGGTAACGTTATAACCTTAGGTATTAGTTACTTTTTGTTTGATTTTGGGTTATAGTTTCATAGAAAATATAATTTTCAGAGAATATATAATTCCGGAAGAAAAAATATCAGTAACTCTCTGTTTTACGGAATTATTTTTGGTATATTGCTGTGTGAAACATAACAAATTGATTAAAGCACTACAAAGTAGAAGATACAGTTGAACCATAAACATTTTTAATTAATGATTAAATAATTATGTCTTCGAAGTAACAAAGCATCAAAAGATGCCTAAAGTAAAATTTTATGAAACATCCTTTGCAGAGACAAGGTTTTTACTAACTTACGTAAACAAATTGAAATATTTATTTAAAGCACTCCCAAGAAAAAGAATCAAACTTTCTTGGCCATATATTTTTTTTTTAATTTGTGGCTATATCTAATCCAAGAAAAAATGTAATAGCCCTCTTAAGCTATTGAAAAATCGAGATAAATTTTGGAGATATCCTTAGAGATACAGTCAAGACAAATTCCTTATGAATATACAATTGCCCATTTTCATGTTTTTCGTTTTATCGTTTACACTTTGTATTTAAACGTATCTTTAGAACCATTTAAATAGCACGTTTATATCTTCGGTGGTAAGCTTTTAGTTTGACCATCAGTCACTAGAATATGCGAGATTAAAAACCCATTCAACAGAGAATGATCTAAATACCATCAGAACAATAAAGATCATTTAAAATGTTACTGTCTTCATTACTACAAAACGATACTTCTGAAGACATATATGCTATGATGTTCTATTTGTATTTAGTGTTAATTGCATCTAGCGGTATGTCGTGGTATATTAAAATAGCCACAAGGGTCGATCTTCAAGGTAAAGCAACGCTGTCGAGGACGGTCTGTGGATGGGTGAGCATCTCAACATACCGAGATTCCGCCGTGCCTCGGAAAGCACGGTAATCGGTCATTTGTACATCTTTGGCAGTCGTTACGGATTGTCAGAAACTAGAAAATCTGACTCCAGTCTTGTCAAGAACTAAGTACCGTGGGAACCCCACGTAAAATACTGGTATTCAGCTGAATATACTTTAACTGGAAGCCGACTCCAATACACTTAGGAAAAGGATAAGCAGATGATGATATATCGTGCTAGCGGGCCATAAGAAGCATTACTTGGTTAGCAAGCCAACATGTCCGCTTATTGTCTCAAATATAGTTTCTTACTTTATCTATATCTATACTCTATACTAATCTATACTAATATATAAAGCTGAAGAGTTTGTTTGCTTGAACGCGCTAATCTCAGGAACTACTGGTCCGATTTGAAAAATCCTTTCAATGTTAGATAGCCCATTTATCGAGGAAGGCTATATATCATCACGCGAAGACTAATAGGAGAGGAGCAGTAATGAAAATTGTGATGCAGACGAAGTTGCGTGGGTCAGCTAGTATTATTATAAATGCGAAGTCTTAGATGGTTGGATGTTTGTTGCTCATTCACGCCAGAACTGCTGAACGGATCTAGATGAAATTTGGCGGAGAGCGAAATTACTTTTTATTCCGGGAATATGGCCCCTAGCAATAATTTCTGAAATTTGCAGAAGCTAGTAGAATAATAATGTATTATAGGCCAGGCAATTCTTGTATTTTTAAGGAACGGGTGTTGCTAAATAATAACAACTGTGAGTCGATCGCTTGCCGCGGTCAGTCTGTGGGAAATTCCTCCGTGACTCGGAAAGCACGTAAATCTGTTGGTACCGGCTGTCATTTGTAGATCTTTTAAACTCATTACGGATATTCTGACACCTGTCTTGCCAGGGTATCGCGTTACCCTGTTTTTGGGTTGTTGGTAAATAGGCAGTCGTTATGTAAGGTACCAATCTGAATGCGCTTGGAGTGGAAGCCGCCCCATCATGTTTAGTTTTGCGGAATTTGTTCGAAAGAGTCACCGCGGCCCTGGAACGCAAACGGCACTTGGATGAACACGGATGGGTTTTAGTCTGTAATATTCTGACACTCCCTTGCGCTCTAGACTAGCAGATAGATAGATTCAGTCAAATCTGTCACAACCACCTCTAATTTTCCTTCATATGCAGTTTTTGGAAATTGAATGTCGCCGAGATGATTTTATGACTTGAATTTAATTATTTTTCTAGTATTTTTTTGACCACGATCTCACCTGATGGAAAACGACAATGTTGTCGACGAAAGAGCACGCTTGTTTAGAAGTAACCTATTCACTCTTGACTTAAAGACCTCCAGGTGGTAGCTATCAGGAAACACAGACTCCAGCAGGGAATCCCACTTCTTAGCTGTTGGCACAATTAAAGTATTCTACAAACGTTTTGTGCGTATGGGTGGGATGTCCACCATGTATCTTTTATCTCATACTAGCTTCTGCCAGTAACTTTCGCATTTATAATATAACTAGCTGACTCGGCAAACGTTATTTTGCCACACAAAAATAAAATACCCTACCACCTATTCTCATAGCTACCGTATATACAAACAAAATTTCATGAAAATCGGTTGAGTCGTTTCGGAGGAGTTCGGAAACAAACACCGTGACACGAGATTTTTATATATTACAGATATAGTAGGATAGTAGAATTCGAAATGCCCTGTTCTAGTACGTTCATTAAAATATGATGAGGTCGAATAAAGACTTATTTTATCAAAACAAAAGTATGATATTGAATAGGACTAAAAGTAATCAAAAAACACAAGACAATTTAAATTTTCATTTTGTCCAAAATGAAAAGAATATCTTTTCAGCGCAAAATATATTTTTAATTAAATAAAACGCTATTAATCTTACGCTACATTAAAAATCTGTGTAGTCGAAGCTTAAGACAAATTAGAGTTTAGAACGAAAACAAAGGCAACTCTGTTATACTGAAATATATTATTTTTGTGTCATCTATTTTTTATATATACTTTTATATCTATACTCTATACTAATATATAAAGCTGAAGAGTTTGTTTGTTTGTTTGCTTGAACGCGCTAATCTCAGGAACTGCTGGTCCGATTTGAAAAATTATTTCAGTGTTAGATAGCCTATTTATCGAGTAAAACTATAAGCTATAAATCATCACGCTAAACCAATAGGAGCGGAGGAGACGAAGTTGCGCGGGTCAACTAGTTTTTATTAAAGTTGATAGACTCGCGTATGGCCACTATATCACCTGATGGTAAGCGATGATGTGGTTGAAGATAGAACACGCTTGCCTAGAAGTAACTTATTCACTCTCGACTTAAAGAACCCCAGGTTGTAGCTATCAGGATACACCGACTCTGGCAGGGAATTCCACTCTTTAGCTGTACGCACTATGAATGTGTTCCCAAAACGTTTCGTGCGTGTGGGTGGGATGTCCACCATGTACCGGTGGCGCATCGCCGTTCGTCTTGTGGTCCGATGATGGAATGGATTTGGCGGAATTAAATTATGCAATTCCGTCCCACACTCCCCAAAATGCAACCGATAGAAAACCGACAGGCCAGCAACTCGGCGTCGATGCTCAAGACTTTGGAGCTTCGACTCAACGATCTCCTGATAGAAAGCGATAATGTTATCGACGATGGAGTAAGTTACCTATTCGCTCTTGGTTAAAAGACACCCTGGTTGTAGCTATTACCACACAGACTCCGGCAGAAAATTCCACTCTTTAGCTGTACGCACTATAAAAGTATTCCCAAAAAGTTTTGTTTGTGTGGGTGGTTTACTATATTTTAATTTTATGAGATTAATGCCCAATGAGATGTACCATTGGTATGAGTAACGAACTAAGTACCTACTATAGAAAGTTTCATCCCCTATTTAAATCCTTAAAGGTGTGAATTTTCAAAAATCCTTCCTTACTACGTAAACAGAGTTTTTTTTGTGACAAATAGATTCTTTGTGTTAAAAATTATACTTCTAAAGCCAGCAGTTTAGGCCGTGCTTAGGGTTCCGTACCCGACTGGTAACCAACGGAACCCTTTTAATAAGCCTCCGCTGTCCGTCCGTCCGTCTGTCTGTTAGCGGGCGGTATCTCAAGAACCGTAATTGGGTAGACAGTAGAAATTTTCCCAAGATTTGTAAGCTATTCAATTCTATGCTATGTTTCTATGCTATTCTATTACAAAAATAATAATTAATAATAATTAATTTAAAGGGGACTCCCATGAAATCGACGTGTTTTATTCGGTTATTTGTACGGATCCTTCATGCGAGAGTTTGATTTGCACTTTGCCTATATTTAGGGACAATAAATAGCCACAATATACAATTAGTTAGTAAATATTATAATTTTTAGTAGTAAAAATATTACTGGCCACTGCATTATCCACCGTTGACTGTCATTGAACCCAAGAATTTTATAAAATGTTCAGCTTAGACTATACACAAAGAAATGTCGTTCTTTATTTTGAGTACAAAATGTTAAGCTACATAAGTTTTATCTCTGTGACGAAACCTTTGCCGATGTAACTCGAGACCAACTTGTTTGTTATGCTAATCCAATGTGAATATTTTCACACAAAAACCGTAACTACATGTATAATATATTTTAATTCCAGTCCTGAGATACGAAACAGTTTTCCATTTTGGTCCTTAAAGACGAACAATTTTTTAATCGGAATATATATTTTTTTGGTGAAATTTTTCGTCTTTAATAAAGATTTATTTAGTCAAAACTTGATATCGGGTATTAAACATAATCAAATTAGATTAACTTAGTCGTATTTCTCAGTTTACGACGGCATAAAATTCAGTTTAATACGATAATATTATTGCATGTTTTATTTTGGGTAGATTATTCTTACACTTTCTCAACTACACTACACATACACTACAGTCCACAAAAACCAGCACAGTGTTGTTTATGATGTTTTTGTTTTACGAGATCACGGGGATCGCGGCGACACACGGCTTGCCTGGCCAGAGGCTGGCGCCTAACTGCCGCCCGCCCAGCTAGGCGGGCCGCCCTACGAGCCAAATAACCAAAGGTCCTTTCTCCTGGCGACCTTTTTGTCTGATCCCTGAGTTATTTTCTACTCTGACATCAGTAATAGTAAAATCTTATTAATAAAGCTGTTAATAATCGGGCGTGTTTGCGAAGACGTAGGGTTAGGGTAGGCCTCGGTGAGACGTGGGGGATCCCCTCACAGTGTTTGCGTCCACGTCGCGTCCCCCGGAAACGACCCAGTTTGTCACCGTAACGGAGTGGCAAACTGGGCTCGGCCAAAGTTCACTGTGCTCGTAGCTACCCAAATATTTTTAACCTGCGTTTTGAATATTTTATGCGTTGTGTGCTACGTACCTGCGGGAGATTTTTATTTTTATCATGCCTACACCCTCGCGGGACGCCTGCGGGCGATTTATAAAACCCAAAGGCCCTTCTCAGGGCCAACCCAAAGGCCCTTCTCAGGGCCAACCCAAAGGCCCTTCTCAGGGCCAACCAAAAGGCCCTTCTCAGGGCCAATCTGACGCTTCAGCGTCAGAAGCTAGCCGCGCGCCGTCTGCGGCTAGCTTCTTTGGTACGGCGGACTCAATGTCGGACTCCGACAACGAGTCCATTATCAGCGTGTCCGACGCGGGCAACTCCCGGTCGCGGAAGAGAGCCTTTCGCAAGGATGGGTCTGAGGGCTCTTCGGCCTCAGGCTCATCTCAGGCGAGGAAGTCGAAGGCAAAAAAGCCGACGACGGTCGCGGACACCCACGTGGTGGGTCTCGTAGACGCCCAACGCCAGTTGGACCTGGCTCGGAAGGTGCAGCTCCAGCAAGACCTGGAGGAGCGGGTCGCTGCCAAGGAGCAACGGGCGCGCGCTGCCCGGGCCAAGTCCGGGTACGGCGCGTCCCGCGTTCTCTACGCGGACCACTCCCTGGCCGAGCTGGAGCGGATGGCGGAGGAGGACGAGGAGGAGATCGCGGAGGTCGCCTCTAAGTCCTCCAACTTGAAAGGGACCTTTCAAAAGGCCCTTAAGTGCCGGGCTGCAAGCATGCGCGGTATTGTCTTGGAGCTGATCCAGCGCAAGACAACCGACGAGACGCGGCAGCTGCAGGCGAAAGTGGATCGCCTGCAGTCGGAGGTCAGCCAACTTCATCAGAAGCTGGCTGACGCCACGGCTCGGCCACAACTGGCGGAACCTAGACCTGCGGCAGAGGCCCCCCCCTCCAACCTTGAGGATATACTCCGCAAGGTGGTAATGGAGGAGAGGGCCTTCACGAGGGCCTGCATAGCAGGAATAGAGGACCGGCTCTTGCCGGAGAAGCGCCTCCGACCGCCGCTTGCGGCGGACATGAGGCGCAGCGAGCCAGGGCCGTCCTCTCAAGAGGAAGACGCCCTTCTCCCTTCGGCCACCCCGTCCAACCAGCAAGGTTGGACCGAAGTGGTCAGGAAGGGGAAGGGCAAGGGTAAGGGCAAGGGCAAGAAGGCGGCAGCGGCCGTCTCTGCCGTCCCCGCCACCACGCCTCCCGGCCAGTCAAAGACGACCGGTAAGGGGAAGGGGAGGGGCAAGGCCAGCAAGGCAGCGCCAGGTATCCCCGCCGTCCCCGCTGTCCCCGCCACCACGCCTCCCAGCCAGTCGACCGGCAAAGGAAAGGGCAAGGGGAAAAGGAGGGGACCGCTCGTCCCCCCGAAGTCCGCAGCCGTCGTGGTGACGCTCACCGCGGAGGCTGCGGAGCGAGGGGAGACGTACGCGTCCATCTTGGTGCGGGCGCGTGCCAATGCCGATCCCACTCAACTGGGGATCGGCAAAGTGTCTTGCCGGCGGACCCAAGCCGGTGCTCGATTATTCGAGTTCCCGGGGGCAGAGGGTAACGCCCACGCGGACCTGTTCGCAGCTAAGCTGCAGGAGGTCATTGCGGACGCGGCTAAGGTGGCTCGGCCGATCAAGTCGGCGGCCATCGAAGTCACCGACTTGGATGACTCAGTCACCAAGGAGGAGGTGGTGGCGGCGGTCGCAGCAATTGGGGGCTGCGGTGTCGCAGCGGTGCAAGGCCGGGACATCAGGCCCGGCCGCGGCGGCATGGGCACTATGCGTCTCGAGTGCCCAGTCGCCGCTGCCAAAGCCGTCCTTAACAAAGGACGGCTTACCGTCGGCTTCAGCTCGGGTGCGGTCCGGGCACTTGTGGAGCAGCCACTGCGCTGCTTCAGGTGCTTTGGCATCGGCCACACCCGAGCCCTCTGTCCGTCCTCGGTCGACAGGACGGACAGCTGTTACCGCTGCGGCAAGGAGGGCCACAAGTCCGCCTCCTGCACGGCCGCCACACCGCACTGCGCCGTGTGTGCCGCCAGCGGCCGGCCGGCAGGTCACGTAATGAAGGGGAGGATGTGCAATCCTCCCCTTAAGAGGGGCAAAGCGCAGGCGCCGGTCGGGCCTGCTGCTAGCACCGTGGTTCCAGAGGCCGGAACCACGGTGGCTGCGGAGGAGGGGGGTGCGATGTCCGATTGATGGCCGTATCAATCGAACATCGCATCCTCCAGGCGAACACCAACCACTGCCGGGCAGCCCAGGATCTGCTGATGCAGACCATGGCTGAGTGGTTGGTGGACTTGGCGGTGGTCGCCGAGCCTTACTCGGTCCCTGGCCATTGGCTGGGCGACCGAGACGGCTTGGTGGCGTTGGTGGCGCGGTCTTCCACGGACTCCCCTCCCCTCTCGCTCTTAGAGAGGGGACCGGGATACGTGGCCGCCGCGTGGGGAGATGTGGCCCTTGTGGGGGTCTATTTCTCCCCAAACCGCCCTCTCACGGACTTTGAGGACTTCCTGGAGGTCCTCACTGCAGCCGTAGGGAGGGCGTCGCCGCGCCAGGTCGTCGTGTTGGGCGACCTGAACGCCAAGTCGGTGGCATGGGGCAACCCGGCTGCCTCGTGCAACGTCCGGGGACGCGCCGTCGAGTTTTGGGCGGCGTCATGCGGCGTGTCCCTCCTCAACAGGGGGGCGGTCCACACATGCGTGCGGCAACGGGGAGGGTCGGTGGTTGACGTCTCGTTCGCCACCCCCGTCCTTGCCGCACGCATTGTGAACTGGCGGGTGGAGTTGGTGGAGACCTTGTCGGACCACCGCTATGTGCGGTTCGACATCTCCACCCAGAGCCCTCGTGGGCAGATGGCCCGCTCTAGCGGGTCTCCCTTCCCACGGTGGGCTCTCACTCGCCTGGACCGGGAGGCAGCCAAGGAGGCGGCCTTCCTCCAGGATTGGTTGTCGCCCCCTGTTGAGGGCCAGGACGTCGACGCCGCAGCGGTCCGGCTCAGGGAATCCCTGACCGAGGTGTGCAATTCAAGCATGCCTCGGTCTCGCCGTCCGCCTCCCCGTCGTGCCGTCTATTGGTGGACGGAGGAACTGGCGGGGCTCCGAGCCTCCTGTGTGGCAGCCAGGAGGGCCTACACTCGGAGCCGTCGGCGCAGCGCCCGTAGTCAGGCAGACGAGGACCGCCTCTACGCCTCTTACCGAGAGGCAAAGGCGGTCCTCAAGTCGGCAATGGGCGCTGCCAAAGACGCGGCGAGGGCCGAGATGCTCGAGGGTCTCGACAGGGATCCCTATGGGAGACCATACAAGGCGGCGCGGAATCAACTCCGCCCCCATGGTCCCCCATTGACGGAGACCCTCGAGCCGGCGTTGCTGGATGGGGTGATCCGGTCTCTGTTTCCGGGCAGGACCGACTTCACCCCACCAACGATGGACCCCCCGCAGGGGGCGGCTTCACCGGAGGAGGGGATCCCTCCGGTGACGGCGGAGGAATTTCGCGCGGGGGTACTCAGCCTCCGCGCGAAGAAGACGGCCCCTGGGCCGGACGGCGTCCCCGCACGGGTGGTGGCTATTGCTGCCACCCAAATGGAGGACCGATTTCGGGAACTTTTCAGCGCGTGCTTTACGGCTGGGAGGTTCCCGAAATCGTGGAAGGAGGGGCAGTTGTGCCTCCTCCGAAAGGAGGGACGCCCGGCGGACTCCCCCTCGGCATACCGGCCCATCGTTCTGCTCGATGAGGTCGGTAAATTGTTCGAGGGGATCATCGCCGGGCGACTTAATAGCCTTTTGCGGGGAGTAGGGCCAGACCTGTCGGACGCCCAGTTCGGGTTCCGACAGGGGCGTTCGACCATCGACGCACTGGCCCTACTCAAGGCCCAGGTGAAGGGGGCGGTGGAGGCGGGGGAGGGGGTGTTGGCGGTGTCATTCGACATTGCCAACGCCTTCAACTCCGTCCCCCACTCGACCATATTGGAGGCACTCCGCTATCACGGAGTGCCCCAATACTTGCGGAACGTCCTGGCCAGCTACTTGGAGGACAGAGAGGTCCTCCTCGTGGACAAGCTGGCCAGGATGAGACGGTATGCAGCCGAGTCCGGTGTTCCGCAGGGGTCTGTCTTAGGACCCCCCCTGTGGAACATCGGCTTCGACTGGCTCCTGCGGGGAGCCCTCCTCCCGGGCACGAGTGTCATCTGTTACGCAGATGACACTCTCCTCACTGCCCGGGGGAGGACTTTCGGAGAGGCGGCCTGTTTGGCCTCGGCTGGCGGATCCTTGGTCGCAGGGAGGATCCGCCGCCTAGGGTTGAGGGTGGCGCTGAACAAGACCGAGGCCGTGTTCTTTCACGGGCCTCGGCAGCGCTGCCCTCCTGACGCCCACATTATGGTGGACGGCGAAAGGGTGGGGGTCCAGGCCCAGATGAAATATCTGGGCCTGGTGTTGGACAGCAGGTGGCGCTTCGGCCCGCATTTCAGCGGGCTGTCGACGCGCCTGCTGAAGGCCGCGGGCGCCCTCTCATGGCTCCTCCCAAATCTGGGAGGGCCCAACGCACGATGCCGGCGATTGTATGCCGGCATCCTGCGTAGCATGGCCCTGTACGGGGCCCCCATCTGGGCGGACTCCCTCCACAGGAGGGAGAATGCCACCGCCATCCGCAGGCCCCAAAGGGCCATTGCACAGCGGGTGGCGAGGGCATACCGCTCAGTGGGGTTCTCGGCGGCGTGCGCTCTGGCTAGCACCCCTCCTTGGGAGTTGGAGGCGTGGGTGCTCGCCAGAGTGTACGAGTGGACGGCGCGGCGAAGGGCGCTCGGGGAGCGCCCCGTCGCGGAAGAGCGGGAGGCCGTGCGGCGGGAGGCGAGGGACGCCATCATCGTCCATTGGACGGAGGACCTCGCCTCCGCCGCCTTTGGCCGCCGAACCCTGGACGCGCTCGGTCCGGTCCTGCGGGACTGGCTCGAGCGCCCCCACGGTTTCCTCTCTTTCCGTCTGGTGCAGGTGTTGTCCGGGCATGGCTGTTTCGGATCGCACCTGCACCGGATCGGGAGGGAGGAAACTCCGGCGTGCCACGACTGCGGCGCGGCAGAGGACACGGCACAGCACACCCTCGAGGTGTGCCCGGCTTGGTCCGAGCTGCGCCGCAGTCTCACCGCGGTGGTCGGCCAGGACCTCTCACTACCCGGCGTGGTCAGCGCCATGCTGGAGAGTGAGGGGGCCTGGTCAGCGGTAGCCTCCTTTTGCGAGGACGTCATCTCGCAAAAGGAGGCGGCGGAGCGTGCGCGGGAGGACGACCCTCTCGCTGCACCGCTCCGTAGGCGAAGAAGAGGTCGGAGAAGGCGCGGCCTTCTCCCTCCTCGTGGTGGTGATGGGCGGGCGACAGGCGCGGGGGCGCCTTCGCCCGCATTGCACCCGTCACCACCTTCGTCGGACATTCCCGGCCCTCCCCCAACGGGGAGGGCGTGAAGGGCCCGCCGTGAAGGCGGGCGGACGTCGGAGGGGGGCTGGACGTAAAGGCTCTGCCGATCTCCCAGTCCCTCTCCACTCAGACGATGCGGGAATGCCGCTGGGTTATTTTAGTGGGTATACCGGGCTAGCCCGGGGAGTCCCACACAGCCCCCCCATCCCCCGATGGGAGGGTGTGCGTAATGCATTTTTTCCCAGCGCAAACAAAAAAAAAAAAAAAAAAAAAAAAAAAAAAAAAAAAAAAAAAAGGCCTCGGTGAGACGTAGTACCCTCATTATTTAAGGAAATGGCTTCATTAAGGTTTTGGGTAATAAGTGAGACGTCACCGTTTGCTCGGGAGAGATATTCGTTGTTTACTGATTGTAACCAAAAGGTTTTATTGTAATGTTCTGAAGCTGTTTCCTTCTATTACCTTTTGTTTTTCTGGCATATTTTTCTGAGAGATTCTTCCTATACTTTTGTTTTTCGCTAGATTGACCTTTTCTACGTCTTTCCTTTCATAAACTGTGTTCTATTTAATTTGATTGTAGATTCTCTTCCTCATTTTGTTCTGAACTAGCTGACCCGCGCAACTTCGCCTGCGTCACAATTTTCATTACTGCTCCGCTCCTATTGGTTTTAGCGTGATGATATATAGCCTATAGCCTTCCTCGATAAATGGGCTATCTAAAACTGAAAGAATTTTTCATATCGGACCAGTAGTTCCTGAGATTAGCGCGTTCAAGCAAACAAACAAACAAACTCTTTAGCTTTATTATATTAGTATAGAGTATAGATTGATCTTCCATTAAAAATATTGCTTTGTTTTATGTGAAATCTATGTCCAACCTTGAAGCGACTGTGTACCTAGTATATATGTAAAAGACATTCATCTTGTTAACGACAACCACGTAAATCTTTATAGCTATAAATCTGTAGAAGTGTCGTATACGACGTAATGTTTGTTGTTCAGATAAATATCTTTTATTCATTTTTGTGGAGTTAAGATTAGTCGCTCATTGAAGAATAATGGTGTTCAGCAGTATGTGGTTAGACTGGAAACCGTCTAAAACATAGGTGATGTTGTATTTTTAAGCAAAATTATATCTGGTTGATTCGTGCACAGACACCCTAAATTCGTCCCCCTTGGTTTCAGTCCATTCAAAGGTTGTATTTATGAGACAGCCTTAAGCTAGCTTTTGCCGCAATTTTGACAGAAATCATTTCACAAATTATTTATTTATTTGCAAACATGGGTATAAATATACATTGATGTTTTTTTTTAGAAGTAGGTGATAATGTTCTCCGTGTTTAACCATCACATGGGTATGCCAATATTGTAATGTAATTACAAACACACAAAATAACATATGTCAGTCTTATTAGTTACAGTTATAAAATAATTTAGTATAATAATATTTATATGTCACACTAAAAAAATAAAAACGTCAGTAACAAATTAAATTACAAACAAATATAAATTAAATTGCTAAAAAATATGAATTAAATTACTAACAAATATAAATTAAATTACAAACAATTCAAAAACCCACTACAGTTCAGTTAAATTCAAAATAATACATTACAGTCAGATTTAAAACTAATAAAAAACAAATCTCAATATAAATTGTATGTGCATATCCCGTTTTTATTACCGTTCCCGTGGGAATTTTGGGAAAAAACTCTCTTAGTACTCCCCTAAACTCTCAAGGAAACTACATGCCAAATTTCAGCTTTCAACGACCAGTAGTTTCGGCTGTGCGTTGTCTGTTAGTCACTCATTCAGTAACGAAAGAATTTTATATATTAGAATAGTTGGGAAAAACGAGGCAGGTGATGATATTCCTTAGTTTTGATTGTTTCTCAAGTAAATCTATCTATGTCAGAGATCCCACAAGTTAAGGGAAAAAGGGTTCCCTTCAATATATCCGTATCACTGACTTCGCTTGGGTTGTTGACAAGAAAGTGGCACAAACAAATAAATTCTATTCATTTGTTTGTTTACCAAAGACGGGATTTCCATACAAGATTGTAACCCCATATTCAAACTTTTGACTAAATCATCAGTGAATTTTACTTGTAGCGAGCTCCATCGTCGACTACATCATTGTTTAGGTGAGATAGTGGTCAAACTTGAGCCAAAACTACTTATCCTACTAATATTATAAATGCGAAAGTTTGTGAGGATGCATGGATGGATGTTTTTTACTCTTTCACGTCAGAACGACTGAAAGCATCTTCATGAAATTTGGTACAGAGGTAGATTATAGTCTGAAATAACTTTTTATCCCGAGAGTATATTCCACAGGGACCACGCGTGCGAAGCCGCTGGCAGAAGCTACTCAATAATAATTAAACAAAAACTATATATAAAGTCACTGTTTACGAGTACATATAAAGAGATCTCTGAGTTTGTTTCAGTGTTTCTTCTCAGTCAAAGTCAAAGTCAAAAAGTTTATTCCAGTTAGGCCATTAAACGGCACTTTTGAACGTCATTCACATTTCAAACAATATAAAATACTAAAGTGACTCTACCGTCCATTCAGAAAGGTAGATTCTTATGGAGAAGAAACTTCATATCAGGGAAGTCGGTCAGAAAACATTTGATTCATCTGTTTTAAACTGACCGTTCAAGATTAACGTGTAAAAGTTTAATTATACTAGAGGTCGCCCAGTGGTCGAAATTCGACCATAATTCATTTGAAATTAAAGTACAGAGCACATATTAGTATTTGACCACAGGCAAAACGTGCGACAAAATGTACCTATTTAACCATATTTGTTTTTATAGGTATGTGTGTATAGAAAACGCATGGTAGTGTGTGTAATGTTTTTATTATTATTCATTTGATTTATTTTTTAAGCCTTATTATAAAACACTATTAGCTTTCTGTACTCCTTCTCTATATAAATTTTAACTGTGTCAAATTTCAAACTCCTCCGTCCGCGTAATTTTCGTAAAAAAGGGTAGGTATATAGTTTTTCTTCACGTATTAATATGTATATGTCATTATCATAAAACAAAATGTAGATTATAGAGATTTAATTTCTACTTAACACTTAAAAGAGATTTATGTAAATAAATATCAAAACTCATCTGTTATTTTATCTTTAACGCGAACACGAATATCGAGCTTCTTGGAGAATTTTTCTAAAGCCAGACAAATTCTTTTTTCATTTATTTGCTAGCGTTATTAATTTCAGCTTTTGTCGGGATCAGAAAACCACTTTCTTTACGATTGTCGTTTATGAGGCCAACATCAATCACAAGAGAACAATATAATCGTAGGCACATAGAATATTAGAAATCAACAGACCTTAAAAATGATAGCCCAAAAGATTAATCAAATTAGGTATTGATAATCTTCTTTTACAACTGTTCCATTTTTTCTGCCAGCAAGTTTAATTTTGTATTATGATTTCGTAGCTCATTTTGTGAATGGTTGGAGAGGGAGAGGGAGGTCAAAGAAAAGAGGGATGAATTGTGTGAGGAGTGATATGAAAGAAAAAGGTGTTAGTGATAGCGTGATGGCTGACAGGACAGAGTGGAAGAAAATAACGTGTTGTGCCGACCACAAATAACGTTGGATAAGGGCAGGAAGATGATGATGATGATTTTGTAGCTCATTTTAAAATAAGTTTGTTTATTTGATACGCAGATGTAGATAGGACCCTGGAGATGGTTGTGGGATATAAACAATGAAAGAAAAGCAAGAAAGAAAGAAAGAAAAAGTTTATTTGGGACTCACACAAAACAGACAGATTTGTGTGTGTGTGATGTGTGTGTGTGTGTGTGTGTGTGTGTGTGTGAACTTCATCACTCTCTTCATCACTTCTTCTTCTTCTTCTTCTTAATTGATATACTTTTTAGGGTTCCGTTCCAAAGGGTAACCAAAATGTGTAAGTTGTGGTTACCTGTAATTGAGTGTGCATTACACGAAAATGTATTGTGTGATAACCTTGTATTTTGCAGAAGTTTTTGTAGTGTACTTACTCTTTGGTAATCCTTAAATAAATAAATAAGGAACCCTATTACTAAGCCAACGCTGTCCGTCTGTCCGCTGTCTGTCCGTCCGTCCGTCTGTCTGTCAGCGGGCTGTATCTCAAGAACTGTAATAAGTATACAGTTGAAATTTCACAGAGTGTGCATTACTATTGCCGCTATAACAACAAATAAAACTTTAAAAAATTAAAGTGGAAATACCCATACAAGAAACGTGCTTTTTTTCATATTATGGTACGAACCCGTCGTGTGTAAGTCCGACTCACACTTGGCGTGTTCCGCGGGCAAAAGTCATTTCTCAAAATAATATGTTAATATTTTTTGCAGATAAAACAAATTGAAGGTACCTATTACACTGCATAGGTCAAACTATGGCCATTTTATAGTGCTCCTGACGATATTAAACTTCAGTTACAATGTTGTTTCTTCGCTGAAAATTCTTGACTTTGAAGATTCTGAACACGTTTTTAATAAGAAGAATGTGTTAGAAACATATTTTGTAACGAAAATGTAACTCGCGGAGAAAATGGCTGACTTTATGTTTTTCGGTAAAGCTAATAAAACCTGTACTTAAGTGAAAGTACTTAAATCCGCTTACTAAATACTTGCGTGTTGGTCATATTATTATTACTGTCATACAATTACTTACTTTAAAATTAAGAAGCATTTACAATTAAAAGATTTTTCTGAGGTGAAAATACTCATTAGTAGGAACAACATTTACCATGAGATTATAAAAATACTAAACCCGCGCGAACAAATTCGCGGACAGAGTTGCCCGCGACTTCGTTCGCGTGGGTTTAATATTTAAATGTTTGTAGGGATCTCTATTTTTTTCGAAAATAAATTATAGCCTATGTTACTCAGGGATAAATTAGCATTTTAATGGTGAAATAATTTTGAAATCAGTCCAGTAGTTTTTTAGTTTATTCGATGCAAACATACAAATCTTTCCTCTTTTTAATATTAGTGTAGATAACTCTTACAAATCGGCTAAGTGCGAGTCGGCATCATACAAGAAGGGTTCCGTATTAAAAATCGAAAAAAAAACACGTTTATTGTTTATACATTCCGTGAAGATTTCAACCTATTACGGATGTGAAGATACCTGTTAAGATTCATGAGATGCGCAATGATAGATAGACGGACAGTGGAGGCTCAGTAGGTAATATAGTTCCATTGGGTACTTTTCGGCTACGGCACTTTGGAATCGTTAATGGTACAGGGTTAGCATAACTCGACATCGTGAAAAAGATAGCAGACCTTTTCGTGATATGAGATTTTCTTCTGGTTCATAAAAATAATATATATTATATATTAAAGCATTCTTTGATCCCTTAAAAGATTGCCAAGGCATTAAAGACACCCTGTAAAATCAGTATCCCATTAGTGTTTTCCTTAGTTAACCTGATACGATGTCCACAAATCAACTACCAAATAATATCGACGTTTTACGACCAAACCAACTGTCTGACTATCTAGCTCCCCTTAACGACTGCCTAAGCTGTGACAACCATTAAACGCGCGTTTGATAAATTTTAGTTTTTAGCGTTTTGTTTTTTTTTTTTTAAGCTTTGCGCATAATGTTTTTTACTTTTGTTTTGATGAAACTGTTTTTTACTTTTAGTTTACTTTTTAATTTTAAATGTGAATATGGATCTTGTATGGTCTGCAATAAAGATTTATTATTATTATTATCTCCTTTATTCACTTAAATTTCTATAAATATTTTTTTAAATATTTCCAAAAAATATAAAAAACATTTAAAAATGTAAAAAATAGTAGCCCACCGGTATCGGGAATAGGGTCCAAGCTACCGGCGGTCAGGGCTCCCGAGAGAGGAACTTCAACAATGCGAGCCGTGTCAAGAAGTACCGCTTTCTGAATCAAGCCCTTGATCCAGCTGCCTAAGCCTCCTGAGGTGTTGGTCGAGGCTCGTGGCTATTAAGCCGTTGGCTGACACGACTATGTTATTATTATTATCTGTCTCGTATAACAACAGTATTCGATTGATAGAGTAAGGATGGAATACTTTATTTTGTTATTTATTTTAATTATTTGTTGCTGTGTTACTCCGTACGCTTGATCCTGCAAGTCTTTCTACATCGTTCTCACATATAATATTTGTACGATTTCCCAAGAACGATAGTGTTCGTGGAGTTTCTTGCACGTTCT
Source organism: Lacanobia wlatinum (assembly GCA_947578705.1). Lineage (NCBI taxonomy): Eukaryota > Metazoa > Arthropoda > Insecta > Lepidoptera > Noctuidae > Lacanobia > Lacanobia wlatinum. The sequence goes on from OX388038.1 coordinate 25,877,349, forward strand.
TCTCAATAGAGATCTACGTTTTGGAACGTGCAAATAGCTTCATCTCTTTTGACTGACCGACCTGGACAATTCAAAATTGCCTGTAAATGGTTTAAATAAAATTGATTAAAATAAATGCTTTGAGTTCAGTTTACCGTCACAAATTACAATAAGAAGCTTTAGAGTTAATAGGGTGAAAACTCATGTCTAATTTAAGTTACTAGCTTCTGCCAGCAGTTCCGCCTGCGTGAATGTCTAAAACTATCCCAAGGGCATTTAGTCCCGGAATAAAAAGCCTAGGCAGAAGAATTAGGCAGAGGTACGCTCACATTTTGTCGGTTAAGTTTATGTCCCATGGCAAAACGAAATGGGCGATCCTGTTGCCATCATTATCATCCACAGCTCGACTTCGTCCACCGCTGATCTGAGGCCTCACTTTCCTTGAGCCAATCCTCATGTTCCTATGCCAGCTTCATCCTCGTTCTAACCGCAATGACACACATTTATCCTCACGTCCCTTACACACAAATCTCTCGCTTTTTGTATCAAAGATCGAAAAATCTCGCTGAGCGGGAATACAGCTCACAACGCGTTGTGGCTTGGTCCAAATGGCATGTAAGAACGCGTTCACCAGACACGGTTGTTTCGGGAGGTACCTGTTTCGAATACGGCGGGAGGATACGCCCGGATGTCAACACTGCGAGGATCGCCCGGAGGACACGGTGGAACATACGGTGGAGGTCTGCCCTGCTTGGGCGGAGCACCGCCGTGTCCTCGTCGAGGCGATCGGCGGCGGCGACCTGTCGCGGTCGGCCCTGTTTCAAGCCATGGTCCGGAGCGAGGAGACTTGGGAAGCGGTCACCTCCTTCTGCGAAGCAGTAATGCTAGCGAAGGAGGAAGCCGAACGCGTGAGGGAGAGGGAAACCTCACGCCCCAGCCGCCGCTACAGAAGAAGACTCCCCGGGCGTCTGGAGTCGCAGGGCGATTCTCGGCCATCGTAGGCGCGGGCCTGCGGACGGCGAGCATTGGGTGGCTCGCCGTCTGGTCATAACCAGGCCTGGGTCGACGGCGCGCTGTGTTTCACGCGCGCCTCAAAGAGCTGTCAGCATTAAAGACGGGGCCTGCTAGGGCCCAATGCCTGCCGGGGTTGCGGGATTTATTCGAAAGAGTCACCGCGGCCCTGGAACGCAAAGGGCATTAGGAGGAACACGGATGGGTTTTCGTCAGTAATAGTCTGACACTCCCTTCTACTTCACCCAAAGCGGAAGGAGTCATTTGATGATTTCCCATCCATAAAAAAAAAAATGTAAGAACGCGTTGTGGTAGTAATAAAAGCCATGTTGCTTTCTGAGCCTTAACTGATGCAACCACATCGCGAAAGAAGATAAGGTTTGAGAGAACTTAGGGCATTTCGACACGGATAGGTTAGGTTCGAATGGGATGACGTGCCATTCATGTTAGATACCTGCGGACAGAACTAGGAGCCCAATGCTGAGAATGTCAATGCCATGTTTATACAACATACTTATGTCGCGATGAGGTTACATCAGTTAGGGCTTAAGACGCGACATGGTATTTCTTTATTGCCATAACTCGTTGAGACCGTTGAAACGACGCACAATTCGCGATATTGCCTTTTGATAGAAGCCACAACGCGTATTGCTTTTTCATTCAATTAGCGTTTTCGGGCTTTGACAGTAACATTATACACAAATACGTAGCTCTACTATCTCTTTTCCAGTATTTTCTAGTTTTATTTCAAACCTCGACCATCTGTTTCTTAGGACCAAATACTTTTAGTACTTTCCCTCTAATGTACTTCCCCACGTTAGAGTCAGCATTCAGTGCAAGAAGTTAGCTCTCAGCATATAACTGGGCGAGTCATTTATCTACGTCTAAGAGCAGCTGATGTGATATTTACAGTACTTATGTATGCTCTGATAAATGTGGGAGCTGATAGGGCCAAAGTTTTGAGAAAAGTAACACGATAAAATATGGTCAAAGTCGTATTTTTTATCATAGGGTGGTAGGTTTTTTTTAAGTATGGGAAATTATCAAATGAAGGAGTCATTTCCGCTTTAGGCGGAGCGGAGGGGAATGTCAGACTCTTACTGACTAAAACCCATCTGTGTTCGTCCTAATGCCCTTTGCGTTCCAGGGCCGCGGTGACTCTTTCGAACAAATTCCGCAACGCTGGCAGATGAGATGATAAGGATGTAGTCGCATAATGTCAATTAGACTTCTTCTTCTTATCATGTAGACAGTAAGGTCTAACGACCCCACACACCCTAGTGTCAGAGTTTCTAAACCGCCTCAAGGGCCTCTGACATGGTTTATTTGACGACCGCCATTTGGCGGCCGGGACCACCGGCTTATACGTGCCTTCCGAAGCACGGAATCATCTTTTTATCAGACAGTCAGGTGATTCAAGCCTGCAATGTCGTAGCCAAACTGGAAACAACTTTACAAAGTATGCTTCCCGTACGAATCGAAGTCACAAGGCAAACGCCTAAACCACTCGACCACGGAGGCAGTTAAAATTGATAAAGATAAAGATAAATTTATTTGTCAAAAACATGTGTATACATGCGCATTAAGCATGCAGGATGTCACAATATTAAACTTCGTACGTACACGTTTCACCCAAAAGGCGTACAAATTTATAAAAATTACAAGAGTAAAAGAAAATAATAATGTCTAGAACAAAAAAAAATATAGAAATGTCAAATTGCATTGATAGGCAAGTCAGTTAAATAGAAATAAAAAGTAATCATAAACTGTCACAAAAACTAAACGATAAAAGAGAATGTCAAATTGCGTTGATAGGTAAGTCAGTAAAATAAAAAGTTATAATAAAATGTCACAAAAAATCAGGATAAAAGAAAATGTCAAACAATATTGATATCAGTAAAATACATTAGTCATAAAATGTTACACAAATTGCGAATAGGTAAAAGGACCAATTTTTTAAAATGAGGGTGAATAATAAACTGCTTGCTAATTAATAACAACTGCTGCTGCTGCTTGCTTTATAATATCTAGGCCACTGGGTCACTGAAGATCTGAAAGATGATTGTGGCATTGAAATGGAACGTAGGTCGCTGGCTGTCCGTTGTAACATGCTGGCCCGCAGGTTTGCACTTTGTACGAAGCCAGTTAAAGTAACGCTTTTCAAAGCTTACTGTTAGTCCTTCTACACGTGCAGCCTGTGGGTCACTTCACTTCACTCAGCGGACATATAGCGAACTACGCGTTCAATATAATAATGCACTGAGAGTGCTGCTACGGCTGCCGTGGCGGGGTAGTGCGTCAGGGATGTTTGCGGATAATAATATTGATGGTTTTGCCGCAATCATTAGAAAAATATGTGCATCCCTGGATTACCAACAGTATTCTCAGTGTATTCGCAGATCGGTAGGATTCACCAATGTTGTGGAGATGGATGCGGCTCCACGCTGAATGTTAATTGTATATTTTTATCTTTGTCTGTACCATAGTAACACTAGAATTTAAGTAAATTGTTACTAACCCTATGGACTCCGGACTGAAATAAAAACATTCTGTTCTATTCTAAAAGTAGTTTTGTTGAGGTAAAAGCGAGAAAATGAAATAAAAAGTTCTGGTTTATGGGAAAATATGAATCTTTCATATTTATCATCGTCATCATCATCATTATATCAGCCAATTCCGTCCATTGCTGAACGTAAGCCTCCCCAAAGAGCGCCATCTTTGATATATGAACTAATATAAATTAAATTTTGAAGGAGTAAAATTGTTTGTTTTGTTTATATGCTTTTAATGGGAATCTCTGGAAACGGAATCTTTGAAAGTGCGGATCCGATTACAAAAATATTTTCGCCTGTAAAAAGCTGTCACTTCACTGTCACTTAGTGATAAACTACTTATCATCCCAAACATTTCTTGTAGACCAAGCGAGCAAAGTCGCGGGCACAAGCTACTATTCTATGTGCTTTTAATTTCACCAACAACAAATCAAGTTGAGAACAGCAATAAAAAAGTGCAATTGCTATTCTGGTCCTGGCATCCAAACGAACATAACAAATGACAAAAAAAAAACAATTGAACTGCACCAAGCCAAATTAAAACCCAACCAAACACCGAGTGCACAAAACAGTAAATAAACCAAAAAACAAACTAAACATGGCAGTGAAATTAATCGAATTTTATTCAAACATTCATTACTGATTCCCAATGGACCCCGTACGTCGGACAGACGTATAATAAACACACGGAATCGGTGACAAACATACTAACTACGATGTAATCAGATGGCAATGTTTGAACACGCCGCGCGAATCGTTTGTGGGCACGTTTGCTGTTTATTCCCGACTAATGGATATTCGAAAGGGTTTTCATAAACATTATTTTTGTTTGGGTAAATAGTAATCATAGAATTGAATAATGACAGGGCGGAGAAGCTCGTAGAGAAATAATAATATGCGTACGCAAAGGCACTGGGCACCCCCTTGTACGTCCCAGCTTTCAATAACACACCCGAAAACATGAAGAAGTAAAAAATAAATTAGACAAGCGGAATGTAGTCAAAGAAACCTAGCAAATACGAGGCGAGCTACTTCTAGTTCCTTCGCGTTCGCTCTTGTATCCGTCTTCTTTAGATCTGGGCAGAAGAAAACCTATCCTAGTCGAGGAGTTTTGAATATGCATCCCCCTGACAATAGTCCTGCCGGCGGCCATGGCTGACCTTCTTAACATACCGAGACACCTCCGGGCCTTGGAAAGCACGTTAAGGTGTTGGTCCCGGCTGTCATTTGTAGGTCTTTGACCGTTGTTACCGGTAGTGAGAAGGCAGGAATTCTGACACTATTCTTGATAAGGGTACCTATTATGTTACCTAGTTCGATATTGGATCCCGGAAGTCAGATAGTCAGTAGACACAGGCAAACTAGTTTTTTTGGACTTGAAATCATCAAATGACTCCGCTCTGAGCGGAGCGGAAGGGAGTGTCAGACTCTTACTGACTAAAACCCATCCGTGTTCCTCCTAATGCCCGCCGCGTTCCAGGGCCGCGGTGACCCTTTCGAACAAATTCCGCGACCCTGGGTCAGGCAAACTACTGGTAGTCTGGTTAGACTGATGGGAATAAAATTGACTGATTGCAATTGATTAAATGACACAACCGACATCTGTAATGATTTTTTTATCAAACAAGCATACACGCATCTGCGTTTAGTTGAATGAATTTTTAGTGAACTGAATTTAACTTTTGTGTTTAATATCAACGTCATTACTTTATTTTCCATAGTTTTAACTAGGCTTTTCTTGCAGAAAGCTTGGTTTTCACTTAAAATAAATATTATAAGAGGTCTAAAGCAAAGAAAATTAAAGGACTTTAACACTTTTGAACAATATAACAAATCATTTTCTCTAAATTCTCAGCCCTTCCTTTCTTTTTAGGGTTCCGTACCTCAAAGGCCTTTATAAGATCACTTTGTTTTCCGTCTGTCTGTTTGTCATGACCCTTTATCTCAGGAACGCGTGGAGGTATCGAGTTGAAGTTAAACTTATACTCAAGTCTACGGTCCCTTGAAGCTGTGAAAAAATCAAAGTTCTTAGTTAATGTAAAAAATATACGGCCATGTATCCCGCAAAAAAACGTATATTTCGACATTCTCAAGGGAATCAAAATGTGTAGGGTATTTCCCGTTGACCTAGAACTATGAAATTTGGCAAGTAATACCGTCTTATTCTACAAGTAACGTATAGGAAAAAGTCTGAAAATTATTTGTAATTAAATCATAAAAAATATAGTCTTGATTTAAAGTAGCTAATATGTACCTACAAAGTACGGAACCCTCGGTGGGCGAGTCCGACTCGCACTTGGCCGGTTTTTTTCTTTTTCTATTCTATATTTCGGCCTTGAACTGTAAGTATTAAATCACATTATTACCCCGCTCTATCTGTACACTACAGTTGTCATTAGTAACACGCTAGTGACATCTGTCGGCGTTTGATGACAGATCATTAAACACGTTCAGTTTGGCGGTTTGACACCCGATCCGGATGATTTGTGACATGTCATTAATTTGTTTGTGTTTAAACTTGATTAGAGGGAAATGCCCTTAATAATAGAAGCCGAGAGTGAGAGAAAAGACAGTCAGTTTGTGATTATTTAAGGGCGATTTGCGTGACCTAATCCAAAATTGTTTTTCGCGATTTCGAAGTGGGTCCCATACTAAAAGTTTTTCATAATGATGAGTACAATGACCCCTTAAGAGGAACTGCGTTTATTCTACAAGTTGTATTTAATCATAATTGTACGTTTGTTTATTGTAATTCCAATTAAACTAATCTATTTTAGGTTTCTTAATCTATTTATACACACTGTGGCTACGTGTCTCATTCAAATCTCCTGTCGCAGGTCTGTTGGAAGATATTTCTTTTGAAATAAGCAGCATTTTTGTACTTTATTTATTTATTTTCTGTGTTTTTTACTATAAATAAACAATTTTTTCGATTTTTAAACGGGTTTGTCTCATAACAAAGAATACTTACATAATGAAGTAAATGACTTTACTGAAACAGCTTAACGTCATCCCCAAAGCGGACCGAAGTCGGCAAAAGTAGACCGAAATCGGCAAGTCTTGCGTTTTTATTTATCCCCGAGCTCTTCTGTATCATACTTGTTTTACGGATGGGAAGTCATCAAATGACCCCAGACTCCTACTGACTAAAACCCATCTGTGTTCTTCCTAATGTCCTTTGCGTTCCAGGACCGCGCTGACTCTTTCGAACAAATTCCGCAACCCTTGTCTATATCATACCTAGACACCAGGCCCCTTTAAATTGAATGCACTAACTTCTAAAGGCATAAGATTATTACGATTCTACTCCTGAATCCATTTAGTAATGGAAGGTAGCTCTTTTCAGAGCTAAGGGCATTATCATTAAAAATATTGTCCGCGCCCTGCCAAGCCCCTACATTTAGGGCATAACTATTATATCGCGAGTGGGGTAATGGAGTAAGTGGTACGACTTGCCTTGCGGTGTATTTTCCACCGTGATAAGCGACTTAGGAATATGGAAAGAAAATTGTTTTTTACCGCTAATTGGAAAATTGGTTATTTGGAAGTGGGTTGATTACAGAAGTAGTCAGTTAGTCTTAACACGTTTGTTGGTCTTGATCACAAATGCAAATATTTTGTATGGAACCCTTGGCTAGGAAACATGTTATTAAATTATTGCTTTAGAAAGTTCTCTGTAGCTCGTGTCGTATTTATACGACACATATTTCCGCCCCTACCGCTCGTGTCGTATTCCTGCGACAGTGAACATGCATAAATTTTTTCGCACTGTTTTCGTCCTATTGACTGCGTGATACAAATAAAACCATTATTAAAAATATTTTTTTTTAATTTGATACAACGATTGCTCCTCCTTATTTATTGTAGTAATTATTTTATTACACGTCAATCGATATTTAGCCAAGCGTTGAAAAGGTTAGTGAACTAATTGGATTTTTTTTTTGTCTTGACTACGGGTTTTATTCCGATTTATGATAAAAGACACACATTTAAGTATGGGGGGTGTATCACTATACACAACTACCTTGTCGACCTTTATGGCGTGAATTTAATTATGTATTAAGTTTCCATATCACACTTAAAATTATTGTTATCAATTAGTGTTATCAAGGTCACACTTAAAATTAGTAAGAGAGTAGGGTTCTTAAAAATCGTGCAAATCAAATCGATCAATGTCAAAAACTTGTGCGTAAATCCAAGATTATAATGAAATAAGTAGTACTTATTTAAAAGTATAATGTACAAGCTAATGAAGAATGTCCTATCGTTATAATAAGTGAAAACATATAAACTATACTATACTTAAAATAAAAAATCCTAACTAAAATAAGGCGTCAAAAAATTCGTCCGCATCGCTGTCCACTGGAAGTGAGCCCAAAAGACTGGCGGCATTGCCACGTTGTATGGCAGTAATAACAAGCTAATAAGAAAAATGTAAAAAAGTACAAGCGGTATAAAATGGGGAGGAGAAAAACTCATACAGGGCATCTAAAAAAGTCACAGTCCACATTGCATGCAGTCAACGGAAAATGTACCCAGAAAACAGGCAGCAATGTCACGTTGCATGGCAATGCTGATTCTTTGACCGATGCTAAGGCCAGCCCTCTGGTCTGGTAGGTACTTGAAGGTTAATAAATTAGAGGTGTTTTCGACGGATTACAATAATTAAGATGCTAATGAGAAAATACCATGGAATTACGGGAAAACCCCCTCAAAAATCCTAACTAGCCTAATGGCTAGTTATCACAGTGCAAGCTAGCGTGCGAGTCAGCCTGCTGAGCTGCACTGTAGTACTCACGTCGTTTGGACGCATCTTACGAGTTACAGCCACGTGGGAGTTTGATACTAGCTCGCATCCGAGTTACTTCAACAAGTTTTTGTTTTCAGAGCTGCGGATATCACTCGCATCGTTCGGACGCGTTCGGCAGTAGCTCGCCAGTGTCAGTTGCGAGCGGAACCAGTACCCCATCATCATCATCATTAGCCGATAGCATTCCACTGTTCTCTCCTAGTGCACGCCATTCAACTCGCCTTCCAGCAACTCTCATCCAGCTGCTAATCAGCTGACACCCTGCGAATATCGTCGCTCTATATAGCCTGAGGCTCGTTTAGACTACACGAGTTCTTGAGTGGACACCACTCAAGAACTCGTATAGCCCAACGGTCAGTTCTACGGCTAATATGGCTGGCCCATTGCCACTTCAGCTTGCTTATTATGCGAGCTATGTCGACAACTTTGGTTCTCTGTCGAATCATTTCGTTGAAGGTTCGATCCCTCAAAGAGACCAAGCATAGTCCGTTCCATAGCTCGCTGAGCAACCTTGAATTTATAGACCAGCCGGACCTTGAGTGTCGGCTCCGTTAGTCATAAAAGGCAGGACGCACTGATTAAAGACCTTTGTCGTTAGACTCTGTGGAATACGTGTCAGCAGCCCGCAGTGTGTAAACTAGCTGAACGTCCCGATAACCATATTTACCAAAAACTTGACAGCTAACATCTGCAAGCACTCTGAATGAGCAATATGAAATTTAAACGAGGCACCGGAGTGTAATGAAAATAGTTTTAGCAACTAATTAACTTTTCAGCGTTTGAAATGTACCGGAAATGTTGAATAATATGCGGTTTTGGTATATTTCAGACAGACTGTGCTATTTTGTGCTTGACCACAATTTACCGAGCTACTAGGATTTTTTTTTCTAAATCAAAAGCTCTGGTAGACATAATGAAATATTTTTTAGAATATGTATCTTTATCAGTAATGAAGTTATATGTAAAACTTCAAAGTTGACAGTTATTGATATATAAAAACCCAAGATACACACTCAGCAACTCAAAAACGTCCGCAAAAAATAAGCGCAATATGTATGCGCAAGTTCGAAACAGTCTCGCATCGCTCGCCATATTGCACTGCTTTTTAAAAACAACTGTAAGCGATCCGTGTAAGGTTGAATTTGCCATAAAAATTGCGCATCGCTCGCCATACTGAACTGCTTTGTAAAAACAACTTTAAGCGATCCGTATAAGGTTGAATTTGCAAAAAAAAAATTGTTTGTAGTATAATTACACACAACTCACACATGACACTTGATACATGTCAGTTTTTGCGACAGTTTCGAGTGTTGCATTTGTTCGAGACTGTGCATCTTGGGTTTTTTTATATATCAATGTTGACAGTTAAAAAGTCCGACTCAAACTGACGTCCATGTTCATGACGCCTATATATCTGCCATAGAAGAAGCGTTTTCACGAGAGGGACAGATATTTGTTTAAAATAGTAATATCTCGTTTGTTTTTCGATTAATTTTGAGTCTCTTTCACTGTTTTTTCGAAAAACTGTTTAGATAATGTGATATAAATTTTTTTGCTAACTCAATCCACCTATTCAACACATGTACCCTCAGAAACTCATAACCCTTGCACACACACACACACCCAACTTCTAACACATACACACACACTCTCAGGATACCATAAGCGCTGACAGCGGCTGTAACATTTTTTTTATTTTTATTAATTTTTAATATTTAAATTTTACTTTTTTGTTTTAAAATGTTCAGAATCCAGAATCTGTACAAAACTGAATTTTGTACACTATTTCTTAGACGAAAGAGACTGAACCCCACGACACAGGGTCTCCTAGTGTGGGGTTCAGTGTCATGTAAAAGATGGATATTTACTCTTTATGAACAATAAATTTTTATTATTTATTATTATTATAATCTATAGCTTTTTCATACATTGTCCGTTTCAAAGATTATTATCAGGGGGGTTAAAAATACCACTTTAGGAGAATCATATTGGAATCATAATATTAATCACACAAAAATCTGTCAAATTTAATTTTCAGTTTTATTGTTAACGTATTAGGTTCAAGGTTGAATGGGAAAATTTGACACTGGCGGGTAGTGTAATTTCTTTCTGATTCTGCTAAAGTGGCCTTTTAGACCCACTGGTCCTCTAGTATTTTGTTGTTTGCATACTATTGTATAAATAAACATCAAGTTTTTAAACTTTTTAGACATCTGTTAAAAGTGAGTGTACTACGTGAGCTCGACAAATGGATGTGCGATTAACGCTTATGTGACAAAATTGTACTGCGACTCACCATAGTTCGAATGCACGCTTGTGCGACACACTGAAGATCGGGTTTCCCACTTCGCGGGGCTCCTATTTCTGGGTGGTTTAAAAAAAATAACCACGAAGGCTAAGGCGGGAGCCTTAGCCTTCGTGGTTATTTTTTTTTGCTCCGCCTAACCTAACCTATCCGAGTCGGAATACTCTGAGTCGAGGTGTTGTCGATCTTCAGTGTGTCGCACAAGCGTGCATTCGAACTATGGTGAGTCGCAGTACAGCCGGTCGATTCTGTCGACGTCTCAACGTGACCACTTAGGTGGAGTGAACGACAAGTGAGCTGTCATGCCATCTTGTGTGTATGGTTTGACAGCTCACTTGTCGTTCACTACGCCCAAGTTTTCACTTCGACATGTTAACAGAATCGACCGGCAGTTTTGTCGCATAAGCGTTAATCGCACATCCATTTGTCGAGCTCACGTATTACACTTGTTAAAAGTAGTACAATTAAGTCTCTAGCAATACATCTGTATTGCTGGTGGTGGTGATGGGTGGGCGAGCAGTATGAAATTATCTTCTATTGTCTGATTAAAAACTTTTACCTGTAATTCAACGGCAACAGTTCTTTTTCATGATGGTAACTTACCTGAAAAGAGAAAAACATGGTTAGTGTCGTTTATTTAGATAACTCGTCCGGGTTTAGGTCACAGAACACCATTAGTCCCGTAAAATCGAAAAATAAAATGGTTAGGACAGACAGAAACACACAAGTAAACCTATAAAGCTTCCGTTCTTCCACACGAATGCACGAAATTCGGTTTAAAAGTTCCTAGAGTAAGCAAGAAAATCTTTACTTGCCATATAATTTAAGGCTGCTCTCTCGAGAAATGCTTAAAAACAGTGTGCAGATGAAGCAACTTTTCGTCGGCATTTACTGAGAAATTACATCTGAAAAAAATAGGTAGTAATCCAGAATTTATGTATCGGTATAACATAATAAGAAAAAAAAACACCAAGTCACCTCCAAATCGTATATACTGCTTTGCAATACGAACGAAAATAATTTCGTTTAGTTACTTTTTTAAAATATGTGTTATTTTTTTATAATAAATTAAAAATGCGGGTAGCGGAGTGGCGCGTAGAGGAGTAGTTAGCTCCGTTTATTATGCACAAGGTCATTGGCATGTATACAAGCCTTAACAGTTTATGCAAGACACCAGACACCGATTGACATGGTGTCTCACTCAATAAGTTCAGATTTGCGGTTTCGGAGGTACGGGAGCGTACAAAGATCTTATTGTTTTATAGTCAATCAATCTATTTTTATACATAGTTTTTTTATTCTCTTTTGTCTGAGTTTTGATTTATATGTTGATGTTTAGGTTATAATAATCGACTTTAGAGACTAATTTTATTTTAGACACTCATAATTTTTTGTGCATAATGCTGTGTATATAATAGGCATGCATACCAGAACTAATATTTTGATTTTTGTTTCTCGTATGTCAAAAGTCAATTATTCAAATTAGGCTGAGTACCAGCACTTTTTGAACGTCAACGTTTACATATAGACAGCCCCCCCCAAAACCCGCCCGTCACCACTTCCTAGTGTTTTAGCTGTGAAGAAGAAGTGGGCAACAAACTCCCCAGCAACACATCTGTCTGTTGAGTTAGAAGAACTTGCATTTATACAATAGTATGCAAAGTTTTATTAAAAAGAAAATAATAGAACAAGGGTAACACGTACAACCTAAAAACTAAATCATTTGCTACTTGTAAGCTAGCACACTCCATTATGCCATCATAATCAGACAACTCAAGCATAAAACAATGTAAACCAAACTTAATAGGTAAGCCTCCAGACATAAAGGGCAAGTAGTTGCTTATGTAGTTGTGTATGTACTACTGTTGGTGTACAAAATGATAAATAAACAAATAAATAACACCGTCTGTTTACAGCAAATTACGTAGACTGCAGACGGTGGATCGAAAAAAACCAAAGTGATTTTAAAACTAATTTAATTAAAAGAAATTACTACAATTAATTTGATGAAACCTATTCGATGCAAGAATATGGAATGACCAAGTAATACTTAAAAATAACTTATTGCTACTCGTGAGTTTCTGCTGCGTCGGCGGCTCGTGGCTGAACGGACGTCATCGCTGCAGTTTCTATGCGGTTGGCGTAAACATGTAGGAATGTGCGAAGTCGGCGGTATCCATTAGGGGTCCGTATCTAACACCTCCACCCGCAGAACAGCAACTATTTGCTCATGTTGAGAGAAAATGTTGCTGGGAGTTCATCTCGTTTTCTGGTCACATCTTCGTATGTATGTATCTTGAGAGTCTGTTGCTTCTCTTCGTGGCCTCTTCTTAGGTTCCAGCATTTGTATCTGCGGCTTATTACCAGAATGATAAGTATGGCTGCGCATAGTACTATGATGTAAAATGGTATGGTTGTATGGTATAAGACAACCGGTTGAGTGTTGTCGATCTGGATAGGGTTCTCCATCAAAACTTTTTTCTGGATGCTGTGAAGTTCTTCCAGGTTGACTGAATTGAAGCCGATGATGTGAGTGGAGTCAGTTGTTTGGTTCAGGTCGTTATAAGGGATCTTCGATAATTTTAATGGTTGTCCTTTTATCTCGTTGCTGTCGTTGATGATTGTGAGTTCTGTTGTTTCCAGATAGCAGTTCATGGGAATGGTGACGAGATAACTTCCTTGTAGAATGTTAAAGTCTTTTCTGCCGCAGGCTAACTGTACTTTGGTCGGTTGGGGCAATGATAAAACGTAGTGTTGATCGTCCAATTTTTCAACTGCTTGTTTGGAGAGTGAAATCTTGGTGAATTGGCAGGTGTCTTCTAGACCTTGATTGATGATGAGTTCTTGGATACAGTCGGGCTTCGTCCGGATTTGATGGCTTATCTTCTTCTCACAGAGATGGATGCTACTGTACTTCGGGCATTCAGCCTCTATGTACACGAATGATTTCTCGTTTGTTGCTATATAGGGTGAGGACGGAATAAGGGCAAGTTGTTTTTTATTAGGCACAATGGATAGTCTGTATAAATCGTAAAGGTCTTTAGAGACTATGGGAAAGCTGTATATTATTACTATTCTTTTCTCAATAAAGTAGGATCCTGGTTTTATAAGATTATAATACTCTCGTAATTCTAAGTTTAGGACTTGATCTTGATTGTATATTGATTTTAACTTATCTATCATAGATCTTAACACTTCTATATTTATCATTGAATGATGGGTGCTGGACGCACGTATAAAAGCCATTATATTTTCTAACCTAATTATCTCTAACATTAAATCTTCTACATTATTGGTTATGATTCCCAAAATTTGGGCAAACTTTGCAAATTTTATTAAGTTGTAATCTGTATATGCGGTTTTCTCTAGGAGTAGTTCCAACGTTGCATTAACCTTTTCCTGATTTTTTGTTATTTGGTCTAGAATGGTGCCATGTTGGGACATCCATTCTTTACTTAGGCTGATATGATTGTTGAATTCTGATACTATTTTATTTTCATTGTTTTGTAAAGTTTTAATAGCCTCGTCGTATTTCAAGGCATCTAGATAGTCTTGGTTGCCAGTGACACTTTTTATCACTGATCCAAGGCCATCTAAAAGACCTCTTTTGACTCTAACGGGTTCTAGGGATTTTACTTGTTGTAGTACTTTACTAAGTTTGTCAGTAAGGTAGTCAATCTGGTATGCGTAAAGCATGTAAGTCTCATTAGTTAGTTTAATTCTAAAAGTCTTTAGTTGCATCTGTACGGAATTTACTTTATCTTCTATGTCGGTTAATTGTATGTACTGTATGAATGAGTGGTAATGTGTGGTTAGTCTGGTCGGTCCTAATCTGTACGGTAACAATCCTGGTCCGTCGGCTAAAGTCTCAAGTCTTATCTCTTGAGGGTGAGTCACTTGGATTGTCAGTAGTAGCAGGATCCTGTAACAATTGGCTCGCTTTAGGAACACGTTTCAGCCGTGCTTTGGCTATCGGACCACGTTTTTTCGAGGTATATATGTGTATAGGCAGATCGGCGAGTACTGTGTCCTGCGTATAACGTGGTGCAGCCTTCTGGCGACTGGCATAAGGGTTTTTAATGAAAACTTGTTGCTGAGGGGCATATTCTACTTCAGGCTCGCGAGTTTTATTCCAATTGTTAATTAGGGCTGTACGATTTGCAAGAGATGAGTTATTAATTATTTCGTAAACCTGTTTCATCTGTTGTCTATGATTCTGCGCGTATTGTTGTAGGATATGTTCAGTCAGGTCTATGTCGGTTGGGTCTCTGGGATCAAAATGTCCGGTCATTAGGTCAAACGGTCTGCACTTCGTAAAACTATGGATGGAACTATTATATGCTATGATGGCGTATGGCATAAGGTTGATTATAGGTTCGTCTTTATTTTGTAGTTTTAGAATTCTAATGTGCTCCAATAAGGTGGAGTGAAAACGTTCGATGTTGCCATTGTCATTTGGACTATGAGGTAGGATTTTATGGTGGACAATTTTATGAAGGCGTATAAATTCGGAGAAAAGTTGGTTCGTAAACTCAGTGCCGTTGTCAGTGATAATAGTCAAGGGTAGTCCGTGATGGGTACAGAAACGTAATAGTGCTTGTATAATGCTAACTGCGGTACCGTCTCGCAGATGATACGCTTGGGCGTATTTCGTGAACACGTCTATAAAGGTTACGTATTTTTCGTTTTGAACGGTAAAGAGGTCCTACCAAACCACTCGAAATCATGTGAATGATTTCGAGTGGTTTGGTAGCTGGAGGTACTATGTTGAATTGGGGTCTTATTGGATTTCTGTCGTATTTAGCTTGACCACAGATAGTACACTCATTTATGAACTTGGTGATTTGTTCTTTCATCTTTGGCCAGAAATATTTTCGTGAGAGGGCTAGATGACATTCATTTATACCGCGGTGGTTCGTCTTACCGTCGTGATAATGTCGTATAATATCTTGTTGTCGGAGGTATTCTTTAACATTCTCGAGTTCTGTCTTAGCTAATACTAGGTTAAGTGAGGAACTTCTAAATTTGTCTTGTATGATGGGTATTATTGAGTACATGGCTAAAGGTGGATTAATCAGGATGGCTGTTTTGACTTTTGGGTTCACGTATTCCTTGATAGCATTGATAATGTCGCTTTCGAGGTTAGATTCTGAAATTTGGATTGCAATTCGAGTATGATTTTCGAATGGTTTGGTTACTGTTGGTCGGCGTTTTATGTCACCTACTATAGTAAAGTAAATTTGTCGATGAAATTTATTGAGAGGTTCGTCTGTAATGGGGATTTCTAGAATCGGATGTTCATTACTGGTATGTACGGTGTCGGTCGACGAATTTGTTGGTGGAGGTGGTGCCTCCGATGGGTTATTAATCATAGATCCGAGGTCGTTAGTGCTTTCAATCGGTGAGTCGTTGTCAGTTTCTGAGGGATCTGCTGGTGGAGTTGGAACGTCCGCTGGGTTGTTGATTATTGATCGGAGATTCTTAATGTTTTCGATCAATGAGTTAATTTCTTCTATTTCTTCATTATGGATTTCTACACGGGAGGGAGCATCAGCATTGTTATTGAATTTTCCTTTTTTGTACATTACAGTAAAGTCATATTCGCTTAGTCTGAGTCGCCATCTGGTCAGTCGTGAATTGGGTTCTTTCAAGCTCATCATCCATTGCAAGGGTTTGTGGTCAGTCAGTACTTTAAATTTTCTACCGAAAAGATAAGGTCTAAAATATTTTGTGGCCCAGACTATGGCAAGCAATTCCTTCTCGATGGTACTATAATTTAGCTCACTTTCGTTAAGTGTGCGAGAAGCGTAACAAACGGGTTTGTCAGAACCTATCGGTCCCTGGGATAACACTGCTCCGATAGCAAAGTTTGAAGCATCTGTTGTAAGATTGAACTCCTTTTTGAAATCTGGGTATTGTAGTATGGGGTCATTTGTAAGTAGTGTCTTGCAGATTTCGAATGCATTGGTATATTCTGAGCTAAAGATTATTTTACTACCTTTCTTTAAGCATTGAGTAAGTGGTTTAGTTATGCGGGCAAAGTCGGGGATAAACTTTCGGTAGTAACCGAGAAGGCCTAGAAATTGTTTGATCTCCTTGGGGGTCTTTGGAATTGGGTACTTTTGAATAGCGGAGATTTTGTCGGGGTTTGGCTTGACACCGTCTTGGCTAATAATATGTCCTAGGTATGCGGTCTCGAGCTTCAGAAATTCGGACTTGTCCATTTGGATTTTGAAGTTGGACTCTTTAAGTCTTTGGAAAACTTTTTCCAAATTATCCATATGCTCTTGAAGAGAGGTACTATAGACAATTATGTCATCCAAATATACAAGACATATGTTATTTTGGAGGCCTCTAAGTACATTGTCCATAACCCTTTGGAAAGTTGATGGGGAATTTTTGAGTCCCATGGGCATTCGGAGGAACTCGAAATGGCCGTGTTCTACGTTAAATGCGGTTTTAGAAATGTCTTGGGGGTCCATCTCGACTTGGTAAAATCCACTTGCCAAATCTAAGGTCGTAAAATATTGGCTTTTTCCTAACTTGTCAAGAACGTCACTGATGTTTGGTATGGGGTATTTGTCGTCAATGGTTTTCTCGTTCAATTTCCGAAAGTCTACTACGATACGCCATTTTTGTTTTCCCGAAGCGTCTATCTTTTTAGGCACAACCCATATGGGTGAGCTCCAGGCTGAGTCGGAGGGCCTAATAATACCCTGGTCTAACATTTTGGTAATTTGGTTCCTTACTTCTTCACGATGGATAAAGGGGTATCGGTAACTTTTGGTATACACGGGGACTTCGTCTGTGGTTCTTATGCGATACTTGATTTTATTGGTGAATGTCAAGGGTTCACCATCAATATAAAATATGTCTGTGTATCGAGAACAGAGTGTCAAAAGATTAGCTTTTTCCTCTTCATTGAGGTGATCTGTACGTAAACGTGATAATACATCTTTCGCACGATTTGATTGCTTGCTTGGTGTGCAATTAACGTTAAAAAGATCAGCACAGGCTGGTTGGTCTAAGGAAAAGATAATGTCGTTAGGTGTTGGATTTTCTAGTTCCACATATCCACGGCTATTGGTGACAGTGGTAAGGCATTCGTGGATGATACAATTACAAAAAACTTGTTCATTTACTAAAACGTCGCCATCCGGGGCATTTATGGGTATTCTAACTAATTTGGAACTTTTAGCGGGGACAATATCCTCGTACAGGTTAACATTGCGTGAATTATATACTTTAATTTGATTCGTAGCGGTACGCGTTACTAATTGGAAATCTTTTAAATCTATTTTAGCCTCCCATTTGGATAATAAGTCTAGTCCTATTAGGCCATCAAAGTAGTCGTGAAAACGGTAAACGAACAATTTTATACTATCGGATTCATTGAATTCGTTAAAACACGGCAGCGTTATGGAATAATCATTTCTACTAACGCCATGTACGTTTGTAACTTCGAAGGGGTCGTAATTGAGAGGATAGTCATAGAAGAACTTTTGTACAGCCTCGGGGCTTATAAATGACTGGTTAGCGCCAGTGTCAATCAAAAATTTTAAAGGAGGGCAAGAAATTTCTATATAGGGTAACTGTCTTTGGGTCTGTAAGTTAAGGTCTATTTTGGCTCTTTGGATGTCTGTCCCGACTGAAAATTTTGGTCTTGTTTCTGATTTGCACCGCTGGGGCCTGGTTGTGGCTCTGTCTCACCTACTACTTGGCTATCGGAAATTGCAGTCAAATTGAAATCAGTCATATTGGTGTTGTAGTCAAAGTCGCAAACTATGTAACAGTCATTACCGTCCGTGTAGTAGTCATATACTGGCTCGTAGTAGTAGTCAGCAGAATAATAGGAACTATCAGGCAAAGCAAGTTCGCTTAGGTTTAACTCACGCGTTTTAAAATAATTACTCGGTGGTGGGTTCCCGTTTCGTTGCCAATCGTGCCCTGGCATCATGGGTAATGGTTTCTGAGCAAAATGTTGCACACCGCTCATGGGTTTCGGACCCGAATTTTGTGGTGGGTTAGTCCTTTGTTGTAATTTAAAAACGTGACTTTGGGGGTGGTAGTTTGGCAATGGTGCACGGAACATTTGTTGGGTTCGAGTAGGCATTCGATTTTGAGGCTGGTTGCTATTGAATTTAAAGGCCTGAGGCTGGGGTTGGTAGCCACGCTGTCCTACTGGGGCAGGCCAGTTAGGTACTGGGGGTCGCGGAACATTTAAAGCGTTAAACGGCATAGTGGACATCGAAGGAGGTTTATATAGAATGTTGGGTGCGTTCTGAGCGGTTTGAGCTTTTGGGGCATCATTTCGTTGCTGCAGGTATATAATATTTAGTTCTTCCTGCACGAATTTCAAGGCTTTTTCAATGGTTTCCGGACGCATACAACGTATACGTGAGCCTAAAGGTTCCTTAAGCCTTCGTACGAAAGCCTGCATTGTAACTTTCTTATAAAGTGTCCGTTTTGCTTCAATAGTCGTTTGTAAGGTCTCATGTAACGTCACGTAAGTCATAATTGTACTAAACAAGGTTTGACATTGATCGTAAAATTCCTGTGGGGTCTTATTACCTTGCGTAGCCAACGAGAGGTCATTGTATAAGGCTGTTTCGTCTCTCTGGTCTGAAAAGTTATTAATGAGAGCTGATCTAATACCTGCCCAAGTTTCAGGAATGCCGTTTGAATTAATGGTGGATGCGGCAGGCCCTGTTATCTTGTTTAGGATGCCATTTAAAAGACACAGGTTTCCTAGCTCACTGCCTGGCTCAGCGCTTGCGTACTGAGATACTATCCGGTCGCAGATGTTAATGAACCTCGTCAGTATATTGGGGTTTCCGTCAAAATCGGGCACAAGGCGTAAGGCCTTGAAAATTACATCGGGGTCGTAAGGCATTTTAGGTTCAAATAAACTATTCAAATTTAAATCTAAATCACTATCTAAATCTCTGTTAATATCTACTAAATGTCGGCGCCCCTGTCGTGATGCAGGTACCTGACAATTTGACCTTTCGTGATGAAAAATCTTGGACATAAAAGTAACTAGGAATAGAGAGGAAGCAACACGAGAAAGATTCTAGTGCACTTACATATATTTCATCTCTGGTTCTTCCCCGTGAATCGATGTCTGGATTCTCCACGCGGCTCCGCAGCTCTGCCGTAGATTCTGGATACTCGTGACGTGACTTGAAAGCCGCCCGGGTGATTCGCGATCGTGGAGACCGATATGAGATTACTCTAACGCGTTTCGCGAACCGGCCCGCGAGTATCCTACCGACTGCGCCAATTACGTAGACTGCAGACGGTGGATCGAAAAAAAAACAAAGTGATTTTAAAACTAATTTAATTAAAAGAAATTACTACAATTAATTTGATGAAACCTATTCGATGCAAGAATATGGAATGACCAAGTAATACTTAAAAATAACTTATTGCTACTCGTGAGTTTCTGCTGCGTCGGCGGCTCGTGGCTGAACGGACGTCATCGCTGCAGTTTCTATGCGGTTGGCGTAAACATGTAGGAATGTGCGAAGTCGGCGGTATCCATTAGGGGTCCGTATCTAACAAGCATTAACAATTTATAGAGTGCAAACATCCGTGCTCAAAGCCTGACAAGGTCGCACAGATTTATCTTGCGGCCCGAACCTGCGGCCTTGAGCACAGAACCAGGGGGGCTACTCTCTAACGAAATCCGTAGTTTCGGGCTTAGTTGCGGGCGGGCGTATTCTACTCCGTATCACCTACGGAGTTACGATTAGTCCCGAACCCGAACTGAGAATGAATGACAACACGATTTCACAGTAACTGTCAAATCGTGTTATCATTAGTTCTCAGTGGTTAGGTGATACGGAGTAGAAAATGCCCGCCCGCAACTAAGCCCGAAACTACGGATTTCGTTAGAGAGTAGCCCCCCTGGTCATCGCACCTCTGCACTATTATATATACTGCATCAACTAGTAAGGATACGGTTACAGGGACAACTGAAGTTATTCAACTCATGGACAACTTATATTGTAAAGTTGAAAAGTTTGTTTGGTTGATCACGAATCTCAGGAACTCCTGGTTCAAATTGAAACATTATTTTAGGCCCATTTATCGAGGAAGGCTCACTATATGTATAACATAAGGCTACGACCAATAGAAGCGGAGCATTAACTTCTGAAGGACCTTTGTTTGGTTTACTAACTGGGGAAATAATAAAAAATAAAAGTAGATAGATTAATTGACATTAATTGTGTGTACATAAATAAATAAACGAAAATAATCCGCAAGACGCATACAAATAACGTTCACACCGCGCGAGTCGGCTTGGCCCCAATAGGACAGGTTAACAAAATGTATATATATACATTTAGGGAGTCTTTAAGACAAGAGTGAATAGGTTGCTTCTAGGCAAACGTGCTCCATCTTCGACCGCATCATCGCTTACCATCAGGTGAGATTGTAGTCAAACGTATGCCTATATAAAGTAAAAAAAAAAAATGTATCTCTCTCTCTCTCTCTCTCTCAATACATCTTAAGGGGTCATTGTACTCATAATTATAAGCAACTTTTTACTATGGGAGCAATCCCGAAATCACGAAAAAATTCAGCTGTTCAGCACATTTTGTCGAGTTATGCGCACACCCTTCATAGATCCAAAATAAAAAGATTATTTTTCACTTGACTGCCTCGAAAGCTAAACTAACATTTGTTTCTTTGTACAAAAAAATGTCTTGTCTTGTCTTGTCTACTAATGCAGACGCAGGACACAGGCAACAAAGAACTATACCTTCAAATAGCCAGCGCTTTATCCTCCAAGCACGACGCAACTATACGTGCCATGAGAGCGACAAGCATGGAAACACAAAGGTGTTCGAAATTAAACAAGCTTGCCCAACACACCAACCGCGTCGTCGAGCAATATTGGTGTTTAAAATTGCCCGTATAAGCTGAGCTTAAGTCGCATGCAGGCATTACGGTACGAGATTAAAGCTCGGACGTCGTGCCTCGTGGCTAGCTGCCAGGCCAGTCGAGTGAGCTCAGCCCATTTCCTTGACAGACCTCGGGGGCCAATCCGCTGTGACGACAGCTAGTTATTGCGTTTAGTGGTTTTTAGGCTAGTAGATTGGAGTCGAGAAAAGGTTGGCGGAGAACGGAAAAATATGAATTCACTGTGAGACGCGTAACGTCATTGGGAAGGGGAATTTTCAGTCCTTCGAGCCGGATACCGATTTAAATAAATATCTTTTGCGTTATTGAGTGACTGCCAGATAACGCACAACCGAAAGTACTGGTCGTAGAAAGCTGAAATTTGGCATGTAGGTTCCTTGGGGAGTGTAGGAAGCACTAAGAGAGGATTTCCGAAATATCTTTCGGGAAATGGAAAAAACGGGATATGCGCGTACGAATTTGCGAGCAAAAGCTGGTTGGTTAATAAAATGTTGATGCAATTTAGTAGTTCTACTTTTCCATGAACAGTTTCATCTTATTACAATTATAAATGCCAGTTTGGATGAACGGATGAATGTTTGTGACTAAATCACGCCAGAACTGCCCAACGGATCTGGATGAAATCTAGCACAAAGATAATAATCTGGACTAAAGGCCTGGATTATATATACTAGCTTCTTTCTGCACGCGGGTGAAGCTGCTGGGAGAAGCTGGTAAGTAATTATGTTAGGAACTGTGTTTGTAAAGTTGTGAAAAACCTTGCTTATTTAATAGCAATTTGAAAACAATCTGTTTATTGGGACAATGTAGAAGGCTGTTAAAGTCAAAATTTGCGGATGAGTCTTGAGAAAAGACGCAAATCAACTACCAATTATTATACCGATAACGTCATATGGTTATGCAATACTTGACTAACTGTACATCAGTAGGTTGTGGAAAAAGCTTGTCACGAAAGTCAACATTCATGTTTTGAAACATACTAAGAAAGTTTCCAGCATTGATTGAAATACGATACTTAAACGCATCACAAAGAAACCATGGAATAATCTATACTTCTATACTAATATTATAAAGAGGTAAGGTTTTGAGGTTGTAAAGGGTAATCTCTGGATCTACTGAACCGATTTTGAAAATTCTTTTATCAATAGAAAGCCACGTTATTTGTGAGTATCATAGGCTATATATTAACCCGAAAAATACCGCCCAAGTGGGCACGGGTCAACTTAATATATTATTAAAAAATAAGAACACGATACAAATTGAAAACAAAACCAAAAGACACTCTGATTAAAGGCAGCAAAACGCCAAGAGGAGAAAAAAATATCAGGGCGATACGACATTTAAAAAAGAAAGATTCGCAAGAAAAGACTTCTTAATTTCGGTATCTCTTCATGAATATTCCAAGTCCCGGAAGATTAATCAATTGTAATTAAAAACGCTTAATTCTTGTCGATGCGGAAAAATGTTTCAAAGGCCTTTTCCTGTTATAAAATCTATAGAGACTGGAGGTGCCTTGGAGGTAGTTGCTAAAAGTGACATTGACAGCTCTTTGTGCTTTGTATAGTTTTTTAAACGATATCCATTTTATTTGCAAAGTTTCACTTGATAATTTAAGTTGATCCAGTGTAGTAAATTGATTTTCGTGACACCATACTTAAGCCTGTGTTATAATACTGTGTATTTTGAACAAAAGTCAAAACGTTTATTTCAATTAGGCCATGAAACGACACTTTTGAACGTCTTCATTTAACCAGTACTCATTGACTAGTACCCATAACACAAGCTCTGCTTAGCTTGGGACTAGATGGCGTTGTGTGATAGTTGTGAAATATTATTATTATTATTATTATTGAAGTGCCTACTACTCTTATATGCATGTTATATCGTGAGCCGAAACTTTGAAAAAAAAATCTAAATGCCGGCGGGCTATGTCACAATGGTTCTATGCCCTTTCAGTTGCTAATTTAAGTTGATACAGTGTAGTAAATTTTCATGACACCTCTTAAGCCTGTGTCATATTACTCTGTATTTTGAATGTGGGTAAGCCACGGTAATGCACATTGATTGACAAGGATTTATCGTGTGCGTCAAGCCAGCGGGTACATGTAGTTACGTAAAACCGGGAAGGTTGAATGGGGGAACGTTTTTAAAGGTTTACTTGCAAAATGAGGCGGAAGTTACTCAAGTCGGCTTAAAACATTGAGCAATTTTTGTCAAAGACACGACCAAACGAAAATTACACTATTAATCTAACCACATTCCTTTTTAAGGTCTCATCAAGTGACTCCTCCCGCTCTGGGCAGAGCGGAAGGAAGTGTCAGACTCTTACTGACTAAAACCTATCCGTGTTCCTCCTAATACCATTTGCGTTCCGGGATCGCAGTAACTCTTTCAAACAATTCCGCAACCCTGGCAGGCACTGGCCCTGGCGGGCCCCGTCAATTATGCTGAAATCTCTTGGAGGCGCGCGTGGAACACAACGCGCCATCATCCCTGGCCTGGTTCTTATCGGTCGGCGAGCCTTTTACCAACGTCAGATGAATACGTAACAGCAAAAGGAGATATGTAAAGATCGTAGCTGGTGGAGACATCTGGGAAACGATTCTGCTTGGAATTTGAATAAGTCCGTCGTTCGACAAAAAAAAAAACAATTTTTGTAAGTTTAAAAGAATGTAAGTTTATGTGACGTAACTTTATGTGTGCATATATGCTTATGACTCGCTTTGTCATGTTCTTTACACATGAAAGATTTAACAAACTTTAGAAAAGTTTCACAAGACTTCACAAAAACTCGTACACGACGAACGCTTCCCACAAAACAAAGAAAAGAAATCTTTCAATTAAACCTCAACTTCTTCACAGAACTGGGGAAATTCAGTGACATGTACATACAAACAAAGGCACGTCAATACAATTACTGGCAAAAGAGCCGAAACCGGAACAATGCATTCTTAAACCCGGTTTCAAAACTCCGGGAACTTTTCTCATTTCCAGTCCCGTTATTTCGCCGGTGCAGGAGCCATTTTCCCGACTTCCAGACATTTTATTTACCGTAGAATTTTAAAGTTTTCATCGAAAGTTCATCTATAAATCATGATTTGGCTGAAGTTTCGAGTTTGTAAGTAAGATTAATAGTGAAATATTGCTTCTTTAGTTACCTGAATTTAATGGGGTTACAGATCTGTGTTCTGTAGTTTTAAGGGAGTTGTCGAAAGATAAAGTACCTAATGGATTCGTTAAGTGTATTTAATATTATAACCCTGAAGAGTTTGTTTGATTGGTTGAAAGCGCTTATCTCAGGGAGTACTGGTTCGAATTGAAAAATTATTTTAGTGTTGGATAGCCCATTTATCGAGGAAGGCTAAAGGAGGCTAGGAGCGGAGCGTTCATGAAAAATGTGACGCAGACGAAGTTGCGCGGGTAAGCTAGTGTTATACATAGGTACTTACATAAACTTAAGATAGAGGAGCTCATGCTTACTTAGACGTGAGCGTCAAGGTTAAGCAACGCTTGGTTCTTGGATGGGTACCGTTCTCGGTTTTCACATGAGAGCTATAAAAAGGTATGTAGCAATAATATTATTTAACCTTATTTTTATAATAATTACAGTTCGTGCCGATGCAGAGCTGTAGTGCTATTCTGTAACAACATTTTCGTATCTCGACAGTCGAATCCGAGGTGAGTTTCAAATTAAGCCCTTTATGTTGTGTGCAATAAAGCTCATTTTGTGAGTTTTGTCACTCAGGTGAAGCTCGATATCGAAATAGTTGTTTACAGAATAGACTAGCTGATTTAGGGGTCCTTGCTAAAAATAACACGGAAATAATTACTCTGTGTAGGTGTTCATTGTTCATTTAATAAAAACTAGGTGTTGCTCGCGACGTATGTTGAAAAGTTAAATTATGTCGCTATGTAAGATCGCTAAGATAAGATTTACAAACAGTCAATATCCAGTAATAATTATTATTTAACACACATGGGTACAGTCAATAAAGTTATTTGGTATGCAGGCAGCTTACTTGCAACTACTTTTAAAAATGTTGTAAGTGTGCTGAGTAGACAATTATTGTACACATTAGAAATAAATATTGGCCCTTCCTGTAATGCTTGGAACGTGAGATGGGCTAGCATAATACTGAGTTTCATTGGAAAGAGAGGCTAACTTTGACTGATTTCGTTACCGCTGACAAATGACCTACAGTAACTCTAAACTCCTAACCACATCATCATCATTATTTCAGCTAAAATACGTCCACTGCTGGACATAGGCCTCCCTCAAGTGTCGCCATATCGAATGGAACTGTGCGTCTTACATTCAGCAGATTGCCGAGACCATCACCCCATCAGATCATCGCTTCCAACGCTGCTTCTTCCGGTATGCGGTCGCGTTTCGGCGCTTCGACTATCTGTTCTGTGAGCAATGTACCCTGCCCACTGTCACTTAAGTTTGGCGATATGTCGAACCACATACGCTGTGCTGACTCGGATACAAAATGTTCTGTGCCCCTGTTCAGAACATGAGCCACACTCTGGAGGGCACCCCAGTCCAAGATCTAGGTATATGAGCGCTTGGGGCACCAACTGCTCATACACCTGGACTTTTGCGGAGTTATTGAATGCTACCGATGCTGCAATTAACGGAGCCACTTACTGGGCCCAGTTCAGACCATCATCTACTATAGAACTAACTATATTGGGGTCGGCGGAAAGAAAGAAACCGTCTTTCTTTCTAACTATATTGGGGTCGGCTTCCAGTCTAACCGGATTCATCTGAATACTAGCATTTTACGTGGAGCGGCTGCCCATTAACTGGGTAACACGGTACTACTTGGCATTACTGGAGACAGATTATCTGGCTTCTGACAATCTGCACCGACGGCCAAAGATCTAAAAATGACAGCCAACGGCTTAACGTGCTTTCCGAGGCACAAAGAGTCAAGGTATGATAAGATGGTCACCCATCCACAGACCGACTTCGGTAAGCTTTGCTTGACTTTGGAGATCGACCCGTGTGGCTGTTATTATTTGGCAACGAGCTCTTATCTAAGTTTTAACTATCGATTCGAAAAGAATCTATCTATATCGAAAAGAAGAGAGTCTGTGTTTCTTGATAGCTACAACCTGGGAGTCTTTCAGTCAAGAGTGCATAGGTTACTTCTAGGCAAGCGTGCTCCATCTTCGACCACATCATCGCTTACCATCAGGTGAGATAGTGGTCAAACGCGTGCCTATCAAACTAAAAAAAAATAAAAAATAAAGACCCGCCTTAAAAAATCCACAATCATAAGTGGTAACTTTGAAACACCTATTACGTATTCATTCATTCTACAAAATGCCTGTAATTTTAAAGCCATAACTTTTATCGTCGAGGCTCAAGCAAGAGTCAGGTGTTACTAATGCGATCTCCAACATTTGCAAAAATGCTCGAGAACTCGAGCCGCGCCGTGATAGATTGCCTGTAGGGAAATAATGTGAGGCAGGGAAGGGGGGGATAATGTGATACGTATTCAGATCAAATGTTATTTGTTTACAAAGCTTTATGGATCGAAAGGTAAGTAAAATGTTTGTGGAGACTGTTTGAGTTATGGAAAACATTACAGGTAGGTAAGGTTTTTGGAATAAACGTTATTCTGTGGAAAGTTGCTTGGAGAAGCATCCACTAGTAGAAGTTTAGTTTCCCGCCTTAATCTTCAACTAGATTTTATTTGGAATGGGCAATGATTGGAGTTTCTTTGCGTGATCGAATCAGGAATGATGATATCCGTAGAAGAACCAAGTTTACCGACGTAGCCCGAAGGATCGCCAGACTAAAGTGGCAGTGGGTAAGGCGCATTCCTCGCAGAACAGATGGTCGATGTGGCCGAAAAGTTCTGTACGTCTACCGTGAGTTTTATCAATCTATACTCGCTAGCGACTGTTGTTAAAAAAATGTGTGAAAACTTTTAAAAAACAAGTTTCTATTTTTTTTTTTAAGTTGTTAACGAAAGTTTTACTTGCTTGCTAGTTAACAACTTAAACAAATAAATTAGAAATTTGTTTTTAATAGTTTTCATAATTTTTTTTACTACAGTCACTAGCGAGTCTCATGGTAGATGTACTGGAGTGACGACCGCGTACTGGAAGACTTAACGTTGGAAGGCCTCCAACAAGGTGGACCGAAGACCTGGTGAGGGTCGCGGGTAGCCGATGGATGCGAGACGTACAGGACCAGTTGTTGTGGCGGCACTTGGTCCGGGAGGCCTATGTTCACAAAAAAGAACAGAAGACGTCTTTCGGCTGATATGATGATGATGAGATTATATTCAAATCAAATCAAATCAAATCAAATCGTATATTTCAAATAAACCATTTACAGGCACTTTTGAATTGTCAAAGTCGGTCAGTCAAAAACATGAAGCTATTTGCACGTTCCAAAGCGTAGATCTCTATGGAGAAGAACGTGCAAGAAACTCCACGGACACTCTTTTAAACCATGTGATGTGTTACAAAAATCTTGTTAACATTAACTTTGATTGCTTCTATATGTGAGGACAATGCAAAGAACAAGAAAACATATAAACAATTCAAAATGCAGGTACAGATTAAAATAAGCCAGTGGCAGGTAAGAGACGACCAGTTTCAACTGACGGCGCCCGTTCACGAACATGACGCGTGCATCAGCACCATCTAACTCAACCATTTTGAAGGGAATCAAATGATCCAAAACACGCGCCACCATCAGCAAAACATTTGTGTGAGCATGACAAGCTCTCAACTGCCACGCTCGTTCATGTCAAAGTAATTTAATAACGAAATCTATAATTACATATGTAAATGGCTCCATAGTGCTCACATTTACAAAAAATTGAAAATATGCTTCTACGTTATACAAAACTATGGTTTCAAGTAACTAAGAAAAGAGAAAAAAAAAGAAGGCTGCTTTACCTATTGTGTATACTTTGCTAATACAATAATGCAAAGAAATGATAAATAAATGATTGTATAGGAGAACAAAAAAAAGGGTAAGCATTTCTTCCAATTATCGAAAACCTAACAAGTGGACCCATGCTGCTGTGGCTGTGGAGCAGGACCGGCATTTAGCCAAGCATTTTTATCAAGGACATATGCTTGTCTACATAATGTGCGTTTTATACATGTTTTAAATTTTCTCTCATTCAGTTCGAGAATATTAAGTGGTATTTTATTATAAAATTTAACACAGTACCCCATAAAAGAAGTGTGTACTTTAGCTAATCTGAATCGGGGTTGATCTAATTTGTTCCGATTTCTAGTATTAAAATTATGCCTATCACTAATTTTACTAAAAAGATCAAGATTTTTCCGAACATACATAATGTTTTCATATATGTATTGACAAGGTACCGTCATGATGTTAATATCCTTAAACAGTTCCCTTAGGGAATCGCGCCGGCGGAGATTGTAAATGGCTCTGATAGCTCTTTTCTGCAGAATAAATATAGACTCGATGTCTGCAGCACGTCCCCATAATAAGATACCGTAAGACATGATACTATGAAAGTAACTAAAATAGACCAGCCTCGCGGTATCTATATCAGTAAATTGACGGATTTTTCTGATAGCATATGCTGCTGAACTTAGCCGTCCCGCAAGAGATGTTAAATGAGGACCCCATTGTAGCCTTGAGTCAAGCGTGATCCCCAAGAAAACTGTGTCATCGACGAATTCAAGTTTCTCTTGGTTCAATACTATGTCACAATTAATACTTTTCACGTTCGGTAATGCAAATCTGATACACTTTGTTTTTTTCTCATTTAAAACTAAATTATTAGCAGTAAACCAATTTTGGACCTGCTGAAGGGCGTTATTTACATCGTCAAGACTTGTGGCACGCCTATCTATCTTAAAAATTAAGGACGTATCGTCTGCAAATAACACCATTTGAGTTTGATTTTTTAAAAGATGGGGAAGATCATTAATGTATACCAGAAAGAGGAACGGACCCAATATTGAGCCTTGTGGTACCCCCATTTTAACTTTCAGACCCCGTGAATTGACACCATTTATTTGAACTTGCTGCTGTCTGTCATTTAAATAAGACCTCACTAAACTGAGTGCAAGTTTACCCAGTCCGTAATGTTCTAGTTTTAGGAGCAAGGTTTCGTGATTTACACAATCAAGTGCCTTTAGTGCCTTGGAGAGGTCACAAAAGATTCCTATGGCATCTTGCGCCTCTTCCCACGCTGTATAAATGTGTTTTAACAACGTGACTCCAGCGTCAGTCGTACAACGACCTTTGGTAAAACCATACTGTTGTTCGTGTAAGATTTTATTGGTGTTAAAATGATTGAGCATTTGATTGAGCATTACTTTTTCAAACACTTTGCTGAAAACCAGCAATACAGATACAGGTCTATAATTATTTGTATCTTTATTATCTCCAGATTTAAAAAGTGGTATCACCCTACTATATTTCATTATATCCGGAAAGACCCCTTGGTAACACATAAATTAAATATTAGTGCCAAGTATGGTGCTATGGTCTCAAATATGGACGTGCACACTTTGATAGACATTCCCCATATGTCTTCAGTCAATTTAATTTTGATTTGCCGGAAAGCTTTAATAACTGTCATAGGGTTGATATGTTTGAATTGGAATTCAACCGTACAACCTGGAATGTTTGCTCTTAATAAATCAAATGAGACCTCGGGTGAAGAATTTAAAGCTTCAGTTGTTTTTGATGGTATATCAGTGAAAAATTTTACAAATTCTTGAGCTACTTCTAAATTAGAGCTTATGGCACCATGCGCAGTCTCTAGTAAATAGTCAGTGTTTCGTACTTTATTTCTGTTAGTTTCATTATTGATAACTTTCCAAACTGTCTTTATTTTATTATCTGCCAATTTGATTTTGTTGCTTATGAACAGGGCTTTAGCTACTTTACAAGTATTTCTGAAAACCTTAGAATATTTGTTTACATACTTATTAAAGGATTCAGTGTTAATGAAAGACTTAAGGCCGTATAGATCATATAGTCTTTCCCTACTTATCCTAATGCCTTTAGTCGCCCAATCACTAAATATAAACTTAGGGAAAGTATCTTTGGACTTCTTTTCAAAAGTTGCATTGAATTCTTTTAGTACCACTGAAAAGAAACCATCATAAAATTTATTCGCATCCTCAATATTGTGGCCTAGAGCATTTAACTTATTTTGTAAGGTCCCATTAAATTTTGCTACTTTGCCAGTTGTTATTGGCCTAAATTGTATTTGAACTTTTTGCAAGGCTGCTTTATACTTAAATGTTACCAGTTGACCACTGTGATCAGATTGAAGGTAATTAACTATAGCTTTATCTAAATAATCACAATCGCAGAATACATTATCAATACAAGTTGCAGAAGTTGGAGTTATTCTAGTTGGTTCTGTAAAAACATTAGACAGATTGAACGATTTAAAAAGACTTAAAAATCTGCTGCTATTTGAATTATTTTCTAAAATATTAATATTAAAATCTCCACAAATAATCACGGATTTGTTACCTGCTGCAAGTTTCGCAAGGACATCTTCCATTGTTGTTTCAAATAACGTAAAGTTTTGAGGGTTAGGGGGTCTATACACGCACACTATAACATGCTTATCTAGCTCAACACAGGACAGTTCGATGCAATGTTCCACTTACAAGCTAACAATGTCATTACGTTGCTTAAATTTTAAACATTTTGTAACTAAGATGAGGGAACCACCGCGCGACTTAGATTTGCGGTTAAAACAACTGCCCACACTATAATTTTTATAACTAATTAGCATCTGGTAATCCTTCAACCAGTGCTCACTAAAACATACAATGTCATTCATTGTTGACCTTGAATATTTTGATGAAATATTTTCAAGGCATGCTGCTTACCCCCTTTCTGACATCTAGTTAACAGAGAGCAAGAAGATACATTGTTTTTGGTAGGCATAACTATTCTGTCATTGGTATCCTCTCTTGTCTTAAGACTTAGTTTAAAAGATTATCCGCGGGAATGTACTATTAAGATAAAAGTTTCCAATGTTCTTATCCACATTACCATGAATTCACTACGACTACACTTACTGACATTAATTTTCTCTGTTTTTAGGGTTCAGAAAAAAACGGAACCCTTATAGGATCACTCGGGTGTCTGTCTGTCTGTCCGTCTGTCACAGCCAGTTTTCTCCGGATTCACTGAACCGATTCTGTTGAAATTTGGTACACATATGGACTTCTGTGACCCAAACACGGACGCGTTACGAAAATCATTAAATGTTTAGTATGTGGGTCACTTTTGGGGGTCAAACTAGAAAATTAAAAAAAAAAGATTTTTGAACAATATCGTGTGACGTATCAAATGAAAGGGCTTACTGTGAGGGTTTTAATTATATTTTTTATTCAAGAAATTAGAAAAATGACAATTCCCCCCCTTATCTCCGAAACTACTGAGCCTAAAATTAAAAAAGAAGTTAATAGATCTTTACCTAAAGATTACAGGAAAACCTATTAGAAGTCTGTAGTGTTAAAATAACATGTTAAAAAAATTAAATTCGTTCGGAACTCCGACTCGCACTTGGCCAGTTTTTCGTAACTACTTATGGTCGCCCAGTGGTCGAAACTCAACCATTTTTTTTCTCAATTTAATATATTTTGTAAACATTACTGTATAAAAATATTTGCTTTCCGCACTCCTTCTTCATATAAACTTTAAAAGCCAAAGTTCATAGTCCTCCATCCGAGTATTTTTCGTAAAAAGGGTACAAAGTTTTTGCTTCACGTTTTATTATGTATATATATATAGATCACTAGCGTTTGTCCGCGACTGTTTTTACCCGTTCCCGTAGGAATTTCGGGAAATTTTGTCTTAGTGCTCTCCTAAACTGCCCAAAGAACCTACTTGCCAAATTTCCTCTCGAGTAATTTCGGCTGTGTGTTGTCTGCCAGTCACTCCCTCGCGCTCCACCCAGAGCGAGAAAAGTAACTGTGTTTTTTTTTTTCCATCCAGAAAAAATATATACGATAATTATTAGCAATTGCCTTTTGACACAATGAATTCATGATGCCATAATGTGTCATAAAGAGCGGGCAAGTCACGACTTCTCACTATCAGTTTTGCTATCCCCTATAATACCTTTTTAAGCGCCACATCGACCCTGAAATGTAATAACTCCTATATCATGCGACTTATTTCGAGGAATTCGTTCAAATGTCCGCATAAATAATGTTCAATGTACAGTCTGTCGTATAAGTTACAGACACCGGTGGGTTATAAAGACTTAAGGGCGATTAGCACTGTATCATCTGCCAAATAATATGTTTGTGAACCGAGTATTTTTATAGCTTTTTAGGGTTCCGTACTTAAAGGAACTTACTAATTCTCCGCTGTGCATCTGTTTGTCTGCAGGCTCGTAATAAGTAAACAGTTAATGATAGTTGCACAGAGGCAATACTATTGCCGCTATAGCACCAAAAGAAAAACGCAATTTTATACGGTATATGATTCGACTTTTCATGTGAGATGTGTGTGTGAGTCCGATTCACACTGGACGGGTTTACCAAAACAAAACATTTTTTTTGTTATTTTGAAAAAAAAAACGTAGGTTTGATCGACTTACTACTTTTATTTCATCAGATTTCCGGATAGGACACAGTTTGAGTTTGTCCATCTGGAATAGTAGCAACCCGGAGTCTTTTTGCTTTTTTTTTACTATTGATAGGCATACGTTTGACCACAATCTCATTTGATGGTAAGCGATGATGCGATCGAAAATGTAGCACGCTTGCCTAGAAGTAACCTATTCACTCTTTACTTAAAGACTGGGAGTCTTTAAGTTGAGGTTGTAGCTATCAGGAAACACAGACTCTGACAGGGAATTCCACTTCTTAGCTGTACGCACAATGAATGTGTTCCCAATATGTTTTGTGGTGGTCCATCATGTACCGGTGGCGATCGCCGTACGTCTTGTTGTTCGATGGTGGAACGGGCTTGGCCGAATTAAAATATGCATATTAAAATATGAGTCTGAATTTGGGCAGGTTCATGGCAAAATAAGCTCATTCAATGTCTCAAACTTCAGTAACCACAGACGTTATGTTATATAAGTACAAATTATTGATTACAATTAAAAGTATTGTTTTTTTAAACAAAAAAGTCCTTACTAGCTCTGAACTGTCTTGGCAGGCCATGAATTGATTTGCGCCCACAGGTCGGGCCCCCGTATTTTTTATACGGCGGTATCTTCGCACCTACTAATATCGAAAGACTAGAATACCCTTATTAATACGACTAGCAAACAATGTACGGATAGGTATTATCGCATCAGAAAATGTATCGAATAAGGTGTAAAACGGCAAGACGCAGGCAAGCTGATTAAGGAAATTTTAACAACAAGAGCTTTTATCATCAATACTTGTACAGACTGCCAAATGGCTTCAAACTTGCCTTGAGAAACAAAGATTCATTTTATACAATAGCTAATAAAGAATGCTAATTGCGTTGATACCGACAATGTCGTCATTAGGCATGCTATAAGCTATACGAGTATTGTTCTCAAATTCAAAGGAGTTTGTTTTCTTTAAGCCCAAAAAATCGTTATACACTAGCGGTTTTTGACCCAAGACAAACTGGTTGTCTATGTAAAATTCTACATTAAATAGTAATTGATTACGTAAAGGATGACCTAGTCTTGGAACTTTTGCCCAGCAGTGGGACAGTGTAGGCTTAAATAAAAGAACAAAAAAAATCTGTGTGTCCAAAAGGTGGTGGTGAAATCTGCGTGTTCATACGCGCCTATCCCGTTTTCCCCTACACTCCCCAAGAAACTTAAATGTCAAATTTCTGCTTTCTACGAGAAGTAGTTTCGGCTGTGCGTTGTCTGTCAGTCACTACTCAGTCACTCAGTAACGGAAGAATTCTGTAAATATTCTTGATGATATTTATTTCAATCTAACTGCTTATCTCACTGTCCTCAAGGGACCTACTAAACACACTACCTACATGAATAAACACAGACTATATAAACACATAATCCGTTTACGAGTCCGTTCGTCCGTGTGTCCCTCAGGGACGTCTGTCCTTACAGGGATTAGATCAGGGATTTAATTAGCCGGAATAATGTGACAAGTCCCTATCGCGGGATCCTTTTTGTCCGGGTTGAGATTAACGAAATTAATTACAAAGAAATTGAAGGTATTTTGGTGGGGAAATCTGGTCGAAATTGGTAGTGTATTTCGACTTTAGGGATGTCTGGATTAAAATGTTGTGTAGTAGTTGTACTAGACTGTATTAAATAAATATGAGCTTGCCATTCGACTTTTTGACCTCAGCAATTCCTGAAAGTGAGAATCAACAGCATTTTCCTTCTTATATTGGGGTCGGCTCCTAGTCAATCCGGATTCAGCTTAATGCAATATTTTACGTGAAGCGGCTGCCTACAAGACCTTCACAACCCACTGGATAACACGGTACTTCTTGGTTAGCAACCATCACACAAAACTTCGAAAAATATCGGACCAACTATCTAACTCTCTTGAATCATCAGAAGTGAAGGAGGACTGGGAATGTCTAAATTAACATTCATTAACACTTATGAACTATGTTTACATCTGATCCTCTTCTATTCCTTGTCTCATGTTACTTGGGGTTGGCGCAATATTTTTCCTTCTTCCTTTTCCGTCTCGTCAACCACCACGTATTGACTGACTCCCTTTTCTTTCATATACAGACCCACTACGAGAAGAATATCTTACGTTCAACGCTACATATGGCCTATTCCCTTCACACACTTCTCCTACTAGACTCAACTCTTGCTTAGACCACATTCTCACAAACTCAAACGCACTCTCCCTGACATTAATACTAGAGCCTTACATCACGGACCATAAGCCAATTGTAATTAACATCCAAAATAATTTCCGAATCAGACAACACTCGACAGCTAAAACCTTCACAGACATCCGTAAAGTTAAAGCTGACCTGGGAAAACTAGATTTTACCAATGTGCTAGAAACTGACGACGCTAACTTGGCTACGAATATGCTTGTACATATGATCTCTCACACAATTGCAACTCATACAACTACAACCAAAATCACCAAGAAAAACCAAATTCTGAAACCGTGGATGACGCCCGGTCTAATAAGATGTATTAGAAATCGAGATAAGCTGCACCTAAAATCCAACAAATCCCCACTTAACATGACTCTTAAAATTACTTACAGTAGGTATCGCAATTATTGTAATCGCCTACTGCGTAATCTGAAAATAGCCTACGAAAAAGCTCAATTGGAAAAAGCAGGTAACAATCCAAAAGCCCTCTGGCAAGCTATCAAAACAATAACCAACACTACAAAAAGCAAGATCAGTCCAGCTAAGCTATTACAAATTACAAATAGCCCGATGACGTCTGCTAATTATGTTTGCAATTATTTCACACACGTAGGAAAATCTTTTGCTGATAAAATTCTTGCATCAAATACTGTGTCAGGAAATGCCCCCGACATAACATCAAACTCCTACACGCATATTAGAAGTCCGCCTAACTCCCTAGTCTTTTCTGAGGTGACGGAAATGGATGTTGAATCCATAATTTTACGGCTTCGCCCAGAATGTGCCACAGGTTGGGATGGGATCTCATCCCAGATTGTGAGGCAGTGTCGGGGGGAGCTGGTCCCCTCCATCACTCATATATGTAACCGAGCTATAGCTACAGGCGTCTTCCCTGAAGCCTTTAAAACTGCGATCATTCACCCGATCTTCAAGGACGGGGACCGAGACTGTGTCAATAATTACCGCCCCATAGCAGTGCTTTCTACCCTATCAAAAATTTTAGAAAAGATACTTAATAACTCTCTCAAAAAATTTCTGGACTAATTTCATATTCTGGCCGACAATCAGTATGGTTTTCGATCAGGTCTCTCCACCGAGGATGCAGTAATGGATCTGAGTAATCTCGTGGTTAGAACATTAGACGCTAAAAATAATTGCTTATGTATCTACCTTGATCTATCTAAAGCGTTTGACACAGTCTCTGTCCCCATACTTCTATCCAAGCTAGAGACATTGGGGGTGCGTGGCATAAGCTACAAAATCTTTAAAGACTACCTCACGAACAGGAAGTAACGTGTTTTAATTGGAGATTACATGAGTGGTGAGGAGACCGTTTCTTACGGTGTGCCGCAGGGGAGTGTCTTGGGTCCCACCCTCTTCCTGCTTTATATCAATGACCTCTGCACAATGTCCCTCCCTTACACTCGCATTTTCACGTATGCAGACGACACCGCCATATTTGTCTGGGGTCCAAACTGGCACACAGTTAAAGAGAGAGCAGAATTCGCACTATCCAATGTGAAAAATTGGCTGACTCACAACCTGCTAACCCTAAACCTAACCAAAACGCAATTTGTTCCCTTCTCCATCAACAAAACTAAGACTCCACACCGAGGTTTTTCCATACAAGCACACACTTGCATCTCACAGCCCAACTGCAATTGCCAAGAAATTACTCGCGCGGAATGTGTGAAATACTTAGGCATACACATGGATAGTAACTTGAGGTGGCAAAAGCACATAACAATAGTTAATACCAGGGTAAGACGACTCATTTATGTGTTTAAAACGCTTAGAGACAGTGCAACTATGGAACAACTCAGACTTGTATACTTGGCCCTATGTCAATCAATAGTACAATACTGCATCACTGTATGGGGAGGGGCCGCAAAGACGCATCTATTGAGTTTAGAGAGAGCACAAAGAGCGGTGCTGAAAGTAATGACAAGAAAGCCCTATAGACATCCAACATCTCAGCTGTACTTGGAATGTAATGTCTTAACAGTTCGCCAACTCTTTGTGCTCAGAACTGTTCTCAGGAAACATCAAAGCGTACCATTACCCAACCCCAATAGACGCAGTAATATGCCTGTGTGCCCTAGTGTGCCGTGTAGGACATCTTTTGCAAGGAGACAGTACGAGGTCATAAGTTGTAAGCTATACAACATTATTAACAAACATCTCAACAGTACTTCTCTTAGCAGACACGAACTGAAATGGAAAGTTTCTGTATGGCTCCAACTATTAGACTATCAGAAGACGGAAGACCTACTGGCATATATTGCGTAATATATATCATATAATACAATACTATTACACAAACTCTCACATACACACTCACACCACACACACACACATACCACACACATCTGTTAAACCTAAATAAATTAAAGAAATTAGAATGTAAAATTAAAATTAGATTATAGAATAAGAAATATATCGATGGAAAGCTATCTTAATATTGAAGGCCTACTGCAGCGACATCCAAACCATTGTATCGTATTTTACTATGTGAATCCTCCTGCGGCTGAACACTGTTTCCCAAAATACAAGCTCAAGCTTAGTTTGGGAATCAGTAGCAGTACCTTTTATGTAATACATTAATACGATGCATTTATGTAAGATTAACAAGATGAATGTATTAACTGGCGACAATAAAGAATTTTATTTTTTTATTTATTTATTTATATCACTCCTCACACGATTCCTCCTTCTTGTCATCACCGGCCTCCCTCTCCCGTTGCCTCCATACAATTAATCTACCTAGTCTGTACCCCACTATATAAGGCTCCAGGTAGGGGGGGGAGCGTGGTTGGCTTCCAGTCTGAAAGAATGCAGCTTAATACCAGTAATTTTACGAGTAGCAACCGCCTATCTAACCAACCACCACAACCCTGTAATTTATACAACCTAGAAACTAAAACAGGGTAATACTATTTATATTCCTTGGCGAGACTGGTGTCAGATTTTCTGGCTTCTGACTACCCGTACCAAACGACTGTCAAAGATGTTTACCCAATCACAGTCCGACATCAGCAAGCGTAGCTTAATCTCGAAGTTTGTTTCCTCGTCAGTTTTCTTTTTCACAGGCCCATACGAAGAAAAACGATGCTACTCAATAATCTTAACTCTTTACTACACTTTCAGGATAGCCATTAGCAAGGTTCAACCTTCAAACATCCAGCCAGTGACTTTGAAGGCGAGGGTCTAACTCACACAATTGGGTCAAGGAGTGTTTCAGCGGGTTATCCCCTCGGGTCATATAAAGCTAAGCCAATAGGGTTTAAACTATAAAAGGGGTTCATTTGTGATGTCCTATCGTGAGCGAGTATCGGGTTGACTTATTTGAAAAGTGGGACAGTATATTTGGTAACCCGAGAATCTTTTGTTGACATATTAATTCAAATTTAGTTTCAATCGAGCTAGCTAAGTTACCAGCAATAGTAATTTTAATTGCCTTGACAATGGGTGTACAAATTAACTGACAGTTTAGTATCGCTTAATTGTAATACTTTCTTTGAGATCGCTATATAAGTATTTCACCTATTTTATTTGAATATGGCACCTGCCCAAGTCTCTGCATCATCTGAATCTGCCTTTGAACATTGGGTTTCAGCTGGGCGTGAAGTTTTATCTATATTAATCCATCAACTCTGTATGTCTGTCTTTCTATTTGTTACCTCCGATTAATCGGGCCTTGACGACATCAACATTTTGCACAAGACGGTAGCCTGTGTCCTGGAATAGGATTCCAGATACTTTTTATACCGCATAAGTACGCTCCCATGGGATAATTTTATTTATTTACTTAAGGAAAACAAACAGTTACACAAAAATGGTTCTATAGAAGTGTTTAGAAATACAAAATAAGCTATGTGTATTGTGTAACCCACGACTTAAACACATTTTCAACTTTGATGCGAGTGATGTTGCTGGCAGTAGCTAGAAAAATAATAAATAAATACCTTGTGTAACATTAAAAAACAGTAGTCCGTTCGCAGCGCCCATAGCTATCGGACAGAAACACAGCAACAATTTATATGTCAACGAGTCCAACAAACTACCTTTTAAAACTAACAAAAGAATCTCGAAAGAACTATCAAACGACTTGGTCAACTGTATCAAAGCGCGGTTGACAAACTTGATAAATTCTTTAGCAGTTCTTTCTCCCAATGACTAAGGATGATAAAAAGGTAACTATGGTAGGTCCCAGATAAACTTGTAGTAAAGTATATTGATCTTTACCTAACCCGAACAATAAGTAATGAACCGTTTTGCAGACGATTACGATATAAGTCGGTCCAGGATGGCTTCATGTCTTAATTTCTTTGTTTGATAAGTATTAAGAATGTAATAAATGTATGTAGGTCAATGACCATTATTGCACATATATCTGGCGTCTACCATAAGTACCTCTGAGCTCCTGGTACTTTTTTTAACACAGTTTTAACCCAGCTTAAAGACAAACAAAAAACTTTAACAAGTTCCAGAGTTCTTAAGGAAAAGCAATGGAAACCTTTAAGAAACTAAAAAGTAAAAATATTTAGACAGTTGAAAGGTTTTTCTCTATAAAGTACGAACAATTTTCTTCGACTGAATTTTACTTTGAGCTTGTTATAAAATTGTTTTAGTTGAATGTGTTTGAGTCGTCGTATCGAGTACAACTACAAGAGCAGTTGGTTAAAATAATTTGATTAGCTTGTAAGGTGGTTAGGTACGAACTACAAAGTATAAATTGTATTTGTTTTTGAAACGATGTATTTTGTAAAGTTTTTTTTTTAACAATTGTCAACAACACACAACAACAATTTTTAACAATAACACGCGTTTGATCACTATCTCACCTGATGGTAAGCGATAATGTGGTCGAAGATGGAGCATAATTGCCTAGAAGTAACCTATTCACTCTTGACTTAAAGACTCCCAGGTTGTAGCTATCAGGAAACACAGACTCCGACAGGGAATTCCACTCTTAAGCTGTACGCACTATGAATGTGTTCCCAAAACGTTTTGTGTGTGTGGGTGGGATGTCCACCATGTACCGGTGGCGCATCGCCGTTCGAAGTTTTAGCTTCCTAATTATTATTTTCAGACCTGAGTGCTTACATATTTTTATTGGCTGTAACTGTAAGTATCTATTACCAATCTTTCGAAGAGGTATCTAATGCTAATGCTGCCTATCGCATCATCTGCCTATCTTTTTCTCAACTTTATTGGGGTCGGCTCTCTGTCAAACCGGGTTCAGCTGAATACCAATATTTTACGTGGAGCGGCTGCTTACCAGACCTCCACAACCCATTAACTGGGTACCTAACACGGTACTCGTTGGCAAGACGGGTGTCAGATTATCCGGCTTTTGAATATCCGTAACGACTGCCAAAGATGTACAAATGACAGCCGGGACCAACGGCTTAACGTGCTTTCCGAGGCACGGAGGAGACTCGGTATGTTAAGATGATCACCAACACGGACTATCCTCAGCAAACGATGCTTAACCTTGAAGATTTATTTGTGAAGCTGTAGCTAAACCTGTGAGCTCCTCGTATCAAATGTTATGCTAATTAACACTGAGAATTGACTTGTATTTGTACCTCGGCATGAACTATTCACGAAGGGTAAAAGCTTTTTTGAAACCAAATTAAATGAACATTCTTTATATAAAAATATAATATTATATAAGTCAGTTTTGATATTTGATCTCTGCCCAACCCTTATTTCACCAATCAGCGCCACCTGTACAAATACTTGTTCAATTTATGAAACAACACAAAACTCTACCTAGCGGACTTTTCCTGAACTACGTTGTTTTCGTGGTGTCAATGCAAGCCGCTGAGTTTATATTTTCCTTGTAGAGGGCATGTGAGTTGTTTCAGTTAACTTCCACAAGATGGCGTTAAACAAAACTAGAAACTAGGTCTGAGAGTCACCGCTAGATAGCTGTATAGACCGCTTTTATTATACTGAAGTGTTATTTAAGTAACAGCTTTTACATTTCCTGAACTACATTATCTTTGCGCTGTTAATGCAACCTACTGAATTTATACGTTCCCGCTAGAGAGCAGGGTACATAAGCGGTAAGTTGTTTCATTAAACTTCCACAAGATGGCGTTAAAACAAAAGTTGAATAGGTCTGAAAGTTACCGCTAGATGGCAGTATGGACCGCTTCTATTATAAGTCTTTTTTAACTTAATGTACAGAAAAATAAATAACGGGCAGCATTTGAATAAAATAAATGCCTAGACACTCGATTTCAGTAATAGGAACAGTTTGTTGTATTGTCTACTAAAATGCTACAGACGCAAATTTTATTGGTTTACTTGTCCACCCACATTTTACTTGCAATCAAAGTGGAATAAAATATAAATGTTGATATTTTGAACTTAGGTATAATGTCATTCGATATTTTAATCACTCGGCATTTCAAACTTCGTCGTTTTAAGCGTAGGTACTACAACTTTCGATATTTTGATAAACTCAATATTTAAATTTTCGATGTTTTGAACTTCGGTATTTTAAGCGTAGGTATTTTAACCTTCGATATTCAAATACGTACCTACCTGATTATTTGCCATCTAAAAAAAACCATGGTGTATAGGACGCTTTTTACATTAAAAAGCTAATTTTCTTCCAATAAAACAAAGCACGTGTAATAAAAACTCCATACCTTGATGCAATTTTCTCGTCCGAGTTAAGTTTTTCCAGACTGTGGCTTGTTGACTCGTTAGACCGAGGTAGAAGTTACAACGAAAGTATAAATTAGATTTATGTAGTTTTGCGTTGTTAGATGAGAACACGGTTACTTGGTCGTTTGGGTTGCGGCTATGCTATAAAGTCTTGACGTGAGATATAGATAATGTGAAAATCCTACTTGTACTTAAAATATATAATTGTTCGATAAATACATCCTTCCATATTCCCGACTTTAATATTATTAATGCGAAAGTCGCTCACAATGGGCCTCATCAGAAGGCTCAAAGTCACTCAAAGGGCAATGGAGAGGGCAATGCTTGGAGTTTCCTTGCGTGATCGAATCAGGAATGTTGATATCCGCAAGAGAACCAAGGTTACCGATATAGCCCGAAGGATCGCCAAAGTAAAGTGGCAATGGGCAGGACACATTGCTTGCAGAACAGATGGTCGATGGGGAGGAAAAGTTCTGGAGTAGCGACCGCGTACCGGAAGATGAAACGTTGGAAGGCCTCCCACAAGGTGGACCGATGGCCTGGTGAAGGTTGCGGATAGCCGATGGATGCGAGACGCACAGGACCGGTCGTTGTGGCGACGCTTGGGGGAGACCTATGTCCAGCAGTGGACATCTTTCGGCTGATATGATAAGGATGATGATGAATGCGAAAGTAACTCTGTCAGTCTGTATGTTACCTCTTCAAATCTTAACGGCTAAACGGATTTGTATGAACTTGGCACGCGGGTAGACTATGGTAAAAAAAGAGAAAAAGTATCTTACGACATGTTACGTCAGTCGTCAGATACTTTTAGGGTTCCGTACCCAAAAGGCATCCAACGGAACCCTGGGTACATAACGGCATTTACGTGCTGCTAACGCCATCTAGTATCAAGTAGCGGAAACCAACCAAACATTTATGTGCTGCTAACGCCATCTAGTATCAAGCAGCGGAACTAACCAGACATTTACTTGCTGCTAACGCCATCCAGTATCAAGTAGCGGAAACTTACTTGATCAAAAAAGTCAAGTTATTTCTAGACTTTTCTATGTTAGATTCTCGATGTTTCGACACCTGGTCAGTCGGGACCGGTATGTACCCGAACTTTCCAGAAGTTTCCATACTAGAAGGCTCTAGAAATGATTGTCGGTATATAAAGGGCGGACATCCGGCGGTCTGGTCAGTATTGAATTGGCGATACAAACGATAACTTCGAGAGCGATTTTCAACTGCGAATTATAGTGAAGTGAAGTGTGTGTATAAGTAGTGTATTAGTGTTGTAAATTAAAGTGTCAGTTTTGGTTGTTTAATCGGCTGTTTTTATTGTAACGATACGAACCCCAAGCTCGTAACAATAGGTACACAGTTGAAATTTTCACAGATTGTGTATTCCTTTTGCCGCTATAATAAAAAATAATAA
Organism: Lacanobia wlatinum; assembly: GCA_947578705.1. Taxonomy (NCBI): domain Eukaryota; kingdom Metazoa; phylum Arthropoda; class Insecta; order Lepidoptera; family Noctuidae; genus Lacanobia; species Lacanobia wlatinum. Next base: position 25,920,843 of record OX388038.1, read on the forward strand.
AAATTAAGGTTTATGGTACTGAACCCTTCGTGTGCGAGTCCGACTCGCACTTGCTTTATAACGGGAGTATAAGTCAACATTCACATGGAGGAATCCGCTGGGTCGCACCTTTAAGGCTTGTTTACATGCCAATGACCTTGTGCATATAAACGGAGCTACCACTCCTCTACGCGCCACTCCGCTACCCGCATTTTTTATTGTTATAAAAATATAACACATATTTTATGATAAAGGAATAAAACCAAATTATTTTCGTTTGTATCGCAAAGCAGTAAATATTTTATTTTAAACTTTTGTTAGAAAATTAAGGAGTAAAATGGTTTCATCTCTACGATTTGGAGGCGATTTGGTGTTTTTTTTTTCTTATTATGTAACACCGATACATAAATTCTGGCTAAACCAAATTACGTATCATATTATATAGATTACTACCTATTTTTTACAGATGTAATTTCTCAGTAAATGCCGACTAAAAGTTGCTTCATCTGCACGCTATTTTTAAGCATTTCTCGAGAGAGTAGCCTTAAGCCGCGAACCCACCGAGGAGCACGCTATCCACGTACGCATTTTAACTACGTGGGTTATTTGTTTGACAGCGTGGGTCTAATTACACGCTACACGCCCACGACTATGTACAACGTCGCTCACCGCGGCACACGGAAAGGCTACGCACGTTTTTTACAAAAATATGGTTTTGACATAGCCGAGCTACGTGGGCGCCATATTCGAGCCAGCCACGCGTGTGCCAATGACATCACTTGGTGCGTAGCGTATCCGTGGGTTGTAGTGGAAACAATCTCATACATTTTCATGCAAGGCAAAGCCTCACACACGTGCGTAGCCTCTTCGTGCGTTGCGGTGGGTTCGCGGGTTAAAACGCTTTAACTAAACAAAAGGTTATCATAGGCAATGACAACAAAAAACTAAATAAACCAACGGTGTAAATGTTTGAAAAATAAAGATTTTATCGATATTTTTTAGAAACGTTCGCATTCGCATTTTTCATACATTTTTAGGGTTCCGTACCCAAAAGTTAAACAACGGAACCGTATTATTAAGCCTCCGCTGTCCGTCCGTTTGTCTATCAGAGGGCTGTATCTCAAGAACCGTAATAGACCGTTGAAATTTTCACAGAGTTTGTATTTTTATTGTCGGTATAACGAGAAATAATCAAAATTAAATTAAAGACGACACCAAAGCCTTTGTTTTATATTTATGTGTGCAGAACAGAACCTTCGTCAAGGACACAAAGACCAGTCATCCACAGACATTCTCCACTAAAATTTAATAACTTTAAAATCATTTGTTAAATTCAGTTGACTAAAACCTAGTACTTAGGTAGTGTCGAGCACTGCTCTGCACAAAAAGAGAGATGTTAAAGATCTCCGTAACCGTAGGTAACCGACTATCGGATATCCGAAATAGAAATCTATCCGTAAGCGTAACATAGTCTGATATAAAAGTTTCGGATAATTTAGGATGAGACACGTTGTGACTTTTTTTGTGCCTGGCCGAGACATTTTTTTTAAATAAAAATTTAATATCCTTAACCAAAACAATCCGAAACCTCCGGATAATCAGATTTTTTTTATTTGCAACCGTTGGTATTCGAATCCGGTATAATATTATTCCTATATCCGAATCCAGATCCAAAATTTGATAATCATAACATCCCTGCACAAAAGTGAATTAAATAGTTTTAGCTGTAAGCTGGAGTAGTATTCAAGTAGTGTCGGCAAAGCTGATAGGACAACGGCTATCCTGTATAAAATGGTTAATTTAGCTCAGTGTCGTAGTTTGTGTGGGGCCATTGAACTAGCGGGTTGGAGTTTAGAAAATAACTTTTTAAGAATATGTGTAGGTACGTAAACCGTGATAAAATAAGATTTAAGCAGTCTTTATCAAAACAACATATTTTGTTGGTTTGAATGTCTTCATAATTTCTTTTTTTAGCTCCAGTCCTCAAAATGTAAAAACCAAACCCTTACAGGATCACTGCGTTGTTGTTATGTCTGTTTTAGGGTCCGAACATAAAACGGAATATATAGGATCACTCGGGTGTCTTTCTGTCTGTCACAGCCAGTTTTCTCCAGATCCACTGGACCGATTCTGTTGAAATTTGGTACACATATCGACTTCTATGACCTTAAATGGACGCGTTACGTAAAATATTAAATTTTGAGTATGGGTGTCACTTTTGGGGTCAAACAAGAAAATTAAAAATAATAACAATATCGTGTGACATATTATCAAATAAAAGGGCTTACTGTGAGGGTTTTAACTATATTTTTTTCATAATTTTAAAATAAATGGTTTAGAAGTTATTCAATAAATTAGACGAAAAATGACCATTCCCCGCTATCGCCGAAACTACTGAGCCCAAAAATGTTGAAAAAAATGGAGATAATAAATCTTTACCTAAAGATTAGAGGAAAACGTACGAAGACGTATTAGAAGTCTGTAGTGTTAAAATAACATGTTAAAAAAAATCGTTCGGAGCCCTTTGCAACGAGTCCGACTCGCACTTGGCCAGCTTTTTTATTGCTCTCAAATTTAATTTTAGTTTTAATTTTCAAAAGTGGTTGTTTAACTACAATAGTGAACAGACGTATGATCTCGCGCGTGTGCTCTAGTTAAGAGTATTCTGCGGACGCAGCATAGCACCGTCGTCGCGGTGCACCTACGTCGATCTATCGGTGTCATTGTCATGACCTAGTTACAAGTGCGGAAATCATGAAGTGTTTACAATAAGTTATTGTTTAGGTGTTAAACTCGCCTTACAACAAAATAATGGCTTCACAGTCTATTAAGATAAAAACTGACCTGGAAAAGCGGTTGTATGACTGTTATATCCAGGAGAAAACGGACAGAGAAAACTTGCAACTTATGGTACGTAATCTGAATGAACATATTAATAGCTTGCAGGAACAAGTACAAGCCCTTCAAGGAGAATTAAAGTGCTTGAAGGATAAAAATGTAACTAAAGAACCCTTAGAAAAACAGGAAAGCGAGATAATATTTTCCCAGCGTGCTAAAAGTGACGTTGAATATTGCACAGACGAGGATGAACTCGCTAAAGAGACTGAGTGGATTAGGGCCAAGAGCAGGAAGAAGAGGAAGCTTAACACCTCACTCTCTCCAAAACAACAACCCGGAACAAGCGCCCAACAACAACAACAAAATAATGCTAAAGAGACTTCCGTCAAAAAAGTGCCTCCACCACCGCCAATCATAATAGATGGAGTTAAGAACTACCAAACGTTCTACGACTCGCTAACTGAAACAATACCACCTGAATCTTTTACCGCAAAAATGATGAATGGGGATTGTGTGAAGGTTAACGCCAAAACAGAAGACTCTTATAGAGCTACTGCCAGTTTTTTGACAGAAAAAGACTACCTTTGGCATTCATACGAGAACAAACAAGCTAGACCAATTAGAGTTGTTGTGAAAAAGTTACATTCTTCTTGCCAACCTGATCGTATCAAAGACGATCTAACAACACAAGGATTGAAAATAGAAAAAGTAGACAACAAATTGAGCTGGAAGAGTAAAGAACCACTCAACATGTTCATTTTATCATTTAATAATGAAGAAGATGTCAACAAAATCTATGGCATAAAGTATATTTTAGGGTGTAAAATTGAAATACACCCACTTAAAAATCCTAAGCTCATTCCCCAATGCAAGAGATGCCAGGCATATGGCCATACTCATAAATACTGCAGAAAAGAGCCAAGGTGTGTAAAATGCACTGGCAAGCATCTTACAGTCAACTGTACCAAATCTCCGCAAGAGAAGCCAAAATGTGTTCACTGTGGTCTACCTCACCCTGCCAACTATAGAGGGTGTGAAGTAGCTAAACAGATACAAATGATGAAAAATAAAAATATTAAAAAGAAAGTTGTGGCACCAACTACCCAACAGTCTCTTCCCTTACGAAATCTGGACAAACAGGCACAGAAAGCAAGTCTCCAGTCAACTACAAAACCCCTGCAAGTTACCACCTATGCGGAAGCTGCAAAACAAAGATCACAGCCTTTGAATCTAGAGGATAAGATTAATCAGATTTTAAAGTCTATTACCTCATTTGACAAGAGATTAGAGAAACTAGAATCTGGCACTAAAACAGCTGTTTTAAATATCCAAAAATGAATAACACACTTAAAATAATGGCGTGGAACTCTAATGGGCTCCTCAAACATCAAAATGAGTTGCAGGCGGTCCTAGATACAGAAAACATAGACGTATGTTTGGTCTCTGAAACGCATTTCACTAAGCAATCTTTTGTCAAATTCAGAGGATACATGGTCTATAATTCGCTCCACCCTGACAACTCTGCCAGAGGAGGTAGCGCGGTTATAATCAAAGACAACATTAGTCACTACGTGCAGTGTAAATATGAAGAACAAGACATTCAAGCCGTGGCTGTTTCTGTTAAAACCAAATATTGTCATGTGTCCATTGCAGCCGTATACTGCCCTCCACGGCACATGATAAGAAAAGAGCGATATTTACATCTCTTTGAACTATTAGGCAAGAGATTTATCCTTGGCGGCGATTTTAATGCTAAGCATACGCATTGGGGATCAAGACTTACTACAACTAAGGGAAGGCAGCTCTTAAGTGCAGTTAAAGATACACATTCCGAAGTTATGAGCACAGGTAAACCAACGTACTGGCCCACTGACCACCAGAAAATACCGGATCTTATCGATTTTTTTATATGCAAAAATATATCCGCCAATTACGTCAGTTTGGAGGAAGGTTTTCATATGAACTCGGACCACTCTTCGATTATATTAACGCTTAGTCAAAAAATCCTGCTCAAAGAAAGCTACTTAACCCTGGTTAATAAGTTCACAGATTGGGAAAGTTTTGCCCTTGATCTAGATAATATTATCGACCTTAAAACTCCGATAAAATCGCAAGATCAGCTTGACTCAGAAGTAAACAAATATATTGTTAATATCCAACAATGTGCGTGGAACAACACACCGCAATTAAAACGTAAATATAAGGGATTTATCTATCCTAAAGATATTGTGGAATTACTATCTGAGAAAAGAAAGCAAAGGAAGCAGTGGCAGCAAACAAGGTGTCCGCGAGATAAAACATCACTAAATAACCTTACTAAACGACTAAAGAGGAAAATTCTACAATTTGAGGATGAAACTCTGAATACCAACCTTCTTCAGCTAACCAATGACAAATCAACGGATTACTCTCTTTGGAAAGTGACAAAAAATCTAATAAAAAGGCCGATTGTTCAAATACCGCCCATCAGTCGCGTGCGGCGTACCGTTCTGAGCGCACGTTTACTATAATTACGTTCCAATGTTAAGAGTCGTTTTTTACAACTACCCCCCGTTAGTAAATTATTATCATGAGTAAAAGTGTCGAAGAAGTTTGTTTGAGTGTAAATAGTGATGAAGATGTTGAGGAAAGGGATCAGCAGACGAGTGATAAACGCTCATCTAGTCCCATATTATTACGTACTGGACCCGAAAAGCGATTAAGATCAGATATTGATGAAAACGGAGATGAAGAGGACGAATTTATAGCTATTACAAGAAATGCAAAACGATTAAATAGAAGTATATCTAAAAATAAAGAGTGTGAAAATAGTTTAGAAAAGGAGAAACTTTTTTTCTCAGAAGAGAAATACGAAATATGTATGACATCAAAAGAAGTTTTGCCAAAACAAATGGGACTTGCAAAGTTATTAAGAAAAGAAAATATTGGAGGTATCATCGCAGTTAAATATAAAAATCCGTATAGAGTGATTTTACAATTTAATAATGAAGAAGAAGCTATGAAACTGTGTACGAGAATGAATGAGCTAGGTTATAGATGCCAATCAACACAACAAATCAACGTGTCTCATGGTGTTGTCAAAAATATTGATTTGGATGTGGAAGAAGAAGAATTGGTTAAAGAATTTAGTAGTGATTATGAAATATTATCGGTGAAAAGAATGAAACGCTACACAGAAGAGAAATGGATAAACAGCGAAACTGTCCGTGTGTGTTTCAAAGGCCCAACTTTGCCCCCGTACGTTTACAGTTACGGATGTAGGTTTAAGGTGGAGCCCTATGTATTTCCGGTATCGCAGTGCTCTGGCTGCTGGAAGTATGGTCATCTTATCAGACAGTGTCCTACGAAGAAAATTATTTGTCCGAAATGCGGAGGTCAGCACACCAACTGCGAAACAACTGAATATTATTGCATTAATTGCAAAGGAGAACATATGGCACTCAGCAAAAATTGCCCTTTATTCCTTAAGGAAAAACATATTCGTTTAATCATGTCCCAAGAAAACTGTACATACAAACAAGCATTAAATATATACTTACAAAAACATGACAATAACGACAGGTCTGTAGAATTAAATTCTAATTCAATTAGTAACACACAAAATTCTACTGTTGATACAATAATTAACGAGCAATTAAACAATGAGACAGCAAGTAAAAAGCCAACATACAAGGAAGCATTATTAACAAATAGTAAAGGAAAAGATGATTGTTTAAATAGAAAGAAAAATGAGGTAATAAACTCATCTCGGAACACATCTCATCTCAGTTCGGAAGTAATAAGAAGAACCAATAACAAAAGAAATATCGAAAAGCCGACTGAAACAAAGATGCAAGTTGATGGAGAATTTAACAGAGTCGCGGAAGAAAATCAAAGCATAATACTGGAAAACAAGGAAGATATAGAAATATTTAGAAATAAAAGTTTAATTGGAAAAATAAAAGACATTTTGCTGTCGAGGACCAATAGGAAAGAAAAAATAGTTGTAATTTTAGAAAGTATAGTAGAAGAGTTTAAAAAGTATTTCATGCAGATATTTAAAGAATTAGAGTGGTTTAAGGTAATTTGTGACATGTTTAATAATGGCCAGTAACGCTAAAGTAATTAAGTTAAATATACTCCAATGGAACTCACAGAGTATTAGGCCTAAGCGTTTGGAGTTTGAAAGCTTATTAATTCAAGAGAAAATTCACTTGGCTATTCTTAGTGAAACGTGGCTAGAAAAAGAAAAAGACTTTAATATTAATGGCTACCATGTATACAGAAAAGACAGAGAGGACTCGTACGGTGGGGTTGCCATTGTAATTCATAAGTCGCTCAAGGTACAGTCGTCTGTAATTAGACTGGGCAACGTAGGAATTGAAATATTACATTTAAAATTGCTAAATTGCTCTAATTTGGAGAATGTCATGTCGATTTATTGCCCATCAAGTACACGCACTACCTCATCCGACTGGGATAATCTATTTAGTTTAAATTTAAAAAAAACATTGATAGCTGGCGACTTTAATGCTCACCACACAAATTGGTCATTTAAAAATGACACAAGAGGGATACAAATCATGGATTCAGCGATTGAGAATGGCTTTATTTCCTTGAACAATGGCAGCCCTACAAGAATAAGATTGGTGAGTGGTATACTACAAGAATCGTCTCCTGATGTTACATTTGTGTCATCGGACATTGCTGTTAACTTTAAGTGGGATGTAACAAATGAAACATTAGGAAGCGATCATTTGATAATAAAAATAAGTTTAAATTTTTACAGTAATTGCAGGCCATTTAGGGGGCGTAATTATAAGTTAGCCAATTGGAAGCTGTATAAGGAATATCTTATCGTAGCTTTTAGTTCCATAGTGGTAACAAATAATATTCAAGAAAGGTATGATTTTATAATTGATCAAATTAACACCGCTGCTAATAAGAGTATTCCACTAATTAAAATATGTACTGACCCTACTAGCAAATTTAGACCAAAACCGTACTGGAATCCTAACCTGTCTAAGTCTGTTGCTCAGAGAAGACTTATGCTCAAACAATTTAGACGCAATCCTACACCTTTAAATCTCTCAATTCTTGAAAAATGTATTGCTGATTCAAAAAAAGCCTTACATCAGGCTAGGCAACAGAGTTGGAGTGGTTATTGCAATAGTATTGACGAGACAACTACAGCTACAGAGATGTGGAACCGAATGCGATGGATTAAGGGCTATAAAAAGGAACCATTTCAACCTACAGACCAACAAAAAGTGGAACTATTGTGCAACTTAGCACCTCACTCTGTACTTCCCCCAATGCCTACCATCAATTCAATGAATCCAGCTCTTGAGGCAGATTTCAGTTATGAAGAAATGCAGAAATGTCTAAAAAAAAAAGACAGCGCCCCGGGACCAGACCTTATAACTTACTCAATGTTGTATAACCTACCAACAATTGCTAAGCTTTACTTATTGGATACTTATAACTTGATTTTTTCATACGGTTACATCCCCTCACAATGGAGACAGATAAAAATTATCCCTATTCCTAAGGTTAGTAATGAAAATGTTTTGACTAAGATTAGACCAATTGCTCTCATGTCCTGTGTTTGCAAAATTCTCCACACAATGATTAATAAGCGTTTAGAGTGGTACGTTGAGAAAGAAAAAATTTTATCCTCCGAAACTACAGGTTTTAGACGGGCCCATTCAAGTTTAGATGCGTTGGTAAGATTAATTTGTCATATACAAATAAGTTTTTCTAAAAATATCTCGACTTTAGCATGTTTCCTCGACTTAGATAATGCTTATAATAATGTCATAGTTACTCAAATTATTAAGACGTTGGAAGATATCAACGCGGGCTCTAAAATATCTAAATATGTATGGAAGTTTCTTAGTGACAGGCGTCTTGTAATAGAAGCGAAAAGTACCCACGACACTGACTGTGTATGTCGATGGACGCATAGAGGTTTAGCTCAAGGGGACCCGTTGTCCCCTCTATTGTTTAATATTGTTACCTCTAAGATTACGCACAACATAAATAACGTATTAATATCTCAGTATGCAGATGATTTTGTTTTTTTTACTAGTCAATCCCAAGTAAACGATAGCATTACCAACATGCAAAGGGCGCTAAACACCATGGTAGGGTTGTTACAAGAAATTGGTCTGCAGTTATCTACTTCTAAGTCGAAGTACTGTTTATTTAGTAGGGGATTTAGAACACAACCAATTAATTTAGTTATTAATAGTCTACCTTTAATCTTTACTGAAAACATCAAATATTTAGGCATGTGGCTTGATAGGCAATTACGATGGGGAAGACATATAAATGAAATTTGTCAAAAAACACAAAAATATCTAAATTTATTAAAAGTATTGTCTGGACCTTCATGGGGAATTCATCCGAAACATATTAGACGGTTGTATATTGCGCTAATCAGGAGCAGGGTAGATTACGGTAGTTTTTTATATGACAATAGTGCAAATTCGCACACATACAAGTTAGATAAAGTCCAGAATCAGAGCTTAAGAATTGTTGGTGGGTTTATTAGAAGTACGCCCATTCACACAATGGAGTGTGAGTTATGTATCCCTCCTCTATTTATTAGGCGACATTTTTTAGCTATAAAGTACACCTTAAAATTACAATCGTGGTCAAATAATACTACTGCTAGTCTATTAAAAGAACTAAGCACTCTTTGTACAAAAAGGTATTGGCAAAAAAAGAAAATTCCTCTATTAGTTTCAACATATGAAAAAACTCAAGAAGAAGCTATATCATCCAGTTATCCACTAGAAATGTTTACATTGAATACTTGGGTTACTAACATTCAAATAAATAATATTATCAAGTATGATCTAGATTCGATTAAAGGTAGTAAACACAATTACAATTTTAATATTCTAAAAAATGAAATCTTACATGAATTACGTAATAAATATGATAGTTGGCATAGAATATATACTGACGGTTCAAAGAGCGCTGGTGGACTAGGGGCTGCCTTTTATCACCCCGAAGATAAAATTAGAGGTTGTTTTAAGATTAAAAATAGTTATATATCTATAATGACGGTGGAACTTACTGCAATTTCAGAAGCTCTAATGTACGCTAAGACCAAAGGTTTACATAAGATAGTAATACTCACAGACAGCAAGAGTGCCTTGCAGCATATTGCTCGATGCGCCTCTGGTGGCAGAGGTGTTTCGAAAGCTTATGCCATTCTTAGTCTCATTCATGAGTTCAATTGCAGCTATAGAGATCTGAGATTGCAGTGGGTTCCATCTCATGTTGGCTTACCGGGAAACGAGGAGGTTGATTTACTCGCGAAAAAGTCAACTTTAGAAGGAATACCTATTGATGTTAATTGTCACTACTCGGAATTATTAAGTAAATATAAAATAAATTGTTACAACATGTGGAAAGAATACTTTGATAAAAAATCTCTCGAAAAAGGTGTTTGGTATAAAACGATGCAATGTGAACCTCCGCGTATTCCCTGGTTTGCCGATATGAGAATTTGTCGAAAGTATATTGTATTAGCACATAGGTTAAGGACCGGACACATGCCACTCAACAAGTTTGGCTTCCTAATGAAAAAAGTGAGTAGTCCAAATTGTCAATACTGCGAGTCTGTGGAGGATGTGCATCACTTGTTGGTGGAATGTGTCCGTAATCGCAGAGAAAGAGATGCCTTATTGGCAGAGTTAAAAATTAGTAAGCTAGATTTAGGTGCTGTTCAATGTTTTTTGTCTAAACCTTGTAGTGAGGAGGCTAAGAAAATTTATAGTTTTGTATGCAACTATTTAGCTAATAGAGCGTCTCTTGTCTCCTAGTTCGTATAAATATATTTTTATTATGAGTTATGATGGGGCTGACATGGTTATGTGTGATAACCAAAAGCCTCTAAATAAATAAAGATTTAAAAAAAAAAAAAAATACCGCCCATCAGAGACAGCGACGGCAAATGGGCCATAAGCAATGACCAAAAAGCGCTAAGGTTTGCTCAACACTTAGAAGAAACTTTTCAACCAAATGAAAGCTCGATAGAAATACTTGAGAGTGAAAATCCATTAGAAAACCAAAGAATTAAGCTTGTGACTCCTAAAGAAGTTATGAGAGAAATTCAAAATAACATTAGCTCGAAAAAGTCTCCGGGTTACGACCTCATTACAGGTGAAATTCTAAAACACCTCCCTCGCAAAGCTATAGTAAAGCTGACTAAGCTTATCAATGCTGCATTTATTTTAAAACATGTACCTAAGTCATGGAAGGTTGCTGAAGTAATTATGATTGCGAAGCCTGGGAAACCACCCCATGAAGCATCATCATATAGACCTATTTCTCTGTTGCCCGTGTTATCAAAACTATTCGAAAAACTGCTATTGAAACGGTTAAAACCAATAATAGAAGATAAAAACCTTATTCCAAATCATCAATTTGGCTTCAGGGAAAAACACTCAACAATAGACCAGGTACATAGAATAACTAACATAATCGAAAAAACGCTTGAACATAAGGAAGTCTGCGCCACCGTGTTTTTAGATGTTGCGCAAGCTTTTGATAAGGTTTGGCATAAAGGTCTCATATTCAAGCTCAGACGCATGCTACCAGAATTTGCAGATATCCTTGAGTCGTACATAACTAATAGAATGTTCAGAATACGGCAGGAGGACGCATATTCCGAGCTAAAAGCTATAAAAGCTGGTGTGCCCCAAGGAAGTGTGTTAGGCCCAATTTTATACTTGTTATATACATGTGATATCCCAGAACTGGAAAACAACACCATTGCGACCTTTGCAGACGATACTGCAATTATGGCTACCGGATCAAGCCACAGAGAAGCAGTAGAAAAAGTTCAACTAGCTGTGAACAAAGTTTATGACTGGACACAAAAATGGAAGATCAAACTGAATGAGTCTAAATCAATTCACATTGACTTCACAAACAAACACTTGGACTATCATCCAATCTACATAAATGGCATGCTAGTGCCTTATGCTAATACAGCCAAATACCTTGGCATAACTCTCGACGCCAAGTTGCGTTGGAAAGCTCATGTCAAAAAGAAAAGACAGGAACTCGATATACGTTATAAAAGTATGTATTGGCTACTCGGAAGGAAATCCTGTCTGTCAATACACAATAAAATAACCATATACAAGCATATTCTGATGCCAATTTGGACGTATGGTATCCAACTTTGGGGCTGTACTAAACAAAGCAACATCAAAATAATTCAACAATTTCAAAATAAAGTACTCCGGGATGCTGTCAATGCACCCTGGTACATAAGAAATGACGACCTTCACCGTGACCTTAAAATGGAATTCGTCACCACAATTATCCAAAAATTTGCTGAAGCCCACGAACACAGACTTCATCGACACGTGAATGTTGAGGCAATTCAGCTGCTAGACAACACAGACTTAGTGCGTAGGCTAAAAAGAACTAAACCTTTTGAATTAGTGTAGTGTAGTGTACAAAGTGAATGAATAATAGTAACAATGTTGTGCTATAAATATAACACATGAACATAGTGTTTTATAAATTATATCAGACTCTAAGAAAGTGCTACGGATTGTGTAAAAGTGCAAATGGACACTATTCTTAGTTTTAACATAATCTATCACGTAACATATTAAGTTAGAGTTAAATTGCTTATTAGTCTTTTAGGCTAGATCGTAATCAATTGTTAAGAATTTTGTTCTTACTAATAAAGTACAAAAAAAAAAAAATTTTCAAAAGTTGACTCGCCGACCGTTGCAGATTCGAAAATCGCTCCTTTCACTTACTACACTTATCAAATCAAATCAAAATCAAATCAAATTCATTTATTGCTTGTTACAGGTGTATGGTCAGTTCTTATAATTATTTGTTATTATAGGTATCTCTGTAACATACCCATGGGGTGTACAATGTTTCAAAATAATAATTACAACAAAATAAAATGAAATACATCACTGGTCATAATTACACTAACTACAATATTCATATGTCATTTTCAACTAAAAATTAAATTACGCCGGTTACAGTTATTATATGTCAAATTCAATTAATATAATATACATGACTGGTTACAATATTATTTAGATGTCAGTTTCAATTAAAATAAATTACGTCATGGACACTTTTTACTTCAATATAGTCAAATTAGTTTTGGATTCATAATCGTAATTTATAATCATAAGATAATTAGTCATAATAATACCATTAAACAGTCAATTTAGCTGTTTTATAATTATATTATATAATACATATTTAATCAATAGCTCGGTCATTCAGAAATTCATTCATTGAATAGTAAGCTTTACTTAAAAGGAACTCTTTAAGCCTGACCTTGAAAATATTCAAGGACGGGATATTTTTAATACAAATTGGGAGTCTGTTATTCCCATCCCAAACACACTTGATTTATACTTTACAGTTCTACACAATACTTCCCATCACTTCCCGTGGGTGTCGCAAAAGGCGAATAAGGGACTTGCCAGAGAATGGGCAGTAGCGTTCTCTGTAAAACTCAACACCATACACTGCGTTCGTAACCCACCTGCCAAGCGTGGCGATTATGGCAAACCCCCCATCTTGGGGGAGGCCTATGTCCAGCAGTGGACGTCTTTCGGCTGATATGATGATGATAAAACAATACTTAAAATTTATTAATATACATAATTTCCGAACAGAACGTGAGCTCTGAACGAAGCTGAACATGCTCTATGTTTTAATGAATAGTTCTTGAACAAAACTTGACAACTGAGATTCCGAACACAAACATTATATCTGTCTGCTCGTCTGTCAACCCTCATAAGTAGTTTCTAATATTTTCAGTAGCAAGAAACTAAGAAATGGTACAAACACTTTAGATCTACCACAAAATGCAAAGTTCTACGGCTCATCTCACCGCGTTGCTGTCACCACACATCACGTCACACGATAACACCATAAGACCTTGAAACTATCATAGTTCTATACCTCTCTCATTCCCAGGTACACAGATTTCCACGTAAACACGAACCAAAGCGAGGTGTGCCGTGTGTCAATGTGTTAATACTGGCACGTCGCCTCCTGCGGACTCATTATAAACGGCAACGAATATCTCCTAGATCTCCTTCTTTCTCAATCCACCGATAAACAGATTTCCACGTAAACACGAATCAAAGCGAGGTGTTCCATGTGTCAATGTGTAAAGACTGGCACGTTGCCTCATATGGACTCAATATAAACGGCAACGAATATCTCCTAGTTATACTTCTTTCTCAATCCACTCACACACAGATTTACACGTAAACACGAACCAAAGCGAGATGTACCGTGTGTCAATGTGCCAGTCTTTACTGGCACGTTGCCTCCTATAGACTCATTATAAGCGGCACCGAATATGTCCTAGTTCTCCTTCTTTTTCAATCCACTGATACACAGATTTACACGTAAACACGAACCAAAGCGAGGTGTACCGTGTGTCAATGTGTAAAGACTGGCACGTCGCCTCCTGCGGACTCATTATAAACGGCTTACGGTTTCGGAAACCGTGTGGGAGCTTTGCCGGTTTTGTGAGCTGTGTTGTACTGAGAGTGTGCTGTAGCTTTTTTTAGTTGCTTTATTATTTCAGCTTTGTAGATGCATGTAAGTTTCTCGCTAGTGAATGTTTGGTGTGAACACACAAAAGTGTTTCTGAAATGTGTTTAAGTTCGGGTTTAAGGTGTGTTTGACTTTTAATCCAGCATTAGTTGTTTGGATACGAAGTCAAAAGTCAAATCAAAGGTTATATAAAAGGCAAAGTTATTGATTCTCGCTTTTATTCATTCCAACAGATAGTTTTGTATCTGACTATAAAAATGCTGTAAGCGTACGTACACATGTCTATCGTATCTGGTAAGCACAACAAGTTTTTTTGAGCTCGTGAGGGAGGGTCACGAGCTCAAAAAAACTTGTTTACACACGAACGGTTTGGGCCGTGTTTGATCACGTTGTGACGGGCCACAGTCTGGCCACAGCCCTGTATATGTGTGGATAAACCTTTAGCCATATGGAAAAAGCATGAAACCCTTCAGTCAAAATAAGATGTAATTAGTTACTTTAGTGAAACATATTAAATGAACTCCAAATCGATAATATTGATAAAAAAAAATAGGTATTAAATTGTAATTAGCAATCTCCCTCACTCCCCCGTGAGAGACTATGACATCAGCAATGGGAATGACAGCAGCCTCTGTGTCAATAAATCATGGTGGTCATCAATCCGTTAGTCTGATTCTCTGTAGAGCAGCGGTGGATCCAAGATTGACGTTTGGGGACTTTTTTTTTTGGGACAAGCCTGCCACACATTCCCAACCACTGCAACTCCTGAAAGGCAGAATCAACAGTGGCGACCACCAGAAAAACGCCAAGCCAATGAAGCCCGACGAGTCCCGGAGAAACGATTCAACTGTCTTGGACGAATTTAATCAGAAAAGTACAGCGGAGGAGTAGGAAAAAATATATGTAATTTCCACGTCCCTCCTTATCAAGCAGGAGATAGAATAGAGCTAGGCCAATAGGCACCAAGGGACATAAACAACTGGGTTAAGCCCACTTGTCAAGCACCACGGATTATATATTAACACTAAAACTAATGGGTCCTAAATTGTGGGCTACTTTTGATTCCAGTAATAGGTATGGCAAAATCGCTTGATCGCACGGAAATTTGTTCTGGTTTCTACAAGGTCCGTGTAGTAAACTAATCCAGATGTAACCTGAATACTATCTAACATAATATTGCGTTCAGTTTGCCAAATAATACACTCCCATAAGATGTGGTGTGAGGATTGTTCGTATTCATGGTCAGCTGCCGAACATTGACATAAAGGCGAGGCCACAAGCCTAAAGCAAAATAATTTACTCTTAAAGTTGCCATGACCTGTGAGAAATTGGGCAAATCAAATCAATCAAATCGTATATTTCAAATAAACCATTTACAGGCACTTTTGAATTGTCAAGGTCGGTCAGTCCAACAAGATGAAGCTATTTGCACGTTCCAAAGCGTAGATCTCTATGGAGAAGAACGTGCAAGAAACTCCACGGACACTCTTTTAAAAAATAATAAATTGTTACAAATTTTTGTTTACATCATGTTGAAATTATACAAACATGTGAGAACGATGTAAAAGACGAGCAGGATAAAAGCGTCCGGGAAAGAAGGAACAATTCAAAGAAATATTTAAAATAAACCATGGCAACTGAGAAATGACCAGTCCCAACTGACAGCGCCCGTTCACGAACATGACGCATGCGCTAGCACCATTCGGCTCAACCATTTTGAAGGGAGCCAAATGATCCAACGCATACGCCACCATCAGCCAGACTTTTGTGTGAGCATGACACTCCCAACCGCCAGGGTACATTCAAGTCAAAAACAAACCTAAAACTGATAGCTATAGCTTAAGTTTAAGGTACACAGTACTCACACATGTGCCGTTAAAATGGATGAAATTATACATTGCTAAATAAAATTGAGTCTATACAATGCAAATACTGTTTTTTTTTTTACAATCTTCAGCCGGTCCAACAATGTTTCCAAATGCTAACAGATTATTTTGTGCGCCCTAGTGGCTATGGAGCCGGACCAGCATTCAGCCAAGCATTTTTATCTTCAATATAATCCCCCAACTTATAATATGCTTGCCTGCATAGTGTGCGTTTAATACAAGATTTAAATTTTGCCTCATTAAGTTCTAATATATGGGGAGGTATCTTATTATAACATTTTAAACAGTACCCCATAAAAGATGAGGCAACTTTAGCCAGTCTGAAACCTGGTTGAACTAATTGATCCCTATTTCTGGTACCATAATTATGTCTGTCGCCTCTTTTACTAAAAAGATGTAAATTCTTTCTGACATACATGATGTTTTCGTAAATGTATTGACAAGGTACCGTCATGATGTTAATAGGGCAACACAATGATCTACCTCCAGCCATGTTCTATCCAGCCGCCCACAAAAGGATAGAAAAAACTGGTGGAGGTGACGGCCTTTAATGAAATTTTTCCACCTACATTGCCATTCGGATAAAAGTTCCTCCCAGACGTCAGTCTGGGGTTTTAGTAGTCTAGAGATCTTAGCACGGTCGCGTTGCAGTAAAAACTCTACGTCCGAGATCTTTCTATCGTAGTAGTACATTGCAGCACGCCGCTGTACCTCTAGATCGACTGGGAGAACACCCGCCAGCAGCTGTTTCCAGTTTGGCTAGCATTGCAGAATTGAATCACCTGATTGTCTGATAAAAAGATGATTCCGTGCTTTGGAAGGCACGTATAAGCCGGTGGTCCCGTCCGCCAAATGGCGGTCGTCAAATAAACCATGTCAGAGGCCCTTGAGGCGGTTTAGAAACACTGACACTAGGGTGTGTGGGGTCGTTAGACATTACTGCCCACACGATAAGAAGAAGAGAAGAAATCATAAATATGAAAAAACGGGGGATGGGGTGTTATACGAAAAAGCCTGTTAAAGTCTCAATACAATCCTAATTTATAAAATTCTTCCGTTACTGCTTGAGTAAATGAGTGAGTGACTGACTGACGGACAACGCACAGCCGAAACTACTGGTCGTAGAAAGATGGAGTTTGGCATGTATCTTTCCTACACTCCGTAAGGGAGTACTAAGAGAGGATTTCCCGTAATTCCTACGAGAACGGGAGAAAACGGGATATGCGCCTATGAAGTCGCGAGCAAAAGCAATTATAGAACAAAATAAAGTCCTCGAAAATTCAAGCTTTTTTCCAGGATATTTCGTTCTAATTTAAAACCTATTCGAGTCCAAAATAAAATGTTATTCTATCCAACTATTCGCAAATCCCATTTTCCGGTTCAATAGCTACAAAGTCATCGAGCACCCATTTTAAAAACGCTACGACTATACAGTTACCCAATCTGTTTGCCATGCAAATGACATTCACTTCAGAGTACAGTTGACTGCACGTCGATGTGACAATTTGAGATTGACAACGCGGTATATTTCATTTTAATAGCTCCTAACTTTTTCGTAGTCTACTTACAGTATAGCTTATAAAGTCAATATTTTTCATACAGAGTGACAGAGCGATTATAAATCTAACCGCAACCACTCCGTGGCTGTCCGAGTAACACAATACCCCTTAGTAAAAGTGGTTATCAGATTTTTGGGCTTCTGACAACCCGTTGCGACTGTCAAATGACAGCCGGGATCAATGGTTCATAGTGTTTTCTGGGTCACGTACAGTTATGGTCCTCCATCCAAGAATCGACCTTGGCAGCTTTGAAGATAGACCCATATGTCTGTTACTATAAAACCACGAGTCCATCTTATTTCGTAGCAATAGCTGGTTTTTATCGTCGAAATTTTGAATTCTACGGGTGGTTGACTGTACGAGTACCAACGTTCTCATTATAGTTTGTATGCAGTGTCACGATCTTTTGTCTTACGGGACTCGGTATTTTGGACAGGTACTTCTTGAGAAAAGATAAAGATTTACGGGAAGTCTTTGTAGCAATATGTTTATGGTGTTTTGGTCAATTGGGGTTTATTATGATGGTAGTTGCAGATGATGAAATCTATTATTAATTTATTGGATTTCAATTACTCTCTGAGCCCACAGTTGTAGTGTGCAGCTCGCCTAACCTTATATTTGTAAATGCACACACTTATTATTGACATTATTACACGAATCGTTGAACTGAACAGATAGTCTATTCTGTAAATAACTATTTCGATATCGAGCTTCACCTGAGTGACAAAGTTCACAAAGTGAGCACACAACATAAAGGTGAGATCCATGAATTTGAAACTCACCTCGGATTCCACCGTCAAGATACGAAAATGTTGTTACAGAATAGGGGTACAGTTCTCTTTTATTTTGCCTACATCACTCTAATACATGGCGACCCTTAGCCAGCAATTAAAATTTTGCAATTTACGTGAAAGCGAACATGTCTGTTCTCAGTTGAATAAATCATGAAGATTTTTGCTGATAAAAGTTTGTGAAGATGGAAAATTAAAAGAAAGAAATCAAAGAAGAAATAAAAAATTACAGAAGAATCAGAACCAGAATCCTTATAGAAGAATCTGTTTGAAGAGGTGAAAACATTAAATAAGAAGACAGAAAAGGAACGCTGCTGCCGGGTGCCGGTAGAATGCTCAAGCCGTATGACAAGAGGATATGCAGGGCGCCGGGAGATAGATTGTACGGGTCTGATGTGGAGCAGCTGGGAGTCAGTTCCAGTCCAATGTTGAGGAGTTCATTCATCCACTCCACGTGAGACGTCGTGACCTACATATACGTTGCCAGTAAAACGCGAACCTACTGCAATGTAAATTTTGCACTGCTAACAATGTATTTTTTTTATATTCGACAATATTTCATGTTATTGCAATTAGATAATGCTATATTATTTTATATTTTGTTCTGGGGATTAGAAATGTCCCAACAATTGTAAGAGTTGCTTTCTAAACTAAAATATTTAAGAGAATATTTAGTGAAACTAGGTCCAGAAAGGCATAGACAAGATTTAACTTTTAAGAAACTAGTAGAAGCAGAAAAAAGCTGGCCAAGTGCAAGTCGGACTCGCGTGCAAAGGGTTCCGAACGAATTTTAACACTTCAGACTTATATTAGGTTTTCCTGTAATCTTTAGATAAATATCTATTATCACCATTTTTTTCAAAATTGTGGGCTCAGTAGTTTCGGAGATAAGGGGGGGGGAATGGTCATTTTTCGTCTAATTTCTTGAATAACTTCGAAACCATTTTTCACACTTTAAAATTATGAAAAAAATATAATTAAAACCCTCACAGTAAGCCCTTTCATTTGATATGTCACACGATATTGTTAAAAAAACTTGTTTTTTTTTTTAATTTCCTAGTTTGACCCCCAAAAGTGACACCCATACTAAAAATTTAATGATTTACGTAACGCGTTCGTGTTTGGGTCACAGAAGTCCATATGTGTACCAAATTTCAATATCCGGAGAAAACTGGCTGTGACAGACGGACAGACAGACAGACACCCGAGTGATCCTATAAGGGTTCTGTTTTTTTTCGGAACCCTAAAAATATAGTAAACTGGATGGTACTTTGACGCAGTTGAACCAAGAAGATAAAGATCGCAAGTTAGGCAAAAAAACTTGTGAGGGTTTCCAAACATTAATACAAAAGATACAATTAAATTATCAGAAAATAAATAATTTACTTTCTTTAGTAGAAAGGAGTAGTCAAACTAGTTCTAAGGATAACATAAAATATTCTGACTGTGTTACAAAAATGGCTGAAGCATTCGGTATCGAAAATACAATTTCCCTGTTGCCGGTGATGAATGGCCAGGAGCAGGTAACAAACCAGCTTATTGATGGAATCTTGCTTTATAGTTCGCTCATCAATGATGCCAGTAAAAGTCAGTTAATATAGTTTGTGTTAAAAACGCGT
Source organism: Lacanobia wlatinum (assembly GCA_947578705.1). Lineage (NCBI taxonomy): Eukaryota > Metazoa > Arthropoda > Insecta > Lepidoptera > Noctuidae > Lacanobia > Lacanobia wlatinum. Next base: position 25,941,074 of record OX388038.1, read on the forward strand.
CTCTCGCCTAGCGCAAAATTGCGTCTTAAAACTACGCAGATGTAGAAAGTTTGTTAGAAGATGTTCGCATTAACTTGTTGCCGAAAAAATCGTCTGTAGCCCTAGAAACACAACTATTCAAGGCTACTCAAGGCCGTAGAAGTATGGAAAAATTCGGACACAGTTATTATCAACACGTGCAGACAGTCAACAATTACAATTACAAATACTGCCTCTCAGAAGGCCAACCCCACTTCCGAGTGTAACATCTTTGCTCACGTGAGGGGCTGACACAAGTTTCCATACAGAAGAACAACGAGGCTATGGCAAACCCGAAACAATTTGGAGAGTAATAATGAAAATTTACGTTTACTGCTACAATTACAAATATTATTAGGTATAATTATTTTATGTTGTTATTATTTATTTTGTATTATTATAAGTTGACATGCTAAAATGAAATAAATAATAATAGTCAATGAGCCTGCAAAGATTTTTGGAGCATAGCAAGACTGTTGTGTCTGGGTCCTGCCTGGGTTCGATTGCTATTTTGAGCAAAATGCGGATGGGTTTTTCCAGCAGGAATCTTGTATGAGCAAGCCGGAAATGGATATCCATACGGCTGATCTCAGTTTGCTGGCCCACGTTTTATGAGACTTGAACATCAAAATTTGTGCGGTATACTTAACCTTTTCACAAATACAGGCTAATAAAATCAATAATAAATCATATCAAACCTTTCTAAGCAATACAAATTATTTTATTTCTATTTTCGTGGCCACTCTTAACAGGTCCATAGCCCTGAGTCTAGCTCTTACTAAAATTCTTAATAACGAGCCCTTAGGACCGACCATTTGACAAATTACCCTTTTTTAATTTTGCCTTAGACCTTAAGAGCCTAGCAAAATGAACTGTTAACGGACCCCGTCTTCTATGCTGACAGCTCTTTGAGGCGCGCGTGGAACACAGCGCGCCGTCGAGCCGGGCCTGGTTCTGATCGGACGGCGAGCCACCCAATGCTCGCCGTCCGCAGGCCCGCGCCTACGGTAGCTGGGAATAGCCCTGCGACTCCCGATACCCGGGGTGTCTTCTTCTGTCGCGGCGGCTGGGGAGTGAAGTTTCCCTCTCTCTCACGCGTTCGGCCTCCTCCTTCGCTAGTATGACTGCTTCGCAGAAGGAGGTGACCGCTTCCCATGCTTCCTCGCTCCGGACCATGGATTGAACCAGGGCCGGACGCGAGAGGTCGCCGCCGCCGATCGCCTCGACGAGGACACGGCGGTGCTCCGCCCGCAGGACAGGGCAGAGGAGTCTTGCCGCCTCGCCAGAGACCGTGCGGTATCCCCAGGCCAGCCGGATGGCCATGACCCTCTGGGATGCGTTGAGGTAACGGGCAGGTTGCTTCTTCAAAGTAAGCGCCCACACCGGCGCCCCATAAAGGGCCACGAACCGCACGACCCCCGCGTAAAGCTTCCAGCAGGAGTCGTTTGGACCCCCTAGATTAGGCAGAAGCCGCTTGAAGGCAGCCCCGGCCCGCCCGTCTGGAAGCCAAATATCGGAAATGCTTGACGAAGTTCCACCGGCTGTCAAGGACGAGACCCAGGTACGTCATCGTCGACCCTACGTCGATGTGAACCCCTCCTACCGTTATTTGGGATCCTGATGTTGGCCTGTTCCGAGATCCATGACAGAACATGGCTTCGGACTTGTGTAGGGCCACCTCGAGACCCAGCTGCCGGATCCTTTCAACGACTATCGCAACCCCGCGTGTCATAGTGTTGGCCGCCGCCTGGTGCGGCCCCCCTGTGCCTGGACCAGCGTGTCATTAGCGTAGCAGAACACGCTAAAGCCACGAGGTCCCACAGGAGCGACCCCAGAACCGAACCCTGTGGAACACCGCACGATATCTCTGGCCGGTTCCACTCTCCCCTGCTGGGTAACCGGGGTAGATGACGGCTCTGTCCATCAAGTATCTACCTTCGTCGCGTAGTCGAGACTAAGCGACTGAGATAGATCGGCATCCAGTGATACCAGAGTGCCTCCCTAATGCAACTTCAGGGCAGGGTGTTGAAGGCATTGGCGATGTCTAGAGACACCGCCAAGACGACCCCGCCCCGGGAAACCGTGTCCCCCGTTGAGAGGGCTCTCACGCGTATGATGGCGTCCACCGTCGAGCGGCCTTTGCGGAAACCGAACTGGTTCTCCACCAGATCCGGCCTTACTCTCACAAGATGCCCGACGAGGCGGTTTGCAATTACTCTTTCAAAGAGCTTGCCCGCCTCGTCGAGCAGCACGATGAGCCGTCATGCGGACGGAGGGCAGGGCGCCCCGATTTCTTAATGAGGACCAGTTTCCCCGTCTTCCAACGAAGTGAAAACTGGCCCCTCTCCAAGCATGCGCTTAGGAACCATCTTAGTTGAAACCCGAGAGCCTCCGAGGCCAGGACCCATGCTTTCCCAGGTAAGCCACCGGGTCCTGGGGCGGTATTTTTGTTCTTAAGCCTGTTAACCACCACTCGTTAACGGAGCCTTAAACAGAAAGTTTAGTCGTGTAAAACTGGACTGGTTAAAATAATATTTCCGGGGATGAATATGCTTTTTGCTTTAAGCGAAATTTTTATAACCTTAAAAAGGAAAAATGGAAAATTGATCTTTGAGATGCCCAATGAACGAATAAATGAATCAGACCTACAATGAAGCCCTGACGAATACCCCAGGAAGTAATCTGTCATCATAATAGACTGTCACTTTCAATGATAAAACCAAAATTTATTACTAGGAAAATGTAAATATGAATAGCTCCCCATCTCTAAAACCAATCATCTAATGAATCAAGTTTATTAGGTACGGCACTTACTTTGCGGTAGAATGAGTTGTTATCTTCATATTTCCTTTTGGTTCAACAAAAAAAGGTTAAAAATAAAAACATTTCATTGACTGGCACGGTTTTTAAGCTATTAGAAAAAGTCACACAAATAATCATGGCGTATACCATGAAATAAAAAATAGAACTTAATAAAGCTCTTCTCTTTTACAGGGTCGTTGTAATTTATGAATGAAACGTTGCAAATGCACAAAAAGATAACAACTGGTCTCGCTCGCTCCGTTGCAGACCTCGTCCATCGCTTACCAATAGGCGTTATCGAAATAATAGTGGGCTAACAAGCACCCTTATTGCGACAGATTCAATCACAATCGAATGAAATCAGTAATCCATTGATTTATAAATTTAAAAATTAAAACACGCAATGAATACAGTTAAATTGGCCAAATGAATGAGGTTGCAAAAAGAAAAATATTTTAAAGTAAAAGGTGGTACTGAACTTCCGCTGGGTAATCCGACTTGCCCTTTGCCTTTTTTTTTAATTTATTGACTTCGGACTAGTACCTTCATTTATGTTTGGGAAGACTTCCTAGAATGGAGTCAATAAAAAGAAAGCTACGTTGTGAACGAAGAAATCGTATTGTGGATCTTTCATTAAATAATTTCGTTGATAATGATGTGCAGTCAATGCTTCTACCTTTAAACATGTTGCATAATGTTCAGTTGTATCCAAAATATCGCATCAACGACAATTTAATTACTCCAAATAGCCGTATATCCAATTTTGTGTCGTTGTGTGCCACAATATTATACATATCGATACAAGGTTATGACTTCTGTGAGGTGTTTTTTAAAGAAAAATCATATATTTCGAGTTATTTGTCGTTCGTCACCAGTAACATCAACTTTTTTTTGTTAAGTTTGGGATTCGTCATGAATTTCTGGCTTATAAATTCTTATAAAAAGGAAAATATATGGTTTGTTTTAAAATTTCAAGAAATTCATAGATTTCTCAACAATAAGAACAGCTTCAAACTTTTTATCACTTGTAATTGGTTTACAGTTGTCTTGTTCCTTGCATTTTACATCAGTCCCTTAATTTTTTTATTTTTCACTCTAAAGATCAAAATATTTGACGCTTTAATCTTGATAATTTTTGACGCTAACATTATTTATGCTACCAGACTTATTCAGTTGTTGAGAGATAAAGTTGATCTATGGAGTATTCATGTTCTTCAATATCAAAGCGTACAGTATAGGGACAGAGAAGATAATTGTAGAAAGATGTTTCAGGCTTACGTTAATATATTGGACTGTTATCAAATCTACAAAGCTTATTTTCAATTAATGGTAAGTAAAAACAAACTGCTGGCCTTTTGAGTTCAAATATCGAGTCGCTCGCGAGACGCCGATGCGCTCGTAGTTTGTTTACTCCGTATCGCTTAAGTCAAGTTTTTTCTGGAGTACCCAAATAAATTGAGAATGGAAGAAAAAAGTGACGGAAGTAACGCGGAAGAAAGCGATTCGATGTTAACTTCGATTTCCTTTGCGGGTGAGGCGAGTAATAGTATGAACCAGAAAGATTGCGAGATTAACAGTGGAAGAATTGTGGAGAAAAGAGCCAGGGAAAATAGCGATGAAAGCTTCAGCGAAGAGGGTTTTATAACGGATCAGAAGGTGACCTAAGCGCCTTTTAAGAAGCTGGACGAATAGGGAACAAACTTGCTTCATACCCAGCAGGTTTTTTGGTCCCTGGCTAAGTCGGTCGAATCGAACTTCTGCCGCCCATTCCACTGAGGAGAAAGCGAACTTGTTTGCTTCTTTGTTTGCGGAATCTTCACGTCTGGATCCTGGTGGCGCGGAGACCCCTGCTTCTCCTGCTGGATGCGAGTCGAGTAAGTCGAACATTCGCATTCATCAGAAGGACGTCCGTGGGGTACTGCGTAATCTAAACGTGAACAAGACTAGTGGCCCCGACGGGATAATAGCAATTGTTCTTAGGACTTGTGCGCCTGAGTTGTCTCCGATCTTGAAACGCCTATGTCGCCTTTCGTTTGAGACTGGAAAAGTACCGAAGGCTTGGAAGCAAGCTAACGTGCAGCCCGTGCCCAAGAAGTGTAGTCGAGCTGACCTGTCCAATTATAGACCCATCTCGGTGACGTCCATACTCTGTAAGAGTATGGAACGCGTGCTGAATCATAAGCAGGCATACCTAGAAGCGAATGATATTGACTGACAATACGGGTTCCGCCGAAATCGATCAACTGGGGATCTTCTTGCGTATGCCAGTCATAACTGGAGTGAAGCCATAGAGAGGCACGGGGAGGCACTAGCGGTCTCCCTTGATATCTCGAAGGCCTTTGTCAGGGTCTGGCACGATAGCCTTATTAGTAAGCTTCCTTCCTTCGGTCTGCCCGCCGGATATGTGATTGGATCGCGGATTTCCTGAGGGATCGGTCTAATCGAGTAGTTATTGATGGCTGCTCGTCTGGACTGCTGGATATTAATGCCGGGGTTCCTCAAGTGTTTGTGTTTTTGGCAATGTTATTCTTGCTGCATATTAATGATTTGCTTTAACCTGGTACCTTTGGGTATGCAGGCGACAGCACTGTTGCTGAGAGATACGTGTCCGACGCACGTGCTGGTGGGTCGTAGATCCGGTCTCTCCGGTAGGCTATGTTTGAACGCTTGAACGTGTCCTTACAGGCTGTCTCTGAATGGGGCCATGCCAATCTGGTCAAGTTCAATGCTCCCAAGCGGGCCCTTTCGTCTGGTCGCCAACTGGCACAATGGTGCATTCCGGGATTTTTTGACAGTTGGCGGGGCAGCCTTTCATGTGTGGCTAGCACACTACTTGGGCTCCCAACTACCTGCGGTCGGCTGGCAGCGCATCGTGTCTCGGATCCCGCTACCCTCCGCGAGTAGTCTCCTGATACGCCCATGTCTGCGCAAGCCTGGTTGGTCTGCCTGCATTGGAACAACTATTTCAACCCAACTCCTCTGTATTGAATACACTGAGCATCGTACCGTAACGCAGCTAGGCCATTTGGCGGTACATCTTTGCCCAGTGGGTAGTCACAAGCCATCGGACGAAGCCTACCACCAGTTAGTGTCACCTGATTTGCACCACCCGGGGACCACGTGTAGGGTCAAACATTGGGTATTCTCCTACGGTTGCGGAGGTGACTCGGTCCCCAAATTGGTTTTAGCTTTTACCTTTGTAAGATAAAAAAGCCTTTAAATAAATAAAGATTTAAAAAAATGTTCTAATATAGTTAAAAATTTAACAGATCTATCGTATTTCAGATCATTTTCCAAACAACGCACTCGTTTTATAAGTACCTTGTTAATATGCAAATTTTTATTGAATTTTTTAAAAATTCATCTGGTGGTCTGGTGGTAAGTATTCACACATTCCATCTTATATTGAATTATTACTAAAGAGAACGTGCACGAACTTATAGGTGGCAGCACAGAAGTGTCAATGTTACGTTAAGGTAAACATTTAGGAATCACGGTCACTAGATGACCACGCCGCTGCAACTCCTCAAATGGAAGCATGTAGGAACTATAGGTGGCAGCACAGAAGTGTCAGTGTATTTATGATAAAAAGTTTCGAATTTGCAATGCCAGGTGGCACACTCGATGCTGCGTACGTTCCTTATACTTAAGAAATTGTCTTTCTATTTATTTTAATACTTTTTACAGTTTCTGATACATGTAATGTTAGCAGTAATGGCCTGTTTCATATTGAAAACGTTGATACTTCACGTCGCGTTGAACCTGCACTGCGAGCAGTTTTATATAGCTATATCGAATGTTCAAGATTCATGCGCTCTTATTTTAAACTCAAATTGTACAGGTAATTCTGAGCTTTTTTTACCCGACTGCGTCTCGATTTCTGGAAAGACGAAAAAAAAACACCTTACAGTGTGGGTCCTGGATTTTGCTAGACAACGCATGTACAATTTATCAATTTACATGATATAACACAAAATCTTTGTCATCATCTAATGAAAGATGAAGGTATACATTTCTCAAATGGTATCTTAGAAAGAGGTGAGGGTCGCGGGTAGCCGGTGGATGAGAAACGCACAGGACTGGTTGTTATGGCGACACTTAGGGGAGGCTTTTGTCCAGCACTGGACGTCTTTCGTCTGATTTATGATGATGATCTTAGACAGAAAGTTTTCTTTGGGACCGACTTACAGTTATCTGCACTGCCTCGGACCATTAAGTTTATTTATAGGATAATAAAGTCTTATAACATTACAGATGCTGAAAGAAGGTTATGCAAGAATGTTAAACGCCTACATCGAGCGAAATTCAACAAGCTGGATGCCTGTCGGATGTTCTACGTTGATGCTTCTTTATCGTTGAAGTTCATAGCGTTATTAACTCAGTATACTTTTGTGTTACTACAATTTGCGTTTCTGTAACTTTCTTACTACCTACACTTTACACAATATAAACATTGCTGGGGTATTTGTTGCGGCACTTTTTTTCCCAACTAAAACACTAAGCCCAAGCCGTCACCACTTGGTTAATGGCTTGGGTAATTCAGGGGACTGTCTTCCTTTAAATTTTGACGTTAAAAAAGTGCTGATTATCAGCCTGGTTTAAATAAAAGTCTTTAGATTTTGATTGTTTCTTTTGTATTTCTTTTCTTTCTTGTAGCCTCAAATTCTAACCTATAACTTTATTTTTAACCACAAGACACAACGCCTGTCTTCTCGGAGGATCCGTTTATTTCTATGTAAGTGGCTGAACTTAACACCTTGTGTCGCGTATCTCTATACTTGGAATAAAAAATCATAATTTATTGGAATTCAAATAGTCAAATATGAGTGTAAAACTTGGACGTTTTTCCAAATAGTCATTCCATTTTGAGTACTTGGAATAACACACGGCGCGTTACTACATAGAAGTACGTTGTTTGGTTGCACAGCCTTTTGTTTCCTGGGATATTTTGTGATAACAGAAAATATTTTGTGTGGAAAGGCGAGTGGGGTCCTACTCATTTGTTTTATGAGGAGCTTACAGAGGGTTTAGCACATTGATATATAAAAAACCCAAGATGCACAGTCTCGAACAAATGCAACACTCGAAACTGTCGTTAAAAACTGACATGTATCAAGTGATATGTGTGAGTTGTGTGTAGTTATACTATAAACAATTTTTTTTGCAAATTCAACCTTACGCGGATCGCTTAAATTTGTTTTTGCAAAGCAGTGCAGTATGGCGAGTGATGCGCATTTTTTTGCAAATTCAACCTTACACGGATCGCTTAGTTGTTTTTGCAAAGCCGTGCAGTATGGCGAGCGATGCGAGACTGTTTGAAACTAGCGCACAATTATACATATTGCGCTTGTTTTTTGCGGCGTTTTTGAGATGCTGACTGTGTATCTTGGGTTTTTATATATCAATGGCTTAGCATGAATAATTTTGACGTATAGTAACGTAACGTAAAAAGACAATGTCCAAATTCGCCCTGTGCAATATAAGTATCGGACATACACGATAATTCATGTTCTATTTTATTATATTAGTTGCAAGTACTTTTGTAACACGGACTAGCTGCATGCCAAAATGAACACCAAAAAATATTTTCACGAATAATAACATGAATCGCCGCCATCTTCACCAAACGTCATGTCATATCAAAAAAGATTAGGGATGCCCAATCGATTGTAATCAATCGATTGAATTTTTAAAGAACTGTAGTGTAATTATTTTGAATATAAATCATATTTTGAATTTATTTCGAATAAAGAGCAAACAGAAGATACAATAAAAGCATTCAATTACCATTCCATATATTATTCCCTAAATGTATACTTAATTCACAAAAACCTTCTGAGTATAGGTACTTTGTGAATGAGGTTATACTGGATTTTAAATACTTAGATAGTAAGAATAATGCTGAAGTGATCAAAACCTTCGTATTTCACCATGGTCATTATTCAGGGTTTTCTTATGATCGTTTAAGAAAGTGTGTGGTTTACTTCTAACTAAACGATCGCCGCAATCGGGTAAAAATACTTATCGTTACTGAATACATTAAGTAGGTAGGTACTACAAATGTTTTTGTTATGTTATATAAATGTTATTAAGTATTCATATTATAAAAAGTATCGAAGAGTGTTTTTATAAGTTAAGTAGGACATTGTCATCCTTGTAACAATATCTTAGGGAATATCGATAAGTTGTATCGTATTTTTACACACACTCCTATTTTTGACGTCACTAACTTGTCACTTGTCTGTCTGTCACCTGTGCTTTCACTGTTTACATTAGCGTCGCTTGCTCTTTGTAATTGTGTCGGTGTGTTTTGGTGACTTTCGGGACTACTAATATTACGACTAGGCTATTATAATGGACTCTGATTGCTTTCAAAAACGACCAGACTAACACATACGCTATAGAAAGTGTATTTTGTGTAAATTGCGGCTCTGCTGGTGGTTCCATGTTGTTGGAAGATGATCAGATTCGTCATTGAGTACAACAATGGACTGCACCTCTTTTGGTAATTACATTTTTACTTTGTTTGCACCTATATTATTTTTTGTTGTACCTTTCTGTTTGCGATCTCTCAGACTTTTTTTTCACTAATAAGTTTCTTTACTAACACAATATGTTTGCAATTTTCGTTTCCAAAAAAAAAGAAACAATTTATAAAGTATTTTGGTATATTCATTATAATAGAAAAAATCTGATAGGTAAATACTCTATAAAAATACAATTGAACTAAGTATGTTTTTTTTAGGTTCAAGCTCATCTCATATGCACCACTTGTTGGACAAGAGCTCAAGAGATGACTAACACTTCTGTAACAAGTAATGCTGGTAGAAACTGTGCACTCTGCAATAAAATGTTCGCACCTCGGGCATGCACACTCACATCATCTGATTCATTCATCTGAAGACCGCATATTCTCCATAATGATGCCATTTTTGTGCAAATACAGCAATTAGTTGCACCACAAAAAGTAAGCTTTAACCTCCATTTGTAACTATTTATATTTATAATGGCTCTGTATAGAAGAGAAAATATAAAATAAAACATGTTTATTATATACTTATAACATGTTTTTATATTACAGGTGACTGCAAATGATTACATATGTGATGTTTGTCATACATTATTTGTTAAGAGTTACCACAACATCACAAGATTTGCAAGAAGTACCAATGGTTGGTCATCAACATGATCAACGTGTGGTAAATGGTTGTTCTCTGGCACAAATCCAATGTCACTCCGTACAAGCAGAAAGTATCAGCCACATTTTAGATATTATGTGAAATTGAGTTCAACCCTGAAAGGTGAGAGACGTTTTTGATTGGTTAACTATTGCAAGAAATTAGGCTATGGTAAACATCAGATACCCATGCAATAACAGTCATTGACCCTCATACATTTATTGACTTTCCAAATAACAAAAACAGAAATAATGACATAAAGCTGTCCTGAATCAACTTCTATTGTGATCCTTTAGGTTTTCTAGTAATGAAAAACGGTTCATAATTTTTTGTTTGAGTATCCACGAAGGGACATTAGAGAAACATCTATGTACTTTATTACATGTTTATCTGGTGCCGACCATAGTATGCTTAAACTTGCCTGATGTGTTATTTTGTTTAGCTTATAGATCTTTTCTGGTCAGTTATAGTCATGCAACATTTGTAGTGTAAATTGTTTTATTTATTGTACTATAAATGCAATGTGTAACCAACATTTTTTTTTTTGTTGCAGGTTCAGCCATCAGATTTGAATGAACTACAATTAAATAATTCCGAAACCATATGGATATTACGGGGCAAAATTCACAGCCGCCATATCAGCAATAAAACATATTTTGTTTACATAGCAATTGATTCAGCTCAAATTGGTCGACAAACAATCGTACAATATTGCTGTAATTATGACCATTATTTTGTATTAAAGCTATGCGAGACATCAAAATAATGTCGACCCCTGCACAGTTTTTAGACAATATTTTAATTGCCAATTTAGATGATGACAATAAACATGAAATTAAAATCTTTGTTTTATTTCTTATTCAAACATAATCAATCAGTAAGTTAAAGTAGGACTGTAGGTTTAACACAACTTACCGGCTACCTAATTGGTAAGGCTGGTTTCATAGCCACGCGTTTGAACAGCGCGCAATGTTTTATATCACTACATAGTATAAAACAAAGTCGCTTTCTCTGTCCCTATATCCCTATGTATGCTTAAATCTTAAAAACTACGCAACGGATTTTGATGCGATTTTTTTTAATAGATAGAGTGATTGAAGACGTAGGTTTATATGTATAATAACATCCATTAAATAGTGAAGAAATACTGTTATTTTTGAGGTTTTTAATGTGATGTCGTAAATAATTACATTTTATGACGCAGACGAAGTTGCGCGGGTCAGCTAGTATACATTAATATACACAAACATTTAATCTCACTCCAAAACCAATGCTAAGAATACAGGTATCCACTATCTACCTATGTTAATTAGATTCTATGCATTTAAACGTTGCACTTACCTATTTACTTACTTACACCTAGGCTTTAGAAAAAAAAAACTGCAAAGGTACCTAATTATTTAGGTAGGTACTGAAAATAGCTAAATGTATTATGATTTTGTTAATCAGTTTCTTAAAGATCACTCGGACCTATGAAAAACTATATCTAATATTCGTTGTCATGGTTAGATTATAACCTCAAAATCTGATACTTTTTTGGACATATATCTTTTCTGCAGCTAGTCCGCTATGAAAATAAGATCTTATAGGAGTTTACTAATTATCAACAACACAATACATAATTTTCCGATGCTCCTGGCTCCAGGGCGAACAATGTATGGGGGCAGAGCAATCTCCTTTAACCATAACTAGATAATACTCGTTTCACACATAATATTTAATTGAATTGGTTACTATATTCTTGTTTTTGCATGTCACACAAAATTAAACCAAAATACTATGGGGTTGTAGACGCAGCAGCGAGCTGAAATCCGGAACACGTGCGTCTGCGAAACATCCCCGACGAGCTACAGAACCGGAACGCATTATTATGTTGAACTCGTAGAGCATTGTACGAGCCCTGTGCATAACTGACCCACAGGGCGCACGTGTACATTGACTGAAAGTAGGCCCTAAACAGTGTTATTTTAAGCTCTCGCGTACACCGTACGAACCTGCGGGCCAGCATGTTACGCCTGACAGACAATGTTCTACGTTCTGTAAATCTGTGAATCAGACATACATAATTGTACAGCTCATGAAAAGTGTATTTTTTATTTATGGACGAAAGAAAATCGTCCTTTGGAGAAAAAAGTAAGAAGCCATAAATGTGTTTCGGCAGAAACAAAGTCGTCGAATGAAAGATTTACAAGGTGCGTCGGTGAATGACATATACATCATTTTGAAGGTCGTTAAAAGTGTGTTATTTTTATTATGGTCAAAGAAAAATAATTACATTATACACTAAAAAATCGGCCTTTGGCATAAAAAGTTAAACGTCATAAACGTGTTTACGTGGTATGGGATAATATTTCCTTTCGGATTCAATCTCAACTCAAACTCAAACCATTTATTTCAAATAAACCATTTACAGGCACTTTTGAATTGTCACGGTCGGTCGGTCCAAAAAGATGAAGCACGTTCCAAAGCGTAGAACTCTATGGAGAAGAACGTGCAAGAAACTCCACTCCTCCACAAAGTTTTGTTTACATCATTTTGAAATTATACATATATGTGAGAACGATGTAAAAGACGAACAGGATAACAGCGTCCGGAAAAATAGGAAGAATTCAAAGAAATATTTAAAATAAACTCAACTAAAACTCAAAAAGATTCAAAGTCAACTCCCGTCATAAAGCTTACGAATCTTATAAAGAAATAAATCGCGAAGCGCTTGCACGAGTTGCTATGTGCATTATTATTGCGTGTGTTAATCAGTCCACGAACTAAAGGTTGTTGCACAGACAGACAGGTTCCATGTTGAGTATGGAACCCTAAACATGAATTAAACCAACTGTGACTATGGCGTACATGTCTGTTTTTTTTTCATTGATAGGCACACGTTTGACCACTATCTCACCTGATGATAAGCGATGATGCGGTCGAAGATGGAGCACGCTTGCTTAGAAGTAACCTATTCACTCTTGATTTAAAGACTCCCAGGTTGTAGCTATTAGGAAACAGACTCTGGCAGGGAATTCCACTCCTTAGCTGTACGCACAATGAATGTGTTCCCAAAACGGGTTTAGTGCCTGTGGGTGGGATGTGCACCATGTACCCGTGGCGCATTGCAATACGTCGTGTGGTCCGATGATGAAACGGGCATGGCGGAATTAAATTATGCAATTCCGTCGTACACTCCCCAAAATGCAACCAATAGAAAACCGTCAGGCCAGCAACTCGGAGTCGATGCTCAGTCTGTATACCCCTTTAAAGATTAAAGTCGTGAAGGTTCCGTGTCACAAGAACTTGGCGAAGACTTTGCTTTCATCACATAAGGACTATTGCAACCAACTCTGAACGTTATCCTACAACAGCATAAGTCTGCATACCCCTTTCAGCTTTATAGTCGTGATGGTTCCGTGTAACAAGAACTTGGTGAACCCTTCGCTGTCATCTCATAAGGACTAATGCAACCAATATGAACTTTGGCACATAACAGGACATTTCTGTTAACCCCTTTAAGGTTAATAGTCGTGAAGGTTATAAGTATAATAGTTATAGTACTCGTAGAGTACCTAGTGAATATCTTTTGCATCTTCTTCTTATCGTGTGGGCAGTAAGGTCTAACGACTCCACACACCCTAGTGTCAGAGTTTCTAAACCACCTTAAAGGCGTCTGACATGGTTTATCTGACGACCGTCATTTGGCGGCCGGGACCACCGGCTTATACGTGCCTTCCGAAGCACGGAATCATCTTTTTTTTTAATCGACGATCAGGTGATTCAAGCCTCTTTCTTATCTTTTGCATAATCTTTATACAGTCAAAGCCTAGCGTTTATTGTTTTGCTTAGAAGTAAGCTAAAGAACTCATTTTACGAAAAGCAGTATTGTAAACCTTTTTTTATTTAGCCATTTCCATGGGCTTTGGTATTTGAAAAGCACCATATACGACAGTAGATTTGAGTATAGTAGAGTCTCAATAGCTTCTTGGACCAGAGCCCATACATTTTCTACACATCTCCTTTTCACAAATTAACAGATTGTTTACGCCGACTGCGCGCAGCAGATTGGTTTTGATGCAATACATTATAACACCACTTGTTCCGTTTAGATCAAAGGAATATAAATATTATCCGCGCCTATTTTAGTGTCACGGTCGCCACGTACGGAGGACAGATTCTAGGAGTAAATGATATAACGAGTGCTGTTACAATACTGCCTTTAATATAGTAGAACATTATTTTTTATAATGTAATTACGGCTACTACCTCACACCGTCATGTCCAGGAGACTTATCCCATTTCAGGTCCCTTGAGACAGATTCAACCTCCCCAGCGGTGAACATGATAGGCGTGCCCTCAGACTCCTCCAGCACCCAACCCACCTGTCGATAGACCTAGTGATGACTCTGTCCCAAACGAAGCCATAACTAAATCGGCAATAGTGTTGGGTTCGTTCACGCCACCGACGCACACAGGCAAGCCCGACTTGGGATTTAAGCCGATTGTGACTAAAATTTTTAGCATCGAGATGACTCGAAATTTCGTTCATCTTTAATTGATCTGCGTTGTGCTTAGTAAATGCATGGTGTTATTCTTACATTTTCATGTTGCTTTAGCAAAGTGCAGTTAATCAGCACTTCCACATTCTCTCGCATACGCTGCTGCTAGTCTATTCTGTAAATAACTATTTCGAGCTTCACCTGAGTGACAAAGCTCACAAAGTGAGCTTTATTGCAAACATATAAAGGTCTTATATTTATACCAATTTGATGCTCGGATTCCGCTGTCGAGATACGATAATGTTTTTACAGAATAGCATTACTGTTCAGATTTTATGGAAAGAACTTAGAACAAAAATTAACCAAGTATTTTTGGTTGAAGCTGCTGAAAAAATAATACTTAACTTTAATTTCCCTATGAACCCAATACTGAAAAAAATTCTATGCAAACGATGTCGTTGGAAGAATCTATTATTTGATAACCATATTTTAAGAAATGATCACATAAAAAAAATGGTGGTATTACTTTGTACTTTAAAAAGATTATGTTTATGTCTGGTATGATTGTACTTATCACATTACATATTTTGTTATTGGGACGTACTGCTATTACAAAATAGGAGCTAGAATAAAGCCCTGTCGAACACCGCACGCAATAAAGGGCAAATGTCAAGGGCAAAATAAACATTTATTCGTAGGAAAATTTTATTATGATTCGTCCCTTTTTCTAAAACCAATAATCTAATGATTTAGGCTTATTAGGTACGGCACAAACTTTGGGGTACTATTAGTTGTTATCTACATATTTTATCAAACCCTTATTATGGTTCGGTAAAAGAAAAAAATATCTCTGACTGGCACAATTTTTAAGTAATTAGAAAAAAGGATTTAAAGAAGCTTATTTTTACCGTTGCGACTTTTTTATAAAACTTTGCAAATGCTCAAAAGGATAACAGAACTGGACTCGCTCGATCCAATGTAGACCTCATTCATAGCTTATCAATAGGCATAGTCAAGGTAAAGAGTGGGCTAACAAGCACCCTTTTTCGTGACACACTAAATGACGGATTCAATCATAAACGAATGAAATCAAAAATCATTTGTGATGGATTTGTTCTTGTCTATGTCAGAGATGAAGTTTACGATGGAGCGAGCTTACCCAGAAGGAGCCTTACTCCAACTTTGAAGAGATCAGGGTTGAAAGCGTTCGGAAACACAGACGAAGGTAGAGAGTTCCGCTCCTTTGCATTGATTTATAGATTTAAAAATTCATCTAATCGACAAAAATTAGAATGACGTATTACCCGATTCGCAATTAATACTATTGAATTGGCTAAATGAATGAGGTTTCAAATGGAAAAAAAAAATTAAGTTAATTAAGGTACGGGACTCTCGCTGGGCAATCGACTCGCTCTTTGCGGGATTTTTTAATTTAATCTCTTCGGACTTATACCTTCATTCGTGTTTGGGAAGGCTTCCTAGAATGGAGTTCTCCTCGACTCCATGTCCGACACTACGTTGTGAACGAAGAAATCATATTGTGGAAGTTTTATTAAATAATTTCGTTGACAAAGATATGCAGTCGATGCTTCTACCTTTAAACATGTTGCATAATATTCAGTTCTATCCAAAATATTGCATCAAGGACAATTTCATTACTCTGAATAGCCGTCTATCGAATTTTGTGTCGTTGTGTGCCACAATATTATATATATCGATACACGCTTCTGACTTCTATGAGGAGTATTTTAACGAAAAACTATTTTTTTTGGATTATTTGTCACGTGTCACCTATAACTTCAACTTTGTCCTGTTTAGTTTAGGGTTTGTAGTAAATTTTTGGCTTACAATTTCTTATGAAAAGGAAAATATATGGTTTGTTTTAAAATTTCAAGAAATTCATAGATTACTCAACAATAAGAATAGTTTCAAACTTTTTATAATTTATAATTGGTGTACAGTTGTTTTGTTCCTTGCATTATATGTCAGTCCCATTATTGCATTAAATTCCATCGTAAAAATATCAATTCGTAAAACATTTGGCAATTTAATCTTGTTGAGTTTTGACGCCAACATTATTTACGCTACCAGACTCATTCAGCTGCTAAAAGATAAAGTTGATCTGTGGAGTGTTCAAGTTCGTCAGTATCAAAGCGTACAGTATAGAGACAGAGAAGATTATTGTAGAAAGATGTTTCAGGCTTACGTTAATATATTGGACTGCTATAAAATCTACAAAGTTTATTTTCAATTAATGGTGAGTAAAAAGCAACAGCTGGCTTTTAAATTCGAATATTTTTTTAATATTTATCAGAAATCTATCGTATTTCAGATCGTTTTTCAAACAACGCAGTCCTTTTATAACTCCCTAAGTAATATTCAAATATTAATTGCTTTTTTTTAATTTTCTAATGATGGCCGGTTTTATGTAAGTATTTCACATTCTATTTTATAATGTAAGTATTTCACATTCTGTTTTAAGTATCATCAAATCATGAACTTTTGTTGATCCTAAATGAATTATAATTTTTGGAGCAATTAACTTTAAATCAATTTTTCTTTTTTTATTATAAAAAGAAGAAGGATCAAAATTAACCCAAGTCCTACAGCAATGAGGGGTATCTCAAAAAAAAAAGTGACAAAAATGGGCATAAAAAGAAGGCATAGTTCCAAATGTCATTCTTACGGTCTTACATAAAAAAAAAATGCTAAGAAAATTCGTTCAAGGGCAGTATGTAATATCTACACTGAATGTACTACAAAATTACTACGAGTACATTATTATTACTTGAGAAATACTTGGTTGTGTTGACTTGACTTCAATTATTGAGTTTGGGCATCGAAGAACACAGGTTTTGTTTTCACTTGTTCGACCACCAAACATCGAACTAGTGAGAATTATAACTTTATAGTTTGATCATTAGCATTGTTAATTACAAAAGAATAGACTCAGATAGAATAGGGTAGACTATGTAAATCACACATAATATTCCATCTATATGGTTATTCCACTACTAATACTGTTGTTTTAATTAAAATGTTAAGCGTTGGCCAACTACCCTGACTTGTGATCAAGTTTTATTGACGTAAGAAGGTATTTTTAAGAGGAACCTATTACTTTATGATTGTAAGATGTTATGGTGTTGGTGATGTTTTGTGATGGTATGTTGATGTGTTATTAAGATTTTTAAATTCAAAAACTTTTATTTATAGAAAATAGGTTAGCAACTCAGCGTTATGACAAATTCAATAAAAGTACATCTCCATCATCCTTAGTCATTATAATATATATACATAATTATAATTATTTATATTTATACCTGTACTAGCACGCATCTGCAATCAATATATACGGGCTGTCTCTCTTGAAGAATTGGTCCAAAATATAACCCATGAACATATAGTGATATAGATATTAACGCTGAAAATGTACAGGACATATTACAAATGTTTATAAGAGACCGTGAGATAAGATGTACTCTTAATTTTGCAAATATTGATGAAATATCCGTGGATGATCGTTTTTTTTTGGATGGGCTTAAACCATGAAAACTTAAATAGGTTATTAGATCAATTTCCGACAATGCAACAACAGTCTCTAACTCCTAAAGTAGATTTAGGATTATATGCGTGTAAAATCTAAACCTAGATACGCTTTACAACAGAGAACTTGAAGGGAGAAATGCAATAATTGAATATTGTTGTTCATGCATACATGGGCGCAGGACACTGAGAGTATGCGCCCATATTATGATGATATATTACTTAAGTTGGATGAGAAATAATCCAGAACCTATGAATCATCCGTCACAATTCTTTAATATTGTATTATGAGATGGATCGGAAATTGAATAAAAGTTATGTAAAATATTTGTATGCGCCCGACCGAGTTCTAGATAGTGGTGGAACATCACGTTGAATGGGGATCGACTTATCGTCTTTGACAGGACTATTTTTGCCAATAAGCTCAGGTTTATTGGCAAAAATAACAATTGGCTTATTGACAAAGTCAGCATTGTGATGATAGATCGATTAGACATCGCGCAATGATTGTTGATATAACGGTCCCGCTGATTTGATGATTATTCTGAGAAGGCTCTCAGTTGGCAGCTGGATCAAGTGCTTGATTAAGAAAGCAGTACTTTTGGACGCAGCACGTATTTTTAGGAGGTTCCTCTCTCAAGAGCCCAGAAAACCGGTAGCTCAAAGCCTGTTCCCGTAGCTGGTGAGCTACTATTTTTTTATATTTTTAATGTTTAATTTTGTGTGGTACTATAAGGTACATCTTTGTCTACCCTTTCGAGGCTTACGGGTGTGATGTTATGTTATGTTTTTTTAATATAGTTTTTAAAAAGGAATATTTAAAAATGTTAACGACATCTGATAAAATGAATAAAGGAAATAATTAAAAAAAAAAGATTCCGATGAATTGAGAACCTTCTCTTTTTGAAGTCGGTTAAAAAAAAGCAATATGTACAGTTGGAACATAGTCTAGGGTTAAGATACAAGATAGAGTATGATTACTCTATCTTTATTTATTTATTTTATACTTTGTCTACTCTATCTATTGAACAATCTCACTAGTTCGATGTTTAGTGGACGAACAAGTACAAAAAAACCTATGTTGTTCGATGATGGAACTCAATAATTGAAGTCAAGTCAAGATAACCAAGTATTTTTCAAATAATAATAATATTGTACTTGTATAATTGTAGTACATTCATACCTTGTTTTGTAGCGGAGATGAGAATGTTGAGATGGATGTGTGGAGTAACGAGAATGGACATAGTGAGAAATGAGTACATTAGAGGTAGTTTAAAAGTGGTGCCAGTGACGGAAAAGTTAAAAGGAAATCGCTTGTCTTGGTATGGTCATATGAAGAGGAGGGATGAAACGCATGCAACTAGAAGAGTTATGAACGTGAATGTTGATGGATGCCGAGGGAGAGGAAGGCCAAAACAAAAGATGGATGGATTGTGTGAGGAGTGATATGAAAGAAAAGGGACTTAGTGATAGAATGACGACTGATAGAACAGAATGGAAGAAAAAAACGTGTTGCACCGACCCCAAGTAACATGGGATAAGGGCAGGAAGATGATGATGATAATTGTAGTCAATTCATTGTAGATATTACTGCCCCTGAACGAAATTTCTTAGCAATTTTTTTTTGTCTTAGACCGTAATGATGGAGTTTGGAAATGCCATCTTTTTGTGCCCAATTTTATACTTTTTTTGAGATACTTCTCATTGCTGCAGGACATGGGTTAATTTTGTATGGACCGTGCTCCTTCTTCTTCTTAGTTAGCCTAATTGTTAATTGTGCATGCCGTGTTGTATAAGTGAAGGGGTACACCTACTTGTTACTTTTTGTAACTTGTGTTCGACTAGCTCGTGATGGAGACATAAAAGTGGACTGTATCTTTGAACATAGACTGGTATATTGCCGTTTAAATTAACAATATGTAACTGTCCCGGACAAACATTTAATTTAGTGAACGTTTTGAGAGCGTCGTCCGTCGCGGTGGGCTCCGAGGAAGCGAGCGAAACGTTTGGAATTTTCGTCGCTAGATGTCCAGTTGACCACGCCGCCGCACCTTCTCAAATGGAAGCGTGTACGAACTAATGGAGGCAGCACAGAAGCGTCAGTGTATTTATGAGTTAAAAGTCTCGAATTTGCAACGATAGGTGGCACAGTTGAGTGCCACCTTTTTTTAGGAAATCATCAAATGACTCCTCCCGCTCTGGGCGAAGCAGGAGTGGCGAGGCAGGGAGTCTCAGACTCTTTCTGTCTAAAACCCACCCGTGTTCCTCCTAATGCCCTTTGCGTTCCAGGGCTACGGTGACTCTTTCGAACAAATTCCGCAGCCCTGGCAGGCACTGGTCCTAGCGGGCCCCTTCTTCTAGTTGTGTGCCACCTGCCGGTGACACAGTGCACGTTCCTTATATCTTTGGACAATTGTTTTTGTATGTATTTTATTACTTTTTACAGTTAATGTTACATGTGATGTTAGCCGTACTAGCCTGTGCTATATTGAAAACGTTGGTACTTCACGTCGCGTTGAATCTGCACTGTGAGAAGTTTTACAAAGCTATGTCGAATGTTCAAGATTCATGCGCTCTTGTTTTAAACTCAAATTGTACAGGTACTTCTGACCTTTTTTTACTCAACTAACTTAATTTTCATAAATAAGATTTTTGGAAAGTTGATAAAAAATATCTAACAGTGAGGGTCCTAGATTTAGCTAGACCACCCTTGTGGAATTTGTCAATTTAAATGATTTTACACAATACAATTATAATTAATATACATTAAAATAATACATGATAACTAAAATGTCAACAATTATTCATTAAATAAAAATAATTCTCAAACGTAAATAAAATATGCAGAATTACATTTAATAACTTTAAGCTATCACAGCTACTTAATTATAATTATAGTTAGTTCAACACAACAACATATCACTTCCCTATTACCGTCCTCATTCATCTTAACTGCATAGGACATTCTAGGCGTCAGCCATCATCCTCAGCATGCTGCTGCTACTACCATAAAAAAATGTCTAGTAACAAAGTCAAATAAAATAATAAAGTCTCATTAAAGTCACATTACAGATGCTGAAAGAAGGCTATGCAAGAATGTTAAGCGCCTACATCGAGCGGCATTCAACAAGCTGAATGCCTGTCAGATGTTCTACGTTGATGCTTCTTTACCATTGAAGTTCATGGCGTTATTAACTCACTATACTTTTGTGTTACTACAATTTGCGTTTCTGTAACTTTCTTACTAAACTTTGCACAATACAAACACTGCTGGGGATTTTGTTGCGCCACTTCTTCTTCATAACTAACACTAGCATGTGGTGACGGGTTGGGCGACTTCATGTACATTTTGACGTTAATAAAGTTCTTATTGTCAGCCTAGTTTGAATAAATGCCTTTTGATTTTGATTGTTCCATTTGTCTTTCTTTTCTTTGTAATAACATAAATTCTTACTTACAACTTTCTTTTAACCTACAAGACACAACACCCGTCTTGTCGCTGGTTCCGTATATTTCAATGTTAGTGGCTGAGCTCAACACCTTGTGTCACGTGCCTCTGTACTCATAACAAAAATCATAACTTATTGGAATTCAAATAGTCAAACATGAGTGTAAGATTTGGACGTTTTTCCAAATAGTCATTTCATTTTGACTACTGGGAATAACACATAGCGCGTTACCACATAGAAATACATCGTTTGGTTGCACAGCCTTTTGTTTTGTGAGTTATTTTGTGGTAACAGAAAATATTTAGTGTGCCCGCGCAACTTCGTCTGCGTCACAATTTTTATCTATAATATAACTCCTACCCTACTCCTACCCTGCTCCTACCCTACTCCTACCCTACTCCTACCCTACTCCTACCCTACTCCTACCCTACTCCTACCCTACTCCTACCCTACTCCTACCCTACTCCTACCCTACTCCTACCCTACTCCTACCCTACTCCTACCCTACTCCTACCCTACTCCTACCCTACTCCTACCCTACTCCTACCCTACTCCTACCCTACTCCTACCCTACTCCTACCCTACTCCTACCCTACTCCTACTCTACTCCTACCCTACTCCTACCCTACTCCTACCCTACTCCTACCCTACTCCTACCCTACTCCTACCCTACTCCTACCCTACTCCTACCCTACTCCTACCCTACTCCTACCCTACTCCTACCCTACTCCTACCCTACTCCTACCCTACTCCTACCCTACTCCTACCCTACTCCTACCCTACTCCTACCCTACTCCTACCCTACTCCTACCCTACTCCTACCCTACTCCTACCCTACTCCTACCCTACTC
Source organism: Lacanobia wlatinum (assembly GCA_947578705.1). NCBI lineage: Eukaryota > Metazoa > Arthropoda > Insecta > Lepidoptera > Noctuidae > Lacanobia > Lacanobia wlatinum. The sequence goes on from OX388038.1 coordinate 25,963,399, forward strand.
CTACCCTACTCCTACCCTACTCCTACCCTACTCCTACCCTACTCCTACCCTACTCCTACCCTACTCCTACCCTACTCCTACCCTACTCCTACCCTACTCCTACCCTACTCCTACCCTATTCCTACCCTACTCCTACCCTACTCCTACCCTACTCCTACTCTACTCCTACCCTACTCCTACCCTACTCCTACCCTACTCCTACCCTACTCCTACCCTACTCCTACCTACCTACCCTACCTACCTACCTACCCTACCTACCTACCTACCCTATCTACCTACCCATTTTTTTTTGCTTTTAAACCTTCCCTGTATTTTGGCGAATCCAACAAAAAAAGAATTATTAAAATCGGTTCGTGCGTTCTGGAGTTATAGCGTCAGGAAGGAAAACCCGACTTATTTTTATATAGTAGATAACATACGGCTTTTGACCTTCGTTAGACGGAATTTTAATGAAAAAAGGGATTGGGGAAGTGATAATTTATTGCTTCGGAGTTTTTAGAGGTTATCTATGAATTCCACTTGAATGTCGAAAGGCGAAGTCATATGTCATACTTCATCCTACGTATAATATATGATTTCGCTCGTTAAATGAGTTTTTCATTGGGATAGAATTTGATGTCAATTTTTCACCGTCAATTATGAAATCCATACCCACGATGTACAGAAATAAAATATTGAGAGATAGATAGATAAACGTTTATAGATTACTATACAGACTTTCCGAGGCATGCGCCGACAACGGCGCACAATGAATGCCTCTGCTTGAGGTGTGCGTATCGAAAAAATATACTAACGTATGCTCGGGTCGAGCCATCGCGTGCGAAGCAAATGCCTCATTTCATGTTTGTGGCGAGGCATGTGCTACGCAAAGGCTGCGCACGAGTGAGGCGAGCCAGCGTGTGTTGGCTCATTGCGAGCAGTGCGTTATGTTTGAGCGGTTGTGTCCGACTCGCTGTGATTTTCACGCGCAATATATGGACGAGAAAGAAATTTTTACGAAAAGCGGTTGCAATATATGAAAGTAACCGACTATTAAGGGTTCCAATACATCATTATTATTACAATAAAAGTCTGATTAGTGTCCGGTACAGGGCAATAGGGCTATTCCCCCACAAACCAGAACACTACTACAATCAGACCTCTTATTAAGCTCATCATACTTTTGTTGGTAACAATTCCTATATCTACTTCTGTCATGCCATTTGGGGTACACAGGCGCGTTGTTTAGACGAGTGATGTTTTATGTAATGTCAAAACAGCAACACCTTTTGTCGACATAACAAGTTTTTATTTTATTTCTCACATTTTAGTTAGTTAAATTTTTGGATCGTCGATTATGTTACAAAAGAATCTTATTTTGATTTAACGACACGGTTGGCACAGTGCTTGAACAAATATTCGTATGGCCTACAGATAGTTGTTCCGGTTCTTGCTGTTTGTGTATGTGACTTTGTATGTTTGTAAACGCACCCACGATACAGGAGAAATTTTTAGTGAGGGCAAAGTTTAAAAAAAACAAGGGAGAATAGTTGCTAAGCTACTTTTTATCGTTATAAATCCATAATGGTGTTTTAAACTGATTAAAGAAAGGAGATCCGCAAACAGTCCTAATAAATTAGGCCTCAATAAACAAAAATGAAATAATTTGGGTTTTCAAGGAGTAACATTAGTCTTAAATCCTGTGTAATTAGTTTTTTTATATGACATGAGATACGAAAATTAAAAAATAAAAACTATATATCAGACAGTAGTCAATAAATCCCATTAACATATTTGTTTCCGCTCTTTTATTAGGTAATGAGTTTTAGTGATTTTAATATGAGGTGAAACTTACAGAATGTTGAATTTAAATTCCTTAGCTGCACATGGTCAGAGATTTTAAAGAAAAAAAAAACCAATTCAATTTAATTGACAATATTTTATTAATTGTTTTCCACATCATCGGTTATTAATATACTATCGAGATGCTGGGCGGGAGGTACCACATTGTCTTGGTACCTAGCCCACACTAAGTACCATATTATACATAAAATATGTACACAGCAGCCTACTGTTCTCTTGCCTACATTACAATTGCAATAGTGTTGTAGTATTGCGTCCCTACCGTTAAGAGAGCCGTCGACCAAAATATAAACAAAGTATATTTTACGGCCTACATGGCGCGATTGCATTTTGCCTCTTAGCAGCCAAACACTATTTTCAGTCGACAGCTCTCTCAGTAGACTGCTGTCAACCTCTCTGCATACCTCAATTGTGAAAGATCCATTGGCTCTTATGTGCTCGCCGTAATAGGAACGTGCCTGTTTTATTTGGTACGTTCCTAAACACACCAATATCAGTTCATTGTAGGTGAGCCGGGGAAAATCACTGACATTATTGTCATCCACATTTATTCTTTGAAAATTCGTTCGTCTTCTATTTAAGTTATTATTAATAACTACAGTACTTATACTATTTTCTGAGTACATTTTCTGATTTACTATATTAAAAATTTCCCCAGCATCATTCCTGTCTTCGATAAGAGGGTGAAAGGCATTAATCAGGGCAGCAGCTACAGTAAAATCTTTCATCAAATTGCGAGATGCGGCATTAAAATACTCTTGGCGAAAAAGCTTAAAGTCACGTTTAAACCTACCATTAATCACCTCTATGACCCAACGACATATTGTCACTGCCCTAGAACGATTAGCCTCTAGTGTAGATAATTGTGTTTCACCCTCTTGAACTGTGGCTGGTGTATAAACACGGTACCCACAATTGTTTAGTAATGACAGAGAGTCTCTAAAGCCCCTATCCAGTATAAAAACATCATTTGGAGCAAAAAATCTTCTTAATGGTTGATTTTCATCACGGAATTCTTTTAACGGTATTTCAACATCTGATGTTGTTGCTGGATAGGGGCCAAGCACTTCGATAATATATCCGTCTGTGCTGACAATTATAAACATTTTTACAAGGTTTCGATACTTGTGTAAAGAATAAGTATTTTTTTGATATAAATAATTGGAACTCTTTTGTACATAAACATAAGTACCATCAGCTATCACAATTGCACTGGTTCTATTGTTGTCTCCATAAATCCCATTGGGAATCATAAGATTTCTCTGGGCAATTTGTTCTCTGGTTATGTGATTTACACCTAAGTGCAGAGGGACATAGTCTTGTACTAGGAAATCTCTAGCACGTGATATTAAAGAGGATGTTGTCCTTGTTGGTACTTGAATTAAAGAAGAGATTCTTTCAAATGAGTCTCCTGTTCTTAATTTGATTAAATATGCTGCTAGGGCAAGCGATCCATTACGCATTTGTGAGAGCCGAGGTACTTCATTAAGTATTTCAGCAAATTGCTGTTTAGTTCGACCAAACCAATAGTGGACCAAATGGTCTGGCATATTCTCAATATTATTAAAATCTATACTTAGAGGACTTGCATTTAATGTCATCAAGTCCTGTATTTGTAAAGCAGTAAACATGTGGTTGCTATTGTGAGGGGGATTATTCAAAAAATCCCATGAACCATGACTTACATGTCTGGAACATACACGGTTATTCATAGGAACATAAAAATTGTAGTTTTTTAGAAGTAATTGTCTTAGAGAGAATGGTATGGTAAGACGTTCAGTGCGATGGCAGCCCGAGACAAAGCAACGATTTTGTGACTCTGCAGCTCTTGCTTATAAAGGCATCATTATGTGATCTCGAACATTTGGTGGTACCTCAATAGTAGGCTCAGAAATAGGATTGTCACTGGATTCTCTTGATGTTCTGACTACATGTGGAGCTCTGTCAGCACGCTGCCAGCATGGATGACAAATAGAGCTTGTAGAAGTTACCTATAAAAAAAAACATGTTTAATTTATATTGTATCAAAAATCCTAACACCAACTCAGAAAAATAGTAGAATCAACGACTGCAGTAGAAAAAAAAATGAACTTGTTTATGTGGGAAAAATAACACTATGCAAACAAAATGACTATTTTGAAAATCAATACATATTACTATGGAAAAAAAAACATTGAATGTAATTCATTTATGTGGGGATTAACAACACTGTATAAACAAGCCAGGACTAGAAACTTGTTTGTTACTCTTTAAATAGCTATATGTGCTGTCAGATTATTAAGTACTTACTTGTCGAGCGTGAATCCATTCTGTTATAACATCAAAAATATGGCGTTCACGCTGTGTTGAATCTTGTGTCAGTGTATGGGATCTCATGCGCAATAAAGATCTTCCACAACTAATGCAAACATGACGATGGCCAACATTCAAGTTAGATCCAATATTCGAATCAGCACTGGTTCCTGGCAATGACTGTGTAGCTACCATCCAGCATGAGTCGCACACATGGTCCGATGCAGTGACCTGAAATATAGATTAACTATAAATATACAAACGCTTCATTGCTACATATCTTTGGTACCAAAGTGATAAGCACCTGCGTATGCAGGTGCATAGATGGTGGTGCATTATTTGTTGTTTCCTGTTTAACAAGCAACACACAAAATGTAAGTATAGGTGGTGTTTTTTACTTGCGTTCGTTAATAATGCAAGCTTTATATAAAATTAAACAAACCAGTATATCATTTTATTCAACCTTGCAATGAGTGTTTAAGTCTAATAAGTAATTAAAATAACAATAAAATAACACTTACTTGACGTGGAGATATCCATTCTCTAATCACCGATAGTATGTCGATTGAGTTTAGCGAGTTCCTTCTCATGCGAGCAGTGGATATGCCACAATTGATGCAGCGGAGATTATCCATCGTAAACAACAGGTAACAATGTCAAAAGGCAAATACGGAGTCCAAAATGCGTGCAAAGTTCAATCGGTATTTCTGGAAGAACGGAGTCCAAGAACGCAATAGGGTCGGTCACAAAGGCAGTCACAATCGTCCAACAACACAGCAAGGGTCGGTAATTAAAAGTAGCACACAAAGTAAAGATATAACGTAAGTCCACAACACGAGCGAGAAACGTTATGACGCTATCCGGCAATCTGTTGTTGACAACCGATTGTTTGACAAGTGACAGCCGTATCGAGTGTTGTAGTTCGCAAAAATGCAAATCGATTTTTCTAAAAAATCAGTAAAATAAGTTAACAACAACAAAAAAATACTTTATCTCTAATAATTGTTTCGCAATAAACTTATAAAAATACTTTTTGGAGTGAAAAGAAATATTAATCGAACATTATAGTACAAATCTTTTACTGCAAAAAATATTTTTATTTAAAAATGGCTTAATATGGTAACATCGGTTGTTATTAACAACTGCAGCACGAGGAATACATCAACTGACTTTTCTTTTTTATTAATTCCTTATTCCTAGGGTTTTTCGAGAAATGATAGAATAAAGTAGGGCTTATAATTATTTAAATATTTTTTCGAATGGTCTAATACTTTGTCTATCGAGGCCATGGCTCGCCGATCTCCTTTCAATATTCTTTATTTAGCATAGTTCTTCTTTACCCATATTCTTTTTTGTTACGCTCACAAATCGATGGATGTCAGAATCATCAAAATCGGATCTCATAAGGCCTCTCAAATGCAAAAATAGACAAAACTATACATACATAAGCCGGTAAACCCAATGTAAATGTATATATCACCTTAGTGACCGCTTTAATTTGACCACGAATTTAATCACAAACTTGTACAGTAAACTGCTCGAAGATATTGCTTCAAGTTTGCGTGTCTATCACCCGGGCATGCATGCTGTTATTCTCACATTTTCATGTTGCTTTTGCAAAGTGCAGTTGATCAGCACTACCAGTTACCACATTCTTTCGCATACGCTGCTATTCAGCTTGTATGGAAAGTACTTAGAATAAATCGTGTGTAATGTTCTAAAATACAGGATAAGGCAAATAGAGTAGACGTTACTAAGTAATAATACAGTTCACAGTTATACTTTGCTACGTGCCGACGTGTTTTTGACCCTCTCAGATTTCTTTTTGTGTTTTTCTGACGGACAAGTTGACGAATTCTACCATTTATCGGCCCCTCTCTTACTATCTTGCGGGATCTTCCGTTTGGTGCGGCGGCCATATTCGATTTTGGTGCTGTGTCTCGCTCGAGAGCATCGGCTGTGCTCGAAAAACTTGTGAGTAACATACACAAACAGAAGACCATTTGGTGGGATTCGAACCCGCGACACTCTGCGTAGCGCGCTTGGTAGACGCGCGGCTCAGACCACCGAACCAACTCGACACGAGTGCGACGCTGCGAAATACGCTATCGCTAGCTTGGAGCACTGTGACGTGTCCTCGGTCGCCCGGTCCACTTAGCGATAATTAAGCGATACTTCGAAGCTGGAAGATTTTTGCTATTGTTTTCTGCTGTTTTATTTTTTCTCCTGCTTTTGGCTTGCATTCAATTAATCAATGATGTTTCACTCACCTACCAAAACGAGCTTCAGCCCCGATTTAAGGACAACGTCTGATCCCGATCCCGGAGTTACATGCAGGAAACGTAAGCAACCTGAATGCGTGTTTACCGATCATTTGAACGCACTCGCTTCTGTGCTAAGATCAATCCTGAAGTCATTCCGTAACGACATTGACTCCAGCCTGTCCGCTATCAACTCTAACATCGCTGGCATGAAGAGCGATTTAGAACTTCTCACCACGCACACTTCAAAAATTCGCGATGACATCAACGTTCTGCGTGCTGAACAATAAACTTTTAAGCAGCAGATGATAGCCTTGGATGGCAACAACAATGACCTGACTCAATGCATCGACTTGCTAGAGGGTTCGCTTCAGTTTACCTCCAATCAATGTGAAGATGTCTTGAAGAAAATCTCTACGCTTGAAAGTTCCATCACCTCTGCGGAGCGTACCGACAACCTGGTCGTCGAGTTTGAAGCTAGAATCGACACTTTAGAACAGCAAGCTAGAGCCTGTCACATTGAAGTATGTAATATCCCGGACAGGCGAGGGGAGAATCTGGTCACTCTTGTTAGGTCAATTGGGGATAAAATAAAATTTCTAATTTCACAAAGTGATATTATTTTTGTACATCGTGTCCCCCAGAAAACTCTGAATAAAGATAGGCCCAAAAATATTGTGGTTATATTATCCTCTGTGCCTTTCCGTGACAATATAGTGAGCGCCTTACGCTTGGCCAAGGGACTGAAATCCGATCAGATTGGCATAACAGGTTCTCCACATACAATTTATGTAAACGAACACTTAACGTTAAAAAAAAGCTGTTCTTTCGTGAATGTCGCCTTGAGGCTAACAAGCACAAATTTAAACATTGCTGGGTTAAGCATTCCAAGATTCTGGTGCACAGGACTGACATTTCAACAATCTTTGCTATACGTAACACGAATGATTTTCACAAGTTTGTCACAACCGACGAAAAAATTACAGATCATAACATCTAACATATTATACAGTTATATTACTCTACTGTGTAAATCTTTAATCTTATTTAGTATTTTTACTGTAATCAGCTACATAAGTTACCATTATTTATGCTTTCATAGCTCATGCGAATTTAAAACAATGCACCTACAATTTTATTTCCCTCGGTTATCTTTAATACCAGGCTTAGTGGCAGCATCTCTAAGTATCTTTGAAATCCCAATTTCTCTCCGTATTCGTATCAAAACTTATCTCCTCCGCAATGGCTGACTCACTGTGTATTTATTATCAGAATTGTAGGGGCATACGTGGCAAACTTCATACAATATATATGAATATCTTAAATAATACATATGTTATCATTGTATTAACGGAAACATGGCTTATACCAGACATAGCAGATTGTGAGGTCGTAGACAAACGCTACAATGTTTTTCGTTGCGACCGGGATCGCACGGCCACTGGTAAACGCGAGGGAGGAGGAGTTCTTGTTGCCATTTTACATACATTACAACCATCACGGATAACCAATATTATAGGTAACCATTTACACACCCACATAGAATTTCTTCATATTGAATTACCAAGTCGTGACCATGCTAGACATTTTATTAGCGCAGTGTACATACCACCTAACACACCAGAGGACATTTTTACCTCATACTTGGACATGCTCCCGACGATTATAAATAATCAAACGATACGTTGTTTTTACGTAATCGGTGATTTTAACTTACCTACAATAGATTGGACGTCCTGCAACGGTGATGTACGCGATCAGCCTAGTGAGACCCATTCTGCTTGTGGTAGGTGTCTGGGAAATTTCATTTCGGAATTGAATGCTACGCAATACCATACTTTTACTAATGTTAACAACAGGACATTGGACTTATTAATCTCCAACGAATACTGCCGTGTTTACCAACCAAGTGATAACTTAGTACCTGTTGACCTTCATCATCCTCCTTACTGTGCCGTCACCTCCCCTTACTTAAAACACTCACGCATGAAACGCCGCCCGATTGTCAAATTTAATTATAACAAGGGCGATTACGATCAAATAAAAGCGGACTTATCTGAGATCGACTGGAATAGTTCCCTAGAAAAATTATCAGCACAAGAAGCTGTGAATACTTTTTATAGTACCTTGTTTAGTATCATTAAAAAACATGTTCCCCAAAAATCTTGCAGAACCTCTAACTTTCCAATTTGGTTCACTCGACCTCTGATTAGGTTATTCAAAAAAAGAAAAACGTTTGGACAAAATGGAAAGTATACAATAACATTTCCGACTATGAGAAATTTTCTCTATTCCGGCGCAGATTCAACAGAGAATGCTATAAATGTTACTCTAAATATATTATAACTATTGAAGACAATGTACACAAAACCCCCAAACACTTCTGGAGTTATGTAGCCAGTAAACGAGACAATTCTGGTATTCCTCCAATGTTTCATACAAGAACACTTCCAGCAACGATCCTCTCGATATCTGTAAACTCTTCTCAACCTATTTTCAATCTGTTTATGAGCCATCCACATTTGATATTTATTTATTATTTATTTATTTAAACTTTATGCACAATTGTGGTACATGGGCGGACTTAATGCAACAAGGTATTCTCCACCAGTCAACCTTTGGGTTAAAAAGATTACGCTGTGGTAGGTTTACATCTAATAAATAAAATTTAAAGTAGAATTTTGTTTCGGGAAGAATATACAAATAATATATATAATGCTAATAAAATACATATATACTCTAAAATATATATAAGTCGTGATTAACGGATTTCAATCGGAGTTAACTTCTGTCATATCCGGGGTCCCACAGGGCTCAATTTTGGGTCCCTTATTGTTTACGTTATTCATAAATGACATTAGCGATTATTTTAAACATTCTAACTTTCTACTATACGCAGATGACCTTAAAATCTACAAAACTATACAAAGTATTGAAGACTGTCTTTTACTCCAAAGTGATTTAGACCGACTTTCTAGTTATTGTACCGAAAATAAACTCTCATTGAGCATACCCAAATGTAACTCGATAACATTTACGAAAAATAAAAAACAGCACATTTATGATTATCACTTGTTCGATACACAATTAAAACGAGTACACTCACTGCGTGACCTCGGTGTGGTATTAGACTCAAAGCTTCACTTCAATATCCACGTAGACAATATTATCAACAAAGCATTTAAAATGTACGGTTTTGTTATGCGCAACAGCAGAGATTTCAAACGTCCATCCACTTACATATACTTATACATATCACTAGTAAGGCCTTGTCTGGAGTTTGCTACTATGATATGGAATCCCTATTATTCTAAATATCGACTCTATCGAGATTGTTCAGCGTAAATTCCTACGAGCTTTGCATTATAGATGCTATCACAGCCACAGTTCGCATGACATTTTACTCAAAAATTACAAACTGCTTACCTTAGCATCCAGAAAACTGCTTCTTGGAGCAATGTTTCTACACGGTCTTGTCCACAACAAATATGATTGCACAGATTTGTTCAATAAACTGTGTTACGTTGTTCCGAGAACGGTAGTGCGCAGACGAGTTCGTCCTTACCGTCTGTAACTCTAATGCTGGTCTTCGAGCTCCACTGCGCCAACTTGTGGATTCTTATAATAATAGATTTCAGAGCATTGATATTTTTAACCTCTCCTCAAGTAAATTTAGGAAATCTGTAGTTTATTCTTTATTTTTGTAAACCACTGTTATTATTTTATTCTAGGCCTTACATTTTATATACTTTCTAGTTCTTCCATTCCCTACTTTTGTTTCCCGTCCGTAGCATAAACAACAATTTAGTACTAAGTGGATAATGTTGTTAGTAACATATAATAAGTACATTTTTAAGAAAATCAATGTATTACGTATGTATAACATTGCATTGTACTACTGTTTTTTATCCCGAAATAAAATAAAATAAAATAACAGCCGTACGGATCGATATTTAAGGTCAATAATATAGTTAAACCAGTTACCATAAATATCGCCAAAACAAATTACATTTGCTTTGCTATAAATAAGCGTACACTTCTCCTCCCAAACTTAATATTAAGGATTCATACTTGTGACTTCACTGATATTCTGAAACGTGGGTGTGAAGAGATTAGATATGTTAAACGCACTAAATACCTCGGAGTAATCCTGGACCACCGACTTTCCTGGCACCCTCAAATTGAAGCTATAAATGATAGCATCCGTAAACTCATATAGGTCTTTAAAAAGTTGAGACATGCCACCTCTCAAGACCTCTTAAAGCGTGCTTACATTGCATTGGCACAATCAGTTATGTGTTATTATGTTACCACCTAGGGTGGTGCCACTAAAATTAAATTCCTTGAAGCAGAAAGAGCCCAGAGATCTTATTAAAGACAGTGTTCTTTAAGTTATTTGAATTTTTCTACTGACAAACTATATTTTAATCATAAAATATTGTCACTTAGAAAACTATATACTATCATCTCAGTACTTAAACTACACAAAACTTTTCCTTACGTATATAAGGTTCATACAGGTAGAAGAAAAAGTAAAGTAGCCACTACTCCTCCCTGTAGACCTCTTTTTGCCAGGCGTCAATTTCTGGTCCACTCTGCCTACCTTATAATAAGCTTCAAAAAAATATTGAATTTAATTATAACCTTACATTCCATGAATGTAAAACAAATTGTCCGAGAACTCGAGCCGCTTGGATACTGTGATACAGAGAACTTATTATTTAAATAAGGAAATACTCATGATTTCCAGTGGTACTTCCCGATCCCAAGATGTTACGTCGTAGGGCTGGAAATCTCCCAATATGAGCATAATTCACACAGACTATATGCGAGTTAGGATGTTCTAACCATCATAAAAGCACACTCACATACACGCACACAATCGCCATCACACACAAAGAGTGAACTCACTCTTTACCTTTTCATTAATTTTGCACTTGTTTGTAAAAAATAAATTAATAAAATAGTTATCTCGTTACGAACCTAGAAATATGTATATTGACACTATGGAAGAGCAGAACCACCCAATACAAGCATTACTAAATGCTCTTGGGTAAATTCTAACCACTGTATGAAACTGTTGGATATGTTAAAGAAATAAACTATTTTATTTTATAAATAAACGATAATCAACCAATATTTTTTGAGTAAAGGGCAAAATAATAACATTTTTTATTTTCACTGTAAGATAGGAGGGGGTTGTAGGATTGAACAGAATACTGCAGAGCAGAAATAAAATATGAGAATGCCGGCGAAGACATATAGGAAGCCACTTGAGTTTTGTCCAAAATTAAAAAATGTGACCATATTTGCGCAAGCCAAATATAAATCTAATGCAATGGTTTTGAAGATCTCACGTTTATCTAGTCGTGTCTGAGTGAGATCGAGATAACTGATGATATGATCGAGATAACTGATGAATGAGATTTAGATATGAACTAATATGAAGCCCTGTCGAAAACCGCACATAATAATCTGCCATGATAATAGCTTGTCACTGTCAAGGCAAACAAAACATTTATTTGTCGAAAAATGTGAATATGTTTACCTCCCCGTCTCTAAAATCAATAATCTAATCAATCAGGTTTTTAGGTACGACACTTACTTTCCGGTACAATGAGTTGTTATCTTCACATTTGATCAAACCCTTATTATGGTTCGGTAAAAAAACCATATCCCTGACTGGCACAGTTTTTTAAATATTAGAAAAAAAGATTGAAAGAAACTCACTTTTACAGAGGTCCGTTGTAACTTTTTAATAAAACAAATCTGGAGACAGATAAAAAAAAACTGGGCTCGCTTGCTCAATAAAAGTCCTCGTCCAATAGGCGAAATCGAAGAAAAGAGGGCTAACAAGCACCCTTTTTGTGAAACACTCTAAATGACAGATTCAACCACGATCGAAACAATCCTATTGCTTTTTATTACTACTTTTATAGATTTGTCAACGTATAACACGCAATGAATACTGTGGGATTAGTTAGTGAATGAGGTTGCAAAAGGAAAAATATTTTAAAGTAAAAGGTACTGAACTCTCGCTGGGACCAACACACACTTGCCGGTTTTTTTTTTTAATTAATTTTCTTTGGACTTTAATACCTTCATTCATGTTTAGGAAGGCTTCCTGGAATGGAGTCAATAAAAATCAGGCTACGTTGTGAACAAAGAATTCATATTGTGAAAGTTTCATTAAATAACTTCGTTGACAAAGATGTGCAGTCGATGCTTCTACCTTTAAACATGTTGCATAATATTCAGTTCTGTCCAAAATATTGCATCAAAGACAATTTCATTACTCCAAACAACCGTCTATCGAATTTTGTGTCGTTGTGTGCCACAATATTATACATAACGATACGGGCTTCTGACATCTATGAGGTGTATTTTAAAGGAAATTTATATTTACGTAATTACTTTCCGATCGTGACCTGTACCATCGACTTTGTCCTATTTAGTTTAGGGTTCGTAATGAATTTTTGGCTTATAAATTCTTATCAAAAGGAAAATATATGGTTTGTTTTAAAATTTCAAGAAATTCACAGATTACTTAATAAAAAGAACAGTTTTAAACGTTTTATCATTTGTAACTGGTTTTTAGTTGTCTCGTTCCTTGCATTCTACATCAGTCCCCTTATTGTTTTATATACCATCCTAAAGGTATCAATTTGTAAAATTTTTGGCGCTTTGACCTTGGTAAGTTTTGACGCCAACATTGTTTATGCTACTAGACTCATTCATCTGTTAAAAGATAAAGTTGATCTATGGAGTGTTCAAGTTCGTCAGTATCAAAGCTTACAGTATAGAGACAGAGAAGATTATTGTAGAAAGATGTTTCAGGCTTACGTTAATATATTGGACTGTTATAAAATCTACAAAGTTTATTTTCAACTAATGGTAAGTAAAAACCAACCGCTTAATTGGAATAATGTTCCAAATATAACAGAAATCTGTTGTGTTTCAGATAATTTTTCAAACAATGTACTCGTTTTACGAGTACCTTGCAAAAATTCAAATTTTCATTTATTTTTTAAAATTGGCGTCTAGTGACCAGTTAAATGTAAGTATTTACACATTCCATCTAATATTATGTGTATTAAATATTATTATGAAATTTCGTTGGTCAAAGTGAATTGTTACTATTCGGAACGTGCACGAACTTATACATACATAGTTTAGGTTAAGATAAACGTTTGGTCGCACCTCCTCGAATGGAAGCGTGTAGGAACTAAAGGTCATAGCAGCGTCAGTGTATTTATGATTAAAAGTTTCGAAATTGCAACGCTAGGTGGCACAGTCGATACAGTGCACGTTCCTTATACTTTTGAAATTGTCTTTGAATGAATTTTATTTTTTTCAGTCTCTGTTACATGTAATGTTAGCCAGAACGGCCTGTTCCATATTGAAAACGTTGATACTTCACGTCACGTTCAACCTACACTGCGAGAAGTTTTACAAAGCTATGTCGAATGTTCAAGATTCATGCGCTCTTATTTTAAACTCAAATTGTACAGGTACCTCTGACCTTTTTTAACCCTCGCGTTAACGTCTCGATTTTCATAACAAGATTAAATTTCTAGAACATTGATAAAAAAAAGTTATTTTACAGAGACAACCCTTAAGGAATTTGTTAATTTACATGATCTTACACATATATTTTTTTTTGCTATTGATAGGCACGCGTTTGACCACTATCTCACCTGATGGTAAGCGATGATGTGGACGAAGATGGAGCACGCTTGCCATGAAGTAACCTATTCATTCTTGAATTAAAGACTCCCAGGTTTTAGCTATCAGGAAACACATACTCCGGCCTCCTTAGCTGTACATACTATGAATGTGTTCCCAAAACGTTTTGTGCGTGTGGGTGGGATGTCCACCATGTACCGGTGGCGCATCGCCGTTCGTCTTGTGGCCCGATGATGGAACGGGCTTGGCGGGATTAAATTATGCAATTCCGTCGCACATTCCCCAAAATGCAACCAGTAGAAAACCGACAGGCTAGCAGCTCGTCGTCTATGCTCAAGACTTTGGAGCTTCGTCGCGACGAGCCTACTATTGCTGATGATCCTTTTGGCTCGTTTCTCAATTGAAACAAGTGCATCAAAGCTGGTATCCGGCTGATCCGTCCCAAAGATGAGAGCAGAACTCCATACACGTTCAAACTTCCGCTTGTAAGAGTATGAGCAGCTGTTCCGGCGTAAACTACCGTCTCACCTTTGCTAGGATCCCCAACTTCTTTGCAGCCACTTGAGCTTTTGCCTTTATGAAAGTGCGCAAATTGAGGGTAGATGTTAATGTAACCCTAAAAAGCTCAAGTTGGTCGGTTATCGGCATGGTTCGACCTCGGAAAGATGGAGCTGGGTGGAATTGGCTTCTTTTGGCGGAAAATAGACACGCTTGGGCCTTAGCAGCATTGGACTTGACCCGATTGGCATCGCCCTATTCAGCGACAGCCTGTAAGGACACGTTCAAATGCTCAACAATTGCCCCCGGAGAAACCGGATTTGTGATCCACCAGTTCGTGCGTCGGACACGTATCTCTCAGCAACAGTGCTGTCGTCTGCATAGCCAAAGGAACCGGGTTTAAGCAAATCATTAATATGCAGCAAGAATAGTGTTGCCGAAAGCACCGACCCTGGCAGTCCAGACGAACAGCCATCTATGACCACTCGGATAGACCGACCTCTCAGGAAATCCACGATCCAATCACATAATCTGGCAGGCAGACCGAAGGAAAGAAGCTTACTAATAAGGCTATCGTGCCAGACCCTGTCGAAGGCCTTCGAGCTGTCAAGGGAGACCGCTAGTGCCTTGCTGTGCTTCTCTATGGCCTCACTCCAGATGTCAATAGCATAAGCTAGAAGATCGTCAGTTGACTGATTTTGGCGGAACCCGTATTGTCAGTCACTAAGGATACCTTTCGCTTCTAGGTATGCCAGGAGTTTATGATTATGCACGCGTACAGTGTATGGACGTTACCAAGATAGGTATATAGTTCGACGGGTCAGCTCGACTACCCTTCACGGACTGAACGTTAGCTTGCTTTCAAGTCTTCACACTTTTTCAGTCTCAAACGAAAGGCAAAATAGGCGTGTCAAGATCGGAGACAACTCAGGCGCACAAGTCTTCAGAACAATTACCAGTATCCCGTCGGGGCCACTAGCCTTGTTAATAATTTATGTCCATCATCAAACAAAAGATGAGATTGAGCATATTTCTCAAGCATATCTTAGATAGATGGTTTTTTTTCTAGCCTCTATTTAGTAGTATCTAGGCTATTTATCAGATAATAAAGTTTAATAACATTACAGATCCTGAAAGAAGGTTATGCAAGAATGTTAAACGCCTACATCGAGCGAAATTCAACAAGCTGGATGCCTGTCGGATGTTCATCGTTGATGCTTCTTTATCGTTGAAGTTCATAGCGTTATTAACTCACTATACTTTTGTGTTACTACAATTTGCGTTTCTGTAACTTTCTTTCTACACTTTACACAATACAAGCATTGTTTGGTCTTTCTCTTCTTTCTTATAGCATCAGAGCATAGAAACTTTCTTGATACCCACTAGATACAACACCCTGGTCTGGTCTTGGATCCGACCTTTTCAATGGAAGTGGCTGAACTTAACACTTTGTTCCGCTTACCTGCCTCTATACTTGGAACAAAAAATCAAAATTTATTGGAATTCAAATAGTTATACATAAGTGTAGAACTTGATGGATATTTTTCCAAACAATTGTTGTAGTATGACGACTTGGAATAACACAGCGCATTACCACATAGAAATACATTCTCGGGTTGCACAGTCTTTTGTTTTTCTGAGTTATTTTGTAGTTATGACGCGATTTTTATTATTCCAGTCCAGTAGACCAGTAGCGCTGGACTGGAATGGACCGCACTGGCGATATCATCTTCATGATTCCAGTCCTTTAAAAGCTGTCGAACCGTCAAGACTACAGTGACAATGAGTTCGAGAAAGTAGTTGAGATTTGTTTCAGATAACGATTACTTTTTATTTTATTTTCCACATCCTCCACTGTAAAACGTTCAATTTGCATACATTTTTCCAAAGCTGATTGGCGCCAGGCGCATAGTTTTATTTTTATAATGTTCTGATGATATGTCCCATAAAAACAAATGTTGTTTGTATAAACTAATAAACTGTAATGTTTTTCTTCAGTTGACTTTTTCATTGTTAGTCCTTTCTTCGCAGTTCTGATAAAAAATCCGCAAAAACAAGCAAGACGTGTTTCCTGTACAATTGTTTTTGGTGTTGTGTGTGTTGTTGTTGTGTCATTGTCTTGGCAGTGGATTGGCCGTCTACATGATTCCAGTTGCACTGAAATAGTCGTGCTGGATTTGGAGGAGAATTTATTGTTCGACATTTAGACTTCAAAACTCACAAAACGTACAGAAAAGCAAAAACTTTTTATTCCAATAAAAAGACTTACAGCCTACATAAGTACAAGAACTTATTTAAATCCCATATTATAGATAGAAATTTATGGATCATACGCTGTAACAAGGTGCTCAAATCATGAGTGATCATGAATGATCGCGCTTCCCCATTGCACGAAGAATTATAAAGAGATGACGTTTTTATCCTGGACCGAGGTTTTAGAGATTCTTTATCAGATATAGGAAGTGCTGGTTATGAGCCTCAAATGCAAAGACAGGCGTGCCACGCAGCTCACAAACACACACGCAAATAAATCTCTACAAATCACTATAGTGCGATACGTTATAGAGGTCATCAACAGTTGGTTCAAAAGAGACTTTTGAATATTTAGGCACACGCTTATTAATAAAACACTCCCGCAGGTATTTGAAGACTCTCGCATAGCAAGAGCAATCATAAATGCATTTAGAGAGCCTCTGACGGATACTGTACATGCCGACGCCTTTATGGAGATAATATCTCAAAGAACAAATGTTTTGGATGAACTGGGCAATTATACTGTCGCAGAAAATAACAAAAGACAACAGGCAGCGTTCACTGCACTGACTGATGCTGAATTAAATATACCATTTCCACAATTAACGGAAGAAGACGTTATTTTATTCAGCTAGGGAACATACCATCCAAAGCTTGCAAGATCGTATGTCGCCGAGCATTTACGAGGTGGCGATTGCAAATATCATATAGAGGTATATTTTAGTCCCAGCCCTGATATATCACAATACGGGCTACCAAGAGAATTCTAGGCTTTGAATCTTATCAAGAGGCCGTATTTTAATGCAATTTCGAATAAATTATACAACACGTATCTGTTAATCCAAGTGAATGTCCAAAGCAGAGTTCCTACATGACAGGTATGAGAACTCTAGGTGCCTGTGCTCATACTGTTAGCAATAAATGGTGCTTAGGTTATGGCAGTCACCTAGATAACTTCGTAGGTTTGACAAATGCTTGGGATGAAATAATCATTGAGAGCAACTATGCCATTTAGAAATGAAGTTTATTTTGTGTGCTTTAATAAATAAACAAAACTGTACGTAATTGAATTGATGGCGTTTTAATTATTATTTTCCGTTGCAAAAAGCAAACCTTAGGAAGCTGTGTCAGTCTCTCCCTATAAAACAGAACGTATGGTTATTCATTGGGGCTATACCATAATTATAATAACACTACATAGGTGATTGAAATGGCAAAATAGAAGTGATCATAACTTCGGTCTCCCATTCACTCATTTCTTCGTTCATTTATATTTGAGTTGTTCACTTAAGCCTATTCTGAATGACACCTAGTCTATAATGCTACTAGCTGAGTCTGGGTTCCTTACAAAATTACCCATTGTTCTTCATTGCTTTGGAATTTTTAGAAGTTAATTATGAATTCCACTTGAATTTCTTAACTCATATAATCATACTTCTTCCTACGAATAATATATGACTTCGCTTGTAATATGAGTTTTTCATTGAGATAGAATTTCATACTCAATTTTCAAATTGAAGTTACAACAATCATTACCTGCCTTGCCCGAAACCCTATTACTAAGCCTCCGCTGTCCGTCCGTCCGTCAGTCAGCCTGTCAGCAGGCAGTATCTCAAGAACCGTAATAGGTAGACAGTTGAAATTATCAGCGAGTATTTCTCGGTTTTCGGTACGGAGCCTTTCGTTTGAGAACCCGATTCGCACTTCGCCGGTTATTCCAACTATATTAGAGTCGGCTTCCAGTTAAATCGGCTTCATTGCCCTCACAAATCAGACTTCTACTTCAATTAAATTCATCATACTTTTGTCGGTGTCAATAGCTTTACACCTGCCACGGGAGAACAGGTCATTTGGGTAATAAAAGCGTAGTGTTATTTTATGTAATATCAAAACTCCATTGCGTTTTGTCTACATAACCATTTTTATTTAATTTCCTCCATTTTAGTGAGTTACAAAAATAGTTGCTGATCAACTTTTCATCGTTATCAAACCAAAATAGTGTTTTAAATGATAAGAGAAACTTACATACTATAATTGTATCTTTGTGACGCTCACAAATTGACGGACGTAAAAAATCATCATTATCTGTTCACACTTAAGGTCTATAAAGTGCCAAAAAAAATAAACATAAATAGACCGATAAACACGAAACAAATTGATCTTTCACCTAAGTAACTGCCTTCCATTTTACCACGAATTTGATGTAAATCCATAGTATGAAACTTCTAAAACAAAGTGCTCTAAAAATTTCTTTATTTTAGCACAATGTAATACGTTGCGGGTCTATCACCAATGAATACTGACACTTTTCTACTTGGTTGGCACCCAGGCATGCATACTGTTATTCTTACAAGTCCATGTTGCTTTAGGAAAGTGCAGTTAATCAGCACTTCCACATTCTTTCGCATACGCTGCTGTTCAGATTTTATTGAAAGAAATTGGAATAAATACTGTGTAATGTTGTAAAATATAGGAAAAGGCAAATATAGGAGCCCGTAGCTAAGTAATAACAGCCGCACGGATCGATTTATAAGATTAACAACATACTAAACCAGAATCAACAAATCATTTTTGAGTGAAGCCGTTGGCAAAATATTATTTTTTATATTTCACTCTAAGCCCAATTCTGAAGAAATCTATGCAAACGACGTCGCGGGCAGATACTTGTACTTAATAACGACCCTATTTTATGAATTGAGCACGCAAAAAAAAAAAACTGTCGGTATTAACTTAAAAATTTTAAATTTATTTCTGGTATGACTGAACTTTTCCAATTCTTTTGTTATTAGGAAGTTTTACTAGTAGAATGTTTTGAAACGAAAACCAATCTGCCTAGCCTTTTGCCAATTACTGTATATGTTCTCGGCTTCCAGTCCACTCAGCAGTTGCCTTTAAATGAATAACAGAATAGGAGCAAGAATGATGCCCTGTTGAACACCGCACGTAATAATCTGTCTTCATAATAGCCTGTCACTCTCAAGGGCAAGATTAAAATTTATTTTTAGGAATATGTGAATATGATTACCTGCCCCTCTCTAAAACCAATAATCTAATGAATCAGGTTTATTAGGTAAGGCACTTACTTTGCGGAAGAATGAGTTATCGTCGTATTTGATCAAACCCTTATTATGGTTCGTTAAAAAAGCATATATATGATTGACACAGTTCTTAAATATTAGAAAAAAGGATTATAAGAAGCTCACTTTTACAGAAACTTTGTCCGTCGCTTACCAATAGGCGAAATCGAGGTTAAGAGTGGGCTAATAAGCTCCTTCTTGCGATACACACTAAATGACACATTAAAACAAGAGTGTGGCACTAGACACCCGCTCTTTGGTGCCCAACTACCAATTCAAAGACTTCACATCAGACACAGCTTCCTTAAATCGGCAGTCCCGCTGTCAGGAAATCCGGCTGATACCCGCTGCATACTGTGGCAGTACTCTTCTCCCCCACCCATGAACTATTTACCACCAAGCGAAAATCTTTCTGCAGAGTCTAACCTTCCGTGGTCCACTTGAAAGTCCCTTAACCACCTCAGAACGCAAGCAGGAAAGTTGATAAGTGGGACTACTGTGAGGGATCAACTGTAGGGTGAAGATGTAGAGCCGAGTTGCAAACCATGCTCCATCTCCTATTTTGCTCTCTGTGCCCCAAAACATGCACCCAAAGAGACATTTGTGCTACCACCAGTGACGCCGTGGAGGTGACAATGTTTTGGGCTTACCAAAACTAATAAAAATCCTGTCGTGCCAGCGACACGAAGGAGAAAAAGAATGCGTCACACATTCAATCACAATCGAATGTTATCTATAATCCATTACTTCAAACTTTCCAAAAAATGGCTTTTTAATGACGTAAAACATGCAATGAATGTAATTGATGAATAAGGCTGCAAAAAGAAAAAACAACCAAAGTAAAAGGTACTGAACTCTCGCTGGGCAAAACCGAATCGCTCTTGCCGATTTTTTAAATTCATTGTCTTTGGACTAATAACTTCATTCGTGTTTGGAACGGCTTCCTAGATGGAGTTAATAAAAAGAAGGCTACGTTGTGAACGAAAAAATCGTATTGTTGAAGTTTCATTAAATAATTTCGTTGATAAAGATGTGCAGTCGATGCTTCTACCTTTAAACATGTTGCATAAAATTCAGTTCTATTCAAAATATTGCATCAAGGATAGTTTAATTACACCAAACAGCCGTATATCGAATGTTATGTCGTTGTGTGCCACAATATTATTCATATTGACACAAGCTTTTTACTTCTATGAGGTGTCTTTCAACGAAAAAATATATCTTTTGAATTATTTGGCGTTCGTTACCTGTAACATCGACTTAATTCTGTTAAGTTTGGGGTTTGTAATGAATTTTTGGCTTTTAAATTCTTATAAAGAGGAAAATATTGGGTTTGTTTTAAAATTTCAAGAAATTCACAGATTTCTCAACAATAAGAAGAGTTTCAAATTTTTTATCATTTGTAACTGGTTTACAGTTGTCTTGTTCATTGTATTCTACATCAGTCACATTATTATTTTATATTCCATTCTAAAGATGTCAATTCTCAAAATGTTTAGCGATATAATCATGTTAAGTTTTGACGCCAACATTGTTTATGCTATCAAAGTCATTCAGCTGTTAAAAGATAAAGTTGATCTATGGAGTATTCAAGTTCTTCAGTATCAAAGCGTACAGTCTATGGACAGAGAAGATTATTGTAGAAAAATGTTTCAGGCTTACGTTAATATATTGGACTGTTATAAAATCTACAAAGCTTATTTTCAATTAATGGTAAGTAAAAACAAACTGCTGGTCTTTTAAATTCGAATATAGTTTAAAATTTAACAGATCTATCGTATTTCAGATAATTTTTCAAACAACGCACTCGTTTTATAAGTACCTTGTTAATATTCAAATTATTATTTATTTATTTAAATCTTCATCTCGTGGCCAATATTATGTAAGTATCTACACATTCCATCTTATACTGAATTATTACTAAAGGGAACGTGCACGAACTTATAGGTGGCACAGAAGTGTCAATGTTAAGGCAAACATTTGGAATCACCGTCACTAGATGACCACGCTGCCGCAACTCCTCAAATGGAAGCGTGTAGGAACTAAAGGTGACAGCACAGAAGCGTCAGTGAATTTATGATTAAAAGTTTCGAATTTGCAACGCTAGTTGGCACAGTTGATGCCGTGCACGTTCCTTATACTTTAGAAATTGTCTTTGTTATGTATTTTATTTTTTGCAGTTTCTGTTACATGTAATGTTAGCCGTAATGGCCTGTTTCATATTGAAAACGTTGATACTTCACGTCGCGTTGAACCTGCACTGCGAGCAGTTTTATATAGCTATGTCGAATGTTCAAGATTCATGCGCTCTTATTTTAAACTCAAATTGTACAGGTAATTCTGAGCTTTTTTTACCTGACTACGTCTCGATTTTTATGAACAAAACTTCTGGAAAGATTATATAAAATATCTTACAGTTTGGGTCTTGGATTGCTAAACAACCCAATCTGCAATTTATCAATTTACATGATCTAACACAAAATCTTTGTCATCATCTAATGAAAGATGAAGGTATACATTTCTCAAGTGGTATCTAAGAAAGAGGTGAGGGTCGCGGTTAGCCGATGGATGCGAAACGCACAGGACTGGTTGTTGTGGCGACACTTAGGGGAGGCTTTTGTCTTTCGTCTGATATGATGATGATGATGATCTTAGACAGAAAGTTTTCTTTGGGACAGACTTTCAGATCTCTGCACTGCCTCGGTCCATCAAGGCTATTTATAGGATAAATAGCTATTGCTCGCGACCTTGTACGCGCATATACCGTTTTTCCCGTTTCCATAGGAATTTCAGGAAATCCAATCTTAGTGCGTCCTTACATAGTGTAGAGAAGCTACATGCTAAATTTCAGCTTTCTACGATCAGTAGTTTCGGCTGTGCGTTGTCTGTCAGTCACTCACTCCCTCAGTACCGGAAGAATTTTATATAAATTGATTGATGATACAGTCTTATAACATTACAGATGCTGAAAGAAGGTTATGCAAGAATGTTAAACGCCTACATCGAGCGACGTTCAACAAGCTGGATGCCTGTCGGATGTTCATCGTTGATGCTACATTGCCGTTGAAGTTCATAGCGTTATTAACTCACTATACTTTTGTGTTACTACAATTTGCGTTTCTGTAACTTTCTTACTACGCTTTTCACAACACAAACATTGCTGCGGAATTTGTTGCGCCACTTCTTCTTCTCAATCAAAACACTCAGGGGACTGGTTTCATGTAAATTTTGGCGTTAAAAAAGTGCTGATTGTCAGCCTAGTTTGAATAAATTGATTTTGATGGTCCCTTTTGTCTTTGTCTTTCAATGGAAGTGGCTGAATGTAACACCTTGTTCCGCTTACTTGCCTCTTTACTTTTAACAAAAATCGTAATTTATAGGAATTCAAATATCATACATAAGTGTAAAACCTGATGGACATTTTTCCAATCATTCCAGTATGACTACTTGGAATAACATACCGTGTTGTCACATATAAATAAATTAGTTGACCCGCGCAACTTCGGCTGCTCCGCTCCTGTTAGTTTTATTGTGATGATATATAGCCTGTAGCCTTCCTCGATAAATGGTCTATCTAACACTGAAAGAATATTTCAAATCGGACTAGCAATTCTTGAGATTAGCGCATTCAAGCAAACAAACTCTTCAGCTTTATTATTAGTAAATAGATAATGTAATATAGACTAGCACTTCACCCGCAACTTCGTTCGCGCGGATTTAGTTTGCAGTCCACGATTTTCATCTCCACTCTACCCCCTTAATAGGGTAATGTGTAAATTACTTATTAATAGACTAAACGACAGGCAGTTCGCTCAAACTGCCATATTTTTCTTACTTAGAGTATTTTTATACCCGTCGTAACTTTTAAACGGAAGGTCCGATTTGAATAATTTAAAGTGTAATTTACATGTGCGTAACCCACCTAAATAACAGATAATTTAAATGGATAAGGATTAATATCATGATACCAAAATCACCACTATTCCATTCCACCCGAGTTTTGATTGAATAATTTGAACAAAAAGCGGTCATTGTTACTTAACCATCATGGTTAAGTCAACCACATTGGTTAGATATGTACCCTCTCGAACTTTTTTGTAGATATTGATGTCTTCTATAAAACTGTACTACATCACTTTGCTCTATTGTGAATAGTTTCCGCAGCGTACGCGATATAAAGATTTTTTTCACACCTTGGGTGAAAAATTCGAACACTATCGAAGTTCTCATAC
The DNA here is from genome assembly GCA_947578705.1 of Lacanobia wlatinum. Lineage (NCBI taxonomy): Eukaryota > Metazoa > Arthropoda > Insecta > Lepidoptera > Noctuidae > Lacanobia > Lacanobia wlatinum. The sequence continues at coordinate 25,987,540 of OX388038.1, forward strand.
GGATCCCTAACTTTTTTGAAAATATTCTATAGCCTGTGTTTATCAGAGATAATGTAGGCTTCTAATGGTGAAAGAATTTTTTAAATCGGTCCTGTTGTTTCGGAGCCTATTCATTTCAAACAAACAAATATTTCCTCTTTATAATATTAGTGTAGATATTGATTGATTGTTGGGTTGCAGTTTTTTGTTTTCTGAGTTATTTTGTGGTAAAAGAACATAGTTTGTGTGGAAAGGCGTGTGGGTCGTTTGTTTTATGAGAAGCTTACCAATCACTTACTTTTGGTAAATATGTGCAATAATAAGGCAATGTTTTCGTTTTATATAAAGTGTATGAAGTGAATATAGGTAATTCATGCAGGCGTCCGTTTGTCTGATGATAATATCATTGTTTACATTTTAAAAGTTGCGAGAAAACACGTCTGGACTTATATTATTTTTATATATTTCACAGTTGCTCCTTTTATCAGAACATCCTGAAACGAATTAATTTCTAACAATTGAAACTCTTTGTACAAAATTGAATCCTGTATCTGAATCTTATGGGCTAATAAAACGAAACCCGTTTTCAGTTTCATTAAAAATCTGATTTATTTCTTCTCTACAATACCAAAACAAAAAAAACTATGTGTCAAATGGAACATAGAAAAACATTCAGAACAAAAAACATGGCAGACAGATCAAGCATCAAGCATATGCGCACCGACTTCAAAAACTAAGTAAACACCCAGATAATCATTAATTTTCTTATTATTAGGTATTAATTACTTTTTGGTAGAAAGGAGATTGCTCTGCGCCCATACCTACATTGTTCGCCCTGGAGCCAGGAGCATCGGAAAATTATGTGTTTTATTGTTGATCATTAGTAAACTCCTATAAGATCTTATTTTCATAGCGGACTCGCTGCAGAAAAGATATAATTATGTCCAAAAAAGTATCAGATTTTGAGGTTATAATCTAACCATAACAACGAATATTCGATATAGTTTTTCATAGCTCCGAGTGATCTTTAAGAAACTTATTAACAAAATCATAATACATTTAGCTATTTTCAGTACCTACCTAAATAATTAGGTACCTTTGCAGTTTTTTTTTTCTAAAGCCTAAGTGTAAGTAAATAGGTAACTGCAACGTTTAAATGCATAGAATCTAATTAACATAGGTAGATAGTGGATACTTGTATTCTTAGCATTGGTTTTGGAGTGAGATTAAATGTTTGTGTATATTAATGTATATATAAAACATTGCGCGCTGTTCAAACGCGTGACTATGAAACCAGCCTTACCAATTAGGTAGCCGGTAAGTTGTGTTAAAACCTACAGTACTACTTTAACTTACTGATTATGTTTGAATAAGAAATAAAACACAGATTTTAATTTCACGTTTATTGTTCATCTAAATTGGCAATTAAAATATAGTCTAGAAACTGTGCAGGGGTTGATATTATTTTGATGTCTCGCATAGCTTTAATACCAAATAATGGTCACAACATGGGCGCAGAACCATCGGGTGCTGCGCTGCAATTACAGCAATATTGTACGATTGCTTGTCGACCAATTTGAGCTGAATCAATTACTATGTAAACAAAATATGTTTTATTGCTGTGAATTTTGCCTCGTAATTTCCATATGGTTTCGGAATTATTTAATTGTAGTTCATTCAAATCCGATGGCTGAATCTACAACAAAAAAAATATTGTTGGTTACACATTGCATTTATAGTACAATAAATAAAACAATTTACACTACAAATGTTGCATGACTATAACTGACCAGAAAAGATCTATGTATTAGCTAAACAAAATGGCACATCAGGCAAGTTTAAGCATACTATGGTCGGCACCAGATAAACATGCAATAAAGTACATAGATTTTTCCCTAATATCCCTTCGTGGATACTCAAACAATACATTATGAACCGTTTTTCATTACTACAAAAACTAAAGGATCACGATAGAAGTTGATTCAGGACAGCTTTATGTCATTATTTCTGTTTTTGTTATTTGGAAAGTCAATAAATGTATGAGGGTCAATGACCGTTATTGCATGGGTATCTGATGTTTACCATAGCCTAATTTCTTGCAATAGTTAACCAATCAAAAACATCTCTCACCTCTCAGGGTTCAACTCGATTTCGCACAATATCTAAAATGTGGCTGATACTTTCTGCTTGTACGGAGTAACATTGGATTCGTGCCAGTGAACAACCACATACCACACGTTGATCATGTTGATGACCAACCATTGGTACTTCTTGCAAATCTTGTGATGTTGTGGTAACTCTATTAACAAATAATGTATGACAAGCATCACATATGTAATCATTTGCAGTCACCTGTAATATAAAAACATGTTATAAATATAAAATAAACATTTTTTTATTTTATATTTTCTCTTGTATACAGAGCCATTATAAATATAATTAGTTACAAATGGAAGTTAAAGCTTACTATTTGTGGTGCAACTCATTGCTGTATTTGCACAAAAATGGCTTAATTATGGAGAATATGCCGTCTTCAGATGAATGAATCAGATGATGTGAGCGTGCCCGAGGTGCCAATGTTCTATTGCAGAGTGCACAGTTTCTAGCAACATTACTTGTAACTGAAGTGTTAGTCATCTCTTGAGCTCTTGTCCAACAAGTGGTGCATATGAGATCATGAGCTTGAACCTAAAAAAAAACATACTTAGTTCAATTGTATTTTTACAGGGTATTTACCTATCAGATTGTTTCTATTATAATGAATATATAATAATATTATAAAGAAGAAATATTTGTTTGTTTGTTTGAATTGAATAGGCTCCGAAACTACTAGACCAATTTGAAAAATTCTTTTAGCATTGGATATCTACATTATCAGGGAGTAACATAAGCTATATATTATCCCCGTACTCCCACGGGAACGGGAACTACGCGGTAAAACCGCGTGACGTCCACTAGTAATGAATATACCAAAATACTTTATAAATTGTTTCTTTTTTTTGTGAAAACGATAATTGCAGACACAATATCGCGGTCAAGTATAGAAACTTATTAGTAAAAAAAAAAGTCAGAGAGATCGCAATCAGAATTATATAGGTACAACAAAAAATAATATAGGTGCAAACAAAGTAAAAATATAATTACCAAAAGAGCAGTCCATTGTTGTACTCAATGACGAATCTGTTCTGTTCATCTTCCAACAACATGGAACCACCAACAGAGCCCCAATTTACACAAAATACACTTTCCATAGCGTATGCGTTAGTCCATTTATGACTGCCAAGTTATCGTTTGAGCGGTACTCCGAAAATCACAGCCAGGTAAGTCGTTTTTGAAAGCAATCGGAGTCCATTATAATAGCCAAGACGGAATATTAGTAGTCCCGAAAGTCACCAAAACACACCGACATACACAATTACAAAGAGCAAGCGACGCTAATGTAAACAGTGAAAGCACAGGTGGGTGACAGACAGTCAAGTGACAATTTAGTGACGTCAAAAATAGGAGTGTGTGTAAAAATACGATACAACTTATCGATATTACCTAAGATTTTGTTACAAGGATGAAAATGTCCTACTTTACTTATAAAAACACTCTTCGATACTTTTTATAATATTAATACTTAATAACATTTGTATAACATAACAAAAACATTGATAGTACCTTCCTACTTAATGTATTCAGTAACGATAAGTATTTTTATCCGATTGCGGCGAAGCCCAAAAGGAGAGTTATTTTTATATTAATTGTCATAAATACGTAATCGTTTAGTTAGAAGTAAACCACACACTTTCTTAAACGATCATAAGAAAACCCTGAATAATGATCATGGTGAAATACGAAGGTTTTAATCACTTCAGCATTATTCTTACTATCTATTTAAAATCGAGTATGACCTCATGCACAAAGTACCTATACTCAGTAGGTTTTTTTGAATTAAGTATACATTTAGGGAATAATAAATGGAATGGTAATTGAATGCTTTTATTGTATCTTCTGTTTGCTCTTTATTCGAAATAAATTCAGAATATGATTCATATTAAAAATAATTACACTACAGTTCTTTAAAAATTAAATCGATTGATTACAATCGATTGGGCATCCCTAATCTTTTTTGACATGACATGACGTTTGGTGAAGATGGCGGCGATCCACGTTTTTTTTTTTCTTATTCTTTAAATTTTAGGGATTTTTATAACGCACAGCGTATGTCAGTCCCATCGTAACCTAATTACAAGATACACATCAAACCAATAAAATCAATGTATCAGGGCCATAAAGTCAAACAACTTTCTCGCATCTTCAGAGCTCGGCTTATTTAATATTTGGTGGAATGTACCTACATCGTTCTTGTTCAACTTCAAAGCCCTGAACAACTTACTTCTATGAACCTCATACCGAACAAATTCCATCAACAAGTGATGCATGTCCTCTAGAACTCCACACATGTTTCATGCTGATTCATGTTATTATTCGCGAAAATACTTTTAGCTTTGGCTTGCAGCTAGTCCATGTTATAAAAGTATTTGCAACTGATATAATAAAATAGAACATGAATTATCGTGTATGTCCGATACTTTTGTTTCACAGGGCGAATTTGGACATTGTCTTTTGCTTGACGGGATAGGAATAGAGACGGGATAGGGACTGGATAAGGATAGGGGTGTGGTATTTTAAAGTTATTTTGTGCTTTTTAGTGGGTTGGTTTTTTGAAGGCGGTTCCCTTTTTGTAAAAACCGAATTTAATCTCAGTTATCATTTTTGTTTTTATTTATTTCATACTTTTTAGTGATTTTGTTCATAGTTAGGTTCTCCATTTATTTTAGTGGTAGGTTTTTTAGGGATATGTTTTCGGCTAGTACTAGTAAGTATCAGTTTGTAATCATGATCTTGATATACCTAGTATTATACCGTGTGCCTATGGGCCCAGGTAGAAAAACGAAGGATGCTTTGAAGAAGTGTCGCGCAAAGGAAAATGAATGCCATTTTGATATTATTTGATGATCCATCAATAGGAATACGTCCTTGTATGATGGATACATTTCCATAGCTCCAGTGACGGCAATCTATCAAGACAATCGTGGTTACGGTGATATCGAAAGGCGGATTTTGCCAGTCATAATGACGGAACACAAGTTGCTAGGGTGTACACTTAGTTCCGCGGTAATCGACCTAGGGCCTAAAAACTTTGCCAATGTTATGTTACCTTGAGTCGAGTGAAATTCCTACAAGTCATGGCTTTATGTGACATTGACTCATAGAAGCTTAACCATCCCCACGATAACAGAGCCTTATCCGAAATGACCAGGATGAGAAATCTGCTTCCGCATTAATAGGTACTGCGTCATTATCATCTGCCTAGCCTTTCCCTAACTATATTGGGGTCGGCTTCTATTCAAAACGGATTCAGATGAATACCAGTATTTTACGTGGAGCGGCTGCCTACCCATCTACAACCCATTAACTGGGTAACGCGGTACACTTCATAGAGTCAGATTTACTGGCTTCTGACAATCCGTAACGACTTCCAAAGATCAATAAATGACAGCCGGGACGGCTTAACGTGCTTTCCGAAGCACGGAGGAAACTCAGTATTGTTACGCGCCAGAATTAATGTTGGGTACATGGCGGCATTTGCGTACTGCTAACGCCATCTAGTTTCAAGTAACGAAACATTTACGTGCTGCCATCTAGTATCGAGTAGCAGACACTTGCGTGCTGCTGGCGTCATCTAGTATCCAGTAGCAGGCATTTACGTGCTAGAACATTCTCGATGTTTAGACACCTGGTCGGTCGGGACCCGTGTGTGCCCGAACTTTCCAGAGGTTTCCATACAGGAGGGTTCTGGAAATGACTGTCGGTATATAAAGGGCGGACATCCGGCGACGGCAGTCAGTATTGAATTGGCGATACAAACGACAACTTCGAGAGCGATCTTCGACTGCGAATTATAGTGAAGTGAAGTGTTCAGTAGTGCGATTGTGTTTTATAATTAGTGTGTTTTAAAGTGATAATTAGTGTTGTGGATTAAAGTGTCAGTTTTGGGTTGTTTAATCGGCTGTTTTTATTGTAACGAACCCCAAGCTCGTAACAATTGGTGTCAGAAGTGGGATAATCATGCCGATTCTGCCAAAGGACGACACGGAGGGTATCCGTACCCGTAGTCAACGCCAGCAGGAGACGGACCAGAGGCGTTTTGGTGGTGCAACGCCGCAGACGTCGGAAGGTCAGCTACCGACCATGGAGGCCGGCCCGTCCACAGCAGCTCCGGCATCATCAGCACCAGACTTTGCTGCTCTGATGATGATGCTGCAGGAGCAGGCTCGCCGACAGGAGGAGCAGGCCCGACGCTTGGAACAACAGCTGTAGCACGACAAGGAGGAGCAGGCCCGCCGACAGGAGGAGCAGGCCCGACGCTTGGAAGAACAGCTGCAGGGCGATAAGGAGGAGCAGGCCCGCCGACAGGAGGAGCAGGCCCGACGCTTGGAAGAACATCTGCAGCGCGACAAGGAGGAGCAGGCGCGCCGCCAGGAAGAACAGATGCTCCTCATAAAGGAACTTCACGCGTCCTTCGGGAAAGACATGAAGGAGGTGAAGGATAAGGTTGCTCAGCATGACAACCGCTTGTCAGACGCTGAAACCAGGATCAGCAAGTTTGATGACGTCATTGCGGATGTGAAGAAGGAGTTAGGCAACCTTAAACTTGGAGATGGGATTGCTAATTCAGCAGCCACTACACCTTCGCCACGTGGGTTCAAAGTGCCGCCGTTCGATGGGACGTCTTCTTGGTCGGCCTACAAGATTCAGTTTGAGGTTGTCATGAAGGCGAACGGGTGGAGTAAAAATCAGGCCATGACTGCCCTCACCCTAGGCCTGCGCGACCAGGCTTTAACTGTCCTGGAAGCTCTCGGTAAGGAGGTGACTTACGAGCAGCTGCTTGAGGCGTTGGAAGCCAGGTATGGCGACGCCCACCTGGAGCACGTGTTTCGTGCGCAGTTAAGGGATCGCGTGCAACGCAGCGGTGAGAACCTGCAGCAGTGGACCCTGGAAGTGGAGAAGCTGGTGCGAAAAGCATACCAGTCTGCACCAGCGCTCATTGAAGGGAACCTGGTGCAGGCATTCATCGACGGCATCCGCGACCTTGAGGTTAGGGCTGCAGTGAGGCTCGGGCACCACGGGACGCTTAAGGACGCCTTGGCCCATGCACTGGAGGTGGAAGCTGTGCGGCAAGATCATCGTTCCCACCGCGTCAGGGAGGTTGCAGCGGTTACAGTTCGCGATCGTGTTAAAGGATACAGCCCTAGGTGCTACGGCTGTGGTGAAAGGGGCCACCTTCGATCCAGTTGCCCTAAGCGAACTGCAGAAGGGGAAGGTAGCCGATCTCCAGAGGGCAGGGCGGCTAATAGCACCGCCCAGCAACAGCAGGGAAACGAGTAAAAGCCAGGACTGCGGGGCGGGTGCTGGCTGATGTTCAAGGAGCCCCAAGGATTTCGATCTCACAAACCCGTGACGGGAACAGCCTTATCATCAAGGGCGAGGTCAACGGAACACCATGTAAGCTGACGATAGACACTGGAGCTTCTCGCACGGTTGTCAGTTCCCAAATTATAAGTCGGCTCCTTGGGGACTCTGCATACAACCGAGAGCGCATAAATTTGGTAACAGCCACCGGTCAGCGCATACCCGTCCGAGGAGAAAGAGAGATGGAGTTGAAGCTAGGCAACAAAAGCTACCTGCATAATGTTGTTGTGGCCGATATAATGGACGATTGCATCCTGGGCTTAGACTTTATGAGGAAGAATCGTTGTGAGATCGACGTTAATCAAGGAGTTATGAAATGTGGACAAGAGGAACTTTTCATGGAAGGGGCTTTACCTGGAAATGTGTACAACCTAAAGAAGATTGTTCTTCCTCCGAGATCGGAAACGATTGTACCGGTTAGTCTTCCTCGGAATCCTGGGCAAACTCATCGTTGCGTACTCGTGGAAAGGGTAGACAATGACCTTCCATGGAAAGTGGCACGAACATTGGTCAGAGCCACCGACATCTCAGGAGTACGTGTGCTGAACCTTTGTGACAAGGAGCAGGTGATAGAAAAGGGCACACTGATGGGTACCTGCGAGGAAGTGGATTGGTTGCGTCGATGCCAATATCTATCAACTGGGACCCTCAGCAAGGATGCACAAACGAGAGTGACCACACTTTTAGAAGACTGTCGCAGCGCTCTGTCTCAAAATGAAATGGTCAAGGCGAAGAGGATGTTACTTAAGTACACCGATGTTTTCTCTTCGAACGATGCTGACATGGGGAAGACTGGCTTAGTTCAACACAAAATTAACACAGGAGAAGAATTGCCTATCCGTCAACGGCCAAGGAGATTACCGGTAGCACGTGAAAAGGAAGTGGAAACCATGATCGAGGGAATGGTGAAGGATGGTGTTATAGAACCTTCATCCAGTCCATGGTGTTCACCGGTAGTGCTGGTAAGGAAGAAGGACGGCAGCATGCGGTTTTGTGTTGATTATCGTCGTCTGAACGACGTTACGAAGAAAGACAGCTATCCCTTGCCAAGAATTGATGACACGCTGGACATGCTTACTGGAGTAAAGTGGTTTAGCACACTAGATCTAAAAAGTGGCTACTGGCAAGTAGAAATTGACCCGAAAGACAAGGAGAAAACTGCATTTTCGACAGGAAAGGGTCTATGGCAATTTAAAGTTATGCCATTTGGATTGTGTAACGCTCCGGCAACGTTTGAAAGATTGATGGAACTGGTACTAACCGGGTTGATTGGTGATGCCTGCCTTGTCTACTTGGATGACATCATCATCGTAGGCCGTACGTTTGAAGAACATCTTCAAAACCTGGAACGCGTGCTCATGAAGATCCAGAGTGCCAACCTCAAGTTGAGTCCGAAAAAGTGTTCATTTTTCAAACGGCAAGTTAGCTTTTTGGGTTATGTTGTGTCGGAAGAAGGTATCCGTACGGATCCAGAGAAAATCGCCGCTGTCAAGGATTGGCCAATTCCAAAAGACAAGACGCAGGTCAGAGCATTTTTAGGTCTGTGCTCCTATTATCGGCGTTTTGTCAAGAACTTTGCAGATATAGCCAAACCCCTGCACAAGCTAACTGAGGAAAAGCGACATTTCTGTTGGGATGAAAGTTGCGACATCGCTTTCCAGGAGCTAAAGGACCGTCTGTGCAAAACACCTATTTTGGGGTATCCTGATATCAGCAAGGAATTTATAGTTGACACAGACGCAAGTGATATCGGACTTGGCGGTGTGTTATCTCAGCGGAATGGCGATCAAGAGGTTGTGATTGCGTACTTCAGCAAGTCATTGTCGAAACCAGAGAGGAATTATTGTGTCACGAGACGGGAATTGCTTGCTGTGGTAAAGTCATTGCAACATTTTAGCAAATATCTACTGGGGCGGAAATTTCACCTACGAACTGACCATGCTGCGCTGAAATGGCTATTGCAGTTCAAAAATCCAGAAGGACAAGTTGCGAGATGGATTGAACTACTGCAGGAATACGACTTTGTGGTAGAACATCGCAGCGGAAAATCTCATGGCAACGCTGATGCACTGTCAAGAAGACCTTGCCCTGAAGACTGCAAGCATTGTACTAGGCAAGAGGGTAAAGAAGTCATACCTGTGAGGATGCTCAAGACAGACCTCAGCAACGAGTGGAAGGAAAGCCTACAACATGCTCAGCACGAAGATTCAGACATCAAGCCGATTCTGGAGTGGATGAAGGCCAGTGCTCCTAAGCCCACGTGGAGTGATGTCTCAGCAATGAGTTCGATCACAAAAAGCTATTGGGCCCAATGGGACAGCTTAGTGATTCAGGATGGAGTACTGTGCCGTAGATGGGAAAATGCCCGGGGAGACAACTGTCACTTGCAAATGGTTGTCCCTAAAGTTAAGGTACCGGATGTTTTACAGCTATACCATGATGGTTGTTCAGGAGGCCATATGGGAGTTAAACGCACTCTACTGAAAATACGGGAACGGTTTTACTGGGTCCATTGCCGTGACGATGTTGAGGACTGGTGTCGGAAATGTACAAGTTGTGCGGCTGTAAAAGGACCTCAGACTCGTAGCAGAGGTGCATTGAAATTGTACAATGTTGGTGCACCATGGGAGAGGATAGCCCTGGATGTTGCGGGACCATTTCCGGAAAGTGATAGTGGTAACAAGTATTTCATGGTTGTGATGGATTACTTCACTAAGTGGCCGGAAGTCTTCGCCATTCCAAATCAAGAAGCTTCAACAGTTGCAGATAAACTGGTTCATGAAGTCTTCTGTCGTTTTGGAGTACCCTTGGAGATTCACAGCGATCAAGGAAGGAATTTTGAGTCACAGATATTCCAGGAAACTTGCCGAGTTATGGGTACTCATAAAACAAGAACAACTTCTTACCACCCACAATCGGATGGAATGGTTGAACGATTCAATCAGACATTGGAGAGATACTTGGCAAAAGTTGTGGAAAATCGGCAACGCGATTGGGACAAGCACATACAACCGTTTTTGTTGTCATACCGAAGTGCTGTTCACGAAAGCACATCAGTGACACCAGCTTTCGCAAACTTTGGTAGAGAATTACGGCTGCTGGCAGACCTGATCACTGGAATGCCACCTGATGCCCCACGTAGTATAACCGATTATGCGAATGACTTGCGGAACAAAATGAATGACATTTATGAGCACGTCAGAGAATCGGGCCAGCAAATGTCTGACAAGATGAAAACCCGCTATGACCGCAAAATGAACAATAAAGGTTTCGATGAAGGTTCACTTGTGTGGTTACACAATCCAGTTCGCAGTAAAGGGAAATCTCCTAAGCTTCAAGCTAAATGGGACGGGCCGTACCAGATTGTGACAAAAATCAATGACGTGACGTACCGTATACAAAAAGGTACAAGAAGTGCTCCTAAAATCGTCCACGTGGATCGACTGGCGCGTTATTATGGGGCCGATAATGCTCGGGACGAGCATGTCTTAGGAGGGGGCAGTGTTACGCGCCAGAATTAATGTTGGGTACATGGCGGCATTTGCGTACTGCTAACGCCATCTAGTTTCAAGTAACGAAACATTTACGTGCTGCTATCTAGTATCGAGTAGCAGACACTTGCGTGCTGCTGGCGTCATCTAGTATCCAGTAGCAGGCATTTACGTGCTAGAACATTCTCGATGTTTAGACACCTGGTCGGTCGGGACCCGTGTGTGCCCGAACTTTCCAGAGGTTTCCATACAGGAGGGTTCTGGAAATGACTGTCGGTATATAAAGGGCGGACATCCGGCGACGGCAGTCAGTATTGAATTGGCGATACAAACGACAACTTCGAGAGCGATCTTCGACTGCGAATTATAGTGAAGTGAAGTGTTCAGTAGTGCGATTGTGTTTTATAATTAGTGTGTTTTAAAGTGATAATTAGTGTTGTGGATTAAAGTGTCAGTTTTGGGTTGTTTAATCGGCTGTTTTTATTGTAACGAACCCCAAGCTCGTAACAGTATGTTAAGATGGTCTCCTACTTTTGGGGATACATATGTTCCTGTGATTGATCGGCTCGAGCTCCTTCGCATGGAATTGACATCCAGTCTTAACTTTGGCGCCACCATTGAATACAAAGCCCGGACTGAGGACAAAAAGCTGAGCATTCTAATAAGATGAACATATACTTCAGGCCTGGACAGCTTTTAACCCCGTACAAAGCACAAGTTCAATCCTGTATGGAGTATTGCAGCCACCTTTGGAATGGCTAAGCACCGTTGGATCAGCTAAGTACCAGCTTGCCGCGCTTGAGTCTGTGGAACGCAGAGTTAAGAGGCTCAATGGCGACGTAAAACTGTAGGATGCCAAGCTTGGCTCATCGCCGCAAGGTTGCCTGCTTGTCGGTCTTCTACAGATTATATTTCGGTGAGTAAGCATTAGAACTCCACGACCTTATCCCACCGGCCCCCTTTTACCATCGGACATCCAGGCCATCCCTACCTTGTTGCTATTCCACCAATTCGTACTAAGCGTTTCCAAACGTCTTTTATAATGCACACAGCAAAGGAGTGGAAATCTTTGCCTGCGTCTGTGTTTCCGAACGCTTACAACGCTCATCTCTTTAAAGTCAGAGTGAACTGCAGGCTCCTTCTGGATAAGCTCGCTCCATCGTAGACTCTGTCTCTGTCATCTATGACCTAGACTAGAGTCAAGAGCAAACCCATCTCAAATAAAAATGGTCACCCATCCACAGACCAACCTTGGCAAGCGTTGTTTAACTTTAAAGATCGACCAGTGTGGCTGTTATTATTTTGCCATGAGCTTTTATATAGAATATCTCTATAGAATAGGTCTAATAAATAAATAACAAACCACAACTGCGTACAAGCCACTCACTGAACATAACAAATCGTAGCTACTTCACAACAGATTTCGGTGGAAAGTTATTATTATAAGACTAAGATTTTCCCCAGGATATTATAAATACATTACTGAATACCGCATCAAAATCAGTTGAGTAGAACCAGATTTATTGCAACTGCATCACCAAAATCTGTCGAGTCCATCCAATTTCAATCCATTTGTTGCATACCAAAACTTTTCCAGAATATAACAAATATTTTTCTGAAAAACGCATCAAAATCAGATCAGAAAATCTCGAGATAATCGCGGACAAACATAGACACAAACATACGGGTCGAACTGAGAACCTCATTTTTTTTGAAGTCGGTTAAAGAACTTGGTATTAGAAAGAAAGAAAGAAAAAGAGTTCATTTGCGCCAAACATGACGCGTAACAAAAATAAAATAAAAAAAACCTACCTTACCTTGTACTTTAAAAATCTTATGTTTATCTCTGGTATGATTGTACTTATCCCATTACATATTTTGTTATTAGGACGCTCTCGAAGTCTGCTAGTACAGAATAAAGCCCTGTCGAACACCGCACGCAATAAAGGGCAAATGTCAAGGGCATAATAAACATTTATTCGTAGGAAAATTTTAATATGATTCGTCCCCGTTTCTAAAACCAATAATCTAATGATTTAGGTTTACTCGGTACGGCATTAACTTTGTGGTACTATTAGTTGTTATCTTCATATTTTATCAAACCCTTATCATGGTTCGGTAAAAGACAAACAAATCCCTGACTGGCACAATTTTTTAGTAATTAGAAAAAAGGATTTAAAGAAGCTTACTTTTACTGTTGCAACTTTTTAATACAACTTTGACAACAGAACTGGGCTCGCTCGATCCATTGTAGACCTCATTCATTGCTTACCGATACCGGCAAAAACGAGGCAAAGAGTGGGCTAACAATCATAATCGAATGAAATCAGTAATCCATTGTTTTTTTATTTGAGATAGGTTTGCTCTTGACTCTAGTCTACACCAGAGATACCAGAGATAAAGTTTGCGGTGGAGCGAGCTTACCCAGAAGGAGCCTTACTCCAACTTTGAAGAAATTAGGGTTGAAAGGAAGAAAGAAAGAAAAAATGTTTATTTGGGACTCGCACATAAACAGACATATGTAAAATAAATTAAAACCAAAAGTAGTCGGAAACACAAACGAAGGCAGAGTTTCGCTCTCTTGCATTGATTTATAGATTGAAATATTTATCTAATCGACAATGATTTGAACGACGAATGACTCGATACGCAATGGATACTATTGAATTTGCTCAACAAATGAAGTTTCAAAAGGAAAACTATTTTAAAGTTAACAAAGGTACGGGATTTTCGCTGGTAATCCGACTCGCCCTTTGCCGGTTTTTTTTTTTATTTATTCTCTTCGGACTTATAATTTCATTCGTGTTTGGGAAGGTTTCCTAAGATGGAGTCAATAAAAAGAAGGCTACGTTGTGAACGAAGAAATCATATTGTGGAAGTATCATTAAATAATTTCATTGACAAAGATGTGCAGTCGATGCTTCTACCTTTAAACATGTTGCATAATATTCAGTTCTATCCAAAATATTGCATCAAGGACAATTTCATTACTCCAAATAGCCGTCTATCGAATTTTGTGTCGTTGTGTGCCACAATATTATACATATCGATACAGGCTTTTGACTTCTATGAGGCGTATTTCAACGGAAAACTATTTTTTTTGGATTATTTCTCACATGTCATCTATAACCTCAACTTTATCCTGTATAGTTTAGGGTTCATAGTGAACTTTTGGCTTAAAGTTTCCCATGAAAAGGAAAATATATGGTTTGTTTTAAAATTTCAAGAAATTCATAGATTACTCAACAATAAGAACAGTTTCAAACTTTTTATAATTTGTAATTGGTGTGCAGTTGTCTTGTTCCTTGCATTCTGTATCAGTCCCATTATTATATTAAATTCAACCATAAAAACATCAATTCGTAAAACAATTGGCAGTTTAATCTTGTTGAGTTTTGACGCCAACATTGTTTATGCTACCAGACTCATTCAGCTGTTAAAAGATAAAGTTGATCTATGGAGTGTTCAAGTTCGTCAGTATCAAAGCGTACAGTATAGAGACAGAGAAGATTTTTATAGAAAGATGTTTCAGGCTTACGTTAATATATTGGACTGCTATAAAATCTACAAAGTTTGTTTTCAATTTATGGTAAGTAAAAACAACAGCTGGCTTTTTAAATTCGAATATTGTTAAAAATTTAACAAAAATTTACCGTCTTTCAGATCGTTTTTCAAACAACGCTCTCGTTTTATAACTTCCTAACTAATCTTCAAATATATACTGCTTATTTGAAATTTTCATTTCATGGCCGGTTTAATGTAAGTATTACACGTTCTATCTTATATTAATTTGTATTAAATATCATTAAAATTATGAACTTTTGTTGATCCAAAATAGGCAAGTGTGCTCCATCTTTGACCACATCATCGCTTACCAACAGGTGAGATAATGGTCAAACGCGTGCCTAACAAGAGTAAAAAAAAAAATTACCCATTAATCAACAAACACGGAACCCTTATAGAATCACTCGTGTCTGTCTGTCTTTCTATCTGTCCGTCGGTCACAGCCAGTTTTCTACGGATCCACTGGACCGATTCTGTTGAAATTTGGTGCACATATGGACTTCTGTGACTTAAACACGGACGCCTTACGTAAATCATTATGTTTTTAGTACAGGGGTCTCTTTAGGGGCCCAAACTAAAAAATAAAAAAAATAACTATATTGTGTACATCTGTAAGGGTTTTATATATTTCAATTTCAATCTTTATTACGAAACACAGTACATAGTTATACATTCCAGCTGTTAGGTGAATGTTCACTGTATTTTACCAATTTAGGCATGCAAAATTATTATTTAAATTATAAACGTCATTAATTATTGTAAACATCATAGGTAATAATATACAATTTCATAAATATCAACCAAACCAATTACTCAAATTAAACAAATGTCATCAATTAACACTAAAATTATGCTATGTCATAAATTAAAGTTGAAACGTATACAATGTCATAAATTGAGATCAAAGAATAAAATGCCACAGTACGAAAAAAAATCAAAAATACGTAACTAATGTCAGAGTCAAAAGGTAATGTCAGTACATTCAAAACATAATAAATTAATGTAAAGAAATGAAAATAAATCGGACTAAAGTAATAACCATATTATGTACTGTTATACATGTCAGCGAAGGCACAACTCTCCAGGTTACATTTGCCAGGATATTGGAACTTCAGTGGGCGTAATATGGAAAGTGTTGGTTATTGCACAATAGAAACACCGTTTGCTTTTAATTAAATCAATATATTATTTACACTCAAAGTCTCAATAACAATATTCTCATACAATAGGTACATCATCATATCAGCCGAAAGACGTCCACTGCTGGACATAGGCCTCCCCCAAGCGTCGCCACAACGACCGGTCCTCTGCGTCTCGCATCCATCGGCTACCCGCGACCTTCACCAGGTCATCGATCCACCTTGTGGGAGGCCTTCCAACGTTACGCCTTCCGGTACGCGGTCGCCACTCCAGAACTTTTCGGCCCCATCGACCATTTGTTCTGCGAGCAATGTGCACTGCCCACTGTCACTTTAGTTTGGCGATCCTTCGGGCTATGTCGGTAACCTTGGTTCTCTTGCGGATATCATCATTCCTGATTCGATCACGCAAGGAAACTCCAAGCATTGCCCTCTCCATTACCCTTTGAGTGACTTTGAGCCTTCTGATGAGGCCCATTGTAAGCGACCACGTTTCAGTCCCGTATGTCATCACTAGCAACACGCACTGATCATAGACTTTCGTCTTGGGACACTATGGTATGTGGGACGAGAAGATACCGCTCAACTTCCCGAACGCTGCCCAGCCGAGTTGGATTCGACGGTTGACCTCTTTCTCAAAGTTGGTACACTGAACAAGTATTCGGGACACGCGGCGGTTCTAGACGTGTCCACGTCTGCACTGCTGGACCGCCACCAGTAGACTGAGCTCAGCCTTTGTCGAGCAAAACGTCCTAGACTCCGTCGAACGCCACTAGATGACGTTGGCGTCCCGATTGTTCAATTGACTGACTTATTTCCGACATACAGATATATTTCTGTCTGACATGTACTCGTATATTGTGTAGTACGTTTTATTTAACAGTAACTTATTAAGTTGCTTTTTAAACATATTAATATTGTTAATGTTTAGTATATAGTTTAGAAGTTTATTGTAAATCTTTGGCGCCATTCCTAGAAGGTTCTTATGGAATACCGCTTTTTTGTGTTGTTTACCGCCGATCTTACTTTTATGTCACGCGCTGTGTAGTTTCTCAAATAAATGCAAGTTTGTTTTTTACGAAAAGCGCCACTTCATATATGTACAAGCAGGGTACTGTCAATATACGATGATTGGAAAAGAATGGTTTACAGCTTTCCGTGCTTTGAATGCCGCATATCGCCCTAATACACCTTTTTTGCGCTCTAAACACCATCTCCATGTTCGTGGAGTTACCCCAATGAATAATCCCGTAGCGTAACGTAGACGTAACATAAGCATGATACGCTGTTACTAAAGTTTTTTGGTGTACCTCTTTAGCGAGATTGCGTCAAGCATATGAATGCTGGCTCAGGCGATTTCATACACGGTCAGTGTGAGTTTTCCACGACATGTCTCTATCCAGTTCCAATCCCAAGAATTTTGTAGTTGCCTTTTTTGAAATTGTATTGTTTCGAAATTTTATGTCTAGTTTTTTTATGATTGGCCCTTTGTTCAAAAGTCATTATTTTAGTTTTGTCAATATTAATTTTTAAATTATTTGCGTTCATACATTGTATTAATACTTGGAGACAGTGGTTTATCTCTCTCTCAAATGTCGTCGCATCATTATAATCTTTAAAAACGACTGTGCTATCATCAGCAAACAAAACCATAGGGTGTTTTGTTTCCCTGGGCATGTCATTCACGTAAATTATAAACAAAAAAGATCCTAAAATCCCACCTTGGGGCACGCCATAGTTATTTGCTCTCTGACTCGATACATGCGTACGCTCAGTTTTTGAAGCAATGCAGACCTTCTCTATTTTCGTTACTTGTTTTCTGTTGGATAAGTACGATTTCAAAAGGTTCAAAGCATTGTCCCTTACTCGATATCTTTCCAACTTCTTTAAAAGTATTGTTCTATCCACAAAATCAAATGCCTTGCTCATATCCATGAATAGAGCGGCCACCGGACTTCTGTTATCAATGCCAGTTATAATTTTCTCAAAGAGATTGAAAATTGCCACGTTTATGTTCTTTTTTCTTCTAAAACCATACTGTTCATCGGCAAAAAGATTATTACGTTCAAAAAATGCGTGTAAACTGTTGTATATTACTTTTTCCAGAATTTTAGAGAATATGGGTAGTAAGGCAATAGACCGATAGTTGGCTGGATCATGTTTGCTACCTTTCTTATGTTTTGGTTTTATAATGGCTAATTTCAACCTATCCGGAAACACGCCCGATTCTAAGCACATATTTATTATGTAACTAAGTACTGGTGCTATAATAGTTGACACTGCTTTAATAGTATTTGTTGTAATGTTATCATAACCAGAGCTATTTGTGTTGTTTAATGAATTGATTACTTTTATAATATCAGGGGGAACAGTCAGTATTAAAAATAAAGAGTCAAGATGCATGTCAAATTTTAAATTTTGATTACTAATATTGATGTCAGATACTAATTCAATTTCGTCAACAAAGTAGTCATTAAAAGTTTGGGAAATAATTTTGGGGTCAGTTATGTTTTCGTCATTTATTTTCAGTCTTGGTATCCCTTCAACCGGTTTATTATTCTTGCCGTTATTTATTATTTGCCACGTAGCTTTGCTCTTATTAGACGCATTATTAATGTAATTGTTATTTTGGGATTTCTTAGTCAGACGAATCACTGTTTTTAAGCGTTTTGTGTATGTTTTGAAAAGTTTTTTAGTATTTGGGTTGGGTTCTCTTTGAAATTGCCACAACATTTCGCGCTTGCGTTTACAGCATAATTTAATACCTTTACTAATCCACTTAGGAGATTTTACTGCGTATCGTTTTAGTCTCTTAAGCGGAAAGCACATGTCATAAAATAATTTAAATGTATCGTGAAACTTATTAAATGCGTCATTGGGATCTTTAGAGGAATAAATACCATTAAATGTCAAACAAGGTCGGTCACGGTCCTGCGTGACCTGATTATAAAATATCGTGGACATGAATAGTGCATGGATAAATTCGTTCCCCTGGGCACAACCATTAATCCTATATTGAAAATATATTTATTAAAAGCCGAGGATCTTAAAACGTTACATTCAAGGTTATGATGTAGGTAATACTGAAATCTACTGTCACGACTATAACCACAGCTCAAAACACAAAATGAAAACAGTCGGAGTCGGTTATAGTAACCAAGTCACAAATAAAACACTAAAACCACAAGAAATCGCACGCAACGACGCAAGAGCAACGAACGGCGAGGCAGCATGGTCTCAGACCTTAGCCTGTTCCGTCAGGAACTAATTAAAAAAAAAGCAACGAACGGCGGTGAACGCTTTGACAGCTCTCATGTCGTAATACGTTCCGCTCTATGCATTCTATATTACTGTCAACCTATCATTTGCAACTTATTTCGGAATACTCAATCCATATCCCCATCTAAAAATGATGTAACTGATTATAAACTACAAAAATAAATAAAAATTCTTCAATAAAATCTAGTATTTTAAAAAAGTAAGTCCTTAATGGTAGTGCGAAGATAAAACTTGTACCACAGATAAAAAACGGGACGGGTTTAAATGCGTTCCAAAACCTATTAAAAGTAGTAAGGCAATGAGATTTTTGTTACAAAGCTAAATTATTTTACCGGCTCCAATAAAATAAGTTGAGACCCGTAATTTAATATACACTTAAGTCTTTATTTTTTGACGTATCACTCATTGGTTGTCGTTTTATATTTCGGTCAGGTCGTATTTGGCCGATGTTCTTTTGTAAACAACTTTGAAACTTTTCCATATTATCTTTACAGTAACTACGTCTAAATATGTACCAATATGTACGCACGTTTTTTTAACAGGACATTGCAGTAGTTGTGCTGTATGATCCGACAATGCCAATTCGACCGTTACGCATTTACTTCCCTTTATATTTTCGATAATGTTATCAATGCATGTTCCGCTACAAAGTCGTGTTGGAGTGAGCACACCTAGTTTCAGATTAAAACTTTGCAATAGGTTTTTAAAACTGCGAGAGACGCAGTTATCCTTCAAAATATCTATATTAAAATCACCACATAAAATTACCTTTTTCTTCCGTTTAAAACAGATGTCATTTATAATTTTATCTAAACTTAAGAGGAAAGTATTCATTGAGGCCTTGTCCAAATAAGGAGGTCTGTAGACACACACAACTATTACGGAGTGATTCTGCAACTCAACCGCGCAACTTTCAATTATGTTTGTTTTACACCACTTTCCTACATCAAAATTTTGTCCCATTAAATTGTTCCTCAGTAGTATACACGATTCCCCATTCCTACTTTCTCGTGAATAATATGACTGGAGTGTATAGTTAGGTACGTGAAGATTCTTATGATCGTCATTTTTCATGTTAGTTTCTGTTATGCATATTATGACCACCGATTTACCCTCATCTTTAAAGTTATTAAGGTGCACACTTAGTAAGTTCAATTCATTTACAAGTGCATTAGTATTTTGGTGCAGTATAAAAATATGTTCATAGACGAAAAAGCCTATCACAGGCTGAATCAGAAACCAGTCTAAAGTCAGCTTGTCCTTTGGTATTAATTGCTCCTGTCACATGACACTGGCTTAAAATAATCTAAAATTGTCTTCTGACTAGAGCATGATTTGCTACTTAATTTGCTACGTTTTTCTAGATTATGTGTAGTAAACATCAGAGGTTTTTTCATTAGAAATTCTTTAGTGTATTTAATATAATCAATTTCTATATTTAATTTAGAGCTAAGTTCATTTAAATAGGTGCGATTATTTTGTTTCATATAAAAATATCTCCCATAATAGGAGAAATCATTAAGATTAATAAATTTACAATTTGAGAAATTTTGCGCTATAAGTTGTAAATTTTGGTTTAACATATTCTTATCCAGGTAATTATAACATTGCACACCTAGTAAATAGATTTGTTGACACGTCTTAAGGTTATTTAGTGCTATACATACTTTCTTCTGGAGATGACCTGGATTATTATCATTTATCCCTACTGACAGTATAACAATATCCTGTTCAGTCAGCGAGTTATATAATTCCAGGTTATTACACAGAATTTCGGAGCATGTTGCACCTGGTTTGACTATGGCTGAAACCGTGTAGCCATAATTCCATTTAGCCGTCCTTTGTTGATTAAAACTTGTGAGAGTCCTCTAACTTGTTCATCTCCCAGAATAATTATTCTAGGTTTATCAAGTGTCTGTTTATTTGTTAGATTCGGTGAAAGTACTTGAATTTGTTCTAGTGATGTTCTAATTTCACTTGTCTCATCGTCCTTTTGTGTCGTATCACTATCTTCTCTCTCGAAATTAAGTGTTTTCCTTCCATGTTTTTTGTTTTTTCTCTTACGTCTAAGGTTTGCACTCTGAGGAGTGCTTGTACAAATTGTTTTCAAATACGCAATTTGTTTTTGTTGTTCCTGTGTTACTTTGGTAAGTGAGCCATTCTCAAGTAACAGTTCGTCGATCTGCTCGTGTGCGCTATTAAGTTGGTCAGTCAGTGATTTTATTTGTTTTTTTTAATATTTTGTTTAGTCATCGTCGTAATTTGAGTTTTTTTCGGGTAGACTGTCTGCAATTGATTGCTCAGATGACGATGGGCTAGTTAAACCTAGTCGTTCAAATGACGTTGATGTTTTTTTTTAAGACGTATCGTTATATTTCTATTGTCAGAATTTATTTTAAGTTTCGCTAAGCTTCCAAAAAGTGACTGCTTGTCGTTGGGCTCGAACTCACGCCCTTGCGTTCACTCCCACGGAAGTACGCAGTTTCGGTTCACGGTTACCGTGTGCTTACGTAGGTAGTTTGTCCAAATAAGTTGATCGCTTTATCTTTTCAGGAATTTAGTATGTGTTCTGTTTTATCGATGATAGTTTAAGTCAAAGTTAATACGGTTGTTAAGTTATAGATGGCGTTTTCTTAAGTATTTTTACTGTATGACTGTGCCATTCATTCAAATTATTTTTCTTAAAGATTTCTTCGTTTACATTTAATATGATATATATACATATATATATTTATATTTACTTTCACTGCTTATATTTTCACTTGAAATGGTATTTTCTCACTTCTTCACTTACTTGACTGGGTATTAAACTGTTTATAAACCGTTTTTATATGTTGAATGGCCACTTCCAGGGGTCTAGTCTGATTACAAAGTTTACTTGTTTTGTGGTCCTTTCTTGGTGCTAGATAACACTATCACTGGCGTATCTCATCTATTCAAGTCACTTAAGTTTTAATTTATACGGATATTATTGCTATTGGAATATCAGGAATTAAAAAAAAATACGGAACTATATGTTATCGTGACGGCAGCGCCATCTCCTATACATATGCCCATCTCCTGTATATACAACTTGTTGATTTGCATCCTAGTCAAATTCAAGGACGTAATTATGCTAATGATACTCGACCCAAATCGACAATAAAATGGGTAGGTATTTTTTAATTTAATTTTTTGATTTACGGAAATCCGTAAGTGTAAACCAGCCGCGGCCCGTCTGTTACTAGCCTTATAACCGCGCTTTCACACACAAACAAACGCAAACAATACATACACAACGCATACGCAACGATCATTCAATAAATTCGTAGGTAATCAATCGCACCCCAATCACGGTACGGGGATTCTCCCGCGCAAGCTCCTAGCCACGCCCCCGGCCCCCGCGGCACCGGAACTAACAGTGTGTTTGATGTCGCCGAAGCGTGCGGTGCGCTTTGCGGTCCTCCGTACATCGTTGAGACGTAGGTACAAGATGACGGACAATTATTCAAATGTCGAGATGGTGGAGATGGTCCACCTGTATGTCATCAGTGGAGACAGCCTACGTGGAGCCAACCGGATATTCACGGAAATGTTTCCCGATCGGGAACCCCCATCACAGAGCGTCATGCTGGCTGCTACGCAGGGACTGTGGGATCATCGGCAGTTTGACGTTCCCCGACATGCTCATGCTCGCGGCAGCGTAGGCCTGCCTGTCGCCTTGCAGGAAGACATCCTGGAATACTTCCAGCGAGACCCACGGGCAAGCACGCGGGAGGCTGGTCAACACTTAGGAGTGCACCACACCACAGAGTGGCGCCTACTGAAACGTGAACTTCAACACCCGTTCCACTACCGCAAGGCACAACCTCTACTTCCAGCAGGATGGCGCTCCCTCTCACTATGGTCGGCAAGTACGCGAGTACTTGACCGAAAAGTTGGTGACCACTCGATCGGTCGCGGAGGACCTGTGGCCTGGCCTCCGCGTTCTCCAGACCTGACGCCTGTAGACTTTTATTTGTGGGGAGACGTTTAAAGGTTAGTTTTACACGGAGGAAGTGACAAGTGTAACAGAATTACATGCAAGGATCGTTAGTGCTTTCGACACTTTAAAAACGAATGTGTTAGTGTTACGTAAGCTGAAGGAAAACCAGCTACGTTGTGCTCGATTGTGCGAAGAGTGTGATGGTGGCAACTTTGAACCATACCTAATAAGGTAATTTATTTATTTGTACATTTTGTAAATACATTGTAAGCTTAATCAATTTTATTAGTGTAAATAAGTTGATTTCAAATTTTATTTTTAACTACGCCAATAATACCTAAGAGTCGAAAATATCACCACGTACTTTCACTTAACTAGCACGTCTTTCCATTTCCATCAAACGTAGAAAGCATTTTTAGACTTAGTAGATCGCTACACTAACTAAGGCATTCTTGCCGGTCCTAAGCCCGTTAAGTAGGAAAGAAATCCACAAATAAAAACAAAATCACTACGAAAAGCAAAACTAACATTTTATTAATCATCTGATAACAGGTCAGTGAACTTTTCTTTGGCGCACTAGTATTATTGTCATTAGTAAGATTTCCGTATTCCAATGATGCTCAAAGATGAGTTAATTATCAAGCGAAATTTATGACAATAATGTAAGTGATTTTCGAAATAAAATTAGGTAAAATTATTGCTACCGGTCATTGATCGGTCGCGCTCGCGCGCGCTTGCATTTCGTAGGTAAGACGTCGACACTCACGCACACAGCTGCATTGTCGCTGTGTGCGTAGTTGGATGATTCTGTTTTATTTGTATTGAATTAAGGGCTTAATTCTGAAATACTGTTAAATTTCAACAACAAAAAAAAGCAGCGCTTATTAGTTATTGCCCGCTACCGTACTTTCGATTGATTATTTATGTCTTTTATGACAACCTCCTGAAATTTGACGAGGACGCAAAACAACACGTTGTATTTATATATTTCAGAATTTTACAATAAATGGTTTTGAACTTATTCAAGAAAATTGACGAAAATGACCATTCCCCCTTGTCTCCGAAACTACTGAGCCTGAAATTTTGTAAAAAATGAAGATAACAGATCTTTACCGATAGATTACAGGAAAACTATAAGAAGTCTATAGTGTTAGAATAACACGTTAAAAAAAATTTCGTTCGAACCCTTAGCACGCGAGTCCGACTCGCATTTGACCAGTTCTTATTATTTAAATTTGTTAGCCTAGTTGTTAACTGTGCATGCTGTGTATATGGGATACACCTACTCGATATTGTTTGTAACTTGTGTTCGACTAGCTCGTGGTGGAGAAATAAAAGTGGACTGTATCTTTTTATATAGACTGGTATAATTCCGTTTAAATTTACAATATGTAACTGTTCTGGACAATTTCCGAGGAAGCGATTGGTCGCCGGCGGGCCCGGATCGCCCGCGTGCTGTCTTTTGTTTGTTGTTTATTGTATTTTTTTGTAAATATTATTTGTTGGAGATTTATTTACTAAAACTTAATGCACTAGTAAAACACAGTACAAAGGCGGACTTAATGTCGTAGGCATGAGGAGATTCTAAGTTAGAAAATAACATTCCTATAGGAAACGCGCACAAACTTACAGATGGCAGCATAGAAGTGTCAATGTTAACTTAAGGTAAACGTTTGAAATTTTCGTCACTAGATGACCAGTTGACCACGCCGCCGCACCTTCTCAAATGGAAGCGTGTAGGAATTGATAAATGATATTCATTTTGCAAACAGGTTACAAGTAACTCTTTTACACGTCAATTTTTTTTTGTCATATTAATCTAGATGAGGCCGGATATATCCTAGCTGACTACCCTGAGAAGAAACACCGAAACAAACTCAGAGGACATAGTCTCTTTTAAAGTCCAAACAATAGCCAATAACATATGAAAACCATGTAGGTTAACGTCTGAGGTGGCCTTTTGAGGAAAGCACCACACAGGTTTGAGTGGGCCTGTTCAGACAGTGCAAGCATTTGTCAGTTATCGTGAAGCAGAACTCAGAACTTTGAGGAGCTCAACGAACTGACGAACAATACCAAGGTAAGGTAATTTGGGTAAGCCGCATAGTATACTTAAACTGCCAGACAGTCATGAAATCACTCCTTAAAATAACGACCTACATAGTCAAATACACAAAATTAAAATTTACAAAATTATCTTAAACTATAATAAACTAATACATATTGATAAAACCTTATTAAAAATATAACTATACACATTATGTTGTCGGTGTCGTGTTCCGCTGCGTGGTGTTGGGTAACCGTCCTCGGAAACGTCGAAATACGACACCTTTCGGCCAAAAGTCCTCTTTCAAAAAGATCTGTAGATGGTGGGTTGGAACTCGAACCACGAACGACGTAAAGTTGATGTTGTGGCGCGATTCCAACCTTTCGACCCTCAGAGTCCACTTGGTCTTCTCTTTCAAGTACTGCACGACTTCCTCAACCCTTGTGGAGTGATGCAGACGTGAAATATACAGCTGCGTCGAAGGCACAGCAGGGCGTAGCAGCATGTTGGGTCCACTCGTTGCGGTACCGCACTGGTTACGGGAACAGGGCTACTTCTTCTTCTTTTTTTCTACTTTAGTGAAGCCCTCTTCATCAACTAGCCCCGTCCCAGGCAAGGAACTACGGGCCGCAGTCGGGGCAGGTTGAGTACTCTTCTTTTCCCCTTTTTTGGCTTGTCGCTTAGGCTGCGCCGATTTCCCGGTGGCGACAATAGCAGCGTATGCACGTTTAGGGGTCGACGTACCTACGTGTGACGTTTCCGCAGCCGGTGTTGAGTTGCGGGCGACGGCGGCGGCGGGCGATGCTTGGTCAGCATTATCCGCAGCTGGTGACGCACTTGTGTTTGCCGATTCCAACCTGCCGATTGATGCATTTTGCGCCCCTCGACGTGTGTTCACCTTTGAGGCCTCAGGTGACCCAGTTACTGAACCAACGTTGCGTAATGATGCTATTTCTGCACGTAGCTCAGCACTGGTTTTTTCCGAAACCTCCATTCTTGACTGCATCTTCGTTATCTCCGCTTTCAAGGTGGTGATGTCCTTTAGCAGCCGTGTAACATCGACGTGATCGAACGTGACTGGGGGCAGATTACTCAGCTCCTTCGCCACGAAATCAGGCACGTCGTCCGGATCAGTCCTCTTCAACATATCAACGATATCTTGAACACTCTTCTCGGTTCCATCTCTACGGCGAGACGGCATCTGGTCTAGTTTTCCAAGTGACTGGAACAGTAAAAGCTTTCCACTGCTGATCTCGTCCTCCTTGAAATTGGATATCTGCAGGATGCTCACCTTGTCCATATAGTCGATAGCATGGACTAGGAATGCCAGCAATTCATTGACTATGAGTTGTTTGGAACTCATAGTGTTTACGGGGAGTGGCTATGGCCGCTCAACACGCGAATAAAATTCGTGCCAATGGAGGCAGCACAGAAGCGTCAGTGTATTTATGACTTAAAAGTTTCGAATTTGCTACGTAAGGCCAGGTATATCTAGGTATATCAGGTACAGTGCACGTTCCTCATATTTTTGGACAATTGATTTTGTATGTATTTTATTACTTTTTACAGTTCCTGTTATATGTGACGTTGGCCGTACTAGCCTGTGCTATATTGAAAACGTTGGCACTTCATGTCGCGTTGAATCTGCACTGTGAGAAGTTTTACAAAGCTATGTCGAATGTTCAAGATTCATGCGCTCTTATTTTAAACTCTAATTGTACAGGTACTTCTGACCTTTTTTTACTTAACTATCGCTATATATTCATAAGATTTTTGGAAAGTGGATAAAAAAATATCTAACAGTGAGGGTCCTGGATTTTATAGACAAACCATGTGGAATTGGTCAATTTACACATAATAATCTTTGTCATCATCAAACATTGGTATTCAGCTGAATCCGGTTTGACTGCAAGCCGACTCCAATACGGTTGGGAACGGCTAGGCAGATGATTCATCATCTGCCTAGCTCATCACAAAACATTCATCTTCAACTGCAAAGATTCATCTTTGTCATCATCAAATAACAGATGAAGGTAGAGCATATGTCTCTAGCATATCTTAGACAGATAGGCTTTTTTGGGACAGACTATAGATCTCAGCTGTCTCGGTCCATCAAGACTATTTATCGGTTAATAAAGTCTAATAACATTACAGATGCTGAAAGAAGGTTATGCAAGAATGTTAAACGCCTACATCGAGCGACATTCAACAAGCTGAATGCCTGTCAGATGTTCTACGTTGATGCTTCTTTACCATTGAAGTTCACGGCGTTAATAACTCACTATACTTTTGTGTTACTACAATTTGCGTTTTTGTAACTTCTTTACTAAACTGTACACAATTAAAACATTGCTGAGGAGTTTGTTGCGCCACTTCTTCTTCCCAACTAAAACTAGGCCCAACTAAAACAGCCAACAAATAGCCCAACCCGTCACCATGTGTGACGGGTTGGGCGATTTGTTGGCTGTATTCATGCACATTTTGACTTTAAAAAAATGCTGTTTGACAGCCTAGTTTGAATAAATGTCTTTTGATTTGATTGTTCCATTTGTCTTTCTCTTCTTTGTAATAACCTAAATTCTTACTTACAACTTTCTTTTTACCTACAATACACAACACCCGTCTTGTCGGAGGATCCGTATATTTCAATGTTAGTGGCTAAATTTCACACCTTGTGACACAAGGTACATACCATACCTCTGTATTTGGAACAAAAAATCATAATTTATTGGAATTCAAATAGTCAAACATGAGTGTATCATTTGTTTTATGAGATGCTTACAGAGGGCTCAGCAATGACTTAGCACGAATATTTTTGACGTATATTAACGTAACGTAAAATTTAACCAGAACTAGATAAAACTCGTTTCGCACATGATATTTAATTGAATTGGTGGTGAATATCGTGGTATCCTGGGTAACCGATTCGGATACCGCTACGGGCTCCTCTATTTGCCGATGACACAATGGGCGGCCTTTTCGCTAAAAGCGATCTTTTAAAGACAACCTTAGGATGGATTTTAAAGAGAGGAGTGACAGTACTGCAGGTAGTCTTAGGTGTACTATTTATATAATAATAATAAGCCCCCTAAACAACCACACGTCCTGATTGACCATCTAATCACGTGGGGGGCGGACACACGAATGAAAATCTACTGGCGTGGCTATCGTGGCTCTGGAGACCCATTTAACATGGAAACTAGGTCAAAGAATAAACGTTTAGGACCGCTACCCGAGGGCAATCGTCGGGGCGCACCTGGGGCCGATGCAGGGTGCCACAGCATACGACCCATCGGCGGTGGGGGACTGAGCAGGCGGGTTCTCCCCGATAAAAATACTACAGCCGAACCGACTGATGGACTAGACAGTAGGGACAATAGTAGAGCAGGTACATCTACCAAGGATGTTTCGCAGGCGGCGTCAGCTACTCAGCCTGCGACCACCAAGGCAGGAAAACTCAGAGTGCGCATGAAATGGACTGAAGATATGAACACATTCATCATGCGCACATACTTCTATATCACGAAACTTGAAGAGGACAAAACAATGTACTGCACACAACTTTTTGAAAAATTCAAATTACAATACCCAGATATGACAGTAACAGAACAGTGAATTGCAGACCAAAGACGAGTTATTATTAGAAATGAGCTATTATCGAAAGACAAATTAAATAGGATTAAATCTGAAATAGCAGAACAACTTAAAAAAGAAGAAGAAGAGGCAAGTACACATTTTACACAAATCAACACCTTGCAGACAACCCATTCACTCACACCTTATTATAATTCCTCACTAGACCAGACCAGTCCAGAGGCTGATTATTTAGACGACCTCCTCACCAACAACACACCATACAGTAGTGAATCAATGATCTCAGATAATCCCTTATTAACACGAACACAAACTGAATTTGACCCTTCTTTAATATAGACATTACATAATGAATTAGAAACAAATATGTTAAAGTACAATGGAATAGATCCTGCATGTAGACCTTTATTGCCCAAAATGAGGACAAATCGTAAATTATCGGATATCATTAGTATATTTAACCAAAAAATTATCCCACTAAAACTCTCATCTCTAGAAAACTTATCCGACACACATTCCTTAATTTATTGCATAGCTCTTACAGTCGCGGAACATTTCAAATTAAAAATTAATATAGATAGGGCTACTTATAAAACTAAAGTAAGGGACGAGCCACCATGGCAAAAAAGATTGGAAACTGACATAGATCTACTAAGAAAAGACTAGAAAACAAAGTCAAACAAGTTATTGCAAAGACCAAACAACATGCTCACATGAAAATTTTAATAAAAGAATAGAAGATCATCTAGACACATTAAAATAAAAACTCTTAGTTAAGAGTCATAGGTTAGCAAGATATAAAAAAGCTAGAGTAAGAAAAGATAATAATAGACTATTTACATCAAGTGAGAAACAATTTTACAGAAAGCTTAAAGGTAACGATAGCACAGAACATAATAAAGAAGCGAGATGGATAAAAGAAGAAATAGTTAGATCAGAAACAGTAGAATAAATGCCGTTTGAAGATATAGATACACTTGAATTAAATACGATTATAAATAGAACGCATAACTGGAAAGCTGCAGGAATAGACGGTTTACATAATTTCTGGATAAAAAGATTACATACACTACATAGAACATTAGCTGATCAAATTAATGATATTTTAAAAGGTAACCAAACTCTTCCAGATTTTCTTACCAAGGGAATCACGTACATGATCCCAAAATCAAATAAAACCCAGGATCCTTCACAATATAGACCTATAACTTGTCTCCCAACTATGTATAAAATCATCACGTCTTGCATCACAAATAAAATTGTTAAACACACTGAAAAATATAATATTCTAACTGAAGAACAGAAAGGCTGTAGACGGGCCTGGGTTGCAAGGAACAATTAATTATTGAATCTACTCTATTAAAACACGTTCAAAAAGCAAGAAAAAACTTATACATAGCATACATAGACTACAAAAAAGCATTTGACAGCGTACCACACTCATGGTTAGTTCAAGTCTTAAAATCTACAAAGTCAATCCACTACTTATAAATTTCCTTAAGAATACAATGGGATCCTGGCAAACTACACTAAAACTACAATCACAAACCACAAACTTAATCATAGATAGAATAGCAATTAAAAAGGGTATATTTCAAGGGTACTCACTAAGTCCTCTATGGTTTTGTCTAGCCCTAAATCCACTCTCTCGTGCATTAACAGAATCAAGGTTAGGATTTGACATCAAAAACAATAGATCACTATTACATCAAATAACACATTTACTTTATATGGATGATCTAAAATTATACTCTAATAAAAACGCAGATTTACACGGTTTATTAGACATAACATCAGAGTTTTCGAAAGATATCAGAATGGATTTTGGACTAGACAAATGCCGAAAACTTAATATAGAAAAGGGTAAGATGGTGGAAGGACATTACACAACAGATTCGGAAGAAGTAATAGAAGCAATGAAAAATGAAGAACTTTACAAATACTTAGGATACAACCAAGCGCGGCTGTTAGAACACAAAGCTATTAAAGATAAACTAAAACAAGAATATTATAAAAGAATTCATTCATTATGTAAAATGTACCTAGCTAGTAAAAATCTGTTTAAGTCTCTAAATACTTATGCTATACCTGTACTAACATATTCTTTCGGCGTCATTAAATGGTCAAACACAGAATTACAAGCACTCGAAATTAAAACTAGAACAATTCTTACACAACATAGATATCACCACCCCAAATCGGCAATCGAAAGAGTTATTATGCCCAGAAAAGAAGGAGGCAGAGGATTGAATCGAAATATCACATTTACACAAAAGACAGATAATAAACCTAAAACAATTTTTTAATAGAAAGAAGAATAGTAGTCAATTACACAAAACAATAGTAGAGATAGACAACAAATATACTCCACTGAATGTAAACGTAGATAATATAGAAATAATAGATAAAGCGAGACATTTAGAAGAAATACATAAAAAATGGAGACAGAAAGAATTACACGGCAGACATCCTAATGATTTATACCAAACACATATAGATAAGGAAGCTTCCAACAAATGGCTCGAATTAAGTGGGCTATTTCCTGAAACAGAAGGGTTTATGCTAGCCATTCAAGACCAAGTCATAAATACAAAGAATTATAGAAAATATATAATAAAAGACAGTACAGTTAGGAAAGATTTATGTAGAAAATGTCATAGCGAACCTGAAACAATACAACATATCACAGGAGCTTTTAGAACACTGATTCAAAACGACTACACACACCGACATAATCAACTAGTTAACATCATTCACCAGAACTTGCAACTAAACTAAAACTCATGCAGGACCCATATACACCGTACTACAAATATTCACCAAGAGCGGTTTTAGAAAATCAATTTTACAAAATATACTATGACCGCACTATAATCACAGACCACACAATATATAACAACAGACCAGATATTACACTTGTTGATAAAGAAAACCAATACACGTACATAATAGATATAGCGGTCCCAAACACTAATAATATACAAAAAAACAATCACAGAAAAAATTAGGAAGTACACAGAGTTACAAGAGGAAATCACCAGAGTTAGGAAAATGAATAAAGTCACAATAGTCCCAATAGTAGTAACAACAACAGGTGTTATTCCAAAACAAATATTCAACAGTTTTAATGTACTCAATCTATCTAAATATACATACCTAACATTACAAAAAGCTGCCATATTAAATACTTGCCGGATAGAAATTTTTTACAAATGGATCTGGATAGTAATTATACTGCAGTACAGAGTAATTTACCATTACATAGCCAATAATAACTAGGATCACACCTTGGTTCACACCCGTGAGATTCTAGCAAATACCAAGTTCTTACTTGAGAAAAATAAATTAAAAAAACATAATAATAATAAACTTTTATTTCGTAAAAATACAGATTAAGAATATTTTATATTAAGACAATTTATATGAGCTTTGGTAGTAACACAGTTCAATACAAATCTAAGTACTGAAATCTGTACACAATATATATACAATAATTACATAATAGATAAAAACATATGGACAATATAGCAGAGAACCCAAGTAAAGACGATTAAGGAGAGAGATAATGATTTTTTACCATAGTTTTAAAGTAAACAAAGATTGAGCACGCCTTACCGACACCGGCAAGGCATTCCATAACCGCACCGTCTGAATCGTAAAAGATTTGTCATAGAAGCTGGTGGAATGCATCGGCATCTCTAGTCTCAAGTTTTCCGATGACCTTAGATATCTTTTATGTGTGTCATGAAGGAACTTGAAACGCTCTTTAAGATAAGAGGGGGTTGTAGGATTGAACAGAATACTGTAAAGCAGAAATAAAGTATGAGAATCCCGGCGGAGTCGTATGGGAAGCCACTTGAGCCAGACCAGTCCACCCAGCAATTGCCTTTAAATGATTAACAGAATAGGAGCAAGAATAAAGCCTTGTTGAACACTCACGCAATAATCTGTCTTCATAATAGCCTGTCACTCTCAAGGACAAAACTAACATTTATTTTTAGGAAAACGTCAATAAGATTACCTCCCCGTCGCTAAAACCAATAATCTAATGAATCAGGTTTATTAGGTACGGCACTTACTTTGGGGAAGAATGAGTTGTTATCTTCATATTTGATCAAACCCTTATTAGGGTTGGGTAAAAAAAAAATATCTATGATTGGCACAGTTTTTAAATATTACAAAAAAGGATTATAAGAAGCTCACTTTTAAAGAGACCCATTGTTTTTTTTTTAGAAATGAATCGTTGTGAATGCATCAAAGGAGAACTAAACTGGTCTTACTCGCTCTATTGCTCATCGTAGACCTCGTCCTACGCTTATCAATAGGCTAAATCGAGGTCAAAATTGGGCTTACAAGCACTTTTTTTGCGAAACACAAAATTGGACAAGTTGGACAGGAAATAATAAACATTTATTTTACAAGAAAAGTTATTTAAAGCGCTCTTCCTCTCTCCTAATTATTTAAAGTTTTGCTGTGCCGACAGCGTTCATAATTGTTTCTGTTTATTAGTTTTACCACCTGTATGTTTACATTATGGATTGTAATAAAAAAAATATGAGATTGAGATTGAATGATACATTCAATCACAGTCGACTGAAATCAGTAATCCATTATTCCATACTTTCAAAAATTTGACTGTTCGATGATATAAGACATGCAATGAATGCAGTTGATGAATGAGGCTGCAAAAGGATTTTTTTTTCAAAGTAAAAGGTACTGAACTCTCACTGGGTAAGACAGACTCGCACTTGCCCATTTTTTTTAAATTCACTGTCGTTGGACTAATTCCTTCATTCATGTTTGGGAAGGCTTCCTAGAATGGAGTCAATAAAAAGAAGGCTACGTTGTGAACGGAAACATCTTAAAGTGGAAGTTTCATTAAATAACTTCGTTGATAAAGATGTGCAGTCGATGCTTCTACCTTTAAACATGTTGCATAATATTCAGTTCTATCCAAAATATTGTATCAAGGATAATTTTATTACTCCAAACAGCCGTATATCGAATTTTATGTCGTTGTGTGCCACAATATTATACATATCGATACAAGCTTATAATTTCTATGAGGTGTCTTTCAACGAAAAATCATATGTTTTTAATTATTTGGCGTTCGTCACTTGTAATATCGACTTTATTCTGTTAAGTTTGGGATTTGTAATGAATTTTTGGCTTACGAATTCTTATAAAAAGGAAAATATATGGTTTGTTTTAAAATTTCAAGAAATTCACAGATTACTCAACAATAAGAACAGTTTCAAACTTTTTATCATTTGTAACTGGTGTACAGTTGTCTTGTTCCCTATATTCTACATCAGTCCCATTACTGTATTAAATTCCATCCTAAAGATGTCAATTCTCAAAATGTTTGGCGATATAACCATGTTAAGTTTTGACGCCAACATTGTTTATGCTATCAAAGTCATTCAGCTGTTAAAAGATAAAGTTGATCTATGGAGTGTTCAAGTTCGTCAGTATCAAAGCGTACAGTATAGAGACAGAGAAGATTATTGTAGAAAGATGTTTCAGGCTTACGTTAATATATTGGACTGTTTTCAAATCTATAAAGTTTATGTTCAATTTATGGTAAGTAAAAACAAACTGCTGGACTTTTAAATTCGAATATAGTTTAAAATTTAACAGATCTATCGTATTTCAGATCATTTTTCAAACAACGCATTCGTTTTATAACTACCTTGTTAATATTCAACTTATTATTTATTTATTTAAATCTTCATCTCGTGGCCAAAATTATGTAAGTATTTACACAATTCATCTTATATTGAATTATTACTAAAGGGAACGTGCACGAACTTATAGGTGGCAGCGCAGAAATGTCAATGTTAAGGTAAACATTTGGAATCACCGTCACTAGATGACCACGCCGCCGCATCTCATCAAATAAAAGCGTCAGTGAATTTATGATTAAAAGTTTCGAATTTGCAACGTTAGTTGGCACAGTCGATGCCGTGCACGTTCCTTATACTTTAGAAATTGTCTTTGCTATGTATTTTAATAATTTTTGCAGTTTCAGTTACATGTAACGTTAGCCGTAATGGCCTGTTTAGTATTGAAAGTATTGATACTTCACGTCGCGTTGAACCTGCACTGCGAGCAGTTTTATATAGCTATGTCGAATGTTCAAGATTCATGCGCTCTTATTTTAAACTCAAATTGTACAGGTAATTCTGAGCTTTCTTTACCCGACTGCGTCTCGATTTCTGGAAAGACGAAAAAAAAACACCTTACAGTGTGGGTCCTGGATTTTGCTAGACACCGCATGTACAATTTATCAATTTACATGATCTTACACAAAATCTTTGTCATCATCTAATGAAAGATGAAGGTATACATTTCTCAAGTGGTATCTAAGGAAGAGGTGAGGGTCGTGGTTAGCTGATGGATGCGAAACGCACAGGACTGGTTGTTGTGGCGACACTTAGGGGAGGCTTTTGTCCAGCACTGGACGTCTTTCGTCTGATATGATGATGATGATGATCTTAGACAGAAAGTTTTCTGTGGGACAGACTTTCAGATCTCTGCACTGCCTCGGTCCATCAAGGCTATTTATAGGATAACTAGCTATTGCTCGCGACTTTGTACGCGCATGTACTGTTTTTTCCCGTTTACGTAAGAATTTCAGGAAATCCTCCCTCAGTGCTTCCTTACAGAATGTAGAGAAGCTACATGCTAAATTTCAGCTTTCTACGATCAGTAGTTTCAGCTGTGCGTTGTCTGTCAGTCACTCACTCACTCAGTAACGGAAGAATCCTTACTAATATTATAAATGCGAAAGTAACTCTGTCTGTCTGTCTGTCGCGCTTTCACGCCAAAACTACTGAACCGATTTAAAAAAATTTTGGTACTGAAATAGTTTAGAGCCTGAGAAAGGACATAAGCTACTTTTTATCCCGGGATTATGTTCCCTAGGGACCACGCGGGCGAAGCCGCTGGCAGAAGCTATTTTTGTATAAATTGATTAAT
Source organism: Lacanobia wlatinum (assembly GCA_947578705.1). Lineage (NCBI taxonomy): Eukaryota > Metazoa > Arthropoda > Insecta > Lepidoptera > Noctuidae > Lacanobia > Lacanobia wlatinum. The sequence continues at coordinate 26,023,099 of OX388038.1, forward strand.
GAGAAAGTCTAATAACATTACAGATGCTGAAAGAAGGTTATGTAAGAATGTTAAACGCCTACATCGAGCGACGTTCAACAAGCTGGATGCTTGTCGGATGTTCATCGTTGATGCTACATTGCCGTTGAAGTTCATAGCGTTATTAACTCACTATACTTTTGTGTTACTACAATTTGCGTTTCTGTAACTTTCTTACTACACTTTGCACAATACAAACATTGCTGGGGAATTTGTTGCACCACTTGTTTTTCACTGATTGGACTGACTGGGACTGTTTTCATGTAAAATTTGGCGTTTCAAAAGTGCTGATTGTTAGCCTAGTTTGAATAAATTGATTTTGATTGTTTTTTATTGATTGTTCTTTTTTGTTTCTTTCTATAACCATCAATATTCTTACTTTCGTGTTACCAGCAAGACACAACACCCGTCGGTCGGAGGATCCGACCTTTTTAATAGAAGTGGCTGAATTAACACCTTGTTTCGCTCACCTATCTCTATACTGAGAACAAAAGTCATAATTTATTGAAATTCAAATAGTCAAATATAAGTGTAAAACCTGATGGACATTTTTCCAAACAATCATTCCAGTATGACTACTTGGAATAACACATAGCGTGTTGTCACATATAAACAAACTAGTTGACCCGCGCAACTTCGTCTGCTCTTAGCGTGATGACTTGTATCAATAAATGGGCTATCTAACACTGAAAGAAATGTTCAAATCGGATCAGTTGTTCCTGAGATTAGCGCGTTCAAGCAAAAAAAAAAAAAAAAACTCTTCAGCTTTATGTATTAGTATAGAGTAGAGATATAGAAGTATAGAAAATATAGATATTTTGGGGCATAAGAAAATAGTTTGAGTGGAAAGGCGTGTGCGTCGTTTGTTTTATGAGAAACTTATCGATCAGTTTTACTTGTGATAAAGATCTGCAATAATTAGGCAATGTTCTCGTTTTATATAAAGTGTATGAAATGAAGATAGGTAATTCATGCAGCCTTCCGTCTGTTTGTTGATAATATCATTTTTGTCATTTTTATAGTTGCCAGAAAAGACTTCTGGACTTATATTATTTTTACATTTTTCAAAGTTGCTCCTTTTATCAGAATATCCTGAAACGAACTAATTTCTAATAATTGAAACTCTTTGTACACAATTGAATCCTGTACCTAAGTCTTATGGGCTAATAAAACGAAAGCCTTTTCGATTTCATTAAAAAAATTATTTGTTTCTTCTCTACACTACCAAAAGAGAAAACAAACTATGTGTCAAATAGTCGTGAACATAGAAAAACATTCAGAATAAAACACTTGGCAGACAGATCAAGCGTTCATATTTTCGCGCAAACACAATTCCAATATGGCTGACATGTTTTTTTGGCGCCAAACGTCAGCCAATGAGCGATGGACCTCGCACTCTTGTCACTGATATTTATTATCCATTACATACGGCTTTTGACCTTCGTTAGACGGAATTTTAATGAAAAATGGGTCGGGGAAGTGATAATTTATTATTGCTTCGGAATTTTTAGAGGTTATCTATGAATTCCACTTGAATAACAGGCGAAGTCATAGAATTATCATACTTCTTTCTACGTATAATCTATATGATTTTGCTCGTTATAAGGGTTTTTCATTGGCATAAAATTTATAGTAAATTTCACCGTCAATTTTAAAATTACTAATTTAACCAGTTTTTTACATGGAGCGACTTCCTTACTAAAATAAAGGACAAAAGCAAAGATTATTTTTCTGTTCTGAAATGACGTAAAGTTTTTCCGTGTTTTTTGTACCTAGTTTCCAGAATCGCATTTATGATAAGCCAGAGTTAATTATCATCAAATGTATTCGTATGAAAACTAGCGGAACCGAGAGTCGGATACCGGGAAACAGTATTCTGCTACTCGAGAAATTGAATTGCTTGGTTTAGATGAATTTATTCTGTACAGTTTACGATACCCGGGTGGGTTCTCATGAAGATGTTGATAGGAAATACAGGTAGATCCTGGTTTTATCTCACTCTAAAAAAGGCCATCCTATGTAACCAATTACTAAGTACTTTACCTTCAAGTACAAAATAAGTTCAGAAAATAATGGCTGCAAGCACTATTATGCCGTCATAAGAAAAACGACGTATCGACACAACACAAAGTAACCAATTTCCGACCTTAACTCATTTTTTTAATTCGATAATCGGTGTCTTCGTTTTGTGTAGATACATCCTCTTTTATAATGATGGCAGTACTGATGAGCATCCCTACTAGTCTCAGTCGCGGGTAGAGTAAGTGTTGATAGGTGTTTCATGCTGAAGTCTTCAGGAGTCCGTAGTCTTATTGGTGCTCGGTTGAGGGCAATAGAGTTACCCTCACAAACTACCATTGGGGTAGTTTGTGAGGGTAACTCTCCCCTTACTACAACAATCCCTTAATAAGTTCATAATAATTTTGTTGATGACAATAGCTTTAGGTCTGTCCAGTTATGGCATTTGGAGAATACAGGAGTAGTGATGCTCCACAGCTCCACAACGGAACAAACACTTTTATTATGTATGTTTGTTCTTTCATGGATCCTAATACAAAAGGCCAATAAACGCGATGAAGAATAGACCTAAGTAACCGCCTTACATTTTACTACGGCATTGATCTAAAGCCGTTACAGAACCTTGTATAGTAAGCTGCTCTAAAATATTGCTTCACTTTAGCACAAAGTGATAGGTTGCATGTCTATCACCAATGAATACTGACACTTTTCTACTGAGGTTAGCACCCAGGCATACAACCTGTTATTCTTACATGTTCATATTGCTTTAGCAAAGTGCAGTTAATCGGCACTTCCACATTCTCTCGCATACGCTGCTGTTCAGATTTTATGGAAAGAACTTAGAATAAATCGTGTGTAATGTTCTAAAATACATGAAAAAGCAAATAGAGGAGCCCGTAGCTAAGTACGAGTAATACAGCCGCACGGATCGATCTTTGAGGTTAACAACATACTTAAATCAGTTAACATGATTATTGAACCAGAATTAACCAAGTATTTAACTTTAATTTCACTCTGAATTCAATTCTGAAGAAAATTCTATGCAAACGAAGTCACTGGAAGAATTAATTTTTTGATAACCTTATTTTAAGAATAGATCACGTAAAAAAATAACTGTTGGTATTAGAAAGAAAGAAAAAAAGTTTATTCTCGCCAAGCATGACGCATACCAAAAATTTAATATACAAAAAAACCTACATTACCTTGTACTTTAAAAATCTTATGTTTATCTCTGGTATGATTGTACTTATCCCATTACATATTTTGTTATTAGGACGCTCTCGAAGTCTGCTAGTATAAAATAGGAGCTAGAATAAAGCCCTGTCGAACACCGCACGCAATAAAGGGCAAATGTTAAGGGCAAAATAAACATTTATTCACAGGAACACTTTAATATGATTCGTCCCTTTTTCTAAAACCAATAAAGTAATGATTTAGGTTTATTAGGTACGGCACTAACTTTGGTACTATTAGTTGTTATCTTCATATTTTATCGAATCCTTATTATGGTTCGGTAAAAGAAAAACATATCTCTGACTGGCACAAATTTTTAGTAATTAGAAAATATGATTTAAAGAAATTTACTTTTACCGTTGTTAATTTTTAATAAAACTTTGCTAATGCTCAAAAGGATAACAGAACTGGACTCGCTCGATCCATTGTAGACCTAAATTAGAGAGGTTTCTAAAGGAAAAAAATAAATAAACATAATAAAGGTACGGGACTCGCGCTGGGCAATCCGACTCGCCCTTTGCCGGTTTTATTTTAATTTATTATCTTTGGACTTATATCTTCATTCGTGTTTGGGAAGGGTTCATAGAATGGAGTCAATAAAAAGAAGGCTACGTTGTGAACGAAGAAATCATATTGTGGAAGTTTTATTAAATAATTTCGTTGACAAAGATGTGCAGTCGATGCTTTTACCTTTAAACATATTGCATAATATTCAGTTCTGTCCAAACTATTGCATCAAGGACAATTTCATTACTCCAAACAGCCGTCTATCGAATTTTGTGTCGTTGTGTGCCACAATATTATACATATCGATACAGGCTTTTGACTTCTATGAGGTGTATTTCAATGGAAAACTATATTTTTTGGATTTTTTGTCATTCGTCACCTATAACTTCAACTTTGTCCTGTTTAGTTTAGGATTTGTAGTAAATTTTTGGCTTACAATTTCTTATCAAAATGAAAATATTTGGTTTGTTTTAAAATTTCAAGAAATTCATAGATTACTCAACAATGAGTACAGTTTCAAACTTTTTATAATTTGTAATTGGTGTACAGTTGTCTTGTTCCTTGCAGTCTATATCAGTCCCATTATTGTATTAAATTCCACCGTAGAAGTACCAATTCATAAAACATTTGGCGCTTTAATCTTGTTCAGTTTTGAAGCCAACATTGTTTATGCTACCAGACTCATTCAGATGTTAAAAGATAAAGTTGATCTGTGGAGTGTTCAAGTTCGTCAGTATCAAAGCGTACAGTATGGAGACAGAGAAGATTATTGTAGAAAGATGTTTCAGGCTTACGTTAATATATTAGACTGCTATAGAATCTACAAAGTTTATTTTCAAATAATGGTAAGTAAAAACCATTTGCTGGCTTTTTAAATTCGAATATTGTTAAATATTGAACAGAAATTTATCGTATTTCAGATCGTTTTTCAAACAACGCTCTCGTTTTATAACACCCTAACTAATATTCAAATATTTATTGATTTTTTGAAATTTTCTCTTCATGGCCGGATTCATGTAAGTATTACACATTATATTTAAATGAATTTTTATTTTTTAAATTTGTTAGTCTAGTTGTTAACTGTGCATGCTGTGTTCTAGAAATGGACACCGACTCGATATTTTTTGTAACTTGTGTTCGACTAGCTAGTGGTGTAGAAATAAAAGTGGACTGTATCTTTGAATATAGACTGGTATATTGCCGTTTAAATTTACAATATGTAACTGTCCCGGCGATACATTTAATTTAGTGAAGTTTTGAGAGCGTCGTCCGTCGCGGTGAGATCCGAGGAAGCGAGTGGTCGTCGGCGGGCCCGGCTTGCACGCGCCGCATTTCCGTTAGCCCGTCGCTGGCGCGTAGGTCGGTAACGTCGCCAGCGTGTGTTGTCTTTTTGCTTGATGTTTATACTTATTTTTTTGCAAATATTCCGTGTTGGAGATTTATTTACTAAAAATTAATGTACTAGTAAAAATCTCCGTCATCTGGAGAGCCGGGGTCTATCATGACTGGTGACTTGTATAATGTGTCAGCTAAACAAGTGCGTCAAATTGTGAATAATATGTCCAGGGGCAAGTCGCCGGGTCATGATGGACTCAGTATCGAGCATTTGAAGTTCGCTGGCGACCACCTGCCACGTGTGCTCGCGATGTTTTTCACTTTATGTCTGAGTCACTCGTACCTGCCCATGGACCTGATGAAAACCGTTGTTGTACCGATAGTTAAAAACAAAACTGGCGATTTGTCCGATACGAATAACTACCGGCCAATCTCCTTGGCAACAGTGGTGGCTAAGGTGTTGGACGGTGTGCTTGACTCAGAACTTGACAAACATCTTAATATTCATGACGCTCAGTTCGGCTTTCGAGCTGGACTTTCTACTGAAAGCGCAATTCTGAGTCTAAAGCACACAGTTCAATACTATACGGAAAGAAGTACACCTGTGTATGCATGCTTTCTTGACCTCTCCAAAGCATTTGACCTTGTGTCATATGACGTATTATGGGAGAAACTCAAGAGGACTGGCGTGCCCACACAGGTGCAACGGATTTTTCTTTTCTGGTACCAAAACCAGAAAAATCTTGTTAGATGGGCGAATAGCTTTTCTGACACGTACGGGTTGGAGTGCGGGGTGAGACAAGGTGGTTTGAGTTCTCCCAAGCTCTTTAACTTGTACGTGAATGAACTTATAGTTGGGCTCAGCAGCACACGAGTAGGTTGCTGGATCGACGATGTATGTATGAACAACTTTAGTTACGCGGATGACATGGTGCTGCTGACCCCAACTGTAAGCGCAATGAGACAGTTGCTAGCCATATGTGAAACATATAGTTATAAGCATGGTTTGGTCTATAATTGTAAGAAGAGTGAGTACATGGTTTTCAAGGCCTCCGGTAAGTGTCCGTCAAATGTGCCTGCGATAACGCTGAATGGAGCTGAACTGAAGCGGGTACAGCAGTTCAAATACCTCGGACATTACGTTACTGAGGGCCTTGACGACCATGTTGACATAGAAAGGGAACGTAGGGCATTGGCGGTCAGAAGTAATATGCTGGCCCGCAGGTTTGCGCGTTGTAGTGACCAAGTTAAAGTCACACTATTTAGAGCTTACTGTCAGACTTTCTACACGTGCAGCCTGTGGTTCAGGTATACGCAGAGGTCGCTCAGTGCCCTACGTGTCCAATATAACAATGGATTTAGGATGTTATTAGGGTTGCCCCGCTTTTGTAGTGCCTCCGGTATGTTTGCGGAGGCCAGGGTAGACGGCTTCCATGCCATCGTACGCAAGCGACTCGCGTCGTTGTTAAGCAGAGTCCGGGGTAGCAATAATAGCATTCTAATGGTTATCGCGGATAAACAGGACTCAAGTATCCTGAAAACTTTTCTTCGTGCTCAAATTTTATAATCTTGATTTATTTATGGACATGGTCTGAAATAAAGATTTATTATTATTATTATTATTAAAAAGACGGTAGAAAGGTGGACTTAATGCCTTAGGCATGAGGAGATTCTAAGTTGGTAAAATAAAGTTCCTAGATAAAATGCGCAAAAATTTATAGATAGCAGCACAGAAGTGTCAATGTTAATTTAAGGCAAACGTTTAGAATTTTCGTCACTAAATGTCCAGTTGACCACGCCGCCGCACCTTCTCAAATGGAAGCGTGTATTATAGTAATGGAACTATGAAATATGGAACAATGGAGACGGCACAGAAGCGTCAGTGTATTTATGACGTAAAAGTTTCGAATTTGCAACGTAAGGTGGCACAGTTGATGCCACCTGACGGTGGCACAGTGCACGTTCCTTATACTTTTGGACAATTGTTTTTGTATGTATTTTATTACTTTTTACAGTTTCTTTTACATTTGATGCCATTTGCCGTACTAGCCTGTGCTATATTGAAAACAATGGTACTTAACGTCGCCTTGAATCTGCACTTTGAGAAGTTTTACAAAGCTATGTCGAATGTTCAAGATTCATGCGCTCTTATTTTAAACTCAAATAGTACAGGTACTACTGACTTTTTTTACTCAACTATCGCTTAATTTTCATAAGATTTTTGGGAAGTTGATAAAAATATCTAACAGTGAGGGTCCTAGATTTTGGTAGACAAACCATGTGGAATTGGTCAATTAACACATAATAATCTTTGTCATCATCAAATACTGGTATTCAGCTGAATCCAATTTGACTGGAAGCCAACCCCAATATAGTTGGAAACGGCTCGGCTGATTCATCATCTGCCTAGCTCATCACAAAAGATTCATCTTCAACTGCAAAGATTCATCTTTGTCATCATCAAATAACAGATGAAGGTTTAGCATATTTCTCTAACATATCTTGGACAGATAGGTTTTTTTTGGGACAGACTATAGATCGCGGCTGTCTCGGTCCATCAACGCTATTTATCGGTTAATAAAGTCTAATGACATTACAGATGCTGAAAGAAGGTTATGCAAGAATGTTAAACGCCTACATCGAGCGGCGTTCAACAAGCTGGATGCCTGTCAGATGTTCTACATTGGTGCTTCTTTACCATTGATGTTTATGGCGTTATTAACTGACTATACTTTTGTGTTACTACAATTTGCGTTTCTGTAACTGTTTTACTAAACTGTACACAATACAAACATTGCTCGGGAGTATGTTGTGCCACTTCTTCTTTCCAACTAACACTAGGACATGGTGACGGGTTGGACAATTTGTTGGCTGTCTTCATGTACATTTTGACGTTAAAAAAGTGCTGATTATCAGCCTAGTTTGAATAAACGTCTTTTGATTTTGATTGTTCCATTTGTCTTTCTAACAACCGAAATTCTTACTCACAAATTTCTTTTTACGTACAAGACACAACACCCGTCTTGTCGGAGGATCCGTATATTTCAATGTAAATGGCTGAACTTAGGACCTTGTGACACAAGATACATACCATACCTCTGTATTTAGAACAAAAAATCTTAATTTATTGGTATTCAAATAGTCAAACATGAGTGCATCATTTGTTTTATGAGAAGCTTACAGAGGGCTTAGCACATTGATATATAAAAACCCAAGATACACACTCAGCATCTCAAAAACGTCTACATAATACAAGCGCACAATATAAAATTGTGCGTTAGTTAATTTATTAATTTAATTTTGGAAAAAATGCAGCTGAACATAACACTAATAAATTTCAAACAGTCTCGCATCGCTCGCCGTACTGCACTGCTTTGTAAAAACAACTATAAGCGATCCGTGTAAGGTTGAATTTGCAAAAATAATGTTTATAATATAACACACATAATGTAACACACAACTTACACTTGACACTTGTTACATGCCAGTTTTTGACGACAGTTTCGAGTGTTGCATTTGTTCGAGACTGTGAATCTTGGGTAACTAGATAGTACTCGTTTCACACATAATATTTAATTGAATTGCTTAGGTACTATATTCGTGTTTTTGCATGATACAAATTGTATATGTCTTATACAATTAAAGAAAAATACTATGGGGTTGTAGTTTTTTTTTTCTAAAATTCACTTACTTTAAATATTCCTGCTAGGCCCTCTGATCATTTTTACTTTTGGTAAAGACATGTGCAATATTTGGTTACTGTTCATGTTTTATACAGGATGGCTAGAACATTGACATCCAAAAATAAAATTATGGTCCCACTTATCGTGGTATCCTGGGTATCCAATTCGGATACCGCTACGGGCTCCACTATTTGCCGATAGAGGAGCCCGTAGCTAAGTAAAAACAGCCACACGGATCGATCTTTAAGGTTAATAACACACTTAAACCAATCTGCGTAGCATTTTGCCAATTACTGTATATGTTAGAATAGAATAGAATACTCTTTCTTATGTACACCATATAAGTTACAGAAAAAAATAGATGAAGAAAACATTACATAGGGTGACACAATGGGCGGCCTTTAAAGGGTGGATTTTAAAGGGAGGAGTGACAGTATTGCAGGTAGTCTTAGGTGTACTATTTATATATACAATAACTACATAATAGATAAATACATATAAACAATATAGCAGAGAACCCAAGTAAAGACGATTAAGGAGAGAGATAATGATTTTTTACCATAGTTTTAAAAGTAGACAAAGATTGAGCACGCCTTACCGACACCGGCAAGGCATTCCATAACCGCACCGCCTGAATCGTAAAAGATTTGTAATAGAAGCTGGTGGAATGCATCGGCATTTCTAGTCTCAAGTTTTCCGATGACCTTAGATATCTATTATGTGTGTCATGAAGGAACTTGAAACGCTCTTTAAGATAAGAGGGGGTTGTAGGATTGAACAGAATACTGTAAAGCAGAAATAAAATATGAAAATCCCGGCGAAGTCGTATGGGAAGCCACTTGAGCCAGACCAGTCCACCCAGCAGTTGCCTTTAAATGATTAACCGAATAGGAGCAAGAATAAAGCCTTGTTGAACACCGCACGCAATAATCTGTCTTCATAATAGCCTGTCACTCTCAAGGACAAAATTAACATTTATTTTTAGGAAAACGTCAATAAGATTACCTCGCCGTCTCTAAAATCAATAATCTAATGAATCAGGTTTATTAGATACGGCACTTACTTTGGGGAAGAATGAGTTGTTATCTTCATATTTGATCAAACCCTTATTAGGGTTGGGTAAAAAAAAAATATCTATGATTGGCACAGTTTTTAAATATTACAAAAAAGGATTAAAAGAAGCTCACTTTTACAGAGACCCACTGATTTTTTTTTTAAATGAATCGTTGCAAATGCGTCAAAGGAGAACAAAACTGGTCTTACTCGCTCTATCGCTCATAGTAAACCTCGTCCTACGCTTATCAATAGGCGAAATCGAGGTCAAAAGTGGGCTTACAAGCACTTTTTTTGCGAAACACAAAATGGGACAAGTTGGACAGGAAATAATAAACATTTATTTTACAAGAAAAGTTATTTAAAGCGCTCTTCCTCTCTCCTAATTATTTAAAGATTTTTTTGCTGTGCCGACAGCGTCCATAATTGTTTCTGTTTATTAGTTTTACCACCTGTATGTTTACATTATGGATTGCAATAAAAATACGAGATTGAGATTGAATAATACATTCAATCACAGTCGACTGAAATCAGTAATCCATTATTCCATACTTTCAAAAATTTGACTGTTCGATGACAAAAGACATGCAACGAATGCAGTTGATGAATGAGGCTGCAAAAGGATTTTTTTTCAAAGTAAAAGGTACTGAACTCTCACTGGGTAAGACCGACTCGCCCTTGCCGATTTTTTGTTTAAATTCACTGTCGTTGGACTAATTCCTTCATTCATGTTTGGGAAGGCTTCCTAGAATGGAGTCAATAAAAAGAAGGCTACGGTGTGAACGGAAAAATCTTGAAGTGGAAGTTTCATTAAATAACTTCGTTGATAAAGATGTGCAGTCGATGCTTCTACCTTTAAACATGTTGCATAATATTCAGTTCTATCCAAAATATTGTATCAAGGATAATTTTATTACTCCAAACAGCCGTATATCGAATTTTATGTCGTTGTGTGCCACAATATTATACATATCGATACAAGCTTATAATTTCTATGAGGTGTCTTTCAACGAAAAATCATATATTTTGAATTATTTGGCGTTCGTCACTTGTAATATCGACTTTATTCTGTTAAGATTGGGGTTCGTAATGAATTTTTGGCTTACGAATTCTTATAAAAAGGAAAATATATGGTTTGTTTTAAAATTTCAAGAAATTCACAGATTACTCAACAAAAAGAACAGTTTCAAACTTTTTATCATTTGTAACTGGTGTACAGTTGTCTTGTTTCTTGTATTCTACATCAGTCCCATTACTGTATTAAATTCCATCCTAAAGATGTCAATTGTCAAAATGTTTGGCGATATAACCATGTTAAGTTTTGATGCCAACATTGTTTATGCTATCAAAGTCATTCAGCTGTTAAAAGATAAAGTTGATCTATGGAGTGTTCAAGTTCTTCGGTATCAAAGCATACAGTATAGGGACAGAGCAGATTATTGTAGAAAGATGTTTCAGGCTTATGTTAATATATTGGACTGTTATCAAATCTATAAAGTTTATTTTCAATTAATGGTAAGTAAAAACAAACTGCTGGTCTTTTAAATTCGAATATAGTTTAAAATTTAACAGATCTATCGTATTTCAGATCATTTTTCAAACAACGCATTCGTTTTATAACTACCTTGTTAATATTCAACTTATTATTTATTTATTTAAATCTTCATCTCGTGGCCAAAATTATGTAAGTATTTACACAATTCATCTTATATTGAATTATTACTAAAGGGAACGTGCACGAACTTATAGGTGGCAGCGCAGAAGTGTCAATGTTAAGGTAAACATTTGGAATCACCGTCACTAGATGACCACGCCGCCGCATCTCCTCAAATAGAAGCGTCAGTGAATTTATGATTAAAAGTTTCGAATTTGCAACGTTCGTTGGCACAGTCGATGCCGTGCACGTTCCTTATACTTTAGAAATTGTCTTTGCTATGTATTTTAATACTTTTTGCAGTTTCAGTTACATGTAACGTTAGCCGTAATGGCCTGTTTAGTATTGAAAATATTGATACTTCACGTCGCGTTGAACCTGCACTGCGAGCAGTTTTATATAGCTATGTCGAATGTTCAAGATTCATGCGCTCTTATTTTAAACTCAAATTGTACAGGTAATTCTGAGCTTTCTTTACCCGACTGCGTCTCGATTTCTGGAAAGACGAAAAAAAAACACCTTACAGTGTGGGTCCTGGATTTTGCTAGACAACGCATGTACAATTTATCAATTTACATGATCTAACACAAAATCTTTGTCATCATCTAATGAAAGATGAAGGTATACATTTCTCAAGTGGTATCTAAGGAAGAGGTGAGGGTCGTGGTTAGCTGATGGATGCGAAACGCACAGGACTGGTTGTTGTGGCGACACTTAGGGGAGGCTTTTGTCCAGCACTGGACGTCTTTCGTCTGATATGATGATGATGATGATCTTAGACAGAAAGTTTTCTGTGGGACAGACTTTCAGATCTCTGCACTGCCTCGGTCCATCAAGGCTATTTATAGGATAACTAGCTGTTGCTCGCGACTTTGTACGCGCATGTACTGTTTTTTCCCGTTTACGTAAGAATTTCAGGAAATCCTCCCTCAGTGCTTCCTTACAGAATGTAGAGAAGCTACATGCTAAATTTCAGCTTTCTACGATCAGTAGTTTCAGCTGTGCGTTGTCTGTCAGTCACTCACTCACTCAGTAACGGAAGAATCCTTACTAATATTATAAATGCGAAAGTAACTCTGTCTGTCTGTCTGTCGCGCTTTCACGCCAAAACTACTGAACCGATTTAAAAAAAAAATGGTACAGAAATAGTCTATAGCCTGAGAAAGGACATAGGCTACTTTTTATCCCGGGATTATATTCCCTAGGGAACACGCGGGCGAAGCCGCTGGCAGAAGCTATTTTTGTATAAATTGATTAATGAGAAAGTCTAATAACATTACAGATGCTGAAAGAAGGTTATGTAAGAATGTTAAACGCCTACATCGAGCGAAGTTCAACAAGCTGGATGCTTGTCGGATGTTCATCGTTGATGCTACATTGCCGTTGAAGTTCATAGCGTTATTAACTCACTATACTTTTGTGTTACTACAATTTGCGTTTCTGTAACTTTCTTACTACACTTTGCACAATACAAACATTGCTGGGGAATTTGTTGCACCACTTGTTTTTCACTGATTGGACTGACTGGGACTGTTTTCATGTAAAATTTGGCGTTTCAAAAGTGCTGATTGTTAGCCTAGTTTGAATAAATTGATTTTGATTGTTTTTTATTGATTGTTCTTTTTTGTTTCTTTCTATAACCATCAATATTCTTACTTTCGTGTTACCAGCAAGACACAACACCCGTCGGTCGGAGGATCCGACCTTTTTAATAGAAGTGGCTGAATTAACACCTTGTTTCGCTCACCTATCTCTATACTGAGAACAAAAGTCATAATTTATTGAAATTCAAATAGTCAAATATAAGTGTAAAACCTGATGGACATTTTTCCAAACAATCATTCCAGTATGACTACTTGGAATAACACATAGCGTGTTGTCACATATAAACAAACTAGTTGACCCGCGCAACTTCGTCTGCTCTTAGCGTGATGATTTGTATCAATAAATGGGCTATCTAACACTGAAAGAAATGTTCAAATCGGATCAGTTGTTCCTGAGATTAGCGCGTTCAAGCAAAAAAAAAAAAAAAAACTCTTCAGCTTTATGTATTAGTATAGAGTAGAGATATAGAAGTATAGAAAATATAGATATTTTGGGGCATAAGAAAATAGTTTGAGTGGAAAGGCGTGTGCGTCGTTTGTTTTATGAGAAACTTATCGATCAGTTTTACTTGTGATAAAGATCTGCAATAATTAGGCAATGTTCTCGTTTTATATAAAGTGTATGAAATGAAGATAGGTAATTCATGCAGCCTTCCGTCTGTTTGTTGATAATATCATTTTTGTCATTTTTAAAGTTGCCAGAAAAGACTTCTGGACTTATATTATTTTTACATTTTTCAAAGTTGCTCCTTTTTTAAGAATATTCTGAAACGAACTAATTTCTAATAATTGAAACTCTTTGTACACAATTGAATCCTGTACCTAAGTCTTATGGGCTAATAAAACGAAAGCCTTTTCGATTTCATTAAAAAAATTATTTGTTTCTTCTCTACACTACCAAAAGAGAAAAAAAACTATGTGTCAAATAGTCGTGAACATAGAAAAACATTCAGAATAAAACACTTGGCAGACAGATCAAGCGTTCATATTTTCGCGCAAACACAATTCCAATATGGCTGACATGTTTTTTTGGCGCCAAACGTCAGCCAATGAGCGATGGACCTCGCACTCTTGTCACTGATATTTATTATCCATTACATACGGCTTTTGACCTTCGTTAGACGGAATTTTAATGAAAAATGGATCGGGGAAGTGATAATTATTGCTTCGGAATTTTTAGAGGTTATCTATGAATTCCACTTGAATTACAGGCGAAGTCATAGAATTATCATACTTCTTTCTACGTATAATCTATATGATTTTGCTCGTTATAAGGGTTTTTCATTGGCATAAAATTTATAGTAAATTTCACGGTCAATTTTAAAATTACTAATTTAACCAGTTTTTTACATGGAGCGACTTCCTAACTAAAATAAAGGACAAAAGCAAATATTATTTTTCTGTTCTGAAATGACGTAAAGTTTTTCCGTGTTTTTTGTACCTAGTTTCCAGAATCGCATTTATGATAAGCCAGAGTTAATTATCATCAAATGTATTCGTATGAAAACTAGCGGAACCGAGAGTCGGATACCGGGAAACAGTATTCTGCTACTCGAGAAATTGAATTGCTTGGTTTAGATGAATATATTCTGTACAGTTTACGATACCCGGGTGGGTTCTCATGAAGATGTTGATAGGAAATACAGGTAGATCCTGGTTTTATCTCACTCTAAAAAAGGCCATCCTATGTAACCAATTACTAAGTACTTTACCTTCAAGTACAAAATAAGTTCAGAAAATAATGGCTTGCAGCCATTATTTTAGCACTATTCTGCCGTCATAAGAAAAACGACGTATCGACACAACACAAAGTAACCAATTTCCGACCTTAACTCATTTTTTTAATTCGATAATCGGTGTCTTCGTTTTGTGTAGATACATCCTCTTTTATAATGATGGCAGTACTGATGAGCATCCCTACTAGTCTCAGTCGCGGGTAGAGTAAGTGTTGATAGGTGTTTCATGCTGAAGTCTTCAGGAGTCCGTAGTCTTATTGGTGCTCGGTTGAGGGCAATAGAGTTACCCTCACAAACTACCATTGGGGTAGTTTGTGAAGGTAACTCTCCCCTTACTACAACAATCCCTTAATAAGTTCATAATAATTTTGTTGATGACAATAGCTTTAGGTCTGTCCAGTTATGGCATTTGGAGAATACAGGAGTAGTGATGCTCTACAGCTCCACAATGGAACAAACACTTGTTTGATGTATGTTTGTTCTTTCATGGATCCTAATACAAAAGGCCAATAAACGCGATGAAGAATAGACCTAAGTAACCGCCTTACATTTTACTACGGCATTGATCTAAAGCCGTTACAGAACCTTGTATAGTAAGCTGCTCTAAAATATTGCTTCACTTTAGCACAAAGTGATAGGTTGCATGTCTATCACCAATGAATACTGACACTTTTCTACTGAGGTTAGCACCCAGGCATACAACCTGTTATTCTTACATGTTCATATTGCTTTAGCAAAGTGCAGTTAATCGGCACTTCCACATTCTCTCGCATACGCTGCTGTTCAGATTTTATGGAAAGAACTTAGAATAAATCGTGTGTAATGTTCTAAAATACATGAAAAAGCAAATAGAGGAGCCCGTAGCTAAGTACGAGTAATACAGCCGCACGGATCGATCTTTGAGGTTAACAACATACTTAAATCAGTTAACATGATTATTGAACCAGAATTAACCAAGTATTTAACTTTAATTTCACTCTGAATTCAATTCTGAAGAAAATTCTATGCAAACGAAGTCACTGGAAGAATTAATTTTTTGATAACCTTATTTTAAGAATAGATCACGTAAAAAAATACTGTTGGTATTAGAAAGAAAGAAAAAAAGTTTATTCTCGCCAAGCATGACGCATACCAAAAATTTAATAAAAAAACCTACATTACCTTGTACTTTAAAAACCTTATGTTTATCTCTGGTATGATTGTACTTATCCCATTACATATTTTGTTATTAGGACGCTCTCGAAGTCTGCTAGTATAAAATAGGAGCTAGAATAAAGCCCTGTCGAACACCGCACGCAATAAAGGGCAAATGTCAAGGGCAAAATAAACATTTATTCACAGGAACACTTTAATATGATTCGTCCCTTTTTCTAAAACCAATAAAGTAATGATTTAGGTTTATTAGGTACGGCACTAACTTTGGTACTATTAGTTGTTATCTTCATATTTTATCGAATCCTTATTATGGTTCGGTAAAAGAAAAACATATCTCTGACTGGCACAAATTTTTAGTAATTAGAAAATATGATTTAAAGAAATTTAATTTTACCGTTGTTAATTTTTAATAAAACTTTGCTAATGCTCAAAAGGATAACAGAACTGGACTCGCTCGATCCATTGTAGACCTAAATTAGAGAGGTTTCTAAAGGAAAAAAATAAATAAACATAATAAAGGTACGGGACTCGCGCTGGGCAATCCGACTCGCCCTTTGCCGGTTTTATTTTAATTTATTATCTTTGGACTTATATCTTCATTCGTGTTTGGGAAGGGTTCATAGAATGGAGTCAATAAAAAGAAGGCTACGTTGTGAACGAAGAAATCATATTGTGGAAGTTTTATTAAATAATTTCGTTGACAAAGATGTGCAGTCGATGCTTTTACCTTTAAACATATTACATAATATTCAGTTCTGTCCAAACTATTGCATCAAGGACAATTACATTACTCCAAACAGCCGTCTATCGAATTTTGTGTCGTTGTGTGCCACAATATTATACATATCGATACAGGCTTTTGACTTCTATGAGGTGTATTTCAATGGAAAACTATATTTTTTGGATTTTTTGTCATTCGTCACCTATAACTTCAACTTTGTCCTGTTTAGTTTAGGATTTGTAGTAAATTTTTGGCTTACAATTTCTTATCAAAATGAAAATATTTGGTTTGTTTTAAAATTTCAAGAAATTCATAGATTACTCAACAATGAGTACAGTTTCAAACTTTTTATAATTTGTAATTGGTGTACAGTTGTCTTGTTCCTTGCAGTCTATATCAGTCCCATTATTGTATTAAATTCCACCGTAGAAGTACCAATTCATAAAACATTTGGCGCTTTAATCTTGTTCAGTTTTGAAGCCAACATTGTTTATGCTACCAGACTCATTCAGATGTTAAAAGATAAAGTTGATCTGTGGAGTGTTCAAGTTCGTCAGTATCAAAGCGTACAGTATGGAGACAGAGAAGATTATTGTAGAAAGATGTTTCAGGCTTACGTTAATATATTAGACTGCTATAGAATCTACAAAGTTTATTTTCAAATAATGGTAAGTAAAAACCATTTGCTGGCTTTTTAAATTCGAATATTGTTAAATATTGAACAGAAATTTATCGTATTTCAGATCGTTTTTCAAACAACGCTCTCGTTTTATAACACCCTAACTAATATTCAAATATTTATTGATTTTTTGAAATTTTCTCTTCATGGCCGGATTCATGTAAGTATTACACATTATATTTAAATGAATTTTTATTTTTTAAATTTGTTAGTCTAGTTGTTAACTGTGCATGCTGTGTTCTAGAAATGGACACCGACTCGATATTTTTTGTAACTTGTGTTCGACTAGCTAGTGGTGTAGAAATAAAAGTGGACTGTATCTTTGAATATAGACTGGTATATTGCCGTTTAAATTTACAATATGTAACTGTCCCGGCGATACATTTAATTTAGTGAAGTTTTGAGAGCGTCGTCCGTCGCGGTGAGATCCGAGGAAGCGAGTGGTCGTCGGCGGGCCCGGCTTGCACGCGCCGCATTTCCGTTAGCCCGTCGCTGGCGCGTAGGTCGGTAACGTCGCCAGCGTGTGTTGTCTTTTTGCTTGATGTTTATACTTATTTTTTTGCAAATATTCCGTGTTGGAGATTTATTTACTAAAAATTAATGTACTAGTAAAGAGACGGTAGAAAGGTGGACTTAATGCCTTAGGCATGAGGAGATTCTAAGTTGGTAAAATAAAGTTCCTAAATAAAATGCGCAAAAATTTATAGATAGCAGCACAGAAGTGTCAATGTTAATTTAAGGCAAACGTTTAGAATTTTCGTCACTAAATGTCCAGTTGACCACGCCGCCGCACCTTCTCAAATGGAAGCGTGTATTATAGTAATGGAACTATGAAATATGGAACAATGGAGACGGCACAGAAGCGTCAGTGTATTTATGACGTAAAAGTTTCGAATTTGCAACGTAAGGTGGCACAGTTGATGCCACCTGACGGTGGCACAGTGCACGTTCCTTATACTTTTGGACAATTGTTTTTGTATGTATTTTATTACTTTTTACAGTTTCTTTTACATTTGATGCCATTTGCCGTACTAGCCTGTGCTATATTGAAAACAATGGTACTTAACGTCGCCTTGAATCTGCACTTTGAGAAGTTTTACAAAGCTATGTCGAATGTTCAAGATTCATGCGCTCTTATTTTAAACTCAAATAGTACAGGTACTACTGACTTTTTTTACTCAACTATCGCTTAATTTTCATAAGATTTTTGGGAAGTTGATAAAAATATCTAACAGTGAGGGTCCTAGATTTTGGTAGACAAACCATGTGGAATTGGTCAATTAACACATAATAATCTTTGTCATCATCAAATACTGGTATTCAGCTGAATCCAATTTGACTGGAAGCCAACCCCAATATAGTTGGAAACGGCTCGGCTGATTCATCATCTGCCTAGCTCATCACAAAAGATTCATCTTCAACTGCAAAGATTCATCTTTGTCATCATCAAATAACAGATGAAGGTTTAGCATATTTCTCTAACATATCTTGGACAGATAGGTTTTTTTTGGGACAGACTATAGATCGCGGCTGTCTCGGTCCATCAACGCTATTTATCGGTTAATAAAGTCTAATGACATTACAGATGCTGAAAGAAGGTTATGCAAGAATGTTAAACGCCTACATCGAGCGGCGTTCAACAAGCTGGATGCCTGTCAGATGTTCTACATTGGTGCTTCTTTACCATTGATGTTTATGGCGTTATTAACTGACTATACTTTTGTGTTACTACAATTTGCGTTTCTGTAACTGTTTTACTAAACTGTACACAATACAAACATTGCTCGGGAGTATGTTGTGCCACTTCTTCTTTCCAACTAACACTAGGACATGGTGACGGGTTGGACAATTTGTTGGCTGTCTTCATGTACATTTTGACGTTAAAAAAGTGCTGATTATCAGCCTAGTTTGAATAAACGTTTTTTGATTTTGATTGTTCCATTTGTCTTACTAATAACCGAAATTCTTACTCACAAATTTCTTTTTACGTACAAGACACAACACCCGTCTTGTCGGAGGATCCGTATATTTCAATGTAAATGGCTGAACTTAGGACCTTGTGACACAAGATACATACCATACCTCTGTATTTAGAACAAAAAATCTTAATTTATTGGTATTCAAATAGTCAAACATGAGTGCATCATTTGTTTTTTGAGAAGCTTACAGAGGGCTTAGCACATTGATATATAAAAACCCAAGATACACACTCAGCATCTCAAAAACGTCTACATAATACAAGCGCACAATATAAAATTGTGCGTTAGTTAATTTATTAATTTAATTTTGGAAAAAATGCAGCTGAACATAACACTAATAAATTTCAAACAGTCTCGCATCGCTCGCCGTACTGCACTGCTTTGTAAAAACAACTATAAGCGATCCGTGTAAGGTTGAATTTGCAAAAATAATGTTTATAATATAACACACATAATGTAACACACAACTTACACTTGACACTTGTTACATGCCAGTTTTTGACGACAGTTTCGAGTGTTGCATTTGTTCGAGACTGTGAATCTTGGGTAACTAGATAGTACTCGTTTCACACATAATATTTAATTGAATTGCTTAGGTACTATATTCTTGTTTTTGCATGATACAAATTGTATATGTCTTATACAATTAAAGAAAAATACTATGGGGTTGTAGTTTTTTTTTTCTAAAATTCACTTACTTTAAATATTCCTGCTAGGCCCTCTGATCATTTTTACTTTTGGTAAAGACATGTGCAATATTTGGTTACTGTTCATGTTTTATACAGGATGGCTAGAACATTGACATCCAAAAATAAAATTATGGTCCCACTTATCGTGGTATCCTGAGTATCCAATTCGGATACCGCTACGGGCTCCACTATTTGCCGATAGAGGAGCCCGTAGCTAAGTAAAAACAGCCACACGGATCGATCTTTAAGGTTAATAACACACTTAAACCAATCTGCGTAGCCTTTTGCCAATTACTATATATGTTAGAATAGAATAGAATACTCTTTCTTATGTACACCATGTAAGTTACAGAAAAAAATAGATGAAGAAAACATTACATAGGGTGACACAATGGGCGGCCTTTAAAGGGTGGATTTTAAAGGGAGGAGTGACAGTATTGCAGGTAGTCTTAGGTGTACTATTTATATATACAATACCTACATAATAGATAAATACATATAAACAATATAGCAGAGAACCCAAGTAAAGACGATTAAGGAGAGAGATAATGATTTTTTACCATAGTTTTAAAAGTAGACAAAGATTGAGCACGCCTTACCGACACCGGCAAGGCATTCCATAACCGCACCGCCTGAATCGTAAAAGATTTGTAATAGAAGCTGGTGGAATGCATCGGCATTTCTAGTCTCAAGTTTTCTGATGACCTTAGATATCTATTATGTGTGTCATGAAGGAACTTGAAACGCTCTTTAAGATAAGAGGGGGTTGTAGGATTGAACAGAATACTGTAAAGCAGAAATAAAATATGAAAATCCCGGCGAAGTCGTATGGGAAGCCACTTGAGCCAGACCAGTCCACCCAGCAGTTGCCTTTAAATGATTAACAGAATAGGAGCAAGAATAAAGCCTTGTTGAACACCGCACGCAATAATCTGTCTTCATAATAGCCTGTCACTCTCAAGGACAAAATTAACATTTATTTTTAGGAAAACGTCAATAAGATTACCTCCCCGTCGCTAAAACCAATAATCTAATGAATCAGGTTTATTAGATACGGCACTTACTTTGGGGAAGAATGAGTTGTTATCTTCATATTTGATCAAACCCTTATTAGGGTTCGGTAAAAAAAATATCTATGATTGGCACAGTCTTTAAATATTACAAAAAAGGATTAAAAGAAGCTCACTTTTACAGAGACCCACTGATTTTTTTTTTAAATGAATCGTTGCAAATGCGTCAAAGGAGAACAAAACTGGTCTTACTCGCTCTATCGCTCATAGTAAACCTCGTCCTACGCTTATCAATAGGCGAAATCGAGGTCAAAAGTGGGCTTACAAGCACTTTTTTTTGCGAAACACAAAATGGGACAAGTTGGACAGGAAATAATAAACATTTATTTTACAAGAAAAGTTATTTAAAGCGCTCTTCCTCTCTCCTAATTATTTAAAGATTTTTTTGCTGTGCCGACAGCGTCCATAATTGTTTCTGTTTATTAGTTTTACCACCTGTATGTTTACATTATGGATTGCAATAAAAATACGAGATTGAGATTGAATAATACATTCAATCACAGTCGACTGAAATCAGTAATCCATTATTCCATACTTTCAAAAATTTGACTGTTCGATGACAAAAGACATGCAACGAATGCAGTTGATGAATGAGGCTGCAAAAGGATTTTTTTTTAAAGTAAAAGGTACTGAACTCTCACTGGGTAAGACCGACTCGCCCTTGCCGATTTTTTGTTTAAATTCACTGTCGTTGGACTAATTCCTTCATTCATGTTTGGGAAGGCTTCCTAGAATGGAGTCAATAAAAAGATGGCTACGGTGTGAACGGAAAAATCTTGAAGTGGAAGTTTCATTAAATAACTTCGTTGATAAAGATGTGCAGTCGATGCTTCTACCTTTAAACATGTTGCATAATATTCAGTTCTATCCAAAATATTGTATCAAGGATAATTTTATTACTCCAAACAGCCGTATATCGAATTTTATGTCGTTGTGTGCCACAATATTATACATATCGATACAAGCTTATAATTTCTATGAGGTGTCTTTCAACGAAAAATCATATATTTTGAATTATTTGGCGTTCGTCACTTGTAATATCGACTTTATTCTGTTAAGTTTGGGGTTCGTAATGAATTTTTGGCTTACGAATTCTTATAAAAAGGAAAATATATGGTTTGTTTTAAAATTTCAAGAAATTCACAGATTACTCAACAAAAAGAACAGTTTCAAACTTTTTATCATTTGTAACTGGTGTACAGTTGTCTTGTTTCTTGTATTCTACATCAGTCCCATTACTGTATTAAATTCCATCCTAAAGATGTCAATTGTCAAAATGTTTGGCGATATAACCATGTTAAGTTTTGATGCCAACATTGTTTATGCTATCAAAGTCATTCAGCTGTTAAAAGATAAAGTTGATCTATGGAGTGTTCAAGTTCTTCGGTATCAAAGCATACAGTATAGGGACAGAGCAGATTATTGTAGAAAGATGTTTCAGGCTTACGTTAATATATTGGACTGTTATCAAATCTATAAAGTTTATTTTCAATTAATGGTAAGTAAAAACAAACTGCTGGTCTTTTAAATTCGAATATAGTTTAAAATTTAACAGATCTATCGTATTTCAGATCATTTTTCAAACAACGCATTCGTTTTATAACTACCTTGTTAATATTCAACTTATTATTTATTTATTTAAATCTTCATCTCGTGGCCAAAATTATGTAAGTATTTACACAATTCATCTTATATTGAATTATTACTAAAGGGAACGTGCACGAACTTATAGGTGGCAGCGCAGAAGTGTCAATGTTAAGGTAAACATTTGGAATCACCGTCACTAGATGACCACGCCGCCGCATCTCCTCAAATAGAAGCGTCAGTGAATTTATGATTAAAAGTTTCGAATTTGCAACGTTCGTTGGCACAGTCGATGCCGTGCACGTTCCTTATACTTTAGAAATTGTCTTTGCTATGTATTTTAATACTTTTTGCAGTTTCAGTTACATGTAACGTTAGCCGTAATGGCCTGTTTAGTATTGAAAATATTGATACTTCACGTCGCGTTGAACCTGCACTGCGAGCAGTTTTATATAGCTATGTCGAATGTTCAAGATTCATGCGCTCTTATTTTAAACTCAAATTGTACAGGTAATTCTGAGCTTTCTTTACCCGACTGCGTCTCGATTTCTGGAAAGACGAAAAAAATACACCTTACAGTGTGGGTCCTGGATTTTGCTAGACAACGCATGTACAATTTATCAATTTACATGATCTAACACAAAATCTTTGTCATCATCTAATGAAAGATGAAGGTATACATTTCTCAAGTGGTATCTAAGGAAGAGGTGAGGGTCGTGGTTAGCTGATGGATGGTGGGAAACGCACAGGACTGGTTGTTGTGGCGACACTTAGGGGAGGCTTTTGTCCAGCACTGGACGTCTTTCGTCTGA
Source organism: Lacanobia wlatinum (assembly GCA_947578705.1). Taxonomy (NCBI): domain Eukaryota; kingdom Metazoa; phylum Arthropoda; class Insecta; order Lepidoptera; family Noctuidae; genus Lacanobia; species Lacanobia wlatinum. The sequence continues at coordinate 26,046,630 of OX388038.1, forward strand.
TATGATGATGATGATGATCTTAGACAGAAAGTTTTCTGTGGGACAGACTTTCAGATCTCTGCACTGCCTCGGTCCATCAAGGCTATTTATAGGATAACTAGCTATTGCTCGCGACTTTGTACGCGCATGTACTGTTTTTTCCCGTTTACGTAAGAATTTCAGGAAATCCTCCCTCAGTGCTTCCTTACAGAATGTAGAGAAGCTACATGCTAAATTTCAGCTTTCTACGATCAGTAGTTTCAGCTGTGCGTTGTCTGTCAGTCACTCACTCACTCAGTAACGGAAGAATCCTTACTAATATTATAAATGCGAAAGTAACTCTGTCTGTCTGTCTGTCGCGCTTTCACGCCAAAACTACTGAACCGATTTAAAAAAATTTTGGTACTGAAATAGTTTAGAGCCTGAGAAAGGACATAAGCTACTTTTTATCCCGGCATTATGTTCCCTAGGGACCACGCGGGCGAAGCCGCTGGCAGAAGCTAGTTTTATAATGCTCTTTATAATATTAGTATAGATAATATTTAATATTATAAAGAGGAAAGATTTGTTTGTTTGTTTGTTTGAAATGAATAGGCTCCGAAACTACTGGACCGATTTGAAAAATTCTTTCAGCAATGGATAGCTACATTATCAGGGAGTAACATGGGCTATATTTTATCCCCGTACTCCCACGGGAACTACGCGGGTGAAACCGCGTGACGTCCACTAGTTTTATATAAATTGATTAATGAGAAAGTCTAATTACATTACAGATGCTGAAAAAAGGTTATGTAAGAATGTTAAACGCCTACATCGAGCGACGTTCAACAAGCTGGATGCTTGTCGGATGTTCATCGTTGATGCTACATTGCCGTTGAAGTTCATAGCGTTATTAACTGACTATACTTTTGTGTTACTACAATTTGCGTTTCTGTAACTTTCTTACTACACTTTGCACAATACAAACATTGCTGGGGAATTTGTTGCACCACTTGTTTTTCACTGATTGGACTGACTGGGACTGTTTTCATGTAAAATTTGGCGTTACAAAAGTGCTGATTGTTAGCCTAGTTTGAATAAATTGATTTTGATTGTTCCTTTTGTCTTTCTCTTTCTATAACCATCAATATTTTTACTTTCGTGTTACCAGCAAGACACAACACCCGTCGCTCGGAGGATCCGACCTTTTTAATAGAAGTGACCTTGTTTCCCTCACCTACCTCTGTACTTAGAACAAAAAGTCATAATTTATTGAAATTCAAATCTATACATATAATAAAATCGTAGACTAACCGTGTCTGTACATTGAATATTTTTGCATGAAAATTACACAGAAAACTCAGGAAAAATGTATAAAACACAAAAATGCAATTTTTGAAATTTTTGTCTGTTTGTCTGTGCGTTTGTGGGAGCATCACGCTTAAACCACAGATTAGATTGCAAATCTAAGTACTTAAAAATATTAAGTGATAACCCGAGTAAAATTTAGCGTTTATTTCATCAAAATCGACCCACAAAATCAAAAGATATTGAATTTTTAAGTTTAGGAAGAAACTTCCTAATGTATTCTGATGAGTCAGAGCGCCATCTATTGAGAATAATAAAATGCACGAAAGCATTCAAAATTGATGAGTTATTTGTGAAACTTTTAATACGTGGCAAAATAAGAGTGATCATTTTATACCTTTTCGTTATTGATCGATACAATCGATCCACAAAATCAAAATATATTGAATTTTTAGTTTAGTAAGAAACTTCCTTATATATTCTGATTAGTCAGAGCGCCATCTATTGAGGAACCAAAAAATGAATGAAAGCATGAATGTTACACCAAAACACATTGAATGAGTTATTTGTGAAACTTTTAATACGTAGACGTAGCAAAATAAAAGTAAACATTTTAATACCTTATCGTTACATACGGGCTTCTTATTTAATGTCTTCCGCTGCCAAATAATTTGTCAGTTTACATGGTCGATAGATGGCGTTGCACTGATGACGCGTTTTTCTGAACTGCGGTGTTAAGATATTCCGCTGGAGAATGACCTCACACGATTTTTAAACACAGTCGTGTTCGTAGGAATTTCGGTTTGATCTCTGAAAGGTCTTAAACTGTTAGGGACCAAAATTGCTTAAATCTCCGAGTTGTGCTGGTTTCGTTTAAAGTGCATTTATCATAGTTTTGCGAAGTACTGGACGGTTCGACTTGCGGATCAGGCCTGTAGGGTTCCGTACCAAAGGTGCTGTGCTGACGGGACCCTACTGCTAAGCCTCCGCGATTGATTCCGTTTAGAGCGAAGCAACGAACGGTTCGATTTGCGAAACAAGGCTGAAATAATAAGGTACCGTACCTACCAAAGGTGGTCACGGTGACGGGAACGATCGATTTTGGGGGGCTACTCTCTAAGTCCGAAGTCCATAGTTTCGGGCTTAGTTGCGGGCGGGCGTATTCTACAGACTTACGATTAGTCTCGAACCCGAACTAAGAATGAATGACAACACGATATCACAGTAACTGTCAATTCGTGTTATCATTAGTTCTCAGTGGTTAGGTGATACGGAGTAGATTATTTTTTTTTTCTTCTTAATATATATGTAAAACAAAGTCGGGGTTGTTCGAACACTTTTCTAACTAACTCGAGCGATTTTCATAATTTTTGTGTTTTTGGATAAGTCTTCGTCCAGAATAGCATAATAAGAATTAAAATACAAAAAAAAATGAGTATGTAGGTAGGAAGGGTAGGTAGGTAGGCAGGTAGGTAGCGTAGGTAGGTAGGGTAGGCAAGGTAGGGTAGCTATGGTAGGTAGGTAGGGTAGGTAAGTTAGGGTCGGTAGGTAGAGTAGCCAGTTGACGGGAGCGAAGCCGCGCGGGTCAGCTAGTAGTCAAATATAAGTGTAAAACCTGATAGACATTTTTCCAAACAATCATTCCAGTGTGACTACTTGGAATAACACATAGCGTGTTGTCACATATAAACACACTAGTTGTCCCGCGCAAATTCGTCTGCTCCGCTGCAATTGGCCTTAGCGTGATGATTTGTATCAATAAATGGGCTATCTAACACTGAAAGAACTGTTCAAATCGGATCAGCAGTTCCTGAGATTAGCGCGTTCAAGCAAAAAAAAAACAAACAAAATTTTCAGCTTTATATATTAGTAGAGATATAGAAGTATAGAAAACATAGATTATTGGGTTGCACAGATTTTGTTTTCTGAGTTATTTTGTGGTATCAGAAAATAGTTTGAGTGGAAAGGCGTGTGCGTCGTTTGTTTTATGAGAAACTTATCGATCAGTTTTAGTTGTGATAAAGATCTGCAATAATTAGGCAATGTTCTCGTTTTATATAAAGTATATGAAATGAAGATAGGTAATTCATGCAGGCTTCCGTCTGTCTGTTAATAATTTCATTTTTGTCACTTTTAAAGTTGCCAGAAATGACTTCTGGACTTGTTTAATTTTTACATTTTTCAAAGTTGCTCCTTTTATCAGAACATCCTGAAACGAGCTAATTTCTAATAATTGAAAATCTTTGTACACAATTGAATCCTGTACCTAAGTCTTATGGGCTAATAAAACGAAACCCGTTTTCGATTTCATTAAAAAAAATATTTGTTTCTTCTCTACACTACCAAAACAGAAAACAAACTATGTGTCAAATGGTAGTGGACATAGAAAAACATTCAGAATAAAACACAGTGCAGACAGATCGAGCGTCCATATTTTCGCGCCAACACAATTCCAATATGGCTGACATGTTTTTTTGGCGCCAAACGTCAGCCAATGAGCGATGGACCTCGCACTCTTGTCACCGTTATTTATTATCCATTACATACGGCTTTTGACCTTCGTTAAACGGAATTTTAATGAAAAATGGATCGGGGAAGTGATAATTATTGCTTCGGAATTTTTAGAGGTTCTCTATGAATTCCACTTGAATTACAGGCGAAGTCATAGAATTATCATACTTCTTTCTACGTATAATCTATATGATTTTGCTCGTTATAAGAGTTTTTCATTGGAATAAAATTTTGTAGTCAATTTCACCGTCAATTTTAAAATTACCAGTTTAACCAGTTTTTTACATGGAGCGACTTCCCAACATTGAATTTTACTAAAATATAGGCCGAAAGCAAAAAATTATTTTTCTGTTCTGAAATGACGTAAAATTTTTCCGTGCTTTTTTGTACCTAGTTTCCGGAATCGCATTTATGATAAGCCAGAGTTAATTATCATCAAATGTATTCGTATGAAAACTAGCGGGACCGGGAGTCGGATACCGGGAAACAGTATTCTGCTACTCGAGAAATTGAATTGCTTGGTTTAGATGAATATATTCTGTACAGTTTACGATACCCGGGTGGGTTCTGATGAAGATGTTGATAGGAAATACAGGTAGATCCTGGTTTTATCTCACTCTAAAAAAGGCCAACCTACGTAACCAATTACTAAGTACTTTACCTTCAAGTACAAATAAGTTCAGAAAATAATGGCTGCAAGCACTATTCTGCCGTCATAAGAAAAACGACGTATCGACACAACACAAAGTAACCAATTTCCGACCTTAACTCATCTTTTTAATTCGATAATCGGTGTCTTCGTTTTGTGTAGATACATCCTCTTTTATAATGATGGCAGAACTGATGAGCATCCCTACTAGTCTCAGTCGCGGGTAGAGTTAGTGTTGATAGGTGTTTCATGCTGAAGTCTTCAGGAGTCCGTAGTCTTATTGGTGCTCGGTTGAGGGCAATAGAGTTACCCTCACAAACTACCCCAATCCCTTACTACAACAATCCCTTAATAAGTTCATAATAATTTTGTTGATGACAATAGCTTTAGGTCTGTCCAGTTATGGCATTTGGAGAATACAGGAGTAGTGATGCTCTACAGCTCCACAATGGAACAAACACTTGTTTGATGTATGTTTGTTCTTTCATGGATCCTAATACTAAAGGCCAATAAACGCGATGAAGAATAGACCTAAGTAACCGCCTTACATTTTACTACGGCATTGATCTAAAGCCGTTACAGAACCTTGTATAGTAAGCTGCTCTAAAATATTGTTTCACTTTAGCACAAAGTGATAGGTTGCATGTCTATCACCAATGAATACTGACACTTTTCTACTGAGGTTAGCACCCAGGCATACAACCTGTTATTCTTACATGTTCATATTGCTTTAGCAAAGTGCAGTTAATCGGCACTTCCACATTCTCTCGCATACGCTGCTGTTCAGATTTTATGGAAAGAACTTAGAATAAATCGTGTGTAATGTTCTAAAATACATGAAAAAGCAAATAGAGGAGCCCGTAGCTAAGTACGAGTAATACAGCCGCACGGATCGATCTTTGAGGTTAACAACATACTTAAATCAGTTAACATGATTATTGAACCAGAATTAACCAAGTATTTAACTTTAATTTCACTCTGAATTCAATTCTGAAGAAAATTCTATGCAAACGAAGTCACTGGAAGAATTAATTTTTTGATAACCTTATTTTAAGAATAGATCACGTAAAAAAATTACTGTTGGTATTAGAAAGAAAGAAAAAAAGTTTATTCTCGCCAAGCATGACGCATACCAAAAATTTAATATACAAAAAAACCTACATTACCTTGTACTTTAAAAATCTTATGTTTATCTCTGGTATGATTGTACTTATCCCATTACATATTTTGTTATTAGGAAGCTCTCGAAGTCTGCTAGCACAAAATAGGAGCTGGAATAAAGCCCTGTCGAACACCGCACGCAATAAAGGGCAAATGTCAAGGGCAAAATAAACATTTATTCACAGGAACACTTTAATATGATTCGTCCCTTTTTCTAAAACCAATAAAGTAATGATTTAGGTTTATTAGGTACGGCACTAACTTTGGTACTATTAGTTGTTATCTTCATATTTTATCGAATCCTTATTATGGTTCGGTAAAAGAAAAACATATCTCTGACTGGCACAAATTTTTATTAATTAGAAAATATGATTTAAAGAAATTTACTATTACCGTTGTTAATTTTTAATAAAACTTTGCTAATGCTCAAAAGGATAACAGAACTGGACTCGCTCGATCCATTGTAGACCTCATTCATTGCTTACCAATAGGCAAAATCGAGGTAAAGAGTGGGCTAACAAGCACCTTTTTTCATAACACACTAAATGACGGATTCAATCATAATCGATTGAAATCAGTAATCCATTGCTTACTTTGTTTTTTATTTGAGATGGGTTTGCTCTTGACTGTGGTCTATGTCAGAGATGCCAGAGATAAAATTTACGATGGATCGAGCTTACCCAGAAGGAGCCTTGCTCCAAATTTGAAGAGAACTAATGGGTTGAAAGCGTTCGGAAACACAGACGAAGGCAGAGAGTTCCGCTCCTTTGCATTGATTTATAGATTTAAAAATTCAAATAAGACGACAATTTGAACGACGAATGACCCGACATGCAAGTAGTTCTCTTGAATTGAATAAATTAGAGAGGTTTCTAAAGGAAAAAAAAAATAAACTTAATAAAGGTACGGGACTCGCGCTGGGCAATCCGACTCGCCCTTTGCCGGTTTTATTTTAATTTATTATCTTTGGACTTATATCTTCATTCGTGTTTGGGAAGGCTTCCTAGAATGGAGTCAATAAAAAGAAGGCTACGTTGTGAACGAAGAAATCATATTGTGGAAGTTTTATTAAATAATTTCGTTGACAAAGATGTGCAGTCGATGCTTTTACCTTTAAACATATTGCATAATATTCAGTTCTGTCCAAACTATTGCATCAAGGACAATTTCATTACTCCAAACAGCCGTCTATCGAATTTTGTGTCGTTGTGTGCCACAATATTATACATATCGATACAGGCTTTTGACTTCTATGAGGTGTATTTCAATGGGAAACTATATTTTTTGGATTTTTTGTTATTCGTCACCTATAACTTCAACTTTGTCCTGTTTAGTTTAGGATTTGTAGTAAATTTTTGGCTTACAATTTCTTATCAAAATGAAAATATTTGGTTTGTTTTAAAATTTCAAGAAATTCATAGATTACTCAACAATGAGTACAGTTTCAAACTTTTTATAATTTGTAATTGGTGTACAGTTGTCTTGTTCCTTGCAGTCTATATCAGTCCCATTATTGTATTAAATTCCACCGTAGAAGTACCAATTCATAAAACATTTGGCGCTTTAATCTTGTTCAGTTTTGAAGCCAACATTGTTTATGCTACCAGACTCATTCAGCTGTTAAAAGATAAAGTTGATCTGTGGAGTGTTCAAGTTCGTCAGTATCAAAGCTTACAGTATGGAGACAGAGAAGATTATTGTAGAAAGATGTTTCAGGCTTACGTTAATATATTAGACTGCTATAGAATCTACAAAGTTTAATTTCAAATAATGGTGAGTAAAAAGCATTTGCTGGCTTTTTAAATTTGAATATTGTTAAAAATTAAACAGAAATTTATCGTATTTCAGATTGTTTTTCAAACAACGCTCTCGTTTTATAACTCCCTAACTAATATTCAAACATTTATTGATTTTTTGAAATTTTCATTTCTTGGCCGGATTCATGTAAGTATTACACATTTTATATAAATCAATTTTTATTTATTAAGTTTGTTAGTCTAGTTGTTAACTGTGCATGCTGTGTTCTATAACTGAAGGGGTCTTGATATTTTTTGTAACTTGTGTTGGACTAGCTCGTGGTGTAGAAATAAAAGAAGACTGTATCTTTGAACATAGACTGGTATATTGCCGTTTAAATTTACAATATGTAACTGTCCCGGCGATACAATTAATTTAGTGAAGTTTTGAGAGCGTCGTCCGTCGCGGTGAGATCCGAGGAAGCGAGTGGTCGTCGGCGGGCCCGGCTTGCACGCGCCGCATTTCCGTTAGACCGTCGCTGGCGCGTAGCTCGGTACCGTCGCCAGCGCGTGTTGTCTTCTCGCTTGATGTTTATATCAACTTATTTACTAAAAATTAATGTACTAGTAGAAACACGGTACAAAGGTGGACTTAATGCCTTAGGCATGAGGAGATTCTAAGTTAGTAAAATAAAGTTCCTATAGAAAATGCGCAAAAACTTATAGATGGCGGCACAGAAGTGTCAATGTTAATTTAAGACAAACGTTAGGAATTTTCGTTACTAGATGTCCAGTTGACCACGCCGCCGCACTTTCTCAAATGGAAGCGTGTAGGAACTAATGGAGACGGCACAGAAGCGTCAGTGTATTTATGACGTAAAAGTTTCGAATTTGCAACGTAAGGTGGCACAGTTGATGCCACCTGACGGTGGCACAGTGCACGTTCCTTATACTTTTGGACAATTGTTTTTGTATGTATTTTATTACTTTTTTCAGTTTCTTTTACATTTGATGTTAGCCGTACTAGCCTGTGCTGTATTGAAAACATTGGTACTTCACGTCGCCTTGAATCTGCATTTTGAGAAGTTTTACAATGCTATGTCGAATGTTCAAGATTCATGCGCTCTTATTTTAAACTCAAATAGTACAGGTACTACTGACCTTTTTAGCTCAATTTTCATAAGATTTTTGGAAAGTTAATAAAAAATATCTAACAGTGAGGGTCCTAGATTTTGCTAGACAAACCATGTGGAATTGGTCAATTAACACATAATAATCTTTGTCATCATCAAATACTGGTATTCAGCTGAATCCAGTTTGACTGGAAGCCGACCCAAATGTAGTTGGGAACGGCTAGGCTGATTCATCATCTGCCTAGCTCATCACAAAAGATTCATCTTCAACTGCAAAGATTCATCTTTGTCATCATCAAATAACTGATGAAGGTAGAGCATATTTCTCTTACATATCTTGGACAGATAGGTTTTTTTTGGGACAGACTTTAGATCTCGGCTGTCTCGGTCCATCAAGGCTATTTATCGGTTAATAAAGTCTAATGACATTACAGATGCTGAAAGAAGGTTATGCAAGAATGTTAAACGCCTACATCGAGCGGCATTCAACAAGCTGAATGCCTGTCAGATGTTCTACGTTGATGCTTCTTTACCATTGAAGTTCATGGCGTTATTAACTGACTATACTTTTGTGTTACTACAATTTGCGTTTCTGTAACTGTTTTACTAAACTGTACACAATAAAAACATTGCCCAGGAGTTTGTTGTGCCACTTCTTTTTTCCAACTAACACTAGGACATGGTGACGGGTTGGGCGATTTGTTGGCTGTCTTCATGTACATTTTGACGTTAAAAAAGTTCTGATTGTCAGCCTAGTTTGAATAAACGTCTTTTGATTTTGATTGTTCCATTTTTCTTTCTCTTCTTTGTAATAACCTAAATTCTTACTTACAACTTTCTTTTTACCTACAATACACAACACCCGTCTTGTCGGAGGATCCGTATATTTCAATGTAAGTGGCTGAACTTCACATCTTGTGACACAAGGTACATACCATACCTCTGTACTTGGAACAAAAAATCATAATTTATTGGAATTCAAATAGTCAAACATGACTGTATCATTTGTTTAATGAGATGCTTACAGAGGGCTCAGCAATGACTTAGAACGAATATTTTTGACGTATATTAACGTAACGTAAAATTTAACCAGAACTAGATAATACTCGTTTCGCACATAATATTAAATTGAATTGGTTACTATATTCTTGTTTTTGCATGATACAAATTGTGTATTTCGCATATATTTAAACCAAAATACTCTGGGGTTGTAGTTTTTTACTTCCAAAATTCACTTACGTTAAATATTCGTGCTAGGCCTTCTGATTATTTTTACTTTTGGTAAAGACATGTGCAATATTTGGTTACTGTTCACGTTTTATACAGGATGGCCAGAACATTGCCATCCAAAAATAAAATTTTGGTCCCACGTATCGTGGTATCCTGGATAACCGATTCGGATACCGCTACGGGCTCCTCTATTTGCCGATAGAGGAGCCCGTAGCTAAGTAATAACAGCCGCACGGATCGATCTTTATGGTAAATAACACACTTAAACCAATTTGCCTAGCCTTTTGTCAATTACTGTATATTTTAGAATAGAATACTCTTTATTATTTACACCATTCTAATAAAACGACCGCGTTGTGATTGAACAAAGAACTGAACTTTTTATTTTTTCAATTGACATGACACAGATAATATAGTCCAGAGGTTACAAACTATGACACCAGAGGTCACTACCTTTTATATGAATGATTATTTTAGATACATTTTAACACCCCCACTATCTTAAATAATCATAAAAACATTTTTACACATTAACAACACCTAACTTATCCATAAACATATAATGTTTCTTTGCACATTTTTTGTTAGCAAATCAGCGGGCATATCTGCTGTCGGCAAATATTGCAAACTTACTATATTATTTGAAATACATTCTCTAGTAAAATGATATTTCACATCAATGTGTTTAGATTTCTTGTGAAATACTGGATTTGTCGACAGCTTTTGTGCACTCTGATTGTCATTATATAGTGTTAAAGCGTACATTTTATTAGTTATTTCAAATTGCAAAGCCCTTAAGTATATTGCTTCTTTACAAGCTTCAGAAATTCCCATATACTCAGCTTCACAACTTGATAGAGCTACAGTCTTTTGTTTTCTACATTCCCAAGATATGACACCATTAGACAATAAGAAACAAAATCCGGTATAAGACCGCCTATCTATTGTATTATTTGCCCAATCGGCATCCGCAAAACCTTCTATATTGGAAATTCCATTATTACAATATTTAATGCCATAAGATTTAGTCTTTTTCAAATATTTCAACACTCTCTTTGCATAACCCCAATGCTCATCTGTATGACAATTATTAAATTGACTTAGATAACTGACTGAATAAGTTATGTCTGGTCTAGTTAAGACAGATAAGTACATTAGGCTACCTATAAGCTGTTGAAAAGGTACTTTATTATTTACATTTTGACCTATGTTTACATTCAAATTATGCTCCATTGGAGTATCAAAAGTTTTGCAATCTGCCAAGTTAAATTTATGCAACAAACTATCAATATAATGTTCTTGACTTAAGGTGACAGATCCTTCCAACTTATCAAATTTTACATTCATCCCTAGACATTGTTTCACTTGTCCTAAGTCTTTTATTTTAAACCGACTTGACAACATTTCCTTGAGATCAGTACATTCCTTTTTATCGTTAGAAAATATGAAGAAATCGTCAACATAAACTGTTACAATAGTTTTACAATTTTTATTCATTTTTGTATACATACATGGTTCAAGCTTTGATTTTTTATAGCCATTTTCAAGCAAACAACTATCTAATTTCTTATTCCAAGCTCTTGAGGCCTGCTTTAGACCATAAATGGCTTTCTTAAGTTTTAATACTTTATTTTTGGTACCTGGGAAATCAAAACAATCTGGTTTCTGCATGTATATGGTTTCCTCTAGGTCACCATTAAGAAAAGCAGTTTTTACGTCCAAATGTGTTACATCAAGTCCTAACTGCACTGACAGTGAAAATAATTAACGTAGGGTTGTGTGTCTAACAACAGGCGAGAAGGTCTCTGTATAATCTATACCTTGTTTTTGCGAAAAGCCTTTAGCAACTAGCCTGGCACGAAACCTTACTTTATTTTCACTATCATACTTTTTTCTCAATACCCATCTACATTGAACTATAGTATTACTATCAGGTACTTCTGAAAGTTCCCACGCATTATTATCCTCAAAACATTGTACCTCATCTCGCACTGCCTCTAACCACTGTTCTCTTGCAGGTCCATTTAACGCATCTTGTAATGAGAGTTCACTGACATCAATTGTACTATCACTTTCGAAACAAACATTTGAAAAACCATACCTTTCTGGTTGCCGTCTGCGCCTCGCACACTCCCTTTTTTCAACTACACTTTCGTCACTCGAGGAGGAGATCTCTTCTTCAGGAACATAGGTTTCATCACCATCATGGTACTCCTCACTTTCAGTGTCGTCTGATATGTCCCCCACTGAATCTAAATGCACCTCAGATGATTCAGTTTGCGATTGTAGTTCTTCGATCTGAACTGGACTCTCTACCGGTGTAGATTTTTCAATGATGATCACATCTCGGCTGGTTGTGATTACTTTTGTTCTAGGAATATAAATACGAAAACCTTTTACATCCTCTGGATAGCCTACTAATATGCCCTTCTCAGCCTTTTCATCCCATTTCAGCCTTTTTTCTTTTGGGATATGCATCATTACTACACTCCCGAACACTCTCAAATGGCTAATATCTGGCTTTCTCGATGTCCACATCTCATATGGAGTTTTCCCATTTAAAGCTGATGCTATGGTCCTATTCTGAATATATACAGCAGTATTTGCCGCTTCGGCCCAAAAACTGTTATTCAAACCAGCATCAAACAGCAGGCATCTTGCTTTTTCCACCACCGAACGGTTACAGCGTTCTGCCAGTCCATTCTGTTCTGGTGTGTACGGATTGCTTTTCTGATGAATAATTCCTGAATTGCTAAGATACTTCTCAAATTCTTTACTGCAATATTCCTTTCCGTTATCTGTACGCAACTTCTTAATTTTCTTATTTAGTTGATTCTCGACAACTGTCTTATAAATTCTAAAACAATCAAGAGCTTCACTTTTGTTTTTAAGAAAGTAGATGTATATCATGCGGCTATAATCATCCACAAATAAAATATAATACCTTGAGCCGCCAATCGAAACATTGCTAAATGGCCCACATATATCACTGTGAACTAACTGCAGGAGCTCATCACTTCTGCTGCCATCCTGTGGAAAAGGCAATCTACTCTGTTTGCCTTCGCAACACACTATGCACGACGACTTCGAAATATCAGCCCTTCTGTCGAGTGTGAGCCCTGCCACGGCATTCTGCATTTTATTCAAGTAGTTACTGTTGAGATGACCTAACCTGCGATGCCACATGTCACTTGAGGTCATCACTGCAGCCAAGAACCTTTCAGGCATTTTTAACTTGTAGACACCATTTATCAAACAAGCTGTGGCAACCAACTTGTCAGCTTTATTGTATATTTGACAGCCATCACTAGTGAAATGTACTCTATTACCTCTTGCTATTAATTGACTTACTGATAAGAGATTCGTCGTCAAGCTTGGAACGCATAAAACTTCCTCAACAACCACGTCATATTCACAGTCACCTGTCAATGTAGTGATCTGCACATCACCTGAGCACTTAACAGCCACCTTTTCTTTGTTAGCGACAACAATTTCTTTGATAGGATGCTCGGTCGAGGCATGCTTTAACCAATTTTCATTCGCGGTTAAGTGTGCACTCGCTCCCGAATCAACATACCAATCATTTTTCGAAAAATTGCCATTTAAGAACATGGCACTAAAAGCATTTGTTTACGTTCTAATGCTTTAGCATTTGATGCATCCTTATCAAAATTCGTGCACTGGTTACGATAATGGCCGGTTTGTTTGCATCTGTAACATTTTATAATTTTAAGTTTTGAATTTGACGTATGTCCATTGTGTTTGGTCCGCCAGTGCTGCCAAACTTATTTTTGCGAAAACTCGCAAATGCTCCGCTAACGTCACCACTGACTTCCTCTAAGTCCATTAGCTTCGTTTTAATGGCGTCGGCTGTTATTTTGATTCCAGAATGTTCTATTGCCATAATCATTGGTGAATATTTTTCGGATAATCCGGCCAAAAGCAAGGATCCGACCCACTCATCATTGATTTTAAAGCCTGTTCCACTTAATTTTTGACTTGTTTCTATAATCTGCGTTACATACGATGTCATAGATGTACAATTTTCCAAACGGATCGAGATTAAGGTTCTCAATAAGCTGATTCGCCTAGTAAATCCTGAATCATCGAACAATTGTTTGAGCTTGTCCCATAACTCCTTTGTACTCTTGACTTCCTTGATGTGTACATAAAGCGACGAATCTATCGTTAGAATCAATTTTGCTCTGGTTTTCGCATCTGCTGCGGCTTCTTCTGGCTTGGTTTCCAGGATGCAATCAGAAGTCCCTTCCAGCACAAGAAAATTCTCCGCCGCGAAAGCCCACTCTGCATAGTTCTCACGGACCTTCAACTTAGGCACACTCACAACGTAGTTCGAACTCATTTTCACTAGCACAGTTTATTCTCAGTCTGCGTAAACTTATACAGCACTAATTTGCAAGTTTTTTTTGCGAGAATTAAACGGTAATCCGGGCTCATAACCTCTAATAAAACGACCGCGTTGTGATTGAACAAAGAACTGAACTTTTTATTTTTTCAATTGACATGACACAGATAATATAGTCCAGAGGTTACAAACTATGACACCAGAGGTCACTACCTTTTATATGAATGATTATTTTAGATACATTTTAACAACCATATAAGTTACAGCAAAAAATAGATGAAGAAAACATTACATAGGGTGACACAATGGGCGGCCTTTTCGCTAAAAGCGATCTTTTAAAGACAACCTTAGGATGGATTTTAAAGAGAGGAGTGACAGTACTGCAGGTAGTCTTAGGTGTACTATTTATACATACAATAATTACATAATAGATATAAACAATATAGCAGAGAACCCAAGTAAAGACAATTAAGGAGAGGGATAATGATGATGATGATTTTTTACCATGGTTTTAAAAGTAGACCAAGATTGAGCACGCCTTACCGACACCGGCAAGGCATTCCATAACCGCACCGCCTGAATCGTAAAAGATTTGTCATAGAAGCTGGTGGAATGCATCGGCATCTCTAGTCTCCAGTTTTCCGATGACCTTAGATATCTATTATGTGTGTCATGAAGGAACTTGAAACGTTCTTTAAGATAAGAGGGGGTTTTAGGATTGAACAGAATACTATAAAGCAGAAATAAAATATGAAAATCCCGGCAAAGTCGTATGGGAAGCTACTTGAGCCAGACCAGTCCACCCAGCAGTTGCCTTTAAATGATTAACATAATAGGAGCAAGAATAAAGCCTTGTTGAACACTGCACGCAATAATCTGTCTTCATAGTAGCCTGTCACTCTCAAGGACAAAATTAACATTTATTTTAAGAAAACGTCAATAAGATTACCTTCCCGTCTCTAAAACCAATAATCTAATGAATCAGGGTTATTAGGTACGGCACTTACTTTGGGGAAGAATGAGTTGTTATCTTCATATTTAATCAAAGCATTATTAGGGTTCGGTAAAAAAAAACATATCTATAATTGGCACAGTTTTTAAATATTAGAAAAAAAGGATTATAAGAAGCTCACTTTTACAGAGACCCATTGATTTGTTTTTAGAAATGAATCGTTGTGAATGCGTCAAAGGAGAACAAAACTGGTCTTACTCGTTCTATCGCTCATCGTAGACCTCGTCCTACGCTTATCAATAGGCGAAATCGAGGTCAAAAGTGGGCTTACAAGCACTTTTTTTGCTAAAAACAAAATGGGACAAGTTGGACAGGAAATAATAAACATTTATTTTACAAGAAAAGTTATTTAAAGCGCTCTTCCTCTCTCCTAATTGAGATTGAATAATACATTCAATCACAGTCGACTGGAATCAGTAATCCATTATTCCAGACTTTCAAAAATTTGACTGTTCGATGACATAAGACATGCAATGAATGCAGTTGATGAATGAAGCTGCAAAAGGACTTCTTTTCAAAGTAAAAGGTACTGAACTTTCACTGGGTAAGACCGACTCGCCCTTGCCGATTTTTTTTTTAAATTCACTGTCGTTGGACTAATTCCTTCATTCATGTTTGGGAAGGCTTCATAGAATGGAGTCAATAAAAAGAAGGCTACGTTGTGAACGGAAAAATCGTAAAGTGGAAGTTTCATTAAATAACTTCGTTGATAAAGATGTGCAGTCGATGCTTCTACCTTTAAACATGTTGCATAATATTCAGTTCTATCCAAAATATTGTATCAAGGACAATTTCATTACTCCAAACAGCCGTATATCGAATTTTATGTCGTTGTGTGCCACAATATTATACATATCGATACAAGCTTATTATTTCTATGAGGCGTCTTTCAACAAAAAATTATATTTTTTTAATTATTTAGCGTACGTCGCCTGTAAAATCGACTTTATTCTGTTAAGTTTGGGGTTCGTAATGAATTTGTGGCTTACAAATTATTATAAAAAAGAAAATATATGGTTTGTTTTAAAACTTCAAGAAATCCACAGATTACTCAACAATAAGAACAGTTTCAAACTTTTTATCATTTGTAACTGGTTTACAGTTGTCTTATTCCTTATATTCTACATCAGTCCCATTATTGTATTAAATTCCATCCTAAAGATGTCAATTCTCAAAATGTTTGGCGATATAATCATGTTAAGTTTTGACGCCAACATTGTTTATGCTATCAAAGTCATTCAGCTGTTGAAAGATAAAGTTGAACTATGGAATATCCAAGTTCGTCAGTATCAAAGCGTACAGTATAGAGACAGAGAAGATTATTGTAGAAGGATGTTTCAGGCTTACGTTAATATATTGGACTGTTATAAAATCTATAAAGTTTATTTTCAATTAATGGTAAGTAAAAACAAATCGGTGACCTTTTAACTTCGAATATTGTTAAAAAGATAACAGAAATCTATGGTGTTTCAGATCATTTTTCAAATAACGCACTCGTTTTACAAGTACCTTGCTAATATTCAAATAATAATTGATTTATTTAAATTTCCATCTGGCGGCCAGTTTAATGTAAGTACTAATGCATTCCATCTAGTATTAACTGTATTAAAATCATCAAATAATGAACTTTTGTTGGACCAAAGTGAATTATTACTAAAGGGAACGAGCACGAACTCCTAGGTGGCAGCACAGAAGTGTCAATGTTAAGTTAAGATAGACGTTTGGAATTTTCGTCACTAGATGACCAGTTGATCACGCCATCGCAACTCCCCAAATGGAAGCGTGTAGGAACTATAGGTGGCAGCACAGAAGCGTCAGTGTATTTATGATATAAAAGTTTCGAATTTGCAACGCTAGGTGGCACAGGCAATGCTGTGCACGTTCTTTATCGGTATGTGTGTGTCTTTGTATGTATTTTATTACTTTTTACAGAATCTGTTATATGCCATGTTAGCCGTTATACCCTGTGTCATATTTAAAACGTTGACACTTCACGTTACGTTGAACCTACACTGCGAGAAGTTTTACAAAGCCATGTCGAATGTTCAAGATTCATGCGCTCTTATTTTAAACTCAAATTGTACAGGTACCTCTGAGCTTTTTTTACCCTCTCGTTCTGGAACGTTGATAAAAAAAAGTTATTTAAAAGTATGGGTCCTGGATTTAGTTAGACAACCCTTGTGCAATTTGTTATTTTACCTTGTGCAATTTGTTCAATTAATAAAAAAAGAAAGTAGAGTATATTTTCTCAAGCAAGGCTATTTATCGGATAATGAAGTCTAATAACATTACAGATGCTGAAAGAAGGTTATGCAAGAATGTTAAACGCCTATATCGAGCGGCATTCAACAAGCTGGATGCCTGTCAGATGTTCTACGTTGATGCTTCTTTACCGTTGAAGTTCATTGCGTTATTAACTCACTATACTTTAGTCTTACTACAATTTGCGTTTCTGTAACTTTCTTGCTACACTTTACACAATACAAACATTGCTGGGGAGTTTATTGCACCACTTCTTCTTCACTGACTGGACTGACTGGGACTGTTTTCGTGTAAATTTTGACGTTAAAAAAGTGCTGATTGCCAGCCTAGTTTGAATAAATTGGTTTTTATTGTTCCTTTTGTCTTTCTTTTTCTATAACCATCAATATTCTTACTTTCTTATTACCGGCAAGACACAACACCCGTCGGTCCGACCTTTTCAATGGAAGTGGCTGAATTTAACACATTGTTTCGCTCACCTACCTCTATAATTGGAACAATTTATTGGATTTCAAATATTCATACATAAGTGTAGAACCTGATGGACATTTTTCCAATCATTCCAGTACGACTACTTGGAATAACACATGGCGCGTTGTCACATATAAATACATACACTGGTTGACCCGCGCAACTTCGTCTGCTCCGCTCCTATTGGTCTTAGCGTGATAATGTATACCCTATAGCCTGCCTCGATAAATGGGCTATCTAACCCTGAAAGAATTTTTCAAATCGGACCAGTAATTCCTGAGATTAGCGCGTTCAAGCAAACAAACAAACTCTTCAGCTTTATGTATCACTAGCTTTGCCCGCGGCTTCGCTCGCGTTAAAAAGTTTAAAATTGACAAAGTTTCATACAAACTTTCATCCCCTATTTTATCCCTTTGGGGGTATAATTGATCAAAATCCTTTCTTAGTGGATGCCTACGTCATAACATCTACCTGCATGCCAGATTTCAGTCCGATCCGTCCAGTGGTTTGCGCTGCGCGTTGATAGATCACTATGTCAGTCAGCCAGTCAGTCACCTTTGAGTTATATATATTTAGATGTATAAGTATATAGATACAGATTATTGGGTTGCACAGTTCTTAGTTTTCTGAGTTATTGTAAAAGAAAATTATTTGAATGGAAAGGCGTGTGGGTCATTTGTTTTATGAGAAGCTTACCGATCAGTTTTATTTTGGTAAAGATTTGCAATAATTAGGCAATGTTCTCGTTTTATATAAAGTGTTTGAAATGAAGATAGGTCATTCATGCAGGCGTCGGTTTGTCTGTTGATAATATCATTGTTGACATTTTAAAAGTTGCCAGAAAAGACTTCTGGACTTATATTATTTTTATATTTTTCAAAGTTGTTCCTTTTATCAGAACACATCCTGAAACGAACTAATTTCTAACAATTGAAACTCTTTGTACACAATTGAATCCTGTATCTAAATCTTATAGGCTAATAAAACGAAACCCGTTTTCGATTTCATTAAAAATATGATTTGTTTCTTCTCTACACTACCAAAACAGAAAAACTATGTGTCAAATGGTAGTGAACATAGAAAAACATTCAGAACAAAAAACATGGCACACAGATCAAGCATGCATATTTTCACGCCAACACAGTTCCAATATGGCTGACATGTTGCTTTGGCGCCAAACGTCAGCCAATGAGTGATGGACCTCGCACTCTTGTCACCGTTATTTATTATCCATTGCATACGGCTATTGACCTTCGTTAGACGGAATTTTAATGAAAAATGGATCGGGGATGTGATAATTTATTGCTTCGGAGTTTTTAGAGGTTATCTATGAAGTCCACTTGAATTACAAGCGAAGTCATATAATTGGCATACTTCTTTCTAATATTTTGCTCGTTATATGAGTTTTTCATTGGGATAAAATTTTATAGTCAATTTCACCGTCAATTTTAAAATTACCAATTTAACCAGTTTTTTACATGGAGCGACTTCCTTACTAAAATAAAGGACAAAAGCAAATATTTTTTTTCTGTTCTGAAATGACGTAAAATTTTTCTGTGCTTTTTTGTACCTAGTTTCCAGAATAGCATTTATGATAAGCCAGAGTTAATTATCATCAAATGTATCCGTATGAAAACTAGCGGGACCGAGAGTCGGATACCGGGAAACAGTATTCTGCTACTCGAGAAATTGAATTGCTTGGTTTAGATGAATATATTCTGTACAGTTTACGATACCCGGGTGGGTTCTCATGAAGATGTTGATAGGAAATACAGGTAGATCCTGGTTTTATCTCACTCTAAAAAAGGCCAACCTATGTAACCAATTACTAAGTACTTTACCTTCAAGTAAAAATAAGTTCAGAAAATAATGGCTGCAAGCACTATTCTGCCGTCATAAGAAAAACGACGTATCGACACAACACAAAGTAACCAATTTCCAACCTTAACTCATCTTTTTAATTCGATAATCGGTGTCTTCGTTTTGTGTAGATACATCCTCTTTTATAATGATGGCAGAACTGATGAGCATCCCTACTAGTCTCAGTCGCGGGTAGAGTTAGTGTTAATAGGTGTTTCATGCTGAAGTCTTCAGGAGACCATAGTCTTATTGGTGCTCGGTTGAGGGCACTAGAGTTACCCTCACAAACTACCCCAATCCCTTACTACAACAATCCCTTAATAAGTTCATAATAATTTTGTTGATGACAATAGCTTTAGGTCTGTCCAGTTATGGCATTTGGAGAATACAGGAGTAGTGATGCTCTACAGCTCCACAATGGAACAAACACTTGTTTGATGTATGTTTGTTCTTTTATGGATCCTAATACAAAAGGCCAATAACGCGATAAAGAATAGACCTAAGTAACCGCCTTATATTTTACCACGGCATTGATCTAAAGCCGTTACAGAAACGTGTATAGTAAGCTGCTCTAAAATATTGCTTCACTTTAGCACAAAGTGATAGGTTGCATGTCTATCACCAATGAATACTAACACTTTTCTACTGAGGTTAGCACCCAAGCATACAAACTGTTATTCTTACATGTTCATATTGCTTTAGCAAAGTGCAGTAAATCGGCACTTCCACATTCTCTCGCATACGCTGCTGTTCAGATTTTATGGAAAGAACTTAGAATAAATCCTGTGTAATGTTCTAAAATACATGAAAAAGCAAATAGACGAGCCCGTAGCTAAGTAATAACAGCCGCACGGATCGATCTTTGAGGTTAATAACATACTTAAATCAGTTAACATGATTATTGAACCAGAATTAATCAAGTATTTAATTTTAATTTCACTCTGAATCCAATTCTAAAGAAAATTCTATGCAAACGAAGTCACTGGAAGAATTAATTTTTTGATAACCTTATTTTAAGAATAGATCACGTAAAAAAATAACTGTTGGTATTAGAAAGAAAGAAAAAAAGTTTATTCTCGCCAAGCGTGACGCATACCAAAAATTTAATAAACAAAAAAACCTACGATACCCTAAGATTTGGCATAATATTTTGGGGCAATTGTAGTGAAAGGGAAAGCATTTTTAAAGCTCAAAAACCTTTTCTTAGAGCCATGTTTGGTCTAAAAGTAACAGATAGTTGCACCCCTGTTTTTAAATCTCATAAACTTTTAACGTTTCCGTGTATTTATATATTAGAATTGGCCATATTTGTTAAAACTAATCCATATTTATTTCTTTCTTTGAGCGATGCTAGAAAAAGAACTACAACTTTAAGACCCCAGTACTAAAACTCCTTGTATACAGGTGCATATAAAACATCGCTGTTGAAAAAAAGTTTTATTTGTATGGCACCTATAGTATATAATAAAATTCCAAACAATATTAAAGAGCAACCGCTTCGAATATTTAAAAAACATCTAACAAAATTACTAATAGATAAATGTTATTATTCTGTAACAGACTTTTTAGCTGACAAATTACTTAGTTATAAATTAATTTAAACCTTGTTTTTATAATGTTAAGTTACTTATCATGAATTTTTGCATGCCTTAAAGGTAGAATGTACAAGGAACCCTAATATTTGTAACATATTATGTATAATGTACCTACATTCTTTGCAAATAAAAATCATTCTATTCTATTCTATTCTATTCTACATTACCTTGTACTTTAAAAATCTTATGTTTATCTCTGGTATGATTGTACTTATCCCATTACATATTTTGTTATTAGGACGCTCTCGAAGTCTGCTAGCACAAAATAGGAGCTAGAATAAAGCCCTGTCGAACACCGCACGCAATAAAGGGCAAATGTCAAGGGCAAAATAAACATTTATTCACAGGAACACTTTAATATGATTCGTCCCTTTTTCTAAAACCAATAAAGTAATGATTTAGGTTTATTAGGTACTGCACTAACTTTGGTACTATTAGTTGTTATCTTCATATTTTATCGAATCCTTATTATGGTTCGGTAAAAGAAAAACATATGTCTGACTGGCACAAATTTTTAGTAATTAGAAAATATGATTTAAAGAAATTTACTATTACCGTTGTTAATTTTTAATAAAACTTTGCTAATGCTCAAAAGGATAACAGAACTGGACTCGCTCGATCCATTGTAGACCTAATTCATTGCTTACCAATAGGCAAAATCGAGGTAAAGAGTGGGCTAACAAGCACCTTTTTTCATAACACACTAAATGACGGATTCAATCATAATCGATTGAAATCAGTAATCCATTGCTTACTTTGTTTTTTATTTGAGATGGGTTTGCTCTTGACTGTGGTCTATGTCAGAGATGCCCGAGATAAAATTTACGATGGAGCGAGCTTACCCAGAAGGAGCCTTACTCCAACTTTGAAGAGAACTAATGGGTTGAAAGCGTTCGGAAACACAGACGAAGGCAGAGAGTTCCGCTCCTTTGCTTTGATTTATAGATTTAAAAATTCAAATAAGACGACAATTTGAACGACGAATGACCCGACACGCAATTAGTTCTCTTGAATTGAACAAATTAATGAGGTTTGTAAAGGAAAAAAAAAAACTTTATAAAGGTACGGGACTCGCGCTGGGCAATCCGACTCGCCCTTTGCCGGTTTTATTTTAATTTATTATCTTTGGACTTATACCTTCATTCGTATTTGGGAAGGCTTCCTAGAATGGAGTCAATAAAAAGAAGGCTACGTTGTGAACGAAGAAATCATATTGTGGAAGTTTTATTAAATAATTTCGTTGACAAAGATGTGCAGTCGATGCTTTTACCTTTAAACATATTGCATAATATTCAGTTCTGTCCAAACTATTGCATCAAGGACAATTTCATTACTCCAAACAGCCGTCTATCGAATTTTGTGTCGTTGTGTGCCACAATATTATACATATCGATACAGGCTTTTGACTTCTATGAGGTGTATTTCAATGGAAAACTATATTTTTTGGATTTTTTGTCATTCGTCACCTATAACTTCAACTTTGTCCTGTTTAGTTTAGGATTTGTAGTAAATTTTTGGCTTACAATTTCTTATCAAAATGAAAATATTTGGTTTGTTTTAAAATTTCAAGAAATTCATAGATTACTCAACAATGACTACAGTTTCAAACTTTTTATAATTTGTAATTGGTGTACAGTTGTTTTGTTCCTTGCAGTCTATATCAGTCCCATTATTGTATTAAATTCCACCGTAGAAGTACCAATTCATAAAACATTTGGCGCTTTAATCTTGTTCAGTTTTGAAGCCAACATTGTTTATGCTACCAGACTCATTCAGCTGTTAAAAGATAAAGTTGATCTGTGGAGTGTTCAAGTTCGTCAGTATCAAAGCTTACAGTATGGAGACAGAGAAGATTATTGTAGAAAGATGTTTCAGGCTTACGTTAATATATTAGACTGCTATAGAATCTACAAAGTTTATTTTCAAATAATGGTAAGAAAAAAGCATTTGCTGGCTTTTTAAATTTGAATATTGTTAAAAATTTAACAGAAATTTATCGTATTTCAGATTGTTTTTCAAACAACGCTCTCGTTTTATAACTCCCTAACTAATATTCAAACATTTATTGATTTTTTGAAATTTTCATTTCTTGGCCGGATTCATGTAAGTATTACACATTATATATAAATCAATTTTTATTTATTAAGTTTGTTAGTCTAGTTGTTAACTGTGCATGCTGTGTTCTATAACTGAAGGGGTCTTGATATTTTTTGTAACTTGTGTTGGACTAGCTCGTGGTGTAGAAATAAAAGTGGACTGTATCTTTGAACATAGACTGGTATATTGCCGTTTAAATTTACAATATGTAACTGTCCCGGCGATACAATTAATTTAGTGAAGTTTTGAGAGCGTCGTCCGTCGCGGTGAGATCCGAGGAAGCGAGTGGTCGTCGGCGGGCCCGGCTTGCACGCGCCGCATTTCCGTTAGACCGTCGCTGGCGCGTAGCTCGGTACCGTCGCCAGCGCGTGTTGTCTTCTCGCTTGATGTTTATACCAACTTATTTACTAAAAATTAATGTACTAGTAGAAACACGGTACAAAGGTGGACTTAATGCCTTAGGCATGAGGAGATTCTAAGTTAGTAAAATAAAGTTCCTATAGAAAATGCGCAAAAACTTATAGATGGCAGCACAGAAGTGTCAATGTTAATTTAAGAAAAACGTTTGGAATTTTCGTCACTAGATGTCCAGTTGACCACGCTTCCGCACTTTCTCAAATGGAAGCGTGTAGGAACTAATGGAGACGGCACAGAAGCGTCAGTGTATTTATGATTAAAAAGTTTCCAATTTGCAACGTAAGGTGGCCAACTTGATGCCACCTGACGGTGGCACAGTGCACGTTCCTTATACTTTTGGACAATTGTTTTTGTATGTATTTTATTACTTTTTACAGTTTCTTTTACATTTGATGTTAGCCGTACTAGTCTGTGCTGTATTGAAAACATTGGTACTTCACGTCGCCTTGAATCTGCATTTTGAGAAGTTTTACAATGCTATGTCGAATGTTCAAGATTCATGCGCTCTTATTTTAAACTCAAATAGTACAGGTACTACTGTCCTTTTTAGCTCAATTTTCATAAGATTTTTGGAAAGTTGATAAAAAATATCTAACAGTGAGGGTCCTAGATTTTGCTAGACAAACCATGTGGAATTGGTCAATTAACACATATTAATCTTTGTCATCTTGGTATTCAGCTGAATCCAGTTTGACTGGAAGCCGACCCAAATATAGTTGGGAACGGCTAGGCTGATTCATCATCTGCCTAGCTCATCACAAAACATTCATCTTCAACTGCAAAGATTCATCTTTGTCATCATCAAATAACAGATGAAGGTAGAGCATATTTCTCTAACATATTTTGGACACATAGGTTTTTTTTGGGACAGACTATAGATCTCGGCTGTCTCGGTCCATCAAGGTTATTTATCGGTTAATAAAGTCTAATGACATTACAGATGCTGAAAGAAGGTTATGCAAGAATGTTAAACGCCTACATCGAGCGGCATTCAACAAGCTGGATGCCTGTCAGATGTTCTACGTTGGTGCTTCTTTACCATTGAAGTTCATGGCGTTATTAACTCACTATACTTTTGTGTTACTACAATTTGCGTTTCTGTAACTGTTTTACTAAACTGTACACAATAAAAACATTGCCCAGGAGTTTGTTGTGCCACTTCTTTTTTCCAACTAACACTAGGATATGGTGACGGGTTGGGCGATTTGTTGGCTGTCTTCATGTACATTTTGACGTAAAAAAAGTTCTGATTGTCAGCCTAGTTTGAATAAACGTCGTTTGATTTTGATTGTTCCATTTTTCTTTCTCTTCTTTGTAATAACCTACATTCTTACTTACAACTTTCTTTTTACCTACAATACACAACACCCGTCTTGTCGGAGGATCCGTATATTTCAATGTAAGTGGCTGAACTTCACACCTTGTGACACAAGGTACATACCATACCTCTGTACTTGGAACAAAAAATCATAATTTATTGGAATTCAAATAGTCAAACATGACTGTATCATTTGTTTAATGAGATGCTTACAGAGGGCTCAGCAATGACTTAGAACGAATATTTTTGACGTATATTAACGTAACGTAAAATTTAACCAGAACTAGATAATACTCGTTTCGCACATAATATTAAATTGAATTGGTTACTATATTCTTGTTTTTGCATGATACAAATTGTGTATTTCGCATATATTTAAACCAAAATACTCTGGGGTTGTAGTTTTTTATTTTCAAAATTCACTTACGTTAAATATTCGTGCTAGGCCTTCTGATTATTTTTACTTTTGGTAAAGACATGTGCAATATTTGGTTACTGTTCACGTTTTATACAGGATGGCCAGAACATTGCCATCCAAAAATAAAATTTTGGTCCCACGTATCGTGGTATCCTGGGTATCCGATTCGGATACCGCTACGGGCTCCTCTATTTGCCGATAGAGGAGCCCGTAGCTAAGTAATAACAGCCGCACGGATCGATCTTTATGGTAAATAACACACTTAAACCAATTTGCCTAGCCTTTTGCCAATTTCTGTATATTTTAGAATAGAATACTCTTTATTATTTACACCATTCTAATAAAACGACCGCGTTGTGATTGAACAAAGAACTGAACTTTTTATTTTTTCAATTGACATGACACCGATAATATAGTCCAGAGGTTACAAACTATGACACCAGAGATCACTACCTTTTATATGAATGATTATTTTAGATACATTTTAACACCTCCACTATCTTAAATAATCATAAAAACATTTTTACACATTAACAACACCTAACTTATCCATAAACATATAATGTTTCTTTGCACATTTCTTGTTAGCAAATCAGCGGGCATATCTGCTGTCGGCAAATATTGCAAACTTACTATATTATTTGAAATACATTCTCTAGTTAAATGAGATTTCACATCAATGTGTTTAGATTTCTTGTGAAATACTGGATTTGTCGACAGCTTTTGTGCACTCTGATTGTCATTATATAGTGTTAAAGTGTACATTTTATTAGTTATTTCAAATTGCAGAGCCCTTAAGTATATTGCTTCTTTAGAAGCTTCAGAAATTCCCATATACTCAGCTTCACAACTTGATAGAGCTACAGTCTTTTGTTTTCTACATTCCCAAGATATGACACCATTGGACAATAAGAAACAAAATCCGGTATAAAACCGCCTATCTATTGTATTATTTGCCCAATCGGCATCCACAAAACCTTCTATATTGGAAATTCCATTATTACAATACTTAATGCCATAAGATTTAGTCTTTTTCAAATATTTCAACACTCTCTTTGCATAACCCCAATGCTCATCTGTATGACAATTATTAAATTGACTTAGATAACTGACTGAATAAGTTATGTCTGGTCTAGTTAAGACAGATAAGTACATTAGGCTACCTATAAGCTGTTGAAAAGGTACTTTATTATTTACATTTTGACCTATGTTTACATTCAAATTATGCTCCATTGGAGTATCAAAAGTTTTGCAATCTGCCAAGTTAAATTTATGCAACAAACTATCAATATAATGTTCTTGACTTAAGGTGACAGATCCTTCCAACTTATCAAATTTTACATTCATCCCTAGACATTGTTTCACTTGTCCTAAGTCTTTTATTTTAAACCGACTTGACAACATTTCCTTGAGATCAGTACATTCCTTTTTATCGTTAGAAAATATGAAGAAATCGTCAACATAAACTGTTACAATAGTTTTACAATTTTTATTCATTTTTGTATACATACATGGTTCAAGCTTTGATTTTTTATAGCTATTTTCAAGCAAACAACTATCTAATTTCTTATTCCAAGCTCTTGAGGCCTGCTTTAGACCATAAATGGCTTTCTTAAGTTTTAATACTTTATTTTTGGTACCTGGGAAATCAAAACAATCTGGTTTCTGCATGTATATGGTTTCCTCTAGGTCACCATTAAGAAAAGCAGTTTTTACGTCCAAATGTGTTACATCAAGTCCTAACTGCACTGACAGTAAAAATAATAAACGTAGGGTTGTGTGTCTAACAACAGGCGAGAAGGTCTCTGTATAATCTATACCTTGTTTTTGCGAAAAGCCTTTAGCAACTAGCCTGGCACGAAACCTTACTTTATTTTCACTATCATACTTTTTTCTCAATACCCATCTACATTGAACTATAGTATTACTATCAGGTACTTCTGAAAGTTCCCACGCATTATTATCCTCAAAACATTGTACCTCATCTCGCACTGCCTCTAACCACTGTTCTCTTGCAGGTCCATTTAACGCATCTTGTAATGAGAGTTCACTGACATCAATTGTACTATCACTTTCGAAACAAACATTTGAAAAACCATACCTTTCTGGTTGCCGTCTGCGCCTCGCACACTCCCTTTTTTCAACTACACTTTCGTCACTCGAGGAGGAGATCTCTTCTTCAGGAACATAGGTTTCATCACCATCATGGTACTCCTCACTTTCAGTGTCGTCTGATATGTCCCCCACTGAATCTAAATGCACCTCAGATGATTCAGTTTGCGATTGTAGTTCTTCGATCTGAACTGGACTCTCTACCGGTGTAGATTTTTCAATGATGATCACATCTCGGCTGGTTGTGATTACTTTTGTTCTAGGAATATAAATACGAAAACCTTTTACATCCTCTGGATAGCCTACTAATATGCCCTTCTCAGCCTTTTCATCCCATTTCAGCCTTTTTTCTTTTGGGAAATGCATCATTACTACACTCCCGAAGACTCTCAAATGGCTAATATCTGGCTTTCTCGATGTCCACATCTCATATGGAGTTTTCCCATTTAAAGCTGATGCTATGGTCCTATTCTGAATATATACAGCAGTATTTGCCGCTTCGGCCCAAAAACTGTTATTCAAACCAGCATCAAACAGCAGGCATCTTGCTTTTTCCACCACCGAACGGTTACAGCGTTCTGCCAGGCCATTCTGTTCTGGTGTGTACGGATTGCTTTTCTGATGAATAATTCCTGAATTGCTAAGATACTTCTCAAATTCTTTACTGCAATATTCCTTTCCGTTATCTGTACGCAACTTCTTAATTTTCTTATTTAGTTGATTCTCGACAACTGTCTTATAAATTCTAAAACAATCAAGAGCTTCACTTTTGTTTTTAAGAAAGTAGATGTATATCATGCGGCTATAATCATCCACAAATAAAATATAATACCTTGAGCCGCCAATCGAAACACTGCTAAATGGCCCACATATATCACTGTGAACTAACTGCAGGAGCTCATCACTTCTGCTGCCATCTTGTGGAAAAGGCAATCTACTCTGTTTGCCTTCGCAACACACTATGCACGACGACTTCGAAATATCAGCCCTTCTGTCGAGTGTGAGCCCTGCCACGGCATTCTGCATTTTATTCAAGTAGTTACTGTTGAGATGACCTAACCTGCGATGCCACATGTCACTTGAGGTCATCACTGCAGCCAAGAACCTATCAGGCATTTTTAACTTGTAGACACCATTTATCAAACAAGCTGTGGCAACCAACTTGTCAGCTTTATTGTATATTTGACAGCCATCACTAGTGAAATGTACTCTATTACCTCTTGCTATTAATTGACTTACTGATAAGAGATTCGTCGTCAAGCTTGGAACGCATAAAACTTCCTCAACAACCACGTCATATTCACAGTCATCTGTCAATGTAGTGATCTGCACATCACCTGAGCACTTAACAGCCACCTTTTCTTTGTTAGCGACAGCAATTTCTTTGATAGGATGCTCGGTCGAGGCATGCTTTAACCAATTTTCATTCGCGGTTAAGTGTGCACTCGCTCCCGAATCAACATACCAATCATTTTTCGAAAAATTGCCATTTAAGAACATGGCACTAAAAGCATTTGTTTGTTTACGTTCTAATGCTTTAGCATTTGATGCATCCTTATCAAAATTCGTGCACTGGTTACGATAATGGCCGGTTTGTTTGCATCTGTAACATTTTATAATTTTAAGTTTTGAATTTGACGTATGTCCATTGTCTTTGGTCCGCCAGTGCTGCCAAACTTATTTTTGCGAAAACTCGCAAATGCTCCGCTAACGTCACCACTGACTTCCTCTAAGTCCATTAGCTTCGTTTTAATGGCGTCGGCTGTTATTTTGATTCCAGAATGTTCTATTGCCATAATCATTGGTGAATATTTTTCGGATAATCCGGCCAAAAGCAAGGATCCGACCCACTCATCATTGATTTTAAAGCCTGTTCCACTTAATTTTTTGACTTGTTTCTATAATCTGCGTTACATACGATGTCATAGATGTACAATTTTCCAAACGGATCGAGATTAAGGTTCTCAATAAGCTGATTCTCCTAGTAAATCCTGAGTCATCGAACAATTGTTTGAGCTTGTCCCATAACTCCTTTGTACTCTTGACTTCCTTGATGTGTACATAAAGCGACGAATCTATCGTTAGAATCAATTTTGCTCTGGTTTTCGCATCTGCTGCGGCTTCTTCTGGCTTGGTTTCCAGGATGCAATCAGAAGTCCCTTCCAGCACAAGAAAATTCTCCGCCGCGAAAGCCCACTCTGCATAGTTCTCACGGACCTTCAACTTAGGCACACTCACAACGTAGTTCGAACTCATTTTCACTAGCACAGTTTATTCTCAGTCTGTGTAAACTTATACAGCACTAATTTGCAAGTTTTTTTTGCGAGAATTAAACGGTAATCCGGGCTCATAACCTCTAATAAAACGACCGCGTTGTGATTGAACAAAGAACTGAACATTTTATTTTTTCAATTGACATGACACAGATAATATAGTCCAGAGGTTACAAACTATGCCACCAGAGGTCACTACCTTTTATATGAATGATTATTTTAGATACATTTTAACAACCATATAAGTTACAGCAAAAAATAGATGAAGAAAACATTACATAGGGTGACACAATGGGCGGCCTTTTCGCTAAAAGCGATCTTTTAAAGACAACCTTAGGA
Organism: Lacanobia wlatinum; assembly: GCA_947578705.1. NCBI lineage: Eukaryota > Metazoa > Arthropoda > Insecta > Lepidoptera > Noctuidae > Lacanobia > Lacanobia wlatinum. The sequence continues at coordinate 26,076,856 of OX388038.1, forward strand.
TGGATTTTAAAGAGAGGAGTGACAGTACTGCATGTAGTCTTAGGTGTACTATTTATACATACAATAATTACATAATAGATAAAAACATATAGACAATATAGCAGAGAACCCAAGTAAAGACAATTAAGGAGAGGGATAATGATGATGATGATTTTTTACCATGGTTTTAAAAGTAGACCAAGATTGAGCACGCCTTACCGACACCGGCAAGGCATTCCATAACCGCACCGCCTGAATCGTAAAAGATTTGTCATAGAAGCTGGTGGAATGCATCGGCATCTCTAGTCTCCAGTTTTCCGATGACCTTAGATATCTATTATGTGTGTCATGAAGGAACTTGAAACGTTCTTTAAGATAAGAGGGGGTTTTAGGATTGAACAGAATACTATAAAGCAGAAATAAAATATGAAAATCCCGGCAAAGTCGTATGGGAAGCTACTTGAGCCAGACCAGTCCACCCAGCAGTTGCCTTTAAATGATTAACATAATAGGAGCAAGAATAAAGCCTTGTTGAACACTGCACGCAATAATCTGTCTTCATAGTAGCCTGTCACTCTCAAGGGCAAAATTAACATTTATTTTAAGAAAACGTCAATAAGATTACCTTCCCGTCTCTAAAACCAATAATCTAATGAATCAGGGTTATTAGGTACGGCACTTACTTTGGGGAAGAATGAGTTGTTATCTTCATATTTAATCAAAGCATTATTAGGGTTCGGTAAAAAAAAACATATCTATAATTGGCACAGTTTTTAAATATTAGAAAAAAAGGATTATAAGGAGCTCACTTTTACAGAGACCCATTGATTTGTTTTTAGAAATGAATCGTTGTGAATGCGTCAAAGGAGAACAAAACTGGTCTTACTCGTTCTATCGCTCATCGTAGACCTCGTCCTACGCTTATCAATAGGCGAAATCGAGGTCAAAAGTGGGCTTACAAGCACTTTTTTTGCTAAAAACAAAATGGGACAAGTTGGACAGGAAATAATAAACATTTATTTTACAAGAAAAGTTATTTAAAGCGCTCTTCCTCTCTCCTAATTGAGATTGAATAATACATTCAATCACAGTCGACTGGAATCAGTAATCCATTATTCCAGACTTTCAAAAATTTGACTGTTCGATGACATAAGACATGCAATGAATGCAGTTGATGAATGAAGCTGCAAAAGGACTTCTTTTCAAAGTAAAAGGTACTGAACTTTCACTGGGTAAGACCGACTCGCCCTTGCCGACTTTTTTTTTAAATTCACTGTCGTTGGACTAATTCCTTCATTCATGTTTGGGAAGGCTTCCTAGAATGGAGTCAATAAAAAGAAGGCTACGTTGTGAACGGAAAAATCGTAAAGTGGAAGTTTCATTAAATAACTTCGTTGATAAAGATGTGCAGTCGATGCTTCTACCTTTAAACATGTTGCATAATATTCAGTTCTATCCAAAATATTGTATCAAGGACAATTTCATTACTCCAAACAGCCGTATATCGAATTTTATGTCGTTGTGTGCCACAATATTATACATATCGATACAAGCTTATTATTTCTATGAGGCGTCTTTCAACAAAAAATTATATTTTTTTAATTATTTAGCGTACGTCGCCTGTAAAATCGACTTTATTCTGTTAAGTTTGGGGTTCGTAATGAATTTGTGGCTTACAAATTATTATAAAAAAGAAAATATATGGTTTGTTTTAAAACTTCAAGAAATCCACAGATTACTCAATAATAAGAACAGTTTCAAACTTTTTATCATTTGTAACTGGTTTACAGTTGTCTTATTCCTTATATTCTACATCAGTCCCATTATTGTATTAAATTCCATCCTAAAGATGTCAATTCTCAAAATGTTTGGCGATATAATCATGTTAAGTTTTGACGCCAACATTGTTTATGCTATCAAAGTCATTCAGCTGTTGAAAGATAAAGTTGAACTATGGAATATCCAAGTTCGTCAGTATCAAAGCGTACAGTATAGAGACAGAGAAGATTATTGTAGAAAGATGTTTCAGGCTTACGTTAATATATTGGACTGTTATAAAATCTATAAAGTTTATTTTCAATTAATGGTAAGTAAAAACAAATCGGTGACCTTTTAACTTCGAATATTGTTAAAAAGATAACAGAAATCTATGGTGTTTCAGATCATTTTTCAAATAACGCACTCGTTTTACAAGTACCTTGCTAATATTCAAATAATAATTGATTTATTTAAATTTCCATCTGGCGGCCAGTTTAATGTAAGTACTAACGCATTCCATCTAGTATTAACTGTATTAAAATCATCAAATAATGAACTTTTGTTGGACCAAAGTGAATTATTACTAAAGGGAACGAGCACGAACTCCTAGGTGGCAGCACAGAAGTGTCAATGTTAAGTTAAGATAGACGTTTGGAATTTTCGTCACTAGATGACCAGTTGATCACGCCATCGCAACTCCCCAAATGGAAGCGTGTAGGAACTATAGGTGGCAGCACAGAAGCGTCAGTGTATTTATGATATAAAAGTTTCGAATTTGCAACGCTAGGTGGCACAGGCAATGCTGTGCACGTTCTTTATCGGTATGTGTGTGTCTTTGTATGTATTTTATTACTTTTTACAGAATCTGTTATATGCCATGTTAGCCGTTATACCCTGTGTCATATTTAAAACGTTGACACTTCACGTTACGTTGAACCTACACTGCGAGAAGTTTTACAAAGCCATGTCGAATGTTCAAGATTCATGCGCTCTTATTTTAAACTCAAATTGTACAGGTACCTCTGAGCTTTTTTTACCCTCTCGTTCTGGAACGTTGATAAAAAAAAGTTATTTAAAAGTATGGGTCCTGGATTTAGTTAGACAACCCTTGTGCAATTTGTTATTTTACCTTGTGCAATTTGTTCAATTAATAAAAAAAGAAAGTAGAGTATATTTTCTCAAGCAAGGCTATTTATCGGATAATGAAGTCTAATAACATTACAGATGCTGAAAGAAGGTTATGCAAGAATGTTAAACGCCTATATCGAGCGGCATTCAACAAGCTGGATGCCTGTCAGATGTTCTACGTTGATGCTTCTTTACCGTTGAAGTTCATTGCGTTATTAACTCACTATACTTTAGTGTTACTACAATTTGCGTTTCTGTAACTTTCTTGCTACACTTTACACAATACAAACATTGCTGGGGAATTTATTGCACCACTTCTTCTTCACTGACTGGACTGACTGGGACTGTTTTCGTGTAAATTTTGACGTTAAAAAAGTGCTGATTGCCAGCCTAGTTTGAATAAATTGGTTTTTATTGTTCCTTTTGTCTTTCTTTTTCTATAACCATCAATATTCTTACTTTCTTATTACCGGCAAGACACAACACCCGTCGGTCCGACCTTTTCAATGGAAGTGGCTGAATTTAACACATTGTTTCGCTCACCTACCTCTATAATTGGAACAATTTATTGGATTTCAAATATTCATACATAAGTGTAGAACCTGATGGACATTTTTCCAATCATTCCAGTACGACTACTTGGAATAACACATGGCGCGTTGTCACATATAAATACATACACTGGTTGACCCGCGCAACTTCGTCTGCTCCGCTCCTATTGGTCTTAGCGTGATAATGTATACCCTATAGCCTGCCTCGATAAATGGGCTATCTAACCCTGAAAGAATTTTTCAAATCGGACCAGTAATTCCTGAGATTAGCGCGTTCAAGCAAACAAACAAACTCTTCAGCTTTATGTATCACTAGCTTTGCCCGCGGCTTCGCTCGCGTTAAGAAGTTTAAAATTGACAAAGTTTTATACAAACTTTCATCCCCTATTTTATCCCTTTGGGGGTATAATTGATCAAAATCCTTTCTTAGTGGATGCCTACGTCATAACATCTACCTGCATGCCAGATTTCAGTCCGATCCGTCCAGTGGTTTGGGCTGCGCGTTGATAGATCACTATGTCAGTCAGTCAGTCAGTCACCTTTGAGTTATATATATTTAGATGTATAAGTATATAGATACAGATTATTGGGTTGCACTGTCCTTAGTTTTCTGAGTTATTGTAAAAAAAAATTGTTTGAATGGAAAGGCGTGTGTGTGGGTCATTTGTTTTATGAGAAGCTTACCGATCAGTTTTATTTTGGTAAAGATTTGCAATAATTAGGCAATGTTCTCGTTTTATATAAAGTGTATGAAATGAAAATAGGTCATTCATGCAGGCGTCGGTTTGTCTGTTGATAATATCATTGTTGACATTTTAAAAGTTGCCAGTAAAAGACTTCTGGACTTATGTTATTTTTATATAATTCAAAGTTGTTCCTTTTATCAGAACACATCCTGAAGCGAACTAATTTCTAACAATTGAAACTCTTTGTACACAATTGAATCCTGTATCTAAATCTTATAGGCTAATAAAACGAAACCCGTTTTCGATTTCATTAAAAATATGATTATTTTGTTTCTTCTCTACACTACCAAAACAGAAAAACTATGTGTCAAATGGTAGTGAACATAGAAAAACATTCAGAACAAAAAACATGGCACACAGATCAAGCATGCATATTTTCGCGCCAACACAGTTCCAATATGGCTGACATGTTGTTTTGGCGCCAAACGTCAGCCAATGAGCGATGGACCTCGCATTCTTGTCACCGTTATTTATTATCCATTGCTTACGGCTATTGACCTTCGTTAGACGGAATTTTAATGAAAATTAGATCGGGGATGTGAAAATTTATTGCTTCGGAGTTTTTAGAGGTTATCTATGAAGTCCACTTGAATTACAAGCGAAGTCATATAATTGTCATACTTCTTTCTAATATTTTGCTCGTTATATGAGTTTTTCATTGGGATAAAATTTTATAGTCAATTTCACCGTCAATTTTAAAATTACCAATTTAACCAGTTTTTTACATGGAGCGACTTCCTTACTAAAATAAAGGACAAAAGCAAATATTATTCTTCTGTTCTGAAATGACGTAAAATTTTTCTGTGCTTTTTTGTACCTAGTTTCCAGAATCGCATTTATGATAAGCCAGAGTTAATTATCATCAAATGTATTCGTATGAAAACTAGCGGGACCGAGAGTCGGACACCGGGAAACAGTATTCTGCTACTCGAGAAATTGAATTGCTTGGTTTAGATAAATATATTCTGTACAGTTTACGATACCCGGGTGGGGTCTCATGAAGATGTTGATAGGAAATACTATAGTTTTTCTCAATTACTAAGTACCTACTTTACCTTCAAGTAAAAATAAGTTCAGAAAATAATGGCTGCAAGCACTAATCTGCCGTCATAAGAAAAACGACGTATCGACACAACACAAAGTAACCAATTTCCGACCTTAAATCATTTTTTAAATTCCGAAAATTAGTGTCTTCGTTTTGTGTCGATACATCCTCTTTTATAATGATGGCAGTTTTTCTGAGCATCCCTACTGGTCTCAGTCGCGGGTAGAATTACAGTGTTAATAGGTGTTTCATGCTGAAGTCTTCAGAAGTCCGTAGTCTGATTGGTGCTCGGATGAGGGCAATAGGTCTATTACCCTCACAAACCAAACTACTATTACAATCCCTTATTAAGTTCATCATGCTTTTGTTGGTGACAATAGCTTTAAATCTGTTATGGCATTTGGAGAATACAGGAGTAGTGATGCTCTACAGCTCCACAATGGAACAAACAGTTTTTTGATGTATGTTTGTTCTTTTATGGATCCTAATACAAAAGGCCAATAAACGCGATAAAGAATAGACCATAGTAACCGCCTTACATTTTACCACGACATTGATCTAATAGAAACTTGTATACTAAGCTGCTCTAAAATATTGCTTCACTTTAGCACAAAGTGATAGGTTGCATGTCTTTCACCAATGAATACTGACAGTTTTCTACTGAGGTTGGCACCCAGGCATACAAGCTGTTATTCTTACATGTTCATGTTGTTTTAGCAAAGTGCAGTTAGTTAATCAGCAATTCCACAGTCTCTCGCATACGCTGCTGTTCAGATTTTATGGAAAGAACTTAGAATAACTCCTGTGTAATGTTCAAAAATACAGGAAAAGGCAAATAGAGGAGCCCGTAGCTAAGTAATAACAGCCGCACGGATCGATCTTTGAGGTTAATTACATGTTTAAACCAGTTAACACGATTATTGAACCAGAATTAACCAAGTTTTTTTGGTTGAAGACGCTGGCAAAATAATAAATTAACTTTAATTTCACTCTGAATCCAATTCTAAAGAAAATTCTATGCAAACGACGTCGCTGGAAGAATTCATTATTTGATAATGTTATCTAAGAATTCATCACGCAAAAAAAAAGTGTTAGTATTAGAAAGAAAGAAAAAGAGTTTATTCGCGCCAAGCATGACGCACACCTAAAACAATAAATAAAAAAAAACAAAAAATACCTACATTACCTTGTACTTTAAAAATCTAATGTTTATCTCGGGTATAATTGTACTTATCCAATTACGTATTTTGTTATTAGGACGCTCTCGAAGTCTGCTAGCACAAAATAGGTGCTAGAATAAAGCCCTGTCGAACACCGCACGCAATAAAGGGCAAATGTCAAGGGCAAAATAAACATTTATTCACAGGAACACTTTAATATGATTCGTCCCTTTTTCTAAAACCAATAAAGTAATGATTTAGGTTTATTAGGTACGGCACTAACTTTGGTACTATTAGTTGTTATCTTCATATTTTATCGAATCCTTATTATGGTTCGGTAAAAGAAAAACATATGTCTGACTGGCACAAATTTTTAGTAATTAGAAAATATGATTTAAAGAAATTTACTATTACCGTTGTTAATTTTTAATAAAACTTTGCAAATGCTCAAAAGGATAACAGAATTGGACTCGCTCGATCCATTGTAGACCTCATTCATTGTATACCAGTAGGCAAAATCGAGGTAAAGAGTGGGCTAACAAGCACCTTTTTTCGTAACACACTAAATGGCGGATTCAATCATAATCGATTAAAATCAGTAATCCATTGCTTACTTTGTTTTTTATTTGAGATAGGTTTGCTCTTGACTGTAGTCTATGTCAGAGATGCCCGAGATAAAATTTACGATGGAGCGAGCTTACCCAGAAGGAGCCTTTTTTTTTTTTTTTTTTTTTTTACGGGGGGAAATCCTCATGGATGTCCTCCGCCCTGGGGCGGGCGGAGGGGTCTGTCAGACTCTTACTGACTAAAACCACCCCGGTGTTCCATCTCTCACTACGCCGGGGATCGCGAGAACTTGCGACTTCCGTGATCCCCGGCTGGTGCTGGCCCGCCTCTGCGGGCCACCTCGGGTCAGCGGGGGGAGTGAGGTGTTTGACTCCCCCCGCGACGTCAAAGAGGGGCGCACGGGAACACCACGCGCCGCCACCTCGGGTCCAGATGAATGGGGGGCGACGGACGTCCCCAAGTCCGCCGCCCCTGGACCCAGTTAGGGGGGCCGGAAGAGGGCAGCGTATGCCCTCCTCCGACGCCCGGTGCGTCTGCTGCGGGCCGGGACGGAGGTCGAGATCTCCCTCTCCCTTTCCGCAGCCTCCTTCTGCGCGATAACTGTTTCGCAGAAGGAGACCACCGCGTCCCAGGACTCCTCGCCGTCGACCATAGCACGGACTACGGCCGGCAGCGAGAGGTCACTGCCTACCACAGAGGTGAGGGCACGGCGCGGCTCCTCCCAAGCGGCACACTCTGCCAGCGTATGCCGCGCCGTGTCCTCCCGACAGTCGACGCAGTGGTGACACCGAGCGTCCGGCTCCCTGCCTATGCGACACAGGAACCTCCCGAAGCAGCCATGCCCCGAGAGGACCTGCGTCACACGAAATGACAGAGAGCCGTGCCTTCTCCCGAGCCACCGGTCGAGCACTGGCCGGATTGCCTCGATAGTGACGAGGCCGGCGGAAGGGCGTGAGAGCCTGTCCCGCCATTCCGCCACCAGGACCTCGCGCAGCTGCGACCGACGCAGCTCGATGTGTCGCTGCATCAGTCGCTCGCCACGTGCCCGCGCGTCCTCACGCCACCGATGCAGTGACGCGAGGACTTTCGCCTCCAGGTCCCAGGGCGGAGATCCGGCCAGTGCGCAAGCCGCCTCGTAGGAGATCGTGCGATAACCCCTGATGACTCTGACGGCCATCACCCTCTGCGGTTTCCGCAAAATAGTGATGGTGCTGGCCGTCAGGTCAGCCGCCCAGATCGGGGCCCCATACAGGGCCATCGATCGCACGATCCCCACGTACAACCGCCTGCAGGCGGTGCTCGGGTCCCCCAGATTGGGAAGCAGCGTTGACAGCGCCCCAGCCGCGCCCAACAACTTGGGCGCCAGCCGCCGGAAGTGGGGGCCGAAATCCCAACGGCTGTCGAGCACCAATCCCAGGTACTTCATGGTGGACTCGACAGCGATACGGGCCCCCCCAACAACAATGTGCGATCCCGGCGACGGCGCCCGTCGGGGGCCATGAAAGGCTATGGCCTCCGACTTGTTGAGGGCCACCTCCAGGCCAAGGCGCCGTATACGGCTCACTACCTGTGAGGCCGCGGCCGTCGCCAGCAACGCTGCCTCCCTGTACGAGCTCCCCCGGGCAGTGACCAGCGTGTCGTCAGCGTAACACGTCAGGTCCACTCCCGGTGGGAGCTCGCCCCTCAACACCCAGTCGTACCCGATGTTCCACAGGAGCGGGCCCACGACCGAACCCTGTGGAACACCGCACGACATGGGGTGCTGGTGTCTGCCATCACGTCCCAGATAGGTTGTAGGCTGACCTCTCCGAAAGATAAGCCCCAATGACGCGGCGGAGGTAGGGAGGCACTCGATGATAGCGCAGTGCCTCCCGAATACAACTCCAGGGCAGTGTGTTGAAGGCGTTGGAGATGTCCAAAGACACCGCCAACATCACCCCACCCTGGGACACCGCTTCCTCCGCCAGGACTCTCACCCGCGATATCGCCGTGATGGTGGAGCGCCCATGCCGAAACCCGAACTGGCAATCGGCCAGGTCCGGCCCCTCTCCGCACAAGTGGCTGACGAGGCGGGCTGCGATTATCCGCTCGAACAGCTTCCCCACCTCGTCCAGCAGTACTATGGGCCGGTACGCGGACGGCGAGTCCGCAGGGCGCCCCACCTTCCTGAGCAGGACCAAACGACCAGATTTCCACTGAACGGGAAACTGGCCCTGCTCCAGGCACGCTGAGTAGAGTCCTCTCAGTTGGGGCTCCAGCTCCTTCAGAGCGAGGGCCAACACGCAGCCGTGAATACCATCAGGCCCCGGGGCAGTGTTCTTCGCCCGGAGCCTCATCACGGCCGCTCTCAGCTCGGCTTCTGTCACCTCTGGGACGCTGGCGTTCTCTTCAGGCTCTGCGGCTGTGGGCAGAGCCATCGGCGGCGGAGTATGCTCCGCTCGTGCCGGAAAGAGGGCTGCGACCACGTCCTCCAGCAGCTCGGGTTGGAGACTCTCCGTAAGCGGAGGCGCCCAAGGCCCGAGTTTCCCTCGGACCGAGCGATAAGGACGCCCCCACGGATCCCCATTTAGAGTCTCCAACATCTCCTCCCTGGCACGCGTCTTCGCCTCGCCGATGGCCAGCCGCAGAGCCTCCTTAGCCGCGCGGTACACCTCATACAGCGCGGCTTCTTCGTCAGGGACCCGACGACGTCTTCTTCGGTATCGGGTGTACTGGCGCCTGACTCGTACGCACGAGACGCGCAACTGCGCGATCTCGGCGGACCACCAGTACACCTGGCGCCTTCTGGGTTGTGTGTGGACCCGGGGCATGGACGCGTCACTGATTTGCGTCATCGCCCCGTGGAACCACTGCGCCTCCACTTCGACGTCGACGGGTCCAGTCGTCGCCGACTCCCGGATCCAGGCCTGCACAATAGCGGCCTCCTCGAGTAGCTCCCTGTCGAGGCGCTTGCGCGCCCAGCGCGGACCGTCCGTTCGCGGGGCCGATGGACTGCGGCCGCCCGCGGTCTGGGGGGAGACGTCGAAACGGATGTATCGGTGATCTGACAACGTCTCCACCTCCACGGCGACACGCCAGTCGCGGACACGGCTAGCGACAGCAGGGCTAGCGAACGAGACGTCCACTATGGAACCGCCCCGCTGCCGCACGCACGTGTAAACCGAGCCCCGATTCAGGACGGTCAAGCCGGTCGTGACCGCCCACTCCTCCAACGCCTCACCCTTGGCATCGGTGACCGGAGATCCCCACGTCGCAGACTTGGCGTTGAGATCCCCGAGCAACAGCACTGGGCGTGGGTGGTACCGGTTCACGACGGCACCCAACTCGACAAGGAAGCTCTCGAAGTCGGCGAGGCTCTTGTTGGGCGAGAAATACGCTCCAATGATGCCGATGCCGTCCGCGAGGGCGGCCACCCAGCCGTGACCTCGGGACGGGTCGGCAAGAGCCCCGCCAATGATGGCCACCAAGTCGTCCAGGTCACCCACCCAGTTATCTTGGGGGGGGACGTAGTACGGCTCGGCGACCACAGCCACATGAATCGACCACTCTGCCATGCTCTGGAGTAAGAGATCCTGAGCTCTAGCAGAGTGGTTGATATTGCCCTGGAGGAAATGGAATTGTGCCATTACGCACAATCCATTCCCTCGGCGCCATTTTCAGGCCGGGAGTCGGCCGAAGAGCAACCAGGCTGAGGGGGGTGTAAAGTGTCCCCGGCAGTCTTGGTTGCCCCGTTCTTTTTCTTCTTCTTCTTGCCCGTTTTGGGAACGGGCACGCCGCAGGCCTTTCCACCCACTCTGTGCTCCGCGGGCCTCCCTGCAGCTGTACAGAGGCTGCAGTTTGGCGCCGCGGAGCACTGGGCCGCCTTGTGGCCGGGCTTACCGCAGCGATAGCATTGTTCGCTGCGGTCAATTGTGGCGGTGCACTGAGCCCTGACGTGCCCAACATCAAGGCATCGGTAACACCGCATAGCCCTAGGTTGCAGCAGCTTCACACGTGCTGCAACCCACCCCACCAAAAGCCGCCCGCTGTCGGCGATCTTTTTCGCCGCAGCTACCGGGCACTTTAACCAAATGGCGCCGAGCCCGGCAGCGTCGGCGCGAATTTCGCCCGCCCGCACATCGCCCGGCGGACATCCACCGCTTCGAGCGACGGCCGCTACGACCTCCTCCGGGGTCGTCGAGTCGTCCAGGCCATCAACACGCAATTCAGCGGTCTTTACGGGCCTGGACACTCTAACGTCCTCTTCTTTGAGGACCTCCCTCAATTTGGCGGCCAGGATGTCCGCCTTTTCGCTGCCGTCAGGACCCGCCACCTCGAACAGCCGCGCCCCCGTAACCGCCGACTTCAACCTCAAGCCGGACGGTGTTCCAAGGTCGGGGAACGCGACACTGGCCCTGGCCTGCGCGAGGACCTCCTTGTAGGTTAGGCCCCTCTCGATGGCTCCGGGCTGCAGTGTGAGAACCACCGCCGCGGAGCGTGGGGCCCTACCCTTCCGGGACCTCCGCTTTTTCTTCTTTGGCGCAGGCTCCTCGGTCTGAGCGGGTGCCAGCGATGCCGCCTTCTTCTTACGGCCCTTTTTGACGACTGTCGTCCAGACCTCTGAGGTGGGCCCGGACGCAGTCGCCGGGGTCGCATTTGAACTGGAAAGGGGTGCTGACGCAACCCCTGCGGGCTTCTTGAGCCCCTCCGCGGGCTTTTTGCCCCCCTTTCCAGCTTTGGCCGCCACGGTCGACGGCCCTAGCCTTGCGGCCTCCTCCATCCTCCTTTTATCAGCCGCAAGCGGTGGCCGGAGGTTCTGGGCCGGGAGGAGCCTCGACTCTAAGGCCTCCAGGCGGGCATTCATCATGCCCCCACACTGCTGCATACAGATGCGGACGATCTTTTCGATCTCCGCTTCGGGAGCAAGTGCAGGGGCAGGGGCTGACGGCGGAGCTGCAACCATCGGGGAGCCGGCAGCTTCGGAAGCCGCATCTTTCTGCAGCCGGGCTTCCCTCTCTGCGGCAACCTCCCTTCTGAGGTCGTCCAGCTCAGCTCTGAGACGGCCGTTCTCCTCCCACAGCTTCGTCGTCTCCTCAGAGCTTGTACGGTCAAGGAGGACCTCAACCGCCTCCTTGATACCCTCAGCCGCCTCTTTAAGAGCGCGCGTGAACGTGCCCTTCAAGCTGCCCGATTTTGTGGCAACTTTCAGAACAACGTCCACGCCGTCCAAAACTTGGCGACTGAGTGCCGCCGCCGTTAATCCCTCCTTGGAAGCCGCCTGGGCGGCCCGCCGCTCCCGAGCCTGACGAGCCATCTCACCGACCTCGTCAGCCGCGACTGCCTTCCGCTGCGCCCGCTTTGCAGCGTTTGCCTCCGCCTTATTGCTTTCTAGCAATAGCGGAGACGGGGACGCAGCGGAATCTCCACTCAAGTCAGCGAGCGTGGTGTCGTCGCTCTCCACCTCGGACGGTCGATTCAGGCGGACCGCTGAAATCGGTGTGGCAGGCCGAAGGAATTGACCCCGCTGCGGCACAGCTGCGCGACCACCTCTCTTAGCTGTCGACACCTTTGCGGCCGACAGTTCTTCCTCGCTTGATGAGGGATTGACTCCCCTACCGCGCGAACGCTTCCCCCAAAATTTTGATGGGGCGCGTGAGCCTCCTCGACTCTCGCTGCCGCTTCCGGCAGACGGCTCCTCTATCTCTGCCAAAACTGGCCTATCATCTTTTTTTTTTTCTAAATTGAACTTTTCCATATAGTTCCCACGAGCAGTGGAGGAATTCAAAGTCCACCCCGGCAGTGCCCCGTACCAAGGGTAAGCCTAAATACTGTAGGGGGTCGGCAGGTACCCTACAGGGGAAGCGCTAACGACTGGTAACCCCACCAGCCATTCATCCTCTCGCCGCGCTTCAAAACTTAGGATTGGGGGTTTTTTATCTTAGAGGTGTCCTTCCTCTGGGCCGGGCGGTTAAGCCAAGCCCCCGACGGCGGCATTATACATGCCTCCGTCCGCTGTCCGGCCAACCCGACTCAGCGGACCCGCCGGAAGCTCTCTCGACAGGATTGCTCCGTGAGGAGAGAGCAACTGCCGCGTTGGTGCGCCTGCACCGTAGCGGCATTGGTCGCATCCATTGCCAATCGACAGCTGACGATCGGACAGGAGCGACCCCATCTCCGACGTTCCTTCACAGTACCCTCTGTGGATCAGAGGGACATGTTGAGGAACCGTCGTGGAGCAAAATGCTCCCCCTCCCGCAGAAATTCGCCACAGACAATAGCCCCTCCGACATGGAGAGACTATTGCCCGTGCCCAGGGTGCACCGGCCCGACAACTGCTCTTTCCCCCGAACGTGTTCGTGTTCTATTAGTTGTTATCTTCATATTTTATCGAATCCTTATTATGGTTCGGTAAAAGAAAAACATATGTCTGACTGGCACAAATTTTTAGTAATTAGAAAATATGATTTAAAGAAATTTACTATTACCGTTGTTAATTTTTAATAAAACTTTGCAAATGCTCAAAAGGATAACAGAATTGGACTCGCTCGATCCATTGTAGACCTCATTCATTGTATACCAGTAGGCAAAATCGAGGTAAAGAGTGGGCTAACAAGCACCTTTTTTCGTAACACACTAAATGGCGGATTCAATCATAATCGATTAAAATCAGTAATCCATTGCTTACTTTGTTTTTTATTTGAGATAGGTTTGCTCTTGACTGTAGTCTATGTCAGAGATGCCCGAGATAAAATTTACGATGGAGCGAGCTTACCCAGAAGGAGCCTTACTCCAACTTTGAAGAGAACTAATGGGTTGAAAGCGTTCGGAAACACAGACGAAGGCAGAGAGTTCCGCTCCTTTGCTTTGATTTATAGATTTAAAAATTAAAATAAGACGACAATTTGAACGACGAATGACCCGACATGCAATTATTTCTCTTGAATTGAATAAATTAATGAGGTTTCTAAAGGAAATAAAATAAACTTAAAAAAGGTTCGGGACTCGCGCTGGGCAATTCGACTCGCCCTTTGCCGGTATTATTTTAATTTATTATCTTTGGATTTATACCTTCATTCGTATTTGGGAAGGCTTCCTAGAATGGAGTCAATAAAAAGAAGGCTACGTTGTGAACGAAGAAATCATATTGTGGAAGTTTTATTAAATAATTTCGTTGACAAAGATGTGCAGTCGATGCTTTTACCTTTAAACATATTGCATAATATTCAGTTCTGTCCAAACTATTGCATCAAGGACAATTTCATTACTCCAAACAGCCGTCTATCGAATTTTGTGTCGTTGTGTGCCACAATATTATACATATCGATACAGGCTTTTGACTTCTATGAGGTGTATTTCAATGGAAAACTATATTTTTTGGATTTTTTGTCATTCGTCACCTATAACTTCAACTTTGTCCTGTTTAGTTTAGGATTTGTAGTAAATTTTTGGCTTACAATTTCTTATCAAAATGAAAATATTTGGTTTGTTTTAAAATTTCAAGAAATTCATAGATTACTCAACAATGAGTACCGTTTCAAACTTTTTATAATTTGTAATTGGTGTACAGTTGTCTTGTTACTTGCAGTCTATATCAGTCCCATTATTGTATTAAATTCCACCGTAGAAGTACCAATTCATAAAACATTTGGCGCTTTAATCTTGTTCAGTTTTGAAGCCAACATTGTTTATGCTACCAGACTCATTCAGCTGTTAAAAGATAAAGTTGATCTGTGGAGTGTTCAAGTTCGTCAGTATCAAAGCTTACAGTATGGAGACAGAGAAGATTATTGTAGAAAGATGTTTCAGGCTTACGTTAATATATTAGACTGCTATAGAATCTACAAAGATTATTTTCAAATAATGGTAAGTAAAAAGCATTTGCTGGCTTTTTAAATTCGAATATTGTTAAAAATTGAACAGAAATTTATCGTATTTCAGATCGTTTTTCAAACAACGCTCTCGTTTTATAACTCCCTAACTAATATTCAAACATTTATTGATTTTTTGAAATTTTCATTTCTTGGCCGGATTCATGTGTGTATTACACATTATATTTAAATCAATTTTTATTTTTTTAAATTTGTTAGTCTAGTTGTTAACTGTGCATGCTGTGTTCTATAACTGAAGGGGTTTTGATATTTTTTGTAACTTGTGTTCGAATAGTTCGTGGTGTAGAAATAAAAGTGGACTGTATCTTTGAATATAGACTGGTATATTGCCGTTTAAGTTTCTTCTGGGTAAGCTCGCTCCATCGTAGACTTTGTCTCGGTCATTTCCGACCTAGAATGGAGTCAAGAGCAAACCTATCACAAATAAAAAAAATATGTAACTGTCCCGGCGATACATTTAATTTAGTGAAGTTTTGAGAGCGTCGTCCGTCGCGGTGAGATCCGAGGAAGCGAGTGGTCGTCGGCGGGCCCGGCTTGCACGCGCCGCATTTCCGTTAGCCCGTCGCTGGCGCGTAGGTCGGTAACGTCGCCAGCGCGTGTTGTCTTCTTGCTTGATGTTTATACTTATTTTTTTGTAAATATTCCGTGTTGGAGATTTATTTACTAAAAATTAATGTACTAGTAAAAACACGGTACAAAGGTGGACTTAATGCCTTAGGCATGAGGAGATTCTAAGTTAGTAAAATAAAGTTCCTATAGAAAATGCGCAAAAACTTATAGATGGCAGCACAGAAGTGTCAATGTTAATTTAAGGCAAACGTTTGGAATTTTCGTCACTAGATGTCCAGTTGACCACGCCGCCGCACCTTCTCAAATGGAACCGTGTAGGAACTATGGAATATGGAACAATGGAGACGGCACAGAAGCGTCAGTGTATTTATACTTAAAAGTTTCGAATTTGCAACGTAAGGTGGCACAGTTGATGCCACCTGACGGTGGCACAGTGCACGTTCCTTATACTTTTGGACAATTGTTTTGGTATGTATTTTATTACGTTTAACAGTTTCTTTTACATATGATGTTAGCCGTACTAGCCTGTGCTATATTGAAAACAATGGTTCTTCACGTCGCCTTGAATCTGCACTTTGAGAAGTTTTACAAAGCTATGTCGAATGTTCAAGATTCATGCGCTCTTATTTTAAACTCTCTCTTAAACTCTCTCTTAAACAACTATCGCTTAATTTTCTTAAGATTTTTGGAAAGTTGATAAAAAATATCTAACAGTGAGGGTCCTAGATTTTGGTAGACAAACCATGTGGAATTGGTCAATTAACACATAATAATCTTTGTCATCATCAAATACTGGTATTCAGCTGAATCCAGTTTGACTGGAAGCCAACCCCAATATAGTTGGGAACGGCTAGGCTGATTCATCATCTGCCTTGCTCATCACAAAAGATTCATCTTCAACTGCAAATTCATCTTTGTCATCATCAAATAACAGATGAAGGTTTAGCATATTTCTCTAACATATCTTGGACAGATAGGTTTTTTTTTGGGACAGACTATAGATGCAGGCTGTCTCGGTCCATCAAGGCTATTTATCGGTTAATAAAGTCTAATGACATTACAGATGCTGAAAGAAGGTTATGCAAGAATGCTAAACGCCTACATCGAGCGGCATTCAACAAGCTGGATGCCTGTCAGATGTTCTACATTGGTGCTTCTTTACCATTGATGTTTATGGCGTTATTAACTGACTATACTTTTGTGTTACTACAATTTGCGTTTCTGTAACTGTTTTACTAAACTGTACACAATACAAACATTGCTCAGGAGTTTGTTGTGCCACTTCTTCTTTCCGACTAACACTAGGGCATGGTGACGGGTTGGACGATTTGTTGGCTGTCTTCATGTACATTTTTACGTTAAAAAAGTGCTGATTGTCAGCCTATTTTGAATAAACGTCTTTTGATTTTGATTGTTCCATTTGTCTTTTTCTTCTTTCTAATAACCTAAATTCTTACTCACAACTTTCTTTTTACCTATAAGACACAACACCCGTCTTGTCGGAGGATCCGTATATTTCAATGCGTGTGGCTGAACTTAGGACCTTGTGACACAAGGTACATACCATACCTCTGTATTTGGAACAAAAAATCTTAATTTATTGGTATTCAAATGGTCAAACATGAGTGTATCATTTGTTTTATGAGAAGCTTTCAGAGGGCTTAGCACATTGATATATAAAAACCCAAGATACACACTCAGCATCTCAAAAACGTCCACATAAAACAAGTGCACAATATAAAACTGTGCGCTAGTTAATTTAATTTTGGAAATCTTGCAGCTAAACATAACACTAATAAGTTTCAAACAGTCTCGCATCGCTCGCCGCACTGCACTGCTTTGTAAAAACAACTTAAAGCGATCCGTGTAAGGTTGAATTTGTAAAAAAAAATGTTTTTAATATAACACACATAATGTAACACACATAATGTAACACACAACTCACACCTGACACTTGTTACATGTCAGTTTTTGACGACAGTTTCGAGTGTTGCATTTGTTCGAGACTGTGCATCTTGGGTACCTAGATAATACTCGTTTCACACATATTATTTAATTGAATTGCTTAGGTATATTCTTGACTATATTCTTGTTTTTGCATGTTACAAATTGTGTATGTCTTATACAATTAAACCAAAACACTATGGGGTTGTAGTTTTTTATTTCTAAAATTCACTTACATTAAAATAATATTCGTGCTATGCCCTCTGATCATTTTTACTTTTGGTAAAGACATGTGCAATATTTGGGTATTGTTCACTTTTTATACAGGATGGCCAGAACATTGACATCCAAAAATAAAATTATGGTCCCACTTATCGTGGTATCCTGGGTATCCAATTCGGATACCGCTACGGGCTCCTCTAGTTGCCGATAGAGGAGCCCGTAGCTAAGTAAAAACAGACGCACGGATCGATCTTTAAGGTTAATAACACACATAAACTAATCTGCCTAGCCTTTTGCCAATTACTGTATATGTTGTCGGCTTCCAGTCCACCCAGAAGTTGCCTTTAAATGATTAACAGAATAGGAGCAAGAATGAAACCCTGTTGAACACCGCACGCAATAATCTGTCTTCATAATAGCTTGTCACTCTCAAGGACAAAATTAACATTTATTTTTAGGAAAACGTCAATAAGTTTATTACCTCCCCGTCTCTAAAACCAATAATCTAATGAATCAGGTTTATTAGGTACGGCACTTACTTTGGGGAAGAATGAGTTTTTATCTTCATATTTGATCAAACCCTTATTAGGGTTCGGTAAAAAAAATATCTATGATTGGCACAGTCTTTAAATATTACAAAAAAGGATTAAAA
The DNA here is from genome assembly GCA_947578705.1 of Lacanobia wlatinum. Lineage (NCBI taxonomy): Eukaryota > Metazoa > Arthropoda > Insecta > Lepidoptera > Noctuidae > Lacanobia > Lacanobia wlatinum. The sequence goes on from OX388038.1 coordinate 26,095,046, forward strand.
GAAGCTCACTTTTACAGAGACCCATTGATTTTTTTTTTTAGATGTGAATCGTTGTAAATGCGTCAAAGGAGAACAAAACTGGCCTTGCTCGCTGCATCGCTCATCGTAAACTTCGTCCTTCGCTTACCAATAGGAGAAATCGAGGTCAAAACTGGGCTTACAAGCATCTTTCTTGCAAAACACACAAAGTGGGATAAGTTGGACAGGACATAATAAACATTTATTTTACAAGAAAACATATTTACAGCGCTCTTCCTCTCTCCTTATTATTTAAAGTTTTGCTGTACTGACAGCGTCCATAATTGTTTCTGTTTATTAGTTTTACCACCTCTATGTGTACATTATGATAATAATTTGGGTATGTCGGAAGCGTTAGGCATCAATGCTGTTGACGTGAAAGTATCGTTGAAGGAGCGGCAACAAGGTGCGCGCTTTCAACGGTTGGGTCATGCCGGTTTTGATGTACTCTTTCGGCATACTCAAATGGACTCAGACAGAACTTGACGCCCTGGATAGAAGGGTACGCTCACTGCTCACGGCAAATCGGATGCATCACCCACGGTCATCGGTGATGAAGCTGTATATCCCGCGGAAGTGCGGGGGTCATGGCTTCTTAAATGCTAAGACCCTGCATAACCGCGAGGTATGCAGCCTTAGGGAGTACTTCCTGGAGGCCGACGTGGGTATGCATCGAGATGTAGTAGCGGTGGACAAAGGCCTTACCGCGCTCTCCTTGGCTAACGAGAACTGGGGCAATCTGTGGTATTAGATAATAGTGACTGCAGGGAGGTATGGCAGAGCAAGAAGCTTCACGGACGCTTTTATCGGGTCCTACACGGGCCCGATGTAGACTTTTTAGCATCCGTAGCCTGGCTGCGTTTTGGTGACCTATTCGGGGAAACCGAAAGTTTTGTCTATGCAATTATGGACGAAGTTATGATGACGAACAACTACCGGAAATACATTGTAAAGGACGGTACGGTTGACATATGTCGGGCATGTGCCCGCACCGGCCCGGAGAATCCATCCGCCACATTATTTCCGGTTGTTCTAGTCTAGCTAACGGAGACTATTTGCACAGGCACAACCTTTAGCCAGGGTTATCCACCAGCAACTTGCTCTTAAATACAATCTTGTGGAATCTGAAGTACCATACTATAGGTATGTGCCCGACCCAGTTCTCGAAAATGGCAATTGCACATTGTATTGGGATCGGTCTATCATCACTGACAAGACTATTGTTGCCAATAAGCCTGATATAGTGGTGATAGACCGATTAGAGCGTCGCGCAATGATTGTTGATATAGCAGTCCCTCATGACGAGAACCTCGTGAAGTCTGAGAAAGATAAACAAACGAAGTATCTTGACTTGGCTCGCGAGGTTGTCGACATGTGGGATGTGAACACAGCAGTCTTTGTGCCGATAGTCGTGACGGTCAATGGCATAATTGCCAAGAGCCTCGACCAACATCTCAAGAGGCTCTCGTTGGGCAGCTGGATCAAGGGCTTGATCCAGAAAGCAGTACTCCTGGACACGGCGCGTATAGTGAAGAGGTTCCTCTCTCGGGAGCCCTGACTACCGGTAGCTTGGACCTTGTTCCCGATACCGGTGGGCTACTATTTTTTATAAAATATTATATATATTATATAAAATATTATATAAATATTATATATTTTTAAATGTTTATATTATCTAAATAGAAATATTTAAAAATGTAAGAAACATGTAAATAAAATGAATAAATGGAATAATAATAATAATAAATCATTTATTTCAGATAGGTCCGGATCCATATTTGTTAGTAAAATTGCTTAAAAACTAATATTCTTATTTATTGAGTGGATCCAGGTGGACTCATCAATGATGGTGGCAAATCACTATATGACTGCGTGCAGCCGTATCCAGCGAGCCAGCATCGGAGAGTCCCACCGGTCCACCAGCGCGCGCCGGATGGTGTTGGGACTGTCGCGCGTACGGCGCATGATAGAAGCGCACCGTTTGCGCATGATGGCCGCAAAGCCGTCTGTGTCGCGGCAGCCCCATCAGCACCCGGAACGCGTTAGTGTATTGAACGCGCAGGTCGCTGTATGTCCGCTGCGTATAGTTAACCCACAGGCTGCAGGTGTAAAAAGACTGACAGTACGCTTTAAAAAGCGCAACTATGACAGTCCCCGTGCTCCGTGAAAACCTGCGGGCCAACATGTTGCATCGGACAGACAGCGCTCTGCGCTCCCTTTCAATATTCACACTATCCTTAAGGTCCTCAGTGACCCAGTGGCCCAAATATTTAAATTTATCGACTTTGTTTAGAACTACACCACCTTAAGTGAAATTAACGCAATAAACGATTTGAGATTGAGATTGAATGACACATTCAATCACAATCGACTGAAACCAAAAATCCATTATTCCATACTTTCAAACTTTCACTGTTCGATGACATAAGACAAGCAAAGAATGCAGTTGATGAATGTGGCTGCAAAAGGATTTTTTTTTTCAAAGTAAAAGGTACTGAACTCTCACTGGGTAAGACCGACTCGCCCTTGACGATTTTTTTTAAATTTGCTGTCGTTGAACTAATTCCTTCATTCATGTTTGGGAAAGCTTCCTAGAATGGAGTCAATAAAAAGAAGGCTACTTTGTGAACGGAAAAATCGTAAAGTGGAAGTTTCATTAAATAACTTCGTTGATAAAGATGTGCAGTCGATGCTTCTACCTTTAAACATGTTGCATAATATTCAGTTCTATCCAAAATATTGTATTAAGGACAATTTTATTACTCCAAACAGCCGTATATCGAATTTTATGTCGTTGTGTGCCACAATATTATACATATCGATACAAGCTTATGATTTCTATGAGGTGTCTTTCAACGACAAATCATATGTTTTGAATTATTTGGCGTTCGTCATTTGTAATATCGACTTTATTCTGTTAAGTTTGGGGTTCGTTATGAATTTTTGGCTTACGAATTCTTATAAAAAGGAAAATGTATGGTTTGATTTAAAATTTCAAGAAATTCACAGATTACTCAACAATAAGAACAGTTTCAAACTTTTTATCATTTGTAACTGGTGTACAGTTGTCTTGTTTCTTGTATTCTACATCAGTCCCATTATTGTATTAAATTCCATCCTAAAGATGTCAATTCTCAAAATGTTTGGCGATATAACCATCTTAAGTTTTGACGCCAACATTGTTTATGCTATCAAAGTCATTCAGCTGTTAAAAGATAAAGTTGATCTATGGAGTATTCAAGTTCGTCAGTATCAAAGCGTACAGTATAGAGACAGAGAAGATTATTGTAGAAAGATGTTTCAGGCTTACGTTAATATATTGGACTGTTATAAAATCTATAAAGTTTATTTTCAATTAATGGTGAGTAAAAACCCACCGCTGACTTCGAATATTGTTAAAAATATAACAGAAATCTATCGTATTTCAGATTATTTTTCAAACAACGTACTCGTTTTATAAGTACCTTGCTACTATTCAAACAATAATAGATTCTTTAAAATTTTCATCTGGCGGCCATTTTAATGTAAGTACTAACTAATGTAAGCACTAAAGTTCATAAATTTATGATAATATTAGATGGAATATCTAATATTATCATTAATTTATGAACTTTTGTTGGACCAAGGTGAATTATTACTATAGTGAACGTGCACGAAATTCTAGGTGGCAGCACAGAAGTGTCTGTGTATTTATGATGTATAGGTTTCGAATTTGCAACGCTAGGTGGCACAGCCGATGCCATGCACGTTCCTTATATTCACGTGCACGTAGCTTATAATTGTCTTTGTATGTATTTTATTACTTTTTACAGAATCATGTCATGTTAGCTGTTATACCCTGTGTCATATTGAAAACGTTGACACTTCACGTCACGTTGAACTTACACTGCGAGAAGTTTTACAAAGCTATGTGGAATGTTCAAGATTCATGCGCTCTTATTTTAAACTCAAATTGTACAGGTACCTCTGAGAATTTTTTACCCTCTCGTTTACGTCTCGATTTTTATAATAAGATTAAATTTCTGGAACGTTGATAAAAATAAGTTACTTAACAGTATGGGTCCTGGATTTAGCTGAACAACCCTTATGCAATTTGTTAATTTACATGATCTTACAAATAATAATCATTGTCATCATCAATTAGTAAAAGATATTTCTCAAGCATATCTTATATAGATAGGATTTTTGGGACAGACTATAGATCTCGACATTGCCTCGGTTCATCAAGGCAATAAAGTCTAATAACATTACAGATGCTGAAAGAAGGTTATGCAAGAATGTTAAACGCCTACATCGAGCGGCATTCAACAAGCTGGATGCCTATCGGATGGTCTACGTTGATGCTTCTTTACCGTTGAAGTTCATAGCGTTATTAACTCACTATACTTTTGTGTTACTACAATTTGCGTTTCTGTAACTTTACACAATACAAATATTGCTGTGGAGTTTATTGCACCACTTCATCTAACTAAAACACTAGGAAGTAGTGACGGCTTGGGACTGTCTTCATGTTATTTTTGGCGTTAAAATAGTGCTTATTGTCAGCCTAGTTTGAATAAATGTCTTTTGATTTTGATTGTTTCTTTTGTTTTTGTCTTCTTTCTAATATCCATCAAGATTCTTATTTTCTTGTTACAGGCAAGACACAACACCCGTCTGGTGAACTTGACGACATCTTCCGAATACCTCTGAACTTAAAAAAAAATCGAGCTTTAAAAGAGCGCTATTTGAATATTCTCAAACATGTTTTTTTAGGTTGCATAGTTTTCGAATTTCACAAAAAAAAATTAAAACCACTCCCCCCTCTCTTATCTCCATAGTTTGCTTAGAGAAAAATCTGAAATGATTCTATGTGATAGGAGTTTATGTAAAGATTACAGAAAAAAATAAAATAATGTTTCTATAAATAGCACACTTTTTCAAAAATCATGAACCAAAATTACATTAGTTCCACTATCGGTCAAGAGATGGCGCTGATCTAAAACTGCAATGTTAAAATTTTCTGACGAATTTATGAAAATATAAAAACATTTTATGATGATGGACGGACGGTCAGACGGTCGATGGAGCAGACATGTGTTAGAGTCCGCGTATGGGCAAACGTAGTGTGGGACGCCCTGCGGCACGATGGATTGATGATTTAAAGAAGGTGGCTGGCAGCGGATGGATGCGGACTGCTCTAGACCGGGACGGTTGGCGCTCTTTGGGGGAGGCTTACGTTCAGCAGTGGACGGCAATTGGCAGAAATGATGATGAGGATTTAAAAAAAAAGTATTTTTCATTTGTTATATAGGATATTTCAGAAGTGATCATATTTAAGTTTGATGACAGTCAAGCAATCAGTGATGAACTGCAATAAATGCCATTAACTGCATCAGTCAGCTTGAAAAGTATATTTTGTGAAACTTTTTGCTCGTTTTATGCGGTGGAACTTTTTAATACATTTTTATTAAGGATGAGAAATCATTAAATGATTCCTCCCACTTTGGGCAGAGTAGAAAGGAGTGACAGACTTACTCACTATCATGGTATCCGTGTTCCTCCTAATGCTCTTTGCATCCCAGGGCCGCGGTGAGTCTTTTGAACAAATTCCGTTACCCTCGCAATTTTTTGATACCTTCAAGTCTTTTTTTTGCAATTATTTCTATACTGTATATATATCAGATACAGGACATCGCACTATAAAATAAATAATTACGTCCACGAAGTTCTGAAACACCCTGCATAACACTATTGCACTGGTACTATGTAAGTCACTAGTTTATGAATAATTGTAATAGCACTTGTGCTACAATTATATTAAGTTTCTAAGAAAAGGGCGACGGCACTTTTTCGAGCTCGTGGATTGAACTACTGTACTAACCAAATGAAATCAAAAATATACCTAATATTCCTTATATAGTGGTTTCGTCCATAGCGGCCTCAGAAATTTGAAATAAGAATGCAATATTCGTAAAAAAAATCCCATTCAAATCCCGAAAAACTACTAAAAACGCTCAGAATAAACTTTAAATTTCTCCTTAATACATTAATATTATTACGAAAAATTTATACAAAAACAAACCTTATTTCAAAAGAAATAAAATTGTAATAAATATTCATTAAATCAATTAATAATAAACTCACGTAATTTCAACTGTATAATTTCAGCCACACACACACACATACACACTTTTGTGTTTTCATGTGTTTTATGTAGTCAGCAGTTTTGTGAGTGAAAACGCAATTCTGTGGTAGGGCTCTTAAAATTCTAAATTCTAAAATCGGGAGTTTGTGTAAATAAGGGAAACAAAACGCTTTCATTTGTTTCTCCCTAATTTGAGTCCTTGAAGGAGTTTCTAATAAATTTAGACGTAATAATTCATTTCTTTCGTTAACTTTGTACGTACGAGAGTCGGCATTAAAGGGTGGTTTCATGTTTTTTTTTATATTTATTTAATTCAGTACTTATGGAGGTTGTCTGGTAACCGCTGTAACTGGGTCGTCGACGTCATACAGGTAATCGCTACATGTAAAATACCTACTGGTATTCAGATGTATCTGGTTCGACTGGAAGCCGATCCCAAGTAGTGGTGATGATGATTGCGGCTGATGAAAGATTTCCAGAATCAAGATTCTATGAGTGAGCTCCAGATCACCACTGAGAGTCCTATACGAACTACGTGTAATTTGCTTTATTAAAAAATACAGCAATAATTCATAAAAAAATGCCTCAGTTTACGAAGAATATCTTTCTAGGGCAAGATAACAAATAAGTATTTACCTCTCGTAACTCTCCAGGGCGCGCACAGGATTATAACAGGAGTTGCTGGAACATTGCATAGCCGTTACTGTTACACTGAACCAAGTTTGTGTCCCTGAAGACGTGCTGAAGGCTGACGACAATTGCTTCGCTTTGAGTTACAGACAACGGGGATTATACTTTGTTGTTAAAGTGTCTATTCTTCTTTGTATCTGTAAAGATACAGAGAGAAAATAATATCATTTAAAAAATTATATAATTTGATCAATATTATAAAAGATAATGAGAAAATAATATCATTATAAAAAATAATGATATTATTTAAATAAAAAATATTTGAATAAAAATCTACATCAATAAATGCCTAGATATTTGAAAGATGCTACTAAAAAATAATGATTTTTGGAAAACAAATAAAATCGCAGAAAAACTATAGAAGTTACACACTTATTAAGTAATTCTTCTATCATTGTATTTTACTGTTTCTTGTCTTTTCGCAAGGTTTATTTATTTATATTAAAAATAAAATTTTATACTGTGGAAAAATGTTGAAAGGTTTTGGGTAACGTATTAAAAAAATTCAGTCAAATGCGGCATTTGACTGGACTTTTTTTTATTCAAGGGATAAGTCCCTTGAACTAATCCGATACGTAAATAGGGTCATCCAACATTACTTATCTTGAAAGAACGCTATTTGCATATTCCCAAACATTATTTCTTTTTTTAGGTCTCTTAGGTTTTCGTCTTTTGACAAAAAATGTTAAATTTTTATCGGTCCCCGGCCCTTTACTCCAAAATTAGCGAAATCAGAGACTTATCTGAAATTATTCTATGTGATAGAAGTTTATGTAAAGATTACAGGAAAAATAAAACGATGTCTATAAATAGCACACTTTTACAGAAATCATCAACAAAATTTCCTTTAGTTCCACTATTGGTCAAGAGATGGCGCTGATCTAAAACTGTAATATAAATCGCAGTTTTAAAACTCCCTGACGTTTATAAGCCTCGCCAAAGAAAATTTAAAAACATTTGACTATTTATATGATGGTATGGAACCCTCGGTGCGCGAGTTCGACTCGCTCTTGACCGGTTTTTTTTTCGGATGGGAAATATTCAAATGTTTATGTGAAAATCAAATGACTCTTCCCGCTCTGAGCGGAGTGGAAGGGAGTGTCAGTCTCTTACTGACTAAAACCCGTGTTTGTTCCTACAATTGTCCTTTGCATTCCTGGGCCACAGTGACTCTTTCAAACATTTTCACAACAAGGTCTTCACCTGCTCATAATATTGTCACCAGGTGGCGGTAGTTCTTCCTCTTCACTGTTTTTCTCGCGTACATATTACCATTACATAGGACTGGAACGGTCTGCGAAAAAAATACAACTGTCCATCACTTTAGGTGTGTGATGATTTGAATTAATTCATCATTACAACACCTTTGTGTTTTATATATAACACACAATTCATATATAACATACTTTTTTCTTTTCTTGTTGTACCAAATAAATCTTGAATATAATATGTACCAATTTTCTTCTACAATAGATATTACTGTAATGTGGTGGACATTACAGTAATTTGCAACTGCAAGAGTGCCTGTCCATTTGCGTGGAGCGAGACAGTGGAGCGGAGAAACATGACAAAATATGTGTAGTCAAATGTCTGTAACCCATGTGGTGCGGAGATTTTATGCAATTCTATTGGTTAAGATTTTTCCGTTTCTCCGCTCCGCTGCCTCGCTCCGCTGTAACGGACACCTGTCCATTGCAGCGGAGCGAGGCAGCGACGCTTTAGAGTACCTACTCTAAAGCGTGATTATCGCTTTGTACTACGTTTTTGACTGTTCTATAACAAAAAACTTATATGGGTACAATCTAGCTGACTTTAAAATAAAATTGCAAAAATAAATGCAGTCTTAAAAGGTACAATGCGTTTATCTTTCATTTTAAACAGCAAAGCAAGAAATAAAGATAACCCTGTGAGTCTAACAGACTGAACGTGAATTACTCAACAATGTTTTGGGCACAAAGCCAAGCTTTACAACAAGTATTTCTAAAACTCACAGTTTTGTCGAATAACTACTAGACTGTTTTAGTACAGAGATAAATTTAAAATGAAGTTAATAAGGCTGTTTGTGTATGTGAGTTTGTATGCTTGTGAACGCACGATACAGGAGAAATACCAAAGTATTAAAAAAAATGGTAACAACTAATGAAAAAAAAAGCGAAAAGAAAATTAGCGAAAGTGATTATTTCTATGTGTTTGCTAAGTTTTCATTATTAAATTAATTATTTAATTAAATTTAATGCGCAAAGGTACAATGGTGTACAATATACGACATGTAAGGTGTCTTCCGTCTTTGCATTCTCTACCGGTCAACCAAGGGTGGTCAAGAGATAACATGTCAGATGCATTTACATGATTATGCAAAAAGTCTAAAAAAAAATTGAAATAACTAGACCGATTTAATTCTTTTAATTCTTTTTAGGAATCCGAACAAAAAACGGAACCCTTATAGGATCACTCGAAATTTCGAGGTTGAAATTTGGTATACATATGAACTTCTGTGACCAAAACACGGACTTGTTACGTAAATTATTATTTTTTTAGTATGGGGTCACTTTTGGGGGTCTAACTAGAACATTTCAAAAAAAATTTTTTGAACAATTTCGTGTGACATCAAATGAAGGGGCTCACTGTAAGAGTTTTATTTATTTTTTTCTTTTTTTTTTAAATAAATGGGTTTGAAGTTATTCAAGAAATTAGACGAATAATGACCATTCCCCTATATGTATATCTTCGAAACTACTGAGCCTAAAATTTTGAAAAAAATGGATATAATAAGAAGAGTTAAAATTACATGTTAAAAAAATTAAATTCGTTCGGAAACCTTTGTACGCGAGTCCGACTCGCACTTGGCCAGTTTTTGAACATGCAGGTTGTTTGCGTATACTTTTTCCTATTTACTTATCTAAAATCAAAGGCTTTTACTTCACCAAGTAAATAAATAGACACACACCGCGAACTCATCCTAACTGGTTGGAACTCCATTTAACTTTTTCGATTAAGGCCTTCTTCACACCAACATTAATCTTATTGGTGATGCCGTCAAATATCAGTGGCATTGGTTTGAGTGGAGCCTTATTTAAAAGTTATCAATCATTTTTATGGAGCTCGGAAGTTCTACAATAGGTGCAGATCTCGAGGGGAAGTTATTCAGGCCAAAAGCTTTCGTATCGTAATCATACTGGATTTAATACTCTTTGATAGTACTATCCGCCAGTACTGGCTGCTAGTATTCATTTCAAACTACAGAGGTAAAGAAGACATAAATATTTGTACCTTTAAAAAGGATTTAGTCTAGTTGATTCGAAAAAAATTGGCTGTGACAGATAGGCGAGTAAGGGTTCCGTAATTTCATACGGACGTTCTGAATTCTAAAAAGCAAAAAGTCAGCCAAGTTTTTTTGTTATTCTTCTGATTTATTATGAAAATGTTACCCGAACAATATGACAAGACTTTTGCTTTAAAAGGAGAATAAATAACCGTTTGGTACACGCACGTTCTCAGATTTGGCGACAGTCCAACTGCTGTCGACGTGCCACATCTTTACTTCGATATTCTGTTAGTAAATCATGCTTTTCATCAGTATTCCTTTTTAGTAAAAGTTCTCTGTATCCGTTTTTAAACAACGGACAACTTTTAATAAGGGACCAAACGCGAAATCGCGAAAAAAAATCGACTGCCCCATGTATTTATATGCGCATAACTCGACGATGTACAATGACCCCTTAAGAGGTGTTGCGTTTATTATGTTACACATTGTATAAGCTTACTTAGAACTGATTTAGAAAAGAAGAATGCCACTAGTAGGAATCACTGTCGAAGAGCACTGTCGCAGAGCACTGAAGAGTACTGTCGGAGAGCACTATTAACAAAAGGAGACCAATGGCACACAGCACTGGCAGGATAGCCAGACACCATTGGCATGATCGACAAAGCTGGCAGAGCGCCCTGGCAGACAATTAGCAGACAATACTGACAGACTTCACTTGCAGGCTGCACAGGCTCATAGCGTACTTGCATGAGACACTGGTAGACAGTACTGGCAGTTCTTCTTATCGTGTGGGCAGTAAAGTCTAACGACCCCACACAACCTAATGTCAGAGTTTCTAAACCGCCTCAAGGGTCTCTGACATGGTTTATTTGACGACCGCCATTTTGCGGCCGGGACCATCGGCTTGTAAGTGCTATCCGAAGCACGGAATTATCTTTTTATAAGACAATCAGATGATTCAAGCGTGAAATGTCCTAGCCAAATGCTTCTCGTGAGAATCGAACCCACGACCACCGGGTTATAAGGCAAACGCATAAGCCACTCGACCACGGAAGCAGTTATGAGGCAGATGTACTAGAGGTTAGCACTGGCCTGCAGTAAAAGAGACAGTAATGTAATGGATTGTGTCACCTTCCTGATCGTTAACGAGCACATTATTATTTATCCAGTGTAACCCCTCTCCGGGAAAGCCCGTAGCTTCCTGTGTCACCCGGGGACAACGCTGTGTTATGTCATATCAGGTTTTCTTCATCCCGCGGGACTTGGATGCGGTAAATGTGATATTTTCCTAGCAAACTGGTTTTTGGGATGTTTTATTCCTTGTATTTTGAGAATGGATACCTGAGGGAATATAGTGGTGATTTGTTCTTTCCATGCATTTGGCGTTTAATTTTGAAATGGGATTAGGAATCAAACATACGTGTAAGTTGTCAGGTTGCTAGTCAAAAGGAAATATGGTTCTTTTTTTTAATAGTGAAGGTTTTTTTAGAATTTATGGATATTAGCTACTCTTTCACGCAAAAACTACTGAATGCATGAATGGTGTTGGCACACACATCAATAGTTTATAATACTAATCAATGTATATAAAATAAATAAAATAAAAATAACTGATTGACACAGTGAGTGAGTGACTGACTGACAACGCACAGCCGAAACTTCTGGTCGTAGAAAGTTGAAATTTGGCATGTAGGTTCCTAGGAGAGTAAAGTGTAGAGCAACGGGAAAAGTCGGAATATTAAATTAAATTAGGATATTAAAACGGATATTGAATTGGGATGATTCCTGACGAAAATAAGATAAACCGCTGGCGCTAGTATCATAATATTTAACAATTCCAGTGTTGACATTAATTCAAAAAAATCAGAAATCTACGTATCTACCAAATATAATAAGCAAAAAGTAAACTGACTTCTACATTCGAAAAACCGGATTTCCCTTTTAAAAGAGTTAACATAACTGGCATATCAAAACCTTGATAGAAGTGCAAGCAAAACGTATTTCCCCGCAAGATTGTGAGAAGAATAGTACGACAGCTGGGCGAGTGCCAATCTGCAGATCCATTTATGTTACTAAATACATTTACATTTTGTGCCTCAACATGGAATATGCAAGTTATATATGGAAGTTGACGAATCAGAATTTTATGTAGGTACAACGTTGTGGTATGCTTCTATTAGTATTTTAAAACTATTATAAAAGGTAATCATTGATTCTAGAAAAGCATCTTGAGGAAAAATTAACACGGGGTTGGATTCAGAAGAAATTAAAGTAAAAAATTACGAGTAGAAACATTATTGAGAAAGTTCTTTAAGTGTAGCGGTTTCGCAGATAATAAAAAGTTAGATTTAACCGAATACTAAGTTCCTTTAAAGTTTTTTAAATCTCAGCTCATGTCAAGCACAACATGCTGAATGCTTTAGAAGAAATATTGTTATGTTGTTTGCTACTAAATAGTGGGACTCGACAAGATGACCTTTGTTTAATCCATTGGTTTCTTTAAAATGCATACTAGTCAAGTGATGTCCAATAGGTTTTAAGTTATGCTGGAGTTGTGTCACCCTTTTATTTTGCTAAATTGGCTCACACACTGCCGATTATTATTAGATCTAGCAAATAACTTTTTCTTGCGGACACAGCAACCTCATACGTTTTTAGGCATCAGTTATTGCATAAGACACTTAGACTTTTTAGCCATCAGTAAACGAATTTCCGTAATCGAACCAATCATCATGTGCCTAGCCTTTTCCAAACTGTATTGTGGTTGGCTTCCAGTCAAACCAGATTTAGCTGAATACCGGTATTTTACATGAAGCGGTTGCCTACCAGACCTCCACAACCCATTAACTGGGTAACACGGTACTTCTTGGCAAGACTGGAGTCAGATTAACTGGCTTCTGATTATCCGTAACGACTGCCAAAGATCTACAAAAGACAGCCGGGATCAACTGCTTAACGTGCTTTCCGAGGCACGGAGGAAACTCGGTATGTTAAGATGTTCACCAATCCACAGACCAACCTTGGCAAGCGTTGCTTAACCTAGAAGATCGACCCGTGCGGCTGTTATTATCTAGGCACGAGCTAATCTAACCAGTAATCGAACCAGTAATTCTAGAGATATATCTTCTATACTAACCCTATTTAAGTGGAAATTGAATGTAGAGTGTACCTCATGTAGAAACAAACTGTAAGATTTTCTAAAAGAAACAAACTTCGTCATCCGAAAAACTTGAAATCACCAATAAAATAAAAAAAAACTGTCATTCAGTTACATCTGTGTGGTCTGATGGAGCGAAGTTGACCTAGAATGAATTACAACATTAAGTAAAATAGAGGCTTTTTTGGCTTCATGAAGTTGTAAAAGTCCCAAGTTGGTAAGCGGCTCTGAACAAGTTTCAGATGAAGAAAGTTTTTTTTTTTTGTATTTCGTAACTTCTTTTTGTACACCTACTTTGACGTAGGTGTAATCGGATATTTGCAAACTCCGAAACGTTGTCAAAGTCAAAGTATTTATTAGTGCTTTTTGGTGATACAATAGGTCTTATAATTAGGCTATGGTAACTCAAAAAACTACCACAGGGCATAATTTAGGAAAATAAAATCGATATTACATACAAATTAGCATAAATTTAAATAATGAGAATAAAATAAAATAAAAGTTCTAGATATATGGTTTCTAATATATCCGGGACTTATTGAGAAAAATGATGAAGATGATGATAGCGGCTGATAGGACAGAATGGAAGAAAAAAACATGTGGCGCCAACCCCAAGTAACATGGGATAATGGCAGGAAGATGGTGATGATAGAGAAAAATGAGTTGACAATTTCACGCGATAATTTACAATCTTGCGGAGTTTCCGTGACATAGGCAAATCATAGAGAGGCTGTAAAAAAACTGGCCAAGTGCGAGTCGGACTCGCGGGCAAAGGGTTCCGAACGAATTTTTTTTTTTAACATGTTATTTTAACGCTACTTTTTAATTTTTTTATTTGTGATGGGTTTGCTCTTGACTCTAGTCTAGGTCAGAGATGACAGAGACAAAGTCTACGATGTTTCGACAAACGTATGTGTTTGGCATGGTCCTTAAACTCAAGATTTTTTTTCGAACTTGCCATTATAGTCAAACAAATTTTATATGAATAAAGTGAGAAGAGAGCTTTGAACACTTATAAAACAACTCGAGCATCCTCTTACCCACAGAACTTGAGACTCTTAACCTTTTTCTGAGTAGGTGAATGAGGGGCGATCTTGGGTCAAAGAAAATGTGGTTTTATCAAGTTAACCTAGTGTTGTAAACAATATGCATTGGTTGGTCAAAATAAATTAAATAAAAAAACGATTCTTCTTATAAAAATACAAATTTTCTGTCTATAATATTTATGAGATCACTAAGCCTCCTACCAACGGAACCCTATCACTAAGCCTCCGCCGTCCGTTTATCCGTCCGTCCGTCTGTCTGTCAGCGGACTATATCTCAATAACCGAAATAGGTAGACAGTTGAAATTTACACTGATTTTGTATTTCTATTGCCGCTACAACAAAAAATAATAAACACTAAGGGATATGGTACGGAACATTCGTGTGCGAGTCCGACTCGCACTTGGCCAGATTTTTATGTCAATATATTAACACTTTAAAAATCAAACTTTTGGCAAGTAGTTCAGTAGGTAATAGGCTTTTCGGCCTAATAGGAGTCTTATGGGTTCCATATAGGATTAAACACTTTATGCACCACTTTTCATAAAATTACATTTATTTATTATTTATTTATTCCTTCATTTATTTATTTTTACATTGTTACATTTACCTACTTAGTTTCGGGTAAGAATGAAGAATTTGCTTATCACTTTTAGTGCGAAGCACTCAACATATGTCTACACGCACCCACGATATAGGAGAAATTCCTAGTGTGTGGCAACGTTTTTTTTAAAAAAAAATAAAAAGAAAGAGAAAAGATATGGGTCGAACGATAATTCGTTCCTGTGCCCACAACCCGCATCCGAGTCGTCGTTTTAAGTAGCTATAGATGACTTGTGTGCATGCGCGGATTGTGGGCACACGGAGGAATTATTGTTCGACCCATATTTTGAGTGCTTGGCACTAAAAGATAGATAGATAGATAGATAAAACATTTATTTGGAACAAAGGAAGAAACACAACACACAAGCACAGTTAAAAGTGTTATGTATTTCTTATCAACATCACCAATAAATGAACCGAACTAATTTCATTTGAGAAATATCTACCAAAAATCTATTTCTCACCCCAAATATCTAACTCCATTCATTCCTACATTAATTAATTTTATCAGCTATCCTGTAACCACACTGCCGCAGTGCGGTAGCTCGGAAATATTTACATTGTTCACACTGTGTTCGCATGTCGCTGCAGTTAGCAAGTTACACTGCTGAATATGTATAACAAAGCTTTGTTTTGCCCACGGTTTGCCCATGTAATGCCAGAGTATTGCCTGAGCATTGCCCGCGTATCACCGAGATGTTTGCCCACGTTTTGGTAGACCAGTTCCTGTTAGCTGATTGGCCTGGATTGGATCAATGTCAACAGATATATGCTAGTAAATTGTGGGGTGGGAAATCATGGTTTGTATTGAAACGATCTTGATAAACTTATGTTGAAGAGAAAATTGTTATAACATCAAAGTGGAAAGGATATTTAACACTTATAACAAGAAATAGTATAGTCCGGACGATTGGGCGCAGTGGTTGAGCGATGGGCTGTTGCGTTGTATGTCACGGGTTCGATTTTCGAACGTAAAAAAAAATATTTGTATGCCCTACAAATAGTTGTTCCGGTTTATATGTTCGTAAACGCGCCCACGATACTGGAGAAATTCTTATGGTAGGCGCCAGATAAACCAGCAATAAAGTACATTGACCTTTCCCTAATATCCCTTTGTAGATACCCGAACAATATTTTATTTTTTTATAACGAAAACTGTTAGTTAAGAGTTTTTAATAATAAATTACGAACAGTTTTCCATTACTTTTTTTATTTTTTGGGTTTGTTCTTGACTCTAGCCTGGGTCAGAGATGACAGAGACCAAGTCTACGATGGAGCGAGCTTACCCAGAAGGAGCTTGTTCACTCTATCTAACTTTGAAGAGATTAGGGTTGTAAGCGTTCGGAAACACAGACGCAGGTAGAGAGTTCCACTCCTTTGCTGTGCGCATTATAATTACTAGAGAAATGTAGAGTTGTTGAATTTAAGAAAGTCAATAAATGTGTGTGAGTCAATGACCGTTATTGTACGTTTGACTGGTGCCTACCATAGTGCAAGGCAACTGCCTTTTTATTTGCCTGTGTATGAAATAGTCCAGTCATTTGGTGCTCTTTGGAGGGTTTACCTGGATATCCGGTAATATTAATTTTGAGTCCCGTAATTTTATGGTACCCAGAACTTCAAAATTACTTGAAATCGGTCTAGTTATTTCAATTTTTTTTTGACTTTTTGCATAATCATGTAAATGCATCTGACATGTTATCTCTTGACCACCCTTGGTTGACCGGTACAGAATGCAAAGACGGAAGACACCTGACATGTCGTATATTGTACACCATTGTACCTTTGCGCATTAAATTTAAATAAATAATTAATTTAATAATGAAAACTTAGCAAACCCTTAGAAATAATCACTTTCGCAAATTTTCTTTTCGCTTTTTTTTTCATTAGTTATTACCATTTTTTTAATACTTTGGAATTTCTCCTGTATCGTGCGTTCACAAGCATACAAACTCACATACACAAACAGCCTTATTAACTTCATTTTAAATTTATCTCTGTACTAAAACAGTCTAGTAGTTATTCGACAAAACTGTGAGTTTTAGAAATAGTTGTTGTAAAGCTTGGCTTTGTGCCCAAAACATTGTTGAGTAATTCACGTTCAGTCTGTTAGACTCACAGGGTTATCTTTATTTCTTGCTTTGCTGTTTAAAATGAAAGATAAACGCATTGTACCTTTTAAGACTGCATTTATTTTTGCAATTTTATTTTAAAGTCAGCTAGATTGTACCCATATAAGATTTTTGTTATAGAACAGTCAAAAACGTAGTACAAAGCGATAATCACGCATTAGAGTAGGTACTCTAAAGCGTCGCTGCCTCGCTCCGCTGTAATGGACAGGTGTCCGTTACAGCGGAGCGAGGCAGCGGAGCGGAGAAACGGAAAAATCTTAACCAATAGAATTGCATAAAATCTCCGCACCACATGAGTTACAGACATTTGACTACACATATTTTGTCATGTTTCTCCGCTCCGATGTCTCGCTCCACGCAAATGGAGAGGCACCCTTGCTGTTGGGTGGACATTACAATAATATCTATTGTAGAAGAAAATTGGTACCTATTATATTCAAGATTTATTTGGTACAACAAGAAAAGAAAAAAGTATGTTATATATGAAGTGTGTGTTATATATAAAACACAAAGGTGTTGTAATGATGAATTAATGCAAATCATCACACCCCTAAAGTGATGGACAGTTGTATTTTTTTCGCAGACCGTTCCAGTCCTATGTAATGGTAATACGTACGCGAGAAAAACAGTGAAGAGGAAGAACTACCGCCACCTGGTGACAATATTATGTGCAGGAGAAGACCTTGTTGTGAAATTGTTCGAAAGAGTCACCGCGGCCCTGGAA
The DNA here is from genome assembly GCA_947578705.1 of Lacanobia wlatinum. Classification (NCBI taxonomy): domain Eukaryota; kingdom Metazoa; phylum Arthropoda; class Insecta; order Lepidoptera; family Noctuidae; genus Lacanobia; species Lacanobia wlatinum. Next base: position 26,112,806 of record OX388038.1, read on the forward strand.
TGCAAAGGACAATTGTAGGAACAAACACGGGTTTTAGTCAGTAAGAGACTGACACTCCCTTCCACTCCGTTCAGAGCGGGAAGAGTCATTTGATTACTAACATTTGAATATTTCCCACCCGAAAAAAAAAAACTGGTCAAGAGCGAGTCGAACTCGCGCACTGAGGGTTCCATACCATCATATAAATAGACAAATGTTTTTAAATTTTCTTCGGCGAGGCTTCTAAACGTCAGGGAGTTTTAAAACTGCGATTTATATTACAGTTTTAGATCAGCGCCATCTCTTGACCAATAGTGGAACTAAAGGAAATTTTGTTGATGATTTCTGTAAAAGTGTGCTATTTATAGACATCGTTTTATTTTTCCTGTAATCTTTACAAAAACTTCTATCACATAGAATAATTTCAGATTATTTTTTGTTAAAAGACGAAAACCTAAGAGACCTAAAAAAAGAAATAATGTTTGAGAATATGCAAATAGCGTTCTTTCAAGATCAGTTATGTTGGATGACCCTATTTACATATCGGATTAGTTCAAGGGACTTAACCCTTGAATAAAAAAAAGTCCAGTCAAATGCCGCATTTGACTGATTTTTTTTAATACGTTACCCAAAACCTTTCAACATTTTTTCACAGTATAAAACTTTATTTTTAATATAAATAGATAAACCTTGCGAAAAGACAAGAAACAGTAAAATACAATGATAGAAGAATTACTTAATAAGTGTGCAACTTCTATGGATTTTCTGCGATTTTATTTGTTTTCCAAAAATCATTATTTTTAGTAGCATCTTTCAAATATCTATCTGTTCAAACCCGGTACCTTTGGGTATGCAGACGACAGCACTGTTGCTGAGAGATACGTGGCCGACGCACGAGCTGGTGGGTTGCAGATCCGGTCTCTCCGGGAGGCTATGGTTAAGCGCTTGAACGTGTCCTTACAGGCTGTATCTGAATGGGGCGATGCCAGTCTGGTCACGTTCAATGCTGCTAAGACCCAAGCGTGTCTATTTTCCGCCAAAAGGAGCCAATTCCAACCAGTTCCATCTTTCCGAGGTGCAACCCTGCCGATAACCGACCAACTTAAGCTTCTTGGGATTACATTAACATCTACCCTCATTTTTGGCCCTTTCATAGAGGCAAAAGCTCAAGTGGCTGCAAAGAAGTTGGGGATCCTAGCAAAGGTGAGACGTTACTTCACGCCGGAACAGCTGCTCGAACTCTATCAAGCGCAAGTTCGATCGTGTATGAAGTACTGCTCTCATCTTTGGGACGGATCTGCCAGATACCAGCTTGATACCTTTGAGTCAATTGAGAAACGATCGAGCCAGGAAGATCATCGGCAATGAAAGGCTCGTTGCGACGGTCTTGAGCATCGACGGCGAGTTGCTGGCATTTATTGATGTAGATTTTTTATTCAAATATTTTTTATTTAAATAATATCATTATTTTTTATAATGATATTATTTTCTCATTATCGTTTATAATATTTATCAAATTATATAATTTTTTTAAATGATATTATTTTCTCACTGTATCTTTACAGACACAAAGAAGAATAGACACTTTAACAACAAAGTATAATCCCCGTTGTCTGTAACTTAAAGCGAAGCAATTGTCGTCAGCCTTCAGCACGTCTTCAGGGACACAAACTTGGTTCAGTGTAACAGTAACGGCTATGCAATGTTCCAGCAACTCCTGTTATAATCCTGTGCGCCCTGGAGAGTTACGTGACGTAAATACTTATTTGTTATCTTGCCCTAGAAAGATATTCTTCGTAAACTGAGGCATGTTTTTATGAATTATTGCTATATCTATACTAATATATAAAGCTGAAGAGTTTGTTTGTTTGTTTGTTTGCTTGAACGCACTAATCTCAGGAATTACTGGTCCGATTTGAAACATTCTTTCAGTGTTAAATAGCCCATTATTGAGGAAGGCTATAGGCTATACATCATCATGCTAAGACCAATAGGAGCGGAGCAGTAATGAAAATTGTGACGCAGACGAACTTGCGCGGGTCAACTAGTTTTTTAATATAGCAAATCACACGTAACTCGTATAGGATTCTCAGTGGTGATCTGGAGCTCACTCATAGAATCTTGTTTCTGGAAATTTTCATCAGCCGCAATCATGACTGACTGGTAGAGAATGCCTTTGGCATTAAGTCCGCCTATGTACATTTGTGTGCTGAAAGTGTTATATAAATAAATAAATCATCATCACTTCTATTTGGGATCGGCTTCCAGTTGAACCAGATACATCTGAATACCAGTAGGTATTTTACATGTAGCGATTGCCTGTATGACGTCGACGACCCAGTTACAGCGGTTACCAGACAACCTCCATAAGTACTGAATTAAATAAATATAAAAAAAAACATGAAACCACCCTTTAATGCCGACTCTCCTACGTACGTAAATAAAAATAAGTTGTTTCCCCGAGAAGCGACAAGCGCACCGCTTTATATGGAGGTCTATAAACCGGAGCGGCGGCGCGGGACGGCTCGTAAACGATCCGGTGTCGGGACCGTGGACAAGTCCATGATATAGGTACACGGAGAGGGTCAAAGACGACGAGATTGGAAGAAAGAAAGGTCGAAGAAGTTATGAGTTTCCTATTAAGCTGTGGCTCTGAACTAGAATTTCTGTTTTATAATCTGTGAAAGTAAGTAGTACGGAAACATATTTACAAATTGCCGTAAAACACGCAAAACAATTCGTGTTCGAAGATGCCCTCGATTAAGTAAAAGTATAGGGCAGTTTGCCGAGCAGTGGTGGCCGAGTGGTAACGGCCCCGACTTACGAGTTGTAGGTCGCGGGTTCAAACCCAGCCAGGCACATTACTGTGTGTAATTTATTTCATCACCACTGCTCTCAAAACGGTGAAGGAAAACATCGTGAGGAAACCGGCATGTCCTAGAACCAAAAATTCGAAGACATGTGACATTCACTAACCCACATTGGGCCCGCGTGGTGGATTACAGCCCATTCCCTCTCCTAGAGAGGAGGCCTGAGTCCCAACAGTGGGAACATTATAAGGCCGACTATGCTATGCTATAGGTCAGTTTTAGCAGGTATAGAGGTAGGAACTCAGTTACTGGGAATCCAATATCAACTTCAACCGACAAATAAACGTGTTAATCAAACCACTTAGCTTCTCCAATTGATTACTTCAATCAATTTGTACAACCTTGTCCCGACTACGGACGTCACGGTTGGCGCAGTAGTTGAGCTATTGACTGCTGGGCTGCGTGCCGTGGGTTCGTTTCCCGCACGAATCTAATATTTGTATGGCCTACAGATATTTGATCCCGGTCTGGCTGTTTGTGTTTGTGAGATTATTATGTAGGTAAACGCACCCACGAAACAGAGAAATTCCTTGTATGGGGTAACGTTTAAAAAAAAGCTATGTTGAAGTCGGCTTCCAGTATTTTACATGGAACGCTGGCCTAACTGTGCTCCAAAACCCAGTCCGAGGTAAAAGGGTAATATTGACAAGACTGGTGTCAGATTCTCTGGCGTCTGACTCTCCTTAACGACTGTCAAAGATGTTCAAATGACAGCCGGGACCAACGGCATAAGACGCTTTCCGAGGCATTAAACAAATCAAAATGTGTTTATAAAAATCACTTTTCTCTGTTAATTATTAATTTTGTTACTTTAATCTCTCCTCACGCACTGATGAGAATACTAAAAAGGTAATTTCAATCTATCATTGAATTTTGAACTGGGCTGATTTTTCAATAGTCAAAAAACTTTTATCGAAATATTAAATATGGTACTTTATTTTGTTACTAGTGGGCGTCATGCGGTTTCACCCGCGTAGTTCTCGTTTCCGTGGGAGTACGGGGATAATATATAGCCTATGTTACTCCCTGATAATGTAGCTATATAATGCTAAAAGAATTTTTCAAATCGATCCAGTAGTTTCGGAGCCTATTCAATTCAAGCAAACAAACAAACCTTACTTCTTTATAATATTAGTGTAGATAAAAGTAGTTATTTCTCAAAAGGTTTGGGACTATTTAAAAAATAGGTTAAAAATATTGAATCTTCTGTGATTATCTCTCTTGTGTCTAGTACTACCAGCCCGCATTGCGGGATCGTTTTTATGCACGTTACAATTTTCCGCGGCCGGGACATGTGTTGTGGCTACAGCGGGACGTTCGAGGGACATTGGCGGCCCAAATGTTAGTGTTATGCTAACCACGCTACCATTTTAAATTTGGATTATTTGTGTGGTTGACAACATGTGGTGACAGTTAAAGTCAGTTTGCTTAAAGAGAGGATAGTGGGATTGATGCCAAAAATTGGGCAAAATGCTGCCTTCAGCTGAGCAACATTAAAAAATATTATCTAAAAAGGTAAAAATTAAATAGTTTGCTTGTTTAAAAGAGATAATCACTTGAAAATTTCGCTGCTTGTTGGCTGTTCCGTCCCGGAAAAATTCACGGTTCTTTTGGGGTTTTAAAAAATTAAAATGCAGAGTATTTAATTTTAAATATTTAGTGACTTAATCAAATAAACAACAGGCCACACAATTTTATAAAGATCATTTTATTATTATAAACAAACTTTCTGAATGTGTCCTGAAAACCTGTAATGACTTAGGTCAGTCGTTACATGTTTTCGACAGTCAATAGACTTAAAAATAAAGAAGATAGATATTTATAGAAAAGCTTTTTTATATATTTTATTTATAAATATTCTAAAAAACCGCTAGTAAGCAATTATGGAAAAACTCAAGGATCAGGCGATTTCACTGCTCGGTTGACTTGCGAACAATACACCGAGTATTTTTTTACTTTGTTACCAGAATATTGGTTATTTTTATGACAATGATTTTTTCTTAGCTAGAACCATACGCTCACTCAAATGGTTGTCACTAAAAAAACCGGCCAAGTCCGAGTCGAGGGATCGTTACCTGATCCTAAACCGAAAAAAACACGTTTCTTGTATGGGAACTCCCTTTAATTTTGACGGACGGACGGACAGCGGAGGCTTAATAATAGGGCTCCTTTGGGTACGGAACCTTAAAAAACTGGCCAAGTGCGAGTCGGACTCGCGTGCAAAGAGTTAGATTTTAAAATAATGAAAAAAAAAACATAGTTAAAACCCTCACAGTGAGCCATTCCATTTGATATGTCACACGATATTGATCAAAAAACTTTTTATTTTAATTTTCTTGTTTGGCCCACAAAAGTTAACCCAACACTAAAAATTTAATAGTTGACGTAACATGTCCTTGTTTGGGTCACAGAAGTCCATGTATGTAACAAATTTCAACAGAATCATCCACTGGATCCGGAGAAAACTGGCTGTGACAAACGGACAGACAGACAGACAACCGAGTCATCCTATAGGGGTTCCGTTTTATGTTTGGAACCCTAAAAGTATCGTTTTGCGTCCAAACGACAGTTTGTGAATGTTACGTTATGGGCACAAACAAAACTTGTGTCGATCGTTCTCTCGGGAGCAACTGCGGGGTTAACTTTTATGCCTTTTAGACGACCTAAACATTGTCTAGAGAAAATGCCTAGTTTTGAGTATTTGGGGTTTTGTCTCAGAGCGAGCTTTTATTTGATTGGCAATATTGGTATACGACCATGCAATAAAGACGGTCCGTAATATTAAAAGTAAATTATTTATTTCATATAAATAATAATACAATTTTGTTATGTAGTTCATTTTAATAATACATTTTTTTATCAAAATTAATTAATTGGACCCAAAATATACGCTTAGTAGATCGATGGTTTTCGACAATACAATATACCTACGAATTCAAGCACTTTCAGTATGTTTTGTACCAATGAATTCTCCATAGCTATAGGTATTCATTTCCTTCACTTACTCACTTATAGCTTCAAACGGACTTAGGTCCATAATTATTCTAAGTACTTGTGATCTCACTCAGTCGCCATAACAAAGAAAAACTCTCGATTAGTGTCAATAACAAGCAGTAACTGTCAATATGATTGCTTCGATGTTGGAATTTCACTTAGAATACTACATAAAACTGGTACGACTTTATCACAATTTTAAATAAAAGCTTTGTCAGGGCGGCCATTTAAAATACAGAACCTCATTTAATTTTGTATTGTTTGCATAACAAAATTAAGGGCTACAAAATTTTGTATTAAATTATAAAACCCGCGTCAGATGTGAGCAGATGTCGAATATAATTATTAACGGACTTCCATTTTTGAATTGTTGTCTGTTTGTAATACACGTGGCTTTATGCTATTACTTTTTGTTATTAGTAAGTCGCCAATGTTCGTCCGTGCGTCTATCTGTCAGCGGATTGTATCTCACGAACCGCTAAAATCACGTTCGTTATATGAAGCCCTTTAATATAATGTTTTATTTGTTGCCATAGCGGCAATAGAAATACACACTCTGTGAACATTTCAACTATCTCATACTTATAACGGTTTGTGAGATACAATCTGCTGAAAGATAGACGTACGGACGGACATTGGCGGTTTACTAATAGGGTTCCGTTTGTTACCCTAATACAAAACCCTTAGAATCACTCCAAGGTTGACTAAGCTGTTTTTTCATGATGAGTGTTAAAATGTAATTTGTTGAAAAATATTAGATCACCGCACGCTCAATCGACATCTATCAATTCCCTCATCTTGACGCGACCTCAACAAAGCCTTAATCCAAAACCAACATATTAATAATAATTAATGTATTGACTACTTTGTATTCAGCACTCGTCAATGAATTGGTCACGAAATTCCTTTCGGACAAAAGGACCCATTATCGGCCTTATGGCCTCAGCTATAAGGTTGAAAATTCGTCAACCAATAACTTTCGTAGATGTACACGTAATGTTTCTGTGCTGCGTGCTACTTACGTGAATCAAGTAAATAATTCTATTTTGACTGGATTCAGATTACAACCAGATAATTACAATGTTAATTTAATTAAATGATTATCTATACTAATATATAAAGCTGAAGAGTTTGTTTGTTTGTTTGTTTGCTTGAACGCGCTAATCTCAGGAACTACTGTCCGATTTGGAAAATTCTTTCAGTGTTAGATAGCCCATTTATCGAGGAAGGCTATAGGCTATATATCATCACGCTAAGACCAATAGGAGCGGAGCAGTAATGAAAATTGTGACGCAGGCGAAGTTGCGCGGGTCAGCTAGTTGGCTATATTTGTAGTAACACACAACATACAAAAATTGAACTTTCAATACAAATTAATCAACATTTTTGTAGGGTACATGTTAATGCAGGTGAGCAAACTTTGTATTTGCAGCTAAGGCGGAATAAACGCCGATTAGATACTGCAGTGACAAATGCTCAAGTTTATTTTATATTACCGAAAGCTTAGAAACTAATAAAAACTTGAATCATAAACCTAATGTTTTGCGGTAAAATATTTGTAAGAAATGGCTCTCAGTTTGGTTTTGTTCGAGAGCTAGTATAGCAAAGTGGATTAAAAAAAGAATAGAATAAAAGTAATATTTGATAGGCTACGAGATAGCTGGCTACGGCGTAGCTCGTTCACTGCTGCGGCGTAGCTTGTTCTGTGCTACGTCGTAGCTCGTACTCGAGCTATGGCATTGATTGACAATGTAGTGCAACAAGAGTGCCAATTCTACTTATTTTCAAGCAACTTTTGCATTCACATCTCAAGCGCAAACTGTCAAAAATGTATAAAGATAAAGGCTTTTTTCACAGTTTGCGACTGACATGCGAATGCGAACGTTATTTAAAAATTAGTAACCGTCCGTCCGTTTAGTAATTAGTAAAAAAAAAAGTTATTAGTAAATGGTTTCAAAGTTTAGTCTGTCAAACTATGCTAGTTTCGTTAAAATACTATACTTATTGTCTGAATCTATTTAAAATAATAATAATAAAATAAATAAAATAATAAATAAATAAAATGGAATACATTTTAGACATTGATTGTTCCAGAGATAGGAATGCGACTGAACTGGTTTTTTATACCTTTTCATTTTTAGTGTTTAGCTACGCTGTATGCATTTTGGTATGATTGATTGCATATTCAATCGTTCAACCCATTCCATTTTAATAAATATTTGGCATGTAATGTGAATGTATAAATTTTCGAACATACTGACGTTAGGTCAGTATGTTCGAAAATTTATATTAAAAGCCTCTAATTAGAAAACTAATGAAACAGTATATAATTCGATACTGCTGATACATATAACAGCTTCTAGAATTAAACAAATAAATATGCGTGTTTGAATTAACGACCACGCAGCAAAATAAACAGTGGAATAGACTAATCAGTAATCACCTAACTGTGTGTTTATCTCAATTCGATTAGTTAGATTAGTTCAATTCAAATTGAAGCAAATTGTTTGTTTATTTTACTATATATAGGTTGCTTTGTTTATTGAATTCATTATTCATTTTAGTACCAATACATTGGGTACGTAATGAATTTAATAACACCAACCCACCTAAATTAAAATTAGTAAAATTCTTTGGATTAAAAAGTTAGACTCGCAGTCAGACGTTCATCCGTTTGAAATATAATAACTTTACTATCTTGAAACGGTCAAGCACAGTTTTAAAAATTGTACACTCATATTTTGTCGGCATGGTTAAGTCCCATAGGAGCCTTTCGCCTGCGACATTCCAGATAGAAAACCCAATCACAATTTTCAGACCCTGTTACTTAAACCGTGGTATTTCATTAAAATATAATGTTTCTGCGCCACCACTCTCAGTAGCTGAACATTTTCAACCAACTGAAGCCTTTTGGCCACTAGTTTAGTCCGGAGTCAGCTGGGATGGTGGAAAAACACAAAAAACCCCAAGCGCCGGTGTCAAATCCAGAGGTTATTAAGGAATAACCTTTGGCAGGGGTGTAAGGACACCTCTGCCTACACCCGTAGATGGGAGTGACAAGGACTGATTGTTATAGCATTATTATTATTATTTATTATATACTTTATTGTACACCTCATAACAAGCACAGGAAAATCGCTTATAAAAACTAGTGTACAATGGGCGGTCTTATCGCACAGGGCAATCTCTTACAGACAACCTTTGGATGGACTGAACTAAAGAAGTTAGATTTAGGGCGGTCAGTGTACAAACATCATAAATAATATTAATAGAGAGATATACATAATATAAAAACAAATACATACAATACTAAATAATATACTAATAAATGTCAAATATATAACAGGGAAAGGAGACAGAAATTTATAGTGAGAGGTTATTATCTATGGTCTTTGGCTTTTGCCTTCTATTGTCTAAAGTTTTATTGATTTTGTTTTTTTTTTCACATAATTAGTGTTAAAAAGGCCTGTTTTTGCTAAAGCATAATCTTTAATTATTATTTTTTTAGTTAATATGGTGGACTTGTTTTTTTTTTCATTTTTATCCCTACTATATACCGCTAGTACGGATATAAATATGTTTAGATACACCAGTTACCACAACTAGTACGAAAAATAGTCACTTTTAATTAGGGTCTGACAGACCCACCAGGCATATCACGTAACATTTTGCCATCAGGCATACCGAGGGTTAATGCTGTGCTATATTTGACACTATAATTACACTAGTGAACAAGATTTTGCAACAAGGAATGAGCTCACTAATTTTGAATGACCTACCTACCCTTATTACAAAACGTAAGTTTTTGTGTTACAGCTACCACCGGTAACATCATTTTCCCTTTACCCTGTTAATTCAGATGTAAAAACATCTCAATCATCAACAAAAACAAAATCAAATAAAAAAAAACCAAAACCACAATCAAACTCTGAATCATCATCATCTTTATTTTTTAATAAACTAGCAGTAGGAGAACTCGCAAAGTGCCTGGGAACATCTTCTCACTTTTCCCTACAGAATTTTACATGTTAATAAGAATTTGGCAACCAAAAAGACTTTAACATCACAAATTAAAGAAAACTGTAACGTTTCGGCTCTAAAATTCGAATCTAAATTGTCGACACAGAGGTTTACCTCCTTAAGCGGTATTTCCCATCTGGTCGAATCTAAATTAGGGGGAAGGTGACATTAGCGGAGCAGCCAGGATTCTTTTCAGTAGTGATGTGGTGGCTCCGTGTTCTCCAGATACTCTCGCAGCTCTGGAGAGCAAACATCCTCCCCCAGCGGATGGTCTTTCTTTTCCCGACCCCCTGATTCGGATATTCACACCCTCACCATTACAGGTCGAGAGGTGATCACAGCCATTTGCTCCTTCCGGCTCTGCTGGCGGCCTCGACGCCCTTAGTCCGCAACATCTAAAGGATCTTATCTGTTCAGGCGCCGGGGAAGCTGGTGAGTTGCTTTTGAAGGAGCTCACGGCTCTGATTAACCTCATGCTCTCCGGCAAGGTAAACGAGGCCGTCATCGACGTCTTGTACGGGGCCAACTTATGTGCCCTACGCAAGAGAGATGGCGGTATTCGTCCCATTGCCGTCGGAACTACTTACCGTCGTATGGCAGCCAAGATTTGTTGTAAATTTTATGGTGAGGTAGTTTCGGAAAAATTTCAGCCCCTGCAGTTGGGTTACGGCTCCAAAGGGGGTTGTGAGGCTGCCGTACACGCACTGTCGACCTACGCAAATTCTGGCAAAGGAGAGGTCATCCTGAAGGTTGACATCAAAAATGCATTTAATTCGGTAAATAGGGACACCTTGTTGGCAGAATCTAAGAAAGAAATACCTCAAATTTTCAGTTTTCTCTGGCAATGTTATAGACAACCATCTAAATTACTTTATCGGGACAACCTTTTGGAATCCGCTGTTGGCTGTCAACAAGGTGATCCCCTCGGGCCAGTGATCTTTAGTTTAGCTATTCACCCTATTATTCGACAGCTAAATTCTAAATTTAATGTTTGGTATCTCGATGATGGTACCCTTGGAGGCGATGTAAATTTGGTATTAAATGATCTACAATTTAAAAAAAATCGACTTCATTCCATTGGACTTGATCT